>JAPCYP010000022.1:0-1286384 GCA_035048595.1 Echinosophora koreensis | reverse complement strand
AAGACTTGGATTATATTTAAGATGTTGGTTAAGGTCTAGAGACCCTTATAGGGAAAGTACGCAACCGTCTAGAGTAAGTTTGAACGTAAAAACATCTTAGGGTTTCCCCCGGTTATCGTCTTTAAGGCGGATTGTGAAACAAGAAATTTGGGGTTAGGAATGAGATTAGGCATTTTTTTATGGTTTGAGGTTGCTTATTAGGTCTTGATGAGCCTATATCTCAAATTTGAGGTCATTCAGACGTCGAACGGACCTAGAACGCGACAATTTGTCTTCTGGTCAATGGTCAACGCTCAAGAGTGGGCTCAAGCGTGGAGGTCAACCAGACCAGCTCTGGCTATGACCTCCACGTGTCAAAAAGGGCATACGTGGCACCTCCGGATAGGTTGCATGGCACGGTGGGGTACCTGCCTCCCACGCTCAAGCGTACGCTCAAGCGTGGGCGCGCTGATGAACAAAAATAAAAGGTGACTTAAGTGACTTAAGTCACTAAACACAAAACAGAAGTATAGAGCTCACAGAACAGAAAAGAGAGAGTTTAGAGAGAGACAGAGAGGAAACTTAGAGAGAGAAAAGGTCTCGGTCCCGTTATCGACTCGATCGATCGTCCCGTCACGATTCCGAGTACATGGTTGTGATCGTGGCAACGACGCCTTCGCTTTCCTATCCTTCTTTTCTTCTCTAGTGGAGGTAATTTCTACTCTCTTTATGTCGAAATACCGTCTGTAATGGTATTTGAATTATCTTTAGTTTCGGTTATTGGAATTCAATTCCGTCTTCGTGTTAGAACTCCTTGTAACCTACGCTTCGTAATGTGATATGTAGGTGGAATTTCGGAGGCTCGGAGGCCTTAGAACTGCGCAGGGCAGAATCGAGAGGATTCAAGGATGACCTATTACATAACGTTCTTTTACCGTACGACTTTTCAGGTGGGGGAAAGAAGCCATCTAACGTCGGAAACGGCGAAATGGCATTTATTTCGATAATGGCGTAGGGTGACCTAAACCCTACTAGAGAGCGAGTAACGGACAATGTCAATATCACATTGGGGACTACTTAGTGGTACCAATGATGATATTAAAATTGTATGTCTATCGCCGTTACGTATAAAAATATATTATTTTATTATTAATGTTGACTGCTTTGACTGATTGGACTGATTTGACTATTATGGGTATGCAGCTTGATATATGATGAGTTGACTGTATTATTGGTGTTGACTGGATTAGGAATGTGGTTATATTATATTTATTATTTTATTATTTTATATGGAGATAATTGTAATTATGCCATATTGACATGATGGGTGATTACTGTGATTAGAGATTCTATGAGTATTGATACATGATGAGTACAGTGATGTATGTAGGGGTTCATGATACTTGAGTTCAAAAGTGCCTAACCGAAATGATTATTGTGATAGGTGATGAGACTGATGAGACTTGATTATTGTTGAGGTTATCTATGAGATAGTGATGAAAGGTTAAGGCACTAGGGGGTGACCTAAAACATGGTCTGTGATATGGGTGAGCTGAAACATGGTCCTTGGTATAGTGCATTGGCACTAGGGGTCTATTCCTCGGAGGGTCCATTCCCGTGGTTTAGACTACTAGCAGGACCATCCCAGACATTATTATTTATTGTCGCAGCTATAGTTCATGCATTGCTTGAGCACCCTGGCCGTGGGATCAGTGGTGTGCACCGACGTGTATTGTGCAACTATAGTGCCATTTCTTTGCATGGGCATTCTCCCCCCGCGGACGAGAATGTGCGCTGGGGACTCTGGAGTCTGTTGTTATCGATATCCAGATATGTGGCCAAACTTGAGTATACACATTGCATTGCATTGCATCATAATGGAGGGTAGAGGAAGAAAAAATAATAGACGTTGTCGAGGATGGTTGTGCTGTAGAGATTTTTGGAGATGGATGTTCAGTGTGCTGTTATAGATTTAAATGTTACTAAACCTTTTCCATGTTTGGATGTTAAATAGTTTCTTATCCCCTTTTCTGTTTTCTTGTATGTTGTTTTCTTTTCTATGGTACCTTAGACCCGGATTACGCTGATGGCGCATTGGGACCATCCATGGATGGCACAGCCGGCGGGGTTCCCCCTCACGGGGACATTTGAGTTTGAGTTTGTGGATGCGAATGGGTGGCCAGTGGACCCAGTCACCCGATTTGCTGTATATACGGGTCCCATATTGATGACTTCCCGCATAGGGAACGGAGCCCTATTTGGGATGATGGGGACTTTTTGAGCGGGATAGATGTTCCCATTCCCGATTGGATTCCCAGATGCACTTTTGCCATCGATGCCACCGATGCCTGTTATGGTACCAGTCCCCGTTCCAGTGCTAGCACCAGCACCCGCATCGGAGCCTGTGCTTGCACTAGTGCCAGAGGAGGACCCCATAGTACCAGTTCCTGATCCGATGCCTGTTCCGGAGGCACCCGCACCTCCCGAGGTTAGAGCCACAGGGTCAGAGTCTTCCAGAGTGTCCTCCAGGCTGCCTTCCCGAGATAGCAAAGTCTACCAACGGATGTTCCAGAGGCCTTCAGATAGGAGGTCTTCCAGCGGTAGTGGAGGAGTGGCGGGACCGTCGAGACCCTGGAGTGGTAGCGAGGGTAGTAGTTTGTGATGGCTCAGGCCAGTACTATCTGCATAGGTGTGTGTGTGTGTGAGGTTTTCATGTATTTTGAGAGGGGACTGGGTGTTGAGAGTCGGTGAGGCATCTTTCCTTCAGTATTTTGATGTATTTTTGTTAGGATACCAGTTTGTAGATATTGGGATCTTACTGATGAGATTCCCTTTACAGTACTGTACCCAAGATGTGATGTATATATTGATGCATGCTATATATATATATATGTTGATATATCTGTATGGTTAAGTTTTAAATTTTTCCGCCATTTGAATATAATCGTGTAATGCTAATATCACGATTAGGTTTTTAATATTTTAAGGTTTTATTTAGTGGGACGTCAGGGCATCTCATTTCGTGGTATCAGAGCAGTTCGATTCTAATGGACTGTGAATTAGGGTGTACTGGCCATTAAGTTGAATCCATACCAGGTGACGACTATGCTTAGAAGTTGGGTAGTGAGTTCGGATACGACATTTGTATGACATATAGTATTTATATTCCAGTTTGATGTAGTATTATATGTCATATTGATGTGGGCTAATGATTTCTTTTAATAGGATCATGGCTCGAGGTAGAAGTCGAGGACGTGGCAGACGTGGTGGTGGTAGAGCTATAAAGGGAGACCCTAGAGTGGCTATTGAGGATGAGCATCAGCCTGAGGTAGGAGCTGGAGGTGGAGGGGAGTCGTATGAGACTCTCTAGACTATCCGTGAGTTAGCATCCATTTTGTTGCAGTAGGCGCAGGAGGATGCAGAGGGACGCAGAGTTACAGGAGCAGCAAGATAGGAGGAGAGCTGTTGAGGCTGAGGACACAGGACTGGCTACCTTTCTGAAAGGTAAGCCACCATAGTTCCAAGGAGATTATGATCCAGAGCGAGTTGAGTGGTGGATACAGGAGTTGGAGAATATTTTTGACACCATGAGATGCAGAGATGACAGGAAGGTGACTTATGCCGCTTTCATGCTGACAGGAGGAGCAGAGTCATGGTGGAGAGGCAAGAGAAGGTTGCTAGAGGTAGAGGGCAGGTTCATTTGTTGGGATTTGTTCAGAGAATGTTTTTTTAAGAAGTACTTCCTGCGGTTGATCAGACGCAAGAAGGAGAGGGAGTTCGTGAGTCTCCAATAGGTGGACATGTCTGTAGGTGACTATGCGGCTAGATTTGAGGCCTTGATTCAGTTTTGAGTTCTACCAAAGGTTTCCAGACGAGGATTGGATGTGCCGGAGGTTTAAGGAGGGATTGCAGCACGAGCTGAGGAAAGCTATAGTGCCCTTGGATATTTTGAGTTTTCCCAAGCTAGTGGAGAGGTGCAGTGCCATCGAGTGTATGGACCAGAGGCAGGCTGCAGAGCTAAGGCAGCAATGGAATGGAGGTCCTACTAGGGCAAGTCATCAGAGGAGAGGTGATAGAGGTTCTCAGTGGAGGAGAGGACCATACACTAGACCAGCACAGAGTCCTCAGACATCTGCACCAGTACCAGTTACAGCAGCACCAGTTAGCAGAGAGGGCCAGCATCAGAGAGGCCCAATTTATTTCAGATGCGGAGGTCCGCATTATATCAGGGAGTGTCCGGATAGATCTGGTTGCTACATCTGTGGAAAACCAGGTCATTTTGCTAGGGAGTGCAGGCAGAGAGGAGGACAGTAGCAGCCAGCTGCCGACAGAGGAGCCAGTACTCACAGAGGTGGAGCTGGGAGAGGAGTTCCAGTGGCAGGACGACAGACGGCCAGACCTCAGGCCACAGGGAGGGTGTTTACTGTGAGAGGATCTGAATCCTTTCAGTCTGCAGATCTTATTCAAGGTATGTGTTTACTGAGACGCCCCGACGTCCCATTAAAGAAAACCCATAATAATAAGACCTAATCGTGTTATTATCGTTAAGCGTATATATTTTAAAAATGGAGGAAAAATTAAAACTTTAAATATAAAACAACGTGTACACATACATACCAGAAGCATAACCATAAATATATACATACGTCATTGTCTAACACAGTACACTAGAAGGAATCCCATCAGTAGGATCCCAACACAGATACAAACTGGTAACAAAATACATAAAAAAGGCTAAAGAAAAGATATCTCTCCACCTATCGACACCCCATCCCCTCTCAAAATACATCAAAAGCCTCACGCAGGCACTCTGTGAATAGCCCTGGCCTAGGCTATCACAGACTACTACCCCTGCTATAACCCTGAGGTCTCGATGGGCCTGCCTCACCTCCAATGCCACTAGAAGATCTCTTATCTGTGGCGGATCTCTGAAACAATCGCTGGTACTCCCTGGCATCTCAGGATGATAGTCGTCGGGAGGATATTCGGGAGGACTCTAACCCGGTGACCCTAATCTCGGGTGGTGCTGGGGCCTCAAGGAACGGGCAACGGGTCATAGACTGGATCTACGAGATCCTCACCCTCCGGGACTGGGGCAAGTCCATGCTCTGGTGTAGGTGCAGGTGCCGGTGCAAGCCCTGGTACAAGTACCTCAAAAGGTACCATGAAAGGGACGGGTGCCATGCCTGGCATCGGCGGCACATGTCCATCGGGCTGTCCTATAAGGAAAGGGAAGGTCGTTCCAAACCGAAACGTGCCAACAAAACCGATGGGCGGAGTGCCCAAGTCCGCTAGTGATGGACATCGGACTCGTGTATACCGCGAAACGAGTGACCGGTTCCACTAGCCACCCGTTCGGATCTACGCACTTCACCTCACAGGTCCTTGAGAGGAGGAACCCTGGATCCTAAGTCATCCATGGGTGGTCCCAGTGTGCCATCTGCTCTGTCTGGGTCTAAGGTACAATATATACAAAACAAACACACAACAAAAGAAACGGGGATAAGAAACAATATAACGCCAAACGTGGAAAAGGTTTAGCGACATTTAATTCTATAACAGCAAGATAAACATCCGTCTCCCAAAATATAGTATATATATATATATATATATATATATATATATATATATATATATATATATATATATATATATATATATATAACACAACCATCCTCAATCCACATCTAGGGTCTTTCCTCTACCCCCCATCATGATGCAATGCAAATGTTGTATGGATCACCACAGGTAGTCGGCCATATCCGAATATCCACATCAACTGACACGTCCCAGAGGCCCCGACGCACCCTCGTCCGCGGATGGAGGATGCCCATGCAAAGCAATGGCACTATAGCTACACAATCCGGTGCACACCTCTGAACCACGGCCAGGGTGCTCATGCAACACATGAACTATAGCTGCAACTAAAATGAAATCATGCCTGGGACGGTCCGCCGTTAGCCTAGACCCTGTGAATTATCCCTTCGAGGAATAGACCCCAACGACCATGTTTCAGGTCCACATATCATAGACCATGTTTCAGGTCACCCCCTAGTGCCCTAACCGCTCATCATCACCTCATAAGTAACCTCAATAACATATCATCATCATATTACATCAATCATCTCGGTTAGGCACTACTAACATATAAAGTATGATTTCCCCAATACATCATCATGACTCATCATCTCTCATCACTTACCCAATCTCTACTCATAATCATTACAGTCACATCATCATACTATCATGTCATCATATCAATCATATCATCATTTCCAATATAATAATATAATCATTTTCATAATAAAATAACTTCAACACATCCTCAACTATAATAATAATCCAATCAGTCCAAATAGTCACAGCAGCCAATCACAAAATCATAAAATCGTATAATAATATATATATTTATCGTAACGACGATAAACACACAATTTCAATATCATTATTGATACCACTAAGTAGTCCCCAATGTGACATGGACATTGTCCGTTACTCGCTCTCGAGTAGGGTTTAGGTCGACCTACGCCATTATCGAACTAAATGTAACTGCGCCGTTTCCGATGTTAAATGGTTTCTTTCCCCCAACTGAAAACCGTCCGACCTCGGAAACGCTACGAGATCGCTGCCACTCGAATCCTATCGATTTTGCCTCACACCGAAAGAGGTCCCTGAAACTCCGATATTCCACCTAAACATCACATTTAAAAGGCACAAAGTAAGGAACTCAAAAACTGCAGTAACATTGGTAAATCCACCACTGTTATGGCTCAATATCTCAAAATATAGACCTTTGCTTAAAACTTTGACCGTTGTTTTTAAATAACTAACTTTCCTTTACCTTCTCCAAAAATTTCAGCTCGATCCAACGGTGAACGAGTCTGGATCGAACCTTCCAACATGACTGGTCAGGAGCTACTCGGGTTGGGTTTCCTTCCTCCTTCTGAGTTGAATAACTCACACTCTGGGGATTTCTCAGAAGATTCAACCGTTGGATATGAAGAACTACCAACCTATAACTTCTCTATGAAATTGAAATACGATCTAACGGTGTAAGAAGGTGTGGTGATGGATTTACAGAAGCTGTTCCAGCTTCAAAGCTCTCAACAATGGTGGTTTAGGGTTCTCTCCTCTCCCATTCTCTATCTCTCTCTCTAGCTTTCTCTCCCTCTCTCTCTAAGTTCTTTCTTGCTCACCTTTTCTGCCTCTGTCCTTTTCTCAGTTTGCTGCTCTCTGTTTTGTCTCTTGGACTTAAGTGAACTTGGTTCACTTAAGTCCTTTATTTTTGCTGAACCACGCTGCCACACTCGAGCGTGAAAAGGGCCACGCTTGAGCATGACCATGCTTGAGCGTGGAACAATCCACGCTTGAGCGTGGAAAGCTACCACGCCATGCAACCACTCAGAGGCTGCCACGTCGGCCCTGTTGACGCGTAGCAAGTCAAAGTATGGCCCTTGTCTGTTGACTTGGGCGCTTGAGCGTGGATACATCCACGCTTGAGCATTGACTTTTTTACCGGAAAGTCAAGACTCTACGTTCAAGGTTCGTTCGACGTCCGATTGACCTCAAATTTGAGATATAGGCTCAATAGGACCTAATAAACAACCTCCAACCATCAAAAATTCCTAATCACACTTCTAACTCCAAAATTATTATTTCACACTCAGATGTCCTAAAGACGATAATCGGGAAAACCCCAAGTTTTGCTCACATTTAAACTCATTCCCGATGATTGCTTACTTTCTATGTAAAAATTCCTAGACTTTAACTGGCATCTTAACCATATAATCCAAGTCTTAAACATGTTCCTCTTCCATAAAACAAAACCCTAAAACCCGGGATGTTACATTTACTATCTAGCAGACTCTCGCGCGTGTGTTGTTTGACTCAGGGGCTACACGTTCGTTTGTTTTGCATGAGGGTGTAGATCATTTACATTTACCCGTTTCCCAGTTACCATATACTCTTACAGTATCTATCTGACCAGTGATTCTTTGATCACTATGTTTGTTTGCCTACAGTGTCCTATAGTTATTGAAAATAGGACATTCCTTGTAGATCTCATCTATTTGCCTATGCAGCAGATAGATGTTATTTGGCATGGATTCTGTTAGCGTATATACCTATGATATACTTGACTGCAGCTGATTAGCTCACTATGAGCTAACTCAGCAAGTGATTACCAACCAAGGACTCTATATATAGTCCACCTTCTTTTCGGTTGTGCTTGTTATCCTTGTCTACGACCATACAACAAAAACATGTTAAGAGTTTAGATCCTGTGAGTGCACATTCATTGGGTATTCACCCTCTCACAAAGGCTACAAGTGTTTATCTAAAGATGGAAGGATATACATATCTAAGGATGTTCAATTTGACGAGACTAAGTTTCCTTTCTCCAAAAATATCACTCTGGACAGCAAGTCAGTCACCTCACCACAGTCCTTTACTCCTTCCATTCCTCTTACTGTTGTGCAGCAGCTCCCTTCCCAAGTGCCGCATTCTTATTCTCAGGTTTCTCAATCTCTGTCCCCTCAAGTTTCCTCTAATCCTCAGTCATTCTCTCCCTTGTTTCCTTCACTATATTCAGGTTTAACTCCCTCTAATTCTCAGTCTGTATCCCCTTTACTTCCTTCCCTTCACTCGGGTTTAACCCCTCCTCACTCTTCTCTTAGCATACCATCTCTTAATGTGCACCTTATGATAACTAGATCTAAATCTAGCTTACTACAGCAGCCTCCCACTATTCTATTAACACATGCAGAGCCAATAGTCCAAAGAGGCCATGGCAGTCCCACATTGGCAAGCTGCAATGCAAAGTGAGTATGATGCATTAATTGCAAATGGCACTTGGACCTTGGTTGAGTCACCTCCTAACAGGATAGCAATAGGGTGTAAATGGGTTTTTCGTATCAAGGAGAACCCCGATGGTACTATAAACAGGTACAAAGCACGGCTTGTGGCCAAGGGATTTCATCAACAATTCGGTCATGACTACAATAAGACATTTTCCCCGGTTGTCAAGCCCGTTACAGTGCATGTTATTCTCACCTTGGCCCTCACTAATGACTGGGGAATACAGCACCTGGATGTCAATAATGCCTTCCTCAGTGGGCTACTTGAGGAAGAGGTATATATGGAGCAACCCTATGGGTTTACACAAGGACATTCAAGTCTGGTCTGCAGGTTAAAAAATGCCATTTATGGGCTAAAACAAGCCCCAAGGGCCTGGTTTCAGAGGCTGACAGGTACCTTGGTTCAATTCGGGTTCACACCCAGCAAATGTTACCCATCTCTCTTTGTTCACTCTCATTTAGGTGAATGAACTTATGTGCTGATTTATGTTGATGACATAATTGTCACCGGGTCATCCACACAGAGAATTCATGCTCTCATTACTAAGTTGAACACATCCTTTGCTCTTAAGCAACTAGGGGGTCTTGATTACTTTCTTGGTATAGAGGTTACAAAGCTCACTAATGGAGGACTACTTCTATCTCAAACTAAGTACTTCAAAGATCTCCTCCAAAAGGCCAACATGGCTGAAGCAAAAGGGCTGCCTAACCCCATGGTTATCAGCTGCAAACTCTCTAAATTTGGAGGTAACTACATGGAGAATCCATCATTGTACAGATCTATTGTAGGTGCACTACAGTATGCAACCATTACTAGACCTGAAATCTATTTCAGTGTCAGCAAAGCTTGCTAATGTTTATTAGCACCCTTAGAGGAACACTGGAAAGCTGTGAAAAGAATTCTACGATACCTAAAAGGAACCATTTCCTATGGTTTATTGCTTAGACCAGCACATGCTGGGCAGCCTCTTACCCTACAAGCTTTTAGTGATGCTGATTGGGCAGCATATTTGGATGACCGCAGATCAACCTTTAGGTCTTGTGTTTTCCCTAGGCTTTAATTTGGTCTCTTGGTGGTCAAGGAAAAAACCTCTAGTTGCTAGATCCAGCACAGAGGCAGAATATAGAATTTTGGCAGCAACAACAACTGAAATCATATGGTTTCAGTCCTTGCTTCAAGAGCTTAAAGTTGCACACAACAAACCAACATTACACTATGATAATCTGAGCAATGTCTTTGGCACACAATCCAGTTTTGCACTCAAGGACAAAGCATATGGAACTTGAACTTTTCTTTGTCTGTGAGAAGGTTATTGGTAAAACACTCTCTGTTTGTCATATCCCTGGACTTGACCAAGTGGTAGACATTCTTACAAAATCACTAACTCAGTCCCGATTTGAAAATCTGAGACAGAATCTTAGTGTTGTAGATAAATTTTCTGTTTTAGGGACTGATGTAAACCCACCCTCAGTTTATAGGGGGGTGTGTTAGTTTATATACCTATGATATACTTGACTGCAGCTGATTAGCTCACTATGAGCTAACTCAGCAAGCGGTTACCAACCAAGGACTCTATATATAGTCCACCTTCTTTGTATCTAGACAAGTTAATACACTAAATACAGAATCAGTTTGGATTCTCTTTTCTCTCTCTCTTTTTCTCATTCTCTCTCTGTTAGGTTTATAATAGATTGGCTTTCGGCTTAACATGTAGTGTTAGATTGTGCCCGAAAGACCTTATCTTTTCTTGAGCTTTCTAGCATAGTATCTGTCAATGAAGGAGCAACTATGAGGAGTGACGATTCTCGGCAGTATATGATGCTTTTCTCCTTAGAAGCTAAGGAGACTCCAAGAATAGATTCTATGCCTATCGTGAGAGAGTTTCCTGAGGTTTTCCCCTTTTGATATTCTAGGTTTACCACTAGAGAGGGAAGTTGAGTTCATTGTAGATCTCATACCAAGGACAAGACCTATATCAGTAGCTCCTTATCGGATGTCACCTGTAGAGTTGGTAAAGTTAAAGAAACAATTGGATGATATGATGAAGAAGGAATTCATTAGACCTAGTGTTTCACCGTGGGGAGCACCTGTGTTGTTTGTGAAGAAGAAGGATGGAAGTTCTAGGATGTGTACAGATTACAAGCAGCTGAACAAGGTAACAATTAAGAATAAGTATCTGTTGCCTAGGATAGATGATCTGATGGATCAGTTGAAGGGAGCTTCAGTGTTTTCTACGATAGACTTAGGATCGGGATACCATCAGATTAGGGTGAAGAAAGAGGATATACCTAAGACAACTTTCAGGACGAGGTATGGACACTATGAGTACTTAGTTATGCCGTTCGTGTGACTAATGCTCCAGCTGTGTTCATGGATTACATCAATAGGATCTTTAGACCGTTCCTCGACAAGTTTGTGGTGGTGGTTCATTGATGATATTCTTGTCTATTCCCGTAGTCGGGAAGAACACGAGGAGCATCTGAGAGTTGTGTTGCAGGTGTTGTTGAAAGATAGGCAGTTGTACGCTAAGCTATCCAAGTGTGAATTTTGGTTAGAGGAAGTGGAGTTCTTAGGTTATATAATCAACAAGGAGGGGATAGCAGTGGATCCAGTAAAGGTAGAGGCTGTGATTAAAAGGGAGAGGCCTAAGTTAGTGAGTGAGGTGAGGAGTTTCCTAGGGTGGAGCTAAGTTTAATGTGTTCAGCGATCACAAGAGTCTAAAGTATCTGTTTGATTAGAAGGAGCTGAACATGAGGCAGCGCAGATGGATGGAATTTATCAAGGATTATGAGTTTGATCTTCAATACCATCCTGGAAAAGCGAATGTAGTGGCAGATGCACTGAGTAGGAAATCTTTGCATGTGTCCGCAATGATGGTGAAAGAGATGGAGTTGCTTGAACAGTTTAGAGATATGAACCTAGGTATGATTTGACTGAGGATAGAATATGCTTAGGTATGATCACCATCAGTAGTGAGTTTCTGAGAGACCTTAAAGCTAAACAAGTTCAAGATGAATATTTGCAAGAGGTGAGTTGAGGCATAGATGAATGTAAGGTTTCAGAGTTTAGGAGAGGATCCGATGGTGTGTTGAGGTTTAGAGATCGGATATGGGTGCCCGAGGACTTAGAGCTTAGGAATATGATCTTAGAAGAGGCACATAAGAGTAAGTTGTGTTATCACCCAGGAGCCACCAAGATGTACCAAGACTTGAAGAAGATGTTTTGGTGGCCAAAGATGAATAAAGAAGTGGCAGAGTATGTTCTATCATGTTTGGTTTTGTCAAAAACCTAAGATAGAACATCAGAAGCCCGCAGGTTTATTGTAGTCTTTGGATATCCCAGAGTGGAAATGAGATAGTATAGCCATGGACTTTGTGGTTGGATTACCACGAACTCCGAAGAGGTTTGATGCGATTTGGGTTATCATTGATAGGTTGATGAAGTGTGCTCACTTCTTACCTATTGGTGAGAGTTACAGTCTTGAGAAGTTGACCCAAATCTACATCAAGGAAGTTGTGAGGTTGCATGGTGTGCCGTCGAGTATTGTCTCCAACCGAGACCATAGATTTACATCTAGATTTTGGAGACAGTTACACAATGCTTTGGGAACAAAGTTAAGGATGAGTTCTGGTTATCATCCTCAGAAAGATGGGCAGTCAGAGAGAACGATTCAATCATTGGAGTATCTTTTAAGAGCCTATGTGTTGAAACAAGTCGGTAGTTGGGATGAGTTCCTACCTTTGATTGAGTTCACTTACAATAACAGTTTCCACAGTAGTATCGGGATGGCACCGTATGAGGCTTTGTATGGGAGAAAGTGTAGGACCCCGTTGTGTTGGTATGAGACTGGCGAGAGCCAAGTATTGGGTCCTGATGTGGTACAACAAACCACAGAACAAGTCAGGAAAATAAGAGAGAAAATGAATGAAGCACAAGATAGGCAGAGAAGCTACAGTAACAAGAGGAGGAGACCCTTAGAGTTCCCGGAAGGTGATCACGTGTTCTTGAGAGTCACTCTGAAGACTGGAATTGGCAGAGCTATAAAGTCTAGAAAGCTTACTCCCCGATTCATTGGACTTTTTCAGATTCTTCGACGAATTGGTCCAGTAGCTTACCATATAGCCTTACCGCATAAACTTTCCAACCTTCACGATGTCTTTCAAGTTTCCCAGTTGAGAAAATACTATCCAGATTCTTCTCATGTCATTGAGCCTGAGTCTATACAACTCCGAGAGAATCTAGAATATGAGGCTTTACCGATTAAGATTGCAGATATAAGGATTAAAGAACTCTGTGGTAAACAGATTCCCTTGGTTAAGGTCATTTGGGATGATGTCACAGGAGACGCTACTTGGAGTGTGAGGCAGACATGCAGCAGCAGTATCCTCATTTGTTTTCAGGTATGCAAATTCCGAGGATGGAATTTCTTTTAAGGGGGGGTAGAAATGTTACATCCGTGATTTTGTGTGTTGTTTACGTAAGAGGATTAGGTTTAAGACTTGTATTATATTTAAGATGTTGGTTAAGGTCTAGAGACCCTTACATGGAAAGTACGCAATCGTCTAGAGTGAGTTTGAACGTAAAGACATCTTTGGGTTTTCCCTGGTTATCGTCTTTAAGGCGGATGAGTGTGAAACAAGAAATTTGGGTTAGGAATGAGATTAGGCATTTTTGATGGTTTGAGGTTGTTTATTAGGTCTTGCTGAGCCTATATCTTAAATTTGAGGTCAATCGGACGTCGAACGAACCTAGAACGCGACAATTTGTCTTCTGGTCAATGGTCAATGCTCAAGCATGGAAAACGCAACGCTCAAGCATCCCCAGAAAGCTCAAGTGTGGGCTTTCCCACGCCCAAGCGTGGTGGTCAACCAGACCAGCTTTGGCTTTGACCTCCACGTGTCAAAAGGGGCATACGTGGCACCTCCGGATAGGTTTCATGGCGCGGTGGTGTACCTGCCTCCCCCGCTCAAGCGTGGAGGATCCCACGCTTAAGCGTTGGCACGCTCAAGCGTGGCTGTTCCGATGCTCAAGCATGGGCGCGCTGATGAACAAAAATAAAAGGTGACGTAAGTGACTTATGTCATTTAGTCACCAAACACAAAACAGAAGCAGAGAGCTCACATAACAGAAAAGAGAGAGTTTAGAGAGATAGAGAGGAAAATTAGAGAGAGAAAAGGTCTCGGCCCGTTATCGACTAGATTGATCGTCCCGTCACGATTCCGAGTACGTGGTTGTGATCGTGGCAATGATGCCTTCGCTTTCCTATCCTTCTTTTATTCTCTAGTGGAGGCAATTTCTACTCTCTTTATGTCAAAATGTCGTCCGTTACGTAGCATTCTTTTACTGTACGACTTTCTCGGTGGGGGAAGAAACCATCTAACGTAGGAAACGGCGAAGTGGCATTTATTTCGATAATGGTGTAGGGCGACCTAAACCCTACTACAGAGCGAGTAACGGACAATGTCAATATCACATTGGGGACTACTTAGTGGTACCAATGATGATATTGAAATTGTATGTTTATCGCTGTTACGAATAAAAATATGTTATTTTATTATTAATGTTGACTGCTTTGACTGATTGGACTGGTTTGACTGTTATGGGTATTGCAGCTTGATACATGATGAGTTGACTGTATTATTGGTGTTGACTAGATTAGGAATGTGGTTATATTATTTTTATTATTTTATTATTTTATATGGAGATGATTTTAATTATGACATGTTGACATGATGGGTGATTATTGTGATTAGAGATTCTGTGAGTATTAATACATGATGAGTATGATGTATGTGGGGGTTCATGATATTTGAGTTCATAAGTGCCTAACCGAAATGATTATTGTGATAGGGTGATGAGACTGATGAGACGTGATTATTGTTGAGGTTATCTATGAGATAGTGATGAAAGGTTAAGGCACTAGGGGGTGACCTAAAACGTAGACTGTGGTATAGTGCATTGGCACTAGGGGTCTATTCCACGGAGGGTGCATTCTCATGGTTTAGACTGCTGCAAGACTGTCCCAGACATTATTATTTATTAACGCAGCTATAGTTCATTCATTGCATAAGCACCCTAGCTGTGGGATCAGTGGTGTGCACTGACGTGTGTTGTGCAACTATTGTGCCATTGCTTTACGTGGGCATTCTCCCTCCATGGACAAGAATGTGCACCGGGGACTCTGGAGACGTATCATTATGGATATCCGGATATGTGGCCAAACCTGAGTATACACATTGCATTGCATCATAATGGAGGGTGGAGGAAGAAAAAAATAATAGATGTTGTCGAGGATGGTTGTGTTATAGAGATTTTTGGAGATGGATGTTCAGTCTGCTGCCATAGATTTAAATGTTACTAAACCCTTTCCACGTTTGACGTTAAATAGTTTCTTATCCTCTTTTCTGTTTTCTTGTACGTTGTTTTCTTTTCTGTGGTACCTTAGACCCGGATTATGCTGATGGCGCATTGGGACCATCCGTGGATGGCACAGCCGGCAGGATTCCCACTCACGGGGACATTTGAGTTTGAGTTTGTGGATGTGAACGGGTGCCTAATGGACCCAGTCACCCGGTTTGCTGTATATACGAGTCCTGTATCGGTTGACTTCCGACTTAGGGAACGAAGCCCCATTTGGGATGGTGGGGACTTTCTGAGTGGGACAGACGTTCCCATTCCCAATTGGATTCCTAGATGCACCTTTGCCACTGATGCCGCCGATGCCTGTTATGGTACCAGTCCCCATTCCAGTGCCAGCACAAGCACCCGCACCGGAGCCTGTGCTTGCACTAGTGCCAGAGGAGGACCCCATAGTACCAGTTCCTGATCCGATGCCTGTTCCGGAAGCACCCGCACCTCCCGAGGTTAGAGCCATAGGGTTAGAGTCTTCCAGAGTGTCCTCCAAGCTGCCTTCTCGAGATAGCAGAGTCTACCAACGGATGTTACAGAGGCCTTCATATAGGAGGTCTTCCAGCGGTAGCGGAGGAGTGGCGGGACTGTCGAGACCCTGGGGTGGTAGCAAGAGTAGTAGTTTGTGATGGCTCAGGCCAGTGCTATCTGCATAGGTGTGTGTGTGAGGTTTTCATGTATTTTGAGAGGGGACTGGGTGTTGAGTGTCGGTAAGGCATCTTTCCTTCAGTATTTTGATGTATTTTGGTCAGGTTACCAGTTTGTACATATTGGGATCTTACTGATGGGATTCCCTTTACAGTAATGTACCTAGGATGTGATGTATATATTGATGCATGTATGTATATATATTTTATTTATATTTAAGTTTTAAATTTTTTTTCCGTTTGAATATAATCGCGTAACGCTAATATCACGATTAGGTTTTAATATTTTCGGGTTTTCTTTAATGGGACGTCAGGGCGTCTCATCATTCCGCAACACCTCCATTGACTAAAAAACCAAGTTCAGAGACGGCGTAGTTTTTATTAACAATCCCCAACGCAGGCTGACCGATTAACCCCCCGGCCCTATCGAGTTGAGAACCAATCCTCCAACGCTGTTTTATGGATTTAAAAAAAAAATTTGTCCCTATTCATCTTCTTTTTTCACCAACCAAAATCTTTGCAGTAAGGCTCGCACCGGCAACTCCAATCTTTTTTCTTTTGATCATCAATCCCCCCTTCCTCATCTTCATAAACCACAAACCATCACTACCATAAGCTCTGCTCTGCCGCCATGTGATTGTGAATCATCAATGTCTGCCGTCTCAAACCACCGAACAACAAGCACCACCACACACAGTCCCTCTTTATCATTTCCGGCCACCGCCTCTCTAGTCACGCCGTCCACCTCACGACCCAGCCGCTCCACCACGACCAGACGAAGATCTGCCATAGTCCAGCCCGACGCCGTCTCTGAATTGGGTTTATAAATCAATGAGGTGTAGGGGTATGGGGGCGTGGCGGCGCGACGACGTAGGGGCGCGGTGACGCAACAGTGGTTAGGTGTGGATGTGTAGAGGTGGAGGATCGAAGATCTGCCTTAGTCCAGCCCGATGCCGTCTCTGAACTTGGTTTTTTGGTCAATGGAGGTGTTGAGGAATAGGGGCGTGGCGACGCGACGACGTACAGTGGTCAATTGTGGAGGTGCAGAGGTGGAGGATCTGGAAGATCACGAGGAGAGAGGAATTGAAATTGAAATATAAAAAAATATAAAAAATGTAAAAAAGAATGAAGGAAAAACCCTTTCTGCCCTTTTTAATCTCAGTCTTTCATTTTTTATAATAATATATCAATGGTTAGCATTGAAGGAGGACCAAAACTACGAGTTTGCAGTGGAGTTTTTTAGACAACGCCACTAAACAACCTTGTTAAAAAGTGGGCTTATTAAAAATAGGTTTGTGTGTAGGGTTTTGGGGGCTAGCCCACAAATTTTAGCCCCATTTGACAGCTCTACTTAATTGTAAGGAGCGAGTGGAGTAATTTGGATTCAGTGAAAGTGTGGGTTAGAGCTGTCAATTAGGGCCAAAACCCATGGGACAACCAACTTAGCCCTGTATGGGGCCAGGTTTATTTCCAGCCCATTTAATCATAGGGTTGTCTGGACCTAACCCACAAAGCCCCACACATTAGGTGGGTTAGGGTGGGGTTGTACCAAGGTCTGTCCCCTCTCTCAAATTCACTTAAGTTTCCATTAGAGCTGTCAAATAAATTTTTTTGGTAGGGTGGGGACAAAGGAGAAGAGAACCAAAACTAGTGAACTGATATAATACTATATCCTTATTCCTCACTATAGTCATGTATTTTGTCCATTGCTATTAATTAGATACTGATGATAGCTGTGTTGTTTTTTTTCAATTTTTTTGCCTTAATTTTATATCATAATTTGATAATTCTATTTAGCCGTTATCTGGTTATACTTTTTGCATCACTTTTGAAGTTTTGAGAGTTTAATTGGTTGAATGAATGTCATATCTGCTCTTGATATTGTTGTGCAAACTCTGGTTTGGCTAGTTAATAGCATCTAAGTTCTTGAATAATTTAAAGACTTCATTAGTGTACTATTTGCACATGATTATTTGCATCTAGAATTCCTTTCCAACATAGATCATCTGAATTATCCATATCTCTCCCTCATTGTCATACTAGAACATATTCCTTCCAGCACCTGCTTTTCTGCTACTATCTGGATTACTGTATTTGGTGCACTTATATTGGTGTGCATATGACTATGCCTCTGATATGATGGATGTTACTAGTATGCATGCTATGGTTTATATCTGTTATTTCCAAATATGCATGTATGACATCCATATTAGGATTATCATTATCTGTGAATATTGTGTCTTTTCTCTCCAATATTATATACTTTTTTATAATGCCAAAGGGGGAGAAAAGGTGTGCTTTTGTGCTTGTTTTGTAGGACTCATAAATTCAGGGGGAGTTCGGCAAAGATCATTATACACATATTCACAAGTCAAAACCTTATGATACAAAAGCAATGAAGAAGTTCAAGTTCTTCCAAACGAAGTTCATCAAAAGAGTTGTCATCGTCAAAATGGGGGAGATTATAGATGATAAAGAGAAAGAGTTCTCTCATATGTGCTTCTATGAAGATTTCTAGAATATCTACACCAACATATAAGTTTGAAGAATTAAGTTTTGATGATGATGTTATCTTTTGTGTCTAGTTTTGTTTAAGGTTTTGATGTAAATAACTTAGTGATTAAGTTTGATAAGATGACATAATTAAAATGAAGAAGTTAATAATGGTTAACCTAAAGTAGAAATCAATTAAGAGCTAATATGAAATGCCTATGATGAAAAATGTTTTTAATGTAGTAATTACGTACATAGTTGAATATTGGTTTACTTTAAGGAATTTGTGAAATTCCATCAAACGTATTCAAATATCAACTTGTGTATGGCATTACTCAAGCAAATATGGAATTTTTGGGCAGAGTATTCGAATACCCCTGCCTAGTATTCGAATACCCATGTCAGTTAGGGTAGTTGATGTGCTGTTACAGGGAGTATTCGAATACTCTTGAATACTACCCACATGAACTCAACTAAACCTTCACTTTTTGAGATCTAATTGAATTATATTTAAAGGGTACTTGGTTAAGAGTTTTATACATGAATTCTAACACTCAAATATACCATTATTATGCCAAAATTGAGAGCCATCTTATATTCTTAGTTGCAAAGAAATCTTCGAAGCTTTGAGAGCTTTTGTGCACAAGTGTTGTGCTAGAAACTTTCTTTTCTACTCAATTCTTTTCTGAATTTTGTATTGGATGTTGAATCCCATATTGGTTCAAGAGTGAGGTATCTCTTGAAGGGTGTAAATCTTTGTTGGTGTGGTATCCATCAAAGTGACCTAAGGTGAAAATCTTTGCTAATGAGGTATCAATCAAAGTAAGAGTGTGGTATCCTTTTGTTTGCAAGAGTGTGGTAGCTCTTGTGGTGATTGTTGGTGTGGTATCCAACAAGGTTCAAGAGTGTGGTATCTCTTAAGAGTGAGGATCTTGTGGGTGAGGTATCCTACAAGAGGAGAGTGATTTTGTAAGGAATGAGGCATCTCTTGTACAAACACTTGTTATGGTGAATTTCTCCAAGAGGATTCTTGGGGACTGGATGTAGGCCACTCAAGTTGTGGGCCGAACCAGTAAAATACTTGTGTCATTTTCTCTATCCCTACTCTCTTTACTTTCTTGCAAGTTTTATTATCTTATGCATGATCTTTATGTTTCTATGCTTATGATACTATCTTGCATGATTGGTATATGATACATACACTTAACTTATGCAATTGTATATCTTTCTTTAAAGTGTTTCTTGAATGGATATTGCAATTGTTTCTTGCTTGAGTTTCAAGAAAATTTACTTTCTTTCTACACCACTTGAAAAAGGAAAATTAAATCTTGTTTTTTAAAAAGTTTTTGAAAAGTCAATTCACCCCCTCTTGACTTAGAACCATTTCCACATCTTACAGAAGAGGAATCGCTATTTGAAATGTTTTTTTTTTTACATATTTATCTTGATTTCTTGAATTTTTAGGATGTAGTTGTAAATTGTATTGTGTTGAAAAGTTTTAATGGAGGATTTTGTTTGAAAATTTATGCGTTGTTTGGCCCTGTTTGGACTCACCTGCTGCTGGTTCTTCTTCACTATCATTTCCATTCCTACTCAGAAACCCATCACTGAAAAGCAAGCCAAAACCTGGATCTAACTGGCTTGTAATATGCTTGTTCAAGTTGACATCTTTAACAATAAAAATTCAATAATAGGTGTGATTGAAATGCAAGAAGCCACCTTTTGATCCTTTACTTTATGTCTTTAACAGAGTAATCGGTTGAGGTTACTGGTTAGAACTTAGAAGAACGTTGTAACACCCCCTTTTTTTGTTAAGTGCTTTTATGTATGCTTGTTTGTTTGGTTAAGCCTTAGGACTTAGCTTAGATTTGTTGTTGAGGGCTAATTGGGATTTCTAGTCTGAAAATCCCTTTCTGGTACATGAGCACAACCATGCTCATGTCCAGCACGCCCGTGCTTGAGGCACGAGTCTTGTGACTGTCTGAGTCACAAGCACGGCCGTGCTCAATAGGGAGCACGACCGTGCTCCATGACAGAACGCGTCTCGCTCACGCTATGTTGAGCACGACCGTGCTCAACAAGGAGCACGATCGTGCTCAACAAGGAGCACGACCATGCTCGGATCTGAGACTTTATAAACTGAACATTACGCAAGGGTTTTTGTGTAAAACCCTATTGTGGCACATTGGGCAATCCCAGTGTGGCAGAAACCTCTCCTCTCTTCCTTCCCCTGAACCTCTTGAAGTTCTTAGCGTTCTTGCTCTAGTTTTGGGAGGGAAGTAGCGCGATAGTGTCGTTTAAGGTAACATGTTCATCCTTCTCTCTTACTCTCTTTTCTGTTATTAGATCTAGAGACTAATTGGTTGTCCTCTTCTTGTTTGGCCAAGGCTTGGGAGACTCATCGAGCCACTCGAGGGAACGTGTCTAGCTTGCCCACGTCAGAGTTGTTTGGGAATCTTCATACCAGGTATGGGGAGAAGGGCCAGTATAAACATGTAGGCTATGAGATAGCTTAAGATGAAGGGTTAACCCATGACCCTGTCGTATGTCGTTTGCTTATTTATTTGCAATCCTGTTTATGATGTTATATGCTTAATTACTATTGGTATGCCTATTAGTGATTTGTGGTGGATGATTATGCATATTGTTATTATAATTGATAATGATGTTATTGCCATGATTATGTTTGGATTGATGATGCTATCATGATGATGTTGTTTTGATGAGAATGTTGCTATGATAATGATGATGATGTTGTGCTCTTAATGAGTGTTGATTGTTGAGGATGTTAATGCCAACAATGATGTTAATAAGTCTCTAATTAATTAATAGGCCTTGTTAATGATGTTAAGGCATTAAATTGCGTTAACAATGATAAATGGGATTTAAGGGATGCTGTCCCAGATGTTCATAAGACATGAATATAGTATGAGAGGCAAGGTTATGTTCATAGGGCTTAGTTAAAGACCCTATGATTGATTAGTGAGTGTTCTAGGGCATTTATAACGAAGCTGTGATTAAAGGACTAATTCCACACAATGATAAGACATGAAGAACAATTAAGAATAATGAAGCTGATGTTCAATGGATTAGTAAAAGCCAATAGGATGAATCTATAAAACATTCCAAGGATTTGGCAAAGTGTCTGTGACCCTTTTGCCCAGATCAGTGCGGCCACGCTCCATTGAGCACGGCTGTGCTTAGCAATGAGCACGCCCGTGCTCCAGTTTGAATCTCAGAAAAGGGCGTGCTGCTTAAGAATGTTCGTGCTCAACATTCAGCACGACCGTGTTTGACTGGGAGCTCAGCACGCCCGTGCTCACTTGTACAGGCCAGAACGCTGAAATAGTGCAGAAACAGGGGTTTCACCACAAACGCCTTAAAAGATTTAATAAGATACCAAACGACCATGAAGACCAAAGATAAGTGATAAGATAATGTTGCACCTTGGTAGCCAAGTGGCCAAGGGGGTCTTGATGCTTAATGTTCAAGGTGTTGAGCTCTGGTGCTTTTTGGTCACAGTATTGTTTAACGTATAAAGTTAAAAGATTAAAGATGATGTTATCTTTGGTGCTCGTTGGCCAAAGACGTTAAGCCATAAAAAATGGTGTTGATAGAGGTGGTGGATAAATGGTTGGTTGTTTGTTTGTGTGCATACATCATGCATGAAGTTATTAAGGAGAGGTACGACATAGGGGAGGTTGTCTGAGAGTAAGGCGATCTAACCGTCCACGATGATTCATTCGAGAGTTAGGTGAATCATGGCTCCCAGTGGTGGCCCATCCATAGCGCGTCGGTTTTCCAAGGGGTCCACCCATGGTAAGGTGAACTGCCCTAGCGCTGGTGCTTATTGGCCAATGTGAAATGTAACTCTGAAGTTGTACGCCTGGTGTAGATAGATTCGCATGCATTCAGAGTAGTGAGTCGCATTGCATTATATAATTGATGTATGTGATATGTTGTGATATATTTTGTTGTGTTAGTATGATGATGTATAACGTGTTGCTTGTTGTATGTTCATCTTACTAACTATCATGTTATCGTTATGTTTATATACATGGTCCTTACTCCCCGTCTTTTGTTGTTTGCTTTACATGTATCTTTTTGGTTATGTAGAGGACGATGAGCAGCTTGCTGAGGAGTGACTTCGAGGAGCCGCTACTCGTAGTTTAGTTTATGTTTAGTTTCCGTTTGTTTATCCGAGTTATTTATCGGATTGGTTATACCAGCTCTGTAATGTGACATCGGGGTTGGGTTTCGTTTATATAGTTCGTTTTTATGTTCTAGTTATGTTTCCTTTTAAAAATGTTTTATTTTCCGCGTTTGAGAAGTTATGTTACAATGCGGCAGCCTCTGCCCGATTTTTATTTTATGAAATAAATGTATGTTTTTATCTTAACTCTTTTATTTAAATGCTTTATATAACATGCGGGGTAGATGGTATCCCATTAGTGGTATCAGAGTAGGTATGTCCTATTAGGCCGTGGTATGAGTTTGTTGCGATTCTTCTGTGTGCTATTGTTTGAATTATCTATATTCATTATAGATAATGATGCTTTAGTATTAAGAACCGTTAGACCTTCCTGCTTGGTTCCTTGTATTTAATAGTTGTCTTGGGTAAATGCAGGAACCAATGGTAGGAAGAGGTAGGAACGACCAGGCAATCGTCGATGCTTTGGCACTGCTCACCAACGTCATATGATAGAACCAAAACAACAACAACAACAACAATGATGGACCAGCTGAGTTTCAAGGATTGGACAAGTTCTAGCGAAACAACCCGCCTTCTTTCAAGGGAGCTTATGACCCTAAGGGTACTTTGTTGTGGATGAGGGAGACTGAGAAGATCTTTCGAGCTATGGGATGCAACGAATAGCAGAAGGTCATCTTTGGAACATTTATGCTAACATAAGAGGCTGAGCACTGGTGGGAGAACTGTCGTCAGCATATACAGGCTGAGGGTACCATGATCACATGGACTGTATTCAAGGACAGGTTTCTGGAGAAGTACTTTCCGCCAGATATCAATGACAAAAAGGAGGTGGAGTTATTGACGCTTAAGCAGGGTAACATGTCAGTGGGAGAGTATGAAGCTAAGTTTAAGGAGCTCGCCCGTTACTATGCACTGTATCAGTATATGGCGGATGACCGCTCCAAGTGCGTAAAGTTCGAGGATGGTCTGCGCCCAGAAATCAAGCAGGCTATTAGCTACCAGGAGATCCGCGTCTTTCCACTCTTAGTGAACAAGTGCAGGATCTACGAAGACACCTATAAGTCCAATAGGGCAAGCCGCAAGAACTCAGAGTCACAAGAAAGTGAGAGGAATAATCAGAAGGACGAAGGGAGGCAGCGCCTAGCTCCGGTCGGTCGGGACTTCAAGCAGAGTGGAAAGGATTAGTGGTTCCCAACAGGCAAGCTCTGGGACTAGGATTCCTCTAGGCCTATCAGATGTGGTAAATGTGGAGAAGGTCACTTTACCAAACAATGCAAGGAGCCGGACATCATTTGTTTCAAGTGTGGCAAGTATGGCCACTTCAGCCGGAACTGCGAAGCAGAAAAGTTAGAACCACAGAGTGCTAGCAGGAATTAGAAGCCTCAAGTCAATCAACTGAAGACCACTGGGAGAGTCTACTCTCTTAGTGGAGCTGGAGTCTCCAAGTCCAAGGACTCAACCCAAGGTACGAGCCTAATTGGTGAAAGTTTAACCAGTTGAGGTGATAGAAATTTCGAGGACGAAATTTTTATAAGGGGGTGGAATTGTAACACCCCGTTTTTTCGTTAAGTGCTTTTATGTATGCTTGTTTGTTTGGTTAAGCCTTAGGACTTTGCTTAGAGTTGCTGTTGAGGTTTAAGTGGGATTTCTAGGCTTAAAATCCCTTTCTACATGAGCATGACCATGCTTATGTCCAGCATGCTCGTGCTTGAGGCATGCATCTTGTGACTGTCTAAGTCACAAGCACGGCCGTGCTCAATAGGGTGGACGACCGTGCTCAATGGGAGAACGTGTCTCGCTGACGCTAAGTTGAGCACGACCGTGCTCAACAAGGAGCACAACCGTGCTCGGGTCTGAGCCTTTATAAACAGAACAGTACACGAGGGTTTTCGTGTGAAACCCTATTGTGGCACATTGGGCAATCCTAGTGAGGCAGAAACCTCTTCTCTCTTCCTTCCCCTGAACCCCTTGAAGTTCTTAGCATTCTTGCTCTAGTTTTGGGAGGGAAATAGCGCGATAGTGTCATTTAAGGTAACGTGTTCATCCCTCTCTCTTAGTCTCTTTTATGTTATTAGATCTAGAGACTAATTGGTTGTCCTCTTCTTGTTTGGCCATGGCTTGGGAAACTCATCGAGCCGCTCGAGGGAACGTGTCTAGCTTGCCCACGTCAGTGTTGTTTGGGTATCTTCATATCAGGTATGGGGAGAAGGGCTAGTATAAACATGTAGGCTATGGGGTAGCGTAAGATGAAGGGTTAACCCATGACCCTGTCATATGCCGTTTGCCTATTTATTTGCAATCCTATTTAAGATGTTGTATGCTTAATTGGTATTGGTATGCCTATTTGTGATTTGTGGTTGATGATTGGCATGCATGTTGTTATTATAATTGATAATGATGTTATTGCCATGATTATGTTTGGATTGATGAATGCTATCATGATGATGTTGTTTTGATTAGAATGTTGCCATGATAATGATGATGATGTTGTGCTCTTAATGAATGTTGATTGTTGAGGATGTTAATGCCAACAATGATGTTAATAAGTCTCTAATTAATTAATAGGTCTTGTTAATGATGTTAAGACGTTAAAATGCGTTAACAATGATAAATGGGATTTAAGGGTTGTTGTCCCAGTTGTTCATAAGGCATGAATATAGTATGAGAGGCAAGGTTATGTTCATAGGGCTTAGTTAAAGACCCTATGATTGATTAGTGAGTGTTCTAGGGCATTTATAACGAAGCTGTGATTAAAGGACTAATTCCACACAATGATAAGACATGAAGAACAATTAAGAATAATGAAGCTGATGTTCAATGGATTAGTAAAAGCCAATAGGATGAATCTATAAAACATTCCAATGATTTGGCAAAGTGTCTGTGACCCTTTTGCCCAGATCAGTGCGGCCACGCTCCATTGAGCACGGCTGTGCTTAGCAATGAGCACGCCCGTGCTCCAGTTTGAATCTCAGAAAAGGGCGTGCTGCTTAAGAATGTTCGTGCTCAACATTCAGCACGACCGTGTTTGACTGGGAGCTCAGCACGCCCGTGCTCACTTGTGCAGACCAGAATGCTGAAATAGTGCAGAAATAGGGGTTTCGCCCCAAACCGCTTAAAAGATTTAATAAGATACCGAACGAACATGAACATGTGACATAGAGATTTTGATATATGACAAATATACAATTTAATGTGTGTGCAAGTGTTTTAGTATCAAATTGCAAAAACAGGTATCAAGCTAAATCTATCAAGTTCTGTAAGCAATTAAAGGAGACTATTCAAAGAAGAACTTGAAGAGCTCAAGGAGCAACAAGCAAGGACAAACATCAAGAAGTCATCAAGACAAGAGCTTAAAGAAGAATTAGATTTAAGTCTTAGATGAATTGTAAGAGAAGAAATCTCTTATTCACAAATAGCTCAGTTGAAATGATGCATGAAGAAAATCATTTTTCATAACCTGCATTAAAAAGGAATAAGTTTTTAATGAAAATGATTTTTGGAAGTTAAGTAAATTCTCTGTCAGTACAGCCATGTATTAAATGGATTTATACCATTTCCTGTAACTGTCAAATGAAAATAAAGTTCTTAATAGTCAGTACATAGATGTACTACACCTATGAATAACATGAAATCAGATCAGTTATAAATGGTTAACTGAATACAGGCCTGTACATATGCTATGTACTCGTGTATTCAAGTTTCTAGAAAAATCTGATGTTCATTAATACATAGATGTACTGAATGGGTGTACTGGTGGTACTGATGGATTAACCAAGATCAAGTTTTTAAAGAACTCGTACAGCCATGTATTACACAGGTGTACAGAAACTTTCAGTATGTAAAATGGTTAATACATCCCTGTACTCAACCCCTGTCCAAGAACTTGAATCAGTTTAGCTGATTCTGATATCAGACCCAAATCTGTTTGGACTGATCCCAAAATGGTTACAACTTGTTTTCTATATAAAGTGGGATCAATAGAATACTGATATCATATCAGAAACACACGAAATCAATTTGAGAGATCAATTGTGAAAATCATTTATCATCTTTCTTGAGCTTATTGTGAAAAGAGTGTTTCATTCTCATTAGAGCTTCAATTTGTGTATTCAACTTTTGAGAGTTAGAAATCAATCTTTCTGTTTTTATTTGATTGTAAGAGAGATGGAGTCTCTCTGTGTGATTAGGGTGAGGAATCCTAAGGAAGAACATTGAGGCTTTTTCACAAGATGTGTGGTATCCTAGAAGTGAAAGAAGTGCTCTGTGGTGTAAAGGTTTTTCAAGCTACCTGGCTAAAGCTTGCTGTGTTGGTGTGTGAAATCCCACATGTGGAGTGGGGACTGGATGTAGGTCACAGTGGTGGTGGCTGAACCAGGATAAATCTGGTTGTGTGGTATTCCTAAACTCAAAGCTCTTTAATTTCTGTATTGCGCATAAAACGGAGTTTTTGATATACATTGTTACAATATTGTTTCTGTTATAATCTGAAATCACTGATTGAACATTGTGCAAACTGCAATCTAGTTTGTGTTGTTCAAATCTGGTCTTAAGGCTCAACATCTGAACTGAATTGCATATAACTGTTATTGAATTGCAAGGCTCAAAACTCAATCATATACAATATGTTCTTGTTTCTTAAAGATTGAATTGTATGCTATAAAACCTGGTTGTTAAAGTTGAGAACTTAATCTGTTTAATTTGAATTGAAACCAGAAGTATTATTGCAATCAATCTTGAGTTATTAATTGTTCAAAACTGAGTTGATTAAAACTGAAACTGAATCTGAAACTGATATATTGGAACTTCTGTTGCTGATTGATAAGGCCTGTACCTAATACCTGTATTATCTGTTCTTGAATCTTAAAAAGCCCTTTCTTAATCTGTTAAAGATCCTGAGGCAAATCTGTTTTGAAAAGTAAGTTTTTGAAAAGGAAGAATTTTTGAAAACTCAATTCACCCCCCCTCTTGAGTCTTTGAAGCCAAAACTACAGTCAAGGTGTTGGCTCTAGTGCTTTTTGGCCAGAGTGTTGTTTAACGTATAAAGTTAAAAGATTAAAGATGATGTTATCTTTGGTGCTTGTTGCCCAAAGACGTTAAGCCATAAAAAATGGTGTTGATAGAGGTGGTGGATAAACGGTTGGTTGTTTGTGTGCATGTATCATGCATGAAGTTATTAAGGAGAGGTACGACATAGGGGAGGTCGTCTGAGAGTAAGGCGATCTGACCGTCCGTGATGATTCATCTGAGAGTTAGGTGAATCATGGCCTCTCGTAGTAGCACATCCTAGAGTATGGTACATCGATTTTCCAAGGGGTCTGCCCATGGTAAGGTGAACTGCCCCAGCGTTGGTGCTTATTGGCCAATGTGGAAATGTGACTCCGAAGTCGTACGCCTGGTGTAGATGGATCCGCATGCTTTCAAAGTAGTGAATTGCATTGTATTATATAATATGTTGTGATATATTTTGTTGTGTTAGTATGATGATGTATGATGTATAATGTGTTGCTTGTTGTATGTTCATCTTACTAACTATCCTGTTGCCGTTATGTTTATATACATGTTCTTACTTCCCGTCTTTTGTTGTTTGCTTTGCATGTATCTTTTTGGTTATGCAGAGGACGGTGAGCAGCTTGCTGAGGAGTGACTCCGAGGAACCGCAACTCGTAGTTTAGTTTATGTTTAGTTTCTATTTGTTTATTCGAGTTATTTATCGGATTGGTTATACCAGCTCTGTAATGTGACATCGGGGTTGGGTTTCATTTATATCTTTCATTTTTATGTTCTAGTTATGTTTCCTTTTAAAATTGTTTTATTTTCCGCATTTGAGAAGTTATGTTACAATGCGGCAGCTTCTGCCCGATTTTTATTTTATGAAATAAATGCATGATTTTATCTTACCTCTTTTATTTAAATGCTTTATATAACAGGCGGGGTAGAGGGTGTCGCAAACGTGAAGTAATTGGTTAATATTTTTTTATTTTTAAAAAATTGAATAACTGGTTGACTGACTGGATCCAGTCACATTTAACAGAGGATGGATACTCATCATTCTTGTTAGCAGGGACGGACCCAGGAATTTTATGTTGTGGGGGCAATAATCATATAAATTTGCAACGTAAAAAATATAACATTTCATTGCTAAAAGTATAAGCATACATCATAATTGTTCTCTACACGTTTTCATATTTTGGAAACATTGGGGGGGGGGGGTAACTTAAGTGGTTGGAGCTAAGGGTTTAAGGTGTTGGAGATCCAAGGTTCAATCATTGGCAAAGGAGAAAAATTAACGACCAACATTCTAACATACTAACATTTGCCTATAAAAAAAAATTATTTTGGAAACATTGAATATTTTCTCATTTTCAACATTCTCAAAAAACTCTCTCTCTCTCTCTCTATATAAGTAACTATCCGTTTCTTGATGATATACATAACAGAGAAAACTCTCTCAACCAGATATACACATGCTATCTGGTATCCACAAACTTTAAAGAAAGATCACTAATCTCCCCTGATTCTGAAAATGCACTGTCAAAGGGAAGGTAGGAAGCAAAACCGCAGCAGGCAGGACCGCAAGAGGGAAGGGAATATGCGCTGAGAGGGGAAAAACTAATGTAATGGAAAAGTCAAAACCCTATGACTATCAATTTCTCTTTGGTCTATTATAAATTTAAAAAGTCCAAGTGGGTCATAAGGCCATTATGTGGACATTTAAAAAGTGAAAACCTCTGGCTGCAAGTTTCCCACGGGACTCTATATTACTATCTTTATGTTGCTTTAATGTACTAATTTATGTCAATAAATAAAACAAATATGTATAATTTATTTTTAAAAAATTGACATTTAAGTGGGGGCATTTGCTTCCAGAGTGCTTGCTATAGGTCCGTCCCGACTTGTTGGAGGATGGAAGATTCGTTCGTCTTACAGTGTTTAAGCATTATGTTTGAGAAATCCAAAACAATAAAGTGTATACTGAGACATCCTGATGTCCCATTAAAGAACAAACCTAATTAACTAATTCTTAATCCCTTTAATTAACGTTAGTGCATTTATTACAGTCGAAAATAATATATGTTGCGGAAGCGGTAAAATTAAAAACATTCAAAAGCGTACATAGCGGAATAAAATAAAACAACATGCGTATATACATAATATTTTACAAGAGTCTCCAATGTACTTAGATCTCAACAGAGGGATCATAACCCTAGAGAAACTATACAAAATGATAAAATAAAGAAACATATACATACTGGTCTCAGAAGAAACAAAAGACAGAAACATCATCTTCCTCCCATCTCTCCAAAATACATCAAAATATACAAAGAAGCTCACCAGAGCTCTCCACTAGCTACCGACAGTCCACATCTCAGATCATAACCCTAGAGAAACTATACAAAATGATAAAATAAAGAAACATATACATACTGGCCTCAGAAGAAACAAAAGACAGAAACATCATCTATCCGCCTATCTCTCCAAAATACATCAAAATATACAAAGAAGCTCACCAGAGCTCTCCCTTAGCTATCCACAGTCCACAACTCAGACGATATAGGCGTCTAGAGCTACCCTCGACCTCACCGTAACGGTGCCTATAGACTTTGGTCCGCACTGACTCATCACTACTCATGATGACTCTCAGGTGACGGTAGTAGTACATCATCTGCACGCTCCTCCTCCTCCTGCCTCTATCCACTACTCCAACTCCGCTACGAGCATGGGAAATATCAACCTGGTTCCACATATCATCTGGAAACTCCCACTGGCGGGATGGAAGCCAGATCTCTAAGAAAGGATGACTATGGGAGATGCAATACGAGTCAACCAGAGTAAAGAACAATCCTCCTCCTAGGCGGATGTTGGTGCTAACCGGGCGCGTAACACATGAAAAACTGTGAGTGGTCGACTGCCACCCACGGTCATCATGGTATACGATCTCAATATCCCCTAAGATCTGGACCCTCGGCGGGATCCTCTGTAGGTAGAGCATCGGGCGATGCTCCGGTCTTATCGCTGTCACGGTATGGCTGTTGTTGCTCATCTAACGAACGTACATACAGAGAAAAAGAGACAAAGAAGGGAGATAAGCTACTATACAACACCATAAACGGGGTTGGGGCACAATACAACACATTAACATACAACATAGATTTACTCATAGCAAACATCTCGCAAGTCAACCATTTACAAACATCCTTGATCCACATCTAGGGTCAAAACTCTAAGGAGTCACATTCCTATGCATGTCGGCTGATCACTCTCATGGGGAATTCTGATTCCCGGACATTCTCTTTCTCTCTCTCGGGCCTTCCTTGCCCAGAGAATGTCAGTTGGTTTGTCCAGGGTACCATTCCTCTCACCGTGACCAATAAGGGTGCTTCCCCCTATGATCTCATTCTCCAATAGGGGTATCTTGGTCGCCTCTAAAGGTCCACCTGCAATGAGAATAATCAGGGCCAGACGTCGGGATAGCCAAGCCTCCACGATGGTCACGACACAGTGGGTGTAAATCACTGGTCTCTTGTAAACCATTCCAGACCGAACTACATCCCCAAGGTTTCCAGAATCGTCCCTCGCCATATTCCGTACCCATACCCGGGTACACCAACCTCGCATGACTCCCAATCATACAGCTCGTCATTTGGCAACCTATGCAATACACAACCATCCTAAGTTGACATCGGTACAAAATTCAAACCTACACGTTTTACGATGCTAAACCATCCATAACTCAACACGGTACCCATATACCGCTTTCTCAACCTCAATCTAACAAAGTACCCTCAAGGTGTCAACTAAGGTTCTAACAACACAACCAGACGATCATCCTCAATGTCAAGCTGAACATATATAATATCAACACTAAGTAAAATAAAAGCAGCATGTTAAGCATGTTATCATAGATCACACATCAAACAGCAGTATCAACCATAAACAGCATAAAACATTTAACACATGCAACCATTGACAGATATACCTCACATATAAACTACCCTAACGCCGATTAGCCTATAGTAATTAAACCATAACGAACAGTTTCTTTGACATTTTAACTAGGGTTTAACCACTATTGACTACTATATCACTAGTATGGTATGGGGAACCCTACACATGCAATATAACATATTGTATTAAGCTTGCCTCCCCGGCTTGATAGTCACTTTCTCCCCACCTTGTAAACTCCGTTGCTGCCACGTGCCCCTTGGGTCTCCCCGATGCTCCAAAATGCCCTAACACATGGACAGAGTCCCACCAATGTCATAAACCCTAATCTTGCAACAGATTTTTCAAATAGGGCTAGAATGGAAGCAAGAATCAAAAAAGGAGGGAAATGAGAATGTCTACGTATTGACGAGTTAGGGATTTGAGCATTACCTCGGACGATTAAAGAATCAAAGGTAGCTATGTGACCCACTCTCTCGGCTCTCAAACTCTCTCCTCTTTTCTCTCCTTTTCGCAGTGACCAAGTTCACGCAAAATAAATTTAGTCACTTTAAATTTTTTTTTTCCAAAGTTCTACTATGCACGCTCTAGCATGACAGCACCCCACGCTCTAGCGTGGGGTCTCTCTACGCTAGAGCATGGAACACTAATCTCACATGTGCCCATGCAATTGACACGTGTTGCCACATATCTGAGACTTAGATCGCCCTAGCATCCAAACCCAGCGTTTGAGCGTTCTACCTTGAAGTCGATTGTCTGATTTCGCATGTTTCGGTGCATTATGTGTCCGTTTGAAGCCCGACTAACCTCAAACTTGATATACAGACTCATTAGCACCTAAGGAACAAGAGTAAAACCTTAAACATGCTTAATCTCTTCCTTAAACCTTAATCAAGAAAACAAGGTGTTACATATACAAAAGACAAAATGGAATGGATTTGATTTGGAACTAATCCAAATTAATTTAAATTGGATCATTTTATTAATGGTGTGTTTGGACCTGTGGCTATATAAGACAATATCACGTCATGGACATGGAAGTAGTTTCCAAACATACTATAAATCTCAATTTGATCTTAAACTCCAGCATGTGATCTCAACCCAACTCTAAAAGAAGGGGTGTAACAGGTCAGTTTGGTTCGATTTTAGGCGGGGGGAAAATCCGAAGCAGTCAGATCGGTTTGGTTTCGATTTCATGCGTTTTTTACTACAAGACCGAAGCAAACCAAACCGATGAAGTTCGATTTGGTTCAGATCGGATGGTCGGGTCGCCTGCTTAAAATAGACCAGAAATGCCTACCAATGATCACCAGCAAGAATCAAACCCAAGTGACTCTTCAAAATATTTATAATCTGTACACAATCAAAGTAACTCTTCAAAATATTTTCCCAATCAAACTACAAACAAAACTCAAAATCACAGCAGCACGGCAACACAAAATCAGCCACGTTCTTGAAAGCTAAAAGCAGCACAGTAACCCAGAGATTGTGGAAGAACAACAACACAAAACCAAAGTGAGGACTTTAGAACTCAATAGTTGGGTGGAAGAACAGATTTAGGATCTAAGAAGCAACTTCAAGCAAAGATTAGGAAGTAGCAACCTCCAAAAAAAGGAGAATAACATATTTAACCTAAATCTGTAAAGAGGGAAATCTGAAAAAGGGGAGAAGAAGAGAATGCATGAGCAGAAGGATGAAGGACTCACCACGGCAGAGGGCGGCGCATCCTCGATAGAGCTTCTTGGACGGAGGACGGCGTGGCCTGGACGGAGCTTCTTGAATGGAGGATGGCGAGGGATGAAGCACAATGGAGTTGCTTGGATGAGTCATGACGAGATCTGGTGCCAGGAGTGAGGGAGTGACAGAGGTACGATGGCCTGGGACAGAGGTGTGAGGAGCTGATGATACCGATCTGGTCATGGCTGTGTGTACGGCAGCGACGGCTAGGTCAGAGATAAGATGTGATAGGATACGTGTGCGATAGTGAGACTGAGAGAGCCTTATTTTTTGTGAATCATACTTTAGGTCAGGAACTCTGGCGAAAAAAGTTGAATTGTTGATTGATCGGGTAGTCGGTTTTGAAAAATAAAATCCACTACCCGAATCAATGCTCATCGGTTCTCTTTGGTTTGGTTCGGTTCGGATTTTTACCCAAACCAATCAATTTCGATTTTTATGGGTTGGTTCAATTCTGGTTGGTCAAGTTGGTCAGTTTTACCCTAACCACTTACACCCCTATCCAAAAGCATATGAATTTAATTTTAAGAACCCAAATTTGCCCTCAAAAATTTTGGTGGGTCTTTTTTTTTTTAACCAACATTGTTTAAACATTTTCAATAGATTATTTTTTTAGTTGTAATTAAAGCAACAAGGGGGAGGGTTTATAAAACTCGAGGAGGAATTTGAATTCCAACAGACATGCTTATGGCAACTATAATAGAAGTAGAAAATAGAATTTAGTTATAATGCATTATTATTGTCAATTTTTTTAAAATATCAACCAATCGTATATTGTCACAGTATTAAAAATTATTGAATTTTATTTAATTGATAATTTCTCTTGCATCCAATGTAGCTCAATCAATGCACGATAAATTTATAAGTTGTTGTGGGGTTTAATCTAATATGTTTGACAAATCTAATTAAATTAAAAAAAAAAATTCTTTTATGAGAAAAAAATATTTTGTAGAGAAGTTTGAAGTTTAAGGCTTATTTGAAAAACGGTTAAACTGTTTTGAAACCAATGACACATCCTATTTCGCTCCTGCAAAATTATCAATTAACTATCAAACAAATATTATTAAATTATATAAATAATTAATCTCATTTTTTTTGTTCTAATTTACCTATAAAAATGATTATTTTTTTTTTACACAACCCAAACGAAAAAAGATTATCTTGAAATCGCTTTTCAAAAAATACTTTCAAACATAAACCAGATTTTATTATAATCGATTATTGAAATAATCAATTTTTTTTCAGTTAATCCATTCAAATGCTAAACTTAGTCAAATTTACAACTATAATTTTTTTTAAAAAAAAATTAAATTTATTCCCAGTTCATTTAAAACTCTAGATCATATTACCCCATCTTTTCTAGTCCCAACCTTTTTTTGGGAGACTAAAGACCAAAATTGGTCCATGGAAAAAATTACAAGGACATTTTTGGTCCTTTAAAAATTAATTAACCTGGTAGTCCCTTATTTTTACAAACATCACGTTAGTCCTTCTATCCGGTTTCATCACTGGACGTCTGTTAGCATGCATATATGGTCGTTAAGTTTGTGACCTATCCTGTTGTTGTATTTCCATTGGAGAATTTGTTTAAAAAACACAAAATTATGTCAATTTTAAAAACCATATTTACTTAAATGACAACGTCGATGTTTCTAGTTGGTTTCTTCTTCCTTCTTACAACTTTTAAAACTCTAACTCCATTGCAGCTTGTAGGTTTGCGTTTTTCACGTTAATGGAAGGGAGAAACTTATTTCGTTTTATGTTGCTGCCTTGGACGAGATGAAGAGTTTTGATGGGTTTGGAGTTCAAATTTCCTCTCCAAGTGTGAGTTGAGTTGGACTGAGAGTGTTTTAGTGTTGCAACTCATACAAGTGGTGCTGCTCCAAAATGTAAATGTGGGAGAAAATGCTGAGTTACACACCTCAAAAACATTTAAGAACCCAAATTGAGCATGATTTGGGTGCCCCTATTATAAGGTAATTAAACATCCAACTTGAAGAATTTGATTAAAGCTAACCTCACAAATGCAAAGTTGGAAGAAGGCAAAATTAATTAACTTAAGATGGATATTAACGACTTGAAAATCCAGATGAATGAAATGCAAGTGAAGATGAAAGAATTTATGCATTGGAAACAGTGTGTTGGGGCAGTAGGGTGTGTGATTGTGGTTATAGGTATTCGTATTTGGAAGTAGACAAAAGCTTACGAAGTAATGTATTTGACTTGGGTTGTTGTTGTTATTGTTTAATTTTGTTTTTTTTTTTTTTTTGGTAATAAAATGCTTTAGTTCAATGTATTGGAAATCTTAGCTTTTTTGTTATTATAATGAAAGATGTTGGAAATTTTACGTGCAAATATAAAGAATTTTATGTGTCACACACCTAGAATCAATTCTACTCAATAGAAAATCAATTTTACGCAACTCAAAATTGATTTTATTGCATGTACTTTTTAAAACAAACAGGTCCAATTACTGTAAAAATGACTTTAGGGGTCTCAAAAGCAATTTTGAGGACTCCAAAATCTTAACCAAACATTATATCGTGCAACTGAATTGCAGGTAATTTGTCTTGGGAGCCGGATCTTATTCTTTCAAAAACTCTTGAAGCTTACTTGTTAAACTTTGAATCTTTTTCTCCAAACTTCACTCAAATTGTTAGTTATTCATATGTATTAGTTGTTATCCATAAGAGGATTGGATAAAAAAACAAAACCATCTCATTAGCCAATTAATAGATGTAATTAACTATAAATTTATGTTTCATGAATTGGTATAAAAAATCATGTGAAAAAACAATGAGATGATTATTTTCCTTACTATATAACTTAGTCACTCTTACCCAAAAGTGGTTGGTCACAGCTGAAGTTGACTATGCACCATACGAACTTTACCTGTAAGGTCAGGAGTTCGAATCCTAAAGTCGCCACTTTGTGAGGAGCTTTATTTTACCATCACCCAGACCCCAAAGTTAGTCTCACAATTTTGCTTGTGAGATATCAAGTCAGAGACCAAATAACTTAGTCACTCGCTTCTGTATATGTGCAAGGATGATACGAGTAGAAGAAAATGTTTCCCATATTAATATTAATTAATAATAATAAATCTGGTTTGGTAGTTTGAAAACAAGTTGCAAGGTCTAAATAGGGATGAGAATTTTATTCATACCCGTGGTCGGTCAAAGCCCCAAGCCACCAAAGCTAGGGCTTTAGGCCTCAAATTTTTTGTTTTTATTTTTTGGTACACACCTATTAACTAAAAAAAGTTAGTTAATATTACTAACTCATTTTTCTAAAAAAAAAAAAAGGTCTCTCTATCTCCACTCTATTCTCCCTCATTTAATTTCTCTCAGTTAGCGTTTCATCTCCCTTGTAATATCTCTTTGTCTCTCTCTGTGCGGGCTCTCTGTGGCTCAGTGGCTGTGTGACCACCGACACCCCCATGAGCCATGACCACGCAACGACCTCTCTGTGACCGATTGACCATGTGACCTCTCTGTGTCGTGTGCCGATGTCGTCTTTACTTGAGTTGAGTTCTAAGTATAAAAAAAAATGCGTGAGTTTTGCTTTAATAACTTTAAAAAGGCCTCACCTCAGAGTTTGATTTAGGCCTCAATAGGTGTTGGGCCAGCCCTATCCATACACGTGAATATCTGCGGATAAAACCTACAATGGGCATTGGACGGGTAGCTTAACGGGTACCCGCGGGGAAAATAAATAGATATTTTCTATACACGTCTATTAATGAGGCGGAGGCGAGTATTGAGGTACACATACTCATGGTACCCGTACCCGATATTGAAATTACTTAAATACACGTATAGTTATTAAAAATTTTGTATGATGATTTGAGATTTACAAACATTTATCATATGATCATTTTGCTTGTTCTAGTTAAAACGTATAGTAACATCTAGGTTGGTAAGTATTAGCGCTATTACTTCGTACATAGAACAATATAAGTGTGATGTTAATTTCATATTTTCTAGAAGTTCTTATTACATAGAAAAGAATGATAGATTGTCTTTATTTTTAATTTTAAAAATATGTAGTATATATATATATATATATATTTTGCAGTTTAGTAATATCCATGGATATTCGTGGATACTTCGCGAATGGTCATAAAATCTACTGAAAACCAACTTGCGGATACTCGCACTGGGTACATGGCGAATTTTCAGTCCATTGTGGCAGGGTGGCAGGGGACTGCTACCCGTGCCTGCCCCATCCCTATCGCCATCCATAGGTTAAAGTTCTTGAATGCTTAAGTGTTTGTTTAGTAAAGATTTTGGGGACCCCAAAATTGCATTTGAAACCTCAAAAACCATTTCAACTGGACCTAGTTTGTTTTTAAAAGTACGTCCAATAAAAGCAATTTTGGTGCGCATAAAATTGATTTTAAGAAAAGTAAGAATTTCTAACTTTAAAATCAAGTAGAATTGATTCTAAGTGTGAGAATCACAAAATTCTTTATATTTATACATCAAAAGTGACTTTACTTTATCATATAGACAAAACTAACTCTTATAAACTCAATTTTAAAATATCATTACCAAATGCAAATTAATTGTTTAACCTTAGTTTTTAAAATGAATTCTTTTAGCATCAATACTTTTAAAATCTAAAACAAATCAACCCTAACTACATGGGATTGTGGCCATCACCATTGCTCGTTGAAAAGGAGAAATGAATCTACATTTTTGTAACTTGCTCTTAGATTTCAATCATCGTGAAAAGCATACATTTAAACACGTTTGGGGGACTAAGGATTTATTTGAGAACCAAAAAGTTTATGAACTAAAAAAAAAAGAGTTCTGACAATAAAACTAATGTAGACAATCACTATGAATCTTTAGTTTCTCTTAGGGAAAGTGAGGTCATTTCTCTCTTAACTTCTTGGTTATGGCAAAGGCAGCTCCAGCTACAGCCACAATTATGGCAGAAATTATAATGCCTGATTTAAGTGTTTGCAAGGCTTCCTTCTTTTCCCTTTCCTTTTTCTTCTGTTTGGCCTCAGCTTGTTCCTTCTACCAATCAAGTATAAACATAACACCGATTAGTACATGTTATACACAATAATGCAAAAGAGAATGTTTGAGTTCTTCAAACAAGTCATATAATTTTCACCTAAAACTAGTAAAAATAAAATAAAAAATAATACAGTTTGGTATAGTGTTTTAAAATGTGTCCAGCATCACCTAATGTAGCCGCAATACGCATCAGGTGATAGTTACAGATCATATTGGCCAAAATTGGCCACATCATACCACAATGATCATAACGCAACTGTGATCGCAGTTTTTTTCGATCTACTTCGAGGAGTATCCCACCGCCAACCTGAGACGGGGACTAATCTCCCACGGGAGTTTGTTGGGCACCTCGTGGGTGGCATCCCTTGAGGTTTTTTCCATACCCAAGGTCTCGAACCCGAGACCTTGGTTAAGGAGCGAGAGGCACTGTGATCACAGTTTAAAACATGTTCATTATTCTAATGTAAATGAATACACAAAATATGCAAGTATCTTCATTACCTTAGAGGTAGCTACCTTAGATGATATAGGATCAACTTGAACTTGAGTATTTGTCCCAGGGTTTAGTTCCCCAGTAACATCAGCGGGAGGAAACGTAAAGTCTGACTTTTGAGGTGAACTTGCCATTTCTTTCTAGCTTTCAAGAAATGGTACTTTGTAACCTCGTTATTATTGAATTGTAAGAGAGAAAGGAGAAGGGTGAAGAAAAAAAAACACATTCATTATCAAGGATTCATGGTTAAATCAATACCAAAAAGTTGTTCTTTCTCAATTGACACGTGCCAGTTTCCCAAAATTTGAGGTTGTTATAGTTTTATGGGTCTTAACGAAATTGCATTCCTGTTCTCAAACTTCCCGAGATACATGTTCGGACTATGCTTATCTTTCGGTCATAAGAAAACACATAAACAAATAAATATTAAGAAGGAAAAAGGTATACTTACCTGGTTTCTTCAATAATAATGATAATAATTAATCACAAAACAAACAATCGGAGTGACTCACTTCTGGTGGCTTACTATTGCCATTTATTTATTCATTAAATACCTGATATTTTGAAGAAATTATAAACATGAGTTTGAATGATTGCTAAGTTTGGCTCAATCATTATGATAGAAATATGTCAACTAAAGAAGATATTAAGTAAGTGAATAAAAAAAATTATTAAGTTGGATTTTTATTCTCTATAAAAAAAAGTTGGATTCTTATTGACAACTTGGTCTATAGGCATTAGAAGCATTATCTGTTACTCAAACTCTCTAAATGCAATCTCTTTGATCAAAGATTCTCTACCTTAGGTGCACAAGTATGCAGCTATTGTGCATGATATTCGGGAACTTATGGGAAAACAGAAAACAAGTTTGAAAATGTGTTTGGTTTCAAAAATAAGAAACATTTCCATCCGAAACACTTGAAATGTTTCTAAAAATACACTAGCAACTGAAAATGCCAAAAAGATGTTTCCAGCATTTTCACCTTATGATCGGTGGCATTTTTGCAATATTATCATGTTCCTTTTTAATTTCATCATCATCACACCTCTTTCTTCTTCGTTCCTCTCTTTATCATTCTTCCATTCCCCCGAGCAGCAAAGAGCTAGATTCCCCTTAAGTAAGGTCATCAGTTCGGGTATTTTTAATGGAAAAAATGTGTTGTAAGAGTTTTATCCCTTTAAATGAGTTTTCTTGGATCAACTTGAATTAGTCAAAATCCAATATGATTTTTGGATATTGAGGGTCTCTACAAAATAGATGTAAATACCTTTGATATATATATATATATAAGTGAATCTTTACCCATTGAGAAAATGTTTAAATCACATCTTTTACCTGAGCATCAATTGATGTAAAGCATGTCTGGAAGTTATTTCAAAAAATATAAAATCACATCAAGAACTCAAAAGATATATATATATTAGCTTCTTAATGGATGCGCGTCTACAATGTGAAGACACGCATCCATTTCACTTTCTTGACAACTTTATAAATATTGTATACAAAACTCCATAATATTCACTGTTCACTACATGCAAGTGTCACTACAAAAGTTAATTTTCGTCTGTCCAGCTCTATAAAATCACATTCTAGACGCTTCTACCTAATATTAAATATAAATATTAATCTGATCTATATTTTTTTTATTATACAAAAAATAGCATCACCACCTCCAGCTAATAGATGTATATCCAATAGGAGTGTGTAAAATCTAGCCCTGTCTTAAAACATGTCCCAACCCATAGTGTTCGAGTTGGGTCAGACCCTAACCCGTAGAAGAGAAAAGACGAACTTGCGTCCCATTTAGTAACCCAACGTCGGGTCAAGGACGGGTCCGGGTTGACCTTCGGGTTACCCAACTCGTGCCAAATCTATTTTTATTTTTATCTCTCCCTAGCTTACGTTTGACGTTTGACAGTATTTTGGATTAGACCCTAAGAGAAGAAAAATTTTGTGCTGATTTCATGGTCAAGCTTGATGTAGTTAATGAGGACCACTTGAAGAATTGTGAGACCCATCCCCCTGGCATTTCAAGCTTCTTTTTGGCGGATGCCGCTCGTGTTGCCTTTCTAAGGCTGTAATTTTTATTTTCTTTTGGTTTTCTTGGTGTCTCTTTACCAAAAAAAACTTTTCATATAAGTATCACTATATATCTACACTGAGATATGTGATATGTCTCTGGCCTTGAAATGGATCGATGGTTCCACTTCTCCTAGACTTTCTCATACAAAATTTAAAATTACACTAGATAGAGAACCTTCACGTACTCTAGTCTAAAATACTCAAAAGCAAAAAAAAAAATGGATGGTCCTAAGATCTACAGAAAAATTAGGAGGAATGATGATTGGCATTAGGGTCGATGAAGAATCAATGTTACCACCAGCAGAAACTAATATTGATTGTTGGCTATTAAGAAATATGTTGTATGAATGTAAGATATACAACACAAGAAGTTTTAGGGTCATTTTTTCTGTTTTCAAAATGTCACATTGTTTTTAGTTCTTGTTTTTAAATATTTGTACAAGAAACATCCTGAAAATAATGTGATATTTTTGTAATTATTAACAAAAATATAAACTGAAAACAATGGAACAAACAAACAGATAATTTTGTAAATTTTCCTTTTTTTTTCAATAGAAGGGAGATCAATGAAGTTAGCACAAAAATACATGAGTAATTTCTCAAATAAGGTAGAAAATTTTTAAACAAATCAAATTAACAAGCTAATTCCAGAAAGTGCATCAACAATGTTTAAGAGGCAAATAGGAAAGAAGAGCAATGTGAGTCCATTAGCTAGACTTCGCAACTATGGAATCCAGCACAGGAATACAAACCTTATACAAGACAATAAGGAAAAAGGTAGTACTAAAATTGGAAACCACTTATTCCAAAATGCTTAAATAAGGCAATGTAAAAATATTGCCAAAACTTCGATTTCATTACAGAATCACACTAATCACACACTAACAGTCTAGTCAGGCCACAGATCACTATAGCAATGTCACTTCCAGAAATACATTAATCTTGAACAAGTGGGATTGTTTTTCGTAGGGTCAGATTTATTGGAATGCTCCCTTTGCCTGCAAACCACAAACGTGAGGCTATAGTAGCAGTTCAAACTCATAATACTTGCTTATATAATGCTACTCGCACAATTGCAGGAGGAGCTACAAATGGCCACAACTACAAATGTGGTTGCACTAAGTGTGACAGCAAATAGTTGCCGCCACTTACTCCCATGCAACCATGTGTGCAATTGTCAAAGTAATGTTGTGCAAGTAACATTGATGTGATATACTCCTTATAACATAACATGCAACTCACTATTATCATTAAAATAAAAAATAAAAAATAAAAGACACCTTACTATCTCCATTACCGTTGTCCTATTCTATACAAATGGCAACCTAATTATAACCAGACAAACCAATAATTCATAATGTCAACACCCTATTTTGACTGTGTCTTTTTAGTTTTCACTAAAAATTTCAAAGAAACAAAAAACATGCAAAGAAAATATATTTTGCCATCTTATTTTGATGTTTGTTTTTATTTATCCCAAAATCCAAAAAAATATATATATAAATACAAAAATAATAAAATATTTTAAATTTTTAATTTAAACACTTAGGTTTATTTTTGTTCATTATTGGGTCAAACCAGCCAAACCCATTACTCAAACTCATTTCCTTCCTTCATCCTCCTCAGACAAACCCTAGCAGCCACCCTTTTCTTCCCTCCAACATTATTTTTTTGAATTTGAATCCAGTTGGCAAATCCCTTGATTTTTGCAGTTGAGGCTCACAAATTTTGATTCTATTTCAAATCAGAGATAGAAATTTTAATCCTTGAAGTTTTTTCAGATGAAAATCAGAGCGAATTTGGCATTATAAAATCACAAGAGAGGCTATAAAAAAAGAGGACAACAGTGAGACCAGGGAGAGCAACAACAAAATTTCAAAAAACAATGTCTCTGAAGAAATACTGACTGAGAGCAAAAACAGAGAGAAGAAAAAAAAAATACAAATAGGCACAGACAGAGAGGCGCCCTTCCTTGGTGACCACCACGCACCGCCACCCTGTCCACCTCAGACCACTGCGAGTCATCACGCTCCACCCAGATCCGCGCACGAACCGTCATCCCACCGCATCGATTGCTCGTTGCCGTCACTGGAGGAGCTCACCTCGCCGTCCCGGTGCTGCCCAGATCCGGTCACGGGCTCACCGCCACCATCATCCTAAGCCAGGCCGCCGCATCACTGGTCCCTTTCTCTGTTCTCACATACACAGGTAGAAGGGGAAAGGCCTCTCTGCAACATTTCTTTTTATGTTTGTCCTAATACATTGTATTGGGTTTTAGGGCAGAGGCTAAGGAGGGAGAGCTACACATGTCTCCCACCATGAGCAAGGGTATTTTTGCAAGATTTTTTTTTATTTTAGTCCTTTGTTCATTTTACTGTTTGCCACCCCACCCCCACCCCTCTCCTTTCCCCATCGCATTATTCATTATCCCCAGCACTCCCTTTTCCCACCGCACGACTGCTCTGTGCCGGCGCGGCCATGACATGGTCAATGTTGCTGCCGCGATCAGAGGGCGAGATTTGGGTATTTGGAGGAGCATCACACGTTTCATGATGGTGGACGACGGCGGAACTGGCCGGAGCACGAGCCTGCCGTCCAGCCTTTCTTTCCTGTGAACCGTCGTTTGGCTTCCCGACGAGTATTCCTTTTTTTTTTTGTAATGGCAACACCATTTTTAACAAGGTTGAAGACAAAGATCACATGAGAAACTCAGGAGTTAGGTCCACGTTTACAAGCTAGAAGTTGTGGTTAGTTCACCTCCACGGTGCCGGGGTGAGAGGGCTTCAAATCCAGGACAATTTCGTCAAGTTCACCGATCAAATGCATCAACTGGTTCCGAATTAAAATAAAATCATAATACGCGAGAAATCCCAAAAGAATTAAAATCGGTGTGGTAACATGAACTGGCATTAGAGCCCACAAATGGCATCAGCGTAATAGAGAAAAGGAAATTCAAAATTGAAGGGTGATATGCACCGTTTCATGTGATCCGTGGCCAATCTTGCGCCACCTGAGATCGGCACCGTGTGGAGGAGGATTGAATGGCAAGGAATTGGCGGATAATTTTGGATTATGGAGATTCAATCCAACAAGGAGTTTTTGCTTCTTCTCTTTGCGCTCCTTGTCGTCGTGAGATCCACTCACAGCATGGAGGCAGACAGGGAGGGGTGGGAGGTGGAAGGAGAAGGACCCAAAAAAAAAAAAAAACCACAAAAGGGAGAAGGGCCAAAAATTAATATTTGATTTTTCAAGATGACCCTTGCCCACCGTGCGCGACAGTCACGCACCTTAGAGTTTCCCTGGGTTTTAGTAGCTTTTTGTTTTCCTTATTTTTATTTTATTATATCTTTTTTATTTATTTCTGAATAATTATTTTGGATTAGTTGTTGGACTTGAGCCCGAACTAAGTGGGTTTAACATGATTTTTTAAAGAAGGAACTGGGCTAATAAAAAGTGTATGAAACTGGATTTGATCTTCTTGTTGAAATAAACAAAATAGAATGTTGTAAAAAAGAAACATTTGAAAAATTAAAAAACAATTTTGGGATTGCTTTGTGAGAGGTTTCACATTCAATTCCTTAGATACGAGATAGCTCTGAGGATGTATCTGCCATGTGCTATCTCGTTTAGGAATTTTCGAAAAAAAATGAAATATATAAAAAAACCCTTTTTAAATAAAATAAAAAAACCTTTTCATAAAAAATAAAAACAACCAACAAACAAAATATTTTCTGCAAGAACTACGTGGCTTTGAGTTTCCCATCGCAGCAGAGAATACGTAGGAGCGTGATCAATCATCCCGTCAAGCCAAAATTAATTTTTCCTTTATTTTTGTGTTCTTTTTTAATTTGTTACTGTAGATAATTAATTAATAATTTATTTAATGTTTTTGGGTTGCTCTATGACAAGTGTCATGCTCAGTCCTTTAGCTTTGAGGTTGCCCTATGGACTTATGTGCCATGTCCAACCTCATTTAGGATTTATCAAAAAAAAATTTCAAAATTTTTAAAAAAGGGTGCTTAACACATTCCCTACTCGTAACCGACTTCCGAACTCATTTTGGTTCCAAAGACCATTTTTTAGGTTTTTCCAATTTTTATCCTAAATAAATAAAATTGGTGATGCCTCTACTTTTTTTTTATCTAATTTTTATTGCCGTTCCCACCGCGATTTTTCGGTCGCGGCACATAATCCCACATTTAGCATCTTAGTACTGAAGCAAGGATTTGTACGCTATACAGCAACTCCTGCCCAAATATTAATATTAACCAATATATCTTAGTACTTGCCCGTATAACAGCAGTTGACCCCAGAAGAAGAATTAGTTCATGAATATATAATATCTATATCTCAAGAAAACTCTGTAAGAGTGAGGCATACCATAGAAAACATTTGAGGTGGAAGATGGATGCATCCTTTCATATGATCTCTTAAAAAGTCTTAAAAGGTGAATCTGAGAAGCCCTTCCCTAATGCTTTTTACATATGCCGCCAATAAACATATCTATAAGTGAAAGCTCAGAAAAACAGAAGATAGATTGAATTTCAAACTAAGACAAGTTATGCATACCACACTATATTTGACTGTATACTTTGCACAAATATAAGGAACTTGTAAATAAATCAAACATAAACAGTGTTTTATGTATCTCCTATGAGAGAGAACTATAAAGATTATTTTGTTGGAGCTTTCCCCACCTCTTTTACTCTTGATTTTTCTTAAAAATTCTAAATCATTTTTAAATTAATGTATTAAGCCATACATAAAAAAAAATTAGTAACGGGTAGACACTAACTAAAGGAAGAAAGCATGTAGAAACACTAACGCATGTTGTCCCGAGCAGCAAAGAGCTAGGTTCCCCTTAAATAAGGTCATCAGTTCGAGTATTTTTAATGAAAAAAATAAGTGTTGTAAGAGTTTTATCCCTTTAAATGAGTTTTCTTGGATCGACTTGAATTAGTCAAAATCCAATATGATTTTTGGATATTGAGGGTCTCTACAAAATAGATGTAAATACCTTTGAATTTTTTTTTTTTAATATAAGTGAATCTTTACCCATTGAGAAAATGTTTAAATCACATATTTTACCTGAGCATCAATTGATGTAAAGCATGTCTGAGAGTTAATTCAAAAAATATAAAATCGCGTCAAGAACTCAAAAGCTATATATATTAGCTTCTTAATGGCGTCTACAATGTCAAGACACACATCCATTTCACTTTCTTGACAACTTTATTTTCAATAAAGTTTCTATGGAACAATATTAATTCCTTGACAATTTTCATTACATGAAAACTATCAGATAATCAAGTTAATTTTAGTTATAAAAAAGTCCATGTGTTATTTTATATTATTAGTGTGACACCCGAGGCCGACGAGGGCGGGTAATGGTCGTTGGTGCAAGAGGAAGCACGGTCAAGGAGCGGCTCTCGACAGGCTTCTAGGCGACGGGGACACATGAATGAATCGGTTCCACATCAGAATGAGAGGGAACCTGAGACTGTACAGATATGGGACTGCACAGTTGAAGGGATCTTGAGATTGTGCAGGTATGGTAATGAATGCTTAAAAGAATTGACTGGTACTACATATACTAGTTGAAATAGACAACTATAAACACGAGAAGGGGGGTTGAATTGTGTTTATCAGAAATTAAAATAAAGTTAAAAACTTTTTGCATGCAGAAGCTAAGCACAGACGGGTGTAAAAAGGTTACACAGACAGGTCACCTGTCTGTTGTAAGGTCACCTGTCTGTTGTAGTTTTCTCAGAAAACAACACACGTATAGATGAAAAACAGTCTTGATAAAAATAGTTTTAACCCCTTAGTTAGAAAGCAGATGATATATAATCAAAACAACTAAAGAGATTAAGGGAAGAGAGATTAACACAGAGATTTATCCTGGTTCACTCTTTAACACAAAGAGCTACGTCCAGTCCTTGGCAGCACCAAGATTTATCCACTATAACTGATCAGGTTACAGACTCCAAGTATTGTTTGCACACCTAGCCTCTTCAGGCTCCAACACAAGTATTCTTTGCACACCTAGCCTCTTCAGGCTCACTCAGATTTGTTTGAGAGTTTGGTTTGTAATAAATACACTTACAGACAGACAGATCTTTCACTAACACTCAGAGAGTGGTTTAAATGTAAAGCTTAGGAAAGTTTGGGTAATAACTTCAAATGATTGAAGAATACAAAGTAAATAAATGAACAGAGTAATGGCTCTTTAATGCTTTGTAAACTCTGACCTGTTCATCTTCAATGACTTCTGTATTTATAGCCTTCAAACATTTAATATCCGTTAGAGACATTCCTTGCAACGATGGCTTTTAAGCAGAGCTTCATTAAATGCAATATAGTCGTTCTGGGCAGCCATTAATGCAATGGAGACGTTGGTTGTACTCTAACATGAAGGATAATAGCTTTATGCATCGTGTAGACGCCAACTCAGAGTTGTGAAGAGTGCATTTGTACTTTTGCAGAGTACATTTCCCTTTCTGTGTAATGACTGAAAGTACTAGGGAATAAAGCATGTTGGAAACATTCTTTAACTGGAAGTTTATCTCTGACTTCCTAGGTTGCTTGAGAGAGAGCATTTCTGAGTTTCTTGATAAGCGTGAGAGAGAGTTCTCAGAATATTCTTCATGAGGGGACAGCTTGCAAAAGCTTCCTGTACTTCGAGTTCTTTAACAAAGAACCATAGACAAGTTGAAGTGTTAGAGCAGAGACAGGTTGTAAACCAGTTTGCATATAGTCAACAATCCTAGTCAGCAGACAGGTTGACTTTTTGGCTTAAACGGACAGGTTGATACTTAGGTAGACAGACAGGTGAGTTTTGTAATCTTCTGATCTGTACACTAAGTAGACAGGTTAGCAACCACAAAGTAGGTTAATTAAATCATTAACCAATGTTTCGTTTTCATCAAAACTTAGGGAAATACACACAGACATTTTAGAGACTTAACAATCTCCCCCTTTTTGATGATGACAAACACTCAGATGATTTAATGAACCTTTGAAAATATCAGAGTACAGAATAACAGACAGTAGACAAGTTGATATTTTCTATATGTGCAGACAGATGCATTTGTGTTCAATAGAGAGCATCAGAGAGATATGCAGCAGGTTTAAGTTCAAAATATCAGAGTAAATGTTTATATTCTCCAGAACACTTAGCATATATCACATATTTTTCTCCACACATTTTACATTAATCATCTTACATTTTTCTCCCCCTTTTGTCAGCAACAAAAAGAGTAAACATATAACAGTGGAGAGAAAAAGAGACAATAAAGAGAAAATAATAAAGTAAAATTGATTTGTATTCATCATAAGCATTTCAATTACAAGGCAGTTCCTACAGCTACTCATCTAGGCTGATTAAAAAGAAGATACAGGGAATCAACTTTCTGTTCTAACAGCAGCCTAGCATGCCTTTCTGCATCCAATTGTCTTCTGACTTCTTCTAGCTCAGTCTTAAGAAGATTGAAGCTATCTGAATCCACCATCTGAGAGGAGGAGACTTCTGTAGACAAGCTGGTTGAAGCAGCAGACAGGGATGGATACCAGGGTAAGGCTAAAACTGGGGGTGCCTTAGGTACAGAGAAAGGTGAGGAGACACGGGGAAAGAAAAGTTGATGAATGGTTCTGAAATAAAATAAAGGAAGAAATGCTATTTTAAACAGAGGGGTGATTCTAACTAGGTCAAAATCAGGAGAGGGAAAGACACAGGAGAGTCTTTCACAAAGAGACAGACGAGTGACTCTATTTGGAATAGGAGGGGGAAGAGGTTGATTTGCTAAGACAGATGGAGGTAGGGGTAAGAGAGAGTCTATGTGGGAAAAGAATGAATTAGATCTTGTGACTAAAAGAAAAAAAGTATCTAGACCTAGAGGGTAACATTACAACAGAGGCAGGATAGTGAGATCCTTCCAATGTTCTAATGAACAACACAATAGGGGGATAAAAGAAAATCTCCCTACATGGGTTCAGAATGTGAGGTGGAGGAGAAGGGATGACAGATAAGTGAGATATACTTGCAGTCATCAGAGATTGCAAATCACTCACAAACAGTCTAGATGATATGCCAGATTGTTCTCTGGGAGTTGAGTCCCTGTGAACAACTGTGTACTGACATACATCAGACACGACATCAAAAGGTGTTTGAGTGGGGTGAGAGGAGACAGGTGAATGAAAAGGGGAGGCAACAGATAAAGGGTTGACACAGAGAGCAGAGGGGGAAGAAACAACAGAATCTGGAATACCTAGATGAAGGGGAGAGGATGGTGCAGAAGGGAAGGTGAAGAGCTGATCTTCAAAGTGCCTTGCTTTCTTCCTTGAAGGGGATAGAGAAGCTTCTTCATGATGACCAACTGTCTGTGTTCCAGCAGACAGGTCAGCAGAGGGTGCAGTAGCAGCAGCAGCAGCAGGCTCTTCTGCAGGGACTGCTTCCCTTTCAGCAACAGCCACTACAGGCATAGGGTAGCCTGACCTTCTTTTTCTGGGTAATGAATCCCAAATCAAGAGATTTGATTTCCCTAGGCTCCTCTGAGGGTGGAGATATCTGCTCCCCCTGAGCAGGTGCTTCCTCTTTACTAGGCACAGACTCCACTTGTCTGACCTTGGTAAAGGTCTTCACCAGTCTTCTTCTCTTGGTGGGTTGTGCAGAAACCACACCAGATTTTCCAGCCTCACTGGTCTTCCTCTTGGGAGAGGGCTTCTTCAGCTTGAATCTGAGAGGCTCAACTGTCTCAGCAGATCCTTCAGAAGCTGTGGGTTCCTCAGGCCTCTGATCCTGTCTGGCAACCTTTCCAGCAGCTTTCCAAATTCTTTCAGAGATTGGAAACTCTGATTCACCAGTGGAATCAGCAGGTTCTTCTGCTTTTTCCTTCAGCTTCTGCTCAACAGCAGGCTTCTTCTTCTTCTTCTTCTCTTCTTCTTCATCCTCCAGAGGGATTCCCTCAATCCCCATCATAGACAAGACCTTCTTGTCTATGGGCAGAGCCATGTCCACAAAGTGGACATCAGTTGGAACAAATATCTTGTTCCTAAAAACCCTTGTCAGCAGCATTCCATAAGGGTAGGTAGGCATATTTGTCCTTCTGATCAGAGACTCAAGATACATGTAGATGAGATCATTGATGTCTATCTTGATTTTGTGAATCAAGTGGTACAGAGCAAATCTGTCCAACTTGGTCACATTGTCTCTTGACCCTTTTCTGGGCATCACACACTCCAGAAGCAGCTTGTGCAAGAACCTGCACTTGGGCACCATGCTGACAGGCTTCTTGTTCTCAGGGTTGGGAACTCCATATATAGCAATATTGACACTTTCAGTTCCCACCTGATCTTCCCAGTCAGGTCTGAAAGCAGTTCCAATCCTTGGGCATCTGGTTGCCAATTCCAGAGAGCTGATAGGAAACTGGAGAGTCACATCAGCTGACATTTGAGCCTTGAAGCTCTTGGTTCCATCAACCACGTTGGTGATGACCACAGCATTTCTCCAGAAGTCTCTGACAAGCTTGGGATGGACCAACTCCTTGATATCAAAGAAGGCTGTCCACTTAGAGTATTCCAACTCTTCAGTGACATCCATTCCCCATTTCTTCATCTGTTGAAGATCAACAGTCTTTCCAGGTAGAATCTTCTCTACATCAGCTATTCTCATTTCGTATTGCTCAGCAATCTCTTTTGGAGACAGGCGCTTTGAAGATGCCATTTTTCAGAGAAGAGAGAAAAAGAAAGTTTTGGAAGAGAGAAGGGTTTGAACGAGAGGAAGACGAAGACGAAAAGACTTAGGGCTTTTAGAGAAGGATAAAGTTTGAAACTTTCTGAAGATTTGCCTTTTAAAGCAGTAAAAGCAGGAGAGAGAAAAAAGACATTTTAATTAAGAATGGCACGATTTATGTGGGGAACTGTAGCGCCCACTTAGACATAATGAAAACATGGTTTCGAGGTAAAAACTGCCGTGTCCATGATTAGCTTCAGATTAACAAATGGTATTAAATAAATAATAAATAATAACCATTTAATAAAACTGTTGGGTTTCAGCATAGTGACTCAGCAGAGTCAGACAGGTGATCACAGACAGTTTCAAAAACTCAGACATTTCATTCAACAATACAATGCATGTTTAAATTATCTCTAATAAATAAAAATCTTTCTTCTGCTAAAGGCTTAGTGAAGATATCAGCCCATTGATTTTCAGTTTTAACAAACTTAATATCAAAGATACCTTTCTGAACATAATCTCTAATGAAGTGATGTTTGATTTCTATATGCTTAGCCTTAGAATGCTGAATTGGATTTTTAGTTAAGCAGATAGCACTAGAATTATCACACCATACAGATATATTATGCTCAAAAATAGAGTAATCCTCAAGTTGATGTTTTACCCATAAGAGTTGAGAGCAACAACTAGCAGCTGAGATATATTCTGCTTCAGCTAGTAGATAGAGCTATAGTTGTCTGCCTTTTGCTTGACCAAGAGACCAAATTTGCTCCAATGAAGTGGCATCCTCCACTGGTGCTTTTTCTTTCTATTCTGTCTCCAGCAAAGTCAGCATCACAGAATCCCACTAATCTGTATTCTTTAGTTCTTAAATACAGCAAACCAAGATTAGTAGTACCAAGCAAATATCTAAATATTCTCTTAACAGCTTTAAGATGAGATTCTCTTGGGTCAGATTGAAATCTAGCACACATGCAGACACTAAATTGAATATCAGGTCTGCTTGAGGTTAAGTACAGTAAAGATCCAATCATACCTCTGTAGACAGTTTGGTCTACCTTTTTACCTTCATCATCTTTACTGAGTTTTGCATTGGTTTCCATGGGAGTTTTCATAAGTTTAGCACTTTTCCATTTTGTATTTCTTGAGCATTTCCTTGATATACTTTTGTTGATGGATGTAGATTCCATCACTTGTCTGTTTGATTTGTAGACCAAGGAAGAACTTCAATTCTCCCATCATGCTCATCTCAAATTCTGCTTGCATCAGCTTTGAAAAATCCTTGCACAGCTTTTCATTAGTTGCTCCAAAAATAATATCATCAACATATATTTGGACTACAATGAAATTTTCTTTATAGCTTTTCTTAAACAGAGTAGTATCTACTTGACCTCTTGTAAAGCCATTATGCATGAGAAAAGAGCTTAGTCTATCATACCATGCCCTAGGTGCTTGCTTTAAACCATATAATGCCTTTTTAAGTTTAAAAACATGATCTGGTTTATCAATATCTTCAAAACCAGGGGGTTGTTTAACATAAACTTCTTCTTCAATTATTCCATTGAGAAACGCACTTTTCACATCCATTTGAAAAAGAGTGATTTGGTGTTGTGCAGCATATGACATTAGTATGCGAATAGCTTCTATTCTAGCTACAGGTGCAAAGGTTTCAGTATAGTCAATACCTTCTTGTTGGTTATAGCCTTGAGCTACTAACCTTGCCTTGTTTCTGACAACTTTGCCATCTTCATCTAACTTGTTTCTGAAGACCCATCTTGTTCCAATGACAGACTTGTTTTTGGGCTTGGAGACAAGTGTCCAGACATCATTTCTGGTGAACTGGTTGAGTTCTTCTTGCATAGCAAGAATCCAGCTTTCATCATCAAGAGCTTCTTCAATGTGCTTTGGCTCTATTTCTGACAAAAAGGCCACATTGCTTGATTCTCTTAAGGTAGATCTGGTTCTCACTCCTTCTGAGGGATGTCCAATGATGAGATCCTTAGGATGATGAGTTTTGAATTTCCAGTCTCTTTCAAGAGGATCTTGACTTGTCTGTTGACTTGTCTGTTGACGTGTCTGCTCCACTTGTCTGTCTGGTTCTGCTTCAGGTTCTGATTTGGTTAAGTCAGGTTGTTGATCTTCTGACTTGTTTATATCAAGACCTGCAAGATCATCTTCTAGATCTGACAATTCCTTATCAGTCTTTAAGTTATCATTAAATTTGACATGAACAGATTCTTCAATAACAGATGTTCTAGAATTGTAAATTCTAAAAGCTTTAGACATTTCAGAGTATCCCAAAAAGATACCTTTGTCTGTCTTAGAGTCAAATTTTCCAAGTTGATCCTTGGTATTTAAGATGAAGCATTCACAACCAAATGCATGAAAGTAAGAAATGTTGGGGCTTTTTCCTTTCCACAGTTCATAGGGAGTCTTCTTTAGAAAAGGCCTAATGAGTATTCTGTTTTGTACATAACAGGCTGTGTTTACTGCTTCTGCCCAGAAGTACTTAGGGAGATTATTCTCATTGAGCATAGATCTAGCCATCTCTTGCAGAGATCTGTTCTTTCTCTCAACCACTCCATTTTGTTGAGGAGTTCTAGGTGCAGAGAAATTGTGAGAGATCCCATTCTCCTCACAGAACTGACTAAACTGCTCATTTTCAAATTCTCCCCCATGGTCACTTCTAAGAGTAGAAATGCAGAAACCCTGCTCATTTTGTACTCTTTTACAGAATACTGAGAAAGCCTTAAAAGACTCATCCTTGTGGGTTAAGAAGAGTACCCATGTATATCTAGAATAGTCATCAACTATGACAAATCCATATTTCCTTCCAGCCTAAGCTAGCAACACTAACTGGTCCAAACAGATCCATGTGTAACAACTGAAGAGGTCTAGAGGTTGATATTTGGTTTTTAGATTTGAAACTTGATTTTATCTGTTTACCTCTCTGACATGCATCACACAAAACATCTTTCTTAAAACTAATATCAGGCAATCCTCTCACAAGGTTATCCCTTTTTAGTTTTGAAATTAATTTCATACTAGCATGTCCTAGTTTCTTATGCCACAACCATCTTTCATCCTCTTTAGACATCAGACAGGTTACACTTTGATCTGAGAGATCAGTCAGTTCAATCTTATACAGATTTTGTTGCCTTTTAGCTGAAAAGAGGGTTTTGCCACTAGATCTTTAACTATACAGAAATCTTTGGTAAAGGAGACATCAAATCCACTGTCACATAATTGACTTATGCTAAGCAAATTGTGTTTTAATCCTTTAACCATAAGAACATTTGATATAGAGGGAAGAGGAGGTTTACCACCAATAGTACCAATTCCTATAACCTTCCCTTTCTGATTTCCACCAAATGCCACATGTCCTCCTTTCTTAAGTTGGAGGTCTAGGAACATAGACCTTTCTCCTGTCATGTGTCGCGAGCAGCCACTGTCCAGGTACCAGCAGTGGTGTTTTCTTTGTGCTGTTGAGGACATCTGCAACAGAGATTATTTGATCTTTAGGTACCCATAGTTTTCTGGGTCCTTTTCTGTTAGTTCTAGGAGTCTGTGAAGACTTCCTTCTTTTCTTATGGAGACACTTAGACATAACATGTCCAGTCTTTCCACAGAAATTACAGACAGGTATGGAATTAATAGAAGTAGATGTAGCAGACACTTTAGAGTGCTTAGTTGATACTTTATGATGTATCTGATGGACATATCCTATACCTTCTTTGTTAAGGGAGTGCCTCTGACAGCCAAGCAGCTTTGTCAGATTATTCTCTACCATTAACAAATTTGGCAAGATCAGAAGTGAGCTCTTCCACTTTCTGTTGAAGTTTTTCAACTTCTTCAGACTGTGATGTATCACTAGAGATCTTAGCTTCATTAGACTTTTCAGTCTTCAGCTCACTGTTCTCCTTGGCAAATTTCTCACACTCTAGAGATTTCTGTTTGTGCTCACTGAGGAGCTTAACATGGTCTCTCTTGAGAGATTTGAAAGCCTTAGACAAACAGTTGGATTCCTCCAACAATTCTTCATAGGCATCAAGTAATTCCTCATAATCAGAATTTACCTCATTATCTGAATCAGAGTCAGTGTTAGCCATTAGACAGAGATTTGCTTCTTCCTCTGTCTCCTCATCAGTAGATGTTGACTCTAGATCTTCCCAAGTAGCCATCATTCCTTTCTTCTTCTTTTTGAAGAACTTCTTAAATGGGGCTTTCTTGAGTTGAGGACATTCTGCTTTGATGTGATCCTGGTTTCTTGCACTCATAGCAGACAATTGAGTTCTTGTCTGTTGAAGTGGAATCCTTGAAGTTCTTGTCCTTGTTGAATCTTCTGAATGGCTTATCCTTTCTGAACTTCTTTTTCTGTAAGGAGAAGCTTTATCTTTCTGGTTAGGAGAGATAGTTCTTCATCACTTTCAGAATCCTCAGATTCAGACAGGTCATCATCACTGGATGACTCGTCTGCCTTCAAAGCTTTAGAGGCTTTGGAAGACTTTTGATCAGCCTTCAGAGCAATTGACTTGCCCTTCTTTGTTGAGACTTCATCTCCAAGTTCTTACTCATGAACAGTAAGTGTTCCAAGGAGTTCATCCATAGTCAAGGTGGTAAGATCTTTGGCTTGAGAGATAGCAGTTACCAGAGGTCTCCACTGCTTAGGTAGACTCCTAAGTATCTTTCCAACCTTCTCAGCATTAGGAGTAAACTTTGCCAAGAGACTTTAGACCATTGATGATAGTTTGAAATCTCCCAATCATTTGAGCAACAGATTCTCCTTCCTTCCATGAGAAATAGTTCATACTTTCTGACAAGTATGGCAATTTTTGATTCTTTGACCTTGGCGGTTCCTTCATGTGTGACAGCTAAGGTGTCCCATATTTCTTTGGCAGAATCACAGGCACAGACCTTCTCAAACTCATCAGGACTGAGAGCACAAATAATGTTGTATCTGGCTTTGTGATTCAGCTCCCACTTTTGCCTTTTCTGCAGGGGTCCACTGAGCTTTTGGCTTAGTCAGTGTTGTCATCATTTTTAGGGATGAAAGGACCATCATGTGATGACATCCCAGAGATCAGAGTTTGTAGATAGAATGAACCATTGAAATCTATCTTTCCAATAGTTGTAGTTTTCTCCATTGAAGAATGGAGGTCTGGTTAAGGAGGCTCCTTCAGTCTGGTTACTTCCACTAGCTCCAGCAGTCATGTCTATTCTTCAGGATCTTTTACCTCTAACACTGTTAGATGCTCAACCCAGAGGCTGAGCTCTGATACCAACTGAAATAGACAACTATAAACACGAGAAGGGGGGTTGAATTGTGTTTATCAGAAATTAAAATAAAGTTAAAAACTTTTTGCATGCAGAAGCTAAGCACAGACGGGTGTAAAAAGGTTACACAGACAGGTCACCTGTCTGTTGTAGTTTTCTCAGAAAAACAACACACGTATAGATAGAAAAACAGTCTTGATAAAAACAGTTTTAACCCCTTAGTTAGAAAGCAGATGATATATAATCAAAACAACTAAAGAGATTAAGGGAAGAGAGATTAACACAGAGATTTATCCTGGTTCACTCTTTAACACAAAGAGCTACGTCCAGTCCTTGGCAGCACCAAGATTTATCCACTATAACTGATCAGGTTACAGACTCCAAGTATTGTTTGCACACCTAGCCTCTTCAGGCTCCAACACAAGTATTCTTTGCACACCTAGCCTCTTCAGGCTCACTCAGATTTGTTTGAGAGTTTGGTTTGTAATAAATACACTTACAGACAGACAGATCTTTCACTAACACTCAGAGAGTGGTTTAAATATAAAGCTTAGGAAAGTCTGCGTAATAACTTCAAATGATTGAAGAATACAGAAGTAAATAAATGAACAGAGTAATGGCTCTTTAATGCTTTGTAAAACTCTGATATGTTCATCTTCAATGACTTCTGTATTTATAGCCTTCAAACATTTAATATCCGTTAGAGACATTCCTTGCAACTATGGCTTCAAGCAGAGCTTCATTAAATGCAATATAGTCGTTCTGGGCAGCCATTAATGCAATGGAAGACGTTGGTTGTACTCTAACATGAGGGATAATAGCTTTATGCATCGTGTAGACGCCAACTCAGAGTTGTGCAGAGTGCTTTTGTACTTTTGCAGAGTACATTTCCCTTTCTGTGTAATGACTGAAAGTACTAGGGAATAAAGCATGTTGGAAACATTCTTTAACTGGAAGTTTATCTCTGACTTCCTAGGTTGCTTGAGAGAGAGCATTTCTGAGTTTCTTGATAAGCGTGAGAGAGTTCTCAGAGTATTCTTCATGAGGGGACAGCTTGCAAAAGCTTCCTGTACTTCGAGTTCTTTAACGAAGAACCTTAGACAAGTTGAAGTAGAGTAGAGACAGGTTGTAAAACCAGTTTGCATATAGTCAACAATCCTAGTCAGCAGACAGGTTGACTTCTTGGCTTAATACGGACAGGTGAGACTTAGGTAGACAGACAGGTGAGTTTTGTAATCTTCTGATCTGTACACTAAGTAGACAGGTTAGCAACCACAAAGTAGGTTAATTAAATCATTAACCAATGTTTCGTTTTCATCAAAACTTAGGGAAATGCACACAGACATTTTAGAGACTTAACACTAGTAAGATGCATCTTCTTTTCGGGAGCCCGTCACTTAAGAACTCAACAATTAAGCGTGCTTGACTTGGAGTAATTCTAGGATGGGTAACTTCCTTAGAAGTTTTCCTAGGAAGCATGTCGGTGAGGACAAAGCATGCTGAAAAGACTCTTGTTGGTTGTGGGGACAGTCATCAATCTGTAAAGCAGCTGGGACGTTACAGTTAGATTATCAAATTTAATAATTCATATTCTTTAAATTATTTAATTTTATGTTGGTTTTTTATTTCATCATCATAGCAAGTAAAGGAGGAGCTAAATATTTTTTTTTTGGGAATGTGCTTCATATTATCAGAACATCTAAAGACACACAAGTCACAACATCCTCATATGAAGAGGTAATCTTGATACAAAGCTTAAGGAGAAAACCTTCAAATAAAATAAACTCGACAACACAGTGCGACTATGACTAAGAAGGAATGTTTACAAGGTTCTCAATTAACATGAGACCATGGGATCCTTGATGTGATGTTAAGGTTAGGGATAACAGTATTATCCGCGGATACCCGCGGATAAAATCCGCAACGGGTACGATGCGAGTAGGTAAACGGGTATCCACGAGGCAAAATAAATGAGGATTTTCACTACCCTCTAGTTAACGGCGGGGGCAGGCATTGAGGTACCCACGGCCCGCATGTGAAGTTACTAAAACAACTTTAATTTAAAACCCTAAAATCTAAGTCCCTCTCATATTCTCTGGAACATCTTCTCACTCTACACGATCACCACACCTAATCTCATCTCATCTCATCTGTCCCTAATCACTCCTCTGCCTTCGTCCTTCCAACCGCCATCATCACTTCCGGCCACACGCAACCTATCGACACCGCCTGTCACTTGCACGACCAGAACCTATTGTCTCCATCCCGTCACGATTCACGACAAGAACCCATCATCTCCATCTCTGTCACGAGTCATGACTAGAACCACTCGTCGTCGTCACAGTCGAACAGGACTACTGCGAGCTCCTATCCCCCCGGTCATCGTCGTCGTTGTCACGAACCAGTCTCAGCCCAGGCCATCGTTCGCCATCCGAACGCAGCAGCTACCACTGTTTGGCGCGTGTAACAACTAACTTCTTTATCTTTTTTATTTCTTTTTCATCTTCTGAATCTCGCCATTTTTGGTCTACAGTTTGTTTTTCTTCTTTACCTAAGTCCCTCTTTTTGTTTCAGATTTGAAGATAAGGGGCTTGCTGATCTGTGGATCCCAAAATTGTGAATTTCATTTGATGTTGTGTGGTAGTTGTCATTGTTCTCTCGGGTGGAAGGGTTGTTGGTGGTGGTTTTGCCCTGATTAATGTGCAATCTGTGATCTGCTACAATATTTTAAGTGTTGTTTAGTTTTTTTTCCCTGGTTTGTTCTTTTGTTTTGGTGTTTGGCTATTGCTTTTTGTATCTTCTTTGAGAGGATGATTTGCTTTTGCCTATTCAAAAAAACTTGAGTTAAATTTGGTGGGTGAAATGATTCAATCACTTATTTTGTGGCATTGGCCAGTTTCAATTATGGAAAGTTTTGCTGCGTGAATTTCTGATATTTTCATGATATAAATATTTTGTTCATTTGCTGTATAAAATGCTTCTGGTCAGAGTTAAATTTGTTGCTATTGATACATTTGTTTAAATTTGTTTTTAGTGTTTATTTAGTAGTGTCATTTAGAAATAGAATGAAAGGTTTGTCTACTAATAGATTCATGTTTTTAGGAAAACAGGATTTTTCAACAAATATCCATGGGTACCGCCCATATCCGCGGATACCAGTGATACCCGCTAAATACCCGCGTAGCAGGGGATAATCCGCTGGCTTATCTAGTTTTAAAGCTGGAAAGGCTATGATTTTTATGCTAATTATTCGAGTTTAATATTGTTTTCACCCAAATTTGGCTTTATTTGTCCGTGAGCAATGATTTGAGTCTTTTTAATAATTTCTAGGAATTTTGGTAGTTTTTGAGTCAAATAAAGCATCTAATGCTATTTTAAGTTTCGGGCTAAAAGTAAAGCTAGAGGATGCTAGGAAAAATTGAAGAAAACAAACAGAATGCAAAAATGGATGTCTCACTCTGCGAGACAGTGCTTGCCTCGGGAGACAGTGCTCGCCCCGCGAGCCAGAGAGCTGAAAATGAGAAATTCTGAAGCATCTCTGGGGTGCCCCACGGGCTAGAGAGGACAAATTTGAGCTATCTCTGGGCGCCCCACGAGAAGGAGTTGGCCTCGCGAAGTAGAGAAAGGAATTTTGAAGGGTCCCTTCTCGCCCAGGGAGACAGGGTTTGCCTTGCGAAGATTCAAATTTGGGCAGAACCAATTGCAAGTGTTCGTCCCACCAGTGTGCGCAGACTTAGATTACTATTTAAGCTTGTTTCAGTGCGAATTTCTGTACCTGAATCCTAGTTTTGAGAGCTGTGTCTCGTTTAGGCTATTTTCTTAGTTTTTCTAGATGTTTTCTCTTGAACCTGTGTTGATGATATATGCTATGAGGAACTAATCGTCCTTTTCTAAGGAAGCGGAGTAGCCCTGCATGACGGCATAGTGAAATTTGTGACGTTCTCTATCCCTTTCTTTTATTTCTTTGTTTCTTAATTCTGAATTGTATGTGTTAATCAAAAGAGCTCGTGATTAACTAGCCACGCGTGATGAGTCCGACAGGAAATTCATGCTTTAGGGTTTGAATTAGGAACACAAGTTGAGTACTGATAGAGATATAATAGGAGACTTGTGCAATTGATATAGGGAACTAAGAACTTAATGAATCCTTGCATGTTAATCATCATAGAGATATAGTTGGTTTGTATGTTTGGGTTTTTTTATTTATTTTTGTGCTTGAACGAGACATTAGAATAATTTAGGATTCTTGGTTGACATTGAATTGAATAGGGAATAGAGAATTGAATCACAAATAGATCTAGGCATTGTGTAGGTGAAATCGTAACCTTAGATTCCCCAATCCAATATTAATTCTCGTAACTGTTTCGATCTGATTTTTTTGCTTAATTTAGATAACTGAATTGATCTCAACAAATTCTCTCTCCTTTGACTTGGTCAAAATTGGTTGCTTGCTTTGAATTTCGATATAATTGGCCACTCAATCCTGTGTTCGACCTCGGTAATAACTTGCCGTGTTTTTTTACTACTTGCTTCGATCCAGTACACTTGCCGGAGCCCATTAGCAGGTACCCGCACAGGGGATGAGCTGGGTTTTATCAAACGGGGCCGGGGGCTACTACCAGTGACCGCCCCGCCCCGTTGCCATCCCTAGTTAAGGTTTTAGAAGGTTAAATTAAAAATCAATAGGAACAATTGCAAGGCACATATGGGCCAAGGGGTTTTGCTACTCCAAGTCATGTCTTCTTTGCAGATGACTTGATGATTTTTTCAGAGGGACTAAACAAAATTTGATGAATGTGATGACTGTGTTTAAGCATTATGGTGAAGCATCAGGGCAAGTAATTAGCCTAGAAAAAAAGAAAGTTCTTCTCTGGCTCAATCCTTTCAAGAAGGCTGCAATTGATAAGTACTGTTCTTGGCTTCAATGCAGGTTGCTTGCCTTTTGTCTACTTAGGTGTGCCTATCTTCAAAGGGAAACCTAAGTCCATTCACTTGTGAACCATATTGTCATATTGATTTTGATGTTGACAAATATAGTATTAAGGGAAGAACATGAATCAATCAATATATTATATTAGTTTTGCTGTTGACAAATAAAGTATCATGGCATTAATTCAATAAAAAATAATATTGGACTTAATATATATTATATTGATAAATGCCATGACAATTTGATTGGGCTCTTAATGAATGATTGTGTGCTTAATGAATATTATATTAATTAAATACACATGTTTTAAATATAATTATGTTTAATATAATATTGGGTGAATGCACATGTGATATTTGATTGTATATAATATGCTTGTGATTGGCATATATAATATATTAGCATGGAATTATACTTGGAATTATTATTATATGCCAAAGGCATAAGGAATATTAAATATGATATTATCTTAATATATGTCTTATCAAATATTATATATGGCTTTGTTTGTGTAATTAAATGTGAAATATTATTGTCTATGTCTTGAACTAATGCGTCTATGAGAAATATTATGTAATAGAAAGGTTCAGGTTGGAATAAGCAAAGCTATGAAGTCAAGAGCTTGAAGAGCAAAGACAAAAGGTCAATCATACAATCGTCATGAACAATGGAAGAACATATCCAGAGCTTAAAGAGTTAATATTTGAAGGACATTGATGGAAGAACTTCAAGAATAACAAAATTCACGACCAAGAACAAAGGACTTAAGAAGGGATATATTAGAAAGGGTCTTAGAATATTTGTGAGGTATCATAAGGATAACAATGGCTCAATTCTTAAAAATATTTTTAATCATCAAATATGGTTTTTAAGAAATATTATTTTTCCCTTTTTGATTAAATAATATTTATCTGGAAAAATAATTTTGGGGAAAATAATCGATTATACAATCGATTATAGTCCGTCTGAGTTTTAAAAGAAAAAAATATTTTTAACTAACATAAATGATATAATCGATTATGACCACTTTACGAAACTGGGTTGTTTTACAGAGAAGGCATAACCGATTAGGATAATCGATTATGCAAGTTTTATTAAAATCTCAGTCTTGGCAGAAAAGCCATAATCGATTATGGTAATCGATTATGATGCGCTTAAATGAAATATTCTATTTCTTTATCTGCTACACTTATAGCTCCAACGGCTACTTTTCAAATCAGATTGAAATTCAAAAAAGAGAGTTCTTATAATTAATGAAATTCTTTTATTACTTCAACAACTCTTTTCTCAAAGTATTTTAAATAGCCATTGAGAGCCATTTGAGTGAAGTGAGAGAACTTACACTTTGTATCATCTTTCTCATCTTCTTCTTCTCTATTCTCTTATTCTGAAAAATCATTTTAAGCCATTGTTATACTTTGAATATCATTAGGTTCTTGGTTGTATTGTTGCACATTTGAGGTGCATTCTATTGTTCTTCAATTTGTTTATCTGTACTATTGAGAGTGCTTTATGAGGTGTTTAACTAGAGATTGGCAACCAAAGATCACTGCTATAGCTGAATCAAAAGACTTGGCAACTATGAACATTGTTACAATTTTTGGAAAGCTTAAGGAACACGAGATGGAGCTGCATAGATTGAATGATCATGAAGAAAAGGAGAAAAAGAAAAGAGGCTTATCACTTAAAGCATATGTCTCCAAAGAAAGTATGGATAGTGATGAAGATGAAGATGTTGAAGAGGATGATGAATCTGAAGAGGGTATAGGACTGCTGGTCATAAAGTTCAAGAGATTCCTCAAAAAGAAGAAATCCTTCAACAAAAGACCATCAAATTTATTCTCTAAGAAGAACACTTCAAAAGCTGAAAGTTCAACAACAAATGTGAAGTGCTATGAATGTGGCAAACCTGGACATTACAAGAATGAGTGTCCCAAACTTCAAAAGAAGGACAAGCATGACAATCATGAGTCTAAGGACAAGAAGGAATAGAAAGCCAAGAAGAGTATACATAGCTTGGGAAGAAAATGACAAGGATTCCTCTGAAGAATCTGAGGAAGAAGAAGCCAATCTTTGTCTCATGACTAACCATCAAAGTGACAATGAAGATGAGGTAAATAAAATTCGTCCTACCTATGATGAATACGAGATGCTTTTGATGAATTGCATTGTGAATATCTGAAAATTGCTAAGCAATTGTTGTCATCTAGGAAAGTCATTACTAAATAATGTAGTAAATATGCAAGTCTTCAAATTAAGACTAAAGAATTAGAAGCTAAGAACAATAAGCTAAGTGCATCTAGTTCTACATGTTCTAATTACAATATTCTGGAAAAAGAAGTGGGTAAATTGAAAACTACTTCATCTAAGTTTACAATGGGCAGAGATAATCTAAATGCCATATTAGGACAACAAAAAGGAGTGTATGACAAAGTTGGAATAGGTTATAAACCAGCAATGCATGAAAAGGCTTTAAGAAACTCTTTGTTGAATCTAAATCCTCTGCCAGTCCTTTTGTTAAATGTTTCTATGGTGCAAGAAAAGGACATACAGCTTCTATATGCTATTTTAGAAATCCTTCAAGGATAAGTGTTAAACAAATTTGGGTTCCCAAGGGAGCATATGTTATGACTAACACCAAAGGACCCAACAAAATTTGGGTATCTAAAGCAAATGCATAAAATCTGTTTTGTAGGTGTGTTTGAGAGCCAAAAGTTCAAATTGGTATCTTGACAGTGGCTGTTCCAAACATATGACTGGAGATATCACAAAATTCTCATCCTTTACTCCCAAACAATGTGGAAGTGTCACCTATGGTGAAATGTGAAGTTGACACAGGCAAACACAAGAAGGGGGGTTGAATTGTGGTTGTTAATATTTTTCGAAAACATCCTTTTCAAGAACAGTTTTCCCACACAAAGATAAAGAGGCAGAAGCAAACACACAGAAAAACAACTTTTGAAAGAATAACAAATTCAAGTTAAATCCCCACAGTTAGTATAAACATGTAAAACTAAAGAGATAAGGGATTAGAAGATTCACAGCAAGTTGTTTTATCCTGGTTCACTCTCTTGCAACCAAGAGCTACGTCCAATCCCTTCTACTTGAACGTTTTCTCCACTATTTCTCCAAATAGATTACAGCAAGTATTCAACACCTCTCCAGGCTCACAAGTATTTCTTTCTTACCAAGCCTCTTAGGCTCTACCTCTAACAAAGAGTTTTTGGTTTCTTTGATCTTCTAACTCACTATGTGTGAGGATATGAAAGTTTAAGATCAGGATGAATATTATAACAATATTCAAGCTAAGATATTACATACTTTTTCTTTCTGAAAGAATAAAAGAATGTTTGCTCGTAAGAGATTTCTTGAGATTTCTTGTATATGTGCAAAAGTGCTTCCTTCAAAAGTCTTGGTCTTCTATTTATAGAGACCTTGCTCTTCTTTTCAAATTCATCAACGGTTGTATTTGAATTTTCCGGTATAGGGATAGAATCAACAATATAATATCCGTTGTGACTCAGCTTGCTCGTGGCCATTGTACTATATGATAATATTCTTGCATGAAACGGGCACACTTCTGAGAAATGCAACTTGAAAACCTGTCTTGCCTTCCTTGTACAAATTCCAGCTATTCCAGCATAAAAGGTGATAGGGTACAAGTCGTTTTGCATTGTACTATATTGCTTTTTGCAATTCCTCAAATGTACTATGTCTCTCTCATAGAAATAAGACAATAAAACCATTAATAGCAAATAAGAAGGATCATTGAAATAAATATCAATCATTTGAAATAAATATTTCTATATAGTCGAGATATAAATTCTGATTATATCAAGCATTCACTTTAACTGAAGAGCTCGTCTACTTAGAGTAGTGCGTCTATATGAATATAGCATGTATTCAACTTTAGCTCGTCCAGTAACGTGGCGAAATTTTGCTCATCTACTATCAAGTCTTTAGACTTGCTATGTATCGGCGAGTAGCTTAAAATTTGCGTCTGCTGACATGGCACATACGCTCGTCTACTTACATGAGTAAAGAGCTCGTCCACACGCACTGTTCTATAGCTCGTCTATTCAGAATAGAGTGGAGCTCGTCTATTGGTACTGTTCAAAAATCTGTCTACTAGAGCATATTCTTATAACTAAAAATATACCATATATTTTGAGAAGCTCGTCTACCCGGTTGGACGCGGATATAGACTCTTAGGAGGTTTCTTTATCATATTGATTTTCGAATACCCTGTAAGACTTAGATAAGACTTGTTAGATCTTAACTGACACTTTGCCATACAAATTTAATCCTTTTTGTTAACATCAAAACTTAGAGATTATTTAATCCAAATTACTTGGTTCCAACAATATCCCTCTTTTTTATGATGACAAAAACTAATTAAATTTGAGTGTGCAAAGTTCAAGAGAGCTTACAAAGCTCCCCCTAAGACAAAGCATTCAAACTTAACAGGAATATAAAAAGGAACAGATAAGAACAGATAAGTATATAACACATACTACTTATCATATCAGCAGAAACTACTTATCAGACAATAGCATTTAGAGCATATAAAATAATAACTATGAAATCATATAAGACAAGTCACACATGCATATGCAGACAAAAGGTGTATTTTCAAAAACTGACTTTCATATCATATATATAAAAATTTAATCTCTTCTCTCCATTCTCCCCCTTTTTTGTCATCAGACAAAAAGGTAAGAAGGTGGACCATCATTGTCAGTACAAAAACAAAGAATAAAGGTCTAAGAGGATGGAGGAGGAGGAGGAGGTGGTGGGTTTGGATTTTGTGGAGGGTCAGGAACTTGAGTTGGCAGGTTCTGGCTTTGTTGAAAAACTGAGCATAATGCTTATCATTTGGTTCATCATCACATTGGTGGGAGCCAGAGCTTCTACAACCTGTTCTCTTACTTGCTCTTTCACTTCAACCTTGACTCTTTCCTCTACTATTCTGCCAATGATTTCTTCAAATTTGGAGGCAGTGATAGTTGTGGTCTTGAGCTTTCAGCACTCTCTTGAGCCTGAGCTTGACTTGGCATAGTGTCAAGAGCTCTTGAAGTCTGGGGATTTTCTGGATGAATGACAGTAATGGTCAATGGTTGGGATGAAGATTTCCAGAAATGCTTGGTCTGGAGTCAGATTCAGCAATTTCCTCATTAGCAATCACTGGTGCAACAGTGTCAATCTTCATGCCAGAGTCTTCAACAATAATTTCTTCTTCTGTGTGCTCAGAGGGTGGTGAAGGTAGAGGAGAGTCTGTAATTTACAGCAGAGGTGTAGGCAGTTCTTTAGCTCAGTGGACTTCATCTTCTACATAAATTGGACTGATGGTAGGAACAGCTAGAACATCCTTGTAGATGAAGTATTTGATGATTGATAGTCCACATTTGCCTCTTATCTTGGGAATGAACTTCTTTGCTCAGAGGATAGGCCAGAGGTAGATGCTTCTGCTGTGCATTTCACTATGTGTTTTCTCCATATATCAACAACTACATCTTCTCTTACATCCTCAACAGGTTGTGCTAACCAGTAGTCAATGATGTTTTGATCTGTATTCCTAACATCATCTGGTGTGATCAAGTGGGACTCTGGGAAGGGCATCTTTCCAATGAATCTTTCCTTCTTCCTGTCCTTGTCCTTATTAAGATCTATCATGGGCAGTCTTGGACAGATCATTCTTGGCTGGACTCCAATCTTGGTTTTATAAGAATGTCTTAACCAAGTTATGGGTACAAAATTGGCAGCCCGCACAACCTTATAAAGCTCAAACTCAGTCTTCAGCATTGCATACATGAGATAATCTTTAAGTCTGCTGCCTTGCCATACTCATCTGGATGGACAAAAGTCTTCCACTTTGTATTTTTGTCCATGAGGAAGGGAACATGTCTAAAGGATCTAGACCTCTTGTATAAGACATTTTGCAGGTCTGTCTTAGCAGGATCCTTAGACCAATCAGTGATAATATGCCTATCTACACCATCAGTAAAGGGTTTAAAAGGAGGGTATCTGACAAGGTTTGGGTAGATTTTTCTTGGAGGGAATTTCTTTTGTGGAAGGTGAGTGATTAATGGTCCAAGTCTGTTAAACATTTTAGATGGAGGGGTGCCTTTGGGAATGTCAGGATGGGGTCTGTACCAAGGTTGTACAATGGTAGCAGGTTCATACTCATATTCTGGCAATGGATACCAGGGTCTGGTTGAAATTGGTTGTGGTTCATGAGTATGATAGAGAATCCTCCAGTCCCTCTTAACTTTGGCCAGAGATTCAGACTTGCCATTGTAAAGTTCAGAGGGAGGGGTGTAAGGGAAAGGAATTCTTTTCATTTTTGGGAAAGGGGCACCAAGGACAATACCATCATCTGGTTGGTGAAACCAGGGATCATCCTCAGAAATCAAAGGTGGAAATTGTGGTTGTTGTGGTGAGGCTATTTGTGGTTGTGGTGGTGTGGGTGCTGAAGGGATATATACATCATCAGTGTTGATTGGTTGATTTATAGATACTAATGGTGCAGAGACATAATCCATTCTATCCTCTAAGCTTGAAACTAAGGCATCTACTACTAACTGAACATGATCATTAGTAGGGATAGTTACCTCAGTGGCAATGGCAGACTTGGCTCTTCTTTGTGGTTGTTGTCTTCTAATAGGAACAGCAGCACTGACAGCCTTTTGCTTCTTGAGGATAGCACTGATAGGAACTTTGTCCTCATCATCTTCATCATCATCCTCATTGTGAGAGAGAATCAAGCTCCTTGTCCTTTTCTGAGCCCTTACAGGTTGAGGGATCTCTGCAGTGGGTTCCCTTATAACAATGCCAGCTGCAGGTCTTTTAGGAGCTCTTGTCCTAACAGCTATAGTTTTCTTCCTGTAAGTCCTCTTCATTCCTAGGACTTCAGCATTGTTTTGCTCAACCTGTTCTTCTTTCACCTTGAGCAATTCTTCCTGCTTAGCTAAGGCAATAGCTGTGTAGGTGCTCAGATTCATGTTAGAAATGTTCATCTTGCCAAAAATTGCAGTGCACATGCACTTTTGTGTAAGAATCCTTTCTTGATCCTCAATTGGCTTGGAAGAGATAAACTCATCCAGCTTCTAAGACTTGAAAAGTTTTTACAGCAAGTGGCAGTAAGGGATTCCTGACATCTTCTTCCTTGTAGCAATAGCATCTTTGAATCTTCCATACAAAATCCTTGGAAGGTTGATTTTGGTCTCTGTGATCAAATGACAAAGACAGAATTTGTGTAGGGCAGAGAGATTGTCCTTTGACCCAGCTTTATGCAGAACCACCTTATTTAGCATTTGATGAAGAATACGAACCTCATCCTTCATCTCTACAGATTTCCATGAGTGATTTCATACAGTATCTTATCTCATCAGCAAGGCGGCTATAACCTCAGAACCACCAAGGTCATTTTCCCACGAATCAGTAATCACTTCTCCTTCTTGAGGGCAGTTGATGGCTTCAGCTATGGTCTTCTTGGAGACCACAATTCTTCTCCCAACAACTGTAGTAGAAATTTCAGTGTCTGACACCAGAGGGTTCCTCTAGAAAGCTCTTATCAGATCTGGATAAATGGAGACCCTTTTAACAAACATGCCGTCCCAGCCAGCGGCAGTAACAAACTTGCTTACATCCAAGTTGTAATCTTTCATAATCCCAAAGTCGAAATGATGTTTAATAGCAAGATTTAGTTTTTCAACATCGAAGGTTTCAGTTGAGGAGGCCATTGTTGAAGAAAGAGTGTTAGGGTTTGCAAGTCAGAAAATAGAGAGTTGAAGTAAGTTTGAAGACGAAGGTTAACATAAAGTTTCCTCAGAGGGAAGGGTTTTAGTTTTAAAGGTTTTGAGTTCCAAAAGGTTTTCTTTTTTGAAATAAATTAAAAGAAATACTGACTTAGCAGAGAGAGAATATAAAATAGATTTGTCTTTAAGACAAAATAAATGCAGTTAATAAATAATGTGAGAGTCGATGGGTTCAAGCAACAAAACAGTATGGACGCGACTTGTAGTGGACGCGGTTCAAAAACAATGGATGCGGTATGCAATGGACGCGCATTTAAAAACATGTAATAGGCTTGTGAGACATACATCAAAGACAGAATTTCTCAAGTATGAATAACACAATTAATCCACAAACAACATGTTAAGATGTTTTCTAATAAAAATAAATCTGTCCTCAGCAAGAGGTTTAGTAAAGATATTTGCCCATTGATGGTCAGTATCTACAAATTGAATATCAAAAACACCTTTCTGCACATAATCTCTTATGAAATGATGTTTGATCTCTATGTGCTTAGCCCTAGAATGCAGTATTGGATTCTTAGACAGATTAATTACAGCAGTATTATAACACATAAGTGGAATACTACTTACAAATACATTGTAGTCCTCCAATTGGTGTTTGATCCATAGAAGTTGTGAGCAGCAACTTGCAGCTGAAATATACTCAGCTTCAGCAGTTGATAAAGCAATAATACTTTGTCTTTTGCTTGACCATGAGACGAGATTAGCTCCAATGAAGTGACATCCTCCACTAGTACTCTTTCTTTCAATTCTGTCTCCAGCATAGTCAGCATCACAAAAGCCAACTAATCTGTAATCTTCATTTTTCTTAAAACACAAACCCAGATTAGTAGTACCTTTTAAATATCTAAAAATTCTTTTAACTGCTGATAAGTGAGATTCTCTATGATCAGATTGAAATCGAGCACATAAATAAACACTGAACATAATATCAGGTCTGGACGCAGTAAGATATAGAAGAGATCCTATCATTCCTCTATAAACCTTTTGGTCTACCTTTTTCTCTTTATCATCTTTGTTCAGTATGGACGTGGGATGTATAGGAGTGTTCATTGGTTTGCAATCATCTATCTTGAACTTGTTTAGGAGTTCCTTTGTGTACTTTGTTTGATGGATGAACACCTCGTCCATAGTTTGTTTAACTTGAAGTCCAAGAAAGAACTTGAGTTCTCCCATCATGCTCATTTCAAATTCCTTCTGCATTAACTTTGAGAATTCTTTGCATAGAGATTCATTAGGAGCACCAAATATAATATCATCAACATAAATCTGTACTACTATGAAGTTGGATTTAATTGACTTTCTAAACAAGGTTGTATCAACCTTTCCTCTATTAAAGCCATTATCCATCAGAAATGAACTTAGCCTATCATACCAAGCTCTTGAGGCTTGTTTTAGGCTGTATCAAGCTTTCTTTAGCTTGTATACATGTTCAGGTTGGGTTTCACTCTCAAAACCCGGAGGTTGCATTACATAAACTTCTTCATTGATAAAGCCATTAAGAAAAGCACTTTTTACATCCATTTGAAAAAGCATAATATTATGATGTGCAGCAAATGACAGTAAAATTCTAATAGCTTCTAATCTAGCAACAGGTGCAAAGGTTTCAGTGTAATCTATACCTTCTTCTTGAGAGTAACCTTGTGCAACTAATCTTGCTTTATTTCTGACAACCTTACCATTCTCATCAAGCTTGTTTCTGTAAACCCATTTTGTTCCTATAACAGATTTATCTTTAGGTAGGGTTACCAGAGTCCAGACATCACTCCTTTCAAACTGATTTAATTCTTCTTGCATTGCTGAAATCCAACCATTGTCCAGCAGAGCCTCGTCTACTGTCTTTGGTTCCAATTCAGAGACTAATGCAGAATCTTCTTGCTCTCTGAAAGTTGATCTGGTTCTTAGCTTATCACTTGGATTTCCAATGATTTGATCTGGTGGATGATAATTCTTGAAATGCCAAGATCTCTGAACATTGTCTTGTTGAGAGGTTGATGTTTCTGGTTGTTGAGAAATGTCTTCAACTTGATCATCAACTTTAACTTCTGTTGTCTCTCCTGAGATGTTTAAGTCAAGATCTGCAAAAGCTTCATCTAGCTCTGATAATTTCTTATCAGGCTGCTTGTCATCAAACTTAACACATGTATACATTCTTCTACTACTAGTATTCTAGAATTATACACTCTAAAGCCTTTTGATGTTTCAGAAAATCCTAACAAGATTCCATTGTCTACTTTTGCATCAAACTTACCAAGTTAATCTTTAGTGTTAAGAATATAGCATTTACAACCGAAATGATGAAAATATGATATGTTGGGTTTTCGTCCCTTCCACAATTCATAAGGAGTCTTATTCAAGATTGGTCTTATGTAAATTCTGTTCTGAATGTAACAAGCAGTATTAACAGCTTCAGCCCAGAAGTGTCTAGGGACAGAGTTGTCATTGAGCATAGTTCTAGCCATCTCTTGAAGAGATCTGTTCTGTCTCTCTACCACACCATTTTGCTGTGGTGTTCTCAGTATTGAGAAATTGTGAAGAATACCACTATCTTCACAGAACTTTTGAAATAGCTCATTTTCAAACTCTCCCCCATGGTCACTTCTCATTGAAGTGATACACATGCCTCTTTCATTCTGTACACATTTGCAGAATACAGAAAACACCTTGAAGGACTCATCCTTGTGAGCTAGGAACATAACCCATGTCCATCTAGTGTAGTCATCTACAATGACTAGACCGTATTTCTTACCACTGATAGAAGCAGTCCTTGTTGGACCAAAAAGGGTGTAACAGTTCTAGTGGTCTCTTGGTACTAACAATATTCTTAGATTGAAAAGAACCTTTGACTTGTTTTCCCTTCTGATATGCATCACAGAGAACATCAAATTTGTACTTAAGATTTGGTAATCCTCTCACGAGGTTATGCTTATTTAGCTTTGATATTAATCTCAAGCTTGCATGACCTAGCCTTTTATGCCAAATCCATCGCTCATCTTCAATGGACACTAAACATGAAACACTTTGATTTGAGAGGTCTTCCAAGTCAATTTTGTACAAATTGTTTTACCTCTTAACAGTGAATAAGATTGATCCATCATTCTTCTTGACATAACACATGTTCTTATTAAAAGAAACATCATATCCACTATCACATAATTGACTTATGCTCAGCAGATTATGTTTTAAACCATTCACTAAAAGAACATTATCAATGGAGGGAAAAGGATGTTTACCAATTTTACCTATACCAGTGATCTTTCCTTTCTGGTTTCCTCCAAATGTCACCCAGCCACCATCCTTATGTCTAAGGTCTTTGAACATATACTTTTCTCCCGTCATGTGACGTGAGCTTCCACTGTCCAAGTACCAGGACGTCTATTTTTTTCCTGTTGTTAAGCAAATCTGCAACAGGTATTATCTTGTCCTTAGGTACCCAAAATGACTTGGGTCCTTTCATGTTAGTTTTCATTGGACGAGAATGTTTAGTATGCCTGTTATGTATGCATCTATATGTAGAATGCCCACTTTTTCCACACACTTTGCAAAAGGTGTTGGATGGGCCTGTCTTGGCTTTAACATACCTAACTGGAGCTTTTGAAGCTCTTTGTTGCATAGGTGGTTTTGACTTATTGTGAGATGCCTCATGCTTCTCATTGTCATAACCAAGGCCAGATTTATCAAATGGTGACCTAGAATACCTTAGGATAAGACTAAGCTTATCTGAGCCTCTTGCAAATTTTGACAGAGTGTCTGTCAAGTATGTTACATCTTGTTTCAGTTTTGCAACTTCACAAGAATTGTCAGGCTCACATTCAGATTTGTCAGTTAGACTGACATTCTCTGATTTTTAGTTTGTCATTTTCTTGAACTAAACTTTGTTTTTCAATGCAGACTCTATCATATTCTCTTGTTAATTTTGCAAACTTATTTTTAAGACTTTTGTATTCATGTGATAGTATGGATAAGTCATGCAGTAATTCATCAAAGGCATTTTTTAGAGTAGATGGTTCAGAATCTGTTACCTCACCATCATCAGTGTACTTATTCTCTTATGATGTGTCAGCCATGAGGCAAATGTTTGCCTCTTCCTCAGCTTCCTCTTCCTCATCTGATGAGGATAAGTCCAAGTCCTCCCATGTAGCCATCAAGCCCTTCTTTTTCTTGAAGAACTTCTTTTTATCTTTTAGCTCAGGACAGTTAGCTTTGAAATGACCTAGCTTTTTGCATTCAAAGCACAGAGGTGGACCTTTTTCTTTGGAGTCTGATTTCTCCTTAGAAAATTTTTTGTTGATCTGCTTTCTCTTGAAGTTACCTTTCTTTCTCCACATGTGTTGTATCTTTCTGGAGATAAAAGGTAATTCATCTTCATCTGATCCTTCATCACTGTCTGAAAGTTCAGCATCATCTGAAGACTCAGCAGCTTTAAGGACTTTTGAAGAGCTGGATTTCTTTGCTTTTAAGGCAATGAACTTTCCCTTTCTGGAATTGTCTTCTTCATTTAGTTCTAGCTCATGAACTTTTAATGACCCTAGAAGCTCTTCCAGAGAGAGAGTATTCAGATTCTTAGCTTCTTGAATGGCAGTGACCTTTGGTTTCCACTGCTTGGAGAGACTTCTCAAAAATTTTCTGATATGATCTCTATTCTCATATATTTTTCTAAGAGATCTGAGACTGTTAGTTATTGTTTGAAATCTTCCAAACATCTGATCTATAGTCTCATGATTAGTCATCTTGAAGAGTTCATACTGGTGAACCAGTATGCTTATTTTTTATCTTCTAACTCACTATGTGTGAGGATATGAAAGTTTAAGATCAGATGAATATTATAACAATATTCAAGCTAAGATATTACAGACTTTTGCTTTCTGAAAGGATAAAAGAATGTTTGCTTGCAAAAGATTTCTTGAGATTTCTGTATATGTGCAAAAGTGCTTTCTTCAAAAGTCTTAGTCTTCTATTTATAGAGACCTTGCTCTTCTTTTCAAATTCATCAACGGCTGTATTTGAATTTTCCCGTTTAGGGATAGAATCAACAATATAATATCCGTTGTGACTCAGCTAGCTCGTGGCCATTGTACTATATGATAATATTCTTGCATGAAACGGGCACACTTCTGAGCAAATGCAACTTGAAAAACTGTCTTGCCTTCCTTGTACAAATTCCAGCTATTCCAGCGTAAAAGGTGACAGGGTACAAGTCGTTTTACATTGTACTATATTGCTTTTTGCAATTCCTCAAATGTACTATGTCTCTCTCATAGAAATAAGACAATAAAACCGTTAATAGCAAATAAGAAGGATCATTGAAATAAATATCAAGCATTTGAAATAAATATTTCTATATGGTCGAGATATAAATTCTGATTATATCAAGCATTCACTTTAAGTGAAGAGCTCGTTTACTTAGAGTAGTGCGTCTATATGAATATAGCAAGTATTCAACTTTAGCTCGTCCAGTGACGTGGCGAAATTTTGCTCGTCTACTATCAAGTCTTTGGACTTGCTATGTATCGGTGAGTAGCTTAAATTTTGCGTCTACTGACGTGGCACATACGCTCGTCTACTTACATGAGTAAAGAGCTCGTCCACACGCACTGTTCTATAGCTCGTCTATTCAGAATAGAGTGGAGCTCGTCTATTGGTACTGTTCAAAAATCCGTCTACTAGAGCATATTCTTATAACTAAAAATATACTATATATTTTGATAAGCTCGTCTACCCGGTTGGACGCGGATATAGACTCTTAGGAGGTTTCTTTATCATATTGATTTTCGAATACCCTGTAAGACTTAGATAAGACTTGTTAGATCTTATATGACACTTTGTCATACAAATTTAATCCTTTTTGTTAACATCAAAACTTAGAGATTATTTAATCCAAATTACTTTGGTTCCAACAAAATATCCAAAGGGGTAACCACTGGACCCCAAAGTTTCCCTGATGATATGTGAAAAATTCTCAGACTTCCTATGCTACTAGTAGACGCAATTTTGTCTACCGAGGATCTCGTCATAGGAGCAGGCACGAGACTTTTTTGGCTTTCGTAATAAACAAGTATAAAAAGAAATGAAAAGAGTATATTTGTACGGTGTTGATGTTTTTTTTTTTTTTTTGATCAGCAAAGAAGAATATTATTAAAAACAAAGGAGTATAAGAAATACTCCAAACCACAAAAGAGTCAAATACAAGACATTAGACATAAGAACAACACAAAATTGGATTTAAACACCAGTCTGAAAAAATCCTCCCTGAACTTCTACCCTCCCTGTAAATGAACCAATTCCATGAGATAATTTTCACCTGCGCCAATAATGCATTGAAATCTACATAGCCCTTCTGGAAAATAATTCTATTTCTGGCCAGCCAAAGTGTCCATACAACAACGCACCAGATAAGATGAGACAACTTCCCAGCATGCTTCTCATCACATTATCAAGCCACACACCAGAAATGCCCAACCAATTAAAAACTGATCTCCAAATATTATAAGAAACCATACAAGAACAAAACATATGATCCACCATCTCCACATGTTGGAAGCAGAAAATACAACAATCATTATGGGAATCAGGAATAATACCTCGGTGTATCAAAGCCTTCCTAGTAGGAAGTCGATCCTGTAATAAGCGCCATACAAATACAGCTACCTTTGATGGAACAGCAATTCTCCATACTCTTCTAAAGGCCATAGAAAGATTTTGATTCAAACCATCTTCCTCAAAATTACTTTGAAGCAAACTAAGACAAGTCGATTTTGTACAAAAGACACCCGGAGAATTAGGCAACCAAATCCACCTATCTGTCATAGACACCACAGGTGTAACATCAAATAAACAAATATTTAAATTAGCAAGAGCAATTTCCTCATCTATAAGTAAAATATGTCTCCAGGACCAAGACCACCTCCATTCATTTTCATGCCATTCACCAGCATTTGCCACAGAAATATGATGATCAAATGCATGTACGGTATTGATGTTGATTTTGGTTGTACAAATATCATTATTCTTCTTAATCTTATGTAATTTCATCACCATAGGGATAGAGGATAACACATTTTTCATCTTAAGACAATATTTTCATGGTTAGCATAAAAAAGGATTACTTTATTTAGATTTTTTTGGTACAAAATTAGTTTAAAAAGTTAACCTTTTAACGTGCTTCGCACTTTTTAAAAAATTTATATCTAATATAGTTAAAAAAATATATTTTTATAATCGAAATATATATATAAAAAAAAAAATCAACGTGATGCCTACATGAATTATATATAACTTCTCTATTGAAAAATATAAATAATTTTGCTTTTCTCTTTGTTGTAATGCTAAACAAGAGCCTCGCTCAGCTTCTCTTCTGACTAACGATGTGATGGTTAGTAATGGAGTGCATGGTAAGAAATCCTTCACCTATTGTTTGAGAGTTTTTTAAATAATGGAGTGAAATGATTGTGGATGGGAAGTCAAACCACTCCAAACCATTAAAAGCCTCTATTTTTTATACCTTCCAATTTGGAGGGTTTGGGATGGAACACCTCCCTCTTTTTTATTATTAAATATAAATTTACAGTTTTAGCCCTTCTAAACAAAACATAATTATGAACAATGAAACATAAAAATGGTAGTATTGGAAATAAAATTTGTAATTCGCCCCACTCCATTAGTTGCCATTGTCACTTCCAAACAATGGAGGGGGATGTCCTTCCATTCCTTTATTAAAACTCTCAAACAATAGAGTGGTATACTTTTACCACTCCACTCTACTCCATTCTAAATCACTCCATTATTAATCATCTCACTCCATCCTCTCAAAAACTCTCAAACATAGCCTAAATGAGACATATATTATGTGTTTAGGTGAGTGGTTTCCAATAGTAATTTTGAATAAACTTGATTTTATAAAATTGATTTGATTAAAATTAAGTTTGAATTGAAGTAATTTATATTTGAATATTTTTACTTTACAAACAAGTTTGATGTAATACTTAGTATAAATGTTTCAGCCTAACACAAAAATTACTTTTTATCACTTTTAGTCAAATCGAAGTTTAGAGGCAAAATCGATTTTGCATGAATGTAACTAAACATTTATATTTTTACAAAATTCACATTTGATGATAGCCAAAATCAATTCTAATACTTTCAATCTTAAAACCAAACACACAAATATAATATGGAGTGATAATTGACTTATTTATTTATTTTTGGTGGTGTTGATTTGACAATATATTTGGTTGCAATTGTTAACAACTACTGTTTTTTTTTTATTTTAATTATGCAAAACTATATTTTGCTATTTCAACTATTTTATTGGTTTTGTAAAAAAAAACTATTTTATTGGGAAAAATTAGGTTTGCGTGATTTGCTCTAAAAAAATTTACTATTGAACCTTATTAATTTTTTTAATAATGAATTGGTCTATGGGCTGTCACTAAAAAGCCGCCAGTGTGGGCTTGGGTCAGTGCATTTAACAGCTCTATGATTCAGGGCTCAATTGGACCACCCTCCGGGCTATGCAGCAATACCCTTATCATTATTTTAAACAAGTTTTCTTAAACAATTTCACCAAATTCCGTTAATCTTTGTCCTCATTATTTCTTTTGGGAATGGTAGATGAAAAAAGGCCTAATTTCTGGATTTACAGGACCGAACCTGTGACTTGCAACAAGATTTTTAAAGAAGGGTATCTACAAAGGTCTATACAGTGAAAAACCACGGGCATCAACAAGTTCTTGAATGCATTCCTTCACCGCACAAGAGAAACAAAAGAGAACTCGAATAGACAGACAACTAGTATGAACTATGAAGTTCACAGGGAGCTGCGGTTACAGAGGATGTAGCCAGAGATGAGTGAACTAATAGCAAAGGCTAAAAAAGCAAGGAAAGCCATTCCAACAGAAGCACTTGCCATCTCTGTGAACTCGTCTTTCCCCCAATTCGATTGCCAGTCATCAACTCTGGTGGCTGCAGATGATGATGCTGATATCAGAAGATATGCCAAAACCTGCTCATTAATTTGTCACAAAAAATGTTAATTTTCAACAAATAAAGACTTTAACTTCTTGCTGCAGTGCAGGACAATCAGAGAGTAAGGCATCAAAAATGGGATCAAGATTTGTTATCTCATTTTGGTGTATCACATCCTATCTATATCAATAATATCTTGTCACATATTCTATATTTTAAAATCATATAAAATTTTAACTTATATGATAAGATATTATTGATGGGAAAAATTCATTATAATGCAAATCATCGTAAAGCATTTGAATGAGAATTTGTTAAAGGACCACAGCATCGGTCAGCAGCAAAATGAAGATATGTATGAAGCCCACGTCAGTGACAGTGACATAATAAACTTTATTGTTAGTGTGGGGTGACACAGCACACAACCCTTAAGTCTCACTTTGCCAAAAAAAATATACCCACTTTTTAGATTAGATAGAAAAATAATAATGACTAAAACTTTTTAATAGAAATTGAGTCCTATGACATGCCTGATCCATGAAGAAATCAAAGTGGTAGCGAAGGTGATGATTGATCAAGTGTTTCCCTGTGGCCAGTTGAGTGGCTAGATCACACGCTTGTAATCCAGAATATGCAAATGCGATAACATTCGCAATTAAACAATACCTGCCATATCAGTTACCTTTAACATCACCACTTACACTAAATTTGCTAGAATAAACAGACAGAAATCCACGTCCAATAACAAGTAGGAGAAATTAGAGTAAGGAGTAAAAAATGTGATTTTCCTTTTCTCTTGAATATGTACTAACTACTAACTCAACAATCTACAGCTGAGATGATATATATTACACATTCCATTCAATAAATAAATACGAAAATTTTTTGCTAGAGACCAGACTGTGTTGTGATAAAATTAGCTGAAAAAAAATTATTAGTTAAAAATTACCTTTATATAGTAAATTCAAAAATATATATAAAATTACATGTTTAAATATATAATTACTCGTAAAGATAAAAATAGAAAAATGTGATTGATATCAAATTAATAAAATTAACTTTTATAAAAATAATTGAATTTATAACTTTTCTTAAAATTACTTCTTTCCTATAAAAACCACTTTTTTCATATTTACACCTGGTTTGCTGGAAATATCAAATTAAACTCAAAAGCAATTTTTAGAGGAAAAAATTTCTCAAACACACTAACAATTTCTCAAATACAACATAATTATCAATTTAAGGTTGGTCAAGTGGATGGGACTTGGCTCCCTTGAGCATATGATGTTGAGTTTGATCTCAGATTTCATGTGTATGCAACAAACACTATTGCGAAAACTTCCTGCTTAGACGCCCGACAATATTCGGACATTAGTGTCTCATCTATCTGGTGGGAGCATACTCTCTTCGGTATTGTTTGGTTGGAGGGGAGGGGAGGGGAGGGGAGGGGAGGGGGGGGAGGGGAGGGGATATTTTAAATCTTTTGTGTTTGGTTCAAATTTTGGGAGGGGAGGGGAGCAAAATCCCTCCTGGGCCCATTTTAGCTCCCCTCCAATATTGGGGGGATTTGGAGGGGAGTGGAGGGATTTTAAAACTTTTTATGTGTATTGACTAAAATATCCCCACTTTTCTAATTTTAAATAAATAATTATAAGGTTTAAAAGTAAAATTGTTTTAAAATCTCTCCCCTCCCCTTCTGAACCAAACATGAAAGTGCTATTTCCCCTCCCCTCCTCTCCTCTCCTCTCCTCTCCTCTCCTCTCAACCAAACATAATGTCTAACTAAAATCCCTCCCCTCCCCTCCCCTCCAATGAACCAAACACACCCTTAAACCTAAAATACAACATAAATCACGGTTTTAAAGACCAAATTATGGATTCCAATTAAGCTGCACATTTGGCTAATCACTACTTTTATCATCATCATCAACAATAAACCAAAGCTGATTTCAACAAAAACGTGGCAGTTGATTATACCTGTACTCTTTATAGCGATCAAAGGAGTCACCACTCCAACCTTGTGTCTTATCAGCAGCCATCACCGAAAACGAAATCAGACACACAACCACCTCGCTCAACCGAAACCCTAACGCCGCCTTCCTCAACGCCTCCTCCTTCTTCCACCCCGACGATCTCCACTCTCCTCCGCCGCTGCCTGCCGCTCCCACCTTCCTCACAGGCCGCGACGGCTCCTCCCTCGTCGGCCGGTTAACCGCCGCCGCCGACGGCGCATTCTCCCGCGGCTTCTGCTGCTGCTCCGCGAATAGCTTATCGGGAGGGCAGTGCCGGAACTTGTCAAAGGCGACGATGGCCTTGGAGTTGTCTACCTGCTTTTCCGGTGCGTTTTCCGGTGACCGGTAACAATCCGGTGACTCGAGCGGAAAGGGAATAGGCGAGTCGAACTGAGTCGACGTATCGGAGTTCTTCGACAACGATTTTTTCATGGTGCTAGAGAACTGGTGATTTGGTGAGGTGTGACACTACCGTTTTGCTTTTAAATTGCTTTGCCTTTCGCGGATTTTTAAAGGAAAAAAGTATGAATGAATGAAAAAGAAAAAAAAAAAAAACAATAAATAAAAAGAAGAAGACAAGTGAAAAAGAAAAAGTGTGTTTGGGTGGTGGTGGGAAAGAGAAAGAAAGTGAGAAAAGAAAAAGTAGGACTAATGTCTTTATGGATTTAGGCCCTGTTTGCAAAGGAACGAAAATGAATGCTATTAATTAGTTAAATCTACTAAAATATGGATGGAAATTATTTAAAAAGGGTTTAATTAGTATATATTATCGGTATATAAATCTGTTATACTGTCAATCAATTATAAATTATTACATCATTTAAAAATGTTCAAGTCTTATCATAACTTCATAAGCAGTGTTCAAAGTTAAAATTCTTGAGTGAGAGAGTTTTCTCACCTTTTCAATCATATCCGACTTGAGTAATTAATCTCTATACTCGCACATACATACCAAAAAGTAAAAGGATAACAGAATGACACTGTCATTCAAAATCTCATGTCTCATATCTTTGTTAGTCCAAAGTGGAGTAGTTGGCTGTCTACCGCCTAATTTATTTTCAAGTTGCATGGGTTTAAGGTAAATGTTTAATTTTGTGCAAGGTCATTAAGGTCACACTGCCTTATGTCTTTTTTTTTTTTTTTCCTATATATGTTGAATATAACGACTTAGCAAGTAGTTGAGTAATAAGGCCCAATTCCGCATGTACCTTTCACGTAAAGTGCAAGCGTTATTGAGATATAAGAAAAAAAAAAAAATCAATCACTGGTAGTGCAATCTACAAGGTACAACCTTAGTTACATTTCAAATTTTAAGGTTCTACCTTTATGCCTTATTGTATTATTGCCTTTATCACTCTTTCATGTAAAGTGTCATGGTAATTGTCATTGAAGATGAACCGTATAATTAACAAATGGGAAATGAGAATGCAACTGTACAAAAGGATAAATAGTTATTGGAGATAATTTCTTAAATTCCATCTAAGATCAACAATGCTATAAGATAGATTGAATGGATTAGTCATTTTATATATTGACAGTGAAATATTAGAATTGCTTGATTATAAAATTTTGATAAATGATTTCGCAAGTCAAAATACTAGAAGATTAATGAGGACTAATAATTTATATAATATTAAGTCTCTTTAAAATTTTCACATAAAGCCTCAAAATTCCTATACACGTAAAGATTTTTTACGTTCTCATTCAATCCTACATCACCTCATATGACTTTTAAGATTCTCAATGATACAACAACTCATGGTTGATAGTATTTAAAACATTTTAGACAATCAATTCATTTCAATTAATTCCTTGACTTATTTAGCAAACATTCCAAGTTTAACTTTTTTGAAAAGTCTACTTTTTTTATCAGATTTTGAAAAGTCTATTTAATTGTGCAAATTAAGACTTCGGTCTTTTAACCCAATATAATAATTTTGTTAAGGATTTCATTGTAATGATGGAATGAAAATATAAAAAATTTATACTATCAATTAATCATGTATTGTCATATGATGAAAACTCTTTGATTGTGTAAATAACTAACTTAAAAGTCCTACATGGGGTGATGTATGATTGGTTGAAAGTGTAAAAACATTTATATTCACAATGTATTAGATGATTTAGATTTGAACTCTTACGTTAAATGTTATATCTATTTAAAATTTGATATATATTTTTTTGATAAAAAAATTACTAAGCTTAAAGATTCTTAGCCTTCATATTACGTAGATAGGGTTGAAACTATGTCCGGCCTCTTTTCGGCCTACATAGATATGACTTATCTAGTAAAAAAGTTACACTTGGGCATTTTAAAAGGCCTAACTAAGTAAGCAAGTTAAAGTTTAAACTTTTGGAAAAGCCAATTTAGTCTATCAAGTCAGTCTATCTGTTTAATATTTATTTATATAATTATAAATTTAGAATATTTACATAATTTACTATTTATATATCAGTATAATGTATTTATGTTATATAGAATTAATAATTTTGTTAAAATTCATATTTACTTAAAAAAAATTAAGGAATACGTATAAGTTGGTCCTCTTGTAATGTACGAGTTTAAATAGGTTTTTAAGGTAGTCCAAACTTTTTTGTTTTCATAAATAGGCCAGCCCAAACCCTAAAAAATACTCTATGATGGTTAATAAGTCAAAGTCAGGCTCATAATGCGTTTGATTTGTAAAAATTCAGGGGATTGGACAACACAAAATTTTTTATCCCCTGTTTGATTTTGAAAAGTGGTCAGGGGATAGGACAAAATAAGGGGTGAGGGACAGGACAAAAACCCAAAATTTTGTCCCTCACCAAACCATGTGACAACTTTTTGTCCCATGGACAGACTACCAAAAAAAGACAAATTTATCCTTACATCTCCCCCTCTCCCTTCCCCCTCCCTCTCTCTCTCCCCCAACGTTATTGAATTTTTTTCAAACGTTAACGTTATATATAATACATATTAATAATATATATATATATATATATATATAATATTATTATGATAGTAATAATATATTATCATATATACTATACATTATAAAAATATATTATATATTGCCTAATACTTACATACATTAATAATATTATATATTAATATATAATAATATATATTACAAAGGGTATTATAGTAAAATTAATATTATTTTACTTGGGATGTCCATTATCTATCAAACGATATACAGGACAAAAAGTTGTCATGTGACTCAAGGGGTTATATTGTGCTGTCCTGTGCCTTAATGCGCATCAAACGCACTCTATATTGACACTTTACAAATTTATCCTAGGCATGTTTACGCAAAAAGGATGGCAATGGGTAGGGTCTGGGTAGGGTACTATAGTACCCGTCCCCATACACGGGTTTGAAAAAATTACCTATACCCAGACTTATACCCGTGTGGGTAGCAACTTTAGTACCCTTACCCGTACCCTCTAGGTACCTAAGTACTCACACCCGCACTCGTTACCCGCACTTTAACTAAGAAAAAGCAATAAATAACATAAAAAAATATTATAATTCAATTAAAAAATCCAAATATCTAAAACATCCAAAACGAGTAAATATCACAATAAACATTCAAAACACTAAATCCATGAACTTGTACAGGAAAAACACTAATGAACCATAGGTTTAGAATTTTACATTAATTTTATTCATAAAAATTGATATATATATATATATATATATATATATATATATGCGGGTGCGGGGCGGGGTGGGTACTACCCGCACCCATACCCCTCTTGTTTGTAGGTAATTACCCATACCCGAACTCATACCCATAAAGCAGGTAATTACCCTATCCGTTGTGGGTATTTTTTACGGATATCCATAGGGTAGGGGGTCCAAATTGCCATCCCTAAGTCTTAGTCAGGTTAACTGTTATGTTTTCATAATAAGTTTAAGCGAGTTAACAAAAAAATAAATAAATCTATTACATATAACAGACCAAACTTAGGACAACACATTATAAAATAGGTTTGTACTTATTTAGGCAAAATCCAACCTTGTTTTTACGATGACCAAGGGATCAAAATGAGTTTTTTTTTTTTTTTTGTATTAGTTGTTGATATATATATATATATATATATATATTCTTTGATCCAAGTAGGTCTAATTAAAATCTCAACAAGCCTTTACAATGTTGAAAAGTTAACAAATTTCTATCAATAAGGGTTGGCACGTCTGGTCAAACCTTCCATTCACACTAGTTGTGACTTGGATTCGATTCCTAGATCTCCCCTGTTGATAGGCAATATGTAAAGTCCATTATAAATCCTTACTGATGTTGGTGGTATTCCCTGACCTTACAGCGGGTGCCTTCCCCCATTCTAAACTTTTATGTTATAAAAAAAAATTTAAAAATTAAACAAATTTCATCCAACAGTGGGCTATCTTTAGTGCAGGGCTACCTTTAGTGTAACAAAGGCAAAATTTCTTGAAACTTTAAAGGCATCGTCTACTGGAAAGGTTCCTCATGCGCTTTTACTGCCATTTATTGATATAAAAACATCAATGGAAGGCAACCTGCTAGATAATGGAGCTCTTGCTAGGGGTCTACACGGATCAGGTTGGGTCAGTTTTGGCCAAACCCGTTACCCGAACCAATCAGTTTCATACGGGTTGGGTCGGGTTCGTGTATTTTTTTTTGCCAAACCCGAACCAAACCAACTAGGTAAAAAACCGGTTGGTTTGGGTCGGGTCCTTGGGTCACATGATACTAAAATAAAAAAAAGGAAAAATTGCAGCAACAAACAAAAAGACATCTCAACCAAACCCAACAACCAAATAAGCTCAACCCAGTAAAAAGTTAATGTGTGGAAGCTGCTCTTCCAAAAAAAACCTAGCTGCTCATTGTGGTGGCTGCTGTGGAAGGAGGCGGCCGGGTCTAGACGGCACCTCCATGGTGAGCAGGGTGGCCGGATCTAACCATGGTGTGTGGTGGCTGCTGTGCGATGGTTGACCGTGATGACAACAGAACACGTGACAATGACAACGACAGAGATGCGTGTGCACATTTGCTCTAGCAAGGCCACACGCGGTGGTGCAAGGGCGATCGAGTGGCGATGTTGAGATGAAGGGCCGGCGAGGGAGCGATTGGTGACGCTGGGTAGTGGGTAAGGGAAGGGGAGCAAGTTAGGGAGACATACATTTCTGGACTCAAATGGTATGAACTATCACTTATTTTATATATATATATATATATATATATATATATATATATTCATACGGGTCTACGGGTTTGTAAACGTGGAACCCGTTGCCCGAACCAAACTTGGACAGGTCTAGACGGGTTAGGTCGGGTTGGACCCAAATTCAAAAATGTCCGAACCAATCGCTTCGGTTTGGGTTGGGTTGTCAGGTTCATCGGGTTGACCCAGACCCATGAACACCCCTAGCTCTTGCCTACTCACAAGACAACTTTTATCTCTCCACAACAACAAAGTCACCACAGGTTTATACAGGGATGTACCTACAATATGCAAGAAAAGCATCTTTCTCCCAAACTTATCCCGAGTTTTGAGTTGCCCATACCTTAACCATATTCATTCTTCTTGATGGTGGAGGGCATATGAAGGGTAAAACTTTTATTTCTCTTTTAAGAGGAAATAATGTAACAAAATCTGTGGACAAATTACAACAGGTATGCATCTCTTTAATATCAAATTTCATTATTAATGAGGGAGTTATAAGGTGTTCAGTAACAAATGTGTTGGGAGTTATAAGATGCAAGAGTTCGAATCCCATCCTCTACTAAGATAACACGCTAACATCTAACATTTGTCTTGAAAAAAATAATAATTATTAATGGCTTCCTTTCACGCAAGGAAAACTGCTTGGGACTTGGGACTTTCAACAAACGAGAAATCAAAATAAAGAAAGGAGGCACACACAGCCATAGCGCATAATGCACATAAAAGATCCTTAAGGTCCTTCGAGAGTTCCTATCACATTGTTTTGTTAGTCAGCAAAATTTATATACACATGATGATAACAGAGATTCGGTACAAAAACAGCAAATTAACTCCTCAAAGGATTGAGAGGCTACAAAAATTACAAAGTGCTGCTTGTTAAATAAGACTATCACTTTATAAAAAGTTAGCAAAGTACTCATTGTTAGTGTCAAAATCCTCGATGTCGGCCCCACGCCAGAGAAGAAAGAAAATAGACAGGGGTAGTGTGTATCATGGCTCACTCTGGTAGTTTCAAACGGTTGAATACCACAAGAAAACTTTGCTCAGGCACAACATAAAGGAAACCAAGATCTGCACCTTTCACGTATGGTCCCATGCCCTAAATATGACAACAGCAGAACGGAAAAAGATCAAAAGAAATTGTAACAAAAACAATTCTGTTGGTAGAGAGCAGTAGTCAGGGTTTGTACATTGAAAAAACTAAGGACACGTTTAGAAGAGCCTATTTGAGCTTATGAGAATAAACTAATGCAAATATTTTACGAAAATAATTTACGATCTTCACATAAGCTCATTTCAGCTTATTGCAATAAGTTTATGAAAATAAGTTGTTTTAGCTTATCTGAAAATAGCTTATCGAATAAGTGCTTAATTAAATTGTTTACCCAAACGCACCCTAAAACACATCTGATCACCAATTTACCTTGCCATTAAGTTGGAGCAATTCTCCATCAACCCATTTAGGATTTCGAAAACCAAAGTCTGCTATTCTCCCCTGACCATTATAACTTGCAACCTGTTCATAAATGAGTGCAGTATTTGAGATTGGTTTCATTTCTCCAGAACAATTTGAAGTGACCAGAATGACACAAGGCAGAAAAGAATCAGGGAAAACCAAAAAGATGCAAAACAATAAAAATATATGGGGGGACAGGAAAAAATCTTCTCAAAAGCATCAAGTACATATTATAGAAGTATCTGCAATTAACTAGGATGAAATTGAAGTAAAAGCTTTCATTGATTGGCAGAGTTGCTAACTGTTACATTTTTTTAATACTGTGAATGGTGATGTCACTTGATGCTGACTACCAGTGAAATAGCTTTACTTAAAACTATAAGAAATTCAATACTGTTACATGTATGACATCATGTTTTTTTTTAATATTAAAGAGGTTTAGGAGATTTAAGTATTTAACAATAATATAATACAATAGTAAGCAGAGTATTGTTGTGGCACAAAATAGAGGTGTGGTGTGAGGTTATAAACATCAAAGACTCTTTGGAACAGTTCCAGCATGATGGTTTGGAGTGAAGTTTGCAACTAAGCATGTACCCATATGAATGTGCACACACACAATCACACATGTAGGTATCAAATTGTAAAGTCTAAAGTGCAATTACCACTCCTAATTCATCGGGATACATCCCCCGGTTGGTGTTGCGATTGCCTCTGCCGATTTTAGCACGGAAAGTCACCTGCACATCAAAATTGAAATTTAGCTTTCCTTTCAATCTCATGCATAAACTTGTCAAGTTCATATTAAGACAATAAGGAATTAAGGATCCAGAAATTCAAAATGCATAAACCTGGCCAGCAGGAACATTAAGATCCCCTGTCAACTTCACTGCCTCTACATATTCAAAAAATTCCATATCTGAAGGGTTGTTTTCATTGTCCGCATCATTCCAATGTCCAAATTTTCGCCTCAATTGCACTACTTCAAATCCATAAGGGCCAAATGCACCAACATAGAGTCCTAGATTTCAACCAGCACAATTTATTCTATAAGCTATTCTTTGCTCAAATTGCAAATAACATCATTGACATATAAGTATAAGCAACCTCACCATCGAAAGGATCAAGATCCCCTCTTGAACTGGTAATCCGATTAAAATATGTATCCTCGGATAATCTACTTTTCCGTGCTTTAATAATAGCAAGTTTGACAATCTCACGCATGCTTTTGGAAACCTAAATGAAGTAAAGCATTAATTAGTCAGTTCGTTGTCAAAAAAACCATACTATTTCTGGTGAAAGTTCAAGAACTTTGCAAGGGGTCAAGTACAGAAACCAGGATCTCATCTTTTCCAGTAATCTAAGATGAATATGCACAGGACCAGAGTTCAAGACTATGTTACCACCACCACCCTTTTGGGGAAGGAAAATCATTCTATATGCATTCTTTTAGCAATGATAATTAACACAGTAAGGTTACACAATTCTGAAACTTCCAGAAATAAAAAAGTAAAACTTGCGCATTGATTATACATTTTATTTAGAAAATTCCACTTCCTAAAGTAAATGAAGTATTATTTATTCAGTACTACACATCTATTTGTAAATAATAGACAAAAAAAAATTAAAAAAAAATTAAAAATTAACTAAACCTTTTTTAAGGCTTACAAAATCTACACAAACCTTCTCTAGTGTCATATTATACAAAGACGTACTGTCTAGTTGACTTTTCAGTGGGAATGTGTGAGGGAAAATAAAGTAAAGACATTTAACCAGACGGTTTTTTTTTTTTTTTTTGGGAGGGCGGTTAATGTGATTCATAAAAAGAAAAAACCACTAGTCAACAGAAAAAAAGAAAAACATGCATAATTATTTCTTTAACAATGATAAAATGCTTCTTATCTCAATCTCACCTTAGACGAGACTTTGTCAGAACTCAAAAATGCCTTAGCAACATCAGGAGGCATAAGCTCCGAGATTCCTTGTGTTGCCAGGGCTGCCACTTTGATATCAGGCATTTTGTGTTCCCTCGTGTCATAATCCAGATTTCTCCTAGGAATGTGAAAGACAAAGGAATCCCTTTCCATATCCTTTATTTCAGCTGGAAGACGTGTAAAGTGATCCTTGACAGGAGCATCTTCGTTGTCGTGTACAATCCCACCAACAAAAAGCTTCATATCCAAATCCTTTTCTTCTTCCGAGGCATCACTATCTCCTCCTAGAATAACCTCATCAGGTTCATCTAGATTATTAACTTCCCCTTCAGGATTCTCACTGGAGCTTGTTTTATTATCATCATCCTCCATCAATTGCTTAATAGAATCCTTGTCCTCTTCCACTTCCTCTGAAACATTAATATTCATAACTTTGATTTTCAATCCTGGAATTTTTTCTTTTAGAAAATTTATGACACTTTTAATGCCCTCCTCAGTTGCTGCCTCAATATTAGTGCTTCTCTCATCATTTTTCTCAATCTTTTCTTCATGCTCCTGCACATCAACTGAAGATACATTCTCAACCTCAGGTTTGGATGGGCTTTTAGCTGGTATTGAAGGAGGGTTACCCATTGAATTTCCTTTGGCTTGTCGTAAGTACACTACCTATTAAGTGTTACCAGATATGACATCATAAGCATTACAGCATACTACCAAAGTAAATTATATAGTCAAGCAGAAATCAAAGACAATAGACTTCCGGTAAAAACATGCGAACAGAAAATCATAAGCTTCAAACAAAAGCCCATATTCTTCCTCAAAATTGATGTTCCAATTCCATAATTCATTTTTGTTCAGTTTGCCTACTGAATATTTGCATTTTAGTGCTCAAAATTAAGTTTCTTCTGATAAATATAAAATGTGTGGGTCATGAATAACAAGTTTCTTCTTTCAGATTGAAATAATTCAAAATCATCCAAAATCCATTAATCAATATTTGAACTAAGGCTTTGTTGGAAATTTTGAATATTACCTGCATATGATATGTGTCGTCAGTATTTTTTACCACATATATTTCAAACATTGGTGTCCCAGTAGATGCTGTGATCAACTGTCTGTACCAAACACAAATAAAATAAGTCCTGCTCCACAATTACTGGAAGGAAAAATAGAAACTAGAAAGATCGTACCTTGGACTATAACTCTTGCCAACGAATCTACCCATACCAGGACTTATATGTATTATTCTACCGAAGGGGTCATCTGAATCTTTTGAGTAGCCTACCCACCAACCCACCTGCACATACAGGTAAAAATGGTTAATGCACATCAAGGGAGTGTGATTCACATACATGATGATGCCATTAGTACCATAATCAATACTCACAAGCCACAATCACCACTAGGTTCATACCATTTACAAGTGGTCTTCCCAAATGGGATCATCCGTATCTTGCCTAACAACAGCATAATTTTATGAACACAAGCTTGTTTCCCAATCTAGTGCACCTTCTCCTTTAAAGCATCTTAATCTAGAAGCACTACCGCTCAAGCTTCCCCCCTAATAAATAACATTTATCAATCTTGTTTTTTTAGTTATAACTTATGAATATGTTGAATGAAGACAGTTTTCAGATTTCTACCAAATATCTCTTATTTACTCCTTGACAGAACTTTGAAAATATCAATATTTTTTTTTACATAAAACCAAGTAGTTCAAGTAGTTAAGTTGTCATTAGTGAGTGAGGAAGAAGTTCACTAGTTTGGGGCTTTAATTGGTAGAAAAAATCAGGCAGTACTCCCTACAATTTAGAGGATTTATTATTCAATCACATAGTTTGGGCTCCTAGAATATGCCGCCCTTGGGGCTTTCTATTTGATTGCATCGAAAGGCCCAATGAATTGGGATTTCCCTATAGGGCCAGGTCTTTTTGGGGCAAGCGAATCATTTATGATGAAGAGGATGAGCTTCAAGAGAATGATTCAGAGTTCTTGCAGGGAGGAACCATGCACATGCAATACCAAACACGAGATAGATCTTCCAAAGAACTTTTTCCTATACCTATGAATTCCATTGGACCCAAAAATGATACATTGGAAGAATCTTTTGAGCCTTCCTTCCAGCTGCCCCCTCCAAAACACTCCCGAAATTTCCCTAAACACATTTGTTACCCCTTATACTTTGGAAACACATGGCTTTCATTTAATTAAAGACAGAGTATATGGAATGTAAGTTTAGCAAAAGGCGCATCCCTCCTAGCTTAGAGGTGAAAGTTGGACACCATACCATACCATACCATACCACAAGTCACATAGTTGAAGTATCTTAGGTCCATCATACAAAACAATGGAGAAATAGAGGGAGATGTAAACCATAGGATTCAAGTGGGGTGGATGAAATAGGGGAATGCCTCGGTTGTTATATATGATACCACTCAAGTTAAGGGGAAAATTTTATCGCATAGCCATAAGACATGCTATGTTGTATGAGACTGAATGTTGGACGGTAAAAGGCCAACAAGAGAATAAACTCAATGTAGTGGATATGAGAATGTTGCGTCAAATGAGTGGACATACTGGACAAGATAGGGTTAGGAATGATTGCATTAGAGGGTCTCGCTTTAGGTGGTTTGGGCATGTGTGGAGAAGACCTGTAGAATCTCTAGTAAGGAGAGTAGATCCAACTGGTGAGCAGCCCAATCACTAGAGGTAGAGGGAAACCAAGAAAAACTATAGGTGAAACCGTTAAGAAGGATTTAAAGGTCAATGGTTTGTATATAGCCATGATTTACGAAAGAACATTATAGCGTTGTCTGATCCATGTAGCTGACTCCACCTTGTGGTAAAAAACTTGGTTGTTGTTGTACATTTATTACTCCCCATCTCTCCCCACTCCATCTTTACTAATTAGTGAGGCAGTGTAGGGTGAGTTGTTTTGATAAATACAATGTCAGAGAGGAATATTACAAACCATTTAGTTCACTGAATACTTTAATTGTCTTCCCATATGGACGTAGGCAAGTTTGGTGAGCCATGTTGAACTCTGTGTGTGCAACAGTCTAAATTTTGTGGGATTTTCCTAACAAATTATGTTATAAGGACAGAAAAGAAAGAAGCTACATTTCCATGGGAATAAAACTATAATGAAGCAGAAAATGTGAGAATCAAAAGATGCTACAGGAATGCTTTTGAATAATGGCAAGTGTGAAGTAGAAACTAAGAAAGTTACCAGTCCACTTCCAGTGTATCTACATAATCGTGAAGCATCATGGTAGCGTTCATCATCTATTGCACTCTGCAACACAAATAAATGTAGATTACTGCACCAACTACACAAAGGAAAGTTGATATCCAACTAATTGAAACAAAATCTAATCTGACCTTCAACTGAGACATAATTTCCGCAACACTGTCCTTAGATGTTGCTTCTGATATAGCCCTATTCAACTTGGCTGCTTCATGAAAATCCTCCTTTTCAACAGCATCTTCAAGTTGAAACTGGAGAGAAAGTAACATAATTATGTACTGTTTACATATAAGTAATACAAGAAATATAAGTATGTACAATTTATGAAGAAACTACAACCACCTTGCCTACATGGAAATAAATTATATAATATGACACACCCTTAACAAATTTTCCATTTCACTCTCCTTGTCAATTCTCACAAGCACCAAACCAGGAATTTTATTTTCTTGATTAAAGGATGAGGATAAGGCATCCTCACAAAACAAAACAAAACAAAACAAAAGGAAACAACTACAACCTATGTGACGGAGCCATGCAACAAAACAGGCCAATCTCTTTGCATACTAACAAAGAGACATCATTAATAAACATGGGTAGAGCACCAAAGGGACGCCAAAAGAGTAACTCCATAGCAAAGAAAGGCTAGCATTCAAAAAGAGTCATTGAATATTATAGGGGAAAATTATATAAGCTCCACTGAAGTTTGACTTAATTACCCCCACTACCCCTCCTTTTGAGAAATTACACTAATTTTTGGTATATGTTATCATTAGACTTCCTTCCCAAGGTAAGGCCCAAGGAAGGTGACGACTGATGATTGAAATTAAACTATATCAGATGTGAATGGAAAAAATAGGTGCTTGGAGAGCTTTGCCTCCTTATATGGGTCCACCTGGCTCAACTCGGATTAGTCGGAGTCCAATGTGATTTTTGGATACAGAGGGTCTAGTAATCTTTGAAACAGAAGGAGTTCAAGGTGTAATTATATCAAATCTGAATGGAGTTCAGCCTAATTTTCCCGATAATTCTATGGTTCCTTCCCTACCAAAAGTTGTTCAATGAAAGTATGCAACTTGGGTGAAAAACATAACTCAACTAAATGAAAACTTTCCTCTCCTTTACAGAAGAGGGACAACATATACTGTCCCACAAAGTGTGCCACACAACTTTGTTCATGAATTATGATTGGTCAAGAAACTCATAGTCACTATTTAACATGGAAAATTTTCCAAAACAAACATGTATAACCATGTTTTGAGCAAAAGGGGTACCTTGAGAACAGAAGCAAAATTCTCAGCCTGTTCAATTTCAGAGAAGTGGCGACACCATCTATTCCAATCCCAGTTAAGAGAACTGTTGTTGGTATTGGCTGAGCAACGACAACAGTGGTGGCTACGGTTCCTTCTGGAGAAGATTGATAAGGTCGTTTGAAGAGGGTGGTAGCCATAACTACCCAGAAGGAAAGTTGACGGCTTCTTTAGGTGAAAATTGAAAAGAGATCGGGTTCTGAGTTGGGTACTGCTGGTGCTGGACATAGCCTGAGACACACCACATGGATTCGTTACTACCACCATGTTTTGGTGTTTTGTGAAGGTGCAATTGGAATGGGAGTAGACTTTGAAAGACAGGATAGAACTACTAGTTGCTGTTGCTGAGGCCTTTGGGGATAAGTTTGTTGTTGGCAACTTGGCATAGAGACAGAAAGATCAGCAATTTAGGATTCTAGACGCGTGGAATATGGATTAGGATTTTTTTATTTTTATTTTACACTATATTGCTGAAGAAATCAGTTAAAATTGGAAATAATTTCTTTTGATTTGGTTTGAAATAAAAGTCAAATTTTATCTTTTAGAATCTATTGTAAAAAAAGAATAAATTGATTTATAGATCAATCCTTGTTTATGAAATTGATATGATTTCATTTTTTTTTAATTTTAATTTTAAATTTTCGAAGAGGTAAAATAAAAAGTTAATAAGACTTAAATAATTTATTTATTTATTAAATGAAAAAATTTGTAACAAAAAATTAAAATTATTTATTTATTCATTTAAATCAAATCAAATCAAATTCATCATATTGGGTAGAATTTTTAAATAAAAGCAATAAAATTCATGAGATTTTAGAAATTAAATTACTTATTTTATCTTTTATTATTTTTTTTTTTTTTTTTACAATACTTTTGACCTGCTAATCAAATCGCATTTTTTTTTTTTGTAGTTCATAGGAGGCATACTTAAGCCTTATAAGGAAGGGGGAAATTGGAGGTACCGCACCCGCAACCTCACTGACCACATATCCCTAAGCTCTACCACTTGAGCTACACTAGTAGGACATCAAATAGCTTTTTTCTTTTACATTTCATAAATCATAGGTATCAAACATTTGGGCCAACCTACCATGGGCCAAGACAAAATCTATGCCCTAGTCGAGCCGAAATTGGGGCCTTTTTCTTTTTACACCTTCCTTTTTTCTATTTACATCATTAACCCTTCTTTTTTGATTTTTAAACCCTAAAACCCCCCCCCCCCCCCTCCCCCAAAAAAAATAAAATTATATTCTCCTCCCTCGGATTTCTGGAGCACCCAACTCTCCTCCTCCCACAACTCTCATCAGAGCACCCCATTTTCACAGGAACTTAGTTTCTGGAACATTTACCATTGAGTTACGGAGATTTTCTTTATTATTTTTCTGTAAATAATTTGGAACTTAATTTCTGTAAATGTAATTATTATTTTTTAAATTCCAGAAACTTATTTATGTAAGTGATGGCAACATGTTCTGAAATTAAGTTTCTGGAACTATCAAATTACATTTCCGGAAATTAAGGTCACGAATATATTATATATGCATTTTTTGTTTTCCAAAAATATAATTTCAAAACTTAATTACATTTTTGTTATTCAAAATGTTTACTACAACCCTTTTTTGTGATTTTACCATGTTTGTTAGATATGGCAAGAACCAGAAATGGTGAATGTAGACATCTGACGGCCTCCGCATGTAGACAACGTGCTGCTGACCATCAGAGTACTCTTGCACCCAAGGTTGAGGATTATCATGAGGAGGAGGTCCTTATACCTACTGATGCACAACATGTTCGTGCACAGGTAGATAGACTGACAGTAATTTCCAGGAGGCCCAGAGGATGATCTGTCCATGCTGAGGTCATTAAGGATCATGTTGCCACTAGACTATGGAGCAGAGACATAACAATATTGTCATGGACGTAGGATCTATCTTGTTCAAAATTCTTATAGTTAACGTAACAACATTGTTATGGTTGCAGGACCATCATGAGCTGAAGATAGTCACTCACGGAGTTGCCTATACAGCATGAGTGCATACTGTAACACCATATTTTAAATAAGGCTAATTAATTTAATAAATAAACACATATATATAATTATCGGGGTGTTACACATATAGCGCATGATGGACAACTCTTGCTGCATCTACCAGTGACTGGTTTCTTTTTCACACATCCCGCCATGTCCCGATATATTGCGTGCAATTATTTGGTTGAGCTTTTAGGGGTGACCCTGCTGAGGTAATTTTGGAGACCATCGCTATTAGAGGTGCCCATGTACATTTAGTTGGCTGCTTGATGTCTATCAAATGCAGATACAGTAGGGGCATTTGGACAATGTAGCGATAGCACTTTTTACCACATTTGGTAGGCTATACGATTTTCCCTTGATGAATTGTGAATAAAAAAAAGGTTATTATTTATATTTGAGAAAAGTGCAAACACCCCCCCTAAACTTTAGCTCATTTGCAAATAGGCACCTTTAACTATTTTTTCTTTCCCAATTAGTCCTTAAACTTCTACTATTAGTAAAGTCAATCCTTCAACTATTTTTTCGTCTCAATTAATCCTTAAATTCTTGATATTAGTAAAATTAATCACTCTGTTAACTCTCAATTAGATCAATAACGATAAATAAATTCAATCGTTCATTTTGCTCAAGTCTAACCTGTTTATTGTATTTTTAAAATTTTTTATATAAAAAAATAAAAACAAAGCCTTGAGACTTATTAGTTGAAGGATTGACTTTACAAAGCCTTGAGGCTTATTAGTTGAAGGATTGACTTTACTAATAATTATAGTTTAAGGACTAATTGAAACAAAAATTTAGCTGAAGGACTAATTTTACTAATAGCGATAATTTAAGGACTAATTGAGAATAAAAAAGAGTTGAATGTGCCTATTTACAAATAGACTAAAGTTAAGGGGCTTTATGCAATTTTCCCTTTATATTTTTACTTATCCTCTAACACAAAATATCTATGAATGCGTCATCCTTAACTTCGCAGTTGTCTTCTATCTAATCCCAAATCTCATTACGATTCAGGTAGGTCCCATAATTGTTAACCCTGTCCTACCCGTCATTATCCATAAATATTTGACCGGAAACTGGGCAATGGCTTTATACCACGTAACTGAATGGACGAAAATTGAAGTTCCATTTGGAGAGTTTACAACCCTTGAAACTAAAAGAACATTTCATGTATTGAAAATTATGACCACAATCACAATTATTCCAAAAGAAGTTGCAGATGTCGAGAGGACGGGCTAAGAAAGAGTCAACTCAAATGTTAGAAATAAAAAAAAAAAAGAGTAGAGTGAGAGTGACAATCATAAGCTTACAAAAATTAAATGCAGATCGCGTTCTTTTATAAGTCTATGGTTGTCACTCCCGCGACAAAAGTCCAAAACCTCTAGAAAGGAAGTCGAAATCATATCGTAGTCTTGACCCAACCCAGTTGATTAAGTTGTGAAACATAATTTGTGAGTGCAAATTCAAACCACCTTAATATACTCCATATCTTTTCCATTCCCTTCTTCCCTCTCCCCCTCCCCTATATAAGATCTATTATGAACATCCTCTTAGGTTAAAGAAAAAAAAAGAAAAGAGAAGAAATATAGATCACAGTCACACCAAGTATATTTGAGGATCCTTTTCCTAGAAAAACTTTGGGGATACCAGTTTTTTATTTAACGGGGAATTACCCGCAGCTCCAAAGCTAAAATTACTTTCTGTAGTCAGCATCCCTGATGTGCAATAACATTTCCCAAGCTGATATTCACTACAACAGCAAATCTTAAGTCTTAACATGCATATACATAGAGCAAAATATAGCGCCATAATAAAAATGAGAAAATGAATGCATGTTTAATTTCCATATCAACCCCCACTTCCAACTCTGTTTACAATTTATCAATCACAGAAGACAATTGTGCATATGCAGCTCTGACCTATGTTAGCTAAGCAAAAAGGCATGTTTTCATTTATCAAGTCCTATTTCTACAAGATCCCTCAGAAAAAGGAAGCTGATCCATTTCTTTATGGATCAATCCAGAAAACTTCATGTTAGAATGTACAACAATTTTAAAGCTTCAGGCAATTGCTCGATATGTACCCATCAACCTCTCTATAATAGGCTAGAATTATAATAGTTGTTCAGAAACATCGCAAAATGAAGCCTAGTTTTGTGCAGAGGAAAGACCAACAGGCATGCATTCGACAGAAGAGACTTCTTCCCAAGTTGATGCATTTGGAGTCATAACAGGTACGACACCATTTTCAGCATTTTCCAAACCATTGTCTGTCTCACCAACTAGCCCTGCAATTTCATCACGTACTGGGTGGACAAGTCCTTGTAATCTCAACAGGTAAATCTGACTAGAAGATTGACCTCTCACATATCTGGCTGTTGCCACAGCACTGGCAGAAGACTGTTCAGACTCGGAGCGGATGTTGGACAGAGCACTAAGATCAAGATTTGGAAATACCGAGCAACGGCACCGGGGACATTTTACATTCAGCCGAAGCCACTCATCAATACATTCAACATGAAAATTGTGAGCGCAAGGCAGGCCACGGACCTGCACCACATTAAGTTAGAAACTAATATTCAATTGCTCTTTATGGTATATATTGTATCTCAATTTTCTTTAAAGTACAGAGTTCCAATCAGTTGTGAAGATAGACAGAGCTTTAAGATGAGAATCCACAGAAATGATTTAATGCAAAGTGACTGATGGAATATCTTAAAATTTGAGCTTTAGGCTTAACTCAACCCCAAAAGCTAGTTTAATAGGTGAACTGAGGATTGCCCAAGCCTTATAAAGACTACTTTGGCCATATCTCTAGCAGATGTAGGATCTCAACAAAATATGTAGTATGAACACTAATATTTTTCCATATATAGTCAGATGGGCCAAAATGGTCATCGGCCACACAAGTTATTAGATGAGAGCACGTTTTTCAGTAAGGCAGCAAACAACATAAGGCCTGACCTATTTTAAAATCTTAAAATCTTAATTAGGAAAAAGTATACCTCATTCCCTACATGGAACTCTTCCAAGCAGATGAGACATTCACTGCAATCAGTAGGAACGGCCTTTAATTTGAACTTTGGCAGTTCCTGAATCAAAGCTTCTACTGCTTCTCTCTGCGCCCAACTCAGAAAAGAAACTCAACTATCAGCAGGGTACTGACAATGAATAAAAAAGGATATTCAAATGAGAGATATGAATATATTACAAAAATAATCATAACCAACACATTTCCAAAACACAAGCTAATGGTATGAATAATTCATGAGAGGAACCAAGCAATACATTTCATTAGATATAGTATGTGATAATAAAGTTCACTCTGCTTGGCACAGAATAAAATGAGCTGCTTCTTAACAAGAGTTCCAATATTTGATCAAGACATCTAGAAACAAAAGTTAAAATAACCTGAGCAGGAGTAAGGAAAAGTCCGGGATGATATGCAGCAGCTTCTTGGTCCATACCCCTTGTTTCTTGACCTGCAGCTTCAAATGCCCAATCAGGCACTCGGATCATTTCAACTAATACCTAACAAAAGGAAAATAGCAATTGTTACCAATACCGTCAAATAATCCTAAACTGGGGAGAATCAAAACGAAATAGTTATTTGCCAAGGACTTTCATGAACCCCATATATGAATACAGAGGCACCATTAGAAAAATGGTATTGGCTCAAACCCCAAGAAAAACCTAGCAGTTGATCACGTTAACAATACTTCTTTCATAGCATGAAGGAAATGTGAGGGGATGGAATTTGTAACAAACCTGCCAATGTGACAGGTCAGTTAGAATGAGAACGTAAGGAGAGCCATGATAAGGGTGAAAGAGAGAGAAATTATTCAGAAGTGGATATGGGGCCATTTGGCTAGGGAGGAGCAGACCCTCTAAGTCTGCAGGTGTTTTATATCTTTTATTTCAAGATTTTCAGTGTAATGATGAGGGAATATCCCTATTGTAAGGAGCTAGACTCCATTTTTCGCTTGGTAAAATTAGGGTACCTATCAGAATCACACAAAAGTGATAGAGGATATTAAGTGTGCATGCGATAATGAAATTCAAGATAAAAGTGGATACATCTTGTTTTCAATTTTGATACCACCACGGGACTGTGTCTCGATTTGCATTAGAACAGTTTTATATAAGGACAACTAACAGAACAACCAGTCATAAATCTGACAGCAAAAGAAGGCAGAATGTACCCAGCATCCAGAAGCATGAAACTGCAATAAATTCAATTCATTATGATATAGGAATTTTGCATAAAACAAAATAATCTATCATGTCCTAAGCAGTCTCAAGTGGGACAGGTTGCTGGATTCATCATTACCAGATTATAAAATTGCGACAAAGCAAGAAAAAAAAAAAAAAGAGATCAAAACATCAAAGACCCATCATAGTATAATTACTAAAAAGGAGAATAAAAAATTACACCAAATATTTTTATGATGAGGTAGCTCCATGTCAGATTACCAGTTATTTTGAACGTTACAAATATTTGACAGCACCAACTATAGATTCAAGAAATACAAAAGAAGAGAATCTTAAATTGCCCTTCCTTTCCCTTTCAGAGGGTAAAGAAAAGGAAGGAAATTTCTTTCCACATCACTCACAACATGGTTTAGAAAAACCCCTGTTTGAATTGACGCGAAACATAGCAGGATCATGCCACAAAAAAATGGACTTTCCTTGAGGCATTAACTAGCACTCTTAACACATGAGACATAGTAAAGATAAAACTAACCCCATATTCGGATATAGGGATACCATGTCGGGTACCTAACAAGTGTGCCTGTCTTCGTGCCAACCACTGCAAAGAGTTAAACAAAGCAAGATGAGAAAAACACCAACCTAGAGATAAGAAACAATAAATGAGAATAGTATTCTGTAAACATGTCCAGTTCATAGGTTGTTCAGAAACAAGAACAACATGACAAGCAGAACAAATAAAGTGTTTGACCAAGGAAAGTGGAAACAAGTCATGGAAACAATGGGTAAAAACAAAGCACCACTAACCTTTCCCATAGACATGCAAGCAATACAAGTGAGTCCACAGTAGCTAAAAAGTAACCAGATGAGGAAGCCCCATTTCTGACCCTCTCCAGGCAACTGCAGGTAATTATTTGCATTATGTATCATAAGCTTGTTTATAATAGTACCACCTAAAGATTAAATATAAATTAAACATACGCAGTTCTTGGTATTGCAGAACCACACGGAACCGATTATAGTCCAAGTCCAAAGAAATGGATAGAGAAGCAATGCAAGGATTGAAAGGACAACTACTCTTCCACGGAAGCGAGCATATCTCTGCTGCCGACCAAAATCTCTAGAAATAGCAAAAAAAAAGTGGGAAAGTAAAAGAGCAACTGAATAAGTAATGTGATTTGACAAATTAAAACATCATTCGACTTTAGTTGATGCCATATTAAAAATCCAGAACCATGTAGCTGAAGTCTTGTGTAATGAAATCAAAGAAGTCAACCATGACATAAATGATTTTGCACTTCAGTGCTTGACAGTCAAGTAAAACTGAGAAATGAACCCTAGAAATTTCATATTCTAGAACTTCACATATGAACAGTATCTTTTCATAAAATCAGGATATAAAGACCTAATGTTTTCAAGAAAATTTACCGTCCTCTTCTAGAGTAAAGTATTAACCTAAGTTACACCGTCCACTCCAGGTGCATTGTGTAATTCAAGCAAATGACAGCATTGCCTCAACATTTTTTCTCTAATATTGAAAGTCAAAACTAAGAGGCTGGTCCTTGACTCAATGGTAAGGTTGCTACCTTGTGATCTACCTGGAGGTCACGGTTTCAAATCCTGGATTTAGCCTCATACATCTACCCTTCCTAGACCCCACTAGGTGGGAGCCTCGTACACTAGACCGCCTTTTTTTAATTGAAAGTTAAAACTAGTTAGTGCCATCCATAATATACACAATCACACTCAGTGTTATTAAACTCAGACCGGACCGTCGGTCCGATCGGTTCACCCAGAAACCGAACCCATGGCCGGTCCAATCACCATATCAGATCGTATAAGCCATTAAACCGGTGCTGACATCATCAAACCGTGATCGAACCGGATTAAACCGGCTGAACCGGTAACCGTTGAACCAACCGGTCTGACGAAGCATGCTGTCCAACCTGTCGTGCACGCTCCTCAATGCCCCTCCAATCAACACGCGCACGCTCCTGTTTCTAAATCATAGCATATTTGCAAAAGTTGCAAATGTGGAGGATCGAACCAAGCACCTGGAGGACAACTCCGCATAGCTCTACCGCTGGGACAGAACACCTGTTGTTTTCAATGTTGACAATTATTATATATATACCTAACTTAACTATGAAATTTTCAATTTTAATATATACCGGTTTATCCGGTTCAACCAGTGACCCATTGACCCGGTGCCCAGACCGAGTCGATGACCGGTCTGATTTTAATAACGCTGAGCACACTGGTTTCATGTAGATTGATTCCATCAACATGCTATTGGTCAGTGCCATGATTATCCTATGTACAAGATTTTAGTTACAAAATGTAGGTTTTTAGTTATTCAGATATGGCTAATATTTCGTCGGATAGATTAAAAGAATAGTTTAATTGCTATGCACTATCAATGTAAATTTTTTTACACTGTCAACCAATCAGAAATCATGATTTGAATGACTTTTAAGATACTTAGGATAAGAGTCAATCATTTTTGCTGATATAGCAATTTCTGATTGGTTGTCATTGTAAAAAAAACTTTACACTGTCAGTGCATAGCAATTAAACCCTTAAAAGAATGATTTAATTGTTATGCCCTGTCGGTGTAAAGATTTTTTTACACAATCAACCTATCATGAATTGCCACACGTTAAAAATGTTTGTCTCTTATAATAATTGCCTTAAAAGTTACACACGTGATGATTTAAGATTGATTTACAATGCAAAAAACTTTATACTCATAATGTATCAATATTAAACTCTTAAAAAAAACACAAGAATACTGAAACACCATCACACCTCATCCATCATCATTCTCTAATTTCACCAGGGTTCATACATTAATGCATAAAGATACAGCCAATATAAACTGTCTTTATACAATTTGGAATAAGAAATTCAAGAAATCAATAACCTCAACAGTTGAGAGATTGGAAGGCCTTACAAACCCATTCCCGAAGCAATCCCATTATCAACAAACATCAAAAACCGGAAAGTAAACACAGTAGTGTAGTCAACCTGAAACATCAAAAGGGGACAATCAGATAAAAACCATAAAAAAAAAATAAAAAAAATAAAAAAAATTTAATATAAGGAACCCACCACAATCCATATATGCAAGGGGTGTGAACAAGCATTGTAGCGCTTCCAGTTAATTGCCACAATAACTCTATATTTCAAATGGTCAAAGAAAACACATACTGATTACCTATTTGCAGACTTGATTGTTACAATGAATTGCATAAATTAATTAATTAATTAATTTATTTTTGGTTTCATAGCAATTGAGAATGTAGAATCAATGAATCATAGGATAACTAAGAAAACCCAACAGAAGGTGAATTGTTGAAGGATACACACTGGTGGCGAGCATGGACAAGAAAAATCCATCATACCTGCCAGCAGAAGCGAGTTTAATATCAAATTGGGATAAAAAGTTGGTCCTACAACAACGAACAAAGAAAAAATTGACACTAACCACTTGAAATTGACGCCTCTGACGGCCATGGTGGAGGGGAAAAGATCTGGGGAAACCCTAGGATGAAGCGGTGTCGTATGGAAGGATCGTGGTAATGGAACAGTGGAAAATGCATGAATGTGAGAGCGCGAAACTCAAGTGTGATCTTTCATGAAATGAGTTGGTGTCGAACACTGAAGAAGGATGGATGGAGAGAGAGAGGGAGAGAGAGAGGGAACAGCGAGGTAGCTTAAGTGCTTAACTAAACGGTGCTAACTGTATTAGCGTCAGGTTGATAGTTGATACTTCTTTAGTTAGCCAAAATGGTCCCTGAAACTGCGAGGTTGTGTCAAGTTGGTCCCTCAAATTAACTAAATTCCAAAATAGTCCCCTAAACTGTCAAACGTGGATCAAGTTAGTCCCTCCATTAGTGAGGGATCACTGACACCGTTAACGGTGCTTATGTGGCACGTTAAGCGCCCATCTGGCTGCCAACTCATCCTGCCACGTAAGATGGGCACTATACATACAAATTTGAGGGACCAAATTGATACAGGGACCAAATTGACACAGGGACCAAATTGACACTCAAATTCTTTTAAAAAACCCTAACGTCTCTCTTCTTCTCTTCTTCTTCCCCAACATCTCTGGTTCGTCTCTCTCACTCTCTCCGTCCTTCGCCTGTTTCTGTCTCTCTCTCTCGCTCTCTCCTACTGTAACTACAGGAAAGGGATGCCGATGGGTGGTGGTTCGCCGGTACCATACTCAAGACAAACCAAGAAACCCATAACTCCCTCTTGGTCGAGTAGCTCTAGGGTTGATGGGGTAGAAATCAACAACCCCTTACCCTTGTTTTGCAATTGTGAGAGGAGAGCTGTGTTACGAATCTCTAGGACTCCGAGGAACCCAGGGAGGGCCTTCTATGGATGTCCCTTACCATTGGTAACATTCAATCCCAAAACTCCATTTGGATTTGTGACTTTCTTTCAATTTGCATTGAGCTAAGTTTCTGCTAAACCTAATTTCTTTGTGTGAAATTGTTGTTGCAGGGTGAAGGCAATTGTGGCTATCTTGTCTGGGTGGATGAGATTCCTGAGATTTTCAAGGTTGCTGAGAGATGTGAAACTCCTAATGATATTGGAAGTGAGGAAATAATGAAGGCAGAACTGATGGAGCTGATTGGGAAGGTTGACACTTTGGTTGCAGATGTTAGAATGGTCAAATTCGTGGTTGTTGTAATGTGTGTGCTGTTAAGTGTTTGTCTGGTTTGGTGGATTGGTAGGCAGAGTGCTTAGGTAGTTTTAGGTGTGATGGTCTTAGGTATAGGTATAATGTAGGCATATTTTGGAATGTAATGTGTAATGTATTGTCCTATTATGGAAATGAAAAGAATGACAAGTTTTGAGTAAATGTGTCATTTTGTTGCATAAGACAGATTGTGTCAGTTTGTGTCATTTTGTTATAGAAAATGAAAGGAAAGCACCAAAAGACAAATTCCACATAGTTGCATAGGTATTAATTTAAGCACCAAAAGGTGTCCAAATATGTCTTACAAAAGTATACCCAAAACAGAGTAAATCTAAACCTGTACCAAGCCAGAAATTACAGCAGACAATAACAAAAAACAGCAGAAGCACTATCCATTGTTCACATGTGCCAATAACAAAAAACAGAGGCACCATCCATTGTGCAAATATATCATTATACAAACTTATCCAAAATGGTCTTGACTTCATGGTTTCCTTGGACGCATCTGTGGAAGCCCTGGAGTTGGAATGAAAGACATAAACTGTGGTTGTCCTCCCCTGGATCCAGTTGGTGGTGCTGGAAGCTGGACCATAATAGTCCGTGGAGCTGGAAGTGGAGCTGGTGGTGGTGCAAGAGGGGCTGGTGCTGGTGGAGATGTTACTGGTGGGCCTCTAACTGGCGTTTCCTTTGGCACTTGTGGTATAAGAGGACCTCTTATACCATATCTCCTTGCCTGCAGAAATAGAAATCGATAACATAGTGTCAATTTAGTCCCCAAAATATGCAACTTAAAATCAAAAAAGTCCCTGAACTTATATATATGAAATCAACTCAGTCCCTGTAAAAGCCATCTTACCCTCTGTGCTCTCTGCTGTGTGGTGGTGGAGCTTGCACTTGTGGTTGATTAGCCTGAACTTGTTCTGGAGGATCTTGTACTTGTTGCTGCACTTGTGGTGGTACATCTTGAGATTGCACTGGCTCAGTAGTAGGAGCAGTTTGTGTTAAGGGTATCTCATGCACTGAATCCTCTTGTCCTGGAGTTGATTTCTTAGCTTTAGGTTTTTGAGGAACTCCAGTGTTCATGCATCCCTTACTGTTATGGCCCTCAATGCCACATTTTGAGCAACTAAAGTTAGGATATGACCTCTTCAACTTATGACCACACACGGGTTCCTCATTTCCACCCTTCCTTCTCTGTTTCTTTGGTCTCCCAACACTTCTCCTGAGCTTAGGTGGAACCGGCTTGTCATAATCAGTGGGCATCCAAAATTGTTCAGACTGTGTTGGTTGAATGAAAAATTGGTAAGTTGCATCATATGACCCCATTGTTAGCCAGCCATGACAATACTCTTCTGCCCTTTGATTCCTATATGCAATTGCAGCACATGCATGCTTACATGGCATACCTGTCAAAGTATGCAAAATTACAAAAATAACACTGTCATAATAGATAAAATAGCAGAAAAGGATATGCAAAAATCAAACAACATTCTCATAACCATCACCTGTTAGTTGCCAAAACCTGCAAGTGCAAGTTTGTGCACTCAGGTTGACATCAACCTTAGAAGGAAGGTTCTGCACTTCAAACCGCATGCCATCACCATCACCTGACCACACAGGAGTCCACATGTTGCTATCCAACTTCTCTTTTTCTAGCCTACTTTGTTGCATAGGACACAAAGGTCCTCTCCTCCTAGCAAGCTTAAGTTTGTTTGCACTCATTGTCCTCATCACATAGCATATAATTTCCTCAGCCATAGTTAGAATAGGCTTACCACGATAATCCACAATCCTTGAATTGAAAACCTCACATGTATTGTTGCATATGTTGTCCACCTTACAGTTTGTCTCAAAGTATGCCTTTGTCCATGCCTCTTTTGGCCATTTGTTCAGATACTCCCAGGCTTTCAGGTTCAACCTCTTAACCCTTTCCATCTGCATGTTGAACTGTGTAATTGTGGTTGACTTGGCACAGTCCCAAACCACACCCTTTAGTTCCTTTTCCTTCCATTGTTTTATAAAGTTCCTCCACAGATGCATGGCACAATACCTGTGGGGCACTCCTGGCATCACTTCCTGCATGGCTGGTATTAGCCCCTGCAAGCATAACATACAAATCAATCCCTAAAATTAGTCACTTAATGTCAAATTAGTCCCTGAAATATGCAACATATTATCAAAACAGTCCACGTAATGAATGACAAAATCTTACCTTCTGCATGTCAGACATGAAATTCCATCCATGCTGCCTGTAATCACCTAGTGTTTCATGCAACAGTTTCAAAAACCAGCCCCAATTGTCTTTGTTTTCCACATCCACTATAGCATATGCTATCACAAAAATATGGTTGTTTGCATCCTGCCCCACAGCTGAAAGGAGTTGTCCTCCAAAGTAACCTTTCAAAAAGCAACCATCCAACCCAATAAAAGGTCTGCAACCTGACTTAAATCCTCTCTTGCATGCATCCAGACAAACAAAGAACCTTTGGAACTGTGGTTGTGAATCTGGCAGAGGGATGGTATCAATCTTAACCAATGACCCTGGATTGCTCCTTAACAGCTCATGAGCATAATCCCAAAGCTTACCATACTGCTCCCTTTCACTACCTTCAACCAACTCTCTTGCCTCCCTAATTGCCCTAAAAATCATTGACCTATCAATGATGACATTGAATTCTTTTTTAAGGAAATCAAAAACCTCTACATGTGTGATTTTGGGTTGGCTGCGAATCTTCTCTTCTAGCTTCTTCACCACCCATTTTCTGTTTGCTTGATTAACCTTAAAGGCTCTGCAGCAGCTGTGAGTGTCCTTGAAAGTCTTAATTTGGAAACTCCTCCTTACATTACTCCTACCACAATAAATCTCCCAATCACAACCAACTTCCTTGCATTTAGCTCTAGCCCTTAAGCTATCATTTTTCACCCATTTTATTGGCCTGCCCATGTTTATGGTGTAATCCTTCACAGCTGCCTTGAAAGTTGATAAATTTGTAAACTCCATCCCTACTACCAAACTGACATTACCAAACTTTGCTTTGTCATTAAATTGAGGGAAGTTAGGCACCTCAGTTGCTCCATCATTCTCCTCATCTGTGCTAATAGGATCCTTCATTTCCTCAGACTTGTAGCTTCCATCACTCACAACTTCTACCTGCACTTGACTGCTTCCACCACCTAAATCCCCATAATTAAAGAAGTCTTCATGCCTTCTATAAAACTCAGCCCCACCATCATTATCATCACTGCTGTGACCATTTGAAGGACTAGGTGACCTGTGCCTACTCTTACTTGAAACCTTCTTCTTACCCTTTCCATCACTCCCACATGCCTTCTTACCCTTGGATGAAGTCCCAGCAACCTTCTTACCCTTTCCATCACTCCCACCAGCCTTCTTACCCTTGGATGAAGTCCCAGCAACCTTCTTTCCCTTAGACTTGTTCCCTTTAAGCTTGCCTAACACCACTTCCTCAGAATCATCTGAACTAATTTCAACCGGAGGAGGCTTGTAATGGCTGTCCTCCGCACTTTCATCAGCAGAAGAATGGCTGTCCTCATGTGGACTCATGAGACCCTCATCAAAACCCATGTTAGCATCATTCCCAGCTTCCTGGTTAGGTAACAATGCCTGAAGGGGCTCGGGGGTATACTCGTGATAAATCTCAATCTCATTCCCATTGAGAAAGGCAGCCTTAACCATCTCTATGAAGCTACTATCACATGATAGTTCCCTCAACCCAATATCTAGGTCCCTGTTTGGCTTCAACCACAGCAATCTATCAACCTTATCATAACCCTTACACACCTTCACAATGCTGAACAAATCAAAAACATTGAGTGTGTCTGAGTCCAACTCTTCCCACACATCCATCTCACCACCCACATACTCCAAAATACCTCTCTCGTTCCTCAACAATATGCCTCCATGGTGCACGATAACAGTGATCATAGTACTCATTCTGCCCATTAACAAAGATGAATAAATTACAAAACGTTTCATATACTCTGTTACAACACAAAAAAACAGAGCATCGCAACAAACCCTAAAGCCACCCACATTGATGATGAAGAATGCGCAACAATGGGTAAAACGATAACTAGGGAAAATTCCTAAGTACAAAACTAATGTAATAGAGACTTAGATGAAACCCTACCCAAACCCCTACCACATGCATAGTATGAAGGAGAAGATGAACAATCAAAACCAATGACCAGATAACCCAAAACAAACTGGGTACACGAAATACACACCTGAGTAGTGAGTGGAAGCGAGTTCCGGTGCGGTTGCCGGCGACGAGTTATGGTCTCCGGCGAGCGGTTGCAGAAGGAAGGGTGTGGCAGAGGGAAGGTTAGGGCAGGAAGATGAACAGATGAAATTGAGGGACGTGATTGAAATGAAGAAGGTTGGGTGTCAAATACAAGCTGGGTATCATTTTAGTCCCTAAATTAGAGTGTCAAATTGGTCCCCAAAATTGTGGTACAGCTGTCATGCCAGACTGGCAGCCAGATGGGCGCTTAACGTGCCACATAAGCGCCGTTAACGGTGTCAGTGATCCCTCACTAACGGAGGGACTGACTTGATCCACGTTTGACAGTTTCGGGGACTATTTTGGAATTTAGTTAATTTGAGGGACCAACTTGACACAACCTCGCAGTTTCAGGGACCATTTTGGCTATTTACTCCTTTTTCATTTTTAAGGGGTGTATTCAATTAGCTTATTCTCCTAGCAATCTTTGGTACTATGGTTTTCTACTCTCTTTTTTTTCCCTTTCATTTTTTTATAGTTGCTCCCTGTATTCCTACAATTACTCCTTCCACCCTCTATACTTTTTTTTAGAAAAAAAAATTATTCTCAAGAGTACAAAATATATCTACCCTAATATTTTACCCTCTTCTCTCATCTCCCGCCACCCCTCTTCTCTCTCATCTCCCTCGACCACTTCTTCTCTATCATCTCAGCTCGAGATTTGTGATAGTGTCTGAGACACATCATCACAGTTGTTCCAATGCATAACATGTAATGTTCTTTTTTTTTTTTTTTTTTGCGAATTCCGGCAACTAGTTGCCAGAAAACCTCCAACAACTAATTGATGGAAGTCAATAACCATGAACCCGAAAATTAAATGCCGGAATATAACTTTTCATGAATTTTGACTTACCGGCAATTAGTTGTCGCAATAAGAAATAATTAGACTCCGACAACTAATTGCCGGATTATATTTTATTTTCCCCTCAAGTTTTTATGTTGACGGAAATTAGTTGTCGGACAACAAAATGAAGTATCTTGACAACTAATTGCCGGAAACACAAAAACTTTTAAAAAAATATAGTCTGACAAGCTAATTGTTTCTTATTCTGGTAACTAATTGTCGGTAGGTCAAAATTCATCAGCATTTAGTTGCCAGAAAACCTAAAAATGAAAAAACATAATCTGACAATTAGTTGCAGAGGCTAATTGTTTAGGATTCAGGCAACTAATTGTCGGTATGTTGAAATTCCAGAAAAATATCCTTCTGCAACTAATTGCCGGAAAATCTAAAACATGAAAAGAAAAAAAAAATCCGGCAATTAGTTGTTGGAGGCTGCATGTTACATATTTCGGCAACTAATTGCCGGTAGGCAAAAATGCTTGAACAAAATAGTTAGAAACTTCAAATTTTAGATTTCAAACTAAACAACAAACATTCTCAACCGTCCATACATACAAACTCCAACCCTAAAGTTGTGATCTTCCACTTCAAATTTCTAAAGCAAACATAATTATGAATTCTGATGCAAGTTAAGGGCTTGTTTGCTTTGCTTCTAGATTCCTGTTTTTATTTCCTGTTTTCAGAAATAATTACAAAACTGTCACCTTATTTTCATTTTGTTTCCTTTTTTCAGAAATTTGTACAAGAAACATTGAAAACAACTTTTTTCTGTTTTCACTGTTTCCTGTACAAATTTCTGAAAACAGGAAATAGAATGAAAACAAGGTGACAGTTTTGTAATTATTTCTGAAAACAACAAATGAAAACAGGAAACTGAAAACAAAGCAAATAGGCCCTAAAGTTTTTGGGCAGTAAAAGTGTAAAAGAAATTTGCCTTCAGAACATTAAGAAGTTGAAATTATCTAAAGATTAAAAAAAAAACATAATGAAAAATTGCAAATCTAAAATATGGGCATAACTCCAATTCCTCAACGAACCAAATTATGAGTTTCAGATTGGGTTGAGCTAAGAATTAGTCATTTTCCATATCAAGGCTGGTTTCAAAAAAAGAAAAACACTAAATTTCTAAGTACTCATTTCTTTCCCTGCCTTGAGCGAATTAAAAAACAAAACAAAACAGCAACTTAGTTCGCATGCATGGTTCACATATGGGTGGCGGTGTGAACAGAAGAGAGGAAAAGAAGAGAGGGGGCAGGAACCAGATGAGAGGAGAAAGAAAGCAGTGGGTGTGTGTGCTTCGTGGGGTCCGAAGGAGAGGAAGAGTCTCAAAAACAGTTTTGTGGGATCAACTTTAGTTTTTAAACAGGTTTAACTAGAACCATTACAATCCAAAGAACACTTAACACAAATCACAGGATATACTCTCCCTTGTGCAAGAGTCTCAAAAACATTTTTGTGGAATCACACCCACTAAAAGTAAGAATCAGAAAATTACAATGAGAAGCACTCAAAAGTGCAAAAGATGATAACAAATTAAACACAAACAATCTCAACACCTATAAAGCTCTCAAAGTAATTTGTTAAATATGAGCAAGAGAGGAGAAGAGAGTATGATATTCAAGAGAGAAAACCCAGTATATTATATCAATGTTTCGTGCTGAGGTTTTGTCTAAGGGACCCTTAAATAGAAACCAGTGTGTTTAGGTCAAAATCTCTTGGAAACTAATTTTTGTCGCACAGTAATTGATTATTTAAAAACCATAATCGATTATTTTAACTAGAATCAAAAGGCGCATATTCAAACAGCCAAGGCATAATCGATTAGGATAATCGATTACTTGTTCTCTGTATAAAATCCATTTGACAGTCAAAAAGGCATAAAAGATTATACTAATCGATTAGCTACTCTCTGTCTTGCTTTTCAAAAGCAATAATCGATTTTTATAAACCATAATCGATTATACTTATTCAAAATTCAAAACTTAACGACTCAAAATAATTAATACTCATTAAACACATTTAAAGCCAATTAAGTTTTTTTTCTCTATAAAACGTGATCAAAAAAGGATAATCGATTATGCTAATAGTTTATTGCATTACAAATATTCTGATTTTAAAATCTTAACAAATTTATTATTGGTTACTCATTAAAGCATGATTATATCAAAGTTTTTAAATTTAAATCATTAGCGCATTTGCTCTACTCCCCCTCACTCTATGCATACATTTTAAGTCCTCTCCCCCTTAAACACGCAATCATATAACTCTCCCCCTTTTAGCATTATCAAAAAGTGGGAAAAGCAAGTGAATGGAACAAAGCATGTATCCAAAGATGATAATTAGAAAAAACATATTCTTGCAAAAAGATAATAAACCAAAAATAATCATCCAGATATGTGCGGAAGCAAAAAAATGTGCCAGGATAGTAAAGAGTTAATTACAGTTATCCAAAAACATATAACCAAATGTCATAAAAGTATTAAAAATACAAGTACTAAATATAGTACTCATCCTCACCATCATCTCCATCTTCACCATCATCATCATCTGTACTGCTGCTTTCAGAAATATCTTGTCCAACTGAAGTTTATGGTTCTGCTTGAATAGGACTAGCCTCAGTTGCAGTAACTCTACGCTCTAGTGACTTCACCTCGGAGACAGCTCCCGGATGGTAGTGGAGTTAGCCTTGATCTCCGTAGTGTTCACCCGAACCTCCGCAAGAATACTCTCAAGTGGTGCTATCATCTCGGAGGAACCGACAGCTGGAGGGGCCTGAGAGGAAGATGCTCCATCGATGCGAGGTGGTGCAGTATCATATAGTCCAACCAGTTTCCTACTCTTGGGTTTGTACACCCAATCTCTCCCATAAAACTCAATACCCATCTAGTTAATGGTACCCTCATTCCTCATCGCATGAAATTTCTTGTAGTCCAATTTAACCTTTCCAGTGAGGTTAACCCTAACATGCCTAAGAATGCGGGTCACCAAGTGACCACAAGGGAGTGATGCACTCTTCTTGTTATCATACATATGCTGCAAGACCAAGCCAACCCAATTCACCTGTTTCTTATTCTCTAACAGCCACAACAAAACAACATCCATGTGCAATAATTGTGAAAAATTATGACGCCTAGGAAAAAGTAACCTAGCTATGACATAATGTAACAATCTAATTTGAACCTTCATCTGACCAATAGTGATGTCTTTGTCAGTGGCCTCATCAGGATTTCTAAGAACATCCTTGGTGGCTTGGAGTCTACCAAACTCGCAAAGGGTTCCGTAGCAGGACCCTCAGCAGAAACAGCCGTGCCACCAGAGGATGTAACACCCTTCTCGAGCACTACATTGTCCGTGACATTTTAAGGCCAAAAAGTGGGTTAATTAGGATATCAATTTTATATAGTGGGATAATTTTTCTTTTTCGCAAGACATAAATATAAATGCTTTGATTCAAGGAAATGTAAAATAAAATATTTCATCATCATAATTAAGATTATAATATCGAAAACCATCTACAAAAGACTCAACCCGACTCATAAACATAAAACATAGAAATATATATAAAGATATGGAGACGTAGCTCCTAAAATATCAAATACTTGGAGTCGCATATCCATAAACGATAACACTACTCCCAGACAAATCAAGCTGGCCAAACTAAAACATAAAAATAAAAACTATCCTTTCTCGCACAGCGCGAGAAGGATGAACCAACTGACGAGGTCTAGTGGGAGCTCTATTTGAGTCCACTACAAACGTTGCCATAGATGATACTCCTGTAGCCACTACAGGAATAGCTTTCTCAAGCTAAGCCCATTTTCCTATCCGTAGGAAAAGTTAGGGCCCGTGAACTACCGACAGTCATACTCGACTCAAGGAGAGGAAAACTTGGGCATGACCAAGGCACGACTCCATCGTCTTGATCTACTTGATTGTCTATAGGTGATCCAGGAGCTGCCACAAAATCCTGACTTTATTGTCTTCCGTTCCTCAGTTTTGAAGGATGTGTCCATGTAAGCGGACCGTCTCATACTCAAATTGGGTCCGATGGTTTAGGGTTTAGGGCCACAGCCAGACAAACAGAAAATGAGGTGAGATCTCCATTCATCATACAACTTAAGGCAGGCATGCAGTGGTACGACACATATACATATGACAACATATATATCACAGTATAATTATCAGCAATTCTACACATACCCGAAGGTAAACAACATCTCTCTAACAACAAGAACAAAACATGACAGACACTGTCAATTAATAGAGACATGAGAATGGAGGTAACTGATTGAAACTGCATAGCCCCATATCTACACAGCCTCAAGGAAGATCTGACCCAAACTTCGGAGCTAAGAGAACGTTTAGAAGGAGTGGTTAGAGCACAAGTTGTCATGACCCAAATTTTGTAGCCATGACCGTCCGAAAGGGAAAGCTCCATCTTTCCCCTTCGCAGCCTCACAAGCATACACAAATTCGTCTCATCCAAAGCAAAAGATTATACTCATTACTTACACAAGAAATATAATACATCAGAGTAACTAACAACACAAAAAATTACAAAGTCCTTCTTAAATAATAAATAAAAACTAAGGGTACAACCCCTTAAGCTATCCACATGACATCTAAGGCTTCTGACTACTTCACAGATACCTGCAGCTGAAATGTTAAACGTGGGGTGAGTCCACTGACTCAGTGAGGGAGTTCCCCCAAACACATGCAGACATGCTAGCTAAGAATAAAACAATAGCACATTCTCACACAAGCACACATTCATATCCATGCATAATCCATCTTAATACCACATCAATAATACATAGCAACATTCATATAGTAAACACAACTCAAAAGGACATCTCGTCCATTCCTAGAGTACTTATGGAATGCCTTGCGCTTCATTTAATTCTCATATCTCAAGTCCCTCACAAGGGATCAATATATTTCTCAAGTGTATATATTACATATCATACTAACATCAAGTCTTTGGGTATCCTAGGAGGTGGGTTCTCCGAGGACCTCCTACCCCGACGGTTTTAATTTCGTAGCCCGGAGTACCGCACCCTCCGGCCAACATCAACACTAACATACCGGAGCCTCCCGCTCCCCGGTCGGCCTACCCAAAGATTCGCATATAATACTTGGCAATCCATTCCACAAGTACTTCTCTTAAGTTTTAATCACATGTATCAATCATCATCGCATCAATAAACATACACAATCAAACTCACAGAAAACATTTCATCATAACTTACCTCATTATCTAACAAAGATCTAAACAACATAGAATATCATATTGTCTAATGTCATATTCATAATTCAATAAACACATATCCAACATGAACATTCCAATCAAGTCATCACAAACATCAATTAATACTTAATATAATTCCTTAAAGTAAAATATTCATATTTATCATTCATTAATAACACAATCATCCATTCTAAGTCCAAATATAGCAATATCCAAAATTAATTCTAATATCATGGAAACAAATCACTAAAAATATAGTCTAAGGTGCAACTATTACCAAGTCTGGCTGCCAGACGATGTTATCAACAATCCTATATCAAATTCAAAGAAAAATTGGGAATACTATAGAGGTCCATAAATTCTAAAATTTTAACTACATCAAGACATACATATCTACTTTCAAATGAAACTAGTTTCACATAAAAAGGAGGTCTATAACTCCATATATAAATTTTGAAGTAAAGATTGTATTAGTACATTCGAGATAGACAATACTCTATTTTCAAGGTTAATCTGTTTCCTCCTCAGGCCTCCTTAAATCATGAAATTTTATCACAACCTACTTTAATATTTCATTTTTCAAATGCAATAAGTTTCATCTCAATAAGAGTTTTATAACTCAAGATATAATTCTCGGAATAAGGGCTGTCAGGATAAATTCGGGCAATAGTAGCTCTGTTTTCAAAAATTAACTGAGAACAGATCAGATTTCCAAAAATTACGAAATTTATATACTATGTACCTCTGGATGTTAGCTTTTCAACGAGACTAATTTCATCTCAATCTATAACTCTAGTTAAAAATTATTGATTACATATATGTCAGGATTTAGACCCAAAACCGAGATTCCCTTAAGAAAACATCAAGCCTCAAGCTCTAACAATGGAGTTTCCTCACCCCCAATGTCTAGGGTTCAACCAAACAGAACTCACCAATAATATATAAATCATAGAATAATCAACCTAAACATGTTCCAAATGATTTTTATGAAAGAGATTCACCCAAAACAACTCACAAACGTCATTATTTAAACTCTTACCAACCCATTTCATACCCTTAAAAAAAACCCATGAAAATTACCCAAATAAATCACAAATCCCTCACCTTGTCATGAAAGTTGTGGTGTTCCAAGTTCCCAAATGAAAATGAAGAAGATGAGGTGTGAAGATCAAGCTCAAAGCTCTCCAATGGCTTCTTCTCCTCCAAGCTCCCTCACACTTTCTTACTCTAAGCTCTCTCTCTCTCTCTCTCTCTCTCTCTCTCTCTCTAGGGTTTTGAAAAGAAAAAGAGAATGAGGTAGGAAGATGAGTAGATGACACCCCTTCTTAATATAACCATCACTTTGGGCCTTAGGTGGGTTAAGGCCCACAATCTCATAAAAACACTTATGTCATTATTTAAGTTAAATTAATCTAATTACCAAGGTGTGTCAAATGTGCACTATCATGTTTAAGCCTTACAACCCTCATTTAAATTAATTATTATATATTGTTCCAAAATATTTTTGATCATAACGTAATTAATTAGTTACAAACGTATTTATTTATAACTTAAAAAAAAATTACCATGTTTTGCCATTATACAAAAGAAATTTTGAACTACTAAAATAATGCCACTTATAATCTTTAATTAAATTATTAAAATTTCGGGGTATTACACATGTATCACAACTGCCAATATTAGGCATCTTGTGTGAATCAATAAAAACAGCCACATGTGGAATTAGAACTGATTGTGAAACACTATAAATAACCTAGACCGGCTAGCATCTAGTCGTAAATGTCAGTGTATTGCATGGAATGCCACGACCAAGAAGAATCACTAACTGGCCATCCGTGACCTTCCTACCCTGACCATCCCCGAGACCATTGAAGATCGTCACTAGCACGTCCGCATGCACACAGACAAGTAAGCCCGCTTCCTAGGCACAAAGACCTTACTGACAATTTCATTTGGATCAAGCCGATAACGGTGTGTGCATTCATATTTATCCACCGGATAAATTTAGGGGTTCCTTGCAGAAACCAAAAGCCATTCTAGAGGCAAAGTAGACAGTACCTACTCATTGGGAATCACCCCTCGTTGGACTATCCACGTTTCAATGATTTAGTATATTATGAAGGTTGGTCGTTCATCACCAACTCATTATACCTCTTCAAGCCCATTCTCGAATAGGATTACTTGTCGAGCAAGAAACCTTAAAATACTCTTTGTTATTAAGTATTATAGATGTGTGGATATTGAATTACCCATAGTTTATGACAAATGGTCTTGCTTCTCCATGATAATTCGCTAATTTATCAAGTAATTATGTCTTTCTTGAGTGGATTTTACTCCCAATTGCATGGCTTTATCTTTGTTTTGTCCCCATTTTTAGTTAATTGAGTCTTTGTTAGTTGTTGTGGGTATTTTTAATAATTCTTGTAGTTAAGGTTAATTTTTTAGTTGTTTTGTTCCCTTTTATTGCAATCTAACTTAGATATGTTTTCCTATCGTTTTAGGATTCAATAATTGTGGAAAAGCTTGAAGAGAAGTGGAATTGATCAAGGAAGATGAGCTTATGTGAGAATGAAAGAGCTGGAAAGAGAATTTTTTGAAGACTAGCATTAGCAAAGCTGGCGCTGGACGCCAGGAATCCTGCGTTCAGCGCTAGCAGGTCGTGAGAAATCAGCTTTCTGTGCTGCTGGCGCTCAGCGCCAGAAAGCCAGCGTCCAGCGCTGGCTCATTTCCTGATAGGGTATTTAAACGCGTTTTTTCTGTTTTGGGCGACATCCATCAGCAGCCACTCGACCTAATTGACCTAAAAGGAGTGAGGAACGCCCTCTTCCAGCTGGAACACCATTTCTAATGGAGTTTGTTCCATTTTTCTTGTTTATTTCATCTTCTCTTGTTGCTTTCTCTTCTATGTTTAGCTAAATCCCCTCTTGTTGGGGTTAGATGTTTGCTTTTCTGAACTTGGTTGTATTTTGATTTGGTTTTAATGCAAGTTCCTCTTTCATTATGAGTGTTTGATTCCATGCTTAATGCTTTTCTTGGCTTGATCATCCATGAAATGATTTGTTGCTTTGGTAGATAATTGGAAAGTTGATGCTAAGGCATGCTCATGAATCAAATACCAAGTAGTTCATGAATCTAGGAATAGGTCTTGAAGTGCTTGCAATCTTATAAGTCTTGGTTCTTTATGCAAAATCTCATGTTAATCCACCTAAGGAATTAGGGTTTAATTTGGGGTTTTAGGCTCATTCCACCTAAGGAATTAGGGCTTGAGCATTTTAAAAGGCTTGATTGTCATAATTGAATTAGGACTTGTGTTATTAACCATCTCATTGCAATTGAGGGAAGATTGGTGTAGTCTAACCCCAACACTTTTATCCATTTGTTAATCACATCTCTTTTTGCTTACTAAGTGTTTGTTAAAAATCCCAAAAGACCCAAAAACATTTTACTCTTCTTTATTTTGTTGCATGTTAATTGAGCTCCCTTCCTTCCAAACGATCGTCTAAATAGTGGTTCAATTTGAGAAGTGGTACTTGTCCGCGATCCCTGAGAACGATATCCGGTCTCACCACCGTATTACTTGTTTGCGACTAGGTATACTTGCCGAAATCGTATCACTCCATAAGCCATAAATTATTAAGTTTGTATTTTCACTAAGTCGTTTATAACTTAAGTTTTGCATTTTACTGTAAATTCTAGTCTTTGAGGACTAAAATTCTTTTTGGTTTAAAACCAAAACCTTTAACTAAAACTAAATTAACCAGAAGTACATAAGTACAAAATTCCTCAAAACTGTTTCTCAAAAACATCTAAATACTTAAAACACAGTTTTGTTGCTTTTTACTGTATTTCAACTTGACTTCCATATTTTCGAAAATATGATCATTTTTTTCAAATCCTTCACTTTCTTAGAATCAAATACTTATGTTAAAGTATAAAAATGCTAATTTCGAGCTTCACTCTACAGTTTGTATAAAAATCCTAAAACTTGACAGAACGTCGCTAAATTCGAAGATCGCGTAAGTCTTTTTTTTTTTTCAACGATTCTTAAACCTAATGGTTCAAAACTCATTTTGGAGTCTTAGGACACTTAAATAAACTTCAAAAACTGTTTCAAACTGTCTAAAGCAGTTTTGGGTGAAATTAAAATATTGGTTCATTTTATGTGTCCGATTTCGTGAAAATTCCGTTTTTTAAGTCCGCTAAAACATGATTTTTGTTCTCTTAAGTCCTAAACTCAAATTAAAACCATGTTGGGGTCATCAAAACACCAAAGTCAGATTTAAATACTATGAAAATAGTTTTGCAAAACATTATTTCTTCCTTGCTTTTATTACTTCTTAAAAGTTCTAACTATGCATATAGTTGCATAGTTTGCCAAAAACAAGTTGTTCATCACATTATCATCATTCTTGGCCGAAAGCAAGTCACAACAGAGTGAAGATTTTCAATTCACTAAACAGCCGAAAATCATTCACATGCATATCAACGTACTGATACACAACTATCATGGCATATACTTAACATTTTAGGCATACTTTCATGTCAATACTCAAGTAAGATATTCATGACTTTCTTTTGCAACAAAGCACACATCAAATAAGCAATTTCTTTACTAATTACTACCACACAACCATCATCACACAATCACATATACAATTCCTCCAAGAGGATCACATATACACAAAGTCATAACCCTAACATTTAGGGTTTCAAGATAACACAAAAACAATATAAACCCCACACACACCCACAATATGGTATGATGGTGGTTACTCTCCCCCATACCTCTTATAACTTTAAAACAAGCTAGATGGAGGTGAATCCTCCAAGTGTGCTCATGGTTTTTGGGCTAGAAAATCTAGCAAGAACAAACAATAAATCAAAAGGAGCATGCACATAAGTCTAGGCATGAACAAGGAAGGTTGATCATGGTAAGAACACTCACTTTGAATGTGGATGATCAAGAGATCAAGCTCTTGACTAGAAAAATACCCATTTCTCTAGAGAGCTCCAAAGGAATTTTTGTGTGAAATAGTTTATGTCTACAATGACTAGAGGATGCTAGATATGCTCCTAGTTTTCTAAGAAAGTGAATGGATGTGGTTTGGAGGGTGGTGGCCAAATCTTGGTCTAGGAAACCCATTGTTCAAACTTGCTCCAAATGAATTTTCTTGTGAGACAACTAGTGTCTAGATCATGTTGGGGAGTATGGATATGGTCTTAGAATTTCAAACAAGTACTTGGTTGGTGAATTTCATGGTGTGACCGAAATTGAGGGGAAGAGGAAGAAAGGAAAGAAATGGAGACTTAGGTATTTTTGATCTTTGAAACTAACTTAAGTTAACAACTAAGTGTTTAAGTGAAAGGAAGGTTTTTAAGTGTGGTGGAGAGGTGGTGGCCGTGCATATCATTAAGAGATGAGGAAGATATTTTCAAGTCTTGGCCATTTGGTAATTAATAAAAGAAATCAAGGGTAAAATGGTTATTTCGTATGAAAGATTAGATATTTTGTTAAATTGTAATGATGGCTTTGGTGAGTCATGATGGTGACTCATGGGGATGAGTTGGCTAAGTTAACTCATCATCCCTACCCTATGGCATATCTTTGTAGTTCCGAATCCGACTTCGTTGTTTACCCGATTAGGGTTTTCGATCGTTTTTCGTCAATATTCGCCCGAATAAGATATAATATTTTATTTTTATGCGAAAATTTTAGAAATAGACTTTATTAATGAAATTATGATAAAATCTAGAATTTTTCAATTTCGGGTCAAATTAGGGTTTCTAACTATACTGTCAGTAAAAACGCAGACCGGTTTCCGTCTGAGTTTTAAACCCAAAATTTCGCCGTAGCTTTCTTAGATATAGAAGGTCTCAAATATGATTTTGTTTTCCTCAAAATCATTTTCTGGATCGCCGGTAAAAATATAGAATATAATTACCGGCTAAGATATGAGAAAACGGGGTGTTACAGAGGGCACTCCAACAACTCTACCAAATGCTTCAACATTAATACGAATGTGGGTTTATGGCATACCTCAGAGATGAGAACGCTGTCTACCAGCCTCATGCTGTAGTAGAATACACGAACAAAATCTGGGTAGATGTCCTCAGCCATGGATACAAACTCTGTAAGCCCCGCATGGTCCAGAAAGTCCAAAAACTTAAAGTTTGTCTTCCTCAGCCACTCAATGTCCAAGAAGCGAGGTTTTTGCATTTCCTTTTCCAGATACCCACTTATAAATTCAGCGGACTGACCTTCGTTAGAGAATAACCTATTGATTTGCTCTTGAGAAAAGAGTCTTGGATTAACTATCGCTGTGCGTTGGAGTTTAGGAGGCATGATGATGAGATGAGATTAAAATATATGGAAGGAATGAATTTTGAGCAAAAACCATAGACAATGTAGGAGAGAAACAGTTCAAGAGTGTGAAAAATGCAGTTATGAGGTGCTAGGGCACGAAATGTTACCTTTTAAGTTGCACAATAATCGATTATCTTACCAGCATAATCGATTATTTTGATGACGTGGCAATTCCTGATTTGTTGATGATTTTTTGGACATTTTTGGCGCTGATCTGTGAAATTTGAATAATCAATTATATGATTGATTATCTTCTGGGCTTGATCATTAATCGATTATCTAATCGATTATTACTGATGAACTTTGAATCCATGATCGATTATGTAATCGGTTACTGCGCACTTCTGGAATTCCTTCGAATGTAATCGATTGGCCTAATCGATTACCACCTTTCTGTCCGCATGCTCTAATTTCATCAAAGTGTCATAATCGATTATTGTAATCGATTATGAGCTTTCTGGAATTTTGTTCATTTTCTTACTTTTGACATAATCGATTATGTTAATCGATATGATCTTTCCGCCATCACACTTAATACACATGTCATAAAATAACAAGGTGAAAATGACAGAGTTATCATTCAATGCTTAATTGGTTCAAAATTCCTAACTCAGTTCTTATGAAAAAGAAATTTTCCTTAGGCAAAGGTTTTGCAAAAATATATACAAGTTGTTTAGATGTTTCTACGAATTCAATCATGTAATCACCTTTTTGTACGTGATCCCTAATGAAATGGTGCCTAATCTCAATGTGCTTGGTTCGTGAATGATAAACCGAATTTTTTGTGAGGTTTATGGCACTTATGTTGTCGCATTTAATGGGAACAGTTTTAAGGTTAATTCCATAGTCATTTAACTGTTGCTTCATCCATATTATTGGAGCGCAACAACTACCCGCCGCAACGTATTCCGCTTCGGCGGTGGACAAAGACACACTTGCCTGTTTCTTACTATGCCAAGAAATTAATGCGTTTGCTAGCAAGTGGTAAGTCCCACTAGTGCTTTTTCGGTCCAATTTACATCCCACAAAATCAGAATCCGAGTACCCAATTAGGGTGCAGTCTACCCCTTTAGGGTACCATAAACCTATGTTTTGTGCGCCAATGAGGTATCTCATAATGCAGTTTACCATGGTGAGATGTGATTCTTTTGGGTTTTATTGAAAACGTGCACACATGCATACACTAAACATAATATCAAGATGACTAGCAGTAAGTTAAAGGAGAGAGCCTATTATACCTCTATACTTACTCACATCAACTGATTTTCCATCCTCATCCCTGTCAAGGTAGCAAGAGGTGCTCATGGGAATAGATAGTTCCTTAGAGTTGTTCATCCCAAACTTCTTAAGCAAATCCTTGCAATACTTGGATTGGTTGATGAAGATGCCTTCCTTTGATTGCTTAATTTGCAGTCCAAGAAAGTAGTTAAGCTCGGCCATCATCGACATCTCAAACTCGCTTTGCATGATATTAGAAAAATCCTTGCACAAAGCCTCATTAGTAGCACCAAATATTATATCATCCACATAAATTTGAACAAGTAAGATGTCATGCTTTTTGTTTTTGATGAAAATATTATTATCAACTTTCGTCTTTGAAAACCATTTTCAAGCAAAAACTTACTTAAACGTTCATACCAAGCCCTAAGGGCTTGCTTTAAACCATACAAAGCCTTTTTCAACTTGAAAACATGGTTTGAAAATTCAAAATTTGTGAAACTAGGGGGTTGATCTAATAAACTTCTTCTTGTACAAAACCATTTAGAAAAGCGCTTTTAACATCCATTTGGAAAAAGTTTGAAATCCATGATGCAAGCAAAAGCAAGAAGCATGGGGATGGCTTCTAATCTAGCTAAAGGAGCATAGGTCTCATCAAAGTCTATGCCCTTTTGTTGATTATACCCTTTAGCAACAAGCCTAGCTTTGTTTCTAACAATTATTCTATTTTCATCTAGCTTGTTATGAAAAACCCATTTAATTCCAATTACTAAATGATCCTTAGGTTTAGGGATTAGTTCCCGCACATCATTTCTTTCAAATTGATTCAACTCTTCTTGCATAGCAAGAGTCCAATGTTCATCAATTATAGCCTCATCAATATTTTTAGGTTCAATTTGAGATGCAAAGGCCATGTAATGACAAGCATGCTTAAGAGAGTTTCGAGTTGTTACCCTTTTGAGATATCACCTATTATGTTGTCAAGAGGATGGTGTCTAGATATTTTCGATTCTCTTTGAAGATCTGAATGAGGTGATTCTTCATTTTGCAGAAGTGGTTGATCCTCATTGTCCTTCTCTTGAGTGTGTTTGTCCTCAAGATGACTATTGCCCAAAATTTCTGCAAGATCATCAACACTTTTCTCTACCACAATTTTAGGGTTAATTCTTCAAAAGAAACATGCATAGATTCTTCAATGGTCATAGTTCTTTTATTATAGATTTTAAAAGCTTTACTAGAATTGGAATATCTGAGAAATATACCTTCATTAATTTTAGCATCGAATTTACCGAGGTTATCCTTACCATTATTTAAAACAAAGCACTTAATCCGAATACGTGAAAGTGGGAAAAGTTGGGCTTCCTTCCCTTGTAAATTTCATATGGTGTTTGTTTCATAATAGCTCTTATGAGGACTCTGTTCATCATATAGCATGCAGTGCTTACCGCGTCTGCCCAGAAATACTTAGGAAGATTGGTCTCATTAAGCATCATCCTTGCTAGCTCTTCAAGAGACTGATTTTCCCTTTCCACCACCCCATTTTTTTTTGGAGTCCTAGGTGAGGAAAAATTATGCCCGATTCCATTTTCAGTACAAAAGGCCTCAAATGCCTCATTTTGGAACTCACCACCATAATCCCTTCTCGTTTTGAATAACCGTGGCAGGTTTTCGAAAGGCAACAAAAGTGTCATTTTATAAGGAATAAATAAAGTCCATGTATAACGAGAATAATCATCCATAATGACAAGCGCATAGCAATTGCCACCAAAGCTCATAGTTCTAGATGGACCAAACAAATCCATATGTAAAAGCTGTAAAGGCCGGTTTGTAGAAACAATGTTTTTAGACTCAAAAGAGGCATTTACTTGTTTTTCTTTTTGACAAGTATCACACAACTTGTCTTTTTCAAAACGTAACTTTGGTAGTCCAATTGCTAGGTCCTTGCGAAAACTTATTAAGATGGTCATGTGAGTAAGAGCCATTCTCCTATACCATAACCAAGTTTCATCCTCTTTACTTATTAAACATCATACATCATTTGAAGGTAAGTCATCCAAGCAAACCATATAGATATCTCCAATTTTTTGTCCAATTAACTATGTTTGTTTGTTAGAATCCATGACCATGCATTTAGATTTATCAAACACAATATCAAACCTTTATCACAAAGTTAGCTTATACTTAATAAGTTGTGTTTCAAACCTTCATATAAAACATTTTCTATAATGGGAATGTGACTCTTATCAACCGTTCCAATTCCCAAGATTCTACCTTTGTTATTGTAACCATAGAAAACATAGCCACCCTTTTTGGGTATGAGGGAGGGGGACTTGTTTTTGTCTCCCATCATGTGCTTGAAGCATCCACTATCGAGATACCAATTTGAGTTCTTTGCTTTCAAGCACACCTATAAAACATATTCAAGTTTTAACTTTTGGTATCAAAATCATGTTGGGTCCTCTAGAGTTAGCCTTGGGCGCATTGCCCTTTTATATCCATACTTTCTTGCCATTTACGTTCTTATTCTTTCTAATATTGCAAATAGAGACAGTATGTCCTTTTCTACCACAATAAAGGCATTTATCAAAAGGACTACTAGAAGTATTGGCTGGGCTAAAAAACCTTTTAAAAGATTTTTCAAGCAACTTAGGGTGATAACCCAAACCGGCTTTATCATACTTTCTTTTTTGGTTTTCTAGAAGCACATTTAAATTATCTCTTCCACTACTGAATTTTGCAAGCGTGTTGTATAAATCCTCAATTTTAATTTTCAAAACGTTGCACTCACTACATGTTGAAACTTCATTCTTTTTGTTTTCACAATATAGGCATGATGAATTTTTGCTTGAAATAAATTGTTTTTCCTTAAAAGCTTCAATTTCTATATTCAAAATTTCAACTTTTGATTCAAGACTAGAAATAGTTTTCTTTGAAGAAGCAATTATTTTTCTACGACGCATAGTTTCCTCATTCAATTCTTCACAAGAAACAAGTAATTCATCATAGGATAATTCATTTTCAAGTTCATAATGAATTACCTCATCGTCCTCATGATTTGCCATGAGACAAAGGTTTGCCTCTTCGTCATCGGATTCATCGGAAGAGTCCATGTCATTGTCTTCCCAAGCGATGTAGGTCCTTCTACCTTTTCTATCCCTTTGTGGCCTCTTTTCAACTTTGTCATTCTTCTTTTGACTTAGAGGACAGTCGGGCCTTATGTGGCCCTTCTTTTTGCAGTTGAAGCATGTAGGCACGTAGGATGTTCCTTTTCCTTCAACCTTCTTTTGGGAAGTGAAAGTTTATCGAGCCTTGCCTTTGTTTCTTAGAAACTTCTTGAACTTTCGGACCATTAGGCTCATGTTGTCGTCACTTTCCTCAAGAGCTTCATACTCATCAAGGTCGCTATCTTCCTTAGTTGTTTCATTCATGCTAGCCTTAAAAGCATGGTCTTTCTTCTTTTTGTCACTTTCCTTACTTTCAATGAGGTGATTCAGCTCAAGCTCATGTTCCTGCAATTTACCAAACAAAGTAGCCAAAGACATAGAAGACAAATCTCTAGATTCAGATATAGTAGTTACATTAGGTTGCCAACTTTTATTTAAACATCTAAGCATTTTGTTTATCACATCCTCATTTGTAAAAGATTTCCCAAGAGCCCTAATTTATAATATGGGTAAAACATTTTTGTATATCTTATATGCTTTCATCCCGTTTCATCCTAAATAGCTCATACTCATGGGTTAATGTGTTCATCCTAACCCTTTTGACCTCGATAGTACCTTCATGGGTCAATTGTAGGGTGTCCCACATTTCCTTGGCGGTCTTGCAATTCGAGACACTATAGAACTCATCGTAGCTTAAAGCTGAAGTAATGATGTTCCTAGCTTTAAAATTGTATTGGACCTTTTTCTTTCCCACATCGGTCCAGAGGTTTCTCGGTTTATCCACCGAAGCACAATTGACTTTGTGCTTAGGGACAAATGGACTATTTTTCACAGCATCCCAAATATCAATATCAAAAGCTTTAAGGGGGTGAATTGTGTGTGTAATGAATTTTCGAAAACTTTAGCAAATTAAAAACTATGCCCTTTTTGAAACAATTTGTAAAATAATTTATAAACAACGCGTGCGATTAAGAAAGTGTATAAAAGAAAAAAGATTGCAGAAAATAAAGAGGATAGGGAAAGAAGATTGACACAATGATGTATCTTGGTTCGACCACAAACTACCCCCGTGGCCTACATCCAGTTCCCAAGGCAATACTACAAAGCGTTTCCAATCAACTCTAGTTTTTAAATATGTTTAACTAGAACCTTTACAATTCAGAGAACCCTTAACACAAATAATGTGATATACTCTCCCTTGTGTAAGAGTCTGAAAAACGGTTTTGTGGGATTACACCCACTAAAAGTAAGAATCATAAAATTACAATGAGAAGCACACAAAAGTACAAAAGATAATAAAAAAATGAAGCACAAACAATCTCAACACCTATATGGTGTATAAAGCTTTCAAAGTAATTTGTTAAAGTATATGAGCAAGAGAGGAGAAGAGAGTATGATATTCAAGAGAGAAAAACCCAGTATATTATATCAATGTTTCGTGCAAAGGTTTTGTCTAAGAGACCCTTAAATAGAAACCAATGTGCTTCGGTCAACATCTCTTGAAAACTAATTTTTGTCGCACAGTAATCGATTATTTAAAAACCATGATCGATTATTTTAACTAGAATCAAAAGATGCATCTTCAAACAGTGATAAAGTATGGGCTGGTGATAGAGTATGGGCTGGAATAATAGCAAAAGGATTACCTAGAGGCCCATTTTATAGTTGTCATAGTTTGTTATTTTGTTATTGAGTCTGTTTCCTTATTTTATCGGTAGCCATTCATTGGCACTTTGTATGCCTTTATAGTTTATATAGATGAATGATGAATGAAAGAAGGCAAGTAGAAAATATTAAGTCAATTCTCCCTCTAATTTTCTCAGGAAGTTTCTTCTTTGTCCTCCATATGAAGGAAACCAATCCCCATCCTTAACAATTGATCCGACCTGCACTGCCACTAGCACCTCTGCCACCTCCACCATTTTAGTTCCTAACATTTTTTTTGGTGCTTTCATCCTTGAACTATGTCTCCCCATTTTCCTCTTACCTAGCTCAAAGAATCCATCACTGACCTCAAGACTGCGTTCACTGCACTCAAAGCTTCCAAAGATTTGTAAAATGAATCATTCCTTCAAACCATAGAAATTCTAAAAATGGAACTCCAAGCCCTTTGAAACCCACCTGCAAACCCACCTCTCTAAAGCCCGATTCAGTTCCAGGTTTGTTCGACTATTATCCCTTCCTACGCTACACCCTCGGATGCCATCTCTATTCCTTCATTTCACGCTCCTGATGCATCCAAACCCCACACCGAGAAGCCCATTGATGCGCCCAGCCTAGGCGCTTCCACTCGCCGCCTCTTGGATCATGCCCACGAGCTCACCACCGCTGTAGTGGTCAACTCCGGCATGCAACCTAGGTATTTCCCTCGCAAAAGGGTGGAGGATTCGATTTTTAGGAGACCATTTGACTCATTGCCTAAGGGTTCTGATGTGAAGACCCTTCACGACTTTGTTCCTTCCGTAACTTACAACATTCGCTGTATCGGGGTTGATGTTCAGATTCATACGGCTACCGAGAGTAAGGGTTTTTCCGCCACTGACCAAGCACTGGGTTTCTGCTATCCCTATCACGCTCACGCCGGCCGCAATCCCCCCATCGGAACTGCCAGACGCTGTTGTCATTCCGCCACCATCGTTCCTGGTGCCTGATTTTCTCCTGCCGGAACCACCTGACAGGGTTCCCGTTTCACCACACTCGATTTTTGGGTTCGACCCTGGCGGAGCTCATGACTGGCAAGAGGGATGGAGCGTCGGGTTCGGCAACACTTTCTGGGCATTTCCATCACTGTCAATCTTAGGTTTTTGTAAGCAGCCTGAAACTCTCTAATGTGCTTTGTTATGTTTTTGGAAATTTTTGCTTCCATTGGCATGTTTCAAATTTTGTGGGTGTTATCATTCTTGGTGTCAATGACCATATGGTTCGGCCTGTGAGTGAAAATTTTCAAGCTAATGGCATGCCAAAGAAAATCCCAAACATATGGATAACGCCATCTGCGTCTAGACAAGAACCCCCATGCTCCTATGTTTCTGATTGCATAAAAAAGCTATTAAGGAAAACAAAAGTGTCCCATGTGGTTTTGGATTTTTCTGTAACACTTGCAAACACACATTTTCCACAATTTTTGGTGCTGCCACAGGGAGCTTGGCTTCAATCAGGTGGACTTGAAATTGCTAGAGAAGATAATCTTGATTTTGTTGAGGTTTCTGGAAGTTTAGGAACAATGAACAATCAAGTGGATGCAACCCTAACAGAGAAAATCTATGTTATTGTTGGTAACGCTCTCTCGACATTGTATGCTCCTCTCATTCGTGACAAACACCTGGAGGGCATTGAATTTGAACATTATGTTGTTGGTTTTGGTGTGATTAAGATTGTTGATGCTGCTGCTTTCAGTTGTTTTACCAATACATTTGCTGCTTCCTATAAAAATCTTGCTTCAGAATATGGCTACATGATGATAAAGTCACTACTACCTTTTTTATGTCAAAATGTTGTTGTGTGATACTGACATGGTAAGGTTAAGGAACTCTCTTCTATTTCTTGCTTGTTATCCGGATGCGTTCTCCCTGTTGGAACAAGAATCACTCAATCTCACATTTACTCACAATGAACACATGCACACACAGAGAGAAGAATGAAACATCCTTCTTGCAGCATCATGAACTTTGTTCAAGATGTCCCAGGCTTCTTTAGCATTCTTGGCAACAATAATCTTCTCAAGATTTTCAGAGTCCACACATTGATGGATGGTGGAGAGAGCCAAGCAATCTCCTTGGATTCCTTGTAGGAGGCACTATCCTCCTCTTCTTGGATCCCATCCTTCACGGTTTCCAACACTTCATGGAAACCAAAGATTGCTTCCATCTTCACAACCCAATGCTCAAAGTTCTTGCCATCAAGAATCGGTAGAGGAATTGAAAAATCCTCACTCAACTCCATCTCCATGGACACACTTTCCCAAGATCGTTATAGCTCTAGATACCATTTGTTGAAACACACTCAAGATGCACACTCATACAAGAACAGAGAAATGGAATAGAAAGAATATTGAGAGGAAGAAGAAAGAGATAGAAGAAATACTTCTCAAAGAAAAATTTTATTCACTTCACACACATTTTCACTTTTCTACACTTCTCTTCACATTTACACTATAGCACTAAGTTTATTTATAGACTCATATAGATCACTACTCTCACATACTAACTTACTCTTAGTTGTTACACTAACATATCTATTTATACAACATATAAAGTCCCACATGGACTCACTCACACATGGAGTTAGTTACAACAACTAACATCTCATACACTAACAAACTCTAACTAATTACTAACCACACTAACTAACACTTAAACTGAATTATATTCCAACACTCCCAAGCATTGGGAAGAGCTGGACCGGATCAATTGCACTCTACACGTCTGTTGAATTATGGAGTAGCTGATCACACATTGCTGGAATTTATTTTGAGCAACTCAGGGATTTTTAGACGCTCTATATTCAATATATTGTTAACTCCAGAGGTCATTCTATTGTCATTAGGCCTGTTTTCTCAGCCATATAAGACATGTCAATTCATTCTTAAAACTTCACTGGTTGATACTGCAAGATTCAAACTGCAGCACTTAGAGAAGCAACTATTAGAGAATGGGGTTTTCTTAGTTTTGATGACAAGAGAGGTTGGATTAATTTTTGTCTATACTATGCCATGCAACATGCTAATTCTCCTGATGGTTGCGTCCACGCAAAATTTTCTTTTGTGACTGCTCAGTTAGTGGAAATGGGTTGGCTTGAGTTTGTAGCTGCAGCAGAGACATTCTTGTCCCAGATGAACCAGGCCAATGTGGGAAAAATTAATGGCAATATGTTCTCTGCTGGGGTTAGGCAAGATGAGGATTCTCCTAAAAGATCTGAATGTCACCTAGTTCAACCTGGTTCAGTGGCTTATCATGAAATTGCACATGCTATTGGTGCGATACTGGAAGGTAAAGCAGCAATGGGCGTCAAATTTGGTGAAGCTGAGATAACAACTGGAGGGTCTTTAAATTTCAAACAATGGGATCCAGGTGGTTGTTGTCTTTTTCATTGGAAAGGTCAAATCAAATTAGAGGCCACTACGGAGGATGCAACTGACTTTATGAAGACTTGTCTAAATTACAACCTTGAGGAAAAGGTTGGTCTTGATGGGGTATGGAATGATAGAGTATAGGCTGGTGATAGTGTATGGGCTGGAATAATAGCAAAAAGATTACCAAGAGGCCCATTTCATAGTTGTCATAGTATGTTATTTTGTTATTTTGTTATTTTGTTATTGAGTCTGTTTCCTTATTTTATGGGTAGCCAATCATTGGCACTTTGTATGCCTTGTATAGTTGAATGATGAATGAAAGAAGGCAAGTATAAATATTAAGTCAATTCTTCCTCTAATTTTCTTAGGAGGTTTCTTCCTTATCCTCCATATCAAGGAAACCCTATCCCCATCCCTAACATTTGGTCTGACCCCTGCCACCGCCATCGTCGCCAGCACCTCTGCCACCTCCACCATTTCAGTTCCTAACAAACAGCCAAGGCATAATCGATTAGGATAATCGATTACTTTTTCTCCATATAAAATCAATTTGACTGTTAAAAAGGCATAATTGATTATATTAATCGATTAGCTACTCACTGTCTTGCTTTTCAAAAGCTACAATCGATTTTTATAAACCATAATTGATTATACATGTTCAAAATTCAAAACTTAACAGCTCAGAATAATTAATACTCATTGATACGTACTTTCTGTTACATTTTGCTACTTTTAATGATGTTATCCCCCGTTTGATTAACCTTAAACTGATTATTAACTAATTTTTAATTAACTCTTAACTGATTGAGTATATTCTGTAAGATCCTTGAGAGAGACGATCCGGGTTGATATATTTTACTATAAATTTAACTATTCTTGTATATAGTTTTACTCTTACGTTTATATTTTGACATACTATTCTTTCATTGTTGGCTGGATTGGGCAAACAACATAGAGCTCAGACAACTAACAAATAGACGGGTAATAGGATCTATTGGTCAGTGAGCTTACCTTATGACGGCGAGTCTAGAAGATTTAAGAGATTGAACGATTAGATGATTTGATTGCTGTTAGAGTGGTGAAGATCATACTACTACTCGATCTCTGATCTGATCAGACAACCTTCTATCTCATACGACTGACTACCTTGAGAAATCATAAATTAACTTACTTAAGACGAGTGACTTGACTTAACCTTAAAGAAGTTGTTTTTAGATTAGCAAGAGTAAATATTAACATAATGATATTAATATATTGAGAGTCTCAAAAAGCTTAACACCTACTAAGAGACAAATCATATACGTATGTTCTAGCAACATTTCATCACTCTTTGACCAAAGTACAAATCACTTACTTAATGGATCAAATATCAATAATTAATACCTTCTTATCATTAACTGATGGTTAATTCGTCACATAAAAAATATGAAGTGTAATTAAGGAAAACTCCTATATCCTTCACGTAGAAAAAGAAAAAAAGAAAATTTCTTCCTCCTCGGGCATCTTCTACCATTCATTTATTGATGAAACTTGTAAGGTTAGCGGGTCTATAAATGCTAATCAGTGTTCTAAGGATATTGAGTAAGGAATCAATAATAGAAATTTTTGTAAGAACTTATATATTTAGTATTTGGAAAAATGATTTAGTTTTTCAATAAAACATTTTTTTTTTACATTTCTTAACTAATATTCTTAGGATACTAGTTAACAAGATCCATAAATACTCGATGGCGATGGTAGTGATCTTTGTTATTGATGAGCGATGACAAAAGAACTTCTCGTGTAATTAATTCTAACTTTCCCATCATCATTTATTTGGTGAATACTTTCCCATCATCTTTTACAGTTTACACTTTACACAAGTAGTCTATATATATATATATATATATATATATATTTTATCAAAAACAATATTTAAGTAAACTTCCTTTGTTATAATTATCCCTTTACCTAGATCTACTGAATAACATATATAATCCTTTGTATGGATTTAATGTTAATTGTTACCAAGACGCTTCCTTTGACCCAAGCAAGTGTATTAATGAATTTTATTATTTAAATAATTAAACTTTACTATCTAAATATCTAAATATTATATATATACACACACCCCACTATCTTTACCACACTTAGAGCAACTCCATCCACGGTTCCTTAGCTGGTTCCTTAAGCTAAGGAACTGTGTCTAAAAAAAAATTGCCATTGGAGGAGGTTGAGTTGGCACTGTTGGTTTCTTATTTTTAAGGACCGTTCCTTATCTAAGGAACGGTTCCATAGCTTTTTTATATTGCACAAATATTAACAACTGCAACCAAAATAGGGAGGGAAACAAAACTGATTTGATGAAAGTCAGAAGAAGAAGAAGATGAACATTAAATAACCAAACATGATCTCAGCCAAAAAAAAATTTGAAGCAACATTGACACCTAGAAAAATAATATCAGTATAATATAAAAAACATAATAAATAAATTTTGAACTTGAAGCTCCCTGATCTGCCTTGCCCAGTCACCGGAGAGGACGACCGTCGTCGCACCGTCGGAAGCCGGCTTCTCCCTTGCCCAGTCACCGTCCTGCACCGCCGGAAGTATGGTGGTTAGTGAGGGGAAGTCGTGATCTGGAACTTGTAAACCCAGATCTAAACCCCAAGACCATAGATCTGCCATACCCGGTCGTCGATCTTCCACCGCCATCAAGGCCGTTGTCGTGCCGCTGTCTGCAAGCTTCTCCCTTGCCCAGATCGCGATGAGAAGATTTGAGGGAGAAGGTGGTGATGAGAAGAAGAAATGAAGACAGAGGAAGATTTGTGGCCTTGGGGGTGATGAGAAGAAGAGGACGATGGGAAGAAGAGGCTGATGGATTGGTGAGAGAGGGATCGGTTTGTGGCAGAAAAATGAAGGGAGCGCAGAGGAGAAGAAGAGGGGTCGGTTTGTGGCCGTCAAGGCAGAAAGATTTTTGGCCTTGGTGAGAAGAAGATGCCGATGGATTGGTGAGAGAGGGGTTGGTTTGTGGCAGAAAAATGAAGGGAGCGTATGGCATGTTGGGTCTTTTGGTTGGGCCAGCAATTTTTTTTTTGAAAAAAAGGACAAGAAAGAGCTATTGGAGCATATTTCAGATCCGTTGAAGGAATTCCAACGGCTAACTTAATCTTTTGCTTATAAATATTGCTTCATTTTACATCATTTTGCACACAATTTGTCAATCCACATATCTATTATTTTTTTGTTATCAAGTCTTTTTTTTTTTTTACCAAATGGATCCCAACCAGTATCATTTGCAAGCTTACATGAATTTTTTGCAAAACCAACCACCCCCTACCGGTGACAATTATCAAAATTCTCAGTATTTTATGTATCCACCACCACCAACCAATCCCAACATGTGGAATAGGCCTCCGATGGGTACCCACAACGGTGTGGAGTCTGTTAATGACGAACCGGTAACACCACTCGGGTCCATGTCTGAGGCACAAGTGCCACAATTCTCCACTCAAGTCGGTCTAGAAAATATTACGCTCGATGAAGGAGGGGGACAACCTACTCAGAAAAAATCTCGTGTCAGGTTCTCAGTGGAAGAGGATGCGCTTCTTATTCAATCATGGCTCAACACTTCAAAGGATGCAATTGTGGGAGTCGACCAAAAAGCCGATGGTTTTTGGTTAAGAATCAGAGACAACTATAACGAGAACCGGGGGACGTTTCCAGAGAGGGAAGCAGCTCAACTAAAATCAAAATGGCATCGGTTGAATAGTGTGGTGCAGAAGTTTGTCGGGTGCCACAAACAAGCTGTTCGTCAACAGAAAAGCAGCAGCTCAGAGAAGGACATCATGGCCGATGCTTATACGTTTTTTTCTCAAGATGAAGGTGAAAAATTCAAATTTGAACATGCATGGAGGTTGTTGAGAGATGAACCAAAATGGAAGAATTGTCCAGTTGCGTGGAAAGGACAATTTAGTCGAGGTGATCATGCCAAACCCACGATCATGCTTGAAGCAGTGGCGTCTCAAGACTTATGGATTTGGCATGCATTTTTTGGCACCGCGGGTTCAAACAATGACATTAATGTGTTAAATGCATCCAATATGTTTAACGACGTTTTGAACGGACAAGCTCCCACAGTACAATACACGGTGAATAGAACCCCATACAATATGGGGTACTATCTAGCAGATCACTACAAAAAAAGTCGTGTTTAGCGACCGACAAAATCGGTTGCTATTCCATGAAATTCGGTCGCTATCAGTTTTAGCGACTGACTTAGCGACCGATTCTATTCGGTCGCTATACCCCCAGTCGCAAATTGTTTAGCGACCGATTTTTCAAACCGGTCGCTATTAGCGACCGAATAATTCGGTCGCTAATTCATAAAAATCGGTCGCTAAATTGGTTTCCAACACTTGTTATGTGACCAATTTTAGCGACCGAAATTTCGGTCGCTAATTCGGTCGCTAAATTGGTCACTGATTCAAAAAAAATCAGTCACTAAATTGGTCCCCAAAACTTATTCTAGGAACCAATTTAGTGACTGATTTCATTAAAAAAAACATATAACAAACCAAATGTTTTGAAATACATGAAAAATAACTTCTTTTAAGTTGTCATAATAATGTTATTTACAAACAAGAACTTCCATAAAAATCAATTAAATATCACACTAGGAATATCTACACTCTCAGTCATAACTCAGTGTCAACTCACTTTATTAACAAGTGCTGAAAGTAGTTTGCACTCATGCTCTGATTTCCCACTCAATAGTACATATATGATCTGCAAGCAGGAAAAGAAAAGGCAGCCACCCAATGTTTAATAACTAATACACTTTCTGGAAATAGAAAAGCTTTTGTGCATGTTCAACAAACAAAAAACTCCTCTGCTGGAGACAGAGCAAAAACTAAAGTAACATCAGAATGAAGCCCAAGGTTCAAGCACTACAAAATATGTGGAGTTCAATAAATATAGTAATAAATAAAGCCCCTAAAAACAAACTGCAATGTTAAGATATTCCTCTATATCATAGCAATAACATCACATATATCGTCAATCACATACATGCTAAACAAGTCTAGATAAAGCTAGAGATTAAATTGTTAAAGTTGATTTACACAAAATTCAATCACCAACTAAACCCCATGGCTTAAATTCTGAAAATTTCAACTATACTCTTTCCAAAAGCAAATGGATGAGAAGCATATACATCCCAGTACCATAAGGCAAGCATTTTCAGAATCAAGAGATATAGTAATGAACCAATACAAATCCTTCAGAAGCTAGTGCTGCCTTCCTCTTTCTTTCAGTAAAACATCTTTTACATTCTGTATGTATAGACTGACTCATCATGTACATTATATATTATCCTGCAGCAGAGCAACAAAAGTTCAAAAACAAGGGGTTTTAACATGTCTAAGGCATCAATTGTGAGAGCAATGATAAAAAAGACTAAAATTAAAAAGTCTTGTCGTGAAAGTTAATTTAAAGAATTCTTCGATTGGTCTTAAAACTAAATAGTGTCCCTACTTATAACATATATTGGTTACTTTTCCAAAGCATTTGTATAACAGTTAGAAATGGTTAAAATTCAGCTGTTAGAAGCATAGGGTTTAGCAATGGTAAACATGAGTGAGTTTGAGGATTAGATGAGTATTACCAAAGGAAGGCTAAAGATATAAGTGCAGAAAAATAAAGAACAAAACACAAGTAGTAAAAGAAAAATTATATACTATGAATTGAATAAAAGCAATTGAGCAGAAACATTATACTCATTACCATAAGATAAGGACCAAACTAAGAGAAATGAAGCCATGCTTTACATTTTAAACTAAAGCAGCAAAAAACATGTACATTAATTATGACACCAAAATTACATTGGTCTTTAGTCTATTTCGAACTTCAATTAGAGGCAGAACATGTATCCAATATCGAAGAATTACAAAAATTGAACCGAGACAAGGTTAAGGTACTAACTTTCAAATGAAACAAGTTCGAGTAGCTTTGGATATCTAGGCTAAAAGTTATGCAATCTAGTATTCAGTCTAGTCAAGACTTAGTTTTTCAGCACTGGGTCTGAATTCAAAACAGAACTGGTACTAAATCAGTGAGCCAAAAATTCTAAAATTTTAATCCAGTATAGTTTAAGACATTATCTTCCTAATGAAACAAGTTTCATTCAATTTGGACACCTGGAGCAAAAGATATACAATCTGCAATACAGACTGCCATAGTGCTAAGTTCAGCAGGATTTAACCAGAGTTCAAACTAAAACTGGTATTAATCTACAGGTCCAAAAATTCTGAAACTTTAATTACATAAACTTAGGAATGTTACTTTTCAAATGGAACTAGTTTCACTTGATTTGGATAAGTATAAGGTAAGTTATGCAAAAAAACGTATAGGCTGTTAGAAGCCAAATTCTGCAGAGTTTCAGTGATATTCATTCTATTATTGGGAAGAGGCTATGCACCCCATGTTCTTAGTATTCTTACCAGACCTAGTCGGAGATGCTAGATTTCACTCAAAGCTCATTTCATTCAGTTTGGACTAATATAAAGAAAGATATGCAATCTATACAGTAGGATGTCAAAGAGTAGCTTATGCAGAAATATGTTAACAAATCTAGTACTTAAGTGAGCTCCATTTCTTTTCCCTTACAAACATTCTAAAATTCAAGGCTCAAGGTCCTAGTTAAAACTTTTAAGTACTAGAAAATTATCATTTGGTCTCCTCAAAAGGTTTCATGTTCTGGTTTATATTCCTCCACCACACACTCAGTTCTACAACATCACTTTAGTTGTTTAACTACACCTATTCACTAGTATTTTGTCTCTGGGAAGCAATAAAGTCTTCAAGTATGCCTATGCTAATTGATAAACATAGTTGCACAATTTCAGTTTCAACATGAGTGAAACATTTACCTTGGAAGCAACAAACATGTTTATCTGCACAGCAATTATTTGACGATGCTGATGAGCTGGAAAACTTGCTAACTTGGTTACATAACTTTATCACAAAATGAGTTAGGTCCGGTCTGCTTCTTGCTTTGAATGATGGCCCGCTGGTTCGATTGCCATGTGAAATCAAAACCAGAACATCAAGAGATTTTTCATCGAAACAAAAACCAAGAACAAAACAAGAAATCAGGAAACAAAAAAATTATGCAAAAGACAATAAGAAAGAAGCAACAAGACTACCAGGATGCAAGAAATCTTAGTAGCAAACCAGAAAATAATGGGAGAACTATAAAATGGATGCTCTCTCTCTGTATCTCCGTGAGTGTGTGACATCAAAAGATCTTAATTCTAATTTTCAAAAACTTAAAGAGTTACATAAGAAATAGATAACAATGAAAAGCACAGTCAGATCAAAGAGTACCAAATTATGTAATTATATTCAACATCCTTCAACTCTAGCCATATTTCAAACCTTTCTTTGGCAACTCACTAGCGAGCAGGGAAGAAGACACGGCGAGCAGTCAAACACGAGGCGGCGGCGAGTGGGAGAGTGAGCTCCGATGGCAGCGAGATGGAAACGCAAGTGGGAGAGTGAGCTCCGATGGCGGCGAGATGGAAACGCGGCGGCCCTCGACGGTGGTCTCTCTAACGCAACTTGAAACAGAGAGGGACTCGAGTCAGAGAGAGAAAGAGAGGGACGCGAGTGAGAGAGAGAAAGAGAGAAGGAGAGGGACGCTTACCACGGTGACGGTTGACGGATGGCGTGAGAGGAGTTGATGGCCGGAGTTCCAAGGGAGAAGGAGAGGGTTCGGGTTAGGGAAAGGGAAAGGGTGGGGTTCTGGACGAAATGAGGAACAAAGGGGAAAATTTTAGGTTTTAGGGATTTTAAATTTTAGCGACCGAAAAGGAAAATTTTAGGTTTTAGGGATTTTAAATTTTAGCGACCGAAATTTTCGGTCGCTAAATCAGTCGCTAACATTATAGTGGTTGCTAGATCGGTCGCTATTTGACAACAAAAAATTTCATGTCCGCGATTTAGCGACCGGAATGACATCGGTCGCTAAAAGGTTCCAAAAAACCAATTTCATCTAAAAGGTGGTTGCTAATTCGGTCGCTAAATAGTCAACTGGATTGACTTTTCAATCTTTTACGTTTAGCGACCGAATTAGCGACCGGTTGTAATTGCGACCACTAAATCGGTCGCTAATTCGGTCGCTAAAAAACTTTTTTATTCTTTTCGTGTCACCCAGCTAAACGGTCGCAATATCGGTCGCAAATAGCGACCGCGCCATGGCGGTCGCTATTTTCGGTCGCTAAACGAGACTTTTTTTGTAGTGGATGGTATTTATCCCGAGTGGGCTACCTTTGTCAAGACCATCCCAATGCCACAAGGAGAAAAGAGAAAATTATTTGCCAAAAAACAAGAGTCAGCAAGAAAGGATGTGGAAAGGGCATTTGGTGTGCTCCAAGCTCGATTCGCAATTGTACGTGGTCCGGCACGTGCTTGGCATATGAATACAATCAAGCATATAATGTATGCATGCATCATAGTGCATAATATGATTGTTGAAGACGAACGACACACGTATGGTGGTAATTTTGATTACGATCATCTAGATAATGACATCTCAACAACTGAAGTTTCTAATGGTCCACATCCCATTCATGCAACATACCTGCAAAGGAGAGCACAAATTCGTCAGAAACAACGTCATCGTCAGCTTCAAGCAGATTTGGTGGAGCATATCTGGGATCGTTTTGGACATGAGAATAATGATAATTAGTTTTTATTGTTTGCGTGGTTATGTATGCATCGTCGTTATGAATTTCTCTTTTTTATGTATTCCTCATCGTAATGTATTTCTCATTTTTACGTATTTCTCATCTTAATGTATTTCTCATTATAATAGACTTTTCGTCTCATTTATTATTTATTTATTTTTAAAAAAATTATATTTTTAATTATTTATTATTGTTTTACGTATTAATTAAAATAAATGAATAAATATTTTAATTTGAAACAAAATTGAGTGTAAATAAAAAATTATAAAAACATTGGTTCCTTAAGGGTTCCTTAAAAATTCAACCATTGGAGCAAAATAAGAGTGAGTTGCTTAAATATGATGTATCATTGTGGGGACCACTTTTTAATGTTTAATAATAGGTAAGAAACCCAAAATAGGTTCCTTAGAAAAATACCAATGGAGATGCTCTTAGATCCAGATTCATCTCATATGGAAAAAAATAATTTTGCATATTAATAGACCTCATTAACGGCATGTGGGTGGGAAGCTATATACCAGGCAGCTAGTGGTTTAGTGTGACTGATTTGCGTGCTCTACTGGCTATAGCTGAAGTAAAAAAGGAAAAATGTACGGTACTCTATCTATGTTCAGGGTTTAACCAGGGGAAATGCCTAGATTATTTATTTATTTTTCAAATTCATAATTTGTACGAATATGATCGACGTTAAAATGATACTTAGAGTGTGTTTGGGAAAGCTGGAAAAGAAAAAAGATTATGTTGATAATCAATTATTGTGATAATCGATTATAATCAGAATCTGTTTTTGTTTGAGTCTGTTTACTGAAAATCGATTTTAAGATAATCTATTTCGTTTGGATGGTGAAAAAAATCAATTTTACATAGTAAATTATGAAAAATGATATGAAGTTATTTGTTTGTAGTATTTGATGGGAAAAGTGAATAATATTTGACTTTTATAATCAGATTTATTTATTTTTAATAATATATATTTTTTGTTTAAATTATTTTTTTGATATTTTAATATGTATAATAATATTTGTCTTATTTTAATATGTATGTGTAATATTTGTCCCAGTTTTAACATCTAACTTTTATTTTAGCTTATTTATTTATAACTTGCTGTTTTGGGTGGCGGTATGCGCCAGGGGAAATGAGCCAATGGGGTATAACGGGCAACATGCTTCAGAGAAGAAAATAATCTTTTGTAAACAATCTACCCGTCCACATTTTAAGATACAAAGAAAACAGTTTATTTGAAGAAAAAAAGTTTTTTTAAAAAATATAAGTTAAATACTCAAACATAAGAAAATTTACCAATTAAACTTTTAAAAAAAAAAACAGCTGAAACATCTATATTTAAGCATTCCCAAATATGCTCTAATAATATATTTATTCTACTTTAAAATATGAAATATTTTAATATTTATAATTTATCCTTTCTCAGTTAACATATCCTATATCCACTCTCAGTTAACTACCCCTACCAAACCCATTGAATATCTTAAATTAGACCGGGATTCTGTTTTGAGCATATCAACTTGATTATAAACTGGATGATGTAATTCACTTTATTGTTAAATTGTAGTCCACTAGCTAATGCCCGACAGGGCTACAGTCACCAATATGCATTTTTCCTAAACAAAAACGAGGCCACGATCTTGCCATATTTCACTCTCTGAGGAGCAATGGGGAGAAACGACAAGCAAATAAAAAACCATTTTATATAACTATACCCATACATATCTTTGAGAAATTATATTTGAACATCCAAATTAGGGCAACATAAAGTGTCATTTTGGATTTTTGGTGTATTTTTAAGATATATATATAAAAAATTAAAAATAAAAATAAAAAATAAAGATAAATACATCCAATATCATATACGATGTTTTAAAATTGATGATCAAATATCTTAACTTCGCATCTTTAGAGGCGGCAATAAAATACAAAAAGAGAAAAAGAAAAGTAAAAAGAAAGCAAAAAAGAAAAGGAACGTTCCAAGTCGTTGTTTCAAACTTTCAATTAATTACTTGTCGTGAGAAAAGCGGACTATGTCCGGGGAGACCATTTATTTACTGTCCCCTCAAGTGATCGATAGGCCCTCCCCCTTCTATTCTTCTATATCACTCTCTCCGTTGGGAACAAAACAAAACACACCCAACAAACTCAAAATGAGCATTCATCACTTAGTCTGCTTCTTCTTGTCACTCTCATCTTTCCATGTAAGAACACACACTTGAGCTCCACAATCTAATGTGTATATAAAATTGATAATCTTGCTGCATTGCATTGTTTCTTTCCCTCTTACATCTTACATGTTTAATGTTTTGTTGCAGGTTTCTCTAGCAATAACACCCAGCAAGGGAATCTCTGATCAAACACAACAACATTTCAAGTCACAAATCAACCCATTCACTCCAAAAGCCTCACTCATTCGTTACTGGGAAAAACCACGTCTCAAACAAAAAACCCAATCCAAAATTTCCTTCTCTCTAAAGCTTCTCTTCTAACACCGCAACACTATGCCACTCTCAACAAAACTCCTCACTCATGACAAACCCTTCTCTCCACAGTTGCACCAATCCCTCTGCTTCCACACCCAACTTATACTGCTCATTCGACCAAAGACACATTTCACTTACCCCAACCACAACAACCGCCACCACAACCACCGTTGATGCCAAAAACGACGGCAACTTTGCTCCTTACTACAAACAAACGCTTTGCAAACTACGGTTCCCTCACGAATAGGTATGCGTTTGGAAGAGTTTATTAAAAGTTATTTAAACTTATAAAAATTAACTATGAAATAAAATTTACAAAAATAATTTATGGATCTTTGTATAAATTTATTTTAGACTTATTACATTGAAGTTTGTTAGGTAAATAAGTGTTTATTAAATTGTTTTTTTCCAAATAGCCCACCTGAGGTGGATTCCGACTCATTCAAAAACTACTAAACGGATTGAACACCAACACCGACTCATTCAAGAAATACAGCACTAGCTCAACTTGCAACGGCAACCAGGTTCACTAAACTACGCAGAGAAAATGGCAATGTGGCGAACGCGACTTTCACCAGCTACGCGTTCCGGTGCCACTTCTGTCTCGGGCGACTCAAAAAAATACGGATAAGCTTGTTAATGTCCCCAACCTTCGTTTCAACACCTACGACTCTGCTGCAAATAATCACAAGCTATCATTTCTCGAGCTACGGCAATATGAAACGAAACTCTGGAACTCAATCGTTCACGAGCTACGGCAAAAGGGTGCGAGGAGGAACCAAGCGATTTTACCAACTATGCGGTTAGGCTCCAACATACTCCAATCTCAGTTCACAAAGTTATGGCGAGTTAGGTACGCTTGGAAGTTTAACTTGATTGATCACATTATTACCATTCAATGTATTTATCTATGTATGTATATTTAACAGTGTGTGTATTGAATATTTTAAGGTTATTAGTAAAGGTAAGTTATCATGGAAAATTTAAATTTAAATATATAAGTTATCATGGCCAACCCATTACAAATTAGGTAAGTTATCATGGAAATTTAAATATATCACTTTCTAACAAAAAAATATATATTGGTAAAAAAAAAAATTATACCTAAGTTTTTTAAAAAAAAAGAAAATTATAACCTAAGTTTTATAAACAAGGGGCCTCTTAAAAAAAATTAATTATAAATAGGCTGGCATTTATTACCAAATGTTTTGGTCCAAATATCACGGAACTGGCAGAATTCAAAGTCAACCTTGTGGCATTGACTTATAAGCTGACATAATTTTTGGCCTGAGGTAAACAACGCCAAAAAGGACATGGCTAATTGCAATGTGAATTTTCTTTGTGTCTAATAAAATGCATTTAAGTATTCATGCCTTTGTTTTTGAAAACTTTAAATTTGTATTATCCTACATTATTCTTTTATAAATAATCTTGTTTTTTGCACTAAATTAACTAATTCTTTGAATTATTAAATAAACAAGTATTAAGTATTTTCAAAATATATCATAAAAAGTATTTAATATCGGGTAATATATGAAGGAATAAAGAAAAGGCAATTTTATGTTTATTACATCATTAAAAGCAATTTTTTATTAAAAAATAGTTTTTCACTTTTTAAAATATCAAATGCTCCGTTTTTTTTAACAAAAGATTCTCTTTATTTTAATAAATAGGAAAATTAATAAAAGATTTAGTAAAAGCAATTTAATTTTATGTGCAATAAAGCCAGGGAAGATTATTCAATCAAGTGAGTTTTAGGTGGTTGTTATTTATAAGATTTTGGGGGGGTGTTCTTATAAGAACTTTAATTGGGAGATCAATGACTTGGCTATGGTGTAGAACAGTTTCTTAGAAAAACCATTATTGCAAACGATTTTTTTTTATCACATATTCCAACCAAAAAACTAAACAAAAGAATGTAAGTACCATGAAAAATGAGGGACCTATTTAAGAACTCAAAGTGAGTTTCTTCCAATGGGAATGACAAAGAGGTTGAGTTCTTATATATCAAAATGAATATCTTTGAGCCTTTTTTAAATAATACTACCTCCGGTCCTTATTATAAGAGGCAAATTGTTACTTTTTTTTTGTTCCAAAATATAAGGAGACATGCATGTATTTTGACACTATTAAAATTGCTCATTTCCAATTTTACCCTTATTTATAATAGGGTTTATATTGTTACGAGACCGCTGCAACTTTCAATACAAGATAGGTTTGTTCATTAATTATTGAAGGGTTAAAATTTGTAAATTTATCTGAAGATTAATTACCAATAGTTTATTTCAATGACATTTTTCTTGGTCCGTGTGGTTTTAGCAGTTTTGCCTCTCTATATATAGGACCGGAGGGAGTATATAACTACCTACAATATTGTTCGTACCATTGTAAATGTTATTCGAGTGGACTCACGAGGGTTTTCTCTATTTTTTTTTTAACCAAATGAGAGTTTCTCTATGATCTCCTAGTGCACATGATTGATGTATTTTACATTGTTATTTATTTATACATCATAATTGCCATTACATATTAAGGTTATACCATGCTCTCTATAAAACAGTCTTGTATTGTGTAAAATTCAAGCAAGCTAAAAACGAATTTCAATTTTAAGAAGTTTCAACCAGGGTTTGTGTATTTTTTTTTTCTTTACTATATCTTTCAGGTAGTGGAGCACCTAACGATTTCTTTGCAAGCGTTACAAGCTTTCTTCTCCCCCGGCAACAACCCTTCAAAGCAGCTTCAAAAACCTACGGCGCCGGCTCCAACTCCGGCGCCGGACACGTTCACGACGATTACCGGAAACCTGCGCAAACGTAGGTGGCAAACTTCTTTTTCAAAGCTACGCCGCAAAATCTTAGCTCCGGCACCGCCACGTTTTCCAATTACGGGCCAATCCTTCAACGTCGGAAACGACACTTTTCACGGAATATGGAAAAGGGTCATCTGGTAATTCCACTTTCGGGTTCAGGTCATTACGGGTTAGGCCCGTGCTTTCAAAGAGTACACCAACACCAAACAAGAAACACCGCTTCGTTTTCAGAAAATAACCACAATTTCCAGCGTGTCCGATGGCAAATTCGTAAATAAGTGGGGTTGGAACCGGGTAAATTTTTCAGAGAGCAGATGCTTAAGGAAGGTAATGTGATAACTCGGGATGCCTAATATAAGGATAAAAAGCCTGGAAAGGTCGTTTTTTTAACCCTTATCAATTTCTTTCGAAATTACCGTTTTTTCCTCGTCCAGGCTGAATGACATCAAGGAAATGTTTCACGCGCGGGAAGGATCTTCTACTGAGCGCTTGATTCATAAACGCGTTGGAAGAGTGCGAGAGGGTTCCAAAGCCAGGGCGAGACGAAACGGTGCGTTTCATCAGCTGAGGCCTATGATTGAGTTTTCCATATCGGTGCTGGGTCCCAAACGTTGTGGTGAGGACCACTGAGAGGGTGGAAATGGTTTCAAGCACGAGCTGTGATGATTGGAAGAGTCTATGGAGTGAACGGTGGAATGGAAAAGTGGACGAAATCGCGTTGTTCATGTCATCCACGAGTTTGTACCCGCACTTACTGTCATATTGTCACTCTGTTCCCCCCAAAGTGAGAGTCTATGAGGCTGACATTCTTGACGTGGACACCAAGGTGAAGATCAATCATGGTGTTGCAATCTGTCACCTGGACACGTCAGCGTGGGGCCCAGAGCATGGGGCATTCTTGGCACTTGGGTCTTACCCTGGGAAAATTGAGGTGTGCCATTGGATTTTTCAGAACGATATGACCTGGACTATGGGCAGTTGAATAGAAAATCTCTCGCTTTGGTTTTTTATATTTATTTATTCAGTTAGTACTACCTTTATATCAAAAAGAAGTGTGTGATTTAATATTGTGTAGCCACATTGCATTATTTAAGAGTTTTGGAATTCCTACCTATAATTCAACTACTAGATTCTATTGTCTCGTTTATGATAGGTTTGGATGGTCATCTCTCATGAGTCATGACTTTATATTTATATTTTAATTTTGGCTTAATTATAGTTTTGATTCCTCTAATTTCACAAACAAGTGATTTTGATTCATGTGATTTTCAATTGTTCTAATCAAGTCTTTCTAATTTCAAAATTAAACAAATCAAGTCCTTGCAGTTTTAATTGCTCAAATCAAGTGTTCTGCATGTGCATTCCTTCTTAGTGTTTTTTTTTTAAAAATTTTAGTTTTAGTTTGAGTGTTTTTTTCAACTAATTACTAAAACTAATCATATACTAATGCCACATCACAAAGGGTTAGCTAGATCAATAATTCACATTAAGTATTGGATGATAAGTTTACGACATGACTAGATTTCTTCGATTTTAAAATTAGAGAAACTTTATTTGAACAATTGAAATTATAGAAATCAAAATTATCTATTTATAAAACTACAAGAAGCAAAGCTGTAATTAAACCTTTTTTTTATTTTTTTTTATTTTTTTTTTGTCATTGAGAATCTTTAAATGCTTTGTGTGATAGGGACACTGTTCATTTTAGTCCTGCGTCATTTTTTTTCCCTCATAAAAAGACGTGAAGCTGGCATTCAGTTAATAAAGTGCAAGACAAGAGAATATGTTAGGAGTGCAGGACAATAGAGACACGAATATTAAGAATGGGGTTTCCCAATCAAGCCATAATAAGTGATGGATGGCATCAGAGAGAAGAATTTCAAGGTTTCTGATGATGGTGATGGTGGCATTGGTATGGTGCTGATCATTGTTGCAGTACGCATTGGCAAGGACCCAAAGTGCCACTATGCTTGTGCAATGCCTGATTTGGTGTGTCAGTGGCTTCATTGTAGCTAGACTGAATGTGTTGAGCAGGGAGGGATAGTTTTGAAGTGCGCATGTTTAGGGGGAAGTGATTGTGCGGTCAAAAGTGAGAGCATAAACAGCATGCAACAAAAAACTGCAGCTTTAAGTGTAACCCAAGAAATGGACAAGAAAAGGCTCAAAGCCATGATCCGTAGCTTATAGTAGGTCAGTTGGTGTTGTGTAGACTCTTGGTGGGGGTGACAGCGGCAAGGGAGCAAAATGGGGCAATGATGGACCCACCACCCCTTTCATAGGCCTTTAGCCCTTTAACCCTTTTGGACTTTGGGAATCTCGTCTATATATCATATATGTATGAGATATTGTATTGGACTAAACTTAGGGAGTAATTTTATTCGGACATCCGGGATTGACACCCGGGTGCGACACCAAGGCACTGTAACATTACAGCAGCATACTGTAGCACCTTTTTTCCTTTTTTCTTTTTTTTTTTCAAATTTTGCCTTTTTTGTTTAAAAAATAAAAAATTTAGTTTTTTTGAATACTAATATTTTTGGTTAATTGCGTGCAAATATCTGGTTAATTCAGTTTATTATATGGTTAATAGGTTTTTTTTTGGGACAAATTTTGAATTTTTTTAAAACCAAAACACGTGGTTAATCCTTTGAAAATGGTTGGTTAATTCAGTGTATTCTGTGGTTAATCGGTTATCCTGAAGCTTACAATCATTTTTCACAACCATGTAAATATTTGATTAATCACATGCAAATTTCTGGTTAATTCATTTTATTATATGGTTAATGGTTCTTTTTTTTTTTTGGGACAAATTTCGACTTTTTTTTTAAAACAAAAACACGTGGTTAATCCTTTGAAAATGGTTGGTTAATTCAGTGTATTCTGTGGTTAATCGGTTATCCTGAAGCTTACAATCATTTTTCACAACCATGTAAATATTTGATTAATCACATGTAAATTTCTGGTTAATTCATTTTATTATATGGTTAATGGCTCTTTTTTTTTTTGGGGTCAAATTTTGACTTTTTTTTTAAAACAAAAACACGTGGTTAATCCTTTGAAAATGGTTGGTTAATTCAGTGTATTCTGTGGTTAATCGGTTATCCTGATGCTTCAACAATCATTTTTCACAACCATGTAAATATTTGATTAATCACATGCAAATTTCTGGTTAATTCAGTTTATTATATGGTTAATGGGTCTTTTTTTTTTGGACAAATTTCGACTTTTTTTAAAACAAAAAACACGTGGTTAATCCTTTGAAAATGGTTGGTTAATTCAGTGTATTCTGTGGTTAATCGGTAACTCTAATGCTTCAACCATTCTATATGACCCACTAACCATATAATGAATTGAATTAACCAGATATTTGCCTTGGATTAAAAAAAAATGTTAGTATTTAAAAAAACTAATTTTTTTTATAGAAAAAGTCAAAATTTGTTAAAAAAAAAATCTACTGTAGCGCTACAGTAGCGCTACAGTACCCCGGGTGTCGCACTTTGGTGTCGCCCGCTGGTGTCCGAATCTCAGTGCTCAAACTTAGGTGTAGTGCCTTAAGTGCTTGTGGTACTGTTATCCTTTTATAAATGGATATGTGGAAAATTTTTACACCTAGCACATCTGATAGGATTGAAATCAATTGATAAAACTGAATGATATTGGTTTATTGAAAATTTAATTGGGATTTACAGATAACAAGCTTATATAAAAGCTTGAGCACCTATCAGTTTAACCAACAAATCAAGAAGCTTATCTAGTTCTAACCAAGAAATCAAAGAAGCTTAGCTAGTCTAACTAATATAACTGCCTTAGGATAAAAACAGAAAACAGTTTGCTTAAAGCTAATTTAAACATGTGCTAATAAACTAATAAAGCTATAGGAGATAAAGCTAACAGCCCCCCTTAAGCTGGAGAATGAATAGTTTTCATTCTCAGCTCGGTTACAAACTGTTGAAAAGGTGTAGGGTCAAGGGCCTTAGTTAATACATCAGCCAGTTGTTTGCTACTAGCAATCGGGAGAAGATGAAATAAACGTGCTTGAAGCTTCTCTCTGACCAAATGGCAGTTGAGCTCGATATGTTTAGTACGTTTGTGAAAACAATTGTTGGCTACAATGTGTCGTGCCGACTGATTGTCGCAATACAATAGTGCTGGCTGCTGGAAGGGGAGATGAAAATCTCTGAGCAGAAAGGTCAGCCACTGTAACTCGCAAGCTGTAGATGCTAAAGCTCAGTACTCGGCTTCAGAAGAGGATCGTGAAACAATGGCTTGCTTTTTAGATTTCCAGGAAATCCAGGAGTCTCCAAGGAAGATGCAGTATCCGGTTATGGATCTTCTGGAATTAGGGCAGCTTGCCTAATCTGAGTCACTAAAAGCTTTTAGTTGAAGGCTAGAGCTGCAGAGGAAGAAAAGTCCTTGTGCTGGAGTGTGCTTGAGATACTTCAGGACCAGAATGGCTGCCTCAAGGTGTAGAGAAGTTGGATTCCCCATGAACTGACTTAACTGTTGAACACAAAAAGATATATCGGGGTGAGTTTGAATCAAATATAGCAATTTTCCTATTAGTCTTCTATAGGAAGGAGGATCAGCAAGAGGAGTGCCTCCTTGTTGTGTGAGCCGAGTGCCCTTTGCCATAGGAGTGGTGACAGGCTTAGAGGCTAGCAAACCACACTCAGATAAGATATCCAAGGTGTATTTCCTTTGGCAAACATGAATTCCAGTTTTGGATCTAGCAATTTCGAGTCCAAGAAAATACTTTAAGTATCCTAGATCTTTGATCTTAAATTTGTGATTCAATTCAGACTTAATGGAGTCAATTTCAGTGGAATCACTCCCTGCAAGTATAAGGTCATCCAGATAAACCAATAATGCAGTGAAAGAGTTGTTAGAATGTTGATGAACAATGATGAATCAGAGGAAGATTGACTATAACCATTAAGTAGAAGAAACTGGGACAGACTTACAAACCATTGTCTGCTGGACTGTTAAGTCCATATATAGATTTTAATAGTTTACATACTTGGTTAGGTTTGGTGGCTGTGATCCCAGGGGGAAGAGCCATATAAACCTCTTCCTCTAATATGCCATGTAGGAAAGCATTATGTACATCCAGTTGGTGTAAGAACCAATTTTAGGAAAAGGCAATTGCAAGTAAAAGTCTGATTGTAGTCATTTTAGCTACATGTGAGTAAGTGTCAAAGAAGTCAATTCCCTCTATTTGGTTAAACCCTTTGGCAACTTGTCTTGCCTTATGTCTTTCAATACTACCATCAGCATTGTATTTAATTTTAAAAACCCATTTACAGCCAATAGGGGTTTTTCCTTGAGGCAAGTCAGTGATTATCCAAGTATTATTGAGTTTCAATGCCTCTAACTCAGAGTTCATGGTCGAAACCCATTGAGGGTGTTGGATGGCCTGTTTATATATACGAGGCTCATCATGAATGGAAATAGAAAGAGTATAATGCAAATGAGAAGGTGAAAGAGTGGAATAACCTAAGACAGAAGATAGAGGATAGGATACACCTGTAGTGTTGTTGTTAATAGTGGATACTGTATTGCAATGGAAATCCTTCAAGTAAGAAGGCATTTTAGGTATCCTGGAAGATTTCCTGAGAATTGCAGCCTCTTGTGGTGAAGTAGAATGTGTAGAATTAGTAGGAGAGTTAGGCACCAAACTAGGAGGGTTAGAAGACATATAGTCTTGCTGCTGCTGTATGAGTGTTGGCAAGCAGTATGGTTGGTCAAAGAGAAAAATAGAATCATCATAAGATGGTGTGGCAGCTTCATCTGCAGGGTTGGTACTGATAGTGGATTTATATGGAAAATGAGATTCATAAAAAACAACATGTCTATAAATAAAAATAGTTTTAGATTGTAAATCATACAAGAGATACCCTTTGGTTCCAGGTTTAAAACCAAGAACCACACATTTTCGAGCCCTTGCATCAAGCTTCTGTCTATGGTTTACTAAAGTACTAGCATAAGAAAGACAACCAAAAACCTTTAAGTCAAGAAAGGTTGGAGGTGAGTTATAAAGTAATTCATTAGGTGTCCTGTTTTGAAGGACAGGAGTAGGAAGGCGATTTATAATGTGAACTGAATGGCAGAGAGCATATGACCAGAATGACTTAGGTAAATGTGAATGAAAAAGTAAAGCCCTAGTGACATTCAATAAATGCTTATGTTTCCTTTCTACAACATAGTTTTGTTGTGGGGTTTCCACACATGAGGTTTGATGTAAGATGCCAAGAGAGGAATAAAAAGTAGGCATATTAAATTCGACTCCATTATCACTTCTTATTATCTTCACTTTTGCATAAAACTGATTAGAAATGTAAGTAAGAAAATTAGAAATACAGGTTCTGGTTTCATGCTTGCCTTTCATTAAGAAAATCCAAGTGAAACGACTAAAATCATCTATAATAGTAAGAAAATACTGGTGTCCTTGAAAAGAAGGAATGCTAATAGGTCCCCATATATCCATGTGAAGTAATTCAAAGATATGTGAAGATTTAGTAACACTAGTAGGAAAAGGAAGTCTAGTTTGTTTTGCTAAATGGCAGCAGTCACATACCAGATTTTTATTAGTAGCAATATAGGGAAAGAAAGTACATAAATGCTGTAAAACAGAATTAGAAGGGTGGCCTAGCCTAAAGTGCCACAAATCAAAAGAAGAATGATGTTATTGAACACTAGAAGCATTGTTTACATGAGGTTGTGTATCAAGAGTCCTAAAAGTATGTGTACAAGGTATGATAAGAGGCTGTTGCCGTAGTATGTAGAGGTTGTTTTGTATCTCAGCAAGCCCAATCGTCCTCAGGGTAGGCAAAGCCTGTATAACACAAGCATTAGGTGAAAAGAGTAATTGACAGTTTAAGGAATTAGTTAGTTTGTTAATGGAAATGAGATTGAAATGAAAATTAGGGATATGCAATACATCTTGAAGATAAAGATCAGTTGTAAAGTAAATAGTCCCTGAATATTGTGCAAGAATGATGTCTCCATTTGGCAATTTAACAGATATAGGTGGTATTTTCTTAATTGAAGAAAAATATGGTAGATGAGGGCAAACATGGTCACCAGCACCCGAATCTAAAATCCAAGAAGATGATAAGGAAGAAGGGATACCTGATTTAGTAACACTAGAAATCACATGTGAATTGTGATCAGTGGTGTGAGGCTTACTGTTGGCAATGCTAGGATTGCCAGAATCAACTTTAGAAGCATGAAGCAAAGTGATAAGGTGCTGGTAGTCCTCACGGCTAAGTGTTAAAGGTGATTCTTGAGTAGGTGGTTTGTTGGAGCCTGTTGATGAATCAGGTTTGGATACAGAATCAGCAGAACTGGATCCAATGTGAAGGGTTATGCCTTGGTTCCTGGTACGATAGCCAAGTGGGAAACCATGCTTGAAATAGCAATTTTAAATTGTGTGATTGGACCGATTACAATAAGTACAAAGCATTGGAGAGCGATTATTGGAATGTCCTCTGTCCCTTCCTTGTGAGAATCCACCTCTGCCTTGAGTAGAATTAGAGGTAGAATGAATGGCAAAAGCTGTGGAATCAACAACTAGAGTGGCAGGATGAGGTCTTTCTTGTTGAAGAACCATAGCATAAGCCTGACTGATGCTAGGCAGAGGGTTCATGATCAAGATTTGACTCTGAACAGATTGGAAAGAGTCATTCACTCCTTTAAGGAAACAGATGACATGTTGTTTATCCTTATATGATTTTACAGATTTGCTAAGATCGCAAGTGCAAACAGAGGCACATGTGTAAGCAGGAGTTGGGCGCAAGAACTTTAACTCATCCCAAATAATCTTCATGTCAAAGAAGAAAGTTGATAAAGATCTCTCACCTTGACGCATGGAATGTAGTTCCTGAAGCAAGTCAGACATCCGAAAGTGATTTCCTTTAGTGAAGCGTTCTTGAAGATCCAACCACAAGTCAGAGGCGCAATCAAAATTGGCGGAGCTTTGGGAGATTTGAGAGGAGAGTGTTAGAGTGATCCAAGAAACCACTGTATTATTACATCTCTCCCAAGAATCATAAAGAGGGTCCGATTCTGAAGGTTGAGGAAGGGTTCCATTGATGAATTTGATTTTGTTCTTGGAAGAAAGGACTCGTTTCATGGCACGACTCCAATGGTAATAATTGTCGCCATTCAATGGCAGAGCAACGAGGATAGCACCGAGATTCTCACCGGGATGAAGGTAATTGGGGCTTGCTGGATTTTGGGATGGGTCAGATGGTTATTGCTTGGAGGAAGCATCATCTGATTTTTCAGAAGCAGAGCTGGAAACAACGGATTCTTCAACCATTGAAGGAAAAGAAAGAAAATTGGGCGGAAGCTATTTAGAAGAAGAATAAAACTGATACCATGATAGGATTGAAATCAATTGATAAAACTGAATAATATTGGTTTATTGAAAATTGAATTGGGATTTACAGATAACAAGCTTATATAGAAGCTTGAGCACCTATCAGTCTAGCCAACAAATCAAGAAGCTTATCTAGTTCTAACCAATAAATCAAAGAAGCTTAGCTAGTCTAACTAATATAATTGACTTAGGATAAAAACAGAAAACAGTTGCTTAAAGCTAATTTAAACATGTGCTAATAAACTAATAAAGCTATAGGAGATAAAGCTAATAACATCAGCTCAACTTAACGTCGTTACGCATTTTTTGACTCTGTTAACTTCTTTTTTTTATTCCATTCTTTATTTCTTTGATTTTTTTTCTCCTGCACCCTTTACCCCCAAGCTCTCGATTCTTCTATCTCTCGCACCCCTTCCCCCAAATTCTCAATTCTCCATCTGCCACCCATATTCTCAATTCTTAGCTTTACATTCTCAATTAGATGGGTACTCAACAAAGCTGGTTTACGAAGAAGGAAAGGAGAACGGAGTCAGAACGGAGTCACGACGATCTGCCGGAGGAAGAAGAATATGGCAAGGAGGAGATGCCCGCCTGGTTTCTCTGGCAGTAGATTTCCCCTTTCACCATTTGTTTTCCACTTACACACAGGTGCAACCTTTGTTTGCTTCGTTTCATTTTCCCTTCAATTTCTATTACCATTGTATGAGTCTGTCATTGAATTGGGAAATTTTCCTATCACTTGCTCCTGAACCTATCGTTTCACAACTCTGAAAATTTAGATGTAGATCCTTATATATTTATAATTCCTATTTTGAGTTTTTATAGTTAAATATTTAACTTGTTGCTGCCATTTCTAATTTCCTTAACATATGTGCAAGTGGCACACAAAAGAAAAAGCCTAAGCAGATTGCAAGTTCTTACACTTTTCAGGACTGCTACAATTATTTAGGACTGCATATATGGGACATCTCTAGATTTCTAGTTGCTATACTTTTTTAGGACTGTGTAGACCAACAGATTGCAAGAATCAGAGAGAAATGTAGATATAGATTTTGAGGCTGGAATCTGATGAAGAAGTAAATGTTGCAGAACTTAAATATTGATTTGTTTTTTACATTGTTACTTTGTAGTCGAATGTAAACTTGTGTAGCAAATCATAGTTATTTTGATCTGATCTTGAGGAAACTTAAACCAAATGTAAATGTTATATACAATATTGTTTTCTAGTGCAAAGTTGGTTGTTGTCTTCAAATTTAATGTCTACTTCCTTTATATTTAAATGAGAAGGCTAACAATTCATCAGAGATGCTTGAGCATTATGCATTATTAATAAATCATTCAAAAAGTAACCTTCAATGAAATCACAATAGTTGAGCAACAATTGAAAAGGATAAATTCAAACATAACTACATAGCAGTACCTACTGCAATATTATGTGGATCATTATAAATCGAAAAAGTCAATTCACCACCAAATGGGCAAATACAAGAAATAATTAACATTAAACATTCTGCACTTCATCATAGAGAGAGTGCCTTTTCGTTTCCTTTTCAGTGAGTGTTTGGGCATCTCTTTCTTTGATGACGAGTGTTGAGAAATAAAGGAGATGTACCGTCGCAGTCTAAGTGGGAAAAGAAGAGATGAAAAACAAAATAAGAAACTAACGACGTTAAGTTTAGCAGATGTGCTGAGGTGTAAAATTTTTCCAAATGTCCATTTATAATAGGATAACAGTACCACAAGCACTTAAGGTACTGCACCTAAGTTTAGTCCTATTGTATTTAGGGTATTGTTGTATGTTTGTTAAAAAAAAAAAGGTGTTGTTGTATGTTTTATATAAAAAAAGTACACTGATGTACTTTTTTTTTTACACAGATATAATTAATTCGGATTTTGAATACATTGATATATTGGGTTGTACGTTGATGAAAAATTATTTTTTTATATTGATATATATTTTATTACACAGATGTATATTTTAATATATCGATATACATGTCTCAAAAACGTAGCTTTGATGAATATCTTAAAATATGTTAAGTACATCAATATACAAGTGTGAACTTTGGTTTTCTCTACTCGTTTTTGAGTCGTTTTTGCTCATTAAAGCTGATTAAAAGTCATTATTACATGTTTTTATTTTCATCTGGTTCGTTTTCTATTGTTATGGCTATAAAACTTGATTTTTGGAAAGGTTTTATATATAGTACATCAAATTGAAATAGATTTCTTTCAAAACTTCTTTGAAAACCCCTTTTTTTTTTTTTATAGTTTCTGAGCAGTGAAGTGTGTGAGGATGTTTGTTGGTGGTTATTCTCTGTGCAGGAAAGACCATATTTCTGGTGAGGCTGTTTTATCCTTGTGACAACGGGGTTCTACACTGCTGCACAAATTAGACAGAGCCGCGAAATGTCTTAAAGAGAGCGACCTAGTCCGCGACTTAGCCTTCTGTTTCTTGTTCGTGTTCATCAGTTGAAGCAACAATTTTAAGACGTTATCTTTCAGCCATGACTTCTGAACACGACTATCCTAGTTGATCTCAACAAGCCATTTCGTTTCGAAGGCGCTCACTACAAGAGATGGAACTAGAAGATGTTGTTCTTCTTAACTAGGAACAAAGTTGCCTCTGTTTTCATGACTGACAAGCCAATTCTACCAGAGAATCCCACATATGCTCAACAGAAAGAACTGGACAATTGGAACAAAATTGATTTTATGTATAAAGTTTCATTTTAAATGGTTTATCTGATGACCTTTATGATTATTGCAGTACCAATTCCACTGCCAAGCAAGTATGGGAGGCGTTGCAGAAAAAGTATGATACTGAAGAGGCTGGAACTAAGAAATATGTTGCCAGCCACTGCCTGAAGCATCAAATGATTGATGATAAATCTGTAGAAGTCCAATCCCACATGTAAATATATGACTTGACAAGTACTTTAGTTTTGATGAATGACAAAAGGGGAAGTCAGAAGGACTAAATTGCAAAAGGCGGCAAAAGGTCAAACAAGCGGTCAAATGGGTTAAGGAAATTTTATTATTTGTATTGCCTGTTTTAGAAAAAGATGTAAATTGAAAGTAAAGCTCTCAAACTAAAATAATTACACACTCACATAAATCAGTTTTGAAAAACTATCTTAAATGGCTTTTAATTGAACTTAGTTGAGAAATCTTTCTCAGCTTTAAGTTTTTCAAAATTCAAATTTGAATCGAGGAATAATCGATTAGTATAATCGATTATCATGCTCTTAATTAAGCTTTAATGAGTAATCTGTAACACCATGTTTTCCATCTCCATGCTTATATGTGTTTGTTTTAATGAATATATGTTGCCAATAATTGATATTTTTGTGCTAGATTATTAGGAAAAATTTTTTGGATGAGTAAAAATGGATTAAGGGGGAGTTTCTGGTCAAAAATCTCTTCCTGACACATGAGCACGGCCCCCTACTCATTTGAGCACGTCAGAATTTGAACTTTTGACGGTGATGTTGCAGACCCCCTTGCTCATTCAGCACGACCCCCTGCTTGTATTGAGCACGACCGTGCTGGTTTGAGCAAGACCTCCTGCTCGTATAAGTGGACCCCATGCTCTTTAAGCATGACCCCCTGCTGGTGTTGAGCATAGCCGTGCTCAATTGAGCACGACCCCCTGCTCGTTCCTAACAGCACAAAAACACTGATTTTAGAGGGTTACGAGCCAAAACCCTCATTTTGACACTTTTTCTCAATCCTTGTGCATCATAAAACCTCTCCTCTGGACCTCTTCAAGATTCTTGGTGTTTTCTCTTGCGATTGGAGAGTAAGCAGAGCGTTAGTGTCAATTAAGGTAATCTTGTAAACCCTTTATTAATCTCCCTTTTGTTTTCTTGAATTGGGGATTGATTGTTCTTCCTTCTTTGATATTTTGACCATAATTCATTGAACTGTTGAATCGTTCGAGGGAGCCAAGTTTGGATTCCTCAGGTTGATCGTAGAATTAGACCGTCATACCAGGTATGGGGAGAAGAAATTGGTATCACTACAAAAAAAGGGGGCATTTCCGATGGACAAAAAACCGTCGGAAAAAAAGGAAAACCGTTAGAAAACGGCATTACCGACGGAATTTCCGACGAACACAGTTCCGTCGGTAATAGGCACGTAGGAAAGGCTTTCCTACGGATCTGGGTCGTCCGTTGGAAATTTCCGACGGCCTTGTCCTTCGGAAAACACGTCACACGGAGCCCCTAATTATCGATGGATTGTCCGTCGGTAACTGCCTGTGAAAGTTACCGACGGAGCTTTCCGTCGAAAATTCTAAACAATAGTTATTGACGGAACTGTCCGTCGGAAACAAGGTTTTATTTTTTATTTTTTTTAAATTGATATTTTTATTTATATTGTTTTATATTAATAATTAATAATTAATTATTAATTTTTATTAAATTTATATTTTGAATATTAATTATTATTATTTTATTTTATTTTAATTAATTATATTTTAATTATTATTATATTATATTATATTATATTTTAATTAATTTTTATTATATTATTAATTAAAAAAATTTGAAATTACAAATAAAATTTAAAAAGCAATTAAATTAAAATTAATTTAAAATAAAAACAAACTTAGCATATAATCCATAAATAAAATGTCCGTCTAGCTACAAATCTTTACTACATCTATAACTATCCTAATACTCATAACCATAATACCTGCCATCGTCATCCTGGCGGGAGGAGTCTACCGGCTTTAGATGGCCATCCGGCTGTGGCTCAGAAGACAGATCGGCATCATGCGGCGCCTGCGGTGGTGGATCGGTAGTAGTGGAGGGCTAGGGCTGGGTGGCTTGGAGGACCCCCTGTAGAGCGCTGCGCCTGTCTGGTGCTAGGAAATCGAGCAAAGTGGTCAAGACCGTGGAGAATGTCTCCATCTGCTGCATCATGTGCTCGTTCGCCTCCCTCTATTGCTGCATCTCTTGCCTCAGCCGCTGCACCTCTTTCGTGTCCTGTGAGCCAGAGGATGTAGGCTCCCGAATGGTCAAGCTCTGTGTCGACCCCCGACGGATCGACTTGGCTAGGGTTACGGTACCGTAAATCCGCCCCTTCTTCTTCCCGCCCGCCACATCCATCCAGACCTGGGTTTGTAGTCGCTCAACCTCGGCGCGGTCCAGCTGAAAAGGATTCGAGGCACCAGAGCAGGAGGTAGCCTCAGATGCTACCTGACTAAACCTGGCATTGTACTCCGCCTGCGATCAATACATTACAATCAATATTTATTAAATTATATATATATCTATATATATATATATATATATATATATATATATATATATATATAATAACTACCTATACTTTAAATATAAAAAAAAATACTTTAGCTCACCACTGTCAGCCTCAACCTCTCATCAACAAACTCGTTGGTGTCCGAGCGAATATGTGTTTGCTCAAAGACCGTAGGGACATTAACGGATCGAGCAAGCTCTCCTGCCTGCAACTGACACACGAATAAAAATCAATTAGTTATAAAATAAATTTTAATAAAAATATACAATTTATAAACAAAATTATTTATATATGCATACCATGTGAATGGCATGCTACATGTGGCTAATAGAACCACCAGTGTGCATGCTTCCACCCTTCTCGGAGGCCCGATTTCTCTTCGCCTGCTGACACTTCATCTTATAAGCTGGAGTATCCCAGTACGCACACAGTTGGGCCCAGATGGTGGGCCCGATGTAATCCAGACGTATCCGGGGCTCCCTACGCTCCCGGAGCATGCCCCTTAGTCGAGCAGCTGCTCGGTTGTCAAAGATAGCACGTATCTCTGAGGCATGCTACGGTAACCAGCGCATAAGCTTCTGTTAACAAAGAAAAAATATTAATAACATTATACAAAAAAATATATAAAATGCGTGAAAAATAAAGGGAAAATTACATGAATTAATAAACAACAACTTACCCCGAATCGTATGAAGATACGATCCCGATCGTCCCCAAGGATCACCCCCCATGATGGCCAGAAGCGACGATACTGCGATTTGATGGCGTAGTTAACGTGCTTCGATCCCACTTTGGTTGGGATGAAGCTGAAAAATTTATAATTTTATTAATTTAACAATATGACAACCAACAAATATATACTTATTGAATAGTAACTATTTTTAAACAACATTAAAGACATCATTAACTTAAAAAAAAAGACAAACAAAACAGATTAGAAACCTAGTAACATACCAATATTATCATATCCCTTAATTAATAATAGCAAAAATAAAAAAACAAAATAAAAAAAAAACAGCCATGAACCAATTTTTCAGTTGCTCTGTTTCTAATTCTAGGATATTTACCATCACAGCAGTCCACATAAAAATTATTGCTAACAATGGGGTTAAAAATGAAGGATAAAACTTACATAGACATCAAAGTAAAGTTTTCACAAAAAAAAGGCTAAAAATTCACTGACATTCTTTTCCAAGAAATAATAAATCCCAGCCTTGAATAATTCACTTTTAATGTGGAGAAGGCTAAAATTGCAAACCCTAACTAAGTAAACCCAAAATGGAAAGAGTTGGTTCGAGTCGAGAGATCGAGTTACACCATTACACCATTTTCTAATGTTTTTAAAATCAGTCTAACGGGAAACAGAACACGCAAATCATGAAAATCAACCTGGTAGCCATAATAAAACCATTACCTATATTTGTTTTCAAAGGAAAGGAAAGTTTCAAACAATCATGAAAATCATTATCTAACCTCTCATGATTTCATTCACAAACATGATTTCGTTCACAAAAGTGAAAACTTTGAGAGGAAAAAAGAAGCCCCAAAACATAATAATGGTAGAAGCAGGAATCCATCTGAAATCAATAGTAGCCAAGAACCTCAGATCTACCAGTTCTTTTCTTAATGTGCCTAAAAACGAAAACCAGGTACCTATGATGCATACCTGTCAGGGGTGGTCGCACGCGGTGGACGGTGGCGGTGGCACGCGATGGGCGATGGCGGTGGCACACGGTGGATGGTGGCGGCGGCACACGGTGATTTTGGACAGAGACGCGGTGGCACACGGAACAGAGAGATAGAGAGAGAGAAAGAGAGAGAGAGACTAGCGATGCTGGTGGTGGGGGCGGTTGGGGAGGGGGGGCGGCAGTTCACGTAGCTAAGAGAAGAGAAAAGAGATAATAGATAGAGAAGAGAAAAAGGAAAGTGAGGGGGGAAGGGTTTTCAGTGTTAATTATTAAAGCTTTTCCGATGGATTACCGACGGCTTTTTCGTCAGTAATTCAAAAAAATGATTACCGATGGACAAAGCCGTCGATAACTTTAACAAGATTTCTGACGGCCTAGCCATCGGTAAGTGTTGTCCCATATACCGACGAAAAAGTCCATCCGTAAACTCTGGCGCCAATTTTTTTATTCCCGCCAGCTTTTTCGATGGACGTACGGACGGATATGCCGTCGGTAATGTTACCGACAGCCAATTCCGTCGGAAATTGATGAAATTGTTGATCTTCGCTTCTACCGACGGAAATATCCGTCGGTAATCCCTTAATTATCTACGAAAAAAATATCTGTCGGTAAATGTCCGTCTATAAATCGCCTCTTTCTGGTAGGGTATGAACATGTAGGCCTTAGGGTAGCGTAAGATGATGGTTAACCCATGACCCTTTTGTGTGCTATATGTTGATTGATGTTTGACAATGATTGATAGTTAAATGAATATGTATGTCTACATGACTAGCATGATTGTGGGATGACGTAAATGTGTTATATTGTTAATGATAATGGCTGCATGATATGATTAAATGCATTATGCTGTTGTTTCTTGATATGATGAACTGATATGATGAAATGTTACAATGGATTGTTGTTGTTGTCAACAGAGAAGAACACTATAATTTAATATGACACCTTCTACCCCGCATACATATAAAAGCGATAAAAGATAAAGATAAATAAAAGCATGCATCATTTATTGAAAAGTTAAAATCAACGGGTAGAGAATACCACATTGTAACAAGTCTCAACGCGGAAAATAATATAAGTTTTAAAAACGATAACATAAAGCAAACCCAACCCCTGTCACATACAGAGCTTGTATAACCAAATCTGAAAAATATCCTTAGATACAAACTGAAACAAACTAAACTAATAACATAAAACTAGGAGTCCTATTAATGAGTTGCGACTCCTCAGAGTCACCCCTCGACTGGATGCTCGCCGTCCTCTGCATAAAAGATACGTACAGGCAACAAAACACAAGACATAACAATGGGGAGTAAGAAACATGAATATGAATATACGGCAAGGAAGCAGTTAGCAAGACGAGCATACATCACAGCAATCATGTTTTCACAGCAACAACATATAACATAAACAATTAATAACATCATACATTAACATATGCTATGCGATGCACTGCTACTCCACTACTCCCTTATGCACTTGGATCCATTCTACCTTGGGTGGACCCCTTGGATAGCCAACACACCTTACTATCGGATGCACCACCGCGGGGGTGCACGATTCACCTAACTCTCTGATGAATCACCGCGGACGGCCAGATCGCCTTATTCTCGGACGACATACCCTATGTTGAACATCCCCCACTAACATCTCCGATGCGTGAATGCATGATCAACACAACCACCACCTCCCCTTGGGCCACTGGGCTACCCAAGTTTTATCACCATAAACACCTCGACTTCTTGGCTATCGAGGATTATCGTTATCTTTTCATCATTTAGTCTTTTAAACACACTGGTCGTTTTGCACCAGAGATTACCACCCTTGACCACTCGGCTATCGAGGCCCCCTTGGCCACTAGGCTATCAAGGTACATCATCATCTTTAATTAACACTCTGGCCATTAAGCACCAGAGATTACCACCTTGACCATCATGCATCAATGCCCCCTTGGCCACTAGCCTACCAAGGTATAGCATCTTATCACTTGTCTTTTTGTCTTCATGTTTGTTTGGTGTCTTATAGATTATTTGCACGTTCGAGGTGAAACACTCCTGTTTGAGCTCTGTTTCATCTTTCTGTTTTGGACAGGGGAGCACGGGCGTGCTGGCCTTTTAGTCAAGCACGGTCGTGTTGACCATTAAGCTTGGCCGTGCTCAAGTAGCGCAGCCTTTTCAATTTGAAAGTGGAGCATGGGTGTGTTCCTTATTAAGCACGACTGTGCTACCTGGAGCATGGCCGTACTGATCTGGGCAGAAAGGGTTAGAAACCCATTCCCAAATCTCTTGGGGTGATTCACGGATTAAACCTATTGGTTTTTACTAAGTCTTTAAACATTAATTCGTTATTTTCAGTTTGATTCTTATTGTCAAAGGAGAATTAGTCCTTTAATCTCAATTTCCTTTTAATTATCTCTAAACACTCATAGATCAATCCTTAGGGTCTTTAATTGGAAAAAGCAGAAAAAAGAGAGAAAAAAAAAAGAAATTTAGGAGCTTAGGAAGTTATTGTTAGTTTAGGGATTTGAAATTGAAGTCTGGAGGAGAAGAAACCACATCGAGAGAGAGAGAGAGAGAGAGTGAAGAAGATGCATGAGAAAAGACGGAAAAAAGAGAAGCAATGTTTTTTCTTAAATTATGAAAACTCATAAAAGGACGAAAAATTCCTTAAAGAAATAGAGAAATTCCGAGTGTGTCCCTGAGTCTAATAACACGAGGAGCTCCATATGTAGAGACCTGAGAATAGTAGCAACTAAAATAACAACTATCCAGTAGTATTTATTTTACTTAGTAGTTGCTACTTTTGACAGCAGCAGCAAAACTTAAAAAAATTGCAAAAAAGAGCTTAAAAAAATCTTGGACATGGTTCCAATTGCTTAAGAGTGGCATTATTATCATATAGTGACATCATCCTATGCACTCTAACAAACAAAACAAAATAGGCACAAAATTAGCAGAGAGCACATATAAGATTAGCATACAACACTTAATGCATTGTATTAACAAATATTATGAGCTATTCAACTTTGTAATGGTATAAATAAGTGACAATACTGAACCATTTAATTTAATTGAATAAAGCACAAATGAGTCATTTAAGTCTAGTCAAACCAATTTCATTCCTTTGTCGTTGTCTCCAAAAGTGACATCTCCTTGTTATAGTCTCGGGTCATTTTCCTAGAATAATCACAAGTCTTTAGAGTTTGTCTTCTATCATACCTACAACACAAATTCACCTTGCTTTTGGTATCCAAATTTTATTGTGTAAGTGGCATTATTATCATATAGTGACATCATTCCATGCACTCTAACAAACAAAACAAAATAGGCACAAAAATTAGCAGAGAGCACATATAAGATTAGCATGCAACACTTAAGGCATATATATTAACAATTATTATGAGCTACTCAACTTTGTAATGGTATAAATAAGTGACAATATTGAACCATTTAATTTAATTGAATAAAGCACAAAGGAGTCATTTAAGTCTAGTCAAACCAATTTCATTCCTTTGTCTGTCTCCAAAAGTGATATCTCCTTGTTATAGTCTCGGGTCATTTTCCTAGAATAATCATAAGTCTTTAGAGTTTGTCTTCGATCATACCTACAACACAAATTCACCTTGCTTTTGGTATCCAAATTTTATTGTGTCCTTGGAAGTTAGAACTTGAAGAAACATCCTTAGTAACCTTGGGGATCCATATTTTGTTAGAGCCAATTTTTTTAATAGCACATGTAAGAGAGATGTCACCCTTTTTTCCACAATAATTGCATGTCACATTAGGAGATGTATAGGCACTCACTTTCACAAAAAATTTCTTAAAATATTTTTCACCTTTGCGTTAATTAAATCCTATTCCGGCTTTATCAAAACAACATTTTTGTTTTCCCAAAAGAGTATCCAAATTTTCCTTTCCTTTTACAAAGTTGGAAGGTCTTTGGTAAGCTCCTCAACCTTTTTATTCAATGAAACATTTTCATCAATTAATTTTTGTTTAAAGAAAAATATCTTGATGACAATTTTTGGGAATCCTGAAGAACTTGATCAAGCATTTCATTTAGTTCATCATATGAATAAGTAAAGACTTCATCATGACAAGAGTAAGTAAAGTCTTGTTCATTTACCTTATAATAACTTCTTTCCATAAAACACATGTTGGCAACTTCTACTTCTTCAAGTTCGCTTTCCGATGAAGAATTATCACTATCACTCCATGTGGAGTCTGCTACCATAGCTTTCTTCTTGTCAGACTTCTTTAGGAATTTCTTCTTGATGCGAGGACACTCGGATTTGTAATGACCGGTTTTGTTACACCCGTAGCACACTACTAGATTTTTGTTGAACTCTTAATTTAATAGATCCTTTTTGAATTATTGCTTCCTTTTTGCTTCAAACTTCTTCTTGTGAAGAGAGTATAATCTTCTTGTGATGAAAGCAATTTCTTCATCTTCATTTATTTTTCCTCCATCTTCATACTCTTCCTTTTGATGGGAACTTGAAGTGACTTCCAATGCTACTCCCTTATTTTTCCTGTTTTCAACATGCATTTTATTTAGAAAAGTTGATTCATAAGTTATGAGGTTACCTCTTAATTCATCATAGGTGATAGTGTTGAGGTCTCGTCCTTCTTGAATTGTGGCCACCTTTGATTGCCATTCTTTGGTGAGGCTTCTAAGTATCTCCCTTACCAATTCTCTATCCGTGTAGACCTTTCCAAGAGCATCAATTGTATTAACTATGTTTGAGAACCTCTCAAACATATCATCAATCTTTTCTGCCTCCTCCATATTGAATAACTCGTACTCATGAACATGCATGTCAATTTTTGCTTCTTTTACTTGACTTGTTCCTTCATGTGGTACCTCTAACTTATCCCACATTTACTTAGCCATTTTGCACCTTGAGATTTTTCTAAAATCATTCGGATTCACACCACAATAGAAGATATTTTTGGCTTTTGCATTTTGTTCTATCTTCTTCATGTCTTCATCATTAAATTCCTCTTTGGTATTCTCCACCTCTTTTCCATCTACCTTTTTCTTTGGAATGGATGGTCCTTTTTTTATCACGAGCCAAAGCTTGTAATCGACTGGCTAAATGAATATTTTCATGCACTCCTTCCAATAGGTGTAATTTGACCCATCAAAGTATGACGGCCTTGAGATGGATTGTCCTTCAATAACATTTGAGTATATCAAGTTTCCTGCCATTAAACCTATAAGGATCGACTTCTCAAGCGGTTAAGTCTTCTAGAGAATTAAGCTCTAGTACCAATTGATAGAATTGGGGGGGGGGGGGGGGGGGGGGGGGGGGGGGGGGGGGGGGGGGGGTGAATTGGTTCAAATAAATTCAATAGCAGAAAATTTAAATATTAAATCAAACAATTGCAATAATAACACAAATAAATACTTGAAGGTAAAGAGGAAAAGTTTGAGAAGAGTGCACAAACAGATTTGATGGTTTAGCCACAATGCGGATTGAAGAAACTCTAAAAGATGAAAGCTGGATTCTAGCCATGCAAGATGAACTTAATCCGTTCAAAAGAAATGATGTGTGGACATTAGTTTCTAAACCCAAGGACAAATCCATTATTGGAACTAGATGGGTGTTTAGAAACAAACTGGATGAAGATGGAAAAATGGTAAGAAATAAAGCAAGACTAGTTGAACAAGGGTATAATCAACAAGAAGGTATTGATTTCACTGAAACCTTTGCACCTGTAGCTAGATTAGAAGCAATTAGAATTCTCATGTCTTATGCTGCACAATATGATATAACTCTTTATCAAATGGATGTTAAAAGTGATTCCCAAACGGGATAATAAAGGGGGAAGTTTATGTTAAGCAACCTCCTGGGTTTGAGAATTCAGAAAACCCTCACCATGTCTATAAGCTTAAGAAAGCTTTATATGGACTTAAACAAGCTCCTAGAGCTTGGTATGATAGGTTAATCACTTTTCTAAGGGAAAATAATTTCATTAGAGGAAAAATAGACACTACACTTTTTAAGAAATGCTCAAAGAAAGATTTCATTATAGTACAAATATATGTGGATTATATTATTTTTGGTGCTACTAATGAAAAACTCCGTAAAGAGTTCTCCAAGTTGATGCATAATGAGTTTGAGATGAGCATGAAGGGAGAATTGAACTTCTTCCTTGGTCTGCAAATAAAACAGACGAGTGATGGAATCTAAATCCATCAGCAAAAACACACCAAGGAACTTCTAATGAAATATAAGTTGGAAAATTCAAAGCCTATGAGTACTCATATGCATCCATCAATTGTTCTAAACAAGGATGAGGAAGGAAAAAAGGTAGATCAAACTGTCTACCGAGGTATGATTGGATCTCTACTATATCTAACTACTAGCAGACCTGACATTCAGTTCAGTATTTGTCTCTGTGCTAGATTTCAATCAGATCCTAAAGAATCTCACTATAAGGCTGTTAAAAGAATTTTCAGATATCTCATTGGAACAACTAACCTTGGTCTATTGTAAAACAAATCTGAAGATTTCAGGTTAGCTGGATTCTGTGATGCTAATTTTGCGGGAGATAGAATTGACAGAAAATGCACCAGTGGAGGATGTCACTTCATTGGAGGAAACATGATCTCCTAGTCAAGCAAAAGGCAAAGCATAATTGCTTTCTCAACAGCTGAAGCTGAATAAATATCTGTAGCAAGATGTTGTTCACAACTGCTTTGGGTAAAATATCAACTTGAGGATTATTTCATGTTTGAGCATAACATACCTGTTTGATGTGATAATACAGCTATTAACTTGTCTAAAAATCCCATACAAAATTTTAGGGCAAAGCATATAGTCATAAAAACATCATTTTATTAGAGATTACGTGCAAAAAAGAGTTTTTGAAATTAAGTTTGTCAACATTGAAAATCAGTAGGCTGACATCTTTACAAAACTGTTAAGCGAAGATAGATACGTTTTTATTAGAAGGAATCTTAATATGAATAACGTGTTTGAATAATTGTATGCTTACTTGTCTGAAAATTTACTTGTCCAAATTTTCTGCTTCACTTGTCTATTTTAGTCAAGCATCTGATGACGTGGCAAAAAGCACTCACAAAGTGCTAACCCTGACTGATGTGACACCCTTCTACCCCGCATGTTAAAAGCCAATTAATTTAAAAACAATTAAAGGAAAACATGCAATTATTGAATAAAATAAACAATTGTCCATGGGTAGAAAAGTCCCACATGAACCGTTTACAACGCGGAAATGAAATAAGTTTTAAATAACGAAAACATAATAAACCAATAGAAATAACCCAACCCCGATGTCATATACAGAGCTGGTATAACCGTTCCGGAATAAAATCCACGGAATTACAACTGAACTAACAACTACGAAAACATAAACTAGCCCTACGATGAGTGGCGGCTCCTCAGAGTCACTCCTCTCCGGGCTGCTCATCATCCTCTGCAATGTGCCAATCAGGCCAAACACAAACAACAAACATATATAGGGAGTAAGAATCGTATAAACATATTAGCATGGAGATAGGCAGTAAAGTAAACAGCAAGCATAGCAGCATCACATCAAACATCAACATCATCATTATGCTATGCAGTGCAATGCAGTCCTACTCCGCTAAACCATCAATGCATGTGGATCCACTAAACTCGGGATGAACGACTTCGGAGTTACATATCCACATTGAGAATCTACTCAACGCCGGAGAATCTACTCCTTGGATAGCCAACGCATCAAACCAATGAATGCCTCGTCACGGGGGCGCTAGGAGAATCTACTCCAACCGTGGATGGCCGGATCGCCGTACTCTAGGACGATCTCCCCTATGTCGAACATCCCTAAACAACATCTCCGATGCAATGCGTATGCAACACAACAACAACGGCAACACCACCTCCATAACTCCAACGGAATCGACCAAAGGTAACAGCGGAATCAACCGCATCAACTTGCCTCGCGGAATCTACCTGAGGACTTAAGCGGAATCAACCGCAGTACCTGGGGCAAATTCTCGGCCACCAAGGTACGTAACAACAACACCTTAGACCCAAACCGTGGGGTCAAGGCCTCCTTGGCCAAAAAGCACCAAGGCACAACTCATATGCTTGCGGCACCCAAAAGGGTATCGACTTAACATCTCACCGTCTCATCATCTTTAATTATCTTTAATAACATTAACCAAGTTGTCTAATCAGTTATCATCATGGGGAAGTGGGGTTTAAAACCCCTTAAGTCCTTTAATCTGGTTCTGTCACAGTGGGTTGAGCACGGTCGTGCTCGTAACCCAGCATGGTCGTGCTTAAGCACGTGAGGGGCGTGCTCCCCTGTAAGTGAAGCACGGTCGTGCTTCTTAATGAGCACGGTCGTGCTCAGCAGCACGATCGTGCTCTTTGTCCTGTACGGCCTTGCTCAAAGCGCGGCCATCTTCCCCGAATTCAACTGGGAGCACGGTCGTGCTCCCTGTTCAGCACGGTCGTGCTCATCGCGCGACAGTGCTGTTCTGGGCAGGAACAGAGACTGAAACTTAGATAAATTATCAGGGTTTTTACTCAATTATTCCTAACATCAATTATCAGCATGTTTTCGGGTTTAAACTTATCATCGTAATAGCAATCAACTCAATCATGGCATCAACCCAACAATAACATCATCATGTTAATAACAGTGTTTACCAACAACAACAACCATACCACATGCAACGTAACACTATTAACATAATGATCAGAAACATACATTAAACACATCCATAAATCATGGAATCATCAAACATATAATCATGCAAATCAACCGGGGTTATGGGAACCCCTTTACTTTACCCTAAACCCAAACCTATGTAGATACTACCCTTCTCCCCATACCTGGATTGAAGGTAACTCTTTCGGTGTCCTAAGCAACGAACCGGCTCTTCCCCTTTACAGCGACTTACACCGAACAAACCTTGGATCAACAGGAAACCAAGGGTTAGTTCCCTATTCACAATAACGGAAAAGGAAACCAAGAGAGGGGAAAGGAACTTTACCGAAACCACTACCAATGATGCACTAACAGTCTCCCAATGCCTCTAAACTGTCCCAGATGGAAGAAACCAGAAAACGGCTCTTCGTGGTCGCACTGCGACTGCTGAGTTCACCAAAATAGGGTTAAAACGTTAAACCCTCGATTCTGTTCACGTATATAACTTCCGGACTTGAGCACGGTCATGCTTACCCTCGAGCACGGTCGTGCTCCACTTAGCGTCACTGGACGCGGTCCACGCATTGAGCACGGGCGTGCTCCCTGTTGAGCACGGTCGTGCTTAACTTAAAATCAGAATCACGCTTCTGACTTTAAGCACGGGCTTGTTGGCTGATGAGCACGGGTGTGCTCATGTACCAGAAAGGGACTTTTAGCCAAAAATCCCACTAAGCCCTAGAACAATAAATCCAACTTAAACCAAACCAGCTTAATTAAAATATTCTGAAAAACAGGGTGTTACAATTCCACCCCCCTTATAAAAATTTCGTCCTCGAAATTTACACGTACTTCAAGGGAAAAGATGCGGGTATGCTTCCATCATCTTGCTCTCCAGCTCCCAGGTAGCACTTTCCTCAGTCGCCCCACTCCAAACCACTTTAACCAAAGGAATTTCCTTGCCTCTTAGCTGCTTCACCCTCCTATCTTCGACTCGAAGGGGTAACACCTTAATCGTCAGGTTCTCTTTCAACTGTATAGCATCGGGTACTATCACGTGACTAGGGTCATGAACATACTTCCTGAGTTGTGACACATGAAAAACATTGTGGAGATTTGACAAGAACGTGGGTAAGGCTATCTGGTAGGCGACTTCGCCGACTCTTTTGAGGATTTGGTAAGGACCAATGAACCTCGGAGTAAGTTTCCTCGCCTTCATCACTCTACCAACCCCAGTCGTCGGGGTAACTCTCAAGAATACATGATCGCCTTCCTGGAATTCGAGCGCCTTCCTCCTTTTATCATGGTAGCTCTTCTGCCTACTCTGTGCAACTCTCATCTTTTCCTGAACTAACTTAATCTTTTCTGTTGTTTCCTGGACTATCTCTGGTCCTAGCACCACACTATCACTAGGTTCACTCCAACACAAGGGTGTCCTACATCTCCTCCCATACAGAGCTTCATAAGGTGCCATCCCAATGCTGGAATGGAAGCTGTTGTTGTAGGTGAACTCTATCAGGGGAAAAAAACTTGTCCCAACTTCCAGACTGTTCTAACACACAAGCCCTCAACAAATCCTCTAAGGACTGGATGGTCCGCTCAGACTGCCCATCAGTCTGTGGGTGGTAAGATGAACTAAGCCTAAGCTTTGTTCCTAAAGCCTCTTGCAAACTATTCCAAAACCTAGAGGTAAACTTCGGGTCTCTATCCGAAAACTATGCTAGAGGGTACACCATGAAGTCTAACTATCTCCTTGTTGTACAACTTTGCCAACTTCTCTAAAGGATACTCCATGTTCATCGGAATGAAATGGGCAGACTTAGTCAGTCTATCCACGACAACCCAAATTGCCTCAAAACCAGCTGGAGTCCAGACACAAAATCCATGGAGATACTATCCCTTTTCCATTCTGGGACACTCAAAGGTTGCAACTTACCCGAAGGCCTTTGATGCTCGATCTTAGCCTTCTGACAAACTAGGCACGCATACACAAACTCAGCTACGTCCTTTTTCATCCTAGGCCACCAAAACATTCTCTTAAGGTCCTGATACATCTTAGTGGCACCAGGGTGCACACTCAATCCACTCCTATGACCTTCTTCTAAGATCAACTTCCTAAGTTCAGGAACATCTGGCACACAAACTCTATCTTTGAACCTCAAAATACCATCACTGCCATCCTTAAAACTTAGGTTTCTACCCTGAGCGAGCAACTCTTGCTGGTCTAAGAGATACTTATCTAACTTCTGACCCTCTCTAATCTGATCCATCAAACTGTTGGTAACCTTCAAGGTACCAAGCCTAATACTCTTAGGGGTAAACTCACAAGCTAGACTAAGGTCTCTAAACTCCTCAATCAGGTCCATCTCCCTAACCATCAAAGCAGAGATATGCAGGGTTTTCCTACTCAAGGCATCGGCCACCACATTGGCCTTTCCTGGGTGATAGGTCAGCTCGAAGTCATAATCCTTTAAGAACTCCATCCACCTACGCTGCCTCATATTCAACTCCTTTTGATCAAAGAGATACTTCAAACTCTTATGATCGCTAAAAACCTCAAACCTCGCTCCATAAAGGTAATGCCTCCAGATCTTTAAGGCAAATACCACAGCTCCTAACTCTAGGTCATGGGTAGGGTAGTTCTTCTCATGGATTTTCAACTGCCTAGAAGCGTAAGCGACTACCTTACCATTCTGCATCAGCACACCACCTAACCCTTGCTTAGAAGCATCGCAGTAAACTACGAAGGGTGCACTAGGATCTGGCAAAACTAACACTGGTGCTGATGTCAACCTATTCTTAAGGGTTTGGAAACTCTCTTCACACTTAGAGTCCCACACAAACAACTGTCCCTTCTTGGTGAGACGGGTTAAAGGCAAAGCTATCTTAGAGAAACCTTCTATAAACCGCCTATAGTACCCGGCTAACCCCAAGAAACTCCTAATCTCGGTTACAGACTTTGGCGCTTCCCGCTGGAGCACCGTCTCTACCTTAGCTGGGTCCACTACTATGCCACCCTTAGAGATGACATGTCCTAAGAAGCTCACTTCCTCTAACCAGAACTCACACTTAGACAACTTAGCATACAACTGTTTCTCCCTAAGGGTCTGCAAGACAACCCTCAGGTGTTCCTCATGTTCCTCCTTACTCTTGGAGTACACTAAGATGTCATCTATAAACACCACCACGAACTTATCCAAATAAGGGTGAAAGGTCTTGTTCATGTAGTCCATGAAGACCGCGGGAGCGTTGGTCACACCGAAAGGCATAACCAAATACTCATAGTGACCATATCGCGTCCTAAACGCTGTCTTCGGGATGTCCTCAGACTTAACCCGAATCTGATGGTACCCTGATCTCAAATCTATCTTTGAAAAGACGCAAGCGCCCATCAACTGGTCCATAAGATCATCAATCCTAGGGAGGGGATACCGATTCTTTATGGTCACCTTGTTGTGCTGTCGAAAGTCGACACACAACCTCATACTACCATCCTTCTTCTTCACCAACAACACAGGTGCTCCCCACGGAGACACACTCGGCCTAATGAACTGCTTCTCCATCAGGTCCTCCAACTGTTCTTTCAACTTAGCTAGCTCTAGAGGAGGCATTCTATAGGGTGCTATGGAAATTGGCCCGGTGCCAGGCACTAAGTCTATGGTAAACTCAACATCTCTTTCTGGGGGTAAGTTATAAACATCCCCCGGAAACACTTCAGGAAACTCTCGCACAACAGGCATGCTGGCGACATCAGGAGGGCTGCTCTCTACATCCAGGGAAGCTAACATCATGTATACTTGGGCTTCGTCTCTCATCGAAGCTCGTACTTGGCTGGCAGAGAGAAGGTCTGGATTCTTAGGCTCCTTTGGAGTTCCAAAAACCAGGGTTTTATCAAAACAGTTTCAGAAGGACATGGTTGGAAGATAACCAGTCCATACCCAGAATAATGTCCAGGTCTTTCAAAGGTAAGCATACAAGATCAGTAAGGAAAGTTTTATCATTTATAACAATATGGCAGTTCTTGTATGCATAAGAAGAAGAAACAGGTTTATTTGTAAGTGTAGAAACCAACAAATCAAACTCAAGGAAGGTAACAGGCAATTTTAGACTCTTGACCCTATCATGCGATATAAACGAGTGAGTAGCACCCGAATCATACAATACAGTTAATTGAGTTCCATCAATTAAACACGTACCTTGGATCAAGTCATCAGACTCAGAGGCTTCGGCTCCACTAAGAGTAAAGACTCTCCCAGTGGTCTTCAGTCTATTGGCCTGGGACTTCTGATTCTTGCTAGCGCTGGGAGGCTCGGCCTTAGCTCCATCACACTCGCGGTTGATGTGGCCTGGCTTGCCACACTTGAAACAGATAACCTGTGTTTCCTTGCACTGGGACGAATAGTGGTCCTGTGCTCCACACTTCCCACACCTCATAGCTCTAGGGGCATCAGAAAACCCACCCCTGAAGCTACCCTGCTGAAACTGGGGCTTCCTGCCACTCTGCTTGAAGTCCTTGCCCGAAGGGGCATACCGCTGCTTGCCCTTGTCCCTCTGATCAATCCTCTTGCCACTCTGATTGTCCGATCCTCTGGAACTAGCAGCTCTGAACTGGCTGGCATCCTCATAGATCCTGCACTTGTTGACCAGGATAGGGAAGACTCTGATCTCCTGATAGCTGATGGCCTGTTTGATCTCAGGCCGAAGTCCCGCTTCGAACTTCACACACTTGGAGCGATCATCCGTCTCATGCTGGTAAGGAGTGTAGTACCTCGCCAGCTCTTCAAACTTAGCCGCATAGTCACCGACTGACAGCGACCCCTGCCTCAAAGACAAGAATTCCATCTCCTTCTTGTCTCTGATGTCCGCTGGAAAATACTTCTCCAGAAACCTCTGCCTGAACACAGCCCAAGTCACCGCTGTGCCCTCTGCCTGCATCCTCTGCCTGCAGTTATCCCACCAATGCTCCGCCTCTTCAGTCAACATGAAGGTGGCGAAGATGAGCTTCTGCTGATCGTTACAATCCATCGCTCGGAAGATCTTCTCTGTCTCCCTCAGCCACAACAATGCTCCCTCTGGGTCATACGCTCCCTTGAACGACGGAGGGTTGTTCCTCTGGAACTTATCCAGTCCCTGGAACTCAGCTGGCCCACCGTTGTTAGGGTTGACCTGTCCGATAGCATTGGCCAGAAGTGCCAATGCGTCAGCAATCACCTGATCGTTGCGTCCTCTACCGGCCATTAGTTCCTATACATGCCCAAAACAGCCTTTAATACAGAAACTTAGCGGGTAAAAGCTACAGGCAACTAACTTAAAACATCATTATCTATAGCAAGTATAGACAATTCACACAAGAGTCACACAACAGACTCATACCACGTCCGAACAAGGTCGAATTCTCTGATACCACTAAATGTGACACCCTTCTACCCCGCATGTTAAAAGCCAATTAATTTAAAAAACAATTACAGGAAAACATGCAATTATTGAATAAAATAAACAATTGTCCATGGGTAGAAAAGTCCCACATGAACCGTTTACAACGTGGAAATGAAATAAGTTTTAAATAACGAAAACATAACAAACCAATAAAAAATAACCCAACCCCGATGTCACATACAGAGCTGGTATAACCGTTCCGGAATAAAATCCACGGAATTACAACTGAACTAACAACTACGAAAACATAAACTAGCCCTACGATGAGTGGCGGCTCCTCAGAGTCACTCCTCTCCGGGCTGCTCATCATCCTCTGCAATGTGCCAATCAGGCCAAACACAAACAACAAACATATATAGGGAGTAAGAATCGTATAAACATATTAGCATGGAGATAGGCAGTAAAGTAAACAGCAAGCATAGCAGCATCACATCAAACATCAACATCATCATTATGCTATGCAGTGCAATGCAGTACTACTCCGCTAAACCATAAATGCATGTGGATCCACTAAACTCGGGATGAACGACTTCGGAGTTACATATCCACATTGAGAATCTACTCAACGCCGGAGAATCTACTCCTTGGATAGCCAACGCATCAAACCAACGAATGCCTCGTCACGGGGGCGCTAGGAGAATCTACTCCAACCGTGGATGGCCGGATCGCCGTACTCTAGGACGATCTCCCCTATGTCGAACATCCCTAAACAACATCTCCGATGCAATGCGTATGCAACACAACAACAACGGCAACACCACCTCCATAACTCCAACGGAATCGACCGAAGGTAACAGCGGAATCAACCGCATCAACTTGCCTCGCGGAATCTACCTGAGGACTTAAGCGGAATCAACCGCAGTACCTGGGGCAAACTCTCGGCCACCAAGGTACGTAACAACAACACCTTAGACCCAAACCGTGGGTCAAGGCCTCCTTGGCCAAAAAGCACCAAGGCACAACTCATCTGCTTGCGGCACCCAAAAGGGTATCGACTTAACATCTCACCGTCTCATCATCTTTGATTATCTTTAATAACATTAACCAAGTTGTCTAATCAGTTATCATCATGGGGAAGTGGGGTTTAAACCCCTTAAGTCCTTTAATCTGGTTCTGTCACAGTGGGTTGAGCACGGTCGTGCTCGTAACCCAGCATGGTCGTGCTTAAGCACGTGAGGGGCGTGCTCCCCTGTAAGTGAAGCACGGTCGTGCTTCTTAATGAGCACGGTCGTGCTCAGCAGCACGATCGTGCTCTTTGTCCTGTACGGCCTTGCTCAAAGCGCGGCCATCTTCCCCGAATTCAACTGGGAGCACGGTCGTGCTCCCTGTTCAGCACGGTCGTGGTCATCGCGCGACAGTGCTGTTCTGGGCAGGAACAGAGACTGAAACTTAGATAAATTATCAGGGTTTTTACTCAATTATTCATAACATCAATTATCAGCATGTTTTCGGGTTTAAACTTATCATCGTAACAGCAATCAACTCAATCATGGCATCAACCCAACAATAACATCATCATGTTAATAACAGTGTTTACCAACAACAACAACCATACCACATGCAACGTAACACTATTAACATAATGATCAGAAACATACATTAAACACATCCATAAATCATGAAATCATCAAACATATAATCATGCAAATCAACCGGGGTTATGGGAACCCCTTTACTTTACCCTAAACCCAAACCTATGTAGATACTACCCTTCTCCCCATACCTGGATTGAAGGTAACTCTTTCGGTGTCCTAAGCAACGAACCGGCTCTTCCCCTTTACAGCGACTTACACCGAACAAACCTTGGATCAACAGGAAACCAAGGGTTAGTTCCCTATTCACAATAACGGAAAAGGAAACCAAGAGAGGGGAAAGGAACTTTACCGAAACCACTACCAATGATGCACTAACAGTCTCCCAATGCCTCTAAACTGTCCCAGATGGAAGAAACCAGAAAACAGCTCTTCGTGGTCGCACTGCGGCTGCTGAGTTCACCAAAATAGGGTTAAAACGTTAAAACCCTCGATTCTGTTCACGTATATAACTTCCGGACTTGAGTACGGTCGTGCTTACCCTCGAGCACGGTCGTGCTCCACTTAGCGTCATTGGACGCGGTCCACGCATTGAGCACGGGCGTGCTCCCTGTTGAGCACGGTCGTGCTCAACTTAAAATCAGAATCACGCTTCTGACTTTAAGCACGGGCTTGCTGGCTGATGAGCACGGGTGTGCTCATGTACCAGAAAGGGACTTTTAGCCAAAAATCCCACTAAGCCCTAGAACAATAAATCCAACTTAAACCAAACCAGCTTAATTAAAATATTCTGAAAAACAGGGTGTTACAATTCCACCCCCCTTATAAAAATTTCGTCCTCGAAATTTACACGTACCTCAAGGGAAAAGATGCGGGTATGCTTCCATCATCTTGCTCTCCAGCTCCCAGGTAGCACTTTCCTCAGTCGCCCCACTCCAAACCACTTTAACCAAAGGAATTTCCTTGCCTCTTAGCTGCTTCACCCTCCTATCTTCGACTCGAAGGGGTAACACCTCAAACGTCAGGTTCTCTTTCAACTGTATAGCGTCGGGTACTATCACGTGACTAGGGTCATGAACATACTTCCTGAGTTGTGACACATGAAAAACATTGTGGAGATTTGACAAGAACGTGGGTAAGGCTATCTGGTAGGCGACTTCGCCGACTCTTTTGAGGATTTGGTAAGGACCAATGAACCTCGGAGTAAGTTTCCTCGCCTTCATCACTTTACCAACCCCAGTCGTCGGGGTAACTCTCAAGAATACATGATTGCCTTCCTGGAATTCGAGCGCCTTCCTCCTTTTATCATGGTAGCTCTTCTGCCTACTCTGTGCAACTCTCATCTTTTCCTGAACTAACTTAATCTTTTCTGTTGTTTCCTGGACTATCTCTGGCCCTAGCACCACACTATCACTAGGTTCACTCCAACACAAGGGTGTCCTACATCTCCTCCCATACAGAGCTTCATAAGGTGCCATCCCAATGCTGGAATGGAAGCTGTTGTTGTAGGTGAACTCTATCAGGGGAAAAAACTTGTCCCAACTTCCAGACTGTTCTAACACACAAGCCCTCAACAAATCCTCTAAGGACTGGATGGTCCGCTCAGACTGCCCATCAGTCTGTGGGTGGTAAGCTGAACTAAGCCTAAGCTTTGTTCCTAAAGCCTCTTGCAAACTATTCCAAAACCTAGAGGTAAACCTCGGGTCTCTATCCGAAACTATGCTAGAGGGTACACCATGAAGTCTAACTATCTCCTTGATGTACAACTTTGCCAACTTCTCTAAAGGATACTCCATGTTCATCGGAATGAAATGGGCAGACTTAGTCAGTCTATCCACGACAACCCAAATTGCCTCAAAACCAGCTGGAGTCCTAGGGAGTCCAGACACAAAATCCATGGAGATACTATCCCAATTCCATTCTGGGACACTCAAAGGTTGCAACTTACCCGAAGGCCTTTGATGCTCGATCTTAGCCTTCTGACAAACTAGGCACGCATACACAAACTCAGCTACGTCCTTTTTCATCCTAGGCCACCAAAACATTCTCTTAAGGTCTTGATACATCTTAGTGGCACCTGGGTGCACACTCAATCCACTCCTATGACCTTCTTCTAAGATCAACTTCCTAAGTTCAGGAACATCTGGCACACAAACTCTATCTTTGAACCTCAAAATACCATCACTGCCATCCTTAAAACTTAGGTCTCTACCCTGAGCGAGCAACTCTTGCTGGTCTAAGAGATACTTATCTAACTTCTGACCCTCTCTAATCTGATCCATCAAACTGTTGGTAACCTTCAAGGTACCAAGCCTAATACTCTTAGGGGTAAACTCACAATCTAGACTAAGGTCTCTAAACTCCTCAATCAGGTCCATCTCCCTAACCATCAAAGCGGAGATATGCAGGGTTTTCCTACTCAAGGCATCGGCCACCACATTGGCCTTTCCTGGGTGATAGGTCAGCTCGAAGTCATAATCCTTTAAGAACTCCATCCACCTACGCTGCCTCATATTCAACTCCTTTTGATCAAAGAGATACTTCAAACTCTTATGATCGCTAAAAACCTCAAACCTCGCTCCATAAAGGTAATGCCTCCAGATCTTTAAGGCAAATACCACAGCTCCTAACTCTAGGTCATGGGTAGGGTAGTTCTTCTCATGGATTTTCAACTGCCTAGAAGCATAAGCGACTACCTTACCACACTACAAGAAAACAGCTATTTAGCTGCAAATATTTAGCGTCGGCCACGACTCCGACGCTATAGCGTCGGCCTTCCCGATGCAAAATGGACACAACACTGTTACTCGTAGTTTTTTATTTTTTTTATCTTGCGTGGGCCAGGCCGACGCTATTTTATGATAGTTTGCGTCGGCTTTGGCCGACACTATGCTGATCAGTGCGTTAGCGTCGGACCTGTGGACGTTACAGTTTGTGGGAACACTTAATTTTTAGGGGGACCACTGATTTTTCCCTCTTTTATTCTTCTACCCTCGTACACGAAAGGGAGAACCCTACCGCGCGCTGCCCCCTGCTGAGAGAACCTGTCGCAGCCGTCGTCGCCGGAAGGAGAAATTTGTTGCAGCCGTCGTCGCCGCCGGCCACTATTGGTCCTCGGTATCCTTCGTCGTCCCTGGTATGTTTTCCTTCTCCTTCTCACTTTCTTACCTTCCTTCTCTCTCATCGTCACACACCACACACCACATGTTCTACCAAGATAATCAATGACTGAGCTGGAAGAAAAAGGGACAGCTTTCTGCTCTGCTGAGTGCTGACTGCTGCTTTTCTTCTTTTTTTTCTTCTTCTTTTCTAGCTGAGACTGAGACTGGGATTGGGAACTCCTCCCTCGAAGTACAACTCTTAATTCATTTGTTCTTCTTTTATTTTATTGTTTGTTTTCATAATCGTTAGCATCAAGTTTTAGATTTTCGTAATTCCAAATTCTATTGATAGTTAGTTTCCATATACTATTTCAATTTTCAACATGATTATTATTGTTGGGTGTTGTGTTTGGTTTGTTTTCTTGTGAGAAAGAAAAGGAAGAGATTGAAATTCTCGTTCTTTGGTTGTTTCATTTTGACAAGAGTCAGAGAGAAGAAAAAAAATGCAGAACTACAGATGGAGGAGTAGAGAGGAACAAAGGTCATGAGATAGAAAGGAGTGTTATGTTTGTTGGAGAGGTGTCTTTGAGATGTATTTTTCTCAGAAAAATGTGAGAAATCAAGAGAGTTTCTTCTATTGTTGTACTGATTTTTTTATTTTTTTGAATGATGTTATGAATCATTTTCCTTACTGTTGTCTATCTGTTCGACAAAATGCTCATACCAGTTTCCTTTGTTTATTTTTCATATCCTCTGCTCTGTTAATGTCATCTCTGTTTATTTTGTGAAGCTGTGAACAAATGTGATTCTTAGTACTTGAAAGTGGCAAATGATTTCACTGTTTTGGTTATCCTAGTTGTGATTGAAATAAGCAAGATATGCTCATAATGCTGCGTTATGGAATCTGCAATGTTTATTTCTAATGTGATGATAAGTAAATGAGCTCTTGAATGGGAAGTTTAGTTATTATGCACTTGGATTAGGTTTCTTAATTCTTATGAGGTGATATTTTCCCTAGTCATCCCCTCTCTATTTCCACTCTCATTTTTCATTGTCACTCTATTTTCTTCCTACTATTTTATATAAAGTTTGTATCAGAGCCTGATTTGCAATTTTTTTTTATGCAACTATGTGTGTCACTCACGTTATAAGTAATCTTTGATCTAGCAATGCGATGAGTGTTATGTTTGGTCAAATTTTTTATGTGTCAGTGCCAAGGGATACTTTCTTATTCTAATTAAGGTCACAAGGAAGCTTTCTATGAAATACTTGCGCTATGTATTGTTAAAAAAAAAAGGTGTAGCTCTCCTGTATTGAAAGATCAAAGTCTTGAACTAGAGAGGGGCATTCCATATATTATTAATTATAGCCAACAATCAAGTGGTCTGTTTAGTAGTGGTCCTCATATTTTCATCATGGTTTACTGTCTCTACTATACTGATTTTTTGCTGTTTTTCATACTAGAGACATTTTCGGTTTCCTACTATGAAATAACTATGGAAGCAGCAAAAAATCCGTGCTATACCTGACTTTTACTGTCTCAATAAATGGATTTGGTTTAAGAATTCCTGACATAGTACTGAGGTATAGTAGACATGCCTAAAGTATACTGTAATGTGGGATGTGATAGATAGATATTTATGGTTCATAGATATTGGTTTATGCAGGGCCTGGGACCTTATTCAACAAGAAAGAAAGTGGAGAAGGAAATCAAAGATATGGCAAAGAAAGTCAACAATTTATGGTGGTATGTTTGCCATTTCTAACCTGCATCTCACAGTAATGAACATGGTATTAGAACATATTGATAGAGGTTGTATCCACAATTTATTTGCTTGTGTGTACTGTCATCATATTGCTTATTTTCATCCTTCTTAGCTCAGGCATTGATCTTCTCCCTATGTTAAAGTATCTAATTTATATTGACTTTAATCATAGCTTCTTGGTTTCTTTTGAGTTTAATCAGGCATTTCTCTTGCCTTCTCGGTCATTTTCTTAGGTTTTGGTTGCTTTTGATCTACAAGGTAGTTGGTACTTGCTCTCCAGAACAGAACATCATCGTACAACACAAATACTCACTAAGAGCTATTAGTCACTCATAGTGTGTCATAACAGATAAGGCCAAGCACTTTGCTTCAGGTTCTCTCTAACCCTGCCTACACTACTTACTAAGATATGGCCTTGCTTATATTTTTAGCCATCAACTTTTTTTTTTTTAATATTTGTTGATCATTTAAAATGATACATGGTGAAACTCTTATGAGGTGAGAAGATCTGTCTTACAACAAATAGCTGGAAAGGAGGAGGTTGTTTCTTTAGACTCCTCGCAAAATAGTTCTTCTTGAGATTACAATTGCTGGAGTTAGACGACCTGATTCAAAGCTCCCAATCAATATTAATGGCACAGAAATTGTCATTGTTGATGCAATATGGAGTAGTGGCTTGGACTTGAAGGTGTCACCTTAAACTCAACCACTTATTTTCTTTAGCTGCATTGAGTTATTTTACCTTTGTCACTCGCTGTTTATACAGACCGATCCAGGTGTGCCCATTGTATATGCTGGATTTGGTGCTCTAATGCCCACAACCTGCATCAGCTATTTATCTCATTCACAGGTGAAATTTTTGCTGAACTTTTCATGCATTACTATACATATTTTAGTGCCATGGCTTTAGAAAAACATTTTTTAAACGATGGACAATGGTATTGCAGCACATACATTGAACAAATAGCATGGCATTTTAAAATAGAATAAATCCTTAACGTTTAATGCATGGTTGGACTAGTACTAAAAAATGGCAAATAATATTTGCTTTCTTGTAGCTTAAGTGAACTTCAACTATCCACATCCACTTGCATATATATTAAACTGTTTATTTACTTCTTTGGTCAATTGAAAGATATGGGCCTTGCAAGATGGGACAACAGTGATTATTGGAGGAAAGACTAACAGAGCAAAGATGGAGTTGATTGGTCAATTCGATGGTAATTGGTGGCCTTGCAAGATGGGACAACATGCTTTGATTGGTCAATCAGTTTCAATAGCTACGGCTCAGTCTGGATCTGCTGGTTCTGAAAATTCTTTAGAAACAGCATGGAGAGCAGAGAGTGAAAGCCTCAATTCCATATTCACTGGAGCTCCTCAAAGTAAAGCTTGGAAGGATGAAACCTAAGAACTGGACAATAAATCAACGGTTCTTGTTTGTTTGCATTTATGTAAAGTCATTCTTGTTTTTAACTTTCACATTTTGTTTACAATGTGAATAGCTGTTTAAGAGTAAATGATTTGTTATGTATAGTAGACAAGCGTTTCCTGCTAAAGATCTTGTTTCTTTAAAAGGAAAACTGATTACGCTTGTTTTGTTCTAGTCACAATGACATCTTGTAACTTGTAAGGATATTATATATTGAAGTGAGTATATATTAAGGGATATTATAAATTTTTATTTTTATTTTATATTTCTAGGTTTTGTAATAATAATACAGCTACTAAATAAAAAAATTAAAAAAAAACATAAATAGTGTAGGCTAGGCCGACGCTAAAGCCAACGCTTTGGCAAAATAAATTAGCGAAGGCTTGGCCGACGCTAACTTTAGCGAAGGTTAGGCCGACGTTAAACTGTTGTGACAAGCGTAGGCTTTGGCCGACGCTAATTCTTGCGAAGGCTCGGCCGACGCTAAATTTCTCTGCCAAAACGTAGGCCTTTGGCCGACGCTAAATTAGCGTCGGCCATTTCCTATATGGTCTTTGCTGCCATTTAGCGTCGGTTTGGCCGACGCTAAAATTAGCGTCGGCCATCAATGTCCGAGGCTAAACGTTGCGTCGAGCTTTGTAGCGTCGGCCACGACACCGACGCTAAGCCGACGCTAAATGGCCATTAGCGTCGGCTTTTTCCTTGTAGCGTGGGCTTTTGGCCTACGCTAAAAGCTGATTTTCTTGTAGTGCCATTCTGCAATCAGCACACCACCTAACCCTTGCTTAGAAGCATCGCAGTAAACTACGAAGGGTGCACTAGGATCTGGCAAAACTAACACTGGTGCTGATGTCAACCTATTCTTAAGGGTTTGGAAACTCTCTTCACACTTAGAGTCCCACACAAACAACTGTCCCTTCTTGGTGAGACGGGTTAAGGCAAAGCTATCTTAGAGAAACCTTCTATAAACCGCCTATAGTACCCGGCTAACCCCAAGAAACTCCAAATCTCGGTTATAGACTTGGCGCTTCCCGCTGGAGCACCGTCTCTACCTTAGCTGGGTCCACTACTATGCCACCCTTAGAGATGACATGTCCTAAGAAGCTCACTTCCTCTAACCAGAAACTCACACTTAGACAACTTAGCATACAACTGTTTCTCCCTAAGGGTCTGCAAGACAACCCTCAGGTGTTCCTCATGTTCCTCCTTACTCTTGGAGTACACTAAGATGTCATCTATAAACACCACCACGAACTTATCCAAATAAGGGTGAAAGGTCTTGTTCATGTAGTCCATGAAGACCGCGGGATCGTTGGTCACACCGAAAGGCATAACCAAATACTCATAGTGACCATATCGCGTCCTAAACGCTGTCTGCGGGATGTCCTCAGACTTAACCCGAATCTGATGGTACCCTGATCTCAAATCTATCTTTGAAAAGACGCAAGCGCCCATCAACTGGTCCATAAGATCATCAATCCTAGGGACGGGATACCGATTCTTTATGGTCACCTTGTTGAGCTGTCGAAAGTCGACACACAACCTCATACTACCATCCTTCTTCTTCACCAACAACACAGGTGCTCCTCACGGAGACAAACTCGGCCTAATGAACTGCTTCTCCATCAGGTCCTCCAACTGTTCTTTCAACTTAGCTAGCTCTAGAGGAGACATTCTATAGGGTGCTATGGAAATTGGCCCGGTGCCAGGCACCAAGTCTATGGTAAACACAACATCTCTTTCTGGGGGTAAGTTATAAACATCCCTTGGAAACACTTCAGGAAACTCTCGCACAACAGGCATGCTGGCGACATCAGGAGGGCTGCTCTCTACATCCAGGGAAGCTAACATCATGTATACTTGGGCTTCGTCTCTCATCGAAGCTCGTACTTGGCTGGCAGAGAGAAGGTCTGGATTCTTAGGCTCCTTTGGAGTTCCAAAAGCCAGGGTTTTATCAAAACAGTTCAGAAGGACATGGTTGGAAGATAACCAGTCCATACCCAGAATAATGTCCAGGTCTTTCAAAGGTAAGCATACAAGATCAGCAAGGAAAGTTTTATCATTTATAACAATATGGCAGTTCTTGCATGCATAAGAAGTAGAAACAGGTTTATTTGTAGGTGTAGAAACCAACAAATCAAACTCAAGGAAGGTAACAGGCAATTTTAGACTCTTGACCCTATCATGCGATATAAACGAGTGAGTAGCACCCGAATCATACAACACAGTTAATCGAGTTCCATCAATTAAACACGTACCTTGGATCAAGTCATCAGACTCGGAGGCTTCGGCTCCACTAAGAGTAAAGACTTTTCCCAGTGGTCTTCAGTCTGTTGGCCTGGGACTTCTGATTCTTGCTAGCGCTGGGAGGCTCGGCCTTAGCTCCATCACACTCGCGGTTGATGTGGCCTGGCTTGCCATAGTTGAAACAGATAATCTGTGTTTCCTTGCACTGGGACGAATAGTGGTCCTGTGCTCCACACTTCCCACACCTCATAGCTCTAGGGGCATCAGAAAACCCACCCCTGAAGCTACCCTGCTGAAACTGGGGCTTCCTTCCACTCTGCTTGAAGTCCTTGCCCGAAGGGGCATACCGCTGCTTGCCCTTGTCCCTCTGATCAATCCTCTTGCCACTCTGATTGTCCGATCCTCTGGAACTAGCAGCTCTGAACTGGCTGGCATCCTCATAGATCCTGCACTTGTTGACCAGGATAGGGAAGACTCTGATCTCCTGATAGCTGATGGCCTGTTTGATCTCAGGCCGAAGTCCCGCTTCGAACTTCACACACTTGGAGCGATCATCCGTCTCAGGCTGGTAAGGAGTGTAGTACCTCGCCAGCTCTTCAAACTTAGCCGCATAGTCACCGACTGACAGCGACCCCTGCCTCAAAGACAAAAATTCCATCTCCTTCTTGTCTCTGATGTCCGCTGGAAAATACTTCTCCAGAAACCTCTGCCTGAACACAGCCCAAGTCACCGCTGTGCCCTCTGCCTGCATCCTCTGCCTGCAGTTATCCCACCAATGCTCCGCCTCTTCAGTCAACATGAAGGTGGCGAAGATGAGCTTCTGCTGATCGTTACAATCCATCGCACGGAAGATCTTCTCTGTCTCCCACAGCCACAACAATGCTCCCTCTGGGTCATACGCTCCCTTAAACGACGGAGGGTTGTTCCTCTGGAACTTATCCAGTCCCTGGAACTCAGCTGGCCCACCGTTGTTGGGGTTGACCTGTCCGATAGCATTGGCCGGAAGTGCCAATGCGTCAGCAATCACCTGATCGTTGCGTCCTCTACCGGCCATTAGTTCCTATACATGCCCAAAATAGCCTTTAATACAGAAACTTAGCGAGTAAAAGCTACAGGGCAACTAACTTAAAACATCATTATCTATAGCAAGTATAGACAATTCACACAAGAGTCAGACAACAGACTCACAACAGACTCATACCACGTCCGAACAAGGTCGAACTGCTCTGATACCACTAAATGTGACACCCTTCTACCCCGCATGTTAAAAGCCAATTAATTTAAAAACAATTAAAGGAAAACATGCAATTATTGAATAAAATAAACAATTGTCCATGGGTAGATAAGTCCCACATGAACCGTTTACAACGCGGAAATGAAATAAGTTTTAAATAACGAAAAACATAACAAACCAATAAAAATAACCCAACTCCGATGTCACATACAGAGCTGGTATAACCGTTCCGGAATAAAATCCACGGAATTACAACTGAACTAACAACTACGAAAACATAAACTAGCCCTACGATGAGTGGCGGCTCCTCAGAGTCACTCCTCTCCGGGCTGCTCATCATCCTCTGCAATGTGCCAATCAGGCCAAACACAAACAACAAACATATATAGGGAGTAAGAATCGTATAAACATATTAGCATGGAGATAGGCAGTAAAGTAAACAGCAAGCATAGCAGCATCACATCAAACATCAACATCATCATTATGCTATGCAGTGCAATGCAGTCCTACTCCGCTAAACCATCAATGCATGTGGATCCACTAAACTCGGGATGAACGACTTCGGAGTTACATATCCACATTGAGAATCTACTCAACGCCGGAGAATCTACTCCTTGGATAGCCAACGCATCAAACCAACGAATGCCTCGTCACGGGGGCGCTAGGAGAATCTACTCCAACCGTGGATGGCCGGATCACCGTTACTCTAGGACGATCTCCCCTATGTCGAACATCCCTAAACAACATCTCCGATGCAATGCGTATGCAACACAACAACAACGGCAACACCACCTCCATAACTCCAACGGAATAGACCGAAGGTAACAGCGGAATCAACCGCATCAACTTGCCTCGCGGAATCTACCTGAGGACTTAAGTGGAATCAACCGCAGTACCTGGGGCAAACTCTCGGCCACCAAGGTACGTAACAACAACACCTTAGACCCAAACCGTGGGATCAAGGCCTCCTTGGCCAAAAAGCACCAAGGCACAACTCATCTGCTTGCGGCACCCAAAAGGGTATCGACTTAACATCTCACCGTCTCATCATCTTTAATTATCTTTAATAACATTAACCAAGTTGTCTAATCAGTTATCATCATGGGGAAGTGGGGTTTAAACCCCTTAAGTCCTTTAATCTGGTTCTGTCACAGTGGGTTGAGCACGGTCGTGCTCGTAACCCAGCATGGTCGTGCTTAAGCACGTGAGGGGCGTGCTCCCCTGTAAGTGAAGCACGGTCGTGTTTCTTAATGAGCACGGTCGTGCTCAGCAGCACGATCGTGCTCTTTGTCCTGTACGGCCTTGCTCAAAGCGCGGCCATCTTCCCCGAATTCAACTGGGAGCACGGTCGTGCTCCCCTGTTCAGCACGGTCGTGCTCATCGCGCGACAGTGCTGTTCTGGGCAGGAACAGAGACTGAAACTTAGATAAATTATCAGGGTTTTTACTCAATTATTCATAACATCAATTATCAGCATGTTTTCGGGTTTAAACTTATCATCGTAACAGCAATCAACTCAATCATGGCATCAACCCAACAATAACATCATCATGTTAATAACAGTGTTTACCAACAACAACAACCATACCACATGCAACGTAACACTATTAACATAATGATCAGAAACATACATTAAAACACATCCATAAATCATGAAATCATCAAACATATAATCATGCAAATCAACCGGGGTTATGGGAACCCCTTTACTTTACCCTAAACCCAAACCTATGTAAGATACTACCCTTCTCGCCATACCTGGATTGAAGGTAACTCTTTCGGTGTCCTAAGCAACGAACCGGCTCTTCCCCTTTACAGCGATTTACACGAACAAAACCTTGGATCAACAGGAAACCAAGGGTTAGTTCCCTATTCACAATAACGGAAAAGGAAACCAAGAGAGGGGAAAGGAACTTTACCGAAACCACTACCAATGATTCACTAACAGTCTCCCAATGCCTCTAAACTGTCACAGATGGAAGAAACTAGAAAACGGCTCTTCGTGGTCGCACTGCGGCTGCTGAGTTCACCAAAATAGGGTTAAAACGTTAAACCCTCGATTCTGTTCACGTATATAACTTCCGGACTTGAGCACGGTCGTGCTTACCCTCGAGCACGGTCGTGCTCCACTTAGCGTCACTGGACGCGATCCACGCATTGAGCACGGGCGTGCTCCCTGTTGAGCGCGGTCGTGCTCAACTTAAAATCAGAATCACGCTTCTGACTTTAAGCACGGGCTTGCTGGCTGATGAGCACGGGTGTGCTCATGTACCAGAAAGGGACTTTTAGCCAAAAATCCCACAAAGCCCTAGAACAATAAATCCAACTTAAACCAAACCAGCTTAATTAAAATATTCTGAAAAACAGGGTGTTACAACTGAGACACGTGTACATTACAAAAATTCCCTCCTTTTCTCTGAAAACGTTTTGTCTTTTCACAACTGTCATTTCAAATTTATTACTCTTTATGACAAGACAACACTCATTATTTCCTTTTCTTCTTTTAAAATGCTACCAAATCGTTTCAGAAACTTTTACGCATTCTGAAAATCTTTGCTCTCTCTCTGAAATCTCTGTCTTCAACCTCAAAAATCCCTCTTTTCTAAACCCTAAAATTTCTTCTTCTCTGAACAACAATGGCACCCAAAAGCTTTCTCGAGACCATTGTTGCACAAGCGAATCTGTCAGTAAAAGAAATGAAGAAGGTTCACCCAGGGAGAGTTCCGAACTTTGAGGAACTCAAGAACAAGGGAATGGATGTCTTAACCTGAGAACGGGGTCGTGCTCACTTAAGCACGGGTAGACAACATTACCGTCAACGAGCGCGTTTTCTGGCACGGTTGTGCTCATGCATCAGGAAGGGATTTCTCACTTGAAAAGTCCCACTTAGCCTTTTACAGCACTCCTAAGGTCAAACTTAACATATAAAGCACACACATAAGCACTTAAAGGCTTAACACGAAAAATAGGGTGTTACATTCACAACAAGCTAAAGATCAGCCCAAAAGGAGGAAACTTGGAGGCTCTACCCTGTCATAAATTTGCAACTCACATGGAAGGAAAAGGTAAGGGAGGAGACTCTCTTGCATGTAACTTGGAGCCCTTCCTATTGATGTTTGTTTTCTTAAAAATGTATTTCATGTCTATTTTACTCTCTGAATTGTGTGTTATATTTGTGGTTTATGCAAAATGATTGTGAAAATATGATTATTATGTTTTGGATGATTGTTTATTGTGGTTGAATGTGCTGAATGTTGTTTTGGCTTCAAAGACTCAGGGGGGGGGGGGGGGGGGGGGGGGGGTAATTGAGTTTTCAAAAAAAACTTTCCTCTTTTAAAAAAATCTTTCCAAAACTTTTGTTTCACAAAACTTTAGTTTTCAGATTAATGTTGCCTCAGGATCTTTAAACAGAAACAGTGAAGGGCTTTTACAAAATCTTGAATAGAAGGTGATGAGGATAAGATGAATCAAGATCAGAATTGATACTCTACAAATCAAGTTCCAAACTCAGTAAAATCAATTATGCAGATTTCAGTTCAGCATTTAGAGTTTAAGAACGAGTTATGCATAAATCAAATTCAACATTAACAATCAAGAACAAGTGATATTTGTTCAGTTTAGTTGTTTAAGATTCAAGAACAGTTTACACAATGTTCAATTCAGATTTATCAGATCAAGAACAGAAACTTTAAAGAACTATGAATATCAAATATCACAGTTTATATGCGCAAGACAGAAATTAAAAGATTGAGTTCAAGAGTACCACACAACCAGATTTATACTGGTTCAGCCACCACCACTGTGACCTACATCCAGTCCCCACTCCACCTGTGGGTATTCACACACTAACACACAAGCTTTAGCAAGGTAGCTTGAAAACCTTCACACCACAGCACTCCTTCACCTTGAGATACCACACTCTTGTGAAGAGCCTCAATCAATGTTCTTCCTTAGGATTCCTCACCCTAATCACACAGAGAGACTCCCTCTCTCTTACAATCAAATAGAATAGAAAAATTGATTCCTAAACTCTCAAAAGTTCAGATATACAAATTGAAACTCTAATAAGAATGAAACATACTTTTCACAATAAGCTTAAGAAAGATGATGAATGATTTTCACAATTGATCTCACAATATTGATTTCGTGTAATTCTGATATATTATGAGTGTTCCTTTGATCCCACTTTATATAGAAAACTAGTTATAGCCGTTGGGATCAATCTAAACAGATTTGGGTTTGATAGCAAAATCTGTTGAACTGATTCAAGTTCTTGAACAGGGGTTGAGTACAGGGATGTATTAACCATTTTCATACTGATAGTTTCTGTACACCTGTGTAGTACATGGTTGTACGTGTTTTTCCATAAACTTGATCTTGGTTAATCCACCAGTACACCCATTCAGTACATCTATGTATTAATGAACATAAGATTTTCCATAAACTTGAATACACACGTACATAGCATATGTACAGGCCTATATTCAGTTAACCATTTATAACTGATCTGATTTCATGTTATGCATAGGTGTAGTACATCTATGTACTGAATAAAAAACCTTATATTCATTTGTCAGTTACAGAAAAATGATATACACCCATTGATTACATTGCTGTACTGACAAAGAATTTCATTGATTTCCAAAAAATCATTTTCATTAAAACTTATTCCTTTTAATGCAGATTATGAAAAATGATTTTCTTCATGCATTTTTTAATTGAGCTATTTGTGAATAAGAGATTTCTTCTCTTACACAAAAACATCTAAGAGTTAAATCTAATTTCTCCTTTAAGCTCTTATCTTGATGATTCCTTGATCTTTGTCCTTGCTCTTTGATTCCTCCATGTAGCTCTTTTGATTTATTGAAGTTCTTCCTTGAATATTCTCCTTTAATTGCTCACAGAACTTGTTACTCACAACTTGATACCTGTCTTTGCAATTTGACACTAAAAACACTTGCACACACATTAAATTGTATATTTGTCATACATCAAAATCTTCTAAGTTATTGAGTCTTACAAACTCCCCCTTTTTGATTATGACAAACCTTTTAACAAATTATAAAATCAGAGTGTAATATAGCAGAACCTAAGTGTTTTTATCAATTCATAATTCATGGTATCAGAGTATATGGGCACATGGTATCAGAGCTTTTAATCTTTTAAAAAAAAAAATGAAAACAAGTGATAACTCCCCCTAAATCATGTAAGCTCCCCCTCAATATGTGCATTTTAATTTGTTATGTACCTTTCTCTATATCATACATTTTCCTCCTCCTTTTGGCATTATCAAAATGGTAAAGAAACAATCATTTAAAGAACAGTAGAGAAAGTAAACTTTTAAACAAAGCATATTAAAAAGATGTTCATAACAGAGGGATAGGTGCAGGAAAATTAAAACAAAATCCATCAAGCAATTACAGACCAAGGCATTTAGCCTTTCAAAACAAATCAAAATAAGTTCTAAGTCCTAAGAACTCCTAGAACTAATTGTCTTCTTGGTCTTGAGATAATGGTTCAGCAGGGGTGTCTTCAGTTTGTTGCTCAGCTTCCTCCACAGCAGCTCTTGCAATATCAGCAATATTAACATTTTCTGGTTCAGGTGCAGAAGGTACAGGTTTAGGAGAGTCAATTCCTAATGCTTCTTTGATATGAGCAACACTCTTTTCCAATTTAGACATCCTTAAATTCAGACTAGTCATTGCATTCAGTTGCACTAGATGTCTTTTGGTTTGTCTGACATCCATGTTTCTTAGCATAGTTAATATTTGTTGAGCAAAGTCAGATGCAACATTGCCTTGTGCATCAGATGGTTCAGCTGTAGTTGTTTCCTTGTCTATCTTTCCTTATCCATCTTCCATCTTCTTTCTTCAGTCTCATTTTGCTCACAATTTCTTCACCAAACTTATGAGTTGCCCTTCTTCCAAGCTTCTTTTCTTCTCCATCAAAAGGTACATTAAAATGAGCCAGGATTTTGCAGACCAGTGCAGGGTAAGCAAGCATCATCTTGCTTTTCTTGCATTCTAACATGTGTGTAGCAACACAGTACCCCCAACTGATTTGCTTTTCATTCAACATAGCCCACATAAGCATTAAATCATAATTTTTCAAAATGGAGTGATTTCCTCCTCTTGGAATTAAAATTCTGCATACTACATAATGCAAAAGCCTATCCTTTACACTCATTACACTTGTGTAGGTAACTCTACCTTCAGGTTCATCAGAAAGAACTAGATCTGATCTTGCTATTTGCCTATCATATTCATTATACCATTCAGCTTGGGGACCATTTCCAGCAATGCTAGGTCCATAAAAAGGTAAATTCAGCAAGATTACTAAATTCCTCTAATGACATTTTGATCTTAATACCTTTAACCTCAGAGATAATTCCATTAGCATTCATCTCAAAATTTGAGTAAAAGATCTTGATCAGAAATGGGTAGTAATCAACCTGGGTTTCCAGAAATTCCTTGACTTTTTGACAGATTAAAATCTCAGTAAAATTGAATTCATTGTCCTCAAAGAACTTAAAATCCATTATCCAAGGTTCAAGGATTCCTCTATCTTTGAAATTTTGTCTAAAGAACTCTTTTTGGTTATTGGTAAAGGAATACCTTTGGAGAAAAGCATCATTGTCCATGTAAGATGTTGGAGTAGCATTTTCTGCAACTTCTTTCTCTATGGTGGATTCAAATTCCTTTCCTTTATTCTTCTTAGCAGCTTGGGAAGTCCCTACTTCCTTTTTCTTCTTTTCAGCTCTCTTTGAGGTTTCCATTTCTTTTCTCTTCTTTTCAAGAGTCTTAGAGATTTCTACTCCTTTCTTCTTCTCAGCTGACTTAGAAATTTCCATTTCTTTTCTCTTCTTTTCAGCAACTTTTGAGGGTGAAGGGCCAGTGGTTTTGGTTCTTGCCATGTTAGGGTTTAGAAAGGGGTAAAGAAATGTCTGAGATTTTCTCTGCTAGGGTTACGAATTAGGTGAAGAGATAGTGGGTTTGAGAGGATTTGAAATTTTTGAAATAAAAAAATAAATTCAAACTTCAAGCTTTATAACATTCGCATACAGGGGTGTGATACACCCACATATTAAAGATTGTATATTCTGAGTTTCTCAGATTTAACATACATGCCTGTAGTACACCCAAGTATACTTATGACATTCAGGAACTGTGTTTTCAGTGTTTTAATACATCTATGTATCACAGGGATGTATCAGACCAAAAACACAGGGGATTCATTCCTGATCCTCTATACAACTATGGATGATCACACCCATGTATAAAACATATTTCTAGTTTTAATACATGTATATGGGTTAAGTACATAGGTGTGCCTGATCAATCTATATTTAACTGAAACTCTCTTCTAACCATACACAGATAGATCATTCCAGAGACAAATCATACAATAACAAGGCATATTTACACAGATTTAAACATACAAACACTTTCAACAGAGATCAGATATAGGATTGATCAATTATGCCCAATTCTCTTCTAATGAAAAATAAGCTTTCCTTGTTCAAAGGCTTAGTAAAGATATCAGCAAGTTGCTTAGTTGTATCAACATATTCAATCACAATTTCTCCACTTTGATTAAAAGTTCTTATGATAGAGATCATGTTCAAGGTTACTTGTTGCATAACAAGCAAAATCATTCAAGGCTTCATCAATTTTCTTAGATTCAATTTGTGAAACAAAAGCCATATGATTATTTCAAGATTGATCAAATAACTTCAATACAACAATGTAGACATACTATATAATGATATATAAGCCAGCATAGAAAGATCCACAATCACACATTAATAATGATAATTAGAAAAACATATTCAATCAATATTCTTTCTTTATTGTTACCCATTTTGTGTTTGGAGAAGGCTTTATATCATGATATCAATTTTTGCTCTTGGCCTTGAAACACACCTACAAAACAGAATTTCAAGTTTGTGCTATAGGTACCCAACTTTTCTTGGGTCCTTCATGGTTAGAATATGATAAAGTTCCTTTTGGAACCCATATTTGCCTTATCTGCAATGAATAATTATTTCTCAAATTGCAGGAAGCAGCTATATGACCTTTTCTATTGCAATAATGGCATCTAGCATATTGTGATGTATTAGCATAATGAGAAACATGCAAATTTCTAAAGGTTTTTGCCTTTCTTTCAATTTTGTACACTAGATCAACTTGGTTTTTCATTTCTTTTTTGATGTCCAAGTAATGCATTCAAGTTGTCTTTATCACTAGTAATTCTAGATAGATCACCATTCAAATCATTTATTTGTTTCTCCAACTTAGGACAATTATCACATATAGGTGCATCTAAAACAGTAGCTAGTTTTTCTTTCAAAGCACAATTTTCTGTTTTTAATTTATCTACCTCTTTGTTTAAAATAGAACTTTTCTCTTCTAGGCATGTGATGGTTTTCTTAGACTTAATTAGCAATCTAGCAAGTCTAATTGATTCTTTATGAAGTTCTTCAAATGCATTTTGCAATTCATCATAAGAAGGTAATTCATCAAGGTTAGAATCATTTACCTCATCATCTTCTTCATGAAGATGAGCAGTTAAGCACAAGTTTGATTTTTCATCATTGGAATCATTCGTTGAGACAAGATTGTTATCCTCCAAATCTATGTATGCACGTTTAAGTTTCTTTTCCTTCTTAAGCTTTCTGTCAACCTTTATAGATTTTACAACTTTGAATGCGATGCTTCTATTGGTCTTGTCTTCTTCTTCACTTATCACCAATCTAGTCAACTCCATTTCATGTTCTTGTAGCTTTCCAAAAAGCGCTGCAATTGACATTGTTGAAAGGTCCTTGGATTCTAAAATTGCAGTCACTTTAGGTTGCCATTCTCTACCTAGGCATCTCATGACTTTGTTGACTTGATCTTCATTGGAGATAGTCTTTCCAAGTGCATCCAATTGATTCACAATGTGTGAGAATCACTTTTGCATTACCTCTATTGGTTCTCGATTCATGCAAAATAAACTCATACTCATGTGTGAGGGTGTTCATTCTTGCTCTTTTGACATCGGTGGTTCCTTCATGAGTCACTTGTAGGGTATCCCACATCTCCTTTGCTGTCTTGCAATTGGAAATCCTGAAAAACTCATCACGGCTCAAAGCAGAAGTTATTATATTCTTAGCACGTGCATTATATTGAACTCTCTTCTTATCATCCTCATTCCATTAAGTTTTAGGCTTATTTCTTGGAGCACCATTAGCATCTACAGTAGATGGGACAAATGGTCCATTTTCTACTGCATCCCATATGTCAACACCTGCTGCCTCAAGAAAGATTACCATTCTTTCCTTCTAATAGATATACTCAGATCCATTGAAGGCAGGAGGGCGTGCAAGGGAAGCCCCTTCATTTAAACAGTCATTGGAAGCCATACTCTTATAGCTGTTAAGCCAAACTTTAAGAGTTTAGCTCTGATGCCAATTGTTGTTTTGGCTTCAAAGACTCAAGAGGGGGGGGGGGGGGGGGGGGGGGGGGGGGGTGAATTGAGTTTTCAAAAAAAACATTCCTCTTTTTAAAAAAAAATTTTCCAAAATTTTTGTTTCACAAAACTTTAGTTTTCAGATTAATGTTGCCTCGGGATCTTTAAACTGAAACAGTGAAGGGCTTTTACAAAATCTTAAATAGAAGGTGATGAGGATAAGATGAATCAAGATCAGAATTGATACTCTACAAATCAAGTTCCAAACTCAGTAAAATCAATTATGCAGATTTCAATTCAGCATTTAGAGTTTAAGAACGAGTTATGCATAAATCAGATTCAACATCAACAATCAAGAACAAGTGATATTTGTTCAGTTTAGTTGTTTAAGATTCAAGAACAGTTTACACAATGTTCAATTCAGATTTATCAGATCAAGAACATAAACTTTAAAGAACTATGAATATCAAATATCACAGTTTATATGCGCAAGACATAAATTAAAAGATTGAGTTCAAGAGTACCACACAACCAGATTTATACTGGTTCAGCCACCACCACTGTAACCTACATCCAGTCCCCACTCCACATGTGGGTGTTCACACACTAACACACAAGCTTTAGCAAGGTAGCTTGAAAAACCTTCACACCACAGAGCACTCCTTCACCTTGAGATACCCCACTCTTGTGAAGAGCCTCAATCAATGTTCTTCCTTAGGATTCCTCACCCTAATCACACAGAGAGACTCCCTCTCTCTTACAATCAAATAGAACAAAAAAATTGATTCCTAAACTCTCAAAAGTTCAGATATACAAATTGAAACTCTAATAAGAATGAAACACACTTTTCACAATAAGCTCAAGAAAGATGATGAATGATTTTCACAATTGATCTCACAATATTGATTTTGTGCAATTCTGATATATTATGAGTGTTCCTTTGATCCCACTTTATATAGAAAACAAGTTATAGCCGTTGGGATCAATCAAAACAGATTTGGGTTTGATAGCAGAATCTGTTGAACTGATTCAAGTTCTTGAACAGGGGTTAAGTACAGAGATGTATTAACCATTTTCATACTGATAGTTTCTGTACACCTGTGTAGTACATGGCTGTACGTGTTTTTCCATAAACTTAATCTTGGTTAATCCACCAATACACCCATTCAGTACATCTATGTATTAATGAACATCAGATTTTCCATAAACTTGAATACACGCGTACATAGCATATGTATAGGGCTATATTCAGTTAACCATTTATAACTGATCTGATTTCATGTTGTGCATAGGTGTAGTACATCTATGTACTGAGTCAAAAACCTTATATTCATTTATCAGTTACAGAAAATGATATACACCCATTGATTACATGGCTGTACTGACAAAGAATTTTATTGATTTCCAAAAAATCATTTTCATTAAAACTTATTCCTTTTAATGCAGATTATGAAAAATGATTTTCTTCATGCATCTTTTTAATTGAGCTATTTGTGAATAAGAGATTTCTTCTCTTACACAAAAACATCTAAGACTTAAATCTAATTTCTCCTTTAAGCTCTTGTCTTGATGATTCCTTGATCTTTGTCCTTGCTCTTTGATTCCTCCATGTAGCTCTTTTGATTTATTGAAGTTCTTCCTTGAATATTCTCCTTTAATTGCTCACAGATCTTGTTACTCACAGCTTGATACCTGTCTTTGCAATTTGACACTAAAAACACTTGCACACACATTAAATTGTATATTTGTCATACATCAAAATCTTCTAAGTTATTGAGTCTTACAAATGGTATATAGCACAAACTTGAACTTCTGTTTTGTAGGTGTGTTTGAAGGTCAAGAGCAAAAATTGGAATCATGATATGGAGCCTTCTCCAAACACAAAATGGGTAACAATAAAGAAAGAATATTGATTGAATATGTTTTCTAATTATCATTATTAATGTGTGATTGTGGATCTTTCTGTGCTGACTTATATATTATTATATAGTATGTCTACATTGTTGTATTAAAGTTATTTGATCAATCTTGAAATAACCTTATGGCTTTTGTTTCACAAATTGAATCTAAGAAAATTGATGAAGCCTTGAATGATTTGTTTTGCTTGCAATTCATCAATTAACTTTGAATATGATCTCTATCATAAGAACTTTTATTCAAAGTGGAGAAATTGTGATTGAATATGTTGATACAACTAAGCAACTTGCTGATATCTTTGCTAAGCCTTTGAACAAGGAAAGCTTATTTTTCATTAGAAGAAAATTGGACATAATTGATTAATCCTATATCTGATCTCTGTTGAAAGTGTTTGTATGTTTAAATCTCTGTGTCAATATGCCTTGTTATTGTATGATTTGTCTTTGGAATGATCTATCTGTGTATGGTTAGAAGAGAGTTTCAGTTAAACTTAGATTGATCATATACACCTATGTACTTAACCCATGTACATGTATTAAAACTGGAAATATGTTTTGTACATGGGTGTGATCAATAGCTGTATAGAGGATCAGGAATGAATCCCCTGTGTTTTTGGTCTAATACATCCTTGTGATACATAGATGTATTAAAACACTAAAACACAATTCCTGAATGTCATAAGTAAACTTGGGTGTACTACAGGCATGTATGTTAAGTCTGAGAAACTCAGAATATACAATCTTTAATACGTGGGTGTATCACACCCTTGTACGCGAATGTTATAAATGCCTTGGTCTGTAATTGCTTGATGGATTCTATTTGAACATCTTTTTATATATGCTATGCTATGTTTGAATGTTTACTTTCTCTGCTATTCTTTAAATTGGTTGTTTCTTTACCTTTTTAATAATGCCAAAAGGGGGAGGAAAATGTATGTTATAGAGAAAGGAATAACAAATTAAATATGCTTATATTGAGGGGGAGCTTACATGATTCTGGGGGAGTTATCATTTGTTTTCATTTGTCTGATATATGTTCTGATACCATGAATTATGAGCTGATAAAAACACTTAGCTTCTGCTACACTTACACTCTGATTTTATAATTTATTAAAAGGTTTGTCATAATCAAAAAGGGGGAGTTTGTAAGACTCAATGATGATATATGACAAATACATAATTTAATGTGTGTGCAAGTGTTTTTAGTGTCAAATTGCAAAGACAGGTATCAAGCTGTGAGTAACAAGTTCAGTAAGCAATTAAAGGAGAATATTCAAAGAAGAACTTGAAGAAATCAAAAGAGTAATTTGGAGAGCTCAAGGAGCAACATGCAAGGACAAAGATCAAGGAGTCATCAAGACAAGAGCTTAAATAGAAATTAGATTTAAGTCTTAGATGATTTGTAAGAGAAGAAATCTCTTATTCACAAATAGCTCATTTGAAATGATGCATGAAGAAAATCATTTTCCATAACCTGCATTAAAAAGGAATAAGTTTTAGTGAAAATGATTTTTGGAAATTAAGAAAATCTTTGTCAGTACAGCCATGTATTCAATGGGTGTATATCATTTTCTGTAACTGACAAATGAATATAAGGTTTTTGATTCAGTACATAGATGTACTACACCTATGCACAACATGAGATCAGATCAATTATAAATGGTTAACTGAATACAGCCATGTACATATGCTATGTACGCGTGTATTCAAGTTTCTGGAAAAATCTGATGTTCATTAATACATAGATGTACTGAATGGGTGTAATGGTGGATTAACCAAGATCAAGTTTTTAAAGAACTCGTACAGCCATATACTACACAGGTGTACATAAACTTTCAGTATATAAAATGGTTAATACATCCCAGTACTCAACCCCTGTCCAAGAACTTGAATCAGTTCAACTGATTCTACTATCAGACCCAAATCTGTTTGGATTGATCCCAAATGGTTATAACTTGTTTTCTATATAAAGTGGGATTAACAGGAACACTCATAACATATCAGAATTACACGAAATCAATTTGAGAGATCAAATGTGAAAATCATTTATCATCTTTCTTGAGCTTATTGTGAAAAAGAGTATTCATTCTCATTAGTGCTTCAATTTGTATATCTGAACTTTTGAGAGTTTAGGAATCAATTTTTCTGTTCTATTTGATTGTAAGAGAGAGGGAGTCTCTGTGTGATTAGGGTGAGGAATCCTAAGAAAGAACATTGATTGAGGCTCTTCACAAGAGTGTGGTATCTCAAGGTGAAGGAGTGCTCTGTGGTGTAAAGGTTTTTCAAGCTACCTGGCTAAAGCTTGCTGTGATAGTATGTGAAAACCCACATGTGGAGTGGGGACTGGATGTAGGTCACAGTGGTGGTGACTGAACTATGATAAATCTGGTTGTGTGGTACTCTTAAACTCAAACTCCTTTAAATTCTGGTCATGTGCCCATAATTGTGTTCTTGTTCATATACTTTCTGATTCATGTTTAAGAAGCTGTGATATTGATGTTCTAAGTTTCAATTGATATTGAATACTCAGATAATTTCCGTTCTTGATCTGTGAAAACTGAATTGAACATTGTGCAAACTGTTCTTGCATACTTAAACACTGAACTGAATTAATACTACTTGTTCTTGATTGTGAATGCTTGTATCTGAAACTTGCATAATCTGTTTTCAATCTTTAAAGGCTTAATCAATTGCTGCATACTGCTATTAATGTGTTTTTAACTTGATCTGAATATATCTTTCTGAATTACCTTCTTATCCTCATCAATCAAATTGGAATTCTGTTTTGTAGGTGTGTTAGAAGGTCAAGAGCAAAAATTGGAATCATGATATGGAGCCTTTTTCCAAACACAAAATGGGTAACAATAAAGAAAGAATATTGATTGAATATGTTTTCTAATTATCATTATTAATGTGTGATTGTGGATCTTTCTGTGCTGACTTATATATTATTATATAGTATGTCTACATTGTTGTATTAAAGTTATTTGATCAATCTTGAAATAACCATATGGCTTTTGTTTCACAAATTGAATCTAAGAAAATTGATGAAGCCTTGAATGATTTGTTTTGCTTGCAATGCATCAATTAACTTTGAACATGATCTCTGTGCTGAAGTGTGTTTTCCCAGCTTGACATATGTTTGCTTTTCGTGATGTATCTCTAAACGAAACATGATCTGGAAAAACTGAGCACATATTTGAAATCCTCATTTTCGGGGTTCGAGTTTTGATATAAAGTTTGTAATTTTGGTAAATAAATGATGGGTCAAAATGGCATTCAAAGTCAGACAAGGGTTAACTGCAAAAATCACTTTCATGGACTGATCTTTGGTCCTTTCCAAAATTTTAATAATGTTTGTAGATTTTTTCTTAAAAATATGTAGCCACTTCTGGAAATAAGACAAGAAAGGTTTTAAAATGATATATAAAAATTTGGATAAAGATTTTGTTAAGATACTTAAAACTGGGTTGCAAAACAGGTCAGAATCTGGCAACTAGTTTTCCAGCAGGATGTGGGGAAAACGCCAAGAACTTGATGAACCCTAAAAATTTCAAGTAAAATCTAATAAATTAAAAGTCTTAGGTCTGAGTATGTGTCCTAATGGGTGGAATAAAGGTGAGTGCCGGAGGGAACAATTTAATAAAATTAATTAAAAAAATATAGAGTATATAGGCTACATGAAAAAGGTCTATGCATGGCAATGACTTGGGAACAATATTAAGGGGCTTGAAATTGACAGGTAAGGGTACCTTAATGATATTATCTGTGAATGGAAGTCTCGACCTCTGATCTCCATTGGGTTTGCCACCCTGCGTGATGCCTTCTATTCAGGGCTTTGTCCGAGACAGGTGATGTATTTCTAGGTGCGAACATTCTGGAGTGTGCCAAGAGTTTTCATTACCATGTGAGGATTGTTCATCCTCGGAATGAGGAGGTGACCATGATCTTTCCCTGCTCCTTTCTCATTGAAGGCGTCGGTTTTGCTTTCATACTTCTTCATTCTCATAGTGAATTGAGCTATTTGAGTCATGATTTCTCACTGAAGGCGTCGGTTCCCCCAAGGTCCATTTCCGTTTCTAGTCATCACCATTAGGATTACTTGTAGGACCTGGGAAAGTTTACCTCACCCCACGGTGTAACACCTTGCTTTTTCGTTAAGTGTTTTTTTATAAGTTGTTTGGTTGGTTAAGGGCTTAGTCGGATTTTTGGTTCAAAAGTCTCTTTCTGGTGGATGAGCACGCCCGTGCTCATTAGCCAGCACGCCCGTGCTTAAAGGCTGAAGCGTGTTGCAAGTTTTAAGTTAAGCACACCCGTGCTCAACAGTGAGCACGCCCATACTCAAGTGCGGACCGCGTCTCGTAGACGCTAAGTCCAGTACGCTTGTGCTTGCTGAGAAGCATGACCATGCTTCGTGCTGCTGCTGTCTATAAATAGTGGCACAGAAACCGAGGACGTGTTTTACAACCCTATTTTGGCAACAGCCGTCACCTAGTTGCGGCTACCCTTGTGTTCTTCCCTATTTCCTCTTCATCTATGGCGATAGTGGTGTTTTGGAAGCCGTTTGGGAAGCTTAGTGCATCTGTGTTGGTTTAGAGGTAATGGTCCCTTTTCCGCTTTTCAGTTTCCTTTCGTTTTAATAAGAGATACTGGTCAATTGTGTTTCTGATCAACCAAGCCTTAGTACCGGAGTAAGCCGCTTGAGGATTCGGGACCAGTTTACTGTTTAGGACTATTGTTAGAGCTACCTTCAATCCAAATATGGGGAGAAGGGTAGTGTACTCATTAGGTAGTGGGGGTAGTGTAAGGTAAAGGGGTTCACATGACCCCAGTTTGTTGTGTTTGATGGTATGATTAATATGTTGGTTGATTCGTTATGACAACGTGTTCTTGACTGCTATTATGTTGTTGTATAAGCCATATGTTCATAATATGTTCTTGATATTTATGTTGGTTGTTTTAATATGAACATGATGCTACGTTGATGATCGTTATTGGCATATTATTGTTGAATGTTGGTTGATTCTTGATGTTGACGTTTAAGCCTTAAAAATATGTTGCTAACTGACCTAGGGTTAATGGATTTAATCCCAAAATAATTGGCTAGTGATGAGTGTGATTTCACCTCATATTTCCTTGTCATTTTGCATGCATTTTCATATAGGTTAGGCATATTTAATTTGATTTTTGTTAGTTTTTACCTTGGAACGGGTAAGGTGGTTCTGTGGTGTTTGTGTGCAGGAATTCATGATTAAAAATAATCAAATCCAGTTGAATCGAAGTTTGTATGAAGATGGAGCTTGAAAAGCAAGGAAAATGAACAAAGCAGAGACCATCACAGCCTGGGTGTGACAACCATCATGGCCGTGATCGCGTGGGACTGAAGAAAAAAGAAGAAAGTGCAAGTCAGAAGCTGTCACGGCCTGGCCGTGACAGACATCACGGCCTGGCCGTGACAGCCATCATGGCCATGACAGACCATCATCACAAGAATTCACAAAGCAGAAGCTGTCATGGCCTGGCCCTGACAGCTGTCACGGCCGTGATGCGTAAAATCTGGGATTTTGGGATTTGTTTTTGATCTGATTTGTAATTGATTTAATCCCAAGTTAACCTACACTATAAATAGGGGGATTAGGCTCGAAAATAGGGACCTCTTGGCGTCTACCTTAGGCTTAATTTTAGGATTTCTCTTCTTCTCAATTTCTTCTCTTCTCTTAGGATTTTCATGTTTTTGTTATTCAACGTTGCTATGAACATGGCAATGTGTGAGTAGTCGTTTTATTTCTAGGAATTGGGGCTATGCCCAAGACTCGTTTTATGTGATGAATTGACGTTTTACTTCTTGTTAATTTCAATTTGCTTTCGATTTGATTCCTATTGCATGAATTACTTGTAAATTTGGTGCGCACTTATTTGCATGTCATAGATACTCTGAGGATGAACCTAGCGGTGAACTTAGGTATTGGATCTATAGGAATTGAACTTAGGACTTAAATCACGAGAGTTAGAAGCGGTCCTTTGAGGGTTCATTGAATTGTCACAAATCGTAATGGGTTCAATTTAAATACAATTACCACGAGAGTAGGGGTTGGTTTAATTGGGCACGGTTCTTGTATCTCGAGAGGGAACATTAACTTTATTAGGATAAATTCACCTTCAAAGCAATTTTGGTAATTAACAAGAGGAGTAGTCAATTTAGTAGCATAAGCAGTCTTGTTGATAACCCAATTCCTGGAAATATCTTTTAATTTGAAAAACACCAGATTAGATTTGATTGCGATTTTTAACTGATTTCGTTTTAGATATTTGATTTGTTAGTTAATCTTTATTTTAAAAACCAAATCTTTTCCAAATCTTTTTATATATAGTTTAGTTAAATTGATTTAATAATTAATTGTTATTTAAGATCACGGTCTCTGTGGGTTCGATCTTTTTATTACTTGACGACGAAGCCGTACACTTGCGGATTCACGCTATCAAGTTTTTGGCGCCATTGCCGAGGACTGTGCTTTCTTGAATTTCAATTTAATTTTTTAAATTGATTTTTCTGGACATTTTTTTTTATTTTTTTTTTAAAAAAATTTCTTTTTCTAGTGTATCTATCTCTCTCTTTGCAGGTATTTTGTCTCTTTTATGCGAAGATCCCAAAGTCTTGGAACTCTTATTGAAGTTGATCCCGAGATCGAAAGGACTTTTCATAGACGTAGGAGACTACAAAGACAAAGAGTGAGAGAAAGGTTGATCCCCATCCCACTCATGGCCGATCAACCGGATACCAAACCACTGAAGGACTACGCAGCCCCAAATGCTAGGGGTTTGCGAACTGGGATTGCTAGGCCAGAAATTGAGGCGGAGAACTACACTATACCGCCACAGTTAATCGGCATGATTAGGCAACATCAGTTTGGAGGATTACCCTCGGAAGACCCGACTGATCATGTGGAGACATTCTTGGAGTTCACCGATGCAATAAGAATTCGAGGTGCACCGGTTGATGCTATTCGCTTGAGGTTACTCCCCTCCTCTCTGACTGGAAGGGCAAGAGCTTGGTTGAAATCAGTGCCTGCTAATACTTTGTCCACTTGGGACCAAATGGAGCAGGCGTTCTTGGAAAAATTCTTCCCACCATCCAAGACCGCTTACCTACGAACTCAGATCACCGGCTTCTTCCAAAAGGACGGAGAATGCTTATCCGAAGCTTGGGATCGTTACAAGGTATTGCTAGAGTCTTGCCCACATCATGGGCTTGAGAAGTGGCTTTTAGTACATACCTTCTACAATGGAGTGGACTATTCTTCGAAGGTGTCACTTGACTCCGCAGCTGGTGGAGCATTGATGAATAGACCACTAACTGAAGCATTCAATATCATTGAAAGTGTTGCCACTAACTATCATCAATGGGGTTCAAAAAGAGGTAATAACCCGAAAAAGCTTTTGGGGGGTAAGTTTGATGTGAATAGTTCAGATTTGATTATGTCTAAATTTGACTCATTGAGTAAGCGCTTTGATAAACTTGAAAAAGCTAATGTGAGTTCAATAGGTGCTAATAATGTTGCTTGTGAGATTTGCAGAGTGCAGGGACATGACTTCGTGGAATGCCCACATGGAAGTGCTCATGAATCAGGCGCTTTGGGGGGAACAAGTGAATTCATGTCACAACTTTTATGACACGAACCCGAAGTTGCCAAACTATGTTCCCCCAAATTCTTACAACCAAGGAAGGAAGAATAACTCTTATCTCTCATACGGGAATTACAACAACACGTTGAACCATGAATTCCAAGAAGGCCAAGGTAATAGGAAAGCCGCATTGGGGTATCCTCAGGTACAAAAGTCTAAACTTGAGTCTCTTATGGAAAATTTTGTTGAAACTCAAACAAAGCAAAATGAAGAGTTTAGGCAACATGGTAGGGCTATGGGCGAAGCCATTAAGGAACTAGCTTCTAAGGTAGAAAACTTAGCTATTCACAATAAGATGCTAGAGACACAAATTGCCCAACAAGCTAGTACATCTTCTAGGACTAAGGGTACGTTTCCGGGACAACCCGAAGTTAATCCCAATGAGCACTGTAATGCTATATACTTGAGGGATGATAAGCTTGGGGTAGTTGAAAAGGGCATGGAATGTGAGGTGGACATGAGTGAACAAGAAGAAATTAAACCAAAGTATATCCCCACCACCTTACCAACCCCCAATACCTTTCCCACAAAGGCTAGTCAGGAAAAAGCAAGTAGAAAAAGAGACTAAGAGCTTAGTTGAGGAGCATGATGAAAAGATGAAAACTAATATGCCTCCTAAATTAAAAGATCCAGGAAGTTTCTCTATTGCTTGCTCAATTGGAGAAGTTAAAATAGATCATGCCTTATGTGACTTAGGGGCTGGTGCGAGTTTGATGCCACTTGCCATCTTTGAGAGGTTAGGAACCAAGAAATTGAGCCCATCCAAGTTCTCTTTACAATTTGCGGATAGCTCAACTAAAACCCGTCTAGGCATACTAGAGAATGTCCCCATAAAGGTAGGGAAACTTTTCATTCCTACTGATTTCATGGTGTTGGATATGAACGGGAATTCTAAATTCCCTATCATTCTTGGAAGGCCATTCTTGGCCACAGCTGGAGCAATAATAGATGTTAAAAATGGCAAGCTCTCTTTGAATGTAGAGGAAGGGAGGGTGGATTTTGATTTGACTGACTCATATAACAACCCTCCTTTTGAGAAACAAGTATGTAGGATTGAGATAATGCCTCCTGAGGTGAAAGAAGAGCTTAACATGGAAGCAACTCCCAAACTTTGCATGATAAATGATGCACCGAATAAAGATGAAATTGGAGTTTCGCAACATGCGGAGTTAAAACTTCCACCGGGAGGAAGTAAGGCCATGAAACTCAGAGTGAAAAGAGCAAAGCGAAAGCGCATGTGGCCATATGAACACTATAGGCTCATTGATGGACTTCCTTGGAAGAGAAGTGTTCTTGCACTTCAAAGCCCACCTGATCCCGGTTGATTGAAGGGACTATGGTCAAGCTTAAGACCGTAAATAAGCGCTTCTTGGGAGGCAACCCAAGCTTTCTTTCCCTTGTTTTTTTTTTTTTTTTTTGATTTTTGTTTTCAACAATTTGAGAAGATTAGAGGAGAAAGATCCAAATTAATGGTTTTGCCAAGTGTGTTTACAGGTTGGAAAAGCACAAAAAAAAAAAAAAACCCTCACTCTCTGGTCAATTCACGCAGCCCCCAACACCACCTAGGTAAGTTGTTCCAATTTTCTCCTCTCTCTGACTTAATTATTTACACTGGGGACAATGTAAGTTTTTAAGCTTGGGGTAGGGGTATTTTTGTTGCTTTTTGTTGCATTTTGCATATTACATGTTGCATTCATTTAGGTGTAGTTTTGCATAATCACATCATTAGATTGCCCCTTGTTTTGAAATTGCATCTAATTGTGAGAACTTTGTGCCAAATGAATTGAGACAGTGAAATTTTGAACCCAATTTTTGTATTCTTGTGATAGGCTAAAATTAAAAATTCAAGAGATGATCTTTTGATAGTTGTTAATTAGCATGTGGTTCCTTGGATTGTGTGTTTTTCATTGATTTCAAACTACTAAATGTGAGATTTTTTTAGCCTAAAAGGGGTATTCTCTAAATTTACCCCATTCCTTGTGATTGAGTGTTTTATTCCTCTTGGATTGTATTCTCTAGAACTTGACTTGAAACCGTTTTGAAACTTAGAAATTTTTTAAAACATATTTGAAAATGATTGAGGCATTAGGTATTTTTCTGGCCTTCTGAGCTTTGATTAATTAAATGCTACCCCTTAGTTGCCCAATTTTGAACTTTTTAAAAAAAAATGCTTTTCTTGGTACCTTGATTGTTTTTCATGAATTATGCATGGTATGACACCTTTTAAAGTATTGGAAAAATGGCAAAATGGTAGTTGAAAAATTTGTGGGATGGAAAGAAAGAAAAAATAAATAAATGTGTCTCTTGAATTGCAAATCTCCCCTTCTCCAAATTGATGAATGTTAAAAAAAAAAAAAAAGGAGAAGGGGATGAGAAAAAGAAAGTGAGAAATTAAATGAAAATAAGAGAAAAGAAAGGTGAAAAAGTGAAATATAAAGCCCAAAAGAGGTATTTTAGAAGGTTGTCATGCTTTGCATTGTTTTATATTTTGTTAGCCTTCTTGAATATCCCCTTTCTTGGTTTCCCCACCTAACGATTAATCCCATGGCCCCATTACAACCAAAATAAAGACCTCTTGATTCTTATGTGTTTTCATTAATAAAGTAGAGATTTTGGTTAATAGTCAAGCTTATGGTAGGGTGTCTTCCCTGAGGAAATTGAGTGAATTGTCATATGTCCCTAAACACTTGAGTGAGGTGAGAAGAGTGCCCAAAAATTGGTGAGAAGCATGAATTTAGGGAACCTAAGCTTCTAATTGGACTTGAAATTGACTGTCTCTTGATTACTTATTTGGATATGCCTGTTACTTGGATTTGTTACTCGAGTTCTTGGTTCACTGTCCATGCTCTGATTGTTTATCTTGGCTGGCCTTAATGATTGCTTGAGGACAAGCAAAATCTTAAGCTTGGGGTAGTTTGATGAGTGTGATTTCACCTCATATTTCCATGTCATTTTGCATGCATTTTCATATAGGTTAGGCATATTTAATTTGATTTTTGTTAGTTTTTACCTTGGAACGGGTAAGGTGGTTCTGTGGTGTTTGTGTGCAGGAATTCATGATTAAAATAATCAAATCAAATTGAATCGAAGTTTGTATGAAGATGGAGCTTGAAAAGCAAGGAAAATGAGCAAAGCAGAGACCATCACGGCCTGGGTGTGACAACCATCATGGCCGTGATCGCGTGGGACTGAAGAAAAAAGAAGAAAGTGCAAGTCAGAAGCTGTCACGGCCTGGCCGTGACAGACATCACGGCCTGGCCGTGACAGCCATCATGGCCATGACAGACCATCATCACAAGAATTCACAAAGCAGAAGCTGTCATGGCCTGGCCCAGACAGCCGTCACGGCCGTGATGCGTAAAATCTGGGATTTTGGGATTTGTTTTTGATCTGATTTGTAATTGATTTAATCCCAAGTTAACCTACACTATAAATAGGGGGATTAGGCTCGAAAATAGGGACCTCTTGGCTGCTACCTTAGGCTTAATTTTAGGATTTCTCTTCTTCTCAATTTCTTCTCTTCTCTTAGGATTTTCATGTTTTTGTTATTCAACGTTGCTATGAACATGGCAACGTGTGAGTAGTCATTTTATTTCTAGGAATTGGGGCTATGCCCAAGACTCGTTTTATGTGATGAATTGACGTTTTACTTCTTGTTAATTTTGTTGGCCGTGGCAACCATACCCAAGAGGGGGGTGAATTGGGTTTTAATTAAAAAATGAAAACTTTTCGATAACTCGAAACCCTTTTTAAAGTATAAACAGAATTTGCAGCGGATGAATATTATTTTCAAATTAAATCGTTGTCGCGTACAAGTAAAAACGTTTTTGCAAAAGACAAAACAAAAGTAAAAGAGATAGGGATAAGAAGATTGACACAGCGATATATCCTGGTTCGGCCACAGACTACCCACGTGGCCTACGTCCAGTCCCCAAGGCAATACGACCAAGGGATTTCAATCAACTCTAGTTTTTAAACAGGATCAACTAGAACCTTTACAATTCAGAGAACCCTTAACACAAATCTTAGGACATACTATCCCTTGTGTAAGAGCCTCAAACACTAGCTTTTAAACAGGCGCAGCTAGAACCTTTACAAAGTAGAGAATTCTTAACACAATCACAGGACGTACTATCCCTTGTGCAAGAACCTCAAGAAACCGTTCGTGAGATCACACTCACTTAAAAAAAACAAACTATAAAAGTTTTACAATGAGAAAGCACTCAAAAGTGCAGATATGAAATACAAATTGAAGCTCAAATAGCAACACCTATATGGTGTATAAGTTTCTCAAAATAATATGATCACGTGTAAGTGCAAGAGTAAAAGAAAATAGTAATCAGAGTTTAAGCACAATAGAGAGTAGAAGAGAGTAGTAGATGGGGCATTTGACAAAGGCTGCCAAGCTTCCTATTTATAGAGAATAGGTTAGGGTTCAGTGAAATTAGGTCAAGCCTCTTAAAATGCATTTCAGCCGCAACATAATCGATTATCTAAAGTCCATAATCGATTATTTAATGTGTTTCCATGAAGCGCGCGTCTGGACAGAAAGGTCATAATCGATTACCATAATCGATTATGTATTCACTGCTTTTTCCCCAAAGAAGATAATCGATTACCTTAATCGATTATGATGTTACTGACTCTTTCATAAAAGGCTATAATCGATTACATAATCGATTACAGGGTTTCGGTTGAAGCATGTTGGAAGTCAGTAAGGTCATAATCGATTATCCAGATTCAATAATCGATTATTATATTTCAAATTTGAAATCAACGGCTTTAATATCATAATTACTCATTAACACTCATTAAAGCCATTTAACCACGACTCATAATCGATTATAGCATTTCCATAATCGATTATGGTGCGTATCAGGTGGTTTTTCAAAAACTTGACAATTAAGGAAAGGTTGCCCAATTAAGCTCAATTTTAATTGTCAGTTTTAATCACATGTTATTATTTATTTAATAACATGATTTATCTTTTAAAGCACATGTTAAATATGTGTGTGTGTGAGTGATCATATTAAATTGAAAACCCTACTTACCATTTACAGATTATTCTAAAACAATCAATACAAGTAGTAAAATTCCCTTTTTACCCCTCTTGATTGCTTTGCCTAATCTTGACTGATCGTTTGGCCTTTTTCACGCTTTTTTGCAGATAAGTCCTTTAGACTTAAAATTGCTTTTGTCATTCATCAAAATATATGTACCTGTCAAGGCATACATCCACAAACTCCCCCTTTTTGATGATGACAAACATCTCAGGAGGGAATTTCTAAAATATAGAGTTAGAGCAATGAGTATATATATCTGAGTTTTAAAACGTTTGCTCAACTCCCCCTCACTTCATGCAATATTTTGAAATTCTCAAAATTCTCCCCCTTAAGCATGCACTCAAATATCTCTCCCCCTTTTGGCATTATCAAAAAACGGGAAAAGCAAGTAAATATTACATGGCATACATCCACCAAGATTTAAACATTTTAAGCATGAGATAAATTTAGCCATGGCATGCATGTAAAATAGTAAACCACACATCATAGTTTATAGATAATTTAAAGAGTGTGCATACGGAAGCTAAAGTGCCAGAAATATACAGTCATCCCAAAAGAAAACAGTAGTGAAATGTATAAACTAAATATAAAATAGTACTATATATAGTACTCATCGCCACCATCTCCTCCATCATCATTACCACCATCATCATCAACATCATCATCACCATCAGTGCCATCATCAGTGCTGCTGCTGCTGTCCAAGTCAACCTGAGGCTGTGGGGTTCCACGGAGTGGAGTGGCCTCAGATGCAGTGACTCTACGCTCCAAGGATTTTACTTCCAGTGAGAGCTCACGAATAGCCGTAGAGTTTGCTCGTATCTCAGTGGTGTTCACCCGAACCTCAGCTAGAATACTCTCAAGTAAGGCCATCATTTCTGGTGAGGTTATAGCAGGAGGTGCCTGTGAAGATGATGCTTCACCTGTATTGGTTTGCTCAGTTGTGCGCCATTTCCATCCTTTGGGTTTGTATTCCCAATCACCACCTCGAGACATGATTCCCATCTGGTTAATTGTACCCTCTTTCATCATAGCATGAAATTTCTTGTAATCCAGCTTAGTCTCTCCAGTGAGATTAACCCTAACATGCCTAATGATGCGGGTCACCAGATGACCATAGAGTAACTCAGCACTACCCCTATTGTCATACATATGCTGCATGACCAAGCCAGCCCAGTTTACTTTCTTTTTCCTTTCCAGCAACCACAGAATAACAACATCCATTCTCAACAGCTGTGAAAAATTATGGCGTCTAGGAAATAGAAGTCTAGCTACCACATAGTGCAACAACCTGCTTTGCACTTTCATTTGCCCACCAGTTATTTCCTTGTCATTAGCATCAGAAGGATCAGATAAGACATCCTTGATGGCTTGGATTCTAGCAAATTCATTTACCAAGGGTTCCGCAGCAGGACCCTCGGCAGTGGCATAAGTGCCTTCAGAAGGCAAGCCAACAACTCTTCCAAACGCCTCATTACTGAGACGAATGGGTTTCCCACAGACTTCAGACATTAATACGCCATCAACTAGCCTAAGGTTGCAGTAAAATACCTTAACCAAGTCTGGGTAGACATCCTCTGATTGTGACAGAAACTCAGTGATTTCTGCATAGTCCAGATACTCCAAAAATTTGAAGTTGCTCTTCCGCATCCATTCAATGTCCAGAAAACGGGGTTTCTGAATCTCTTTTCCAATGTAGGTGCTCATGTAGGTTGCCAACTGATCCCCATTGGTGAACCATTTATCCACTTGTTCTTGTGTAAGTGGACCCGGATTGATCGCTGCTGTTCTTTGGCGTTTGGGAGGCATGATGATGATAGGAGTGTAGTAGGATGAAGAGTTTTGAAAAAAAATGAGTTTTGTAGCAGAAAACCAGAGAAAAGAGAAGATGGAGGCGTGTGAACAGTGAAAGACAAGCAGAAAATGACGTTAGGGTTCGGGTTTACCATATAAAGTTGCACAATAATCGATTATCTTACCATCATAATCGATTATTTTGATGACGTGGCAGCTCCTGATTGGCTGGGTCCTGCCCGTGTGGTTTTGGCGCCAACCCTTCTGCTTCACATAATCGATTAGGTAATCGATTATTTTCTGGGTTCTTCATCATAAAATCGATTATTGATGAACATTGAAGAACACTAATTGATTATGTAATCGATTAGTCTGCTACTGGATTTCTGATTTTGTTGTGCTAATCGATTGGGCTAATCGATTATAGTCTTCCTGTCCACGCTGCCCAAAGAGACAGTGGATGCATAATCGATTATGATAATCGATTATGCTCTTTCTACCTGCACACTTAATAAACATATTAGCAAATAACAAAGTGTGTTATGCAGAAATGCATGACTGATTCAAAATCCCTAATTCAGTTCTTATGAAAAAGAAGCTTTCTTTTGATAGGGGTTTTGTAAAAAAAAAATATCTGCAAGTTGTTTGGTTGTTTCAACAAATTCAATCATGCAATCCCCCTTAAGCATGAATTTATAAGATTCATTTCTGAATTTAGCTTATCTCCCCCTTGACAAGTATATAATGTTGTATATTTATATTTCTATTAAACATGCAAATATTTCTCCCCCGTTCAAAAACAATTTTTCAAAATATCATTTTATTTATAGGAGAAAGCATATAGTCACATTTAATTTCAACAAGTATTAAACAATCCACAAAATTGAATATCATAAGAGATTAAGGATTGAGAAACTTATTGAATTAAATATAGGGTGCTTCTTATTTGCATCTAAATTTTGCTCTTGAAATATCTTCCCTTGAAATATCTTTTGTCCCCATATGCTTGTGATCCTGAATTTCTGATTTGTATGATCTTTGTCCCATTTTGTTCCTATGATCCAAGCACTCCTATAATCAAGCTATAAGAGATATTCTTTGGTATCCAATAACTATTGGATCCATGGGATTAGTCATTGCAAATTAATGTCAAATCAAATTTGAGTGATTATAAAATTAAATAAGATATCATATCAAGATGAAACATTTATTAGAAACTTGATTTTGGATTAAAATATATATATTTTCAAAAATGCCAGAATTCGTAGCATAATCGATTACGCTAATCGATTATGTGTCTACTGTTTTCTGCGAAAATTTTAAGCTCATATGATAATCGATTATCTTAATCGATTGCAGTGTTTCTGACTTTCTTCCCTGTTTTATCGAGGAAGCATAATCGATTATATAATCGATTATCCCATCCGATTTTCAAATTTTATAACAAGGAAAATTTGTAACTTATTCAAATTGTTTATGCCATACTTCAGATAATAATCAATCAACATATAAGCATGTTCTTGGCATTTAGCACACAGTTCCACAATCAAGCAAATATATTCAAGTTGGGATTATCACATGGAATATATCTTGATTTGATATAACAATCTTTATCAACATACCTCCATTTAACAAGTTTTGCATTTAAGCATGTATAGGAAGTAGAAGGTAAAGTTACCTCGTTGCGTGAATTTTCAAGACTATTCCTTCTTACCCACTTTCGCTTGATCTTGAGTCTACCTCTTACATTGTCTACCTTGTTTGAGTTGTTCATCAAGATACATTTACTTCTTTTGGTGGTAATTGCATTTTCTAACTTGTGAAGCATTCCTCTTGATGTCACCTCCATTTCCAAACTAGATTGTTTATCAATTTTTAGTTTTTCCTGCAAATTTGAAGAGCTGGAGAACCTTTTTGGTACCCATTTCATGTTGGGTCCTTGCGGGTTAGTGGACAAGCTATTTGCACCTTTAGGCACCCAAACAAATTTATTTCTCATACAAGAGTTTTTCCTATAGATGCACATATGAGAAATGTGTCCTAACTTTCCACAGAAATTACATATTACATCCTTTTTATTTGTCATATAACAATTTTCATACTCAACTATAGAATGACTATGACTTTGGTGTAAGTCATGTTTAACATTAGATGAATCATAGTTGGCACGAGTTGCATCTTCTATTTCATACGAGGGATGTACACATGTGAAACCTTTTGTTGTAGTAATTTCATGGAATAACTCTTCAACTTGATTATCAAGGATTTTGCAATTTTCAAAGCATGAAGAGAATTCAACTTTCACAAGATTTTCTTTACTAAGAAAAGCATATTCTTTCTTCAAAATTTCCAAATCTCTTTCAATCAATGAAATACTTTTCAATGAACTTAAGTTATGATTTTCTAAACTTATCAAATCATCATACAACTCATTGTATGCACATAGCCATTTATCATTTAATGATTTGAGTTCAGAATCGTTTACCTCCAAGTTTCTTTGAGTCTCTTGGAGAGTAGCTTGAATTTTCTTGACCAATAGCTTTTTGCTTTTATGGTCCTTTTTCTTGGCATGTTCTTGAGGATGTTTTTCCTCCATTGAATTTCGCCCTTTCCTGTTATTGCTTTCATTCTTAAAAGTGTTAGTGACAAGGTAATTATAATCAAGCACATTCAAAATAGCCTTGGCACAATCACAATCTTTAATTTTCTCATAAGCATCATCGCACAAACAATTCCGAAGAATTTGCATAGCTTTGAGATTCAAGCAAAAACAGTTTTTATCAAACTCAGTCTGATGTTGTTTGGGTTTAAGAATGAATCCATGGACTCCAATATCCCATAAATCAACATCAATTGACTGCATAAAAATTTCGATTCTCATTTTCCAATATATGAAATTCTCACCATCAAAGAATGGTGGTTTGTCAATTTCAAAACCATACATTTTGGAAAACTTTTTAAAAGGGTTGCCAACAGGATCTTAACTCGAAGCTGTTAAGCTACTAACCAGAGCCGAAGCTCTGATACCACTTGTTGGCCGTGGCAACCATACCCAAGAGGGGGGTGAATTGGGTTTTAATTAAAAAATGAAAACTTTTCGATAACTCGAAACCCTTTTTAAAGTATAAACAGAATTTGCAGCGGATGAATATTATTTTCAAATTAAATCGTTGTCGCGTACAAGTAAAAACGTTTTTGCAAAAGACAAAACAAAAGTAAAAGAGATAGGGATAAGAAGATTGACACAGCGATATATCCTGGTTCGGCCACAGACTACCCACGTGGCCTACGTCCAGTCCCCAAGGCAATACGACCAAGGGATTTCAATCAACTCTAGTTTTTAAACAGGATCAACTAGAACCTTTACAATTCAGAGAACCCTTAACACAAATCTTAGGACATACTATCCCTTGTGTAAGAGCCTCAAACACTAGCTTTTAAATAGGCGCAGCTAGAACCTTTACAAAGTAGAGAATTCTTAACACAATCACAGGACGTACTATCCCTTGTGCAAGAACCTCAAGAAACCGTTCGTGAGATCACACTCACTTAAAAAAAACAAACTATAAAAGTTTTACAATGAGAAAGCACTCAAAAGTGCAGATATGAAATACAAATTGAAGCTCAAATAGCAACACCTATATGGTGTATAAGTTTCTCAAAATAATATGATCACGTGTAAGTGCAAGAGTAAAAGAAAATAGTAATCAGAGTTTAAGCACAATAGAGAGTAGAAGAGAGTAGTAGATGGGGCATTTGACAAAGGCTGCCAAGCTTCTTATTTATAGAGAATAGGTTAGGGTTCAGTGAAATTAGGTCAAGCCTCTTAAAATGCATTTCAGCCGCAGCATAATCGATTATCTAAAGTCCATAATCGATTATTTAATGTGTTTCCATGAAGCGCGCGTCTGGACAGAAAGGTCATAATCGATTACCATAATCGATTATGTATTCACTGCTTTTTCCCCAAAGAAGATAATCGATTACCTTAATCGATTATGATGTTACTGACTCTTTCATAAAAGGCTATAATCGATTACATAATCAATTACAGGGTTTCGGTTGAAGCATGTTGGAAGTCAGTAAGGTCATAATCGATTATCCAGATTCAATAATCGATTATTATATTTCAAATTTGAAATCAACGGCTTTAATATCATAATTACTCATTAACACTCATTAAAGCCATTTAACCACGACTCATAATCGATTATAGCATTTCCATAATCGATTATGGTGCGTATCAGGTGGTTTTTTCAAAAACTTGACAATTAAGGAAAGGTTGCCCAATTAAGCTCAATTTTAATTGTCAGTTTTAATCACATGTTATTATTTATTTAATAACATGATTTATCTTTTAAAGCACATGTTAAATATGTGTGTGTGTGAGTGATCATATTAAATTGAAAACCCTACTTACCATTTACAGATTATTCTAAAACAATCAATACAAGTAGTAAAATTCCCTTTTTACCCCTCTTGATTGCTTTGCCTAATCTTGACTGATCGTTTGGCCTTTTTCACGCTTTTTGCAGATAAGTCCTTTAGACTTAAAATTGCTTTTGTCATTCATCAAAATATATGTACCTGTCAAGGCATACATCCACAAATTTCAATTTGCTTTCGATTTGATTCCTATTGCATGAATTACTTGTAAATTTGGTGCGCACTTATTTGCATGTCATAGATACTCTGAGGATGAACCTAGCGGTGAACTTAGGTATTGGATCTATAGGAATTGAACTTAGGACTTAAATCACGAGAGTTAGAAGCGGTCCTTCGAGGGTTCATTGAATTGTCACAAATCGTAATGGGTTCAATTTAAATACAATTACCACGAGAGTAGGGGTTGGTTTAACTGGGCACGGTTCTTGTATCTCGAGAGGGAACATTAACTTTAGTAGGATAAATTCACCTTCAAAGAAATTTTGGTAATTAACAAGAGGAGTAGTCAATTTAGTAGCATAAGCAGTCTTGTTGGTAACCCAATTCCTGGAAATATCTTTTAATTTGAAAAACACCATATTAGATTTGATTGCAATTTTTAACTGATTTCGTTTTAGATATTTGATTTGTTAGTTAATCTTTATTTTAAAAACCAAATCTTTTCCAAATCTTTTTATATATAGTTTAGTTAAATTGATTTAATAATTAATTGTTATTTAAGATCACGGTCTCTGTGGGTTCGATCTTTTTATTACTTGACGACGAAGCCGTACACTTGCGGATTCACGCTATCAGCTAGGAACTCGGTACTAGTTCCTGCCCACAACAGTACAGTCATGCATTAAGCACGGCCGTGCTGACAGGGAGAACGCCCGTGCTTCCAGTTCAATTTTGGAAAAGTGGCCGTGCATTATGTACGGCTGTGCAGGACAAGGAGCATGACCGTGCAGATGAGCACGGCCGTGCCTACCAGGAAGCACAACCATGCTGATGAGTACGACCGTGCATGAATGGAAGCACGACCGTGATTCACTTATGTGACTAGCACGGCCTTGTAGGGGACAAGCACGCCCGTGCTCCCCTAACAGATAGGGATGGAATTAAAGGTTTAAAAAGGGGCTTTTGACCACATTCTTCCCAATAACATGTTGATGACATAAATGACTCAGTTTAGATAACTTGGCTAATGATTAACAAATATGATTAAGATGAGATGGTGAGATGTAGTGTTTGGTAAGCCGCTACCCGTTGGGTTACCGAACTCTGTTAAGATTGACAACTTTGGTGCTTATTGGCCAAGGTGCCCTCGATGCTCCTTGGTCGAGGTGCCGTTGATGTTGTACCTTGGTAGCCGAGAGTTTGCTCCAAGGGGGCCTTGACCCAGTTGGGTCTAAGGTGTTGCGGTCAATTCCGCTACAGTTTGAGGTGTTGCGGTTGATTCCGCTGAAGTCTTGGGTGTTTATAGGCCCAAGAAAAGGAGGTGGCGGTTGCCCGTTGTTTGTTGTATGTTGCATGCATCAACGGAGATGTTGTTGTTGGTGGACGTTCGATATAGGGGAGGTCACCCGAGAGTACAGCGATCTGGCCATCCACGGTAGGTCACCCAAGGTTTGGTGACCGTGCGCTCCCGTGACGAGGCATTCGTTGGTTTGATGCGTTGGCTATCCTAGGGGTAGATTCCCCGGTGTTGGGTAGATTCCCAATGTGAATATTTAACTCCGAAGTTGTTCATCCTGAGTTAGTTTGGAACCACATGCATAATGGTGTAGTGGAGTAGTGTTGCATTGCACCGTATAGCATACTTGATATTGTTGATGTTGATGTATGTGATATATATGTTGACGTATGTTATGATGATGACATGCTGTTTGTTTTATCTTGCTTCCTATCTCCATACCGTATATGTTTACATGATTCTTACTCCCCGTTCTTTGTTTGTTTGTTTGGCCTGATTGGCATCTTGTAGAGGATGGCGAGCACTCAGGAGAGGAGTGACTCTGAGGAGCCACCGCTCATAGTTAGGACTTTTCCTTATGTTTTAGTTAGTTCAGTTGTATTCCGAGGATTTCATTCCGGAACGATTATACCAGCTCTGTTGTGACATCGGGTTGGGTTATGTTGTTTACCTTTTGGTTTATTTGTTTTAAACTTATTTTATTTTCCGTGTTTTGAGAACTCGTTCATGTGGAACCTTTCTACCCATGGATAGATGTTTTATTTTATCCAGTAAATGCATGTTTTGTTTTATACCTTTATCTTTAAATTGCTTTATAACATGCGGGGTAGTAGGGTGTCACATTTAGTGGTATCAGAGGAGGTCTGTCCTATCAGGCCGTGGTATGAGTCTGTTGTGAGTCTGTTGTGTGCTCTTGTTTGAATTTTCTATACTCGTTATAGACAATGATGCTTTAAGTTAGATTGTCTATCGCTTTTACCCGCTTAAGTTTTTGTATCTAAGAGATGTGTTGGACGTGTACAGGAACTAATGGCAGGTAGAGGACGCAACGATCAGGCGATTGCGGACGCATTGGCACTTCTGGCCAATGCTATCGGACAGGTTAAACATAACAACAACAATGGTGGGCCAGCTGAGTTCCAGGGACTGGATAAGTTCCATAGGAACAACCCTTTGTCGTTCAAGGGAGCGTATGATCCGAAAAAGGCTTTACTGTGGTTGAGGGAAACCGAGAAGATCTCCAGGGTTATGGATTGTAATGATCAGCAGAAGCTCATCTTTGCTACCTTCGTGTTGACTGAGGAGGCTGAGGGCACATCGGTTACATAGGCTGTGTTCAGGCAGAGGTTTCTGGAGAAGTACTTTCCAGCGGATATCAAGGACAAGAAAGAGATGGAGTTCTTATCCTTGAGGCAGGGATCTATGTCGGTTGGCGACTATGCAACCAAGTTTGAGGAGCTGGCGAGGTACTACACTCCTTATCAGCACGAGACAGATGATCGCTCCAAGTGCATGAAGTTTGAAGCTGGACTCCGACCAGAGATTAAGCAAGCCATCAGCTACCAGAAGATCAGAGTTTTCCTGATTCTGGTCAACAAATTCTGGATTTATGAGGATGCTAGTCAGTTCAGAGTTGCCAAGGGGTCAGATAGCCAGAGCGGCAAGAGAACTGATCAGAGAGACAAGGGCAAGCAGCGGTATGCTTCGACCGGCAAGGACTTCAAATAGAGTGGAAAGAAGCCACAGTTTCAGCAGGATAGATTCAGGGGCGGGTTCTCCAATGCCTCCAGGACTATGAGGTGTGGTAAGTGCGGAGCACCTGATCATTACTCATCCCAGTGCAAGGAATCAGTTGTGATTTGCTTCAGGTGTGGCAAGTCAGGTCATATCAGCCGCGAGTGTGAAGGAGCCAAGGTCGAGCCTCCTAGCGCTAGCAAGAATCAGAAGTCCCAGACCAATAGACTGAAGACCACTGGAAGAGTTTTTACTCTTAGTGGAGCCGAAGCCTCCGAGTCTGATGACTTGATTCAAGGTACATGTTTTATTGATGGAACTCGAATGACTGTATTGTATGATTCGGGTGCTACTCACTCATTCATATCGCATGATAGGGTTAAGAGTCTTGGTTTACCTGTTTCCTTTCTTGAGTATGATTTGCTTGTGTCTACACCTATAAATAAACCTGTTTCCACATCTTATACATGCAAGAGCTGTCATATAGTCATAAATGATAAAACCTTTGTTGCTGATCTTGTATGCTTGCCTCTAAAAGACATTGATATCATTCTTGGCATGGGCTGGTTATCTTCCAACCATGTCCTTTTGAACTGTTTTGATAAAACCTTGGTTTTTGGAACTCCAATGGAGTCTAAGAATCCGGACCTTCTCTCTGCCAGCCAAGTTCAAGCTTCGATGAAAGACGAAGCCCAGGTATACATGATGTTAGCTTCCCTGGAAGTAGAGAGCAGCCCTCCTGATGTCGCCAGCTTGCCTGTTGTGCGGGAATTTCCTGAAGTGTTCCCGGGGGATGTTTATAACTTACCCCTAGAGAGAGATGTTGAGTTTACCATAGACTTAGTGCCTGGACCAGGCCAATCTCCATAGCACCCTATAGAATGTCTCTTCTAGAGCTAGTAAGTTGAAGGAATAGTTAGAGGACCTATTGAAGAAGCAGTTCATTAGGCCTAGTGTGTCTCCGTGGGGAGCACCTGTGTTGTTGGTAAAGAAGAAGGATGGTAGTTTGAGGTTGTGCGTCGACTATCGACAGCTCAACAAGGTGACCATAAAGAATCGGTATCCCCTTCCTAGGATTGATGATCTTATGGACCAGTTGATGGGCGCTTGCGTCTTTTCAAAGGTAGATTTGAGGTCAGGGTACCATCAGATTCGGGTTAAGTCTGAGGACATCCCGAAGACAGCGTTTAGAATGCGATATGGTCACTATGAGTACTTGGTTATGCCATTCGGTGTGACCAATGCTCCTGCGGTGGACCTTTCACCCTTACTTGGATAAGTTTGCGGTGGTGTTCATAGATGACATCTTAGTGTACTCCAAGAGCAAGGAGGAACATGAGGAACACTTGAGGGTTGTCTTGCAGACCCTTAAGGAAAAGCAGTTGTACACTAAGTTGTCTAAGTGTGAGTTCTGGTTAGAGGAAGTGAGCTTTTTAGGACATGTCATCTCTAAGGGTGGCATAGCAGTGGACCCAGCTAAAGTAGAGACGGTGCTCCAGTGGGAAGCGCCAAAGTCTGTAACCGAGATTAGGAGTTTCTTGGGGTTAGCCGGGTACTATAGGCGGTTCATAGAAAGTTTCTCTAAGATAGCTTTACCCTTAACCCGTCTCACCAAGAAGGGACAGTTGTTTGTGTGGGACTCTAAGTGTGAAGAGGTTTCCAAACCTTAAAAGATAGGTTGACATTAGCACCAATGTTAGCTTTGCCAGATCCTAGTGAGCCCTTCGTAGTGTACTACATTGCTTCTAAGCAAGGGTTAGGTGGTGTGTTGATGCAGAATGGTAAGGTAGTCGCTTATGCTTCTAGGCAGTTGAAACCCCATAAGAAGAACTACCCTACCCATGACCTAGAGCTAGAAGCTATGGTATTTGCCTTAAAGATCTGGAGGCATTACCTGTATGGAGCGAGGTTTGAGGTTTTTAGTGATCATAAGAGTTTGAGGTATCTCTTTGATCAAAAGGAGTTGAACATGAGGCAGCGTAGGTGGATGGAGTTCTTAAAGGATTATGACTTCGAGCTGACCTATCACCTAGGAAAGGCCAATGTGGTGGCTGATGCTTTGAGTAGGAAAACCCTGCATGTCTCTACTTTGATGGTTAGGGAGATGGATCTAATAGAGGAGTTTAGAGACCTTAGTCTAGCTTGTGAGTTTACCCCTAAGAGTATTAGGCTTGGTACCTTGAGGGTTACCAACAGCTTGATGGATCAGATTACAGAGGGTCAGAAGTTAGATAAGTTTTTCTTGGACCAGCGAGAGTTGCTCGCCCAGGGTAGGAACCTTAGCTTTAAGGATGGAAGTGATGGCGTCTTGAGGTTTAAGGATAGAGTGTGCATACCTGATGTTCCTGAGCTTAGGAAGTTGTTCCTTGAGGAAGGACAAGGAGTGGATTGAATGTGCACCCAGGTGCCACTAAGATGTATCAGGACCTTAATAAGATGTTTTGGTGGCTTAGGATGAAAAAGGATGTAGTTGAGTTTGTGTATGCGTGCCTAGTTTGTCAGAAGGCCAAGATAGAACACCAAAAGCCATCAGGTAAGTTGCAACCTTTGATTATCCCATAATGGAAATGGGATAGCATCTCCATGGATTTTGTGTCTGGACTCCCTAGGACTCTAGCTGGTTTTGAGGCTATATGGGTTGTGGTGGATAGACTGACCAAGTCTGCTCATTTCATCCCGATCAATATGGAGTATTCTTTAGAGAAGTTAGCCAAGCTGTACATCAAAGAGATAGTTAGGCTTCATGGTGTACCCTCTAGCATAGTTTCAGATAGAGACCCGAGGTTTACCTCTAGGTTCTGGGAGAGTTTGCAGCATACCTTAGGGACAAAGCTTAGGCTTAGTTCAGCTTACCACCCACAGACTGATGGGCAGTCAGAGAGGACTATCCAGTCCTTAGACGACTTGTTGAGGGCTCGTGTGTTAGAACAGTCTGGTAGTTGGGACAAGTTTTTGCCCCTGAAAGAGTTCACCTACAACAACAGTTTCCATTCCAACATTGGGATGGCACCTTATAAGGCTTTGTATGGGAGGAGATTTAGGACACCTTTGTGTTGGAGTGAACCTAGTGACAGTGTGGTGCTAGGGCCAGAGATAGTCCAAGAAACAACAGAAAATATCAGGTTGGTTCAGGAAAAGATGAGAGTTGCACAGAGTAGGCAAAAGAGCTATCATGATAAAAGGAGGAAGGCGCTCGAATTCCAGGAAGGTGATCATGTATTATTGAGAGTTACCCCGACAACTGGGGTTGGTAGAGTGATGAAGGCGAGGAAACTTACTCCGAGGTTCATTGGTCCTTACCAAATCCTTAAAAGAGTCGGCGAAGTCGCCTACCAAATAGCCTTACCACCGTTCTTGTCAAACCTCCATAATGTTTTTTCATGTGTCTTAACTCAGAAAGTATATCCATGACCCTAGTCACGTTATAGTACTTGACGCTATACAAGAGAACTTGACGTTTGAAGTGTTACCCCTTCGAGTGGAGGATAGGAGGGTGAAGCAGCTAAGAGGCAAGGAGATTCCTTTGGTCAAAGTGGTTTGGAGTGGGGCAACTGAGGAAAGTGCTACCTGGGAGCTGGAGGGCAAGATGATGGAAGCATACCCGCACCTTTTCATTTGAGGTACGTAGAAATTTCGAGGACGAAATTTTTATAAGGGGGGTGGAATTGTAACACCCTACTTTTTTGTTAAGTGTTTTTTTTATAAGTTGTTTGGTTGGTTAAGGGCTTAGTGGGATTTTTTATTCAAAAGTCCATTTTTTGGTGGATGAGCACTCCCGTTTTCATTAGCCAGCACGTCCGTGTTTAGAGGTTGAAGCGTGTTGCAAGTTTTAAGTTGAGCACGCCCGTGCTCAACAGTGAGCACGCCTGTGCTCAAGTGCGGACCGAGATCATAGACGCTAAGTCCAGCACGCCCGTGCTTGCTGAGAAGCATGACCGTGCTTCATGCTGTTGCTGTCTATAAATAGTGGCACAGAAACCGAGGACACGTTTTACAACCCTATTTTGGCAGCAGCCATCACCTAGTTGCGGCTACCCTTGTGATCTTCCCTATTTCCTCTTCATCCATTGTGATAGTGGAGTTTTGGAAGCTATTTGGGAAGCTTAGTGCGTCTGTGTTGGTTTTGAGGTAATGGTCCCTTTTCCCCTTTCAGTTTCCTTTCGTTTTAATAAGAGATACTGATCAATTGTCTTTCTGATCAACCAAGGCTTAGTACCGGAGTAAGCCGCTTGAGGATTTGGGACCAGTTTGCTGTTTAGGACTGTTGTTAGAGCTACCTTCAATCCAGGTATGGGGAGAAGTGTAGTGTTTAGGCAGTGGGGGTAATGTAAGGTAGAGGGGTTCCCATGACCCCGGTTTGTTGTGTTTGATGGTATGATTAATATGTTGGTTGATTCGTTATGATAACGTGTTCTTGACTGCTATTATGTTGTTGTATAAGCCATATGTTCATAATATGTTCTTGATATTTATGTTGGTTGTTTAAATATGAACAAGATGCTACGTTGATGATCGTTATTGGCATATTATCGTTGAGTGTTGGTTGATTCCTGATGTTGACGTTTAAGCCTAAAAAATATGTTCCTAACTGACCTAAGGTTAATGGATTTAATCCCAAAATAATTGGCTAGGAACTCGGTACTAGCTCCCTCCCAGAACAGTACAATCGTACATTAAGCACGGCCGTGCTAACAGGGAGCATGCCCCTGCTCCCAGTTAAATTCTGGAAAAGTGGCCGCGCATTATTCACGGTTGTGCAGTACAAGGAGCACGACCGTGCAGATGAGCACGGCCGTGTCTACAGGAAGCACGACCGTGCTGATGAGTACGACCGTGCATGAATGGAAGCACGACCGTGCTTCACTTATGTGACCAGCACGACCATGCAGGGGACAAGCACGCCCGTGCTCCCCTAACAGACAGAGATGGAATTAAAGGTTTAAATAGGGGCTTTTGACCCCAATCTTCCCAATAACATGTTGATGACATAAATGACTCAGTTTAGATAACTTGGCTAATGATTAACAAAGATGATTAAGAAGATGATATGGTGAGATGTTGAGTTTGGTAAGCCAGTACCCATTGGGTTATTGCACGCTGTTAAGATTGACAACCTTGGTGCTTATTAGCCAAGGTGTCCTCGATGCTCCTTGGTCGAGGTGCCGTTGATGTTGTACCTTGGTAGCCGAGAGTTTGCTCCAAGGATACCTTGACCCGGTTGGGTCTAAGGTGTTGCGGTTGATTCCGCTAAAGTTTGAGGTGTTGCGGTTGATTCCGTTGAAGTCTTGGGTGCTTATAGGCCCAAGTAAAGGCGGTGGCGGTTGCCCATTGTTTGTTGTATGCTGCATGCATCATTGGAGATGTTGTTGTTGGTGGACGTTCGACATAGGGGAGGTCGCCCGAGAGTACGGCGATCTGGCCATCCACGGTAAGTCACCCAAGGTTTGGTGACTGTGCTCCCCTGTGACGAGGCATTCGTTGGTTTGATGCGTTGGCTATCCTAGAGTAGATTCCCCGGCGTTGGATAGATTCTCAATATGTATATTTAACTCCGAAGTCATTCATCCTGAGTTAGTTTGGATCCACATGCATAATGGAGTAGCGGAGTCGTGTTGCATTGCACCGCATAGCATGCTTGATATTGTTGATGTTGATGTATGTGATATATATATGTTGACGTATGTTATGATGATGCCATGCTGTTTGTTTTATCTTGCTTCCTATCTCCATGCCGTATATGTTTACATGATTCTTACTCCCCATTCTTTGTTTGTTTGTTTGGCCTGATTGGCATCTTGTAGAGGATGGCGAGCACTCAGGAGAGGAGTGACTCTAAGGAGCCACCGCTCATAGTTAGAACTTTTCCTTATGTTTTAGTTAGTTCAGTTGTATTCCGAGGATTTCATTCCGGAACGGTTATACCAACTCTGTTGTGACATCGAGTTGGGTTATGTTGTTTATATTTTGGTTTATTTGTTTTAAACTTGTTTTATTTTCCGCGTTTTGAGAACTCGTTCATATGGGACCGTTCTACCCATGAACATATGTTTTATTTTATCCAGTAAATGCATGTTTTGTTTTATACCTTTATCTTTAAATTACTTTATAACATGCGGGGTAGCAGGGTGTCACATATGGTGGGTGCCAAATGTTCCTGTAAGAATCCATATAGCCGGAATATGACCGAAACTTGGTAAAGTATGCTATTAGTTGTGTTCACGATGCACTTAAAGTGAAGGACTAGGATTTGTCTCTTCAACCCCAAGAACTTGGCAAACACTTAAGAGAGAGTTATGAATGTGTTCTAAAGTGTCATCCCGGCCTTATAATAAGATTTGAGAAAAGGTTGTTAATTAGTTTTAGATAAGTGTTATCTCATTAGTTTTTTTGTCATTTTTTTTTAGAGGGACAAACTTATGGCATTTCATTAATCATCAAATCCTCAATACAAGTAGGAGCAGAATTGGGACTAGTACTAATAGGAAATGTGTGCATATTTTAGTGGGTTGCAACTAATAGGGAATACTGGAAGCTGTCTCATTGTTGCACTTGATTGAGCTATGTAGTAATAATGTGGACAGATTCTCTGAATTATTTTTCTCAGTATGCAGCAGATTGGATGATGATAGTGTTGGAGTGCAACATTGGATAGTCATATGACTTGAAGAGTGCTTATAAGTAATGAGTAACCCTCACCCTATAAGCTAGCTTTTGGGTTGAGTTAAGCCCAATCACAAATTCTAAGATGGTATTATCAGAGCCTATCCTAGATCCGTTGGGCTACCCGCAATCCAATCCTACAAACTTCAAGCTCCAGATGTCCAGTCCTGATCGTTAGGGGGTGTGTTGGAGTCCCACTTTGGATGATGATATGATCTGAAGAATGTTTATAAGTAATGGGCAACCTTCACTCCATAAACTAGCATTTGGGGTTGAGTTAGTCCCAATCACAATTTCTAAGAGATAGGAAGTGCATTTTCTATGATCTCATGGAGTCTTTGGAAGAAAAGAAATCATAAATTGTGGGAGGACAAAGACACAGAAGTGCAACGTATTATTTATAGGGCTAAGGATGTGTTGTGGTCATGCGGTCTGGACAGCACCCCTCTTGGTGTGATTACTTGTAACATTGATGCAAGTTTTTCTGGCCAACACGCCCTCACTGGTTTTGGCATATGCTTGCGTGATCATCAAGGTTGCTTTGTATCGGCCGGCCAAGACTAGTTGGATGTCCCCAAAATTATTGGTTCATGAAGGTGAGGTTATGGCTCTCTTGCAAGCTCTTCCAGAGGACGAGTGGAATGGGCTTACAGAAAGTTATTTTTGAAATGGACCGCAAAAGAGTTGTGGATGAGCTAAATAATCCCAGGACAAATTTAACAGAATTTGGTTCTCCTTGTAAAGGTCTTTTATCTTCTTTCCCAAAGTTCAAAGTTAAGGGGGGGTGTATTGGATTAAGATTTCAAAAGATTTTAATGGACTTTTTTATGATAAAAAAGTCTTGTGGTATTCAATCAAGACTTTTAAGTAATCTAAATAAGTTTGGTGGTATTCAATCAAGACTATCAAGATTTTTAGAGAGAGAATCTAAATCTAGTGGTATTCAATCATGACTTTTTACAAGTAATAAAAATTCCTCTGGTATTCAAAAACTTCCTGATTTCGATGGATTGTTTTTTAAGATGGATTTTGTGGGACTTTGTGTGACTCTTTAGTTATTTTTTAGTAACAAAAAGTCTCAACTCAACACATGAGATTTATCAGGATTCTTCATTCTTATTTCTCTTCACCATATGCCTTCACCTCTCTCCCTCTCTCCTCCCTCCCTCCATTTCTCTTCTTCTCCCTCTCTCTCCTCCCTCCATCTCTCTCCTTTCTCCCCCTCTCTCCCATCTCGCCCCACGGTTGTCGTTCAACCCAACATGAGTTACCAAACAACTTTTAGAGTGTGTGTTTGTTACAGATTATTTGATGAAAGAAAACACTTTTTAAATTGAAAAAAAATCATTTGTAACGAGTTTGATTGTATTTGTTTAAGCTTTTCATTAAAATCATTTTTTAAATAAATCATTTTTAAGATTAAAATCAGAAGCTACAAGATTTTGCAGGTAATGGTAATGACCCTCCAAATGGAAATGAATTGTTCAATCTTCACCATGCATCCTTGAGGAATGTGATCGAGAAGATATTTGGCATTTTTAAAACGCGGTTCACAATTTTTAAGTTAGTGCCATTTCTATTCATAACACAAGCAGAGCTTGTGTTAGCATGTGTAGCACTATATAAGTTCCTTTGTAAAGAATGTCGTTATGATGAACTACAATTGAACCAATAGACAAATCTTTATCTTCAATATCACCAGCTAATATAGACAATAATTTTGAACCTATTGTTCAAACCCAAGAGCGGGAATGAGAAGATGTTAATGCTTGGAGGGCTAGCATAGCTTTAGATATGTGAAGAAATACAACTTAGGAGGACATGAAGTTACATCAATTTGACTAATAATTAAAAGATTAAAAAATTGTATTGGGTTTTACTTTTATTTATTTATTATATTATTCATTTCTTTATTACTTTTTTCATTGGCTCTTATAACTTTGAATGTTTGCTAAAAATTCATGTTTTCCTTTCAAATCTTATAAATCCATATAGTCCATTCAAATCTTATAAAGTCTTATGAAATAAATCCTTTAAAATCCACACATGAGAATCTTGATTATAACAATCTTTAAAAACAAGTCTTTTAAAATCTTATAAGTCATTACATTTCTATATAATCTTTTAAAATCCATAAGACTTTTTTAGGCCAAAACAATCTTTTACAATTCCAATCCAATACACCTCCCTAAGTTTATTAGGGGACAAGCTAATATCATATCTCATTAGTTATCACCTTTATTTCAGGGGTGTTTATAATTATCGTGTGTGTACTTATGTTATTATTTAATTAATTATATTGGTGCCACATAATTATCACAATTCATAAGTCATATGTATCAAGCTCGGTTGTCAACCTCCACGTCTCGATTAGTATATTTCTCTTGATGTGATCAGCGATCGATAGGGAGATTTCAGCCGATACATAAGTTTTATATATTGAATATATTCTAAATATATAAAAGTAAATCACCTATAATTTACGGGATAAAATTCTGATATTTATACAGATGAAGGTGAAAAACAACTTACAGAGCTGCAAAGCAGCAATATGACATACACAAGATTGCTTTGTTATCAAAACAGTATCCGTGTGGAGGGGTTGCCTTCAATGTCAAGCACACCTTAATAATACCAGAAGTCAAGTCAATCTTGAAGGATAATTGTCATATTAATCGTTCATGAATAGGGAAACTCTGAGTTGTCATATATATCTGATTTGAAACGGGGAAATTGGGAAAAGATTCCTTGATTCTTTCTTATAATAGATCACCGTATGTCACGCAAATAATCGAAATGCTTCCAATAAATTTATCATTTAATTATTTTTTTTTCTTAAATTTATCATTTAATTATCTTTTTCAGCCAATATTTATATCTCTTGAAGAAAGCATGTCCATACAATAGCTAATGACCATATTAATTTTCATGCAACAACTTTTTGCTTTTTTTCTAATGACATTTTAATGAGAAACATGTAAGGGGATGCTATACAAATATTCAACTAGGGTGTTGTACAAATCGAATTGACACATGAAGCTTATAATCTAAATCAAATTAATTAAATTGGTTCGAATTAATTTAGTTAATCGATTCATTTCATTTCAAACTAAAACCAAACTAATTCTCTTTTGTTTATTGACTTCCTATTTCTTTGTTTTAATCCTAACCCCCTAAGGTGTTAAATTCGGACTTTTGACTTCTATTCAAATATTTTAGTGTCATTCTCGATCCAACAAGAATGGAATCACGCTCTGGAGAATTTGTACCTATATGACATCGGTTTTTGGAGACTCGTTTTCTACCGAACTAAACTAAGAGCGCTTTATTTTCATAAATAATTTTATAATCGGCTCGACTCTAGGATTGATCTTTTTTTTGGTAATCAAAAGGGGTAAAGCCCAAAAACACAAAACTACCTAAACGGTAGATACATCACTGGGTATGGATGCCCCAGAAAAATCATTAAAAAAAAAAACTATCCGTGAAAGCTCCGCACAAGACTCATTCAAAGCATGAAACCCAATAAGGTGAAGAAGGCTCCAATTTGAAAGCCAGTCGGTACACCTGTTACCTTCTCTATAAGTGTGGCAAAAAGAAATATTCTACTCCCTACTCTGCCACTCCCTTATGTACCCCAAAATCGTGATGGTTGTTCTACCAGCTTTCTGCTATTGGACAGCTTCAATAAGGCCATAGAATCAAATTCCACTAAGATTACGTTTGCCTAACTCCCAGGCTAATTGGATGCCACGAAGGACACCCCCAAAGTTCAGCTACAAAGGCACTACATTGCCCAATATGCATGCCAAACCCATGTACCCACTAGCCATTGTTATTTCGGATAATACCACCACAACCTGCATCCCCCGGATTTCCTTTGGAGGGACCATCGGCATTGAGTTTGTACCAACCATCCGGGGGGAAATTCCACTTCACATAAACCAAAGTCCTGCCTGTAAGTACAGTCCCCATATGCGTGTCTTGAAGTCCCTGATCACAATAAGTATTCGCCAAGGACTTAACCACTATATGTGGGTTATTAGGCCTAGAGTAATCATCATCAAATGTCATTTTGTTTCTCCACGTCCAAATAAGAGAGCATGCCACCATGAAAATTGTTGGCCACCTCCTGTAGTTACCTAATCCCATATTATCACGTAGGTTTAGGACTATCCAATCCTGGAGAGTAGCAGAAAAGAATGCTGCTATATTGGACGAATGAACTAGAGGAATCCAAACCTAAGTGGCCCTTGGGCACTCCCTGAGAACATAAAAAGTGGTATCAGGGCAACTCATACATAAACCACAATCTGGTGATCCATGCGTCCACATACTACGACGAGCATTGATTAACAAACGATCATGAGCTACTCTTCACATATGCATTTTCAGCCTTTGTGAACCATTCACTATGCCACATTCGAAATTTAATAGTGCACACTTAATAGCAAGTTTCGGCAAAAGGCGCTCTAAAAAATGCGCGAAAGTATTTAATACCGTTGACCATTCGAAACATTAGTAAATTATAAACCTTTAATAGCGGTTCACCATGAAAACACTATCTTTACCCTTCATAACCTATTTTGATAAAAAGCACTACCTCATACATCGTTAATAGCACGTAACCAGGGAAGCGCTATCATAATAGACCATTTTAACAGCGTTTACTTGGGCAAACACTATGAAAATTGTAACTATCATAGTGCTTGAATGGAAAAACATTATCTTTTCCTCAAAATAAAACTACACTTTCTAGGTGACCAACTCTCTGCCCGTAGTCGTTGGGCGTTGGCACAATTCATGGAACTGGTGGAAGTACAATAAACTCTCTACACAGAAAACCCGATATTCAACCATTAATGCATAGAAAACTGGAAAGTAATCAATTCAACCTTAACAGTTATTGAATTAACGCTCCTAAACCTAAGCCAATTTCTCCTATAAATAACCCTCTTCTTTGTTCTTATCCCACACTACAAATTTTATAAAATCTCCTCATGTATTTTTCTGTGTTCTTATCTCCCAGAAAAGGCCTGTACTCTCATATTTTTTGTCGTGTGTCATGTCTAATATCTAGATGAAGGTCAGAAGAAGTGCTATCCTAAATGTCATGACAGACGGCAAGAAGATATGTGAGTGTCATCGTCTCACCCAAATGCCTCACGAAATGTGAAACCAGGGCCCCCCAGTACTGTTCTAATCCCATATGAGGATTATCAAGTAGTCACTGACAAACCCAAACAGAAGGGGAGCCATTCAAAAAGATATGTGAATGACATATGACCATTATGAGGGGTATCCATTAGGTGCTCGCATGAAATGACATAAGGTGGCAGTGGCATTGGCGACCCATAACATAATGGGCTTTTCAAGCAACAAATCTTTCTTTTGGCGTGACAGACGACAAAAAGATATGAGAGTGTGCTATAAAATGCCCACATGAAATGAGAATCGATGCCCTATGTGCAGATAACACTACAACAGAAAAGGCTTTAGATAGCATTTCCGTGTGCCTTTTAATAGCGTTTTTAAGCGCTATCTATGCCCTCGTTATTAAATGTGGTTAGTAAAGATAGCATTTAAGACGCGCTATTAAAAGATGACTTTAGATAGCGTTTCCGCTTACAAACAAACGCTATCTAAGGTGTGTGTTTGCCGTGTTTTTGGTGAGGCTATGTGTGCCTTTAGATAGCGTTTTTTTATATATAAATGCTAACTAAATGAATGCCTTTAGATAGCGTTTGTATATATAAACGCTACATATGTCTTTAGATAGCATTTATTTATACAAACGCTATCTATTCCCATATATATATATATATATATATATATATATATATATATATATATATATATTTTAGTTTACTAATTTCTTAACTTTACATCCACCCTGCATGTTCATCAAAAACAAAAGGTTTATATCAACCAAATTATAGGTAGTAATCTCCAATAGTATGTGCAATAGAACTCAAACACCTAAGTTACTTGAACCAAACCATGCATAATACATAGTTTAGACCATATATGACAAGGGCTAAATAAATTTTTCAACAATATAAGGAGACCAATCTTCCTTGACTTCAGATAGTTGAGCAGTGGAATATGTGAAGCATTTGTAGTCAGGGAAGTACTGCGACAACAAAATTAAATAAATCAAATTACAATTGCTATCACATTTGAATGGTCACATTTAAAAGTAAATAACAAGCACTGAAACTACATACCGCCACTGGTATTTTAACTTGGTTTTGTAAGATAATTTCTTTCATGAAGCACATTACGTAATACCCACAATCTGTATCGTTGGGTTGTCTTGGGCACTATAAAAAAGAAAATAGTAAATAAATAGTAAAAAAATATATACACTAAAAAAATATTATTATCATGTAAGAATGCAAGGAAAAAGATGTTGAGACCTCATAAGTCTAAAACACATTCAATGTGTAGATTCTCTAAGTTTTGATGATTCCAAATAGTTCAAGTATGATAATGTTGAACCAAATGAAATTACTGACATATTTGATAAGTGTGCAGGAAAATAGACTTAAGGGCACTCGTCTATTTTATGACCCGTCTACTTTTTAGTAGAAGCTAAGTTCAGACTCGTCTAAATTTCCACTCGTCTAACAGTCAGTCAAAGATCAAGTCAACACTCAGTCAAGACTAAGTTCACTTGATGACGTGGCAAGAAGCATGCGTCTAAAAATGACTCAGTGGATCACCCGTCTAATTTTGGAATGAGCTAGCACCCGTCTAAAATTTGTACTGGATATCATCCATCTAAATTTTAGATGACTTTCACCCGTCTAAAATCTTATGACTGATACCAAGTCAGTGTGTCAGAAATCAAGGCCAAGTCACCTTATTCAAATTATATGCCTTCCTTAAGGATCTCGAAGACCTTTAGACAATAGCTCAAAGGAAAAAGAATGTTGTTTCAAGGTTTTAAGGAATAAACACGCAATCTCTGCACCACAGCAGTAACCTTTTGCCTGTTTTAGTACAAAGTAAAAGTACTTTCTGGAAAGTGAACTGATGTTGCACTGAAAGAGGAAAGCTCTCTGCTACAAGTACAAGAAGTCGCTGCTATATACTCTGAAAGAACAGCTGCTCAGTTTAAAGTGTACTCTTGGACATCCTTGTCAAAGCTCAACGTTCCCAAGCATTTAATGTATATACAGAACCACTCTTTGGCATTAATGGTGTCTCAGTAAGCTCAAGTCAGAAGCAAACACTTTCTGAAGCTGTGACAAAACGGATCTTTTGATTGAAGTCTTTAAATAGATCAAACAATGAAGATGAAGGCAAGAAGTTGAATATCAGAAAGAACACTATGCAGAAACATTTACTCTCTTCATTAACTTCTTCATTCCTTCATTGAATACACATTCAATCATTTGATATAAATTCGCAGTCTTTCATACTTCATATTTATTCCACTCTTTCACTGTGTTTGGTTCTATGGAAAAAGGGAGGAAGGAAAAGGGGAGGAAGGAAAAGAAGGTTTTCCCTTATTTGGTTCACAAAGAAAAACAGGGAGGAAAGAATAAATTGCGTGGGTCCCACTAAAAATTCGTTTCCTCCCGGATTGGGGAGAAAGCCCGAGGAAAAGCGTGGGTCTGGATGCAAATGACCTATATACCCCTGATTACCTCATTCTCATCCTCCTCTGTTCCCCTCTCCTACACCGTTCTCACTTTCAATCTCGTGCGCTACCGCTCGTCGGAGTAACCGTCTCCGATCTTCTTCCACCGAGTCAACCATTGCTGTCGGTAACTCTGATTTCAGTGAATCCGCCGCCTTCGTGATTGGAGATCGTAACCAGATTGGCCTCCTTTGGGTCGTCACCAAGGTTTTCAAGGTTCTCTGCCACTCTGTCGCCCGAGCCACTGTTGAATTCGAGGGCGACTTGAATAAGATCTTCGTAAGTTGAATTCTTTTGTACTGACGCTGTTGCCACATCATTAGTCACGTCTTTCGTTCTTGTTTCTCTGTTTCGCTCTTCATTCCTGTAGGCAAACTACTTTGAACCTCCCGTCTCCTTTTGATGATTTTTTTTTTTTTTAGCAAAATCAAGGATTGGGTTTTTCTGATTCGCCAATTCGTACAGTCAACAATGGTATCTAATTGTTATTTGTTTGTGTGCCATACAATCTCTGGTGGACTTTAATAATGCGATTGAGAAGATTGGGTGGTTGGAGAGGCTGTACATGTGTGTTGAATTAATATAGTGATAAGTATGCATGAGATTGACTGATATGAATCCAGACTATAGTTCTGTGGAATTGAAGTTGTGTATGTGCTCCTTAATTCTTCTTCCTGACTCTTTTGCAATCTGGGGCCTTTCTTTTGTATGTGAAAGGAAGCATGTTATAATAAAAGATTCCATGGGATGCCAGTGATGACATCCATTATTTACTAAGAAACAAACAGATATGTTATTCCCTCCTGCCTTTGTTAACGACTTTCCTGTGTCAATGCAGGTAATGCAAATACTCACAGACATGTTCTTTTCTTGTATTGATTGTCCCTTTCTAATTTGGTCAAATTAGGCAGCTGAATATAAAAGACTAAAATCATATTGAAATTCTGTTCAGTGTCTTTAGACCTTTTAAAGAATCTGTTTAGACTTTTGACTCTATAGACCATTCAGATCAACTAAACCATATTGAGAAGACTATGAGTGATTTCTTAGCTTGCATAGCCAACAGAGATATCACATTGTCTCGAGTGAAGTGTAAATTATTCATAAATAACTCCAATCGAAAGTAAGTTTTGGTTGAAACATCCTTAGAAAAGCAAAATTAATCATTGAATTGATGCAAAGTTAGTTAATGATAGCAAACAAACAACCTCCAGACTACTCGGGCTATGATTTCAGATATGATACGACCAAGTAGCAATAATAATATTAATATTCGAATACTTCTTGTTCCAAGTTCCTGATAGAGTTCATCTCATTGGAGGTAGTTAAATGCTTGGTACGTATCTCATATTTTTTGAGGTGGCAGAATTAGAGTCTAAAGTGTACAAAAATCAGATAGTAAAAATAGTACAGATAGGAGATGATGTGAGATGATTTGTAAGTGTGTTGCTACAATTACTCTGTGTTATCTGTTTAGTTCTCAGGGACTAACGGCTCAAGTTGGTCCAGCCAAGGCTCAGGGAGGAAATGGCAATGCCATTATGAATGGAATAGAGGTTTTGAAGATAAACAACTCTGGTATAGGACACTACCTAGAATCCAGCAACACAATTGCTAGCGGTTGAAACTTCGAGTGCAGCTGCAGTGCAAGTGGATCTGTTTTGTGTACTTGTAAAGGGACTCACATTGTCAAGTTATGGTTAATTTGCACTAGAAAATGTAGTATGATTGGACAAGATGCTTTTTATTAACATTCAATCAAAATTTATTAATAAATTAAATAAATAATTTAAGGGAATATTAACATACTCCCACTTATCTATCCTATATTGTTTATTTTTAGTTTACACTTTTGTTCAACAATGAGTTGTACCTTGCGAGGTTATTCAATTTTTGTACTTATGAAACTTTTATAGGTTAACATGATTAGGATTAGTTTTGAAGACAATCATGTAGTTAGATATGTAAATGAGTCGAGTCGAGCACTTGAAGTTGGAGTTTAATTTGTGAAAAAATGAGTTGCTGAAGTTTGACTCATTTTTTAAATGAGTCTTACTAAAAGCTCGAGTTTGACTTTTTTTAAAAAATAGTAAAGCTTGAGTTTGGCTTGTTAAGCTCATTTATAACTTAATTATTTTTGCATTTATATTTTTTAAAAATTATTTTTTAGTTAATCAATTTAGTATTTAATGAAGATTTTAATATTATATGATAATCTAAAAATAAAAAATATGTGCTTAACATGTGGTATTGAAATTTAATAATTTTAGATTATTACATTTTCATAATTCAGTAAATAACAAATTCATAACATACTACTAAAACAAGAAACTAAAAAAAAAAAACCGTACAGAAGTGTTTTTTTTAAAAAAAAAAAAGATTTATATAATTATAATTTTTTGAAGATATATATAGGATTCTCACGGAGTATTTATTTTTTCATTTTGTAGTGAGAGTATATTTACATTCCTTTTATATTTATTTACAATATATTTAAGGGCATTTTGGTCATTTCACAAATATATTTTTTTCTTTCCTCTCATTTTCTCCTCAAACAAACAAGAGGAGAGAAAAGTTCCAGTTTTCTTTCCTCTCATTTTCTCTCCTACCAAACAACTAAACAATCCTCCCATTTTCCACTCCTTTTCTTTCCTTTTCCTTTCTTTCCTCTCACTTTCTTTCCACCCACTTTCACTCCTACAACCAAACAAAGGGTTTGAGTGTGATATGAAAGATTTGCAAGTTGTATTAGTTACACAAAAACCTTTTCATTCCTTACTGTTTTGAGCCTGAAGAGGCTAGGTGAGAAAAGAATACTTGTTTGAGTGTTGAGCCTGAAGAGGCTAGGTGTGCAAAGAATACTTGTACTGTAATTTACTCAATTATAGTGGAAACTTGGTGCTGCCAAGAAACTAGACGTAGCCCTGTGGATTTTGGGGTGAACCAGTATAAATCTCTTGAGTGATATTTCTCTTTCCTTTATCTTTTATTTTGCTTAAGTATTGTTTCTGTTTAAGCTTTTAACTTGGGGAGTTAATATTGTGATTATCAAACTCTTTTTTAACCTTCTCTGATTGCTTGTGCTACTTTGTTTTAATATTAGACGTTTCACTCGTCTAATTTTCTCTTATCTAAACCTTGCTTGATGTGCCTGCGAAAATCTTTTTAAAGTAACCGAAAAAGTTGGTAAACACAATTCAACCCCCCTTCTTGTGTTAACTTTGGTTATTTCAGTTGGTATCAGAGCTTAGCCTCTGGGTTGAGCACTTAACAGTGTAGAGGAAAAGATCTTGGAAATGGCAGGAGAAACCAGTGGAAGCAAGAACCATGCTGGAGATGGATCCTCAATGTCGAGACCTCATTTCTTCAATGGAGAGGACTACATCTACTGGAAAGAAAAGATGAAGTGGTTTTTACAATCCACTAATTCTGATCTTTGGGATATCATTGATGAAGGTCCCTTTGTTCCTAAAGATGACAAAGGAGATGAAATTCCTAAAGCAAACATGACCACTGATCAAAGAACAAAATGGCAGCTGAATGCCAAAGCTAGATATGCAATCATGTGTGCTTTGAGCAGAGAAGAATTTGAAAAAGTCTGTGCTTGTGAGTCTGCAAAGGAAATATGGGACTCACTAGCTATTGCTCATGAAGGAACCAGCAAAGTCAAAGAAACCAAAGTCAGCATGCTTGTCAGAAAGTATGAGTTGTTTAAAATGGAGGAAGGTGAAACTATTGGCCAAATGTACATGGAAGGTTTCAAACCATAACCAATGGATTGAAATCTCTGGGAAAAACTTACAAGACTGAGGAACACATTCAAAAGATCCTCAGAAGTCTTCCAAAACAATGGAGACCACTTGTAACTGCTATCTCTCAGGCCAAGGACTTAACAACAATGAAGCTTGATGAGCTTCTTGGTACTCTTCAGATTCATGAATAAGAACAGATTGAAGAGAACAATGGAAAGAAAAACAAGTCCATTGCACTCAAAGCTGACAAAAAATCGTCTAAAGGAGCAAGTTCAAAAGCTCTCAAAGTAGATGAATCTTCAGAAGAATCTGGCGAATCAAATGAGGATGACTCTGATGATGAAGATGATGAACTTTCTCTTTTCACCAGAAAAATGAAAAAGCTGTGGAAGAAAAGAAACTTCAGAAAAGACAAACCCTTCAGGCGCTTCAACAAAGAAATACACAACAAAGATGGTGGATCCAATGACAGAAATGTCATTGTATATATGTTATGAATGCAAAAAGCCTGGTCACATCAAGGCAGATTGTCCTCAACTCAAAAAGCAATCTTCCAAGAAATTCTTCAACAAAAAGAAGAAAGGAATGATGGCCACTTGGGAAGATCTTGATGAAAGCTCCACTGAAAGTGAAGGAGAGGAGCTTGAAGCAAATCTCTGTCTTATGGCAGATACTGATTCAGAATCAGAAACTGAGGTATATTCTGAACTTGAGAAATTGAATGATGCCTATGATGAACTATTAGAGGAATCCAACTATGTATCTAAAGCTTTTAGATCCCTCAAGAGACAGTATGCTAAACTCTCAAATGAGTATACACAGAAATCTCAAGAGTATGAGAAATTAGCTGAAGAGAATAGTAAACTTAAGACTGAAAAGTCTAAAGTTGAGATCTCAGTTGAAACTCTACCATCTGAAGAAGTAACTAAACTTCAACAGAAAGTAGAAGAGCCTACCTCAGATCTTGCCAAGTTTGTTAATAGTAGAGATAATCTGACTAAACTCTTAGGAAGTCAGAGGCACTCCCTTAACAAAGAAGGTATAGGATATTCCAATCAAGAACATCATAAAGGATCAACAAAATTCTCAAATGTAGCTGCTAAATTTGTATTAGATAGCTCAAATAGATCTATATGTTCCCACTGTGGAAAATCTGGACATATCATGTCCAAGTGTATTCACAAAAACAGAAGGAAGTCTTCACAGACTCCTCATACTAACAAAAAAGGACCCAAGAAAATATGGGTACCTAAGGTCATGATCATTCCTGTTGCAGACATACTCAACCGGGACAAAGCAAACACCTGTCATGGTACCTGGACAGTGGATGCTCGCGACACATGACAGGCGAAAGGTCTATGTTCCTAGACCTCCAACCTAAGAAAGGTGGACATGTAACCTTTGGTGGCAACCAGAAAGGAAAAGTTGTTGGTGTAGGTAAAATTGGTGGTAAACCTCCTTTGCCTATTATCCATGATGTTTTATATGTGAAAGGATTAAAACATAATCTGCTTAGCATAAGTCAATTATGTGACAGTGGATTTTCTGTATCTTTTTCTAAGGATGCATACATAGTCAATGACTGTAGTGGAAAGACCCTCTTTTCTGCCAAAAGGCAAAACAATCTGTATAAGATTGACATGATTGAACTTTCAGATCAAAGTGTAACATGCTTTATGTCTAAAGAGGACGAAAATTAGCTGTGGCATAAGAAACTAGGACATGTTAGTATGAAACAAATTTCTGAATTGAAAAGGCATAACCTTGTGAGAGGATTGCCTGACATTTCTTTTAAGAAAGATATCTTGTGTGATGCATGTCAGAGAGGTAAACAAGTAAAATCAAGTTTCAAATCCAAGAAAGAAGTCACCTCCTCTAGACCTTTGCAACTGTTACACATGGATCTGTTTGGACCAGTCAGTGTAGCTAGCCTAGGTGGAAAGAAATATAGTTTTGTCATAGTTGATGACTATTCTAGATTTACATGGGTACTCTTCTTAACCCACAAGGATGAATCTTATAAGGTATTTTCAGTATTCAGTAAAAGAATACAAAATGAGTAAGGTTTTTGTATTTCTGCTATCAGAAGTGACCATGGAGGAGAATTTGAAAATGAGCAGTTCAAACTGTTTTGTGAGGAAAATGGTATTTCTCACAATTTCTCTGCACCTAGAACTCCACAGCAAAATGGAGTAGTTGAGAGAAAGAATAGATCTCTTCAAGAGATGGGAAGAACAATGCTTAATGAAAATAATCTTCCTAAGTATTTCTGGGCAGAAGCCATTAACGCTGCTTGTTATGTACAAAACAGAATACTGATTAGGCCTATTCTAAATAAGACTCCTTATGAATTGTGGAAAGGTAGAAAACCCAACATATCATATTTTCATGCATTTGGTTGTGAATGTTATATTCTCAACACAAAAGATCATCTTGGTAAATTTGATTCTAAAGTAGATAAAGACATATTTATTGGATATTCTGAAATGTCTAAAGCTTTTAGAATTTTTAATTCTAGAACTTCTGTTGTGGAAGAATCAATTCATGTAAAGTTTAATGATCGTTTGAAGACTGATAGGGAACTATCAGATCTAGAGGATGATGTTTCAGGTATTGAACTTGACCCTGCAGTAGAAGAATCTTTAGACAAGTCAAAAGTAGACGTGTCTGAAATACAGACTAATACTGATAAGTCTGAAACTCAGACTTTGAAGAAAGATTCGAAATTCAAGACCTATCATCCAGAAGATCTCATTATTGGAAGTCCATCTCAAGGAGTTAGAACCAGATCTGCTTTCAATGAAAACAACAACATGGCCTTCATATCAGATTTGGAACCTAAAAGGATTGAAGAAGCCCTGCAAGATGAAAGCTGGATTCTCGCCATGCAAGAAGAACTAAATCAGTTCAAAAGGAATGATGTTTGGACTCTAGTTTCTAAACCCAAAGAGAAAACCATTATTGGAACCAGATGGGTGTTTAGAAATAAACTAGATGAAGATGGAAAAGTGGTAAGGAACAAAGCTAGACTAGTTGCTCAAGGCTATAATCAACAGGAAGGTATTGATTTCACTGAAACTTTTGCACCTGTAGCTAGATTAGAAGCAATTAGGATTCTCATGTCATATGCTGCACAACATGATATAACTCTATCAAATGGATGTTAAAAGTACATTTCTAAATGGAATAATTGAGGAGGAAGTTTATGTCAAGCAACCTCCTGGGTTTGAGGACTCTGAGAATCCTCACAATGTCTATAAGCTTAAGAAAGCTTTGTATGGACTCAAACAAGCTCCTAGAGCTTGGTATGATAGATTAAGCACATACCTCATGGAAAATAATTTCATTAGAGGAAAAGTAGACACTACACTTTTCAAGAAATGCTCAAGAAAAGATTTCATAGTAGTACAGATTTATGTTGATGATATTATATTTAGTGCTACTAATGAAAAGCTCTGCCAAGAGTTCTTTGAGTTGATGCAGAATGAATTTGAGATGAGCATGATGGGAGAATTGAAGTTCTTCCTTGGTCTTCAAATAAAACAGTCAAATGATGGAATCTATATCCATCAACAGAAGTACACCAAGGAGCTTCTGAAAAAGTAAAAAATGGAAAATTCAAAGCCTATGAGTACTCCTATGCATCCAACAGTTATTCTAAACAAGGATGAGGAAGGTAAAAAGGTAGATCAAACTGTCTACCGAGGTATGATTAGATCTCTGCTATACTTAACTGCTAGCAGACCTGATATTCAGTTCAGTGTTTGTCTTTGTGCTAGATTTCAATCAAATCCTAAAGAATCTCATTATAAGGCTGTCAAAAGAATTTTCAGATATTTAATTGGAACCACTAACCTTGGTCTATTATATAAGAAATCTGAAGATTTCAGGTTAGTTGGATTTTGTGATGCTGATTTTGCTGAAGATAGAATTGATAGAAAAAGCATCAGTGGAGGATGCCACTTCATTGGAGCAAATATGATCTCCTGGTCAAGCAAAAGGCAAAGCACCATTGCTCTATCAACTGCTAAAGCTGAATATATATCTGCAGCTAGTTGTTGTTCACAACTTCTTTGGGTAAAATATCAACTTGAAAATTATTCAATGATTGAGCATAATATATCTGTTTGGTGTGATAATACTAGTGCTATTAATCTGTCTAAAAATCTAATACAGCATTCTAGAGCAAAGCATATAGAGATAAAGTATCACTTCATTAGAGACTATGTTCAAAAAGGTGTTTTTGAAATTAAGTTTGTAAACACTGATTATCAGTAGGCAGACATTTTTACTAAACCTCTAAGTGAAGATAGATTTGTTTTTATTAGAAGGAATCTTAACATGCATAATGTGTCTGAATAAGTGTTTGCTGATATGTCTGAAAAATTACTTGTCTAATATTCTATGATTACTTGACTCGTCTATTTTTCTTATGTTCCATTATGCTTCACTCGTCTACTTTAGCCAAGCGTCTAATGACGTGGCTAAAAGCACTCAGTGCTAAATCCTGACTGAGACACATGTACATTGCATTTTCCTTTCTTTTCTTAAAATATTTTAATATCTATCTTTTCAAATTGATTGATTTCCATTTATGGCAACACTCTCTCTCCTTGTTCCCAACGTAAAAAGCACTCAAGTGTTTTTAATAAAAACCTGTGTCTTTTCAAAATCTACCCACTCACAATTTTCTTGCTCACAGACTCTTTCTCTAAACACTCTTCATCTTCACCTTCTCGAAACCATTTCTGTCAAACCCTAATCTTCATTTCTCAGAATCAATGGCACCCAAAAGCCTTCTTGAGACTTTATATGAGAAGACCAAGCTATCCGTCACTGAGCTGAAGAAGGTGCTTCCTGGAAGGGTTCCGAATTTTGATGAACTCAGAACCAAGGGTTTGGATGTGCTTCCTGAACTTAACCATGCCGGATGGTTACCGTTCTTTCAACTTCAAGAAAGCGTCTTCCCTGCTCTAGTTAGGGATTTCTGGACCACGGCAAAAATCACCAAGGATAATTCTACCCATATGATTTCTGGGGATGTTGGTGAGGATCACATCTTTATCACTCATGAGTTACTCACTGAAGTAACAAAATGCCCTAGGGAATGAGCTGGGCATTATAAAGAATGGATGAAGGATCAAGGGGAAGCTAATGTGAATCTGGTGCTCTATGGAACTGCAAAACCTGTTAACATGGACTCCAAATATTTGACTCCTAAGGCAAGATTTCTGCATGTTTTACTTATAAATTGTGTGATGCCTAGGACTGGGTCTAGAAATCATGTCAATATGTTGGAGAAGTTTGCTCTCTTTCATCTTGTCCAAAGAATTAGGATAGACATTACTGACCTGATTTTCGTGCATATGGAGAAAGCTGTAAAGGGAAAGGATAGATTATCCTTTTGGAATGATTATGACAAGGATCTTTAGGGCATGCAAACTGGACTTGAAAAAGGCTGTCTCTGTTGATCTCTGTACTGAGATTACAACAAAAACCCTATCCTTGATGAAGATGACCTTGACCCCTACCCTTGGACAAAATGCTGAAGCCTCTGTTCAGGTGGAAGAAACTATTTCCATTCCTGGTGTTAAAACTGAAACTATTGAGGAACCAGCTGAGGAAGTCAGGGATCAACTTCAGAGGAAGAAAAGGAAAGTCACCAAAGCAACTGCTGAAACTTCTGTGCTTGAAGATCCTACTCAGGTTGTTGAACCTACTACTGAATCTGCTTCAGTTGCTGAGGAAGCTGCTGCCTCTACTCCTAAACCTCCTAGTATCACTAAGGTCTTCAAAAGGAAGAGAGCAGTGCAAGCTGAGGGGGAGTCTCAATCAGAAGAGACTTTGATCCCTAAGAAAAAGAGGACAACTGTCACAAAGAGGAAGCTTGTCTTACCTCTCTCTCCCTCATCATCACCATCACCTCAGAAGGATTCATCTCCTCAACCTCAACAAACAAAACCCTTTACCACAACAACTCCAACTCCACAACCTTCACCACAAAGAACACCACCACCACCACAAAGAACACCATCCCCTCAATCATCACCAAAAATCCCAACTCCACCTACATCACCAAAAATTCCCACTCCATCTACATCACCAAAAATTCTCACTCAACCTACTTCACCAAAAATCCAAACTCCACCACATACATCACCCAACCATCACACTTCTGAACCTAATCCTACCATATCAGAAACTCACATGTCTGATACTCACTCACCAATACCATCCACACCACAAACATCTCACCATTCTGACATTCTTCAAACTGAGGATGTCAATGACTTTGAGTATTTTGACAATCTCACTCCTCCTCCCTCACCCAAATCACCAATCCCTGACCATATCAACAACCAGTGCCAAGTCCCTCTGAGAACAGTCTTTCCAGACTTCTTCTATGAAACCAGACACAACCCTATCCCCTTAGCCACTATACCTCCCTACCACCTATCTTCCATAACCACCCCTTTCTCTGTCACAGATGAATCCTGTTCCAATTACCTTGATGGCAAAGCCTTGGATATGATTGCCTCTCTAGAAGCTGAAAGACAGATTGTGAGATTGGAAAGATCAATTAAGCTTGTTGGAAAATGGCTATTCAATCCTCACATCTTCATGAAGCCCTCTACTGCAATCAAAGTGATGCCTGACTCCATGACTTTGAAAGGAAAGCAAAAGATCATTGACTTACCTAGAGATCAACAATTCTGTCTCATCAAGATCAATGACAGCAAATGCAAGTACAGGAAGAATCTTCTGACCACTGAGACTCATCATCAGTTTCTAAAAGTCAGAGACATCTATTGGAGATGTGGCTCTAGTTCTGGGTTAACAGAAGAAGAAAACGCAGACATTCCAACTAGAGGTAACCAAGCCTATGCTCTCTACCCCTTCTCACCCTCCATTTACACATTCCCTCCTTTCTTCATGGTTTTCCCTTCTTTGTTCTCAATTTTCCTGAAACTGCCCCTTTCACACACATAAATCTCATAAGGAGATCTTATGAGTTTCTTCTCTCTGTAGTAGACTCTCCTCTGCATCATGACAGAATTCATGCTTTTCTAGAGGAATTCTATCCCAATAATGATTTTGTAACCACCACTCTTTCAACTAATGTTTTTCTAGACCCTCATCCTGAGGATAACATCTCTGTTGAAGAGTAACCTCCTACCCCTCCTCCTTGTCCACCTCCTCCATCAACTTCTGTAACTTCTTTGGCCACAACAGGTACTGCCTCTCCAGTTGTTGCATATGACCCTGCTGCACATCAGAGACTTGATGAAATGGCTTCAAGTTTGCAGACTGTCATTCAAAGACAGGATGAAGCAATTGCTCAACAAACTGCATTTCAAGCTCAGATGCTAGCTCAGCAGCAAGCCATGCAGCAGATGATGGAAGCATTCTTCAAAAGCCAAGGAGGCCCTAGTTCTTAGATTTTTAGGAATCTGTTTTTCATTTCCTTCTTGAGTCATGCAATGTACTAGTCAATGATGTCTATCACTTGTAACCCTTTTTGACTCTAGTTATATGAAATGATTTTAACTTTTGATTTCTTTTTGGCACTTTATATTTTATATCTCTTTGATTGATGCCAAAAGGGGGAGGAAAATATAGATAAGTTTTCATGATTTTATTTTATGACCATCTGTATTAAAAGTTGATTTCTACTCTGATATAATGTTTATGCTCTAATATTTTGTCCGGCTAAATTACACTTTTGGTCCCCAAATTATTTTTCAATAATCAATTTGATCCCCAAGTTTTTAAGATGTTCATTTTGGTCCTTAAGTTCCTAAAACTTATTCAATCGAGTCCTTCCGTCATGTTGACTAACAGACATGGACGTTGACCCTGTCTGGTCCGCCAGAATTGGGGACCAAATTGAACATTGAAAACAAACTTGGGGACCAAATTAAACATTGAAAAACAATTTGGGGACCATTATTTTGGGGTCAACGTCCATATCCGTTAGTCAACTTAATGGAAGGACTCGATTGAATAAGTTTTAGGAACTTAGAGACCAAGATGAACATTTTAAAAACTTGGGGACCAAATTGAACATTGAAAAACAATTTGAGGACCAAAAGTGTAATTTAGCCTATTTTGTCCTTACTTGATGCATAAACTAAGGGGGAGCATAACATACTCTGATCAACTGTATCTGTTTGAAAATTCCTACTGTTTCTTTTTTATGTTCAATAAACTCAGAAAAGATATTTGTCATCATCAAAAAGGGGGAGAATGTTGAGACCTCATAAGTCTAAAACACATTCAGTGTGTAGATTCTCTAAGTTTTGATGATTCCAAATAGTTCAAGTATGATAATGTTGAACCAAATGAAATTACTGACATATTTGATAAGTGTGCAGAAAAATAGACTTAAGGTCACTCGTCTATTTTATGACCCGTCTAATTTTTAGTAGAAGCTAAGTTCAGACTCGTCTAAATTTCCACTCGTCTAAAAGTCAGTCAAAGATCAAGTCAACACTCAGTCAAGACTAAGTTCACTTGATGACGTGGCAAGAAGCATGCGTCTGAAAATGACTCAGTGGATCACCCGTCTCATTTTGGAATGAGCCAGCACCCGTCTAAAATTTGTACTGGATATCACCCGTCTAAATTTCAGATGACTTTCACCTTATTCAAATTATATGCCTTCCTTAAGGATCTCGAAGACCTTTAGACAATAGCTCAAAGGACAAAGAATGTTGTTTCAAGGTTTTAAGGAATAAACACGCAATCTCTGCACCACAGCAATAACCTTTTGCCTGTTTTAGTACAAAGTAAAAGTACTTTCTGGAAAGTGAACTGATGTTGCACTGAAAGAGGAAAGCTCTCTGCTACAAGTACAAGAAGTCGCTGCTATATACTCTGAAAGAACAGCTGCTCAGTTTAAAGTGTACTCTTGGACATCCTTGTCAAAGCTCAACGTTCCCAAGCATTTAATGTATATACAGAACCACTCTTTGGCATTAATGGTGTCTCAGTAAGCTCAAGTCAGAAGCAAACACTTTCTGAAGCTGTGACAAAACGGATCTTTTGATTGAAGTCTTTAAATAGATCAAACAATGAAGATGAAGGCAAGAAGTTGAATATCATAAAGAACACTAAGCAAAAACATTTAGTCTCTTCATTAACTTCTTCATTCCTTCATTGAATACACATTCAATCATTTGATATAAATTCGCAGTCTTTCATACTTCATATTTATTCCACTCTTTGAGTGTGATCTGAAAGATTTGCAAGTTGTATTAATTACACAAAAACCTTTTCATTCCTTACTGTTTTGAGCCTGAAGAGGCTAGGTGAGAAAAGAATACTTGTTTGAGTGTTGAGCCTGAAGAGGCTAGGTGTGCAAAGAATACTTGTACTGTAATTTACTCAGTTATAGTGGAAACTTGGTGCTGCCAAGAAACTGGACGTAGCCTTGTGGATTTTGGGGTGAACCAGTATAAATCTCTTGAGTGATATTTCTCTTTCCTTTATCTTTTATTTTGCTTAAGTATTGTTTCTATTTAAGCTTTTAACTTGGGGAGTTAATATTGTGATTATCAAACTCTGTTTTAACCTTCTCTGATTGCTTATGCTACTTTGTTTTAATATTAGACGTTTCACTCGTCTAATTTTCTCTTATCTAAACCTTAGTTGCTGTGCCTGCCAAAATCTTTTTAAAGTAACCGAAAAAGTTGGTAAACATAATTCAACCCCCCTTCTTGTGTTAACTTTGGTTATTTCAAAAGAATTATAACATCATTCCATATTCCTGGTATTAGTACCAATTCATTCACACTATCATGCAACAGCCCCCATCTGCCTGTTCCCATACTAACATCCTAGTTAATAAAATAAAAAAACTATATCCAAGAGTATCTAGGCAATCCAAGCTATGCTTTTTTGCATTTGTTAACTCTATATATCTTATATACTTTTATACTTCCATTCATTATTTGCACGTGTGTCTTAGCACATTTGGAAGTGTGCTATTTACATTGGTAACAAGAGACATACAACTTGTAATACAAAGAAACATATTCATATTTATAGATGATAGCAAGTAACAAGCATATAGCTAGGAAGATGACTATGCTTAGATCCAATTTCTAACCCAAATCCTCTTTACACAATCCTTCAGGTTTTGCTTCACAGCACTACACAAGCATAATTTTATAAAATTATTAGTTTGGCTCCTTCTCCCATATCAGGCTACACCCCATCCCAACGTTAGGACATGTCACAAGCCTTAACGAGAGCTTACAATGGTAATTAGAGATGACCTACAAATAAGGTATCACTGGCAGGAAGTTAATCCATGTGGTTGCTTCTACCAGTTGAACAAATCGTCAGCTTTCTATTAAAAATTAATACAACAATAACAACTACATCTTATCCGACTAGATGGAGTCGGTGCAAAAGTACTACACAACATGAACTTTGCAAATCCCCCATCAAAATTATGTTTAAGCATACCGAAAATTTCATTTATTTAACCCTGATTTCTGAACATAATAGAAAGCGTCGCAGCTCCCACCCCTACACCATAAGAATGAGCAGGTGTTGGATTACATTTTTTGCACTATGCACAGTCAATTCTCTAGGACGATAGGTACAGCAACAACTTTTACATTACCATTGGGTTCGACACCTTGGCTCAAAAGCTTGATAAACGGGCACACCAGGGCACTGGGTATTACTAGAACAAAAGTTGATTGGTAACTTGCTAATAAAATCATTCTAACACAGTTAAGCAGTTGACTTGACTACAATGACCATTGCATCGACAGATATATTAACTTGCCCAACTCCAAATAAGTGAAATAGTTGTAAACAATGATGTAACACCATAAAATTACAGTTTATTTTTAGCATAAGAAGCTTGATTAGAAGCAATGTACAAAGAGAAAGATGAAAAAACACCAAGAAAAGGAGGAGGATAAGATATCCTCCTTAAACAATAGATGCAAAAGCACCATATATAGTTTATCTCAACTACCTTCTCTAACAACAATGTATCCAACTACATAACAGTCATTGGCTGTGTATGTTCAAAACATTAAAAAATCTGAATAATTTACCAGAGTTAAGGAATTCTGGACAGGACTTCACTGATTTGCAATCCATATAAATACCCCCATTTTGTAGTTATACCATGAAAAGTGCAAACCATTCCCTAGGTGCTAATGCTATCACCAAGTTCTTGCTCTGTCCTCCTCAGCAAACTAGCTAATTGCTAAATTAACAAGAAAGTTAAACAAGAGAGAAGTTAGGGTACACACTAGCGGCGGAGGCAGAAGGCAGAGGGGTTGTTGAGAGGAGGCAGAGGGCAACTGAGCGAGGCAGAAGGCACGGAGGTGGCGGTTCCCTCTTCCCCAAAACCCCACCTCTTCCGCACCGGAGGGAAAACGCGAATGGCAGCAAAGCGAAGGGCGAAGCAGTGGGCAGAGGGCAAGGAGGGAAGCAGCGGGCGAAGGGCGAAGTAGTCGGCGAAGGGAGGAGGGCGGTGGGCGGTGGGCGGAGGGCGGAGGGCGAAGGGCGAAGCGAAGCGGTGGGCAGCTACCAGCTCTGAGAAATTAGGGTATTTGCGGGATGTGAAGAAAATATTTGTGGGAAGTTATAAAATTAGAAAAGATAGCATTTAACCTTATAAGCGCTATCATAGCTATATGTTTTAATAGCGTTTATTTATTACAAACGCTATCTAAGGTCCCCCCTGATATTTTTTTTATTTTTCGAAAGAGAAAAGATATCGCTTCCTAATAAAAACGCTATCTTATGTTCTGACTTTAATAGCACTTCCGAATAAAAAAGCTATTAAAAGCCTACAAACACTTTTTATAACATTTCCGTATTACAAACGCTATTAACAGACCGTTATTAAATGTCCTTTCGGTTGTAGTGTAAAGACACAGAAGGCATCTGTGGCATATTGAAGGGAGACAGAAGACACAAACTAAAGCAAATCCATAACAAATTGTCTTCTTTATCTCTTCAACCTTGATTTCGTTTTCTTCCTTGCCATCAACATGCTGCTGAGAATAATATCCAATAATATTTTCAATTTTTTATTGTCATTGTAAAATGTAAACTCAAAATATGTATATTTGAAGTGAAATAAAATAGAATTTAAATATTCTTTAAAGGTATTTGTTTTCATCAAGTGCATCCCTTATCCGTTTATTTACTTTTGATTGTCATCATTGTATAGTGAGAACATAAAAACGAATTTTAAACATGTGAAAATGTAACCAAGGAAATGTTCTGCTTGCATTAAAAATTTAAATGAATGAAAAATATTCATGTGAAAATGTAATCAAGGAAATGTTCTGCTTGCATTAAAATTTAACTGAATGAAAAATATCATGTGAAAATGTAACAAATGAAATGTTCTGCTTGCATTAAAAATTTAAAGGAATGAAAAATAATCATTTAAAAAAGAAATAAAATGGTTTAATAACGCTTATTCAAGAAAGCGCTATTAAAAGGATCATCATGAATATCGTTTGGTATAGAATGCGCTATTAAATAACAATTATAATAGCGGTTGTTTGAATAAGCGTTATCATTTCCCTATTTAAAATTGAAACATGTCGCTATGACCACACTCTCACACTTCAAACTTCAAATTGCTGCTTCTACTTCCCTATTAGTTTATGATATCATTGTTCTCTCACGTATACCCTTAACAAGTAGCACTTATTCGTGAAAGCGCTATTAACAGGTCCATCATGAATAACATTTCGTTTAGAATGTGCTATTAAATAGCAATTATAATAGTGCTTGTTTCTACAAGCGCTATCATTTCTCTATTTTTAAACTGAAACCTTTAGCTATGACCACACTCTCATATTTCAAACTTAAAATTATTGCTTCTACTTCCCAATTAACCTCTAAATATCATTGTTCTCTCACGTATACCCTTAGAGTTGTGCCTTGACCATTAATTTCCTTAAATCTTTTAATTTAGTCATATACAATTGTTGTTGCTAATATTTTATTCTTTTCATTTATTATTAAGTTGAATGATATATACTTAGATAGTTTATATATATATATATATTAGGAAATGAATAGATAATTAGATAATCTAGTACTTCAATGATTGTTATAAAAAAATGAACACAAAAGGAAATAATTACTAACGATTCTAAGAATGTCAAATCCATAACTTTTGAGCTTTTCAAGATTAATTTCCTTGATGGGTCTAATGTTCTGAGCAGAAGATTTGGTGGTCATTATGGGAATTTTTTCTGAGAATGAAGTAAAGGAATGGTTACTTATTAGTTTACCAGAGAGAGCTCTTTTATAGAGAAGATATGCGAAGAAGAGAAGTCATGCGTTTTTAAAGAGATACCATAAATAGAATGTTACAACATTAGTGGGGATGGAGAAGAGGAAGACGTATGTGCGGTCATGTGTTTTCAAAGAGAAACCATTAATAGAAGTGAAAGGGATTCTATGAATTCAGTTTTGCTTCTCAAAAGGATCTGCGCAGTGTCTTGGCTGTTGGGGCTTGGAACCTTCAACCAGGGCTACTACGTCTTTTTCAGTGGTCTCCAGATTTTATTCCTAATAAGCAGAAACAATATCATGCTCAATGTTGGATTCGAATTTATGACCTGCCGCAAGAATATTGGCACTCGAAATTATTATATGAAATTGCAGGTGGTTTAGGTACTCCAATAAGTTTGGATGAAGCTACCCGTACTAGGGCATATCGTCACTATGCTCGAGTTTTGGTGGATGATGATCAAACAGGGAAGTTGCTTAAGGAGATTATGGTTGAACGTGAAGGTTTTACATTTTCTGTCGGTATCGAATATGAGAAGCTTCCTTATTTTTGTCCTTATTGTAAATCAATTCGACACTTGGCTTAGATTTATAAATTTGACAAGGAGAAACTGGTGCATGAGGATCCGTCATTGGTGCAGAAGTCTAAGCAAGCTTATGTCCCTAAGGTTCCAGAGCAAAAACCAATTGAAGATAATGTGCAGATTGATACATCACCAGGCAAAAAATTGAGTGACAGTGAATCGGTTGAGACCGTCTATGAGGAACCTTTATCCCCTGATCATTTATCAAATTCAATTCCACAGAACTCATCTTCTATTGCAACCAATGCTGTCAATGGCTCTACAGAGAAGATATCAACTTCTGTTGCAACTAATGTTGACTCTATAGTCAACAATACTCTGGTTCCTGAGCATTCCACAGCTACATGTGATTTAACAGTTAGTGGTAAGAATCTTCAGACTCCTAAGTCTAATTCAGTCCCTATGAATCCTAATGTTGCTCATGATATGAGAATACTTGCCAAGTTTTTAGGAAATAAGGATGAGGATGATCTAGAGAATAACTCTCACTCAGCAGAGAAGTTAAATAATGATAATGTTGTTGAAGTTGATTCTTATTTCATAGTGGTTTTGTCTAAATCTCATAAATATAACCTTAGGAGGAATAGAAAACCTAATGTTAGGTTTAAATGATTTATTTTGCATAGGTTTTGGTTTATGTCCCCCCATGCTTTTATTTTCTTTTGTTTTTCTTCTTTTATTTCAATAAATTATGGTAATATAGGGTCATCTTGCCTTAAACAAAAAAAAAATTATGGCTACTTAGGGTTACGTGAGTTACTTAAAGTCTCTTCACCGTGTGTTTGCCAAAAGCTTTTATTGGAAGGTTCTCCTTAGCAACCTATGTGTTTTATCTGGTTTGCTTCTTTAACCTTTTTGGGTATAGACTCATTTTGGTCCCTGACAAAAAATGCGATGCCCATTTCAGTCCCTAACAAAAAAAAAACTACACCGTTAGTCCCTAACAATTACTAACGTGGACAAGTTAGTCCCTGACAATTAGTATGGGACATTATAGTCCCTAACAATATTTAAAGTGTGACTAACTAGTCCCTGACAATTAGTATCTGAGACATTTTAGTAACGGACGCTGACTAACGGAAGTCACGTAGGGACTAACTTGTCCCACGTTAGTAATTGTCAAGGACTAACGAGGTAGTTTTTTTTTTTTGTCAGGGACTGAAATGGGCACCATATTTTTTGACAGAGACCAAAATGGGCCTTTACCCAACCTTTTTACAAAACATGTGTTGGTAGTTAATTTTTAACCTTTTACTTTTTGTGATTAGCTAGCTTATTCTAGATGACAACAAGACATTAGTGAAGTGAAAGTTTGTCATTGTCCTTTCACATCTTCTTCTTTTCATGTTTCAGTAATGCATAATGTTCATAGTACTTTCAACATGAGGTATATAGGCTTTTCTTTTAAGCACCAAAGTTTTATTATGGTCGATTTTGTTAGTTAATATTTTGTTTGCTTCATGCTATTTTTTGATTGTCGAATGTTGTTTTTTAATTGATGAAGGTTGTTTTTTGATTTCCGAATGTTGTTTTTTAATTGTTGAATGCTGTTTTCTGATTGCCAAATGTTGTTTTCTGGTTGTTGAATGTTGTTTTTGATTGGTAAATGCAGGGGAATATGCAGAAAGCAGCGTACAATAAAAATTAAAAAAATGGCTAGTAGACATCATTTATTTACAAACTGCATCATAGTTAAAACTTAAAACTGCGCTTTACTGAAATCGCGCTATTGTTATTGGATAACTAAGATAGCGCATGTTTTAGTCTGCGCTATCTTTATTGTGAACTCAAGTCAGCAACGTTTCCTAGATGGGCATTTTAAAGTCTGTTTGGGTTGCCAGATCCGCTAGCGTATGGCAGATAGCTTATAACAAATGGAAAAGTAGTCCCGTTTGGTAACTGTTTTTAAATTTAGCGTATAGTGTTTTTTCACTAGCGTATAGCGGGATGCAGATTCCCTGCAGTAGGTTATTTCTACCTCTCTCCACTTGTATTTTTCTATTATTTTTTTTTGACAAAATAAATCAAAGGTTAAAAATATAAGAGAAACAAATCTAATGGTGGTAGATTAGACAACTACGGCAAATACGTGAAATAGCTACTGCAGGGAATCCAGATCCCATATAGCGTTTTTTCTAGACGTTACTTGAAGTAGCGTTTGAGCTTATAGCGTATTGGTTATCATTTTTTCTTCCATTTTTACCCATACTATCATAATTAAATTCCTCGTTTATCATTAGTTAATAAAATAAAACACTACTAGTTTAACAAAAACAATTAAATAAAACACCAATCATTTAACATAGTATATAAATAAAAATTAATTTCACTATTTAGATTTATATTTCAGATAAATATAGAAAATATATTTTAAAAAAAATATTATATAAAAATCATATCAGTATATAATTTTATTTTTATTATTCCATTTTATTTATTAAAAATGATTAAAGCTAAATTAAAAATGGTAGAAATGATTAATATTTTAATTTTTTAAATGATAAATATTTTAAAATAAATTAAAGTGATAAAAGTGATAATTATTTTTAAATAAATAAAATAAATTATATATAATTTATATAAAAAAAAACATGCAAACATATCCTTTTATGTCACTTTACATTTATCAGCTAGTCCAACCGCTAGTTTTACCAAACACTTCAAATCCAACCCACTAGATAATCCGCTATCCGCTACCAACTAGCTTATCCACTATTCGCTATCAGCTACCTTATCCCCTATCTGTTATCTACTAGCTTATCCGCTATCCACTAGATTTTATCAAACAGAGCCTTAGCCACTGTTTGTTTTGCCAAATCCGCTAGCGTTTAGCGGATAGCGTATAACGGATGGAAAAGTAGCCTCGTTTGGTAGTCGTTTTTAAAATTAGCGTATAGCGTTTAGTAGTCGTTTTTTCACTAGTGTATAGCGTTTTTCCCAGACGCTACTTGAAGTAGCGTTTGAGCTTATAGCGTATAGCGTTTCATTTTTCCTTCCATTTTTATCTCTACCATCTTAATTAAATTCCCCACTTATCCTTGATTATAAAATAAAATACTAATCATTTAACATCTATAATATATACAAAGTAGAATGATTCAGGTTTCTACATATAGCAAGTTTTTACACGTGGCGATCAATCAGAGAGTCTCAAGTGAAACAGTACACGTGTCATTCTCACAACGCACAAAATTTCGGCTCATTAATTACCTGCTACATGGATCATATTTTGATTTTGATTTTTTAATTATCACCTCTATCAACATTATTTTGATATATGCTGGACATATTAGCCATTAATTTATTTGGATTTTTTGGGATCAAATCACCAGTGAATCAAATCTGATTTTATTTTATTTTTTAAAATCTCGACTACTATAAATATATTTGAATCAAATCACAAGCAGCACACTTTTTTTCATTTGCCATAACCTAATTCAGTTTTCCCCCTTTTGTTAAGATGTGTAGCAGATTTTTTTTTTCTTTTTTTACATTTGTTCTTTCGCATGGCAACAATGATTGGGAATTGTTTTTGGGAGAAGCTCGGGCTACCGAGATTCTAATAGGCACTCCAACATGTGGCACTGCAGAATTAAAATATTGCAAAAAGGTGACTCAAATAACCTTTTGTTATAGTAATTAACATAGAGTTTGATGCTAATCAATATTTTTTTCTCTTCAGGAATCCAACTTCACCGTAATGGGCAAAGTTGAATGTTGACCATGAATGTTGTTGGTATAATTCTTGTGTTTATGACTATACACTCATTCATGACTCACATCTCTACTTTTGTCGAAAGTGTTACAACTTATTCTATCTTCTTTATTTATTTTATAGGTTTTTTGTTTGTTTATAAATTAACATTGTTCAAATTTTTTGACGTGTTTTTAAAGATTTCGTTTCAAGGTTCAGGTCACAGATGGTACAAATTCTGCAATTTTTTTTTACATTCGATCAAGAGGCGGCCAAAATATTATTCAATAAAAGATGTTCGGAGATCTTTCATTCTAGCGAGATTACAAATTTAGTTTCAGCCGAAATTTCTGAATTGATAGATCAAACATTCCTCTTTGAAGGTAACCGGGCTTTCACTATATGACCGGGAAAAGTCCTATTGTGTAAAAAAACTCACCAACAATGGCAACCTCTTGCTAAAGTTCAATGCCTTTGTAATGCTTAGGAGTTAATTTTAGTCATTATATTGGAATTTCATGTATTTGTATTTTTCTGCTTAGAATGATATTCAGTATTTAGTTTTCAATTCTATTTTGTTTAAAGTAAATTTATTCGATTATATGAAGAGTTTATGCCATTATAATGACTAATGAAGACCAAAATTTAGCATTATTCCAATCTAATGCAATACACAATCAAGTTCCAAATATAAAAAAGTAAATTCGAATTTTATTTAATGACTAATTAAGACCAAAATATGTTTAATTATAATGCTATTTATATCATTCAATAGCACTTGAATTTCGGCATAAATTAATTAAAAAATGAATTCTTTTGGTCATAAAATCAATAGTCGAACAATTTTAATGACTAAAGAAAATAATCATAAAATCTTGCTAATATTAGGTCGATATTGAAAGAAAGAATTTCAAATTTTGAATCATTTTTGCCAAAATTTGGAATATCTTTAAAATCAGTATACAAAGATTACTAATAACATTAAATATTTCTATTATATCGATATAACCAACAAATCAGCAAATATAGACATTCCAAGTAAATAAAAATCACTATTAACATCAATATAATCAGCAAATCAGAAAATCAATAAATGATCTAAATATCATTCAACGGATGGACTAATATATCAGCCAATATCTCCTAATATCTTTATAATAAATGTTGAATCACGAAATCAACAAGATTTTCTTATTTTTCACATGTTAGAATTATGATTAATTAGAAGCAATCATATATCAATCTTTTGTTTTTTGACAAGAATATCAATTTTTTAATGCAATCATAATTTGTTTTATTATTTTTACGTTTTTTTATATTCTTACTTGCTTTAAAACTTTCTTATTATAACAAGTGGTAAATTTTCATAATATGTTTTTTTAACATTCATAATTGCCATAAAAACTTTTTTTAATTATAATATACACTAAAAATTATATGCAATCAAGTCACTAATTTTTTTTTTTACTAATTCTTATACAATTTTGAAAAGTTACTCAAGTATGCAATAAAATCATTAATTCTTTCTATTTTATATGAAAGCACATGGAGAAAAATACATTTAAAACAGATAACTAATATTTTAGGTGAAAGCATGTTTATATATGAATCACTAAGAAAATTGTATTGTATAATAATTTCATTTCATTACTTTTTTGTAATCCATTATTTTAATACTTTCATTATTATTGTAATTATTTTTTATTATTATGTTCTCACCTAATTAATTTACCGAAGATTTTATTTTATCAAGCAACTTTGAAATTTCTTTTACCAAATTAATATATAATTAATTCCATGATAGAAAATTTGAATTAATTTATACTTAGATATAATTGATTTAATAAACTATATTTAGAAGGTTTGTCTATCAGTTTGATATGTCCTACAGTATAATATAGTATAGTTTCAAAAGTTAAAAATTAATTATTTTATTTTAATTTAATGATTAGTTGATTAAATTTAATAATATTTGATATTTTATATAGAAAAATACTAATAAATGCAGATAAATATTTTAAAATTTAAAAATATAAAAAATTACACTCTTAAACCAATATGCATAACATCCGATGCAAGGCATGGGAAAATGGACTTCTTATAAGTAAAAACAGAAGAGAAAAATAATATATTAGATGAGTATGTTTTCAAAAAATGGTTAAGTTGCATAGCAAAAAAATATATCAAATAGATTTTAAGAAAGAAGAAAAATAATAATATGATAAATAAATATATTTTCTAAAAATGGTTCTCTTGCGCTGGGAAGAGTAGAATTAGCTCAAATAAATTTTCAAAAAGGAACAAAAAATAATATGATAGATAAATATATTTTCTAAAGATAATTATCCTGAACAGGAAAAGAGGAGAAAAAATTAAAATATAATTTTAAGATATAATAAAATAAATAATATGATAAATAAATATATTTTCTAAAAATGATTAACTTGCACCAGACAAACAGAGGAAATAAATCAAATGAATTTTAAAGAGAGAAGAAGAAAAATAATATGATAGACACTTATATTTTCTTAAATGGCAAACTAACACCGGAAAAATATGAGAAATAAATCAAACGGATTTTCAAGAGAGAAGAAAAAAGTAATATAATAGATAATTATATTTTATAAAAATTATTAACTTGCACAGGATAAAGAGAAGAAATAAATCAAATAGATTTTCAAGAGAGAAAAAGAAAAAATTATGATTGAGATACATATCCTTTTTTTTTTTGGACAAGAGATACATATATTTTCTAAAAAATGGTTAACTTGCACAAGAAAATAGATACATAAATCAAATAGATTTTCAAGAGATAAGATAAAAATAACATGATAAATAAATATATTTTCTAAAAATGGCTAACATGCACGAGAAAATATTATAAATAAATCAAATATATTTATAAGATAGAAGAAAAATGATAGTATGTTCAAAATAAATTTTTGACAATTTTTTATATATATTTCCTCACAAAAAATTTTAAACCACAAAACGTAAAATCAAGAATTGCATATTTCAAAATGGAATCCTTAAAAAATTTGAATATTCCCCGTGCATGGCACGGGCCTACATACTAGTAGTATATAAATAAGAATTAATTTAGCTATTTAGATTTATATTTAAGATAAAAAAAAGTGGAAAATATATTTTTATCTATAAAAAATAAAACTTATATAAAAATCAAATCAATATATAATTTTATTTTTATTATTCCATTTTATTTATTAAAAATAATTAAAACTAAATTAATATTAAAATTAAAAATTAATGATTAAAATTTTTAATCGATAAATAAATTTTTTTTTGACGTGATAAACCATAAATAATTTAGAATAAAATAAATTATTATAAGTGATAATTATTTTAAATAAATAATATAAATAATATATATACATATAATTTAATAAAAAAATGCAAACATATCCTTTTATGTCATTTTACATTTATCAGCTAGTCCAACCGCTAGTTTTACCAAACACTTCAAATCCAATCCGCTAGCTAATCCGCTATCCGCTATCAGCTAGCTTATCCGCTATCCGCTAGTTTATCCTCTATTGCTATCCGCTAGCTTATCCGCTATCCGCTAGTTTTTACCAAACAGAGCCTTAGTGTGAAAGACTATAGCGTTTCATTGAACAAACACTATTATAGTTAAACCTAAGATAACGACTCAGAAACGCTATCCTTGTTTACGACTTTCGATAGAGCCAAGTTAGATAGTCACTACGGCAGATTCGAGATTTAATAGCGCACATTTAATAGTGGTTTCGACAAGAGGCGCTCTGAAAAAATGCGCGAAAGTGTTTAATTTGATTTTTTTGGCCTTTTTCGAAAAATTTATGATCATTTAATTTGAAATTTAAAATTTTCTATTTTATGGAAATTTTTAATTACACCACAAATGCACAAATAAAATTTATTAAGATTGTGGTGATAAATCTTTTATGTTGATTGATTTCAAAATTTATTGAGGATTGATTTGAAAATTGTTTTAAAATTCAAAAGTTTTTAGATTTATGGAAATATTTTATTATACCACAAATAGATAAATGGAAATATATTAAGACTGTGGTTAATAAAGAAAGATCTTAAATGAATTTAGCATATCTTTTATTTGAATATTTCTTTTTGCCAAATGAGGATTTCAAATCCAATCTTTTATGATTAATTTCGAAAATCTCATTAAATTTGAAATCTAGGTAATTAATTGAAATTCAAATTTTATGTGTTTATGGAAAGTTTTCAAGTGCACCATAATTAATTAAATGAAAATTTATTGAGATTGTGATTAATAAATTTTTGCACTTTTATTCATGAGTATCCTTTGCCAAATCCTTGCAAGATTTGAAAATTAAAATCAATGCTCAATCTCACTTAAAATCGGAATCTTGAAAATTATCTCAAAGATTGTGAGGAAAAATCAACATTGATTTTCTATAATTTTACCATAGTTGAGAAAGTGCTTCAATACGCATGAAAAAATTAAATCAAAGCACAATTGTCGATTAGAAAATTTCTTATCCAACTCTTAACATGGTTTCCTTCTCTCACTCCTTTGTGTGGATAGACCTATCGCCCCGCTCAATCATGTTGACAAAAGGGCCTTCAAAGGTTCAACCTTCAAGCTCCTTGAGACTCTATCCAATTTAAAGCTCATATCCTTCTGCTCCAGCAAGCACAAGATTTATCCGTCTTTGAAAAGAGAATTTTATGCAAACTTCTCTTTTCAAAATCTTACTCAAACTATCTTCTCCAAGGTCAAAGGGGCCAAAATCAATGTCTCACTTGCAACATGGGTTCATCTTACCCATCTTCCGGACCAAGATATAGATCTCTCTCTTGAGAATCCAAAATTAATATGGAAAAACTCATTCAAGAGAGAAAATGCTTTGAAGAAACTTATCAATCTAAATGCTCCATCTTCAAAAATAATTTCTTTCAAAAGTCTCAAATCTGAAGAAAAATTGCTCCACTATGTCCTTGCTCGATGTCTCTTACCTAGGGGCAATAATATAACAAGGCTTTTAGAGAATGACATAATTCTCATGTGGGCGATAAACAAGAAGAAGAAAATAAATTGGGCTGCTGTTGTTCTTAAGCACATGATAAATTGTGCATATTCAAATACCGCATCTCATCTTCTCTATCATATGCATATTACAAATATCTTTCAACATTATGGCATTCCATTAGAGGGAGAAGAAGAAATAGAGCCACAACCCAATGATAGCATAAATGAAGCTTATCTACCATCATTAGGGTTTGTAAAGAATGATGATACCTGGCTACCAAAAGAGGAACAAACATAGAGTAGAATCTATAGGGCTTTATATCTTTTGTTTTTCTATATTTGATTTTTTTCTTCATCTTTTTGAATGTTATGTCTTTGAATTTAATGAAAGTGTGCTTTTTAACGTTAAATCATATCAGCACCTTCTTTTGTTATACATAAACATTATTCAACAAGAGATTTGTTTGATATTAAGTGCTATTATAACAACAACAAAAAGAAAAATCAGAAAGGTTATAATCGATTAACGTAATCGATTATGTGAAGAGAAAAAGGAAAAATCGATTAAGAAAGATTAATAATCGATTATGGGGCATAGAAAATAAAAGATCTAGTTACAACATTAAATTTTATCCCTGATCTTGTAACCCAAAATGGATATACCTTGAATGTATAGAGAAATTAAATGAATAATATCCATTGTGCATTAATTACAAATTGTTTCTATAATAAAAAGGTTCTCATAGTCATTAATGTCAAATCTTGAGGGGGAAAATCCTTTATAATAAATGCACAGTTTTAGGGGGAGAATTATTTGCATACAAGATTATATACTTGTTAAAGGGGGAGAATTTTATTTTAAACTTGTTATATCTCTAAAATTCTCTTCTTGAAAGTATGCATGTTTCATCTCTTGATGCCAAAATAAATTGAAATAGGCGAGATGATTCTATGAGATAATGTAAATTGGGATTAACTCTATTTTTGAGATAACTATGAGTTTTATATGGGATAACAAGTAATAACAATGGTTTTTATATTAAGTGGCTATAAAAGCTTAATGCACCATTATAAACAACTGATTTATCTTAATGAATGGTGTATATATCCATGCTCATTAAGTGTTATTTTTGTGCTACTTTGAATTATCTGAATATATGCCTTGCTTTATTTGCTTTTCTCGCTTTTTGATAATGCCAAAAGAGGGAGAGTTATATGATTGCATGATTCAGGGGAGTGGATTTGAATATATGCATAGAGTGGGGGGATTAGAGCAAACTGCGCTTAGAACTTAAAACTCTGATATATTTTCTTAAACTGCTCTAACCCTTTTCTTGAGCAAATCCCTCCATGAGATGTTTGTCATCATCAAAAAGGGGGAGAATGTGAATATATGTCTTGACAGGTACTTTAGTTTTGATGAATGACAAAAAGGGAATCTCAGAAGACTTAATTGCAAAAGGCGGCAAAAGGTCAAGCAAGCAAACAAGATGCGTTTAAAAGTAATTTTACTATTTGTATTGCTTGTTTTAGAAATAGATGTAAATTGTAAGTAAAGCTCTCTAATTAAAATTGGTCACACACACACACATGCACATAAAAGAGCTTTCAAAATAAAACTTAAATGGCTTTTAATGAACTTAAATGAGAAATTATTTTCAGACATTAAGTTTTCAAATTCAAATTTGAATCGAGGAATAATCGATTAGTATAATTGATTATCATGTTCTTAATTATGCTTTAATGAGTAATCAATTATAGAGTTGTTAAGATTTTGAAATCAGAAAATTTGAATTGCAATAATCGATTAGCATAATTGATTATCTTTTTCTGATCACGTTTTTAAATCAACTTAATTGGCTTTAATTGCATCTTAATGAGTAATAACTTCTTTCTAGTCATTAAGATTGAATTTGAATGTGAATAATCGATTATGCTCTTTAGGTAATCGATTATATGTTTTAACTACTGGCATGATTTCAAACAGAGAACCAATAATCGATTAGCATAATCCATTATGCTGAAATAATCGATTAGCATAATCCATTATGTTGCGATTGTCTAAAAGAGGCGCATTTCAATCTGAGTCAAAATAATCGATTATGGTTTTTAAATAATCGATTATTGGGTGCAAAAATTGTGTTTTTAAATGAGCTTGACCTAATTTCCTTGGGCTAATTACATTTTCTATATAAAGAAAACTTAGGCTGATAACAGAGCACGAATTCCCCATTTTCATAATTGTGCTAATACTCTGTTAAATAAATCTCCTACTACTCTAACTTTTACACTTTGAACTTATCTTATTGAGAGAGCTTTACACCATATAGGTATTCTTGTATTTGCACTTCAATTTGTTTATCTGCACTATTAAGAGTGCTTTATATCAGTAAGAGTCGGATTGACTCAAACCATCTTTTGGTTACCATTCTTACAAGAGAGAGTATATCTCTTGTAGGTGTTTCTTGGATGTGATTTCCAAGTGTTTACAAGGAAGAGATATTCCTTGTGGTTGACAAGAAAGGGTATGTCTCTTGGGTTATTGTTTGAGGCTCTTTCACTAGGGGAGGTGATATCCCTAGTCTGTGAGGAGTGCTCTTTATTGTAAAGGTTCTAATTGATCCTTTTTAAAAACTAGAGTTGATTGGAAAACCTTGGTGGTATTGCCTTGGGGACTGGACGTAGGCCATGTGGGTAATTTGTGCCGAACAAGGATATATCGTCATGTTCATATTCTTTCCCTATCTCTTTACGTTTTCTCCATTTACTTTATCGTACTTTACTTTATCCCGCTCTAATTTCAAGTTGTTTATTTTCTCAAGCGCTTTAATTTTAAAAGAATTATTTATCCGTTGCAAATTCTGCTTTAACTTTGAAAAGGGTTTTGATTTATTGCAAAAGATTCAATTTTTATTTAAAACCCACTTCACCCCCCCCCCCCCCTTCTTGGGTGATGGTTGCCACGGCCAACACGCACCAGGGTTCGGAGACTCCTTGGCTTCCAAGGAAAACAACACCATACAATCTCTCAATCGCCAATCTCCTAAGTTACTGTCATGGACAGGCAATAATCCAGATCGCTCCGAGAAACGAAGGGTTTTGTTTGAGCAGTCCAAAATTACATGATTGACTAAAAATCAGTCCATGCCTAAGATAATTTCAATCTGCTGCATAGGCAGATAGACGAGGTCCACATTGAATTGCCTATTTTTCAAAATAATAGGACAATTCCGGCAAACAAATACAGTAGTTAAGGTTTCACCCATAGGGGTAGAAACAATAAGGTCATAAGGTAATGAAGAAACAAGCAAATGCAAATGATTCATACACTCCATTGATATGAAAGAATGACTGGCACCCGAATCAAACAGAACGGATAAGAGCTTGCCGAACATTAAGCACTTACCTTGTATCAGATCTGGACATTGAGAAGATTTAGAACCTCTCACGGCGAATACCCTTCCCACAGCCTAAGGTCTTCCTCCTTGCTGATTTCTTGTCTAAACTTGATTCCCCGCTCCTTGATTCCTTCCAACTGGTTGCGTAATCTGAGCTCTTCCAATATTTCCTTGAGGACAATTCCAAGACATGTGACCCACATTGCCAAAGTTGAAACAGGTGATATTCTGCAACTGAGGGTAGTCCCTCCCGAGATACGGTCCTCCGCATTTGAAACATGTCAGGCCTCGCGATTGTGCTTGACCCGAACTTTCTCCTCTGGTATTCATTGACTGTTGAACAGGGTGACTGTTTGGCTTCGTCCTTGACTGCAATCTACCTCCTCTTCCACTCTGAACATTACCCCTTATGGGTCCACCACTTCTATGTTGTTGCTGCACATTTCTGGCACTATCATGCCCTTCCAACATAGTATACTTCTCCACTAGGGTTGGAAAGTGATTCAACTACACTGGCACCATTGCCTGCTTCAGCTCAGGCCTCAAACCATCTTCAAACTTTATGCACACCAATTCCTGATCTGGGTGCACCTGGTAGAACAGTGAAAACTTTAACAGTGCCTCAAACCTTGACGTGTACTCTCCAGCAGACATCAATCCTTGTTTTAAATTAGAAAACTATTTCTCCTTCTCAATCCTAACACTTCTGGGGAAATATTTTTCTAGGAAACTCTCTCTAAATACTTCCCAGTTGATTTCTTGTCCTTCAGCCTCCAATAGCCTCTGCTTATTCCTCCACCAAGCTTCTGCCGCTCCAACCAGCATGAAAGTGGAGTAATTCACTTTCCTCTCCTCTCTACAAATGCATTGCTACAAACACTTTCTCCACCCCTTGTACCCATTTCTCTGCAACTCCGGGGTCGTAATCGCCATGGAATTGAGGTGGGTTACCTTTCATGAAGGCATTTAGACCACTGTTGAGATTATCTTCTTCATATATTGTATTCAACTGGTGCTACCTTTCTTCCCGCTCTTCCTGCCTCTGCATAAACTGCGTATTCTGTTAGGGTTGCTACAGTATAGCAGTGGCCAGCTCCCTCATCATTTGCATTATGTCATTGACATCACTTGCTCACCTACTACAGGTAATTGTTCTCTAATTGTAAAACCTATTTCAGAGGCTTTTCCAAAAAGCTTTCATTAGTTCTTTCTTCCCGGGATAAGCTCATTTCCTTCCCATATAGCACTAATGTATGTCGCTTTTTGAGGTTATAATGCAACTAAAGTTTATATTTATACTAAGTTAATATGGTGATTGGTGATAATTGAGACACCCCGATGTTCCACTAAAGAAAATAAAGTTAATGCGATTATACATACGAAAATAAAGTACGTTGCGGAAGCGACAAAAATTGAAACTTATAAAACATGCATAGCGGCAAAAAGAAGAAGAAGAAAGAAACGACGTATATACATACTATTTACATAACGTCATCAGAGTACAATGAATCCCAACAGAGGGATTCTAAAACTTACAGAAAACTATACAGACTCAAAAAGAGAAAGAGGTACATACATAACTGGGCACAGAAACAGGAGATGAGTCCTAGAGCTACCCATCCCACCTCTCAAAATACATACAAAATACAAAATAAGCTCACAAAGGCTCTCAACCTAACAGGCTCATCCGACCAAGCCATATCACAGATGATATGGACGCCTGGAGCTACCCTCTCTCTCCATAGGTGTGTCGGTAAACTCTGCCATACCGGGCCCTCAGCTCCCAAATCGACTCATCGCTGCCCATCACGACGTGTCAGCGACGATAGCAATACATCGTCTAAATTCTTCGCTGCCTCCGACCTCGCTGCACCATGCCAACACGACTCCTCGCCTTTGAGTGGTCCACCATGTTCCACATCTCGTCAGGGAACTCCCCCCCACGAGGTGGAAACCACATCTTTGAAAAGGATAACCTCTGCGAGATCCGATATGGGCCGTCCAAGTGAAAGTAAGGACCATCTCCCATCTGTATATAGAAGCTCACCAGGACGACATACGTCATAAAGAATCTTGAATGGTCGACCTGCCATCCATGATCATCATGGTAGACAATCACAACATCGCTGAGTATCGGGATCCAAGAGGGATCTTCTGGAGATAGTGCCTCGACTGGTAACCCAAGTCCGCTGTTTTCGCCGTCTTGCTGGCGCTGCTCATCTAATGGCCATACATACAAAGAAATATAGAGGGTAAGAGGGAGATAAGCAACAGAACATAGTCATGAAGATGGGGATGGATACACACAGAACAATAATCATATATACATATATACATACAACAAGTAATAAACAACCATCTTTCGAGTCACACCAACATAGTACATCCTCGAATTTACTCTCTAATCAAACCTTTAAGGAGTCTCACTCCTATGCATGTCGGCCGATATATCTCATCCGGGTCTTAGCCCCGAGACATTCTCCTTACTGAGCCTCACTGCTCAGAGAACGTCAGTTAGTTTGTCTAGGTAACCCTTCCGCTCGCCTTGACCCATAAGAGTGCACCCCTCTATAAGCATGGCTCCATTAGAGGTATCTGGGTCGCCTCGGAACATCCACCTGTGATGTGGATACTCAGGGTAAAGTCGGGAAAACCGGGCTATACCGGGGTACACGACACACTAGGAGCTACCTAATGGTTACTATGAGCCTCCCGAGTTGAGTTCGTACATCCCCAAGGACTCTTCATAGATCGGCCCCTCCGTAATCCGTACTCGCACTCGAGTACAACTAACCTTGAATAAATCCCAGTCATACGGCTTGCCACTTTGACAAAATGCATTGCAACAACCATCACTATGGTTAACATCGGAACCTTCTCACACATTCACATTCTCATCACAGATGCCCATACATCCTCGGCCTCAATATCACAGTCTCAAGGCATTACCACAGTGTTAACCCTCAACTTAACCATACATACATATATTCATCAGACAATCAGCCAATAATCAATCCTCATATACCGACATAAAATAATCATACAATCATGTTCAACATGTTAAATATATCATAGATCACACATAGTCATATATCAATCATATAGCAGAGCAGCAAGCAATCCAATGAACCTCAACCAGCATAAAATTACTAACCTAGGGTTTCAGGCCTATCGTCGATAAATCTACAACCACTAAACCCAAGACAACATTAAAATATTATTTTATTAGGGTTTAGCAGTTGTAGATTATTCGACATCCTAGTAGGGTCTGGGGAACCCTACACACATGCATATTTAATTATTTTTCTACACTTGCCTCCTCGACGACGTCGTTTACTTTCTCCCCACCTTGGCTTATCCGGTACAATGGTCCAAGCTCCACACGCTCCTCTCCCACACTACACAGTTGTTTCCTCGCCTCCTTGGGAGCTCCTCGGTGCTCTGAAATTTGTCCTAACACATGGGCAGAGTCCTGACAATATCATAAACCCTATCTTGCAATAGATTTTCAAACAGAGCTAGAATCGAAGCAAGAATTGAAAAAGAAGGAAATGACAATGCTGACGTGTTGAGGCATTAGGGATTCGGGTATTACCTCATTTGTATTGAAGAATCGATAGTCGATATTTGTAGTACTCGCAACCCTGATCACAACGGTGTAATCAGAATCGTGATCAGAAGGATGGATTTTCCTCGGCAATGATTTCTCTCTCAAACTCTCTTACTCTCTCTCTAAGTCATGCTCTCTATCTTGCTTTCCAAAAACATAAATTTTCTTCAAGTTTTTCATTTTAAAAGGAACAAGGGGGTTGTTGACAGCCGAGAATGCTCGAGCGCTGGGATCCCCACACTTGAGCATGGCCCCTTGCATCGCCACGTTTTTGCCACGCATCAAAATTTAATCCAGGTGTCAATCACTCAGAACACTCGAGCACCCAACACCTAGCGCTTGAGCGTGCTCCCCACGCTTGAACGTTGGGTCCTCCAACGTCTGAGCATGGCACTGCTGTCAGCATCCGCCTTTCGCACGTTTCATCGCGTTCTGAGCTCGTTTGAAGTCCGATTGACCTCAAATTTGAAACATAAGCTCATCAACACCTAATGAATAAGGTTGAGCCCTTAAACATGCCTAATCCCTTCCTTAAACAAGAATCGAGAAAACGGGGCATTACAATAATGTTCCTCTCTGTCCCTTCTATTATTTTGATCTATAATAATGATATTTGCTACTTATGAAATGCTTCGAGGAATGTTTATTTTCTTCTATCATTTTGGTTTATTCTTTTTCTTCACATGGCTGGATGGATTGAATGTTTAACATTTGATGAATTTAATCAGATTCTTTCATGCACATGCCAAGGGACAAGGGTGGAGTAAAGACGCTATCTCTATCGAGTACATTCTCCTATAGCAGAAAGCCAGAAATGAATGCATTGAAGATCTTTAGGTGTGTAAAAAATTAAACTCTAAACGTAATTGAAGTATTCTGATGGTTAGTGAAGGTTAAGTCTTTGTTGTCAAGTATGTTTCATTACTTTTTTCTTTCTTTCTTTCTTTTTTTTTTTCTCTATTTTTTGTTATCTCTATCTTAATCAAGTAACTTTTATGTCCTTGAAGCATAATACGAGACATCACCATTACGAATACTGAAGAATAATTGATCTTTTTTTTAAAGAAAATTATCACTGAATAACACATCTTTCGAGAGGTCCTTTATCAATATCTTCTTTCTAATATTTTTTTCCACATTTTTTTATGAAGATGGAGCTAAGGTAATCCTTCTAATCGTCAGGTGGGTATGAAATCTAAATGTGAAGATGTGAAAGAGGATGATGGTAGGCTTCAAGTGGAGTTTTTTTTTTTCTTTTGCACAAAGACTAGACTAATGCAATTTAGGATCAATTTTATGACTTATGTTTATGGTTGACTATGTGGAAGAGTAACAAGGAGTTAACTATTAGGCAAAATTACACTTTTGGTCCCTTAAGTTATTTGTTTTGTTCAAATTGGTCCCTTAAGTTTTTTTTTGTGACAAACTAGACCCTTAAGTTAGGCTCAGGTTTCAAATTGGTCCCTTAAGTTTTTTTTTGTAACAAACTAGACCATTAAGTTATGTTCGGATGACAAATTGGTCCCTTAAGTTATTAAAAATAATAAATTAATGGTCTAATTTATTGGTCCCTTTAACAAATTAAAGGATCAATTTGTCACCCGAACATAACTTAAGGGTCTAGTTTGTCAAAAAAAAACTTAAGGGACCAATTTGAAACCTGAACCTAACTTAGGGGTCTAGTTTGTCACAAAAAAAACTTAAGGGACCAATTTGAACAAAACAAATAACTTAAGGGACCAAAAGTGTAATTTTGCCTAACTATTATTGGTCAACACACTATTTTGACAAAGACTCGACTATATTTGCTTGGTCAGTTGATTTTTCTATTTAAATGTGATTTTTTTTTTTTTTTTTTACTTATTTCCACTTCTTTATGAAGTGTGAGGTTGTGTGTTCTGTTTTGCTTGAACCATGTTGTTGATTTTCCTTTTCACGATTAGTTGGATTATGTACTGTTTATTAGTTCCACTTTTGATTCTTTCTTTGTTATTTTTAGCTGAAGTTTTATTATCATTCAATATAGTTATCATTCAATTAAGGTGTAATATTTTATCAATAATATATATATATGGTTAAAGTGGATTTGGGAGTGAATGTATTGAAAAAAGCAGGAAAGTAATGGCAGAGAATGGAAAGGATACAAATCTTGATTGAAATAACATTAAGTGAATTTGGGAAAATGATAATGATTTTGCGGTCATCGAATGTCTATGTCACCGATATAATTTATTGTAAAAGAATTAGGATTTAATTTATATACACTAACAGTGTAAAGATTTTTTACACTGTCAACCAATTAGAAACTGACAAAGATTAAAAATAGTTGACTCTTATCCTAGTATCTTAAATGTCATCCATACCATGATTTTTGATTAGTTGGCAGTGTAAAAATCTTTACACTAACAAAGTATAGCAATTAAACTCAAATAATTAATTTATCATATGCTTAAAATATTTGTTTACCTATGTACAATTATGTAATATTCAGGTTTCATATTTGATTTAACATGTTATATGAACGATAATTATAATTAATTTAAATGTATTTAAATTTTATTTTATTTATATGAATTTTATAGGAATAATGTTTATATATAAAATCAGTCTATTGTACCTTTTTATAGTGCAAATAATTTTTGAAATTTATGTACTTTTTACTTTGTCACTGATTATTGTTATTATTTTAAAAAATTTATTTCTTTTGTGATTGCTCAGGAGGTCTTTCACTCAATGAGAAGCAAAAAAGGTATGAAAGGGTGGATGGCTATCAAAGTTGATTTGGAGAAAGCTTATGACAAACTCAAGTGGAATTTTGTTAGTGAGACTCTGAAGGACTTTGGGTGCCCCAACAATTTGGTTGAGCTTATTTATAGGTGCATAGCTTCGGCTATAATGCGAATTTTGTGGTATGGGGATGCTTTAGAACCCTTCCTTCCCATGTGTGGTGTTAGACAAGGAGATCCTATATCTCCCTACCTCTTTGTCCTTTGCATTGAGAGGCTTTTCCACTTGATAAACCTTGCAGTTGAAAACAAATTTTGGAAGCCGATTCAGCTAGTTAGAGGGGGTCCGTTGCTGTCCCATCTTGCTTTTGCCAATGATCTCATGTTGTTTGCAGAAGCTACAGTGGACCAGGTGGAGGTTATCCAAACGGTTTTGGAGCTCTTTTGCAGTAGTTCTGGAGAAAAGGTGAGTGTTGATAAAACTAGAATCTTTTTCTCCCAGAATGTCAGTTAGCAAGTTAAGGAAGATATCAGTAATCGTTTTGGATATAGAAGAACAGAGGATTTGGGGAAATACTTAGGGATTCCTATTCTTCATAAAAGAGTCTCTAATAGTAATTTCCAATTTCTTCTTGATAAAGTGAATCAAAGGCTTAGTAGCTAGAAGGCAAAGATGCTCTCTATGGCGGGTAGAGTTACTTTGGCAAAATCCGTTTTCCAAGCTATTCCTAGCTATGTCATGCAAACAGTGGCCCTCCCGATTAGTGTGTGTGATGAAATTGATCGTAAATGTAGGGAATTTGTTTGGGGGGATAATGTTCAGCATAGGAAAATTCATACTCTTCCCTAGAAGGATCTTTGTGAGCCTAAAAGCAATGGGGGGCTTGGGTTCAGGCATACCCGTGCAATGAATAAAGAATTTCTTATGAAAGCTGGGTGGCGTTTGCACTCTAGAAAAAGGACTCTCTGGGCTAGTGTTTTCCGGTCCAAATACAAATGTGGCATGGATGACAATTTGAAAGTGGATAAAGGGAAGCAAGGTTCCAACCTCTGGAGAGGGTTGTGTAAGAGTTGGGACTTGATTGAGGACAACTTGACCTGGAGGATTGGGAATGGTCAACATATCAGGTTTTGGTTGGATGATTGGGTTCCAAATGAGGGGAAATTGCTGGACAAGGCCACTTGCTACGTGGATGAATTATTTTGGGATACTAGGGTTGCAGCCTTTGTGAATAACCAAGGTGCTTGGGATATGCAGAAGTTGAAGCTTTGGTTACCCGATAATATTTGTAATATCATTAGGGACTTAGTTCCTCCTTTTGAGATTCGCACTAATGATACGTTAGCTTGGAGAGGGAACCCGGATGGTACTTTTTCAGTGTCAGGTGCCTACAAGGTGGTCATGCCCGTGTCTAGTAGTAAGGATCCTCTTTATGATGAGATTTGGAGATGGAGGTGACCTGAAAGGATTAGATTGCATGTCTGGAAAGTTGTGAAAGAAGCCTTGCTCACTAATGAGGTGAGACACAGAAGAGGTCTCGCCACTGATGGTTTGTGTCCGCTTTGCATGGGAGACAGCGAAGGGACTCTCCATGTTATGAGGAGTTGCCCTGTTGCGGTTGCTGTGTGGAACTTAATCTCTCGTGGAGCTTTGCATCAGAATTTCTTTAGAGATAATCTGAAAGAGTGGTTGTTATCTAATTTAAAGTCACCTTCCGTTATTAATAACTGTCCCTGACCGACTCTCTTTGGTGTCACCCTGTCTTGCTTATGGCATCAGAGGAATGATATGATCTTCCCTTAAGTTCCTCCTTCCCCTTCGAGCTTAGTTGTTAAAATCCGGAACCTTGCGCGTAACATCATCAACAGTCTGGAGATTTTTGGATCCCTCAATGGCAGTAACAGTCTCGTAGCTAGTATGGCGCAGATTGCCTGGAAGAGTCCTCCTGAGGGTTGCTTCAAGTTGAACTGCGATGGAGCTAGAACAGCAGATGGCAAAGCAGCGTGTGGTGGTGTAGTGAGAAATAATAGTGGCGAAGTGGTTTTCTGCTTTGCCAAAGATATTGGTATGTGCAGTGTCGTTATGGCTGAGCTTTGGGCTATATTTCATGGGATCCAATTTGCATGGGATAGAGGCTTTAAAGATTTACAAGTGGAGTCAGACTCTCAAGTTGCGATTAGCCTGTTGGAAAATGGGTGTCTTGATACTCATGATTATGCTCCCTTGGTGTATAATATTATGCTTTTCAAGAGGCATGGTGGAAACTTTTCATGGACTCATACTCTTCGAGAGGCGAATCAGGCTGCAGATGCCTTGTCTAAGTATGGTTTGTCTCTGGAGGTCCAAACCATGATTTTTGATTTTGTTCCTGACTTTTTGTCTTTAATTATTTTGGGGGATGCTTCTGGCTGCGTCTTTCCCCGTGGCTTCTAGTTTGTTTGTTGTTTGGGCTTAGTCCTTCTCTTTATCAAAAAAAAAAAAAAAACAGAATAGCCTATGAAGTAGTTATTAAGAATGAGTGGGTCTTCTACAAGTAATAAAGTGAGAAAAGATATTCATACAACAACAAATGATAAATTGATTTTGTACTAATCACATCATTTTTGTATATTAGTAAATAGGATCAAATTTTATAGAATACTTACTTATAATGAAACAACAATTAACTTATTATTTTTTCATCTATCGATTTATTTGTCTTTTATCTACTACATAAATACTTATTTGTTGATATTTTAATTTATTAAATTTTATATTTAAGTATCAGTAATCTTTCATAATAAATTAAAATATTTTTTTTTATACACAATTTTTCCGTACATTACACTAGTGAAAAATTTCTTACCAAATAAATCGAATTGATTTTATTCAGATTGGCTTAAAAAATTGTTATAATTCAAATCAAACTAAATTAGATAAAGAATTAAATCAACCCATGAACTTATTGGCTTCCCTCCATTGGATAAACAGAAAATTCAAGTGGTCGGTAAAAGCGCGGGTTTCATGGCATTATTGATCAGAATCAAACGTCAAGTCAAAATACCGAGTCAGCCAGCTAGGTATTTTACTGTGTGGTCTGGCCCGCAAGACTAGAATGGAACACGCCAGCCCCGTGTACGGTATCAGCATTACTCGCATCGGATGCCATCCGAGCCCGTACACAATGTTAGTCCAACCGTGACGTGAGGCATGACATGAACACTACTAAGTACTAACGAAATCAAATTAAATTTTTTTTTTTTTTACTGAGCGCAATCAAATTAAAATTACCATCATCATCATCATTCATTATACAAAGCATATAAAAAAATTTAAATATATTATTTAATATCTAAAGAGTTTGTTTTTTAAATTTTGAAAGGAATATCTAAAGAGTTGACACATGTTATATTTGATTAATGTTGTTGAAAATCATAGTTAATATCATATTGAATATGGTTAATGAATATATCTATGATAAATGAGTAATTTATTAATGAATAATTTGATTAATGATATATAAAATTTTAATTAATAAAGCTTAGTAAATAATTAATAAGTTATTTAAACTTGATGTCATTGTTAACCAAATCCAGCATGTCATTAATCACGACTATGAACGCCATTAATCAAGTGTTGCAGGCGGTCGAATTTTCTAATGTTCAAATAACATAAATAACATTATTGTAAATAAAATCAATTTAGGTGCTTACATGTATCAATATTCGTTTGTTTAAATTTTTTTCTTAAAAAGTTTACTCTTTTTATGTTAATAATTATTTTTAAAATATTTCAAATTATTTAAATAAGATTTTGAAAAAAATAGAATATAAAAATATCTAATTTAAGATTATTCTAAAAAGTATAATAGCTAACTTTTGAAAAAAACAATTAATGGTAGATGAGAGTGAATTTGATAATTAAAATATAGAAAAACTATTATAATATTTTGATAAATGGGTTTTTTTTCCTTTCAAATTATCTTTTATTTTTAATTCAGTCGTCTGAAAAATTTGCCTTCATCCTAGGGATGGCAATCGATATTTTACCCAATGATTGCCTGCAAAAATTATCCATGATGGGTAGGGTAATTACTCGCTTTCAGGGATGAGTACAGCGAAGAGTAATTACCTGCGAAATTTAATGGGTAATACTACCCATCCCGCACCATACCCACATACATATATTAATATTTATTTAATTATTTTATATATATAACTATAATATAAAAAATTAAAAAAAATAATTGTAACTAAGTTATTACTTTTCGTATCTTCCTACCTCGTTCACACTTTTACAGTATACTTCCTTAATTCAAGTTTTTTTACCTTACCTTTATGAATTTGTTGTTTCAGAGATTAATTATGATACTTATTCCATGTTTTGAGGAATATTGGATGTTGTTTATCAACTATCAAGGACCTTTATACTTCAAACTTAGATATATCATGATATGGATGTGTAATATGAGAATATACTATGATTTGTCCTGTCATATACTATCATAATATTTCAAACTTGTTATATAATTGTTCTCCATATGTTATGTATCTTTAATAATATTTTTTTATGATTGATTTTTCATAGTTAATTAAAGTGCGGTAATGGATGCGGGTATGTTTCAAATTTTTTTCTCATTTTCACTCCTTATCTTTTTGTCTTTTCTTCCTCCTCACCCATCTATTATTGATATTCTTCTTCGTGTTCTTTTCCATTTTATTCCAAATCTTCTTTTGTAGACAAGTAGTTTTTGGCTTCACACTTCTTAAATCATAATTAATCTCAGGTTTCAAATTTCAACTTTGTACTTTGCCGTTGTGGGAATTGCCTCTTGCTCTTTCTTTCTAGCTTAGCTTCTAATTATTGGGGACCAAACACCTTTTTTTTCCTCTATACCGCGTCATACATTTTGGTAATTGGCCTGGCTCCCACTTTGATTTCTCTGCTAAAATATCGCTTTCTGTTTTCAACTTCTAAATCGAACGTTCTTAACGTTCTTACCTTTCCATCTGGGTAAGGCTAAGGTCCTCCAATCAAAAGATTGAGTATTAGTCTTCAAACAATCTGGTCCATTAGTTATCTTAGAACATTAGACAACATATTTTTTACAGGGAGGTTTTATTATCTTCAAACTTAAGACAACGTTTCCGCGCAAAAGTATAATCGTAGGTTTACCTTTGGTTGATCCCTTTAATATTGTCAAGATAGATAACTATCGAAAGAGTTATCAAATGTAAAAAAAAAAAAGTGCTATTAAAGGCTAGATCTAGCGTAGTGAATCTTATGTGATAATGTCATGTTGCGAGCAAGAGATATATTCCAATTAGTAATAAACTAACATGCATGTCATCCCTTGCTATACAAGGGGGATATTATTAAAGGATTTAATTGATATACACTGATAGTATAAATTTTTTTACACTATCAACCAATTAGAAATGGACATATCATTACAAATCTTTGATTCTTATTCTAACCACCTTAAAAGTCATCAAATTTATGATTTCTGATTGATTGTCAGTGTAAAAATCTTTACACTGTCAGTGCATAGAAATTAAAATCATTATTAAATAGATAAAATAAAGTAAGTTTGTCTCTAAGTGGGCAAGTAAGGATATATCCATCCCAAATTTAATGGAGATATCTAAAGTAGTTGGTAAGGGTATATCCATCCCTGATTTAATAAAGTAAGTTTGTCTCTAAAGTGGGCAAGTAAGGATATATTCACAGCCTGACTAACGATACTGAGTGATTTGGTAACAATGACACATGTAAGGGCCCATCTTCAAATTATTTTATATGCATGGGGACTAAAATCAAAATTTGAGTTATGCATATAAACCAAAACAGTTAGGAGAAGCCACATAAGATGCCAACAAGGACAACAATTTGTCCACATAAGGCTATCACTAACGGTGTTGGCACCTCGTATAACTGCAGTGACTATTTTGATAACAACGACACATAAAAGGACCCATTTCCAAATTTTGCATGTATGATGACTAATATCAGATTCCACTCCATGTATAAGCAGTGTTATTAGAACCAGAACAGTCATCGATTCGATCAAGGCATCGGGTCAATGGCTCACCGGTCGAACCAATGAGTCATTGGTTGAACCGCATGAATAATATATATCAAATTTATAAATTTTATAATAAATATATATGTATATATAATATATTTGTCAATAAGTGTAAGTTTGGACCAGTTGCGAAAATTTGATTATTTCAATAATCAATTATATGGATAATCGATTATATATTGTTATAATAGACTATAATAGAATCATTTTTATATTTGGATATGTCTGTTGAAAAGTGATTATATATAAGATAATCTATTTCATTTGAGTTATGTAAAAAAAAACCACTTATATATAGTAAATTACTAAAAAAGGTATGAAATTATTTGTATAATTTAATAATATTTACTTGGAAGCCCAGGGGTGAAATGGGAAGAACGTTACTGATTTCAAAGTAATCTAACAAAATTTTAAAAAGTTTAAAACTCCTAGCTTCTTTGAACATCCTCTAATATACCGAGTATGTAATACAACTCAATGGTTGAGTTGCTTTGGCTGGTGTTATCAGGTCAAGGTATCGATCCACACTAGTGTTTTTGGTGTAGCATTTTCCGCATGAGTGAGTGTCAAACATGCATGAGCAGCATTGGGTCGTGAGCGAGCTTGGATCCTTCGAGCGGAAACATGACCGGCATGCCTAGTAGTGGGTTCGACAACAATCCGATGATGTCAGCTCCGGTTCAACAATATCCAATCCAATATGCTGACCAAACTAGCCATTCGTCTGATTTCTGGTCCAATCGATTCGACGACCGGTCCGATCCAGTTCTAATAACATTGTGTATAAGGATAAAAACCTTAGTTCAACCGTTCTTTTATTGACATATATATATATATATCACCCAATATAATTTATAAAATAATTTATGCATTATTATTATTAGATTTAAACTATTGAGTTGGTTCTTGAACTATTTTCAAATAGGTCCCTAAACTAATTTTTTTTTAGTTGGGTCCTTGAACTAAAATGTGTCTACCTGGGTCCCTAAACTTATATAAAATTTTCAATTGGGTTCTTAAAGTATAAAAATTGTTAGTGATCCGATAAATAGACGAATATTAATGATTCCATCAAAGTTGGACACCCATATCAGTTATCTATGATTGGTTTGGGTGGAGGATGAACCTTAAGACATTGTCATAGCAAGATGCAATATGATAAAGTGAGATGTAGTAAGTTGCAAGTCAAAGAGTGAGAGAGCTATTTTGGGTAAAACTATTTCTAAGGGGATATGCAACCATGAAATAGAAATAGGGGAAGGAATGTGTTTGTTCAGATGGGGGAGAAGCGATCGCAGGTCACGTTTTGGTATTCTATTCAGCATTTTGGTCTCTTGCAACCTAAATGCAAATTCGGTTAAAAAAATTCTTGGACACATTCCATATTAGGAAGCTTAACGACCTCTTCACATAGCTCTATCCCAGGAACTCAATTGAAAATTTTATATAACTTCAGGGATCCAATTAGAAACTTTTTTAGTTCTGGGACCCAATTAAAAAGTTTATATAAGTTCAGAGACCCAATTAAATATATTTTTTAGTTTAAAGATTTATTTGAAAATTCCTAAACAGTTCAGGGACCAACTCAATAGTTAAACCTCTTCCTCCTTATTATTATTATTATTATTATTATTATTATTAGAAGAGTGTTGTAATCCCCACGGCCCCACATGTATTGCCATGGGTAGCATCAACCCTCAATCCCGTCTCTTATAATCACTTGGTAACCCGTGGGGGCTTTAAAGCCATTTTGGTACAATTTATTTACCATTCTGATTGCCATTTTGGACTGACTGCCGCAGACACGTCATGTCGGCTCGGCTCCGCTATCTATTTAAAGCCATAAACGCCTCTTCATTTTGAACTCAAAACGATAAATCTCGCTTTGCTCTCGACGATTCATGCTCTTACAACCCCAAGTCAAAACGAAATTGTAGCAATAGTTACTATCTCTCTTGTTTGAGACAATTTTTTATAATAACTGCGATCCATCGAGAAGATGAAGAAAGCAAGCACCCGTATAAGTGAGTCGTCTAAACTTGATCGCAAAACCATTGAAAGGAACCGCAGAATTCAGATGAAAACTCTCTGCTTCAAGCTTGCTTCTCTTATTCCTTCCAATCATTACCTCAAATCATCCAAATCCAAGGTACGTAGTCATTTCTCTCTCTGCCTCAGCCTCCCCTCCTAGGACTGCATCACCTGAAGCGACAGTAACAGGCCCGTGGAAATTGCAACGTTGTTAAGGCAGTTGCCTTAAACCTCATTTTGTTTTTCACTTATTATTATTCCCATTATTATTAATTAATAACGATTTTTCTAACTTATGCACGGTTTTACAAATGTTAAGAGATTAAAAATAAAAATATTGTATTGGAAGTTATGTATTTAATTTTTTGAAAGTCTAAAAATTATTCTTTTCAATATAATATTTTTATTTTATGATTCTTTACATATGTAAAGTTGTAGATGTTATTAATTGGGAGTATTGTAAACGTTACCATCAATTAAATTCTGTGAACGCTACAATATACTTCCTCTGATCCTATATATAAGAGGCAAAATCCTAAAACACACAGACCAAGAAAATGTATTGAAATAAGCTATTTGTAATTAATATTCATATAAATTTACAAATTTAACCCTACAATAATTAATGAACAAACCTACTTGTATTGAAAGTTGTTCTATCTCGTAAATATAAACTCTATTATAAATAAAGGTAAAATTGGAAATGAGCATTTAATATTTGTCAAAATACATGCATGTCTCTTATATTTTAGACAAAAAAAAAATAGTCATTTACTCCCTCCGGTCTCTATTGTAAGCAAAAATTAAATGGGACACACATATTAAGATAGTTAGTTGATCTTATTTAAAAGAGTCATTGGGAATAAAAAATTAAGTTTGTTACCTAAATTACCCTTCCTCTTATTTATTAAGCTTGTGTTATTGAGAATAAAAGGAGTCATTGGAAAACAAAATTTGTATTAAATGAAGGGTATTTTGAGAATAACTTCATTAAATGAGAAGAAAGTAGTTGAAATTTGCTTATATTTTGGACCAAAAAATTTAGAAATTTTTGCTTACATTGTGGACCGGAGGGAGTACCTCTTATAATAACGATCGGAGGGAGTATTCAACAAAACCACTTTGTCAAAGACCATTAATACACTACACGGAGCCTTTTGGCCAATCATGTATGCTACACGCATTCTGATCGCATTAACTGCATGTTAATGTAATGATGATGCCTTTTGGCCAATCATGTATGCTACACGCATTCTGATCGCATTAACTGCATTTTTATGTAATAATGATAAGCACAAAGCAACCGGAAGCACAACCGTAATTTAAAACTTTGCTCATGTCAAAGAAGAATCTTAATTTTACTAGGAAATGGATAAAAATTATTTAATTAATTGAAAATTTCAGGACATGCTAGCACAACAGGACCAGCTGGATCTAGCAGTCAGCTACATAAAACATATGAGAGAAAGAATAGAGAAATTGAAGAGGAAGAAGGAGCAAGCCATGAAGTCAAACCAAGCCAATGATCTTGTCTTCAATATTGACTCCAAATTGCCAGTACTTGAGGTAAGAGACTTGGGTTCAGACATTGAAGTGACGATGGTAACTGGGTTGAACAAGACCTTCATGTTTTCCCAAGTAATTAATGTCGTTGAAGAAGAAGGAGCTAAAGTTGTCACTGCAAGCTTCTCAACCAATGGCCATAAGATTTTTTACAACGTTCATGCTCAGGTACAAGAAATAAATCTACACTACCTTACTACTCATAATAACTAAACACTTGTTGCATATGATATTAAAAGATATAACACTTCAGTCTTCTCATACGAGTAACGTTTGATGTTGAAAAAGGTTTATGACTTTTTCTTCCCTCAGGTTAAAATATCAAGAGTGGGAGTAGAGACTACGAGGGTACATCAGAGGCTTCAGGACTTGATTGCCCCACTGGAAAGCTGGAAGTAGACATGAGACTCGAGGGCTAGACTATATTACATTATCCATTTTTCAAACATGTAGTAATTTTTCACATGTTAAGGAAGCATAAAAATAGCTGTTATGTGTATTGGCCTAGAGTGAATATCGAAAAATCGCATTAAGACAATTTATTGTGTAAAAATGCTGTGCCTATCGTTGGCTTTGGATATTGAAGATAAACAATTGACACTCATGTCAATTTCTCCATTACCATTGAAACTGAGAAATTATGTGGGGTTATTGATAGCCATAGATAGTAATGGGAAAGGTCATGTTTAATCACTAGAGCAGTTGTCCGAGTACTAATTAGTAATTTGATCATTAAAGGTTTGAAGACAAAAGGTTATGTAAAATTAATTACTAGTTAATTACATGTATTATATATAATCATCTTTTATTAAAAACCATACTCTCTTTTTTTTCCTTGAACATATATTTTTCTTTTCAATTTTGTCTTCTATTTAATTAAAATTTTAAATTTTTTTTAATTTATAAAAATTTAACATATTTATGTTTTCACAAATTAATCGATGGGTACTTTAGTAGCGTGTATATGACTGTTTCTTGGGTTGTAACATATATGGCTTCTTGGGAATAGAAGTAACTTGATGAAACTTATTCTAGCCACCTTTACTCTTGGTAGATGTGACCCAGTCTTTTCATCAAAAAAAAAAAAAATGTGACCCGGTCTGATTTTTGGGTCAGACTTTTCCTTTCAAATCGTTGTTCTGCGCAAATTCCTTGTGTTAAGAAGGAATCCTCTTGGGGTTAGGAATTCTTCATATTTTGATTTCCTAATTCACTGGAAGTTCTTGTGGAAGAAGGGACTTTAGTAGAGTCGTGTTTGTAAGAATGTGCTGGACATTTTTACACTCACGAATCTATTGAAGAATATTTTACATACCGGATATTCCTGTATCTTTTCGATTGGTAACATTCTTCTATGTGCTTTCTTGTGGGGGTAAAAACCAAGAAAATTTTCTTTCTTGAAAATTTCTTTTCATAATCTTTAAGGCAGTAGTTCAATAGAACTTATCACTCTTCAATCAATTTTACCATATACCTTTTCAAAACGTCAATGATGTGTGACCTATCTCATAAGTCATGAGAATGTTTATCTTATCCATATCATGATATCAGACTTAGTCGAAAACGGTAAAAAGATAACTATACATTTGAGACCTCACCTGTTAAGGTGAGGGCATCTCAATGGTTTTGTTATGGATTAACCAAGGACCTCTAAGAGTTTTCATTCGTTTTGGGAGATCGATGACAGGCTAACGAAGATGGCACCTTTCTTACCTGTTTAGATCCAATATGCAGTGGAGAAGCTAACCGCAGTATGTATCAGAGAACTGATCATACTTCATGGAGTATCTTCTAGCGTCGTTTCAGATGAAGACCAGCTGAAGCTTACCCCACGTTTTTGGCAAAGTCTGCATCAAGCGTTGTGAACCAAGTTGAGGCTGAGTTCAGCTTATCACCCTCAACTCGATGGACAAGCAAGAAACGATCTGATCCTTAGAAGATTGGCTAGGAGTAAGTGTAGTATCCAAGTACGATCATCCCTGTAGAAGGATAGACAAGAGGTGATAGCTGAGAAACCCCAATGTCCAATTAACGAACAACCCTAATTAACTAAGTCTTAATCTGTTTTATTAGCGTTAGCACGTTTATTACAATCGAAAGTAATATACGTTGTGGCATAAGTGAATTAAAATCATTTAGAAACAAGCACAGTGGAAACACGACATATTTACATAATATGTACAAAGGATCATCAAGGTACTGCAGATCCCAAAAGAGGGATCAAATCCAAAGAAACTATAAAGACTCGATAAGAACAAAGATCATATACATACCGGTCACTGAAAAGAAACATAAGGATACTACATCTACCCGCCCACTCCTCAAAATACAACAAAATATAAAAGAAGCTCACAAAGGCTCTCCCCTAGCAGACGCTACCAACAATCCATATCACAGACGATATGGGCGTCTAGAGCTACCCTCACCCTCTCCGTAACGACGACTGTAAACTCTGGTCGTCCAGGGCTCCCATACCGACTCGTCGTTGCTCATCACAACCCTGCGGCGACGAATGTGATACATCGCCTGCACGCTCCTCCTCCTCCTGCGTCTGTAAACTCTGCCAACTCCTCTGCGAGTCTCTGATCGGTCCACCATGTTCCATATATCATCTGGAAACTCTCACTGGCGAGGTGGATGCCACATCTCAGAGAAAGGAAGACGTTGGGAAATGCGGTAAGATCCGAGCAGGGTGAAGAAAGGACCTCCTCCGAATCAGATGTAGATGCTGATTGGGTCGACGTAACACATGAAGAACTGTGAGTGGTCGACCCTCTATCCACTGTCATCATGGTACACTATCTCAATGTCTCCCAATATCTAGACCCTTGGCGAGATCATCTGAAGGTAATTCATCGGCATGTGCTTTGGTTCACAGAAAGCAAACATCTCCCAAGTCAACCATTTACCAACTTCTTCAATCCACCTTTAAGATTAAATCTTCTAAGGAGTCACACTCCTACGCAAGTCGGCCGATCTCTCTCTCTAGGGTTATTGATCCCCCAAACATTCTCTTTCTCTCTCTCACGGGTCTTCCTTGCCCAAAGAATATCAGTTGGTTTGTCCTAAGTACCGTTCCGCTCATCGTGACCAATAAGGGTGCTTCCCCCTATGAGCTCATTCTCCAATCGGGGTATTTTGGTCGCCTCAGGAGGTCCACCTGTGACTGGAATACTCAAGGTCAGACGTCGGAATAGCCAAGCCTCCACAGGGATCACAGCATAGTGGGTGCAAATCATTGGTCACTGTAGATCATACTAGACCAAACTACATCCCCAAGGTTCCCAAAACGATCCCCTTCCATATTCCGTACCCGCACCCGGGTACACCAACCTCGTATGACTCCCAGTCATACGGCCCACTGCTTGGCAACTTATGCAATGCACATCCATCCTAAGTTGACATCGGTACCAACTTCAATCCTACATGTTTCATGATGCTCGAAGCATCCACAACTCAACTCGGTATCCAAATACCGCTTTCTCAACACAAATCCAATAAACGTACCCTTAGGGTGTTAATTAGGGTTCTAATAGCACAATGGAATAGACATCCTCAACAACAGCCAACATATATTCAATATCATGAAATAAATCTAAAATAACATATTAGACATATTCTCAGAGATCACACATCAAACATCATAACATCCATAAACAGCAACATATAGCAGATAACACAGTAAACCTCAACCAGAATTATTTAACATAGGGTTTTGCCCTAAAGACGATAAGTCTACGATAACTAAACCCAAAATATCATTTTAAAACCAATTTTAAGCAGCGTTTAACCATCGTCGACTACTCGACAACTAGTAGGGTCTGCGGCACTCTACACACACAGTATAACATATAATATTATGCTTTGTGGATATATGCCTTGACAGATACACTTGTTTTGATGATTGACAAAAAAGGCTCAAGTCAAAAAGGACTTATTTACAAAAAGCGCGAAAAGGAAGGACATTCAATACAAGTTGGGTTAAGGGATTTTTTCCTTATTTGTATTGTTTGTTTTTAGATTTTATGTAAGTGGTATTAACGCTCCTAATATTAATTTAATCACACATACACACATAAAATCAGTTTTTGAATAAAGGACTTAAAAAGCATTTAATTAGTTTTTATTGAAAATATTCTTTAGCTTTTAAAGTCTTTCACAAATCAAAATATTTCGAGAAATAATCGATTATGGTAATCGATTATGCAAGCTCATAATTTCGCTTAAATGAGTCTTTAAACATGAGAGTTGTTGCCTTTTGAAATTCAAATTTTTGAATTAGTATAATCGATTATGGTAATCGATTATACATATTTTGAACACGTTTTAAACTCAACATAAATGGCTTTAATGTGCATTAAAATGGTTTTAATTATCTTTAAGCCGTTGGGTTTGAATTTTGAAATGATATAATCAATTATGGTTTTTACAAAATCGATTATTGCTTTTTAACCAAAAGTCAGAGAGTTCATAATCGATTTGTATAATCGATTATGCTTATTTGAACAGTCTTTGAACTTAAACAGAGAACATTTAAAGAAAATTGTTTTATTTTGCTAAAGATTTTGAAAAACACAATTCACCCCCCTCTTGTGTTTGGAGTCACTTGTCAACAAGTGGCATCAGAGCTTAACTCTTGGTTATAAAGGATGAATCTGTCTCAAGAGGAAAGATGACTTCAAACAGTTTTTGTAATGAGGGTAATTCCGTAAACAGACCCCCATCGTTCAATGGTGAAGGGTATGAATATTAGAAAGAAAGAATGCAAATCTTTCTAGAAGCTTCTGATATTGATATTTGGGATGCTGTGGAAAATGGTCCATTTGTCCCCAAGCACGAAGTCAATGGTGCTTTGATGGATAAACCAAAAACCCTTTGGACCGACGACGAAAATAAAAAAGTCCAATACAATTTGAAAACTAGGAACATCATCACCTCAGCTTTAAGCTATGATGAGTTCTATAGGGTCTCGAATTGCAAGACCGCTAAGGAAATGTGGGACACCCTTCAATTGACCCTTGAAGGTACTACCGAGGTCAAAAGAGCTAGGATGAACACATTAACCCATGAGTATGAGCTATTTAGGATGAAACAGGGTGAAAGCATACAATATATGGAAAAACTTTTCACTCATATAATAAATCATCTTAGGGCTCTTGGGAAGTTGTTTTCAATGAAGATTTAATAAACAAAGTTCTTAGATGTTTGAATAGAAGTTGGCAACCTAAAGTAACTACTATATCTAAATCAAGAGATTTATCTTCTATGTCTTTGGAACTTTGTTTGGTAAATTGCAGGAACATGAGCCTAAATTGAACCGCCTCACTAAAAGTGAGGAAAGTGACAAGAAAAAGAAAGGTCTTGCTCTTAATGGTCTGTTAGTTCAAAAGGTTCCTAAGGAACAAAGGGAAAGCTCGTCAAAACTTCACTCCTCAAAAGAATGTCGAATGAGAAGGAACATCCTATGTACCCACGTGCTTCAATTGCAAAAAGAAGGGCCACATTCGTCCCGACTGTTCTCAAGTCCAAAATAAGAAAGATAAAATGGAAAAGAGGCCACAAAAGGATACAAAGGGAAGAAAGGCCTATATCGCATGGGAAGACAACGATATGGACTCTTCCGATGAATCCGATGACGAAGAATCCAACTTTTGTCTCATGGCCAATCATGAGGACATTGATGATGAGGTAATCGATGATGAAATTAATGTTGAATTATCTTATGATGAATTGCTTGTTGCATGTGAGGAATTGAATGATGAAAGCATACGTCTTAGAAAAATAATTTCTGCATCAAAGAAAACCATTTCTAGTCTTGAGTTGAAAATTGATTCTTTAAATAAAGAAATGGAAGAAATTAAGGAAAAAACAAGCTTCGTTGAATAAAACTTCATCATGCCTATCTTGTGAAACCAAAAAGAATGAAGTTTCAAATTGTAGTGAATGCAAGTTTTTGAAAATTAAAATTGAGGACCTATACAATACATTTGCTAAGTTCACTAGTGGAAGAGATAATCTAAATGTTTTGTTAGGCAATCAAAAAGGAACCTACGATAAAGCTGTTTTGGGTTATCACCCTAAATTGCATGAAAAATGTTTTAAAAGGTTCTTTAGCCCAACAAACACATCCAGTAGTCCTTTTGTTAAATGCTTTTATTGTGGTAGAAAAGGACACACTGCTTCTAATTGCAATGCTAGAAAGAATAAGATTTTGAATGGAAAGAAAGTATGGGTACAAAAGGGAAATACGCCCAAGGCTAACTCTCAAGGATCCAACATGATTTTGGTACCAAAGGTTAAGACTTGAATCAGTTTTGTTGGTGTGCTTGAAAGCAAAGAACTCAAATTGGTATCTTGATAGTGGATGCTCCAAGCACATGACGAGAGATAAAAAAACAAGTTCTCCTCGCTCAGACCTAAAATGGGTGGATTCGTCTTCTATGGTGACAATAATAAAGGTAGAATCTTGGGAATTGGTAATATTGGTAAGAGTCCAAATCCCACCATAGAAAATGTTTTATATGTTGAAGGTTAGAAACACAACTTATTAAGCATAAGCCAACTTTGTGATAAAGGTTTTAATGTTGTGTTTGATAACACTAAATGCATGGTCATGGATTCTAACAAACAAACTAAATTAATTGGTCAAAGAATTGGAAATATCTATATTGTTTGCTTGGATGACCTACCTTCAAATGATGTATACTATCTAATAAGTAAAGAGGATGAAACTTGGTTATGGCATATGAGGATGACTCATATTCACATGGACAATCTTAATAAGTTGGTTCGCAAGGACCTAGTAATTGGTTTACCAAAGCTCTGTTTTGAAAAAGATAAGATGTGTGATGCCTGCCAAAAAGGAAAACAAGTACAGGCCTCTTTAAAACTAAAGACGTTGTTTCTACAAACCCGTTTTTACAGCTTTTACATATGGATTTTTTTGGCCCATCTAGAATTATGAGCTTTGGTGGTAATTACTATGCGCTTGTTATTGTGGATGACAATTCTCGTTATACATGGACTTTGTTTATTCCTCATAATAATGACACTTTTGTTTCCTTTCGGAAACTTGCCAAGGTTATTCAAAACGAGATAGGATTAAACATTGTAACTATCTGAAGTGATCATGGTGGTGAGTTCCAAAATGAGGCATATGAGGCCTTTTGTACTGAAAATGGAATCGGGTATAATTTTTCCTCACTTAGGACTCCCAACAAAATGGAGTGGTGGGAACGTAAAATCGGTCTCTAGTAGAGCTAGCGAGGACGACGCTCAATGAGACCAACCTTCCTAAGTATTTCTGGGTAGACGCAGTAAGCACCGCATGCTATCTGATGAATAGAGTCCTCATAAGACCTATTATGAAACAAACGCCCTTTGAAATTTACAAGGGAAGGAATCCTAATATCTCCGACTTTCACGTATTCGGATGTAAGTTATTTGTTTTAAATAATGGCAAAGAAAACCTTGATAAATTCTATGTTAAAGCTGATGAAGGTATATTTCTTGGATATTCCATTTCTAGTAAAGCCTTTCGAATCTATAATAAAAGAACTATGACTATTGAAGAATCTGTGCATATGTCTTTTGATGAGACTAACCCTAAAATTGTAGTAGAGGAAAGTGTTGATGATCTAGCTGAAATTTTGGGAAGTGGTAGTCTTGAGGACCAGAACACTCAAGAGAAGGACATTATTGATCAACCACCTCCACAAGAAGAAGAGGCATCTCATTCAGATCTTCCAAAAGAATGGAGAACATCTAGACATCATCCTCTCGACAACATCATAAGTGATATATCGAAAGGGGTAACAACTCGAAACTCTCTTAACCACATGTGTCACTATATGGCTTTTGTGTCTCAAATTAAACCTAAAAATGTTGATGAGGCCATAGTAGATGAACATTGGACCCTTGCTATGCAAGAAGAATTAAATAAATTTGAAAGAAATGGTGTTTGGGAATTAGTCCCTAAACCTAAAAACCATTTGGTAATTGGAACTAAGTGGGTTTTTCGTAATAAGCTAGATGAAAATGGAATAATAACTAGAAATAAAGCTAGGCTTGTTGCTAAGGGCTATAACCAACAAGAGGGCATAGACTTTGATGAAACCTATGCTCTCGTAGCTAGACTAGAGGATACGTATGCTTCTTGCTTTTGCTTGCATCATGAATTTCAAACTTTTTCAAATGGATGTCAAAAGTGCTTTTCTAAACGGCTTTATTCAAGAAGAGGTTTATGTGGATCAACCTCCTACTTTACAAATTTTGAATTTCCAAGCCACGTTTTCAAATTGAAAAAAGCTTTGTATGGTTTAAAGAAAGCCCCTAGGGCTTGGTATGAACGGTTAAGTAAGTTTTTGCTTGAAAATGGTTTTCAAAGAGGAAAAATTGATACCACACTTTTCATCAAAAACAAAAAGCATGACATTTTACTTGTGCAAATATATGTGGACGATATAATATTTGGTACTACTAATGAAGCTTTGTACAAGGACAATTCTAAAATCATGCAAAGTGAATTTGAGATGTCAATGATGGGGGAGCTCAACTACTTTCTTGGGTTGCAAATCAAGCAATCAAAGGAAGGAATTTTCATAAATTAATCCAAGTATTGTAAAGAACTTCTCAAGAAGTTTGGGATGAACAATTCAAAGAAGCTATCCACTCCCATGAGCACATCCTATTACCATGACTCTCTCCTTTATCTTACTGCTAGTCGCCCTGATATCATGTTTAGTGTTTGCATGTGTGCACGGTTTCAATCAAACCCAAAAGAATCACATCTCGCCGCGGTAAAATGCATTATGAGATATCTTATTGGCACACAAAATATGGGTTTATGGTACCCTAAAGGGACTGACTGCACCCTAATTGGTTATTCGGAATCTGATTTTGTGGGTTGCAAATTAGACCGAAAAAGCACCAGTGGAACTTCCCACTTACTAGGAAATGCTTTAGTTTCTTGGCATAGTAAGAAAGAAGCAAGTGTAGCTTTATCCACCGTCGAAGAGGAATACGTTGCGACAGGTAGTTGTTTTGCACAAATTATTTGGATGAAACAACAGTTAAATGACTATGGAATTAATCTTAAAATTGTTCCTATAAAATGTGATAACACAAGTGCTATAAACCTCACAAAGAATCATGTTTATCACTCAAGGACTAAACACAATGAAATTAGGCACCATTTCATTAGGGATCATGTTTAAAAGGGTGATTTCATGATTGACTTTGTTGAAACATATAAAGAACTCGCAGTCATTTTTACAAAACCCTTACCTAAAGAAAGCTTCTTTTTCATAAGAACTGAATTAGGAATTTTGAACCAGTCTTACATTGATTAATTTCTGCATAATACACCTTGTTATTTGCTAATATGTTTATTAAGTGTGTAGGCATAGAGGACATAATCAATTAGCATAATCGATTATGCCAAAATGAATTTTTCAGTTCATCAAATAGAGTGGACATAATCGATTACTATAATCGATTATGACATCACTGACTTTTTGAGCAGCGTGGACAGAGGAGTGGTAATCGATCGTGGGAATCGATTACCTTATGAAACCCTATTTCCAGAGAGTGAATAATCAATTACATAATCGATTGGTGGTCTTAGTTCTTCATTAATAATCAATTTTTCAACTGGGAACAAAATGAACCCAGAAAATAATTGATTATATAATCGATTATGTGAAGATGAAGAATTTGGCGCCAAAATCACACGGGCTGGAACCAACCAATCAGAAGCTACCACGTCATCAAAACAATCGATTATTAGGGTAAAATAATCGATTATTGGTTGAGTTTATAAGGTATGTCTGAAACCCTAACGGCTATTTGCATGTGAAACCACTTTCTTCACAACACCCATCATCATCATGCCTTCCAAACGTCAAAGAATGGCAGTTGTGAATCCTTGTCCTCTATCTCAAGATCAAATCAACAGGTTCTTCACAAATCAAGGCCAAGCTGCTAAGTTTATGAGCAACTACTTGAACAAGGAATTGCAGAATCCTCGATTTCTAGACATTGAATGGATGAGGAAGAAAAATTTTAGTTTTTGGAATTCCTGGATTTTGCTGACATTAGTGAGTTCTTATCACAGTCTAAGGATATTTATCCAGAGTTGGTGAAAGTGTTTTACTGCAATCTGAGGCTTGTTGATGGCATTCTGATATCTGAGGTATGCCACAAACCCATTCGTCATACTTGCGAGTCATTTGGCAGGGTAGTTGGTTTGCCTTTTGAAGGTACTTATGCCACTGCTGAGGGTCCTGCTGTGGAACCCTTGGTAAATGAGTTTGCTAGGATTCAGGCCATCAAGGATGTCTTGACTAACCCTATGGATGCAAATGATATTGAAATAACGACTGGTCAGATGAAAGTACAAAGTAGGTTATTGCACTATGTGATAGGTAGGCTGATGTTTCCTAGGCGTCATAATTTTCTCAGCTATTACGTTTGGATGTTGTGCTGTTATGGTTGTTGGAGAAAAAGAAGAAAATGAACTGGGCTGGCTTGGTCATGCAGCATATGTATGACAACATGGGGAGTGCTGAGTTGCCTTATGGTCATGTGGTGACCCGCATTCTCAGGCATGTTAGGGTTAACCTCACTGGAGAGGTTAGTTTGGACTACAAGAAAGTCCATGCCATGATGAAGGAGGGCACTATAAATCAGATGGGAATAATTAACTACAGCGGTGATTGGGTTTACAAACCCAAGAGTATGAAAATGTATGATACTCGGCCACCTCGCATCGATGGAGCATCTTCTTCACAGGCCCTTCTTGCTGCCGGTTCCTCCGAGATGATGGCTTTACTTTAGAGTATTCTAGCTGAGGTTCGGGTGAACACCACAGAGATCCGGGCTAACTCTATTACGATTCATGAGCTTTCACTAGAGGTAAAATCTTTGGAGCATGGAGTTACTGCAGTTGAGGTCAGTCCACTTCGAGCAGCGCCACAGACTCATGAGGACTTTGACAGCAGCAGCACGGGTGATGATGATGGTGGTGGTGGTGACATTGGTGGTGGAGATGATGAGTACTATATGTAGTACTATTTTCATATTTCTTTTCTAACTCTTTTATTATTAGTATTTTTTTTGGGATGATTGTATAACTCTATATTTTTTCCTGGAACTTTAGCTTCCGCACGTACTTCATTTTATATCTATGACTTTGAGTTTGGATAATTCTACGTTTGCATACCATGGTTATATCTTGCGCTTGAATGGTTGTTTGTCATGTTTAACATGCTAGTGGATATATGCCATGATAGTATTATGTAGATTTTCCCGCTTTTTGATAATGTCAAAAGGGGGGAGAGTTATATGATTGCATACTTAAGGGGGAGAGGATTTTAAATGAATGCATAGAGTGAGGGGGAGTAGAGCAATGCGTTCAAACTCTGATATATATATATATATATATATATATATATATGTTGCTCTAACTTTACCAATTTAGAAAATCCCTTCTGAGATGTTTGTCATCATAAAAAAGGGGGAGTTTGTGGATATATGCCTTGACAGGTACACTTGTATTGATGATTGACAAAAAGGGCTTAAGTCAAAAAAGACTTATTTACAAAAAGTGCGAAAAGGAAGGACATTCAATATAAGTTGGGTTAAGGGATTTTTTCCTTATTTGTATTGTTTGTTTTTGGATTTTATGTAAGTGGTATTAAGGCTCCTAATATTAACTTAATCACACGCACACACACACACATATAAAATCAGTTTTTTGAATAAAGGACTTAAAAAGCATTTAATTAGTTTTTATTGAAAATATTCCTTAGCTTTTAAAGTCTTTCAAAATTCAAAATCTTTCGAGGAATAATCGATTATGCAGCTCATAATTTCGCTTAAATGAGTCTTTAAACATTAGAGTTGTTGCCTTTTGAAATTCAAATTTTTGAATTAGTATAATCAATTATGGTAATCGATTATACATATTTTGGACACGTTTTAAACTCAGCATAAATGGCTTTAATGTACATTAAATGGTTTTAATTATCTTTAAGCCGCTGGGTTTGAATTTTGAAATGATATAATCAATTATGGTTTTTCCAAAATCGATTATTGCTTTTTATCTAAAAGTCAAAGAGTTCATAATCGATTTGTATAATCGATTATGCTTATTTGAACAGTCTTTGAACTTAAATAGAGAACATGTAACCGATTATTATAATCGATTATGAGCTGACTGTTTCAAAATGCGCTTTGTGCTTTTACTTAAAATAATCTATTATGCTCTTTTGATAATTGATTATTATTCGAGTAAAATCATTTTTCAAGAGATTTTGACCTAAGCTTCAATGTTTTATTTAAAGGTCATTTTGAGAGAAAGCTAAGCACGAAATACACTGAACATTTCCTGTCTTTCTCCTCTTGAATCATATTCCCTAATACTCTCTTAATCTTACACTTACTAAGTCAATACCAGAGAGCCTTATGCACCACATAGGTGTTGATTGTTATTGAGCTTTAATTTGTATTCATCTATTGCACTTTTGAGTGCTTCTCTGTTGTAATCATTTTATGATTTCTTAGTGAGTGTAATCTCACAAAAACATTTTTGAGGCTCTTGCACAAGGGAGAGTATATTCTGTGAATTTTGTAAGGGTTCTCTGAATTGTAAATGTTCTAGTTGATCCTATTTAAAAACTAGAGTTGATTGGAAACCCTTGGTGGTATTGCCTTGTGGACCCATTGGGTAGTTTGTGGTCGAACCAGGATATCTCGTTTGTGCTCATCTTCTTAAACCCTTATCTCTTTCATTTCTGTTTTATCTTTTGCAAAACCGCTTTTACTTGCACACGACATTTATAATTGTTTTTCAGAATATCTTTAAAAAGAAAATTATTTTATTTTGCTAAAGTTTTTGAAAAACACAAATCAACCTCTCTTGTGTTTGGAGTCACTTGTCAACACTCTTTCCTCCCCCGATGAGTTAGAGACTTTCTCCCCGCCTTAGATAGTCTCATACAAATCCTCGACACCACGAAAGTCACGTTCTCCCCTTTGTGTAGCTACTACCACGCGTCCTATAGAGCTCCCCGATGCTCCGAAGTTTGCCCTAATATATGGACAGCATCCCGACAATGTCATAAACTCTAATCTTGTAGCAGTTTTACTAAAAAAGCTAGAATCAAAGCAAGATTGAAGAAAGAAGAAAAATGACAATGTTGACATATCGACGAGTTAGGAATTCGAGCATTGCCTTAGCCGATCAACGAATCGAAGCTAGCTATGCGACGCGCTCGTTGCCGTGATCATGTATTCAAAATCAAAAACACGATCGAACGGCCAGATTCTCCTTACTCTCCAAATCTCTCCCTCGGTTCTCTCTAAACTCTCTGTTTTTCGCTCTCTCATTCTGGTCAAGTAAAATGAACTTGACCACTTAAATATTTTTTCTTCTAAAACTCAGACAACATGCTCTAGCGTGGAGCCTCTTCCATGCTAGAGTGTTGCCTTAAAAACAAAATATCTACAGTTTGTACAAGTATACACAATCGCAAAAAGTAATAAAGAGTAAGTAAGATCGTTCCCACGAGGATTATAATGATGTAGCAATAACTAAAATTCAGATAATTGTTCTTAATATTTAAGATTTAGGAGACAAAATATTGTGTGTGGAGTGACAATGTTCAATGTTGAGATTTCGTAAATAAATCAGGTTTAAAGACAAAGAGAATTAAAGTGGTGGTTGTTAAACAGTTAAGAGAAATTAGCTATAGGTATGCTTTCCCAGTAATTCCTGCTTAACTTAGCTTATGCTCTGTGTATGTTGTAGCATTTAACTCCAGGATATAAAAGTTATGTTTTTCAACACTTGAAAGATAAGGTTCATTAAATGCTTTATATTCCTAAATTCATCTTAATTACACCCTCTTCTTAATGAGCTCGTTCCAGCTAGTTTAAGGACTTGAATGATTATTCCTAATCTATTCAACATCATTTAATTTTTCAATTAATGACTTAATCCTTATCTCTTAACTAATTCCACTATACTTAGTTTTTCCAAACTCATCAAGTTAGGCATTCATTTGCATTTAAACGCAAGATAAGAGAAAATGCATAAGCATAACATAACATAACATAAATTTCAGCTAAGCATTAATTATTGGTTTACATACCCATAGTTACAGCAACTTGACTCATGATGAGCTTAAACAAACTAAGAAATAAAGATGAAAAATGAAAAGAAGTTCATTATGATGGAGGACTTGAAAAACACAGACGAAAGGTGGAAGAAGAAGAAGCAACTTTTCGGCTGCTCCCTAGGTCAGGAAAATCAAAATATCACTTAGCATAATGTGGTGTGTCTTTTCCTAGGGTTGCTAAGGGTAATATCCTCTCTCATACCTTTTTGGGCTAGCCATTATTATTATTTAATTCAAGTCTCTGGCCCATTTCCAAAAATGTAGGAGTCCGGATCCCTAGGCGCATGTGAGGCCCATGCCTGTCCTAAGAGAGCGCATCCAGCGGGAGAGAGAAAAGGTGTCCTGATCTTTTGTTCTCATCTGTAGGTTGTCATGGATTCATTTCCAGCGCTTAGGACATGCTTCAACAAATAACTGCAAAAGGTGCAAAAAACCTCATGAGTACATTTTTACGACTTAAAAACAAAATAAACCTCTAAAATTAAACTAATGACACCTATTCACATAACTATTAAAAAGACTCACAAAAACTACTTTTAATAACCAAAGAAAACAAGGGATCAAAGCCGAAAAGGATATAGGTAACTCTTATTTCTAAGAGTGTTATCACACCTCCAAACTTAAACCATTGCTTGTCCTCAAGTAATGAAAAGAAAAAAAAAACACAGTCCCACCAACTTCTGTATATGTATGGTCCATACAAGGTTCCTTTCCTTTCATCCAAAAGGATTTTTCCACTTGCATCACGCCAATCTACCCTTTCCATCATGCAACACAGTCAACACTTAACTTGACTTAACCTTAAATCAAAACAAACACATGCTATAGCATTTTCACTCAGTACAGTTGGTTCTATTAGTTACCCTCTCAGTATTCAAGCTCACTCCTATCACTCACATATAGCTCTGATATAAACTCGATAAGCTTTCTAACTTGAATCAAACAGCAACAACATTGCACACAGCAAGAGGACTAAACAGGTTGTAATTAATGGGATTTAGGACAAGTATGATCAAGTATGGATAAGTAGCTAACTCTAAGTGGAGTATAGGGATGCATATCATTAACTGTCACCACCCCTAAGTGTTGTCTACAACCTAGGTCCTTAACCCCAAAGGCATTCATTTCCCATTTTGACTTCTTTAATTCCCAGCATTTATTGTTTTATTTTTGTTGAGAACAAAGAACACTTTTTCTTGTTATAATTTCGTTCACTGGTCTCTGTTCTCATTTTCTGTTTTTTTAAGTGAAAATGCAGGTTATACATATTAAACAATGTTTCTTAATACTGCATTTCTCAGTTCCTTCCCTTATGTACCAGCTATATAACACCCCCAAACTTAGGATGGTGCTTGTCCTCAAGTCACTCCCAAGCTTATGCTAAAAGCCTATTCATAACAAGCATCCCTAAACTCTACTTATGAGGGGTTCATTGGTTTTTCGAGTTAAAGACTTGTATTGAAGCTAAGTGATAGAACAAGGGGCTGAGACTCAAAGGATTTATACAATGGTTAATTATAAGGGTTAGGCTATTTAGGCTCTAAGGATAAATTTACAAAAACATGCCTCAAGCAAAAACTGTGTGCAACAGAGTGGTGTTCAGTTCAGCCAGAATCAAAGCAAATTTTACACAACATGCATGAGAGTGATATTTCTACAGCAAGTTTTAATCACTCAAACTCTCAGTTTATGGTCTCATGTTGCAGCATGCATTCAATCTTAAACAAGGCAAGTCATTATCAGTTGTCAATTATGTGCAGTCCAGTCAGAGTTTCATATGATTATCTAGTGGTCCATCCAACAGTTTTAACCACACAAAAGGGGCCCTTTACTTGGCTGTTCATTAATCATTTTTTATCATTTCAAAAAGGTGTTGCCCATGCACACAAGAAGCAGGCAAAACATAAAACAACCTATGGCCCAGAGGCCCTACATCATTTACTCCTAACAGACAAAGAAACATAAAAAAGGTCCTAGTGACCAACTAATTACTGAAAACATAAACATAGAAACTAGTAATGAGCGGAGGGCAGTTAATGCATCCTGATATTAGATGCTGCCGCACCCTATTGCCTCTGTTTCAAGTGCTTGGGTTCCAGATGCGGCTGATCCTCCCAGTGCCTCCACTTTTAGTGGATGACACTTTCTTTCCTGTGGCGCCTGTGATCTTAACATCCTCTTCCTCCTCTAACTCTTCCTCAACTTTATCATTAACCTGCGCTTCCTCTACCTCTTCTTGCATTTCTACATCCGGTACTGCAGCCTCCACCAAATTTCCCTTAGCTGCAGTAGAGGAAAGAGTTTTATTCACTTGTTTGGATGGAGAAGGTTCTCGAGATTCCTCCTCATCTTCAGATGATGCGTATTCTGCAGCAATTTGACTAATGATGCTCCCTCTCGTTGCTGTGATCTTGAACTTCTTGGCATGTTGAGAGGGCTGAGGAGTAGTGGCCTTAGCAGTTTGAGTCTCAGCTTGGGGCTCTGTCTCGGGTTCTTCAGCTTGGGTAGTTTTTGTGCCTCCTTGATCCTGTTGGGGGCTGTCAGACACTGTTTTCATCTTCTTGCTGGTAGTGGTCAGGACTATAGGTTGCCTCTGGGATGGTGTTGTGCCTAGCCAGGCATGGTCAGATGAACTGCTATGAGCAAGAGTAGTGTTGATGTTGATGTTGGTGTTGATGTTGGTTGGGGCAGGAGTGGATTCTGTTGGGGCGCCTTCTCTTGTGTTTCAATAGGGGGTAACAACTCTCTTGGGAAGAGAGGAATGAGTTTCTCCTTCTGCATGTTGTTGAGCTTAAAGGTCTGCTTCTCCCACTGGAACTGTTGATAGTAAAACTCCCAGAGCAGTTTGTCTTTTTGAATGTGTTGCAACAACATATCGGTCAGTAGGTCCAGCTTTTGCTCCAGCACTCCAAAGCTATCCTGCTGCTCAGGAGCACCTTCATGCTGCAGCTTAGAAGCACTTGCTTCAACAATCTTTTCAAAATTTGAGTAGAACCACTGGATGTAGTTCATGTCAATCTCTCCCATATTATTCTCAAGACCTTCTCCAGCATGATATTCAATGCTTTGCTTCAAACACAGTTCAGTGATGAGGCATGGGAAGATCAGATTTCCCTTTTTCTTCACTGCACGAGCGAGATATCTTGCTTTATTAGTTCCCCCACATTGATCTTCTTTCCCTTAAGGATGCAATGGAGGAGCACCAATCTCTCCTTTTCCACAGTCTCCAAATTGGCTGTTGGAGACATTTTGTGGCGCAAGAAGTGGTACCAGACCTTTGCAAGGGGCTTCAGCCTTGGCCTTGAGATCTTCATCTGACCTTCAGTTTGGAGTATCCACTCAGTCCCTGGAACAACGAGGTCCTTCTTCATCTGGGTGAGCTACTTGTCAGTGACCTTCTTCACAATAGCTCCACACTCATCTGGGTCATCTTTCAACCCATACTTCATGTTGATGGTTTCGACCGAGAATGAGACCTTGCCACCTCTGATCACCACAAAAGCTTGAGTTTCCAAGCTGATATTTGCATAAAACTCTCGAACAAGGGGAGTACAAAGCCCATTAGAGTGCTCAGCAAATTTCTTCCAGCCTTGCATATCAATCACCTCAGCTACTTCCTCTACAAGCCCATAATTTGCGCTTTTCCATATTTGAAACCCTTCTATGGAAGAAGGTTTCTGTTGATAGTTTTCGTCTCAAACTTCTTCTTTGCCTCAGCATCAACCCATATGCCATACATATCCTTCTCTGCACTTAAGGGTTGAGCATTTTTCACTACTTGATGTTTTACACGCCCTTTCTTTGTTGTCATTTCAGAGGTGGGGTAACAAAGAACGTAGAATAAGGGGAAAGGTTAGGGTTCAGGTGAGAGGAAAGTGGAGGAAAAAGGTAAATCTGATGAGTGGAGGGGATGAGTGAGGTAGGCGTTATTTATTGTGTCAGAGTGAGTGTTGTATTGGGTGATAGGGGTGGTGAGGTGTGGGATAGTGGGGTAATAAATGGGAGAGAGAATTGTGTGTATGGATTGGGTAAAAAAAATACCCTGTCCCTAAGTTTCCACTTTTAATTTTCCCACAAAAAGACAAATTGTACCAAATTGCTGCCCCCAATGCACCCTTGTCAGCTCATGGTCCTTATCACCAAAATAACCCAACACGCTGCCACCAAAACCACACTTGAAACAACATTTCCACTTAGCCCCGAGCCTACCATCCGCCAAAGAAAATTGCTTCTACTTTCTTGCTTCCACATTTTTTTATATATCCTCCTTTATTAACACAAAGAATAACTAAAAATGTAATTTATTGATGGGCTGCCTCCCAAGAGCGCTTGGTTTAAGTGGTCCTCGACCTGACCATGTTGCAGCATTTCAAGGGGGATCATGCTGGTGGTGGTGACCTTCATCTTTTCCAGGGGTTCACCAAAATAAAGCTTAATGCACTGTCCATTTACTTTGAATTCCCTTCCACTATCTGCATCCAGTAAATCAACAACTCCATGGGGGTACACTTTTATCACCATGAATGGTCCTAACCACCTGGACTTGAGCTTTCCTATAACTTTAGCCTTGAATTGAACTATAACACTTGTTCTCCTTCATAAAACTTCTTTTATAGATCTTCTTATCATGCCACGCCTTAGTTTTGGCCTTGTATGCCTCAGCATTTTCATAAGAGAACAGTTTGTACTCCTCCAGTGCATTAAGCTGCAGCATTCGAGCTGTTCCAGCTTTTTTCAAGTCAAAATTCAGCTTTTTAATTGCCCAAAAAGCCTTATGTTGCAGCTCTAGTGGTAGGTGGCAAGCTTTGCCATACACTCGCCTATATGGAGACATCCCCAAAGGTATCTTAAAGGCTGTCCTATATGTTCACAGAGCTTCATCTAGGTACAGTGACCAATCCTTCCTTATGGGATTCACCATTTTCTCCAAGATCCTTTTAACTTCCCTGTTTGTCAACTCAGCTTAGCCATTAGTTTGAGGGTGATATGTAGTGGCTACCTTATGCTTAACTCCATATTTTGAAAGTAATTTAGAAAAGATTTGATTGCAAAAATGAGTTCCTTCATCACTGATGATTGCTCTAGGGGTGCCAAATCTAGAGAAAATATTCTTTTGCACAAATTTGGACACCACCCTTGTGACACCCGGGGCTGACGAGGGCAGGGAGTGGTCGCCGGTGCAAGAAGGAACGGATAAGGAGCGGCTCTTGACAGGCTTCTTGGTACTAGCTATACTAACAAGATGCATCATTTTTTCAATAGCCCATCACTTAAAAACTCCACAGTTAAGCGTGCTTGACTTGGAGCAATTTTGGGATGGGTGACCCCCTGAGAAGTTTTCCTAGGGAGCGTGTGAGTGAGGACAAAGCACGCTGAAAAGACCCGTGTTTGGTTTGTGGGGACAGTCGTCAATCCATAAAGCAGCCAGGGATGTTACAAATGGTATCAGAGCGGCACCTCTCCTAGTACGGTGTGGTCCGGGGACGAACCAAGCGGAAGCTGGTGGGCATGTGACACCCGGGGCTGACGAGGGCGGGGAGTGGTCGCCGGTGCAGGAAGGCACGGGCAAGGTGCGGCTCCTGACAGGCTTCTAGGCGGAGGGACACATAAATGAACCGATTACACAGCGGAATGAGAGGGATCCTGAGACTGTGTAGGTATGGGACTATACAGTTGAGGATGACTTATATGAATTGATTGGTATACCTATACTAACAAGATGCATATTCTTTTCGGAAGCCCATCAATTAAGAACTCCACAGTTAAGCGTGCTTGACTTGGAGCAATTCTGGGATGGGTGATCCCCTGGGAAGTTTTCCCAGGGAGAGTGTGAGTGAGGACAAAAGGATAGGGGAAAGGGTCCCATGAAATCAATTCCCCAAACATCAAACAATTCAATTTCCAAGATAGTGTTAAGAGGCATTTCATGTTTATTGGACAGATTCCCTACCGTTTGGCATCTATCACAATGTTGAACAAAAGCATGTGCATATTTAAAAAGTGAAGGCCAGAAATAACCTGATTGGAGGACCTTAGCAGCAGGTTTCATGCCACCAAAGTGACCTCCATATGGTGATGAATGGCATTGCTTCAGAATATCAGGAAATTCTTCATCGGTTGCACACCTTCTCATTAAGTTATGAGGACACATCTTGTACATATATGGTTCATCCTAGAGATATTGCTTCACTTAGTGGAAGAATTTCCTCTTTTGTTGAGCAATCAAATATGGGGGAACCACTTCATTGGCCAGGAAGTTTACTATATCAGCATACCAAGGTGCTGTGATGGGCTCCGACAAGTGTACCGGATCGAAGTAAGTAATATTTAAAACGGTAAGTAATTACCGAGTATCGAACACAAAGATTGGGTGACCAATTTATCTAGATTCGAAGAAGATAACTAATAATTGATCAAGTCAAAGATGAGAGAGAAAGTTGTTGGGATAAATCAATTATCTAAAAGAAATAACAAATTAAAGCAAGATAAACTAATCAATTATTTAGATTATGATAGTGAACTCTAAGATCAAGAATCCACCTACCCTATCAAGCAAGTTACCCAAGTGTTTATCTCCTTATCCCTATGTTCAATTTAATTTCTTTGTCAATCAGGAACCCTCAATTATCCTAATGTCACTGCCGATTTTCAAAAGGAAATTTCTACAATTGCAAGTTGTCAATCTGCCAATCTATTCAACCCACAATTAGATTTATTAAGTTCTTGGTTCCCTATAGCAATTGCACCGCTTTCCTACCCTATCCCTAGTAATATTCAAACGGTGTTCTTAATTCCTGTCCTAAGTACGAATTGCCTGCCAGCCTCAACGCACTAGACTAGTTTACCGCAGGCCTTTATGATTAACGCAAACAATTCAGAATTAAGAAACAAGAAAAGAGACAAGGGTATAAGAAAATATTACTTGAATTCACTATGACATCAAATGTGGCTTCATCGTTTCCTTAGCGAAAGAGGATTAGCTCCTCATCACGTTTATAACAAAATAAATGAAAAGAAAACAGAAAATAATCGTAAAACTAATGGAGATGCAGCTCCAAGAGAAACAAGGAAAAGAAAAGAGAAAACTAAACTACTGTATTGTCGTACTGGACTATGCGCCCCTTTTTGGTTTTCTTCTACTCGCTGACGCTGTGGCCTTATATATGGTGCAGGTCTCCTAATTTAATTAGGATCAAAGCTCATAATGCGTGGGCCCCTGGCAGATTTGCAAGTCACGTATTTTATGAGATTCAAGCCTATCACCCATGCTTGTGGGTCCAGCTGATTCAATTTACCATATTTCATCTTTCATTCAATTTGGACTTGGGCCACATGCACATTTGCTTCACGGTACTTTTGCTAGAGCTTCACATTGACCAAGTGCTCACCTTCAATTCTTATTTTAATTTAACCTTGACGTGGGCCCATGGCAACTTTGACAATTTGTTGATTCCTGTTGCTGCACTTGTCTTCTATCCAATTCTAATATCCAATTTCAATCTTAATTGGATAACATCACGTGATTTAGTTCCAAATTAATTTAACAACAAATCTTCGCTTGGGACCCGGGCTTAATGGCAAGATATTCCAATTTTTTATCTCAATGCCAATCGAATTATCTTTTAGCATAATAATCCAAATCCAAATCCAAATTGATGAGGACTCAAAACTATCATGTGGGCTCCCTGCACATTACTTTACGTTGACCAGACTTTGCAAACAGATTTGAATATTCGCGGGGCGAATACGGTCTCGCGAGGCGAGACAGAACGTTATCAGATCTCCTGTGTCTGGCTCGCTGCGCGAGCACCGTCTCGCGGGGCGAGACTGAAAGATCTCAATTCCTTGCTCAGTATCAGCTCTGGCTCGAGGGGCGAGCACTGTCTCGTGAGGTGAGACCTTGAAAGTCTTCTTTTAGCTTGTTTTCTCTATTTTCCAAGTTCTCTTGAGCTTCACTTTTAACCTGAAAATAAAAAATAGCATTAAATGCTTTATTTAACTCAAAATTAATCAAAAATTCCTAAAACTACTTGAGAGACTCAAAATATTGTTTGAGGACAATTAAATCCAAATTTGGGCGAAAATGAAATTAAATTCACACAATTAGCTCAAAAAGCGTGACCTCAATAGCTATAAAACTAGATGAGCCAGAGGCTTATCAAAATACCCCAAACTTAAACTTTGCTTGTCCCCAAGCAAACTAAAACTTAAAAAGACTCAAAACGGGGTAAGCTCGATGGACTCAAATATTTTCGCACAAATTTCATGCAATTTCATCAATTCAAATTTTTATTCAATATTTCCCCTTTTCATCAATGTAATCCCCACATTCATTTACTTCAAACAAAGAAAAAATTTATTATTCATGCAATCTAAGCAAAGGATCCAAAATACACACAAAAGGGTGATCACCAATTTCAAACAATTGCTTTCCTCACAAAGGCATATAGTAATTCACTCATTCGCTCAGTTTTGTCAAGGTTTTCAACTTTCACTCAATTTCACATTTTAAGAGCACTTTCCATGAATTTGATTTTCATCTCAAAAATAGTTCCCACGAAAACATGTATGCAACATCAAAAGGTCTTTTAAGGGTTGTAATGAGGCCTGGCTAAGGGTAGGATATTCAAATGTACAAGGCTAAGACCCTAGGAATTAAGAGAGTATGAAACATTTTACACTTTTATTTTCACTCTAATTCCTATTTCCATTTTTTTTTCATTTTTTCATTTTTTTTTGGTGGCTACAACCTTTTCCTTTTAATACCCTTTTTGACATTTTTGTACCTTTTTTTTTTCTTTTGGCTTCAACCTTTATTTTTCTTTTTTTCTTTTTTTTTTTTCTCAACCCACAACAACATAATAAACCCTTATAGCCACCCCAAACTTAGTTTCCAAACAACACTTACATTGCTATGTTTCCATGCTCTCCTAAATCCTAAGATTGGGTTAACATGGTGTTTTCCGGATTTATGGCTTGTATTGTAAGGTTATTAAGAATAATAGGCTTTAAGGCTCAATGTGGCTAACTAGGGAACATGTATTAGGGATGATTCTTTTTAGGCCAAGTAGCTATTTCAAAGAAAATTGCCTAAATCATTTGATGCAAACATATAAACATGCAAACCATGAAAAGATTCAAGCAAATCCGGGAAAGTACAACTTAAAAGTGATTCACACAATTAAAAAAATAATGTTGGAGGCTCAAATTCCTCACCTGGACATTTTTAGCAAATTATTTGACCGAGATACATCCCTAGTTTGTGCACCCCTTCACCCCAAACTTGTCATAAATCATGCAATCACAATAAAATTCTCAAAGTTCAATCTTCAATTTTTCATGGGGATCAATTTTCAAAATTTCAAATCATTAGGGGAAATCATCAAAAATCAACATTTTTCATGCAAACAATTTATGCAAAATTCAATAAAATCCCTTCAAGCTTACCAACATAAGACTCACACATATGACTCAACCAAAGAAAAGAAAGCTAATTAAAAAGATAGGGGTTTAGAAAAACTCATTGAAGATGCTTCCACCCGGATCCCATAGCCTGTGGTACAACGGCCAAGGGATGCTCAAAATGTCATATCTTCCTCCTGGATCCCATGGCTTGTGGAGTGGAGATGGAATAAGCAAGTGGGAGGAGATTCCATTGACTTCTTTAATTGCTATGATGAGCTCATTTCCTCCTGGGTCAAATGGTAACTCACCTTCTCCAAGAATGGCCTTTATGTAAATAGATCCTCCATGAAGCACTAGGACCATAGCTTTTTGAGGCGACCTTAGAGCCTTTGCCGCTATTGATGAAAACTCTCAATACGTAGGCAATGACTTGAACTCCAAAGTTTGTATTTTCCCAAAGTACTGTGATAGACAAATAGAAGGCATCAACTTTGTTATATCCACACATGCATGCAAACCAACATATTTATCCAATTCTGGATTTTGATGCTCCTCAGTAGGAATGGTGAGAGAGGTATTTTCTTTATGATTAGTCTCATTTGTCTCTTGCAAAGGGACAATAGGAGATATTTCCTCCTTCCACTCCTCTTCATGATCCTCTCCTCTTGAATCATCTTCCACCACAACTTCATCTTCAATATTGTCCATGCTAGCAAAAACATTTTCTTCAATTTGGGTCTCTTGCGGCTTTTCCGCTAGCAATTTGTAAATTTCACTAGCTTGCTCTTCAAACTTCTGAAATTGGTCAATTAGCCATGCTGTTATATTTCTAGCATGTTCCCCCACTCGCATTTTACCCTTCTGAATTATAGGACTAATTTCCTTCATGTAACGCTCTATGCTCAGGCCCAAAATAATAGCTTCTGCATCCCAAAGAAACTTTAGCAAATCGGGATCAAACTCGAAGTGTGGTGATGGTTGCAAAGATGACAAATGGGAATTTCATTCCTCTTTTAAGTATATCTTCACATGCTTATCGACAATCCCATTATACACGATCCAATCAAGTTGATCTTTCCAACTTGGATAGATACGATAGTCCATTTGTGGCTTCTCTTCCTTCTCTCTCTTTTTTTTTTGTTGGGTCCTACGACTTTCTGGGTTGTAGCAAATCTCATGGCTAAAAGAGTACCTTGCAAACACAAAAACTCACAAGACCAAGTGAAATCAAGAAAATTCAAGAAAAATTATAAAAAGAAAAAACAAAAACAAAAACTATTATTATTATTATTATTATTATTATTATTATTATTTTATTTTTATTTTGTTTTGACGTTTTCAAAAAATAATTACTTTCTTCAAATAAAGATAATTGGTTAAGCCAATTCCCGGCAACGGCACTAAAAACTTGATGGGCTCCGGCAAGTGTATCGGATCGAAGCAAGTAATATTTAAAACGGTAAGTAATTACCGAGTATCGAACACAAGGATTGGGTGACCAATTTATCTAGATTCGAAGAAGATAACTAATAATTGACCAAGTCAAAGATGAGAGAGAAAGTTGTTGGGATAAATCAATTATCTAAAAGAAATAACAAATTAAAGCAAGATAAAAAGAGTTATCTAATCAATTATTTAGATTATGATAGTGAACTCTAAGACCACGAATCCACCTACCCTATCAAGCAAGTTACCCAAGTGTTTATCTCCTTATCCGTATGTTCAATTTAATTTCTTTGTCAATCAGGAACCCTCAATTATCCTAATGTCACTGCCGATTTTCAAAAGAAAATTTCTACAATTGCAAGTTGTCAATCTGCCAATCTATTCAACCCACAATTAGATTTATTAAGTTCTTGGTTCCCTATAGCAATTGCACCGCTTTCCTACCCTATCCCTAGCAATATTCAAACGGTGTTCTTAATTCCTGTCCTAAGTACGAATTGTCTACCAGCCTCAACGCACTAGACTAGTTTACCACAGGCCTTTATGATTAACGCAAACAATTCAGAATTAAGAAACAAGAAAAGAGACAAGGATATAAGAAAATAATACTTGAATTCACTACGACATCAAAAGTGGCTTCTTCGTTTTCTTAGATAAAGGGGATTAACTCCTCATCATGTTCATAACAAAATAAATAAAAAGAAAATAGAAAATAATCCTAAAACTAATGGAGACGCAGCTCCAAGAGAAACAAGGAAAAGAAAAGAGAAAACTAATCTACTGTGTTGTCGTACTGGACTATGCGCCCCTTTTTGGTTTTCTTCTACTCGCTGACGCTGTGGCCTTATATATGGTGCAGGTCTCCTAATTTAATTAGGATCAAAGTCTCATAATGCGTGGGCCCCTGGCAGATTTGCAAGTCACGTATTTTATGAGATTCAAGCCTATCACCAATGCTTGTGGGTCCAGCTGATTCAATTTACCATATTTCATCTTTCATTCAATTTGGACTTGGGCCATATGCACATTTGCTTCACGGTACTTTTGCTAGAGCTTCACATTGACCAAGTGCTCACCTTCAATTCTTATTTTAATTTAACTTTGACGTGGGCCCATGGCAACTTTGACAATTTGTTGATTCACGTTGCTGCACTTGTCTTCTATCCAATTCTAATATCCAATTTCAATCTTAATTGGATAACATCACGTGATTTAATTCCAAATTAATTTAACAACAAATCTTTGCTTGGGACCCGGGTTTAATGGCAAGATATTCCAATTTTTTATCTCAATGCCAATCGAATTATCTTTTAGTATAATAATGCAAATCCAAATCCAAATTGATTAGGATTCAAAACTATCATGTGGGCTCCCTACACATTATTTTACGTTGACCAGACTTTGCAAGCAGATTTGAATATTCACGGGGCGAATACGGTCTTGCGATGCGAGACAGAACGTTATCAGATTTCCTGTGTCTGGCTCGCTGTGCGAGCACCGTCTCGCGGGACGAGACTGAAAGATCTCAATTCCTTGCTCAATATCAGCTCTAGCGCGCGGGGCGAGCACTGTCTCGCGAGGCAACCTCGAAAGTCTTCTTTTAGCTTGTTTTCTCTATTTTCCAAGTTCTCTTGAGCTTCACTTTTAACCTGAAAATAAAGAATAGCATTAAATGCTTTATTTAACTCAAAATTAATCAAAAATTCCTAAAACTACTTGAGAGACTCAAAATGTTGCTCGAGGACAATTAAATCCAAATTTGGGCGAAAATGAGATTAAATTCACACAATTAGCTCAAAAAGCGTGGCCTCAATAGCTATAAAACTAGATGAGCCAGAGGCTTATCATGCTGCAGCAAGTTGCATTGACAACAGCTGCTCATCAGGGAATGTTTCATCAATAGCCAAATCCTTAGATTCTGCAATACCTTCTGGGAGTCTTAACAGATGATCAGCCACTTGGTTCTCTACCCCTTTTTTATCTCTAATTTCAAGATCAAATTCTTGGAGTAGAAGAACCCATCTGATTAATCTTGGCTTGGCATCCTTCTTGTCAATTAAGTACTTGATAGCAGAGTGATCAATGTAGACCACTGCCTTGGTGCCAACCAAGTAAGCTCTGAATTTGTCAAATGCAAATACCATTGCCAGCAACTCCTTCTCTGTGGTTGTATAATTGATCTGTGCATCAATCAGGGACTTGCTGGCATAGTACACAAGATGAAAAATCTTGTTATACATCTTTCCCAACACTGCACAGCAAAGTCACTAGCGTCACACATCAGTTCAAAGGGCTTCTCCCAATCTGGAGGGACTATGATGGGAGCAGTGACTAGGGCAAATTTCAGAGTTTCAAAGGCCTTCAAGCATTCTGCAGTAAATTCATAGGGTCAATCATGCTCTAGCAGCTAGCACAAGGGCTTGGAAATTTTTGAGAAGTCCTTAATGAATCTTCTGTAGAAGCTAGCATGTCCTAAGATGCTTCTTATTCCTTTCACTGATGCAGGGGGTGGCAGTTTCTCAATGACTTCAATTTTAGCCTTGTCAACCTCAATACCCTTCCTAGATATCTTGTGTCCCAACACAATTCCTTCTTGTGCCATAAAATGACACTTTTCCCAGTTTAAAACTGTAGAAAAATATATTGAGTATTATTGATCGTGTTAATGAGTACAAACACTAATAAGATTATATAGGCAACGCTAAACCTAATGGGCCAGACTAAAGGGCCTAATACAAGATTTACAATATTTACAACACTCCCCCTCAAGCTGTTGAATGGATATCTATCATTCCCAGCTTGCAAGTAAGTTGACTGAATCGTTCTGTTGGTAAGCCCTTTGTTAAGACATCTGCCAGTTGATGCCCAGAAGGAATGTAAGTCGTAGTTATCAGTCCGCTATCCAGCTTCTCCTTGATAAAGTGTCGGTCTATCTTAATGTGTTTTGTCCTGTCATGCTGAACAGGATTATGAGCAATACTAATAGCCGATTTGTTGTCACAAAGCAGCCTCATAGGGCCTTCACACTTTATCTTCAAGTCATCAAGCACAATCTTCATCCACAATAGCTCACAGATTCCCTGTGCCATAGCTCTAAATTCTGCCTCAGCACTTGATCGAGCCACTACACTTTGTTTCTTACTTCGCCAAGTGACAAGGTTTCCACACAAAAATGCACAATAGCCTGAAGTGGACCTTCTATCACTCACTGAACCTGCATAATCAGCATCTGTATAGGCTTCCATAGTTAGGCTTCCACCTCTTTTGAACAAGAGCCCTCTCCCCGGAGTGGCTTTGAGGTACTGCAGAACACGCTCTACAGCCTGCAAGTGTCTCACCCTCGGATCATGCATGAATTGGCTCACAACACTAACCGCATATGCTAAATCTGGTCTAGTGTGTGCCAAGTAAATCAACTTCCCCACTAATCTTTGATATTGGACCTTGTCAACTTTAGCACTCTCCTCTTCGATGCTCAATTTGTGATTTTGCTCTATGGGAACACCTGCAGGTTTACATCCAAGTTTGCCTGTCTCCTTCAAAAGATCAAGGACATACTTTCTTTGAGAAATGAAAATGCCTTAAGTTTCCCAAGGTCCTTCATCTCAAACTCTGCAGATAATTTCTCCTTGAGTAGTTGTCTTTCAACCAAATCATCTCCTGTAATAATGATATCATCAACATAAACAAGAAGTACAGTTAGTTTTCCTCCCTGTGAATGTTTGAAGAAAAGTGTATAATCTTCCTTGACTCTGCTTGTAACCCAGGCAAACCATTGCTTTTGTGAATCTCCCGAACCACGCCCGGGGAGACTGTTTAAGCCCTATAAAGCCTTCCTCAATATACACACTCTGTTTGTTCCACTAATGGGTCCAAATCCTGGAGGAATCTCCATATACACCTCCTCTTCTAAGTCTCCATGCAAAAATGCATTTTTAACATCAAATTGGTGAAGGTCCCACCCCGAGTGAGCAGCAAGAGAGAGTAAAATACGAACAGTATTCATCTTTGCCACTGGAGCAAATGTCTCCTCATAATCAATGCCATAGGTCTGAGTATATCCCTTTGCTACTAGTCTTGCTTTGTATCGATCAAGAGTGCCATCTGATTTATGCTTGACTGTATAAATCCACCTGCAACCAACTGGTTTCTTGCCCCCTGGCCTCTCAACAATTTCCCAAGTTCCATTCCTTTCAAGTGCTTTCATCTCCTCATCCATAGCTTGGACCCAATTTGCATCCTTTAGTGCCTCTTGAACAGATGCTGGGATTCTCACAGAGTCAACCGCTGCAATAAAACTCTAATGCTGCAGGGAAAGATGTTTAGATGACACAAATTGAGAAATAGGGTATTTGGCACAAGACCTTTTCCCTTTTCTCAAAGCAATTGGTAAGTCATCAGGATCAGGATCAAAAGTATCAAAACACTGAGAATCAAAAGCGGGTGAATTATTTTCAGCACTTACCTCCGGTTCGGACAATTGAGGTTGTTTCTGGACCAGGTTGGGTTTTACTCTCCTCTGATACACCAATATTGGCTCATTAAGCATTGTTCTTCGCTGGAGCTGAAGGTGCAGATTCCTGTAAAACAGAAGACAAAGGAAAAACTGGATGGGGAGAAACAGGAGGCTCATAAACAGGTGACTCAGAAGCAGGTGCCCAAGGAACAGGTGACTCGGGCAGACGAGGACCAAGGAGGAGAAAGACAGATAGTACAACCCTCCCTGTTCCTTAGCAACTCCAATCGTCCTCCTCGTGGCAAGATCCTGAAAAACACAATGAGAGGGGAAAAATGTTACTGCACAGTTCTGGTCCTGAGTAAGCTTACGAATAGAAATTAGGTTGTTGGAAAGTTCGGGAACATAAAGCACATTTTTCAATTTAAATGAGGGTTGAAGGTCAATATTCCCAGAACTGACAACACGAATACGAGAACCATCAGCAACAGTAATATAATGAATACTGGAAGGTGAGGTATAAGAGGAAAACAATTTGGAATGGAATGTCATATGATCAGTGGCACCAGAGTCAAGAATCCAAGCATCCTTAGGGATAGTACCAGAGGCAGTAAAGGAGCGGGAGCAAAAACTCTTACCAGTCATTACCAGAGAACAAGAACCAGAAGGCTTACTGAGAGAGTCAAGAAGGGTCAGCAAACGATCCAAGTCATTCTGACCGATTTGCGCTTCAGTTTCTGCCATAGAAGAGGAGGAAAAACAACCTGATGAACAGTATGCACGAACAGTACTGCGTGAACAGTAACTATGAACAGTGTTCGCGCGTGGAGCAACGGTGATGCGCAGTTCCCGCGTGAACAGTGCGCGGTGAACAAAACCCGTGAACAGTGCGCGATGAACAGTACTCGCGTGAACAGTACGTGATGAACAGTAATCGCGTGAACAGTATCACTGAGCAGTATCAATAAGGGCAGAATGACGGTGCCAAACGCTACAATGAAGGCAGCTAAGAGGGGCCGCAATGAAGGCGGCTAGGGTTTTTTCGCGGAAGCAAGACCCCCAAGATCGGGAGCTCTTGATACCATGTAGAAAAATATATTGAGTATTATTGATCGTGTTAATGAGTACAAACACTAATAAGATTATATAGGCAACGCTAAACCTAATGGGCCAGACTAAAGGGCCTAATACAAGATTTACAATATTTACAACAAAAACCAAATTAATTTCTTCACATCTGTTCAAAATCTGCTCAAGGTTCACAAGACAGCTCTGGAATGTTTCTCCAAAAACAGATAAATCATCCATGAAAACTTCCATGGATCTTTCAATCAGGTCTGAGAATATTGTCATCATGCACCTCTGGAATGTTGCTGGAGCATTACACAGTCCGAATGACATTCTTCTAAATGCAAAAGTACCATAAGGACATGTGAATGTTGTATTTTCTTGATCTTCAGGTGCTAAAGCAATATGGTTATAACCAGAATAACCATCCAGGAAACAACAGAAATCATTTCCAGCTAGCCTGTCCAACATCTGATCTATGAAAGGCAAAGGGAAATGATCCTTCCTTGTTGCTTTGTTCAGCCTCCTATAATCCATGCAAATTCTCCAGCCCGTGACAGTTCTTGTTGGGATGATTTCATTCTTTTCATTAGTCACCACTGTTACACCATCCTTCTTGGGACATATTGAATAGGGCTTACCCAAACACTATCAGATATGGGGTAAATGATCCATGCATCCAACCACTTGATAATTTCTTTCTTCACCACCTCTTTCATAATAGGGTTTAGCTTTCTTTGACTCTCAATGCTGCTTTTGGAATTATCTTCTAATAGAATCCTATGCATGCAAATATTAGGACTAATTCCCTTTATGTCAGCCATTTGCCACCCTATAGCTTTTTTTTATGTCTTTTCAGTGTTGTTGTTAGGTATTCTTCTTGAGGAAATGTTAGTGAAGAAGATATAATAACAGTTAAGGTATCATTGTCACCCAAATAAGCATACTTTAAATGATCAGGAAGCTGTTTCATTTCCAAAGTAGGTGGTTTTTTTTAAAGTTTCATCATTTGCTTCCAAGGACCCATACTTTCTTGACCATCGGGGTTGAACTGTTCCATTGTCCACTAGTTCTACCACTTCTTCATCAGATGAGCTCTCTGCTTCTATTGATGCTGCAACATTCCCCAACTCTACTTGATTTTTCCAGAACTGATCTTGCACCAGATCATCAAAGGACTAAATGAAAAAACACTTTTCCATCCCCTAATCTGGATATTTCAGGGCATTGAATACATTAAATGTGACTTGCTGATCATTCACTCTCATTGTCAGCTTTCCTTTTTGTACATCAATCAAAGTCTTCCCTATAGCTAGGAAAGGTCTTCCAAGGATGATTAACACTTCCCTATCAGCTTCAAAATCCAAATTGATGAAGTCCCCTGGGAATACAAATTTATCAACCCTAATCAGCACATCTTCAATCTTCCCTTCAGGGTATGCAATTGACCTATATGCTAGCTGGAGTGTGACAGATGTAGGACGAGCTTCATCAATGCCTAATTTCTTGAAGATAGACATAGGCATCAGGTTGATGCTTGCCCCTAAATCACAAAGAGCATGATCACAATATGTTTCTCCAATTGAACAGGGTATGGTGAAATTTCCAGGGACTTTCAGTTTAGGGGGGACCTTGTTCTGTAGCATTAAGATGCACTCCTTAGTCATAGCCACTGTCTCAAATTCCCCTAATCTCCTCTTCTTTGTTAACACATCTTTCATAAATTTTGTGTAATTTGGCAATTGTTACAATGCCTCAACCAAAGAAATGTTTATGTGAAGCTGTTTCAGAACCTCTAAGAATTTGTTGACATGCTTCTCTAGATGTATCTTCCTCAACCTTTGAGGAAAAAGAGGAGGAGCTCTTTCTGGAAGAAGCTTAGGCATCGGCTCAGATGCTGCAGCAGACTCTAATGATGTTTTCTCAACAGGCTTTTCTATAATAGGTTCTTTTTCAACCAATATTGCCTCAGATTCTGGTTTGCTCACCTCTGGTTTCTTCTTCTTCTTCTTCTTCTTCTTCTTCTTCTTCTTCTTCTTCTTCTTCTTCTTCTTCTTCTCAGATGCAGCATGTAGTTCCTTTCCACTTCTCAAATGAATGACTTTGAACTGCTCATTACCACCAGAACTAGAAGGTTTTGGGGTTTTAGTAGTTGCAGGCAAAGTAACACTTGGCCTTGAATTCATAGCACTTGCTAGCATCCCCATTTGAGTCTCTAAGTTTCTCATAGCAACACCTTGAAAGACTTGAAAGACATCATGGATATTGGAAACGTTGGATGGTAAAGCTATCTGATAGGCTACTTGACCAATTCGGCGAAAGATCTGAAATGGTCCTATGAAACAAGGTGTAAGCTTCCTGGATTTAATTGCCCTGCCGATTCCAGTCCTTGGAGTGACTCTCATGAACACATAGTCGCCTTCCTGGAACTCTAAGGGCCTTCTCCACTTATCACTGTAGCTTTTCTGCCTATCGATCACCGCCTTCATCTTTTACCAGATCTTGCGGACTTGCTTGGTCGTCTGTTGTACCACCTCCGGTCTAATCAACTGACTCTCACCCATCTCATACCAACAGAGAGGTGTCCTGCAATTCCTTCCATACAGTGCTTCATATGGTGCCATGCCAATAGTCGAATGGAAACTGTTGTTGTATGTGAATTCAATCAGTGGAATAAATTCATCCTAACTTCAAGTGTGTTCCAACACACACATTCTTAACAGATCTTTCAGAGACAGAATCGTCCTTTTCGACTGACCATACTTCAAGTGTGAGAGATTAAGGTTAAATGTTAAGGACAATGAACATAATGTAGTGATGGATAGTTTCGAGGATAAATAGAACGACATAAGCATGAGTTCTGTTATGAAGTTACCGATAACACCTAAGAGGATGGAGCAACGGAAAATGAAATGTAGGATCTTGGGATCAAAATACAATTACAAGATCCTGTCTAGTTTCAAGTCACGAAATTTTGAGGACGATTTTTTTTTTTAGTATGGTATTAATGCAACACCCTGCTTTTTATCTACATTGTATTATCGATGTGTGTGTGTGTGTGTGTATATATATATATATATATATATATATGTATGTATGTATGTTTATATTTTTACCTATGACTCAGAAAAATGATTTTGGAGAAAACAAACTCATTAGGAAGTCATGGTTAAATTTTCGTTTAAAATTCAGACAGAACCCAGTTTACCTTTTGCTGACAATACAATTTGTACTGGTCGGAAAATCTTAATTTGACCTGAAACTGAAAAATCATAGATTTTATCACTATTTAGTGATATAGTCTATTTTTAAAATTTTCGCTCAAAAATAAAATATTTTATTTTATTCGAGAGAAATTTTTGAAGAAATCGTACGAAAAACCGAAATCGGGGAAAACGGCGGAGCCATATATATAACTGCAGAGATAGGCTGAGAGGATAAGACTGGCGAGTCATCATGCCAACTCATGTGATGAATCACATGGTGAGTCATCACCATGACCTTAACTTGTCTAACAAATTCCTAATATGAAAATATCTAAGTTCCTTATACTTTGTCCCAAAGTAACCTTAACTTGCCCAAAAAGTTCCTAAAGTGTAATTTGTTATTTCGGGCCCTTGGACCCTCCTACCCTTAGTGACACTCAAATGACCAAATTCACTCACTTCATTTGTCATACTTTCACTCATCTTGCTCATAAAAAAACCTAAGTTCTCACCAAAACTTTCAAAACTTCATAGTTGATTCTTGAAGTTCTCATCCTTTCCTTCATCTTCTAGAGGTACATGTTATGTCACAAAGCATCTGACTCTGTGTCATGCATCTGACTCATTCTCTAGTTAGCCCGTGAGTTTTGGTGAGCCCAAGTATTGAGCAAATGATTTTAATTGAACTGTTTGAATATTGCTAATCATCTACTTGAGATGTGCAGGAAAGATAGTAATTGAACAAGTAAAATACAATGAAAGAATCAAAGCATACTTCGTGCGTCTGACTTCTAAAAGCTAATGAATCAACTAAGGCAATGCGTCTGACAAGACCCTCATATGATATTGTCTTGAAGTAGTTCTCAAATCCCAGACTCCTTGAAGAAAAAGGAAGCAATTAAGTTCTTAGAGCAAGAAGTAGTTTGATAATCACTGTCAAACAACTTGAAGAATGGAAGAGGAAGATGAGAATTACAACTAGTTATCAAGTTACTCATAGTGAAGAATCTGTTGAAGAATGAAGAGTAAACCTTCTCAAAGATCTTCACCTACTCTATCAGTTGAAAGAATCAAGAAATCTCCAAAAGCTATACGCTGATCAATACTTTTTTAAGCCAGATTTAAAAAAAGTTAAGTATGCAATCTTCTGAAGGAAGCTGGAAGACCAAATTCAATAAAGACCAAGTTACAGACTAACTCTTCAGTATATCATCAAAAGGAAGACTCATGCAAAATCTCAAGAAAGTAGCGTCTAAAGATCTAAAGATGCGTCTGAAGCTCTGTCAGAACCAAGAAGGTATTCGAGAACATGTCAGAACAATCAAAGCACTCGAAATACATCTAAAGGCAGATCTTTTGTTTGAATACTTGATAAAAGAAGTATTTAAGCATAAGGATATACTTTCCCATTACTGACCAACGTTTAGAAGAGAATATTCCTTGAAAGAAATACTTAAAAGAGTATCATCGAAGGAAGTAATCAAGTATTCAAATAAGTATAATAGTATTTTCCCTTGTCTTCGAATGAGTACAAAAAGGCAGAAAAGATGAAGACCCTGCTGCAACTCTCCTTTAATGCAATAAGTGAAAAGCACCTTTCTCTGAGCTTTTCTCAATGTTGCACAAACAAGGAAAGCTACACTGCCAGAGTAGAAAAGTATGTCTACTATGCTCTATGGTCAACAAAAGACCTTCAACGTTCACAAGCATTTAATGCCAAGTCAGAACGGCCATTTTATGTCCAGAAGACAAAGAGAAGATCTCTTCAAAGAGAAGATTGTATTTCAACAGATCTATTATGGACAAGTATAAAATGGAAGAACTCGAAGACTGAAGAATATGAGATACACGAGAGAAATGTGAGACATATTGAGATATAAGAAAAGAAAAACTCATATTCAAGAGCAAAAACATTTACTGAGAATACTCACGTTGAAAGCTCTCACACTCTGATCATCTTCTCTCCAAACTACAAATCATTTAGAGAAGACCTCATTCTGCAATCTACCTGATCCTAAATCTTTATTTACTCCTTGAAGTGTAATTATGTTTAATTTGCATTTGTGTAATACTGAAGCTATGCTTCAAACAAACAACAGTTAACTCCTTGAGCTTGAAGAGGCTTGTTGAAAGAATACTTGTTGTTGAGCCTGAAGAGGCTAGGTGTGCAAACAATACTTGTGATAGAGCCTGGAGGGGTAGGTGTGCAAAAAATACTCGTCTTTAACATTGATAAGTTATAGTGTTAAAATTTGGTGAAGCCAAGGACTAGACGTAGCCCAAAGTTTGTGGGTGAACCAGGATAAATCTCCAAGTACTCTCTTCCCTATCTCTTTACTTTATTTAAAGTTATTTATTCACTGTTACTAATATTTAGGGGAGTGTTAATAGATGCTCTAAGTAATTTAGTTTACTGAAACAGACATCTGTCAAAAAGCGTCTTATCTGCACTTAATTTGTTTTTGTGCTAAGAAATCTCTGTTTTACGAAAACACTATTCAACCTCCCTTCCAGTGTTGTTTTGTGCCATTTCTGTACAATCTCATGATTAATGATCACACCTTCATTCAAGTTACTTTGCACAAGTTACTTTGCACAAGTTTCATTTTCATGGTTTTTCATGAATTAATTTCTAGAAAAGTGCACAAATGGAATTTGTGAGTTATGAAAATTTTCCCCTACTATCTATGACCCTAGCATCTTGTATTTAAAATATTGAAAAAAGAAAAAGAAAAAGCCTAGCCCCTTTTGAATTCCTTGGCCGAACCCCTAAGTTTTTGCACAAAAAATAGGTTTTTGTTGCTTAACTTGATTTATGTTGTTTTGGTTGAAGGTTGCTTGTAATTAAGATTGTTTTAGTGATCTTTTGTGGTGGAAAGGAAAGGAATTGAAGGCTTTAAGTCAAGAGAAAATACTTTGCTCCAAGAGGTAAGGGGAGCTTACTTTTTAAGTTTGGTAGTCATGTACTATTTTTGTTGATTGATTGTGTGTATATTGTGACACCCTATACCGGGGCGCCACATCTTAGTTACCCGTTGCGGAAAATACAAAATAAAAGAATTAAATTGCTGGTTGCTTTCGGTAAAAGATACTATCTTTATAAGTAGCCTCAAAATGGTGGTATTTTTTTATCTTAAAGACAAAGGAAAACAAAAGGTAATTGATGAACACTCAGAACATGAAATGTAAACATCATATATATATATATATTATATATATATATATATATATATATATATATATATATATATATATATATATATATATATATATATATATAACTATTCCAGTGGGATTCAGAGTTTAGTATAGAAAACCAGGGCCTAATCAAGATGCCCATTAAAGACAGAGTTACAGAACATAAGGTTAACAACTGTAAACGAGGTAAAGCAAAAATAGGGGAGAGGATCCGGAACCATGCATCAAAAGGGTGGCTCTAAGAAGCCAGATACAGTCGGACCAAGACAGATTACTCGCAAAACATACCCCCTAAGCTGGTCACTACTAACAACTAGAAAGAAGACTCCCCACGAATACTCTCACAAGAAGAAACCCCAGGCGATGGGTCCACGACATCTCCGCCCTCATCAGAATCTGGATCGTCATCAAGAACATACTCCGATAACTCCTCAAGATCATCGTCGTGATCCAAAACATGGTATTCGGGCTCCTCCTCGAAGTACTCCTCCGGGTCCTCCTACCCCTAGAGGTGGGTGCATCTGCAACTGTCCATTCCTCTGTAGCACGTGCAAGTAGTACCAAGGCGGTGGGAGAGCAATCCTCCTCGTCTCGACCGTCTGAACTCTGCGGTACGGTTCATCCTTGGCATTCATCTCCAGCGTGGTTATCGATCCATGATAAGTGCCCGATGTAGATCCGGGGTGAATCTACCACGCCCCCGCATTCCCCGCATCGTCAAAGATCTCATTCTTCGACTCCGACGGTACCAGTGGGATGTTCGGATCCATCTAAACCATAGATATACAGCGATGCCGAAAAGCAAAGAGAAATAACAAGAAGATATGCAAGAGTGAGATACCAATATATGGATAGATTACAATAACCACATGCATGATACATACATCACGTCAGCCTATTAACATTTACCAAATAGTAGTAGATACATCAAATATTATATCAATGGGTGTCATACTCGTGCAATCAGCTTTTATAAAGATTATGCATGACACTTCAATTTTCAGGCTCTATAAACTTAATCTCATGAGATCCCTTCATCTTTATAAGAGTTTATCAAAACTCAAAGCCCCCACTTAGGCATCACCGTCGTGACTAAAATCCCTGTTTGGATATCACCGAAGTGACTAAAAATTCCCTGCTTGGACATCACCGAAGTGACCAATAGCCCCTGCTTGGGCATCATCGAAGTGACTAAACTATAAGGCACGTCTGCCTAAATGCATGAATAAAACATTCGTTCAAGAAGTTTTCTTTTTGTTCAATCTTATTCATTGTCGAAGCTCAAAGCTAATGACTATTCATAAATTTTCATTACTCAGACATCAACACAGGATGCATAGTCCGAGTGCTCAGTCACAACACCTAAGACCGATGCCTCAGTCAAGGTTTGTGGTCATAGAAATATTTATCTTCTTACTTCAACATGATTAGGACTCTTAGTCCACAACAACGAAATTAGGATACTCAATCCATAATAACGAGATTAGGACTCTTAGCCCACAACATCATGGTTAGGACTCTTGGTCCATAATACTCAACACGGATCAAAGATCAACGTGCACATCACAGAATACTAGAAGCGACGTCTCGCGAACTAGATTTGATTTCTCTTGTTCTTACTTTTCGCTCAGTGAAAATCAAATATCAAAATAAAACCACGGTAACCTATCCAAGTTACCAGAACATTTTCAAAAGTATTTCTTTATAGGAAATCTTTTCATTTGGAAAATCATTTGTAAACTATTATAAGAAATCCATTTTCTCTTGAAATCTTTTTCTTAAAAGCATCTCCATTCATGGTCAAATATTTTCCAAGGCTTTTCCCTCCGTAAAACACATATTTTTCTAAAGGACATTTTAAAATAAACATTATTTCTTTCAAAATCCTCTTTGAAGCTTATTTAGGCTTTTAATCACTTGATTAGTTGAGCGCCGACAAACGTCAGACTTTCTAGACATCAATCAATATCATCATGATCTCGGTCAACAATATAACAGTTAATATCAGTTCATAACATATATGATTCACAACGCTTTAAGACAAGTAAGGATCAACTTCAAACAGTTATCACAACATTTCAAGTATACAAATCATTTAAACTTTGATTTATTATAATAACCACATTCAAGGAAAACAAGTAACCCACATACACACATGCACATAGCTATTGAATATCCCTCAAGCTGTCCCCTCTTACCTTTTGTGAAGGTAAAGGTACGTGATGCTTGAGGAGGTGCACTATGAATGACCTCGTCTACTCCGCGACGAAAGTCTAAGTTTAAGAAAACAAAACCATAGGTTAAAAGTTAACCAAGATTACAAAACCAATAAGGTAAGGTTCGGCCATGGCATGAAATAGGGTTAGGGGTTTTCAAACAAGAATACAACTCATGGATTAATGATCCTTAAGTGTTAGAAGTTCATAACCAAGGTTCACTTCACAAAGCTAGAACAAAAATCCCACTAATCTATGCTTAGGGTTTCGGCCTCTTTAGTATAAGTAGGCTAGGAATTTTCCAACCCTTCTAAGCTCTTAGATTGAGTGTTAAAGGATATCAAGAAGTCTAAATTCATGACTATATTGAAAAGATGAAACAAAACATCCTAGGTTCACAACCATCATAGGATAAATAGGCTAGACATCTTTAAACTTTCCAATCTTTTAGACTTAGCATCCAAAGGTATTAAGGAGCTCTAGTCCATGATCATTTTGGAAAATAAAAACAAAACATCCTAGGTCCACAACCAATGTAGGTTCGGCCTTCATGGGATTTATAGGCTAGAAATCTTTAAACTTTCCAATCTCCTAGACTTAGCATCCATAGGTATTAAGGAGCTCAAGTCCACGATCATTTTGGAAAAATGAAAACAACACATCCTAGGTTTACAACCATTATAGGATAGTTAGACTATACAATCTTTAAACTTTCCAATCTCTTAGACTTAGAATCCAAATGTATTAAGGAGCTCTAGTCCATGATCATTTTGGAAAATGAAAACAAAACATCCTAGGTCCTAAACCATCATAGGTTCGGCCTTCATGGGATTTATAGGCTAGAAATCTTTAAACTTTCCAATCTCTTAGACTTAGCATCCTAATGTATTAAGGAGCTCTAGTCCATGATCATTTTAGAAAAATGAAAACCAAACCTTCCTGTGCCACTAAGGTATAGTTTCGGCCATCCTTGGAAGTATAGGTTAGAAATATTTCTTTGATACAAGATCTTAGAATATGAAAGTAGAGATCAATAGAAGATCATAGAAATTGGTTTCAACTCAAAAGGAGTTTCCTATGATTTTCTAGAGATTTTAGAAGTTGAAAGCTTAATAAGAAACACATAATGTAAAACCATGAAATAAAGTAGAGAACTTGAAAAAGAAGAATATGAGAGTATTAACCTCGAAACTAGAAAGAAAAAGTATGAAGAACTTGAGACTTGAAAGCAAATAAAAATGGAAACTTTAAGTGTTTGAACTTTGAAGTAAGAATGGAGAAGAAGAAGAAGAAGAAGAAGAAGAAGAAGAAGTAAAATGAAATGGATGAATGAAGTGGGTATTTATAGAAGGAGAGGGAGAGGTGGCGTGAAGGAGAGAGAAGAGTGAGCTTGGAGAGCAAGTTTGGAGTTTAGGAGGTGTTTGGTTGGAAAAAGTAAAGAAAATGAGTTTTTGGATTAGAATATGATATAATTTGAAAAGTATAATGATGACACTTTTGGAGTGTGTCATAACCCTTGTCAATCACATCCCTCATGTCACTTCACTCCTTTGGTACTCCCTAATCTGCTCCATTTAGTATCCGGTTGCACTTCCGATCGTAATATTTTTGACGTTTTGCCCGAATAAAATATTTTATTTTATTTTCGAACGAAATTTTTTAAAATAACCTAAGTTGAAGAATACATGATAAAAACACTAACCATCTTGTTCACGGATCAAAATTAGGTTTTCTGCTCAGTAAACTTTTACTATTAGTGAAAACGCAGACCGGCTTCCGTCTGAGTTTTCAACTGAAATTTTAACCGTGACCTTATATGATAAGATAACACAAGAACATGATTTTATTTTAATTAAAATCATCCTCTGGATTTTAATAAAAATAAACACATATAAATATATAATTACTAATATAGAAAGACACAGAAATCGGGGCGTTACATATATACTTGGTTATTGCTAGTTGAATTTTGATACTGTGAAGTTATTTGATATTTTGTTAATTGACTAGTTGAGTTGTGATTGAATATGCCTATTTACGTGTATGGACTGTATTATGGATTGATTGGACTTGTTGAGAGCATGACACTGGTCATTTAATTTCAGGAACCAGATGTTGTAGCATATCGTAGCGTACCTGACCTTGTTTAAGAAGTTACTAGAGATTTGTATCCCTAGCCATTTTGCCCAACTAATTGTTGTAAAAATTGACCCGAGACAACAACAAAGTAATTTAGCCTAAGGCGTGGAGAGCACTATCCTCAAGGATTATTTCGGCATAGTCGAAAATCCCTCCAGGATACAGCAGGCTCTTCTTAACTAAAGCCAAGGCTACCAAGAACTAGCAAGAGATATTAACCCAGAAAGAGAAGAAAGAGTATTTTTATAAGTAGAAAATTTTCTGGAAAATGGTCAAGCACATAAGGCTGAGTTATTTTTAAAAGAAGCAAGGCAGCAAAATTTGCAAGGTTGATAATTGTTGAAGTAAGTTTTCAAGGATGTGTATCTCATCTTCAAAAAACTTGCAGCACTTGGTTTATAAAGTATAGAAAAAATGAAGTTGGGTTAGTCAAAGCATTAGTCTAAGCACATTGAGCCATTTTTCAGCATAAAAACAAGTGGATGCAAGTAATCCTAATGTTAGCAACAACTTTTAGTTGGAGAAAAATCAGGAAGCATGGAATCAAAGCAAAACTGTTTTGACAAGCTAATATGCAACACATCCGTAAATAATAAAAGCAAGACCAAGTCAAAATTATTGTTGCAAAGTTGATAAGCTTTCTCAAATATAAAATTATTTTCACAAAAATTAATTAGATAAAATAATAAAAATTAATCACAATTTTATATTATTTTTTTGAAGAAAATCACATTTTTATACTCGTTGTGTGATAATAACACAACCAAAATAAACTGCTAAACTTTTGAAATATCTCAAAATATCCAACACTAATTCCACCATATCATTTTATTACATTGTTATTGTTCATTTACGGATTTGCTTATTGCAATCATCACTCACAATATATTTGTCACATGGTTCTTTGTGATCTTAAGTAATTAGAATCTTATTTTATTGGAAATTTTAGATGTATCGTTTCAATCATCGTGGATACAATCTTTATTTCTCTTTAATACTCCCTCCGGTCCTTAATATAAGAAACAAATTGGTACTTTTTTTTTGTCCAAAATATAAGAAACATGCATTAATTTTCACACATATTAAATGTTAATTTCCAATATTACCCTCATTTATAATATGATTTATATTTACTAGATATATCAACTTTCCATACAAGTAGAGCTGTCAATATGGGTTGTAACCCGTGAGCCAGCTAGGCTCAACCCGGCTCACTAGTGGGCTGGGTTGTAAAAAAACAGGCTCGTTTTGACCCTGGGTCATTTTGGCCTGGCTCACTTAACCCGCGGGTTAGCCGGGTTGAACCCGGGGTGAGCCGAGCTGGCCCGTGAACCACACATCTTTTATTTTTTTATTTTTTTTTACAACACAACCAAAGTCCAAAAAGCCCAAGTAAGTTGCAGCCCAACCCACTTTCTTAACCCTTTCTTTCCCCAACCGGCCAACCCTTTCTCAGCTCACCCAACCTTAACTTAGTAACTTATTCTCTAAGTCTGATAGCAAAATAAAAAATGTAGCCTCCCTCATCTCAACATACACCAACTCTGCCTCGCCTGACGCCGCCTCGCCTGACGCCGCCTGACCGCCTCGCCTGACGCTGCCTGACCGTCGTGTGAGCTGCGAATGTCACTGTTGCGAAGCCGGTCGCCCTCCTACTAACTACGAACGTCGACGCTTCGAACGGCCGGACGCCGTCGCCCGAGCCGGTCTCCCTCTTTCTCTCAGTTTCGTTCTCTCTGTCACTGTCTTCTCCAGGTTGCTTGGTTTGTTTCATTTTATTTTTGTTTGTTTCATTTTATGTTGCTTGTTTCATTTTATGTTGCTTGTTTGGCTTGTTTCACCTCTGTAAATGTGTAAAATCTTGCTTGGCTGTGCTTGGATTTGCTTGGTCTGCTGTAATATGTTGCTTGTATTTTTGTCTGATGTCTTGTTGAGTTTCTGTTAGGATGTTTCTTATTGCTTGCATCACTGTAATATTGGTTTGCAGAATGGAATCTGAAACTTTATCTGAAAGTGTTAATGTAAACTGTGTGAATGAACCTGAGCCATCAAAGCAAACTGAGACTGAGAAACATAGTGGTGGTGATATTGACTCTGATAGAGCAACTAAGAAGTCTAAGAGAACCACCTCTGAAGTTTGGAAATATTTTACTAGAATAGGTATAAAAGATGGCAAAGAAAAGGCTAAATGTAATGGGTGTGGATAAGAGTATGTTATTGGTGGCACCAAAATAGGAACCTCAACATTATTGCGTCATTTGAAAACATGTAAACTCATACCAAAATATCATGATTTGGCTGGAATGATGATTGATCATGCGGGGAATTTGAGGGCTAGGGAAGTTGACAAAAAATGTGTTCGTGAGGTCATTTCAATGGCTATTATTGAGCATGGACTGCCATTTAATTTTGTTGAATATAAGTGGATTAGGGAATTGCATTCAATGTTAAATATGGATGTAAAGCATATTTGTAGGAATACTGCTGTGGCCGATATTTGGAAATTTCATCTTGAACAAAAAGAGAAATTAAAATATGCGATGCATAGAAGCCGTAACCGAATTTGTTTGACATCTGATTGTTGGACTGCTTTCACTCAAGAAGGGTATATATGCTTGACTGCACATTTTGTTGACAATGGTTTGAATTTGAATAGCAAGATTCTTGCTTTTTGTAAATTGGAGCCTCCACACTCTGGTTATGAAATGGCAAAAAAGATACTTGAATGCTTGCATGATTGGGGAATAGATCGAAAGATCTTTTCTATCACCTTAGACAATGCTAGTGCCAATGATAATTTGCAAGACATTTTGATTGATCAATTAAATTTGAAAAATAGTTTGCTTTGTGAAGGTGAATTTGTTCATGTGAGGTGTAGTGCTCATGTCTTGAATAATATAGTGCAAGATGTAGCACCTTTCTCGGGCGCTACATTGTCTGTGACATTTCTATTTTTATAAGACCGAGTAAAGCGGAAAAGAATTATTTTTGCCAAAAAATACGGGTTTAATTTTTTTTTTCTCTTTAACAAATAGTCCCATACATACCCTTTAACATATAACATCAACTTATGCATCCATATTATACAAACCAAGTTCCAAGTACCATCAGTCATACAAGTTCAGAAAGAAGGCGGAAATACCAACGCCAGTAAATAACAACAGACTGAAAATATGTTTATAATAATAATAGCTTTTTAGAGACATAACTCCACAAAATATATCATAGACACGAGATTGGCCAGACATAAAATACTGACAAAAGTCCATTATACTAAAGCCCTCGAGACTGTGTCCATGTCTCCTAGCACTCTCAAACTCCAGCAGGGTGCGATGGAGAAACAGTGTTGTCGTCATCTTCGATCAAAGCAAGATAGAAAACAACAAACCAGAAAATACAGAAATGAGGTGAGATTTCAATTTATCTTACACTTAACGCAGACATGCAATGGTACGACACACAGGTACGTACGAAAATCAACAAACAGTTATATCATCCATCACAACAGAAATAATAATATTTCACAACAACATAATCACAGGGCACCGTTTTCCCTAGATAGAAGACATCTAAGACTCGAGGAATGACCTCTGATTTCCTATACCATGGTTTTAACAAACAGTCGGAGAGAGTGGTTCGGAGGATTGTTCCGGAGTACGCCAGCCTTGGGCAATAAAATACGTCAACAGTCATCATGGTGCACATAGGCTTTTTCGGGAACATCCTACACTACCAGAAAATACATAGTGTCTAGTAGAGTATGTCGGTGTGTTGCAAGATCACCATACCACAGAAGAGCAACCAACTGGGCCTATATGAGTATTTCATACCCCGACACCCCCAAGCATCAATAGATCGTCACTATGAAATTCGCACCCGCATTAAAGTGTTAGCTCGATCTCCTAGGCACAACGGCCTTACAGAACATAGTTTCACTATGTGTTTAGGCAAACTTTGCCGGAAATGCGTTCTTCTCGTCCATCCAACGGATGACATCGTGATTCCTTCGGAATTCTTTCAACGTACCGTAACAGATGCTAGATGTCCTTAAGTCCGAATCACCGGTACTTAATCATCAAGCTAAAGTTCTCAAGTAACCTTTCATCTTTGTGCAATGTTTTCTTTAAAATATTTGTTTACAAATCCTAGCACATTATGAGATTGGAACATAAGTCCAATTATTAGTTCTCTGTACTTTTCTAGTTGAGCCTTTTTCTTTGGCTTTCAATAAAACAAATCATTCTGAGTCCATTAAATCTTATGGAATATGGATAATGAATTATCCATACTTTATGACATAAGGTCGTGTTTCACCCCACATCATAATTTATTACGTTCGTATTTTCACTAAGTCATTCTTGACTTAGGTTTTTACACTTTACAGTAAAACCTCGTCTTTGAAGACAAAAATCCTTTTGGCTTAAAACCAAAACCTTTAGATAAAATCAAATCCATTTTCAAGAATAATTCCCCTCAAAGATACTTAGGTATCAATTTCTCCAAAACATTTTCTCAAAAATCCTTAAAACGTTTAACGACGGTTTCGCCGCTTTTTACTGAAATTAGGCCCAAAAATTCTACTTTTTGAAGATATGGTTCTTCACCTCAAATGTCTTATTCTCCTAGGTTCTATTACTTTTATGAAGATGTTGAAATGCTAATTTTCCATCAAAATTTCCCTTTATACACAATTCCTTAGAATTTGACCGAACATCGTTTATTTTGTAAATCGCGTAAATTCCTTTTCAACGATTTTACACTCTAATAATCCAAAACTCATTTTGGAGTTTTAGAACAGTTTTTTAAGCATGAAAAAAAGTTTCTAACTGTCCAATTGCTTTAATTTTCGAAAATTGCATTTTAGTCCCTAAACTTTCATGAATTACAAAATAGTCCTTTTTCACTTAAAACCTTATAACTTTTTAGTTATAACTCCAAATCAAACCAAACCAACTTCTTTAGAAATATTTTTCAGTTGCCCTCAAATTTCCAGAAATTTCGCTTCTGCCTCAAATAATTTTCAGTAATTGCAAAAAGGTCCTTTTTCACCAAAAAGCTTATAACTTTTTATGTATTAATCCATTTAACACCAAACCAATTTCTATGGTTTTGTCTCATCAAGGACTACAATCTTAACATACAAGCACATGAATTTCGGTGCAGCCACTAAAATTCTCAGAATTTGCAATTTAGTCCCTAAGGACTCATAAATCCATAACTTTCAATATACACATCCAAATCAATCCAAACCAATTTCTACATTCTTATATATTCATCTACTTCTCATAAAAATTATTCAAACAATTTAACACATCATGGAACCCCTCAACCCAGTCATGGCCGAATGGCCTTAATTATTCATGTTAAGCATATTTGTTTTAACAAAACAATCAACAATGAGCAAGGTCTTGATTAAAGATCAACAACACCAAAACCACATATATCACAACCAACATATATCAAACCAAATCCTCCAAGAGGATCACACACATATGCAAATAAATATACAAAGTCATACTTAAGAATTACAAAACCACATAAACACTAATAAACCATCACATATCTACCCTAAGGTAGGATGATAGTAATCTCCCCCATACCTTTGTTGACCACTTGATACTCAAGCAAGAAGAGGATGATGTTCACCTAAAGCTCAAGGTTTGAACCAACAAAACCTAGCCATGAATCATCAACAAGGAAACAAGTTAAAAATGAAAGAAATCCACCAAACCCATTTAATGAGTAAGGTTTGGCCTTGTTATGAAAAGTAGGCTAGAGGTCACGAAATTTTAAAAGCTCTTGGATAATGAAAGTAGAAGTCATGTGAAGATCATAGAAATTGGAATCACATTAAAAGGATTTTTCTATGATTTTCTAGAGATTTTTGAAGTTCTAGATCTAAGAATTTGAAATTTGTAAAAACTTGAGATATGAAGAAAAGTTGTGAAAGGAAAGGAAGGTATGACCATGGATTAGAAGAATCTACCTTTGGAATTTGAAGAAACCAACAAGAACTTAGACTTCCTTTGTAAATCAAGTGTAAGACTTAAGAGTTTTTTTGGTGAGAAAATGAAGAACATGAACCAAGTGAACAAAATGAAATGCCAAAGGTGTCTTATGAAGGGGTTGGCCGTGAGTTTCAAGGGACAAAAGGGTCCAAGGAGTAATTTGGCATCATGGCAAACTTGTAGTTAAAATGAAGGATTAGGGTAATTTGGGTTTTTCACTTAAAAATTCATCATTACATGTATTTAATGCATGGTGACTCACTCTATGACTCAATCCTTTATGACTCACCAATGAGTCATTGTTCTTATCTGTCCGGGGTCGGGTTTTGTCTCTGCACCTCCGTTCTTGATTCCGTCAATCCCCGATCGTCGAGTATTTGCCCGAATAATGTATAATAACCTATTTATTTTGAAAATTTTCAAAATAACCACTATGGTTGGAAATAAAATATAAACATTAACTGTTTCGTTCACGGGTCAAAATTAGGTTTTCTGACCAGTAAAATCTTACTGTCAGTGAAAACGCAGACCGGGTTTCGTCTGAGTTTTGAACCCAAATTTTTACCGTAAGCTTCTACCATAAGGTAGAGTATAATTATGATTTTATTTTATTAAAAAATCATTTTCTAGATCTCAAATAGAAATTACGAACAATTAAAATCCTACCGACAATTGAAAAACAGTAAAAATAGCAAAACAGTAAAAATCGTAAAAACAGTAAAAACAGGGTGTTACACAAGAGGGTTTAAAGGTTGCTAGCGTTGCTTTGCACAAGATCAGAGAGAGTATCAGATATGTGAGAGCATCGGAGGCAAGAAGGATAGCATTTAAAGAATGTGTTATTCTAGTGAGGGGCATTGATACAAAGGTAGGTTTGAGAATGGATATCTCTACTAGATGGAACTCTACTTTTGTTATGCTTGAAAGTGCTCTTAAATATCGTCGTGCTTTTGGAAAATTTACTATCAAGGATGGCAACTATAGCATTGTCCATCAAATGATGAGTGGAAAAGGGTCGAGAGAATGTGTGACTTCTTGAAGCCATTTTATATTATAACCAACTTGTTTTCGGGCACGTCTTATCCAACTTCTAACCGATATTTTATGCAAGTTTGGAAAATTGAATGTTTGTTGCGGCAAAATGCCAAGAGTGATGATATGGTAATTAAAGATATGGCTGAAAGGATGTTGCTCAAGTTTGAAAAGTATTGGAGTGACTACAGTGTTATTCTTGCAATTGCAGCTATTCCTGATCCAAGGATGAAATTTAATGCAATTCGGTTTTGCTATGCCAAGCTTGATTCTTCTACTTGTGTAGAGAAGATTAGTTATTTAAAGGCCAAGATATATTTGTTGTTTGAAGATTATGTGAAGGAGAGGTAGAATGAATCAAGTGCATCGAATTCTCAAAGTGTTGCTACAATGCAACAAGTTTCCTATCCCACGGACGAGCAAACTGGGGATGCATTTGGTGTAAGTTAAATATATTTTAAATTCAATTTATTTTCTGCATTTGTTTTCATTGTTATTTAATACATCCCCTTGTTATTTTTCTTGTAATGCCTTAGGAATATGTTGATTATGTGAGCCAACATGTTAATGACACTGGAAGGTCTGAATTAGATCTTTATTTGGAGGAGGCTGTTCTTGACCCAAAGTTTCATGAAAAGTTAGACGTGTTGTTGTATTGGAAGGATCGCCGAGAACGTTGTCCAAATCTCTCTAAGATGGCGTGTGATGTGCTAAGCATTCCAATAACTACAGTTGCTAGTGAATCTGCTTTTAGCATTGGCTCTCGTGTGCTAAAAAAATATCGTTGTTCTCTTCTTCCTGACAATGTTCAAGCACTGATTTTAACACGAAACTGGTTACATGGCTATAATCCATCTGGTGAGTTTTAATTGTTTATTTATCAATATGATTAATCAATCTATTTGTAAGTTATATTACTTAATCTTAACATGTTTTTTTTCTTTTTATTGTAGATGAAGATGTTGAAAAGGAGGAACTTGTTATTGATTTAGCAGTTTAAGAATCAAATGTTGTTGATGGACAAGGACAACAAATTCATCTCCTTGATTAATGATCTTATATTTGATTTTGGAATCAAGACTTGTATTAGTTAGACTTTGGAAATGATCATTGGACTTGTGTTAGATGTTTTTTTTAATAAGCATTGTGTTAGATGTTAGACTAGTTGCTGTTTTGGAGATGTTAGTTGTTATTTTTTGGCCCATGTTAGTTGATCATCTCCTTTATTGTTAATTTGGAGCCTCTATTTTGGTTGTTATAATATTGCTTATCATTACTTTGCTTAAATTAGACCTTGACAGTTTACTTATTAATATTATTGCTCTTTTTAAATTGCTCCTTTTGAATTCTGTTTTTTTTTTAATTATTAATTTTTGTAATTCTAAGTGAGCCAACCCGTGTAACCCACCAACCCGTGGTGGGTCGAGCCGGGTTGGCTATTTCTTGGCTCACTGTCAAAGTGAGACAACCCGGCTCGGCCCACTTTTCGCTCAACCCGTGGTGAGCCAACCCGGATGAGCCGGGTAGGCTCACTTTAACAGCTCTACATACAAGTAAGTTTGTTCATTAATTAGAAGGGGTATTTTTGGAAATTTATATGAATATTAATTACAATTAGCTCATTTCAATGTATTTTCTTGATTTGTGTGTTTTAGGGTTTCGTTTCTTATATTAAGGACCGGAAGGAGTGTTTGTTAAGACGGTGTAAATTTGCATATTTAGCACAACACAATTTTAATGCAACAATTTACATCTCTAATTCTCTATCCTCACACAACCCTTTTCTTCAACATGAACTTCTTTCCTCGTCTTTTTCATTTTTTCCTTTAGATGGTTGTATTACCACCATGGAAGGGGACAGTGACTCTGACATAGAGGTGCTCCCTAGGTATCCTCCCTCGTTTTCGCTGTGTGAAGGGGTCCCCCAACATGCCACCATCCATGCCTCATGTCGCCGCTTGCTGCTTTTGCACAACCCAGATGCACAAAAAGTCTTTGCCCAAATTGCGCATAATTAACTTCGTGCGTAGAACCTCACTACTCACCATATGAATCTGCCTAAGCCGTCATAAACCAGGCTGCATGTCCACCAAGCGACCGCATTTTGCTTCGTCTTCTGCTATTTCCCTTTTGCCTCTTTCTGCATTTGAAATGTAAACAACATAGCCCAAGCTCCTCTTTCATGAGTTTTACATCTTCGGCCTTACTTTCTTTTTCTTTTTCTTTTTTACATATTTATATTCTTTTCTTTACTTTAATTTTTAATATTTGTGTTTTAATTTTTAGTTCGGGTTGGGATTTCCTTTTTGTCTTAAGTTTTGCTTAGGGATGGCAATGGGTAGGGTTTGGGTAGGGTACTATAGTACCCGTCCCCATACCCGCATTTGAAAAAATTACCCATACCCGGACCCGTACCCTCATGGGTAGCAACTTTAGTACCCTTACCCGTACCCTCTGGGTACCTAAGTACCCGTACCCGCACCCGTTACCCGTACTTTAAAAGTGAAAAAGTAAAAAATAATAAAAGAAAGTTATAACAATTAAAAAATAATTCAAAGGTCTTTTAAATCCACTAATAAACATTACAAATCAAAATATTTAAATAAATAAAAACATCCAAAAAGGAACTATGGATGCAACTAGGTTTAGAAAGTTAAGAATCGTTAGATTAATTTTGGTTTTATAATTTGTATTATAGTTAAAATTATATATATTAGTAATATAAATAAATAAATAAATAATTATATATACGTATACATATGTGCGGGTATGGGGCGGGGTGGGTACCATAGTACCCGTACCCGCACCCATACCCATTCATTTTTGCGGGTAATTACCCGTACCCGGACCCTTACCCATTGTGCGGGTAATTACCCTACCCATTGTGGGTAATTTTTGCGGGTACCCTATGGGTAGGGTACAAATTGCCATCCCTAGTTTTGCTAGGTAAATGGGCTAGGTGGGTCCTTTTTTGGTTTTATTTATGTATGTCTTCAACAATAAAAAAAAAAGTAAAATATCTGAAAATGAATCTATAAAAAAAAAATAAATAAATAAATATGTAGTGGATTTTAGATGTTTAAGCTTTGGAGATTTTGTTTATATATTTCCATTTTGATGTTGACTGCATGCTTCTCTTGTTTTTTAGTTTTTAAAACAAAATGTCATTTCAAAACCTTTTTTCAAAAAAATAAATAAATAAGCTTGTTCAATAAACTCCTTACGGTAAAAAATTCTTTTGATTGACTTAAATGTATTTTTAATTCCTCAACTTTTTTTTATTGTGCTTTTAGTCCCCCAACTTTTTTTTTTTTGAACGATTTGGTCCTCACATTGTTTAGTTATGCAATATTAGTCCCAGCATCACTCTTCCATCCAAAATGTAACTGCAGTTGTCTAGTTGGCAAATGTAAAGCCAATATGACATATTTTAATATTAAAATAATACTAAAATTTAAAAATAAATAAAGTTATAATAAATCATATTATTATTGTGACAACCATGGTCGCCCCCCTCCCACTCTGCACATCCTCCAACTATCCCAATCGCCACCTGATTTGGAACTGTTGGGTTTTTATGAGATTATCCTATTTTAAAATCAAATCTCAAGGCGGAAGAAAAGTATCCTATGGATCGCGCATTATAAACATGAATCACATAAAGGGCTATTTGTGTTTACCTCTTGAAGCGTGCTTTCACTGTGATCACAAGTGCCGCCACAAAGGAAAAGCACCTCTACTCAGTCCACGCGAGCAAACGGGCGTTGGAGCTTTGCGTCTTGTGCTAGCTGACGGCTCTGGGAGGCAAGGTTAGCAAGACCAAGTTTAGAACAAGACTAATGGTCTATTTATAAGTCACATACTCATCTTGACCTAACTGCCTGCTTATTGGGCCTTGTACGTTACAAGACCAATAACCTTTAAATTAATTAAATCATATTTAATTAATTGACCTGCTCCGTATTTGCTCTATGCGTGTGACCCTGTAGGCTCCAACTAAGTTGGCAATAATATTAAATATTATAATAATATCACATATTAATTATAATATTAAATATTATAAATAATGAGCGGCATCTAGCAATGCATCATTACCACCCAATTAGCGAGAGTATCGGTGATCCGATTTTAGCCTTACCGCAACCAAAATTTACCATGTAGTAAATGTCCCTTCGTCCATATGCCTTATTCCTCGATCTCCGAGTAGACATGTAATCACAAATGGGCCCAATATCACATATTCGCCCACTTTCGCGTGGCCACGCATATTTCACATCTCACTCTATCGAGGGGCCCAAGACATTACCCCTGTTATGTAAGAGGGACGAATTCTGTCTACATCACTCACACTCCTCAACATGATTTATTGTAGGCCCAATAACTACCTTTATGATCACCCTGTTACGCATGACGTTTGATAGCATTAAAGCCTACAACTCCTAATGTAGGAATCGTAGTGACTTCAAGTCGAAGGACTACTTCACTATGGTCGCCATGAGAATACTTATGACACTTACATAACTATTATGAAGTATTCTCATAGTGGGTCATCCGGTATAAATATTACTCCTAATATTTATACCTGTGTGCTGACTTAATATCACATATCCATGACCCGTGAGATGTGGCCATCAGTCTACTCACACAATAGTCTCTATGTATTATTGTCGTCCTAATTAACAATAATACTCGATTATGGATATTTAAGAATAACGTTCTTATTATTTAATGAGGTCTCACGATTAAGTCTCGTACTTAATGTCTCATTAAATGAACTGTCTATTCTAAGGACTTTATTATGTTATAAACTAATAAACATAATAAATGAATGCCTTATTCATATATCAAATATATGGTTAAATTCATGATTCAAATGATGATCTATTCAAAATAGATTGGCCACTAGGGCTTACACCAACAATCTCCCACTAGCACTAGAGCCAATCGGGCATCAATCTAACACTCATTGATCTAGCGTGGGTGTCATGCCACCATTGAGCAAGAGACTCCATTAGTTGATTATTTAGTGTTGTCATTCTGCACATCTTCACATCTCTCCTTTATCGATCATCTATCGAATGAGATGGAAGCACCTAAGTTTATGTTTGGATCGATGGTGAGATCAACTTTCCTTAGCTTATTCGATTACTCCGTCATCATCGCAACGAGATCAACGGAGTTCGCAAAGTTAGGAATTTTTCCAAGTTCATAAATTAACTTCTCGGTCCAAACGACCATTAAATCTGCATTTAAGGCAACTATATACTTGGCCTCTGTAATGAATTCTGCAACTGTCTCACGCTTGGAACCTTTTCAAGCTCATAGTGCCACCATTAAGATAAAACACAATCTGGAATAATCTTTATTGGTTTGGAAACTGTGTCGATGTAACACCTTACAACGACTTCTTCCTCATCTTCATTTGTCAAGAATGTATCCTTAGTTCTTCCCAGATACTTAAGGATGTTCTTGACTACAGTTCAATGACCTTCACTGATATCAATTGGTACCTTCTTGTCATGCTCAAAGCATACAAGATAACTAGTGTAGTACATAATGTACTCTGACTAAGGCCTAGCAATTTCACGATCTATCTCTATAGATCCTGAGTCCTAACATGTAGGAAGCTTCGCCTAAGTCCTTCATCGAGAAACAATTCCTTAACCATGTTTTCACATTTTGTAGCGTAGGGATATCGTTTCCGATACGCAGTATGTCATCCACATACAATACAAGAAAGACAATCTCACTCCCACTAACCTTCTTGTACACACAAGGTTCATCTTCGTTGTTGATGAATCCAAACTGTCTCACAGCTTCATCAAAACAAAGATTCCAGCTTCTGGAAGCTTGCTTTAATGCATAAATGGATCTCTGCAACTTACATATCTTTTCAGCATCCTTTGGATCGACAAAAACCATCGGGTTGTGTCATGTACACATCCTCAAGAAGATTCCTGTTAAGGAATGCAGTCTTGACATCCATCTGCCTGATTTCATAGTCATAGTATGCAGCAATAGCAAGCAAAATCCGAATAGATTTAAGCATCACTACTGGGGAAAAAGTTTCATCATAGTCTACACCATGAATTTACTTGAAACCTTTCGCAACCAGCTACGCCTTAAAGGACCCACTTTACCATCCACGTCAGTCTTCTTCTTGAAGACCCACATGCACCCTATGGGTTTTACCCCTTCGGGTGGCTCAACCAAGGTCCATACCCGGTCCGTGTACATGGATTCTATCTCGGATCCCATGGCCTCAAGCCACTCCTCAGATTTTGAGCCAATTATAGCCTCTTGGTAGGTTACAGGCTCATCTTGATCCATGAGCACCACATCACCTTCCTGAGTCAGGAGAAGTCCATATCTCTCAGGTTGGTGACGTGGCCTGTTAGACCTACTCAAGTCTTGTGTTACTTGAACCGGTGGTTCAACCACAACATCTTGTGGAATCGGTTCTTGTTCCATTGTAGGCGGGTCAGTATTTTGTGGCACTTGGATTTCTCCAAGTTCTACATTTCTCCAACTGTCTCCTTTGGAGATGTATTCCTTCTCAAGGAACACTCCAATCCTAGCGACAAACACTTTGTCCACGAAGAGGTTGTAGAATTAATATCCTTTGGTTTCCTTTGGATATCCCACAAATATACATTTATCTGATTTGGGCCCAAGTTTATCCGTCATAAGACGTTTCACATAAACCAAACATCTTCAAATCCTCATAAATGACAAACTGGGCCTTCGGCCCATCCATATCTCATATGGAGTCTTTACAACCGCCTTAGATGGAACACGGTTAACAGTAAATGCAGCTGTAATTAGAGCAAAAACCTAGAAAGAGTCTTAAAAGGTGTCAATGACTCATCATATATCGTACCATGTCTAACAAGGTGCGATTCCTCCTTTCTGAGACGCCATTCTGTTGTGGTGTTCTAGGAGGTATCAGTTGGGACACTATCCCACACTCTCTTAGATAGTCATCAAACTCTTGGCTTAAGTATTCTCCACCATGATCTGATCGTATGGCCTTAATACTTTTTCTAAGTCGGTTTTCCACTTCATTCTTAAACTCTTTGAACTTTTCAAAGGCTTTAGACTTGTGTTTCAAAAGATACACAAATCAATATCTACTAAAATCATTAGTAAATGTGACGAAGTAAGGATAACCACCTCTAGCTGACTTGTTTAGGAGCCCACATACATCACTATGTATCAATCCCAAAAGATCACTGGCCCTTTCACCTTGCCTGGTGAATGGAGTCTTAGTTATCTTCTCCGACAAGCAAGATTCGCATATATCAAACGATTCATAATTGAATGATTCCAAGAGTCCATCTTTATGGATCTTGGAGATGCGTTTCTCACTTATCTGGCTTAAACAACAATGCCAAAGTCATGTAGGGTTCAAATCACTTGATTTTACCCTTTTCGCATTTATATTATAGGTGGGCATATGAGGATTAAGGACACCAAGTCCATTATCTGAAAACGTGCTAGCATAGAAAATATCATGTGACTGATGTTTCTACCAATAGCTAGAACATAATAACATTTATTTAGTTCCAAAACAAGCCCCGAAGGCAAAGTCAAAACCTTCTATAGTTAATGTAGCAACTTTTGCTCCATTTCCTATTCACATGTTGACTTCGCGTTTAGTCAACATCCCATTCCCTTTGATCCTTCACATTAATGTGGGATCTACATGCAGTATCAAATACCCATGATTTTGAAGTAGGTTGACTTCGACAACACAATGCTCGAAGAGGAAGTCATACTTCTTTTCCTTTTCTTATACTCTTTCTTGTATCTTTTGACAGTCTTTCCAATGTCCGGTCAAACCGAAATGAAATTTACTGCCTTCCTTTGCAACCTGGCCTATTAGCTTCAAGACAGAAGTACTGGACCTGAACTTGTTCTTGCCCTTGTTCTTCTCCTTGTTTATTAGGCTTAAGACTTTCCCTTTCAAGACTATCACAATAGTCTACCCTTTTCAGCTGCAGAGACTATGCTTGGTAGTTCTCAACTTCCTTTGCAATCTCTGGTAGAGGTCCGTCAGAATTGTTCACAACGAATTGACTATAACTATCCAGCAACAATTGCAAAATCATATCATTGGCCAACAATTGGCCTAAAGGAAAGCCCAGTTTACTAAGTTCTCAATGTACTCAACAGCATGAAGCACATGGTAACTATCTTGGATTTCCTTCTTCCAGTTCGTAACTGATAAAGGGTTGGGATGACTTGTGGTTCTTATGCATTACCTGCTCTCAATAGAGCATCATGATGTGCATGATCATATCATACGCCTTCATGGTTACAAGCGTGAGGAATCCTACACTCAGGACATCGACTTGATGCTCCTCGTAAGCATCTTTTCGAACCTAGAACTGGTTGCTCAGGAATCATTTGCTCAAGAGCTCTTTCTCGTACTTGAGGACAATCCTCAAATTCTTGTACCAATCCAAAAATTTAATTTCAGATGTCTTGTCCTTCTCAAGGACAAATTGCAGTAATAAATTATAGTGTTTTATTTCATGGTAATTCTAATTACGGAAACATGCAAAATATAAGTATCATGATAAAAACATATTTAATAAGGTCTTTCTACGCTCCCACTATTTTACTCAAATCAATGACCCTCATCATTGACTCGGAAAATCTCGTTGGAAGATTTTCTAGTGAGACCAAGATCCATATTTCACCTCGTTCTGAGTCAACTTTGGCTGATCTCCCAAAACTTAGTTATTTAGGTAGGAAACTCCTTTCCAATTACATCTCATGTAACTCTCGGATCAATTGGGTGAATAACTCTTATTCTAATCCATCCCATGGACTAAAGCCCAACTCAACGCCTCTAAGCCTTTCAATCCTATTGAATTTGACTTAGTTAAGTTAGACCCAATGGACAACAATTGGACATTACAATTGTCCCATCGCATCTTACTAGTATAGAAAAATGCACTCCGCTTTGGCAGACCTACACACATTCGATATTAGTCTTGATGAGTGCCATGCATTGGAAGGCTTTTAAACTTAATATTTCCTTTTGAGGGATTTTTTATTAAAATGATCTCACCGGCGTTGTATCTCATACAAGACGTCTCTCAGCATACATGCATACATGCTATTCTACATTTAACAAACATGTATAACATTTAAAACTTACATGTATACATACATTTCATGCATCAAGTACACTAACATACATCTCATACATTTCATGCATCTCATACATAAATATATAAGATAAGGTACTATGGTTATGGCCTCCTAATGCACAAGAAATAAATAACTAATTTATTACAATTCTTTGACCCTCGAGCAAGCTTCTCAAGCTTCTCCCACGACGTCATGGTGTTGCCTCCTCTTCAACTTGAGCAATTACATTTATTTAAAATAAATAAATAAATTAAAAAGGCACGGCACGCAGACCATATTTAAATAAATAAATCAGACACGCAGGTCGTATTTACCCAGAATAAATAACACCATGATCTAGGGCCATAACCATATACCTTAAAATAAAATATGTAATAAAAAACAATAATTATAAACCATTTATTATTATTACAATTATTAAATATATATTTAAAAAAAAAAAAAGAAATCTATGAAAGGTCACGTACATAACCTTATACTTTCAAAACTCCTTTTGAAAGCAACTCAATAAAACCACCGGCTCGTTCTAACATCCTCCGGAAAATTATCGGAGGACCAAAACACTTAGATTTAGGATCGTTGATTTATTAATATTGTAGTTCGACGGCTACGATTTGTTGTGTAAAAACTGGAATCTTTTACTTGGAACCGGTTTGCCTTTATGTAAATAAAATAATGGAGGTGATGGGAGACCTGAGCTACCTGTCTTCTTCCTGTTTTTTTTGTTTTATATCGCAAAGTCTGTAAAATTTGCGACACGAGTGGGGTCGTCATGGAAACAATAAGTCTAATGTTTAATTTCTATAGCAAAGTACTGTTGAAGTTCGGATTGACAAATACTATTTTTTTTTTTTTTTTTACGACCACAAATACTATTACTTATATTAGATGTATGGTAAATTTTAGGTTTAATTATTGAGTTGATCCCTGAATTATTTGGGTATTTTAAATTAGGTCCCTAAAGTAAAAAAATTCTAATTAGCTCCCTGAACATATATAAAATTTTCAGTTGGGCTCCTAAACTTAAAAGTTTCTAATTGGGTCCGTGAACATATAAAAAAATTTCAATTGGGTCCTTAAAGTAAAAAAGTGACAATATCAAATAAAAATAATAATAAAATGATAGATGATGAAATTTAGAAGAAGAAAAAAATTATCTTACATCTTACATAATTATAAAATGACAAAAGATGAATATGAGAGGAAAAACTAACTATTTAAAATAATAATATAAATAATAATAATAATAATAATAATAATAAAATGAAAAATAAAACTTAGTGAAAAAATTATTCTTTAGCATAATAATTAAATAAAAATAGATAATTTGAGTGACAAAATTTAATTCTTGAAATGATAATAACAAAATAATGAAAGATGAAATTGTGCTAAAAAATCCATGTTTTATAACAAAATATTAAGAGATTAAACCGACAAACCTCAATTAAAAATAAAAAAACCTCAATTAACAATAAAGTTTTTTTAAAATAATAAATAAAATAAAGAATCTAATTAAGCAAATATCACATCATAGTTTGGTTGTCAATTTTATTTTGAGTTATTTAATTTATTTTATTATTTATTATGTTACTTTATATTTTAATTGAGGTATTTATTAAATTACTTTAATATTTCTTAAATAATATTTTTGCATGCTATGTCTATTGTTATATTTTAATATTATTTCAAATATTAAATATTTGACTCAGTTTAATTTCTTAATACTTTGTTATAAAACATAAATTTTCTAACAAAATTTCATATTTAATTATTTTGTTATTACCATTTCAAGAACTAAATTTTGTCTCTCAAATTTATTTATTTTTACTTAATTATTATACTAAAAAATAGTTTTTCTCACTTCGTTTTATTTATTTATTTATTATTATTATTATTATTATTAAACAATATTATTTTTTAAAATTTCATCATCTATCATTTTATTATTATTTTTTTATATATTCACCTTTTTTACTTTAGGGGCCTAATTAGAAATTTTTTATAAGTTAAGGACCCAATTAGAAATTTTTTAGTTCGGTGATCCAATTGACAATTTTATATAAGTTCAGGGACCTAATTAGAAATTTTTTAAGTTTAGGGACCTAATTGAAAATTCTCAAATAGTTCAGGGACTAACTCAATAATTAAACCTAAAATTTATAAGTAGGTACGATATCAGTAACCGGGTGACTTTACAAGAGTAGCCTTTCATAAAAGAGCCGTTGGTATCCCTGAAAAGACCACCGCACATAGAGCTTCGATTGCTATGGACAAAGGACCCATCAAAGTTTAGTTTAATCGTTCCCATTGCTGGAGGAGACCACGACTGATTTTCTTATTTCTTCCCAAGCTCTCGAGAAAGCAATGGATTTGCAATTGAGTTCTGAATATTGTGGACCTGATTAATTATAGAAGCCCACAAATCATCATCCATCTAAGATTCTTGGGAGAAGACCAGACTATTTCTATCTCTCCATAAAGCCCACACAGAAACTCCAGACAGGATTTCCCAACTCCAAGCAGAGTTACCAACATCAGAGGAGTCAAGGTTCCAACTTAACCAGGCATGAAGACCAAGGCTGAAGAATTTGCTCCAATGATTAATAATTTTTTACCAGAACCTTTGGACATCTTCACAGTCTCTTAGCATATGCATCACCGACTCTGGACAAGAGTTACATCTTGGGCACATATTGTCTTGAGTCATCCTGCTTTCTTTGCTCATTTGTTAGCAGCTTCCCATGGGCCACTTTCCATAGATTTGATCTTATCCTAGCTGGGCCCTTCCACTTCCAAACTGATTGGAAAAGAGGATTTTGAGGCTGATCTTGAAGGTTACATATGACTGAGTAAGCTATCTTGATAGAAAATTGACCATCCGGAGCTACATTCCAAGATGCAAAATCAGGTTGCCCAGGAGAAGGAGCTCTCACATTGGCTATTGCAGTGCATACTGTCGCAACCGTCACGGAGGGCGCCGTGGGAAAAAAGATTAATTGATTAGGAAAAGAGATTTTGGAGTCGCCACCAATCACTTTATCCATAAAAAATGGAATGGTGCAATTGGACACCTAAAAAGATGGTCTACGTTTGATAAACCTTTGGTTCATCTAGTTTTATGAATGGAAAGACCTCAATTTTGATACCAATTGCGCGAGTTTATTTTCGTTTTAGCCCAATTTTGACTTTAATTGTTCACAAGTGACATTTTTAGCCTTAGGAATAATCTAGGAATAATCTTTAGGTATTTCTACTATTTTCTAGTCAAAATAAAGCACTAAGTGCTACTTTTATTTTCAGGTTAAAAGTGAAGTTCAAGGAAACTTGGAAAAATTGAAGAAAACAAGCGAAAGGAAATTTTCAAGATCCCGCCCCGCGAGCCAGACACAGGATTCTGAAGACATTTCAGTCTCGCCCAACGAGACAGGCCTCGCCCCGTGAGGATTCAAATTCAGAATGGAGCCAAACTTAAGTGCTCGCCCCACGAGCAAGCGCAGAACCAGACTCCTATATATAGCTTGTTTTTATGCGAATTTAGGGGTTGAATCCTAGTTTTCTTTGAGCTGCGTCTCATTTAGGTTTACATACTCTTTTACAGTTTTATTCATGTTTACTTTTGGATTGAGAATGTTGAAGCACGCTATGAGGAATTAATCCTCTTTTCTAAGGAAGCGATGAGGCCGCTCATGACTGCATAGTGAAATTGTGATGTTTTCTACTCCCTAATTCTCAATTCTTGTTTCTTAATTCTGTTTTGTATGTGTTAATCATATGAGCTCGTGGTTAAACTAGTCAAGCGTGATGAGTCCGACCGGAGATTCACGCTTTAGAACTTGACTTAAGAACACAAGTTGAATATTGATAGAGATATAAGAGGAGATTTGTGCAATCGTTATAGGGAACCAAGAACTTAATGAATCTTGCATGTTTGTCATCATAGAGATATAGTTGATTGACATGTTTAGGTATTTTCTTTTGTGCTCGACCGAGACATTAGGATAATTTTGCGTTCCTGATTGGCATGTAATTGAACCAAGGGATAAAAAATAATCACTTTTGGTCTGTGTTTAATTGGGTTGGTGGATTCGTGACCTTAGATCTTCCCCATTCGTAATTCACAAATTCTTAATATTTGCTCTTGCTTTAATTGAACTATTGCCTGATTCTTGATAATTCGTTACTAGTTGATTTCACAACAAACTCTCTCTCTTAACTTGATAAATCCTAACTGTTTCCTTTAAATATTGATTACAATTGCCCACCCAATTACTGTGTTCGATCTCGGTAATTACTTACCGTGTTTTTATTACTTGCTTCGATTTGGTACACCTGCCGGAGCCTATCAACAATTCAGAGTTTGGATTCGGGAGTCGATTACGAGTAGGGAAGGTATGAGCACCCTACATCGTCCGTTAAAAACGGTTACCTCTAACTGGATGTGCAAAATTAAAATAACTTTAGAAATTATACCCCTAAAAGAACAATGGTCACAAAAGATCTATTTATTTTATTAAATTATTTTAAGACAAAGAAATAAAAAATTGTTTATTTGTGTAGCTCGACTGGGGTGGTCCCTGTTTCTACGTATCCCTTAGGCGAGGGGGAAATCAAATCTATGTAGTTCTTGTAGAAACAGATTATGGGTTGGTTGATTTTATTTTTATGGCTAAATTACTATTTTGGTCCCTTATTTGTTTTAAAATATTCAATTTGGTCCCTCAATTTTTAAAATATTCAAATTGATCCCTTATTGGTTTTAATACATTCATTTTGGTTTCTCAATTGTCAAACGTTAAGCGGAAAGGTCCTTTCCGTTAAGTTTCACTGTTAAGTTGAATAAATTAAAACAAGTAAAGGATCAAGTTGAATAAACTAAAACAAATGAGGGACCAAATTGAATAAAATATCGGAACCAAGTTGAATAAATTACAATAAATGAGCGACCAAGTTGAATAAGTTAAAACAAATGAGGGACCGATTTGAACATTTTAAAAATTGAGGGATCAAATTGAATATTTTAAATAAATAAGGGATCAATTTGAACATTTTAAAAATTGAGGGACCAAATTGAATATTTTAAAACAAATATAAAGGACCAAAATAGTAATTTAGCCTATTTTTATTGTTATGTTTTCATTTTCTATTTTTTTTAATAAGAAAAAGGGTTTTAGGATTTTCGGGGTGTCGCACTCCACGCGTCTTACAAATGGAATTGATCTAGTTGTCACAACTAGTTGATCCCTCAAGATGATTTGATTCTATCAAAATTTTTTTTTTTTTGGAAAAAACGGATTTATTTAAACCTACCTTTTTTCAAAGGGGATTAGGATTTTCAAGTTGTCGCAACTCTTGCATCCTATGAAAGTTGTAGAATTAACTTAGTTGGCGGAACTAACTTAATTTTTTGAAATTGTTTAGTTTTATTATAAAAATTATTTAATTTGGTCTATTATTTTTTTTTAAACTAGGATTTCCTAGTTGTCGCAACTCTTGCATCCTAAAAAAGAGACATAGGATTAACCTAAGATAACCCAAGCTTTGTTTCTAGGTGTTATTGACTGCTTGATAAGCATAAATATCAATAGTTAAATCTATTTGCTTGAATGTTTTAAAGCAGCATATGTTATTAATATAAAAGATTTTAAATTGTTATTCATTAACATTTGATATGTACGCTTTTATTTTAATAATATAAAAAAACTATAATGTGAATTTGTCAAAATAATATTGGATGTTAATGTACAAATTCTTTACTTTAAGTGTACATACAAATTAAATTCATAAAATACATTTAAATATATTCCAAAATATAAATAACAACTACAATTGATCATTTAATTATATATTATAATAATTTATTTGGAAAAATATGACTTCTAAGTTTTGCACAGGTAAATTATTAAGCACGTGCATCCCACGGGTATAAAAATCTAGTGTAGCATAAATTGAAAATATAAAAAAATTATTTAAATCTAATTTATATATGTATAATGAGTATCAATATAAAATGATGAAATTGATATATAGTTAGTCGTGTTCCTAGGATCCATTAGACCATGATCCAGGTAAATGAACAAAATCACAATTTGGGTTTGGTTCGAGGTCGTTAACCGAACCAATTGTTAAAATTTTTTTATTTAAGCACACTTAGTACGGACTTAATAGAAAGAGAGTTGTTCACCCTCAATCACGAGCATCACTATCTTGATCCCATCAGTGGTAAAACTCGAACGTTCTTATTGACCCTGTAACAGGAGACCTGAACGCCACCGCTGCTTTCACGAACAAAACCCACTAACAACGGCGGCGGTTTCCATGAGGCTTTGCTCAAACCCCCACTTCAGATGGGGTTAGTATGATATTTGGTTTATGAGCTCATATGTTGTGGTTGCGATTTTGGGGGTTCTCTGCCTCTAAGACCCAGAGTCGAGGGTTTCGATTTTTTACCGGCTATTTTACAAATAATGACATGATTACCAGATCTTTATTTATTTTAAATTCAGCAATTTTAAAATGCAACAACCGGGTTACCGATAAAAAGCGGTGAAATTCTGTAAAGTTTAGGTCCTCCAACTTTACTTTGGAGGATGTTAGAACTTGCCAGAACGACCTCTTACGGAAATCCATATCTCATCTCAATTCAAATTCAAAATATAATAATCAAATAAAAGGCAATCAAATCAACCCAAAAAAGAATAAACATTCCTGTATATGAATTTCAAAAGCATGACAATCAATACTTTTGAATTCAAATTGCCCTTTTGTACGTGAAATATTTTCGTATAGGATCCTTTGATTCCTTTTTTTTATTTTTTATATTAATTATAATATAATGACAATCAGGGAAACAATTTCCCCCTAAAATCATGCAATTGAATTTGCCCAGACTTCGAGGTACGAAGGATACGCAAATCAGTTTGGTTTGATCAAATATTTTACATCTTTCCAAATTTCTGTCCCTTTTGTTTTTGAATTTCAAATTCACGTTTTCGCAACAGTGAGTGCATAAAATTAATTCATTTTTGTCAATAGGAATTCAAGAACAAAGATGGATAATCATGTGCTCACGCTAGATTAACATGTATTCTATTGAATCACATTCAAAAGCAATAATTCATGTCATTAAATAAGGCAAACCAGCAACCAACACATAGAGATTCAAGGTAACTACGACCATAGGCTCTGATACAACTGTTGGGTTTTCATGAGATTATCCTATTTTAAAATCAAATCTCAAGGCGGAAGAAAAGTATCCTATGGATCGCGCATTATAAACATGAATCACATAAAGGACTATTTGTGTTTACCTTCACAAGTGCCGCCACAAAGGAAAAGCACCTCTACTCAGTCCACGCGAGCAAACGGGCGTTGGAGCTTTGCGTCTTGTGCTAGCTGACGGCTCTGGGAGGCAAGGTTAGCAAGACCAAGTTTAGAACAAGACTAATGGTCTATTTATAAGTTACATACTCATCTTGACCTAACTGCCTGCTTATTGGGCCTTGTACGTTACAAGTCCAATAACCTTTAAATTAATTAAATCATATTTAATTAATTGACCCGCTCTGCATTTGCTCTACGCGTGTGACGCTGTAGGCTCCCACTAAGTTGGCAATAATATTAAATATTATAATAATATCAAATATTAATTATAATATTAAATATTATAAATAATGAGCGGTATCTAGCAATGCATCATTACCACCCAATTAGCGAGAGTATCGGTGATCCGATTTTAGCCTTACCGCAACCAAAATTTACCGTGTAGTAAATGTCCATTCGTCCATATGTCTTAATTGAACACAGGGCATAAGAGTGTCATCCTTGTTATGTTCAATTATTTATTCCTCGATCTCCGAGTAGACATGTAATCACAAATGGGCCCAATATCACATATTCGCCCACTTTCGCGTGGCCACGCATATTTCACATCTCACTCTATCGAGGGGCCCAAGACATTACCCCTGTTATGTAAGAGGGACGAATTCTGTCTACATCACTCACACTCCTCAACATGATTTATTGTAGGCCCAATAACTACCTTTATGATCACCCTGTTACGCATGACGTTTGATAGCATTAAAGCCTACAACTCCTAATGTAGGAATCGTAGTGACTTCAAGTCGAAGGACTACTTCACTATGGTCGCCATGAGAATACTTATGACACTTACATAACTATTATGAAGTATTCTCATAGTGGGTCATCCGGTATAAATATTACTCCTAATATTTATACCTGTGTGCTGACTTAATATCACATATCCATGACCGGTGAGATGTGGCCATCAGTCTACTCACACAATAGTCTCTATGTATTATTGTCGTCCTAATTAACAATAATACTCGATTATGGATATTTAAGAATAACGTTCTTATTATTTAATGAGGTCTCACGATTAAGTCTCGTACTTAATGTCTTATTAAATGAACTATCTATTCTAAAGACTTTATTATGTTATAAACTAATAAACATAATAAATGAATGCCTTATTCATATATCAAATATATGATTAAATTCATGATTCAAATGATGATCTATTCAAAATAGATTGGCCACTAGGGCTTACACCAACAGGAACGCACTAACGACTCAGCGAGCTGGCAGGCTCCACTGAGGCTCGACGGCTACATTGAGGACATGCAGAGGCACTGGATTCAATTTGCAGAGAAAAGATTTGTGGTTGCATTTGCTGTTGCTGTAGAGGCGCGATGGTCCATTTGCTAAGTGGAACAACGATGGCTCACGGGTAGATGAAAATGTCGCCACTGTCATTGCCGCCACCACCACGATGGTCAATATAGATCTAGGTTTCATGTAATGGAAAAAAGTTGGTCAATATAGATCTAGGTTTCATGTAATGGAAAAAAGTTGGTTTTGTTTTGATTCTGTCTTGCGATTGTTTCGAAATTGGTTTTGGGTTAGTGGCCCTCATCAGAGTTACTCTTCCATGGCACCACTAATATCAGCTCCAGAAGACATACAACCAGAGCTTTGATTTGGCACCATTGTGGCTCTTGGTTCAGAGGAGGATTGGTTCCGTCCACTGCAGTTGTCAGCATAGCCCAACCGTCGTATCCCTTGGTGGTGGCAAGAATGGTGGGGAGTTGCAGGAGAGCATGATTTTACTCGACGCTCTAAACGGCGACGTTCAGGTGGACTTGAATGGGGACTTTCCGATGGTCAGGCAACACCTCTCCTTGTTCTTAAATTTTATTACTATTTCAATTTAAATTTTTTTTTTAAAAGGATTTAATTTTAATATTAAAATATGTCAACTTGGCTTTACATGTGGTGACAAGTATAAAATCGTTTGCCAACTAGACAATTTCCAATAGATTTTAGATGGAAATGTAAGGGAGGGACTAATGCATAATTGGAAAAATGTGAGGACCAAAATCGCATAAAAAAAAAAGTAGGAGGACTAAAATCACACAATAGATAAAGTTGAGGGACCAAAAATACATTTAAGCCTTTGATTTATTCAAGAATCTACAATGTTTATTGTATGGTTTCCTATGCATTATTATCTTAAATCATATGTTTAAGAGTGATACTGATTTGAGTGGGGGAAAAAAAAAGAGTGAATTTGAATTTGAATAAAATTTATTTTCAAAACTTTTAGGAAAGATTAAATTCCTTTTTATTCATTCAATAAATTCAAACTCTTTTAAATTAATTTATTTAATTTTATTTAAAATTTCACACAACAATCTACTGCATATATTGAATATTTTTCATCCATAATGTTATATGAATTGTGACGATTTAGTGTATAACTTAGCTATCTTGAATATGTAAGTGAATTTGTTTTCAATAAAATGTCTTTTCGAAATATAATTTATTTTTAAATTAAATTTATTTTTGAAAAAAAGAAAAAAGAAAAATCATCTAGTTCTTATAACAATCTACGACGTTGATTTTATGATTTTCCATCTTCAATTGTCATACGGATTGTAAGGATTTACCATATAGGTTTGTTTTTTAAAACTTGTGCAAGAGTGAATTTGTTTTAAATTAAAATGTCTTTTCAAAATCTTTTTCAAGAAATAAAATCAACCAACATACATTTTTTTAAAGAGCTGTATGACTTTTAAATTTCGACCACATTTGGGGTACGTAAGATTAGAATCTTTCCTACCAAAGAAAAAAGATTAGAATCTTTATGTTGTCAATACAAAATTTTAAATATTCTTAATTTGTTCTCACTTTTTTTTTAAAAAATTCAAAATGGGGTAAGATAAATATTTTAAAAAATTTGCACAAATAACTCAGGATAATTGTCTTGAGGATGAGTGTATCGAAGGTACTCAGAAATTTAGCGTCCACCCTTTCATGTGCGCAGTTGTCTTCCGAGTTTAATCTAGTTGACTATTTTCTCTCTATAAGTTTTTTCAATTTTTCCTTTTCTAATAGAATTGGTGGCAATTGGCAAATCCGGTTTCCATATCTTTGATTTTATATACCCCTCTTTTTTGGTTTGCCATCCTATTACAATCATGGTCGCACACACACTTTAATTAAGCAATAGATCTAAATAACAATTTTCAATAACTATTGGTTTAAATAAGATTTCGGCCCCTACAAAATATACCAATTTTGATTTTAGTCACTGCAAAAAATTTTCTTAAGATTTTGTTCCTGTACTTTCAAAATTTTTGGAAATAATCCCTACCATCATCTCTTTCCGTTAACTGCTGACGTGACAAATGGAATGTCACATCAGCCACATGGCTGACATGGCGTTCTACTTTCTAGCCAAGATTACAGGAAACTACCTCGGTACCCATGAGTACTAGAAATTATATCAGAAGAATAAATTTGATAATTTTATCATTGTGTTCCTAATGTATGATTTTTTTTGTCTTCTATTTGCTGTCCAAATCTCAGAGCATTTGGACTGGCATAAAAAATTATCTCGATACCCCTGAGTACTAGAAATCATACCAGATGAAGAGATTTGTCAATTTGAAATATCTGGCGCTAATGAATGATTTCTTTTTATTCTAGCGAAATTTTACCAAGGTTAAAATTGTCAAATTCATTAATCTGGTATGATTATAAATAATACTCAAGGGTACCGAGGTAATTTCCTTTTCATGTCTGACTTGCTAGGAAATTTGGCAAGAAAATAGAAACAAAATCATACATTATGGACCACGTGGTTAAAATTGTTGACTTCCTTTATTTTATATGATATCTAGTAATCAGGAGTACCGGTGTAATTTCTTTTTCCTGTCCGACTTGCTCCAAAATTTGGCTACAAAATAGAATGAAATCATACATTAGGGCCACAAGTTTCAAATTGACAAATCCCTGTTAAGTCTCTAAATGTCTTATGTGCATTTGCCCTGAGTTTTGAAGAAAAACTAAACATTTATCAATGATTTAATTGGACTTCATATTGGTTGTTGGCATGTCTGCTTAGTGTGTAGATTATTACCTTAAGTATCTATAACATATCTGCCCTAAAAACTAACTTGGTCATCTCTGGAGATCACCTGTCAGATGAGTAAAAGTCAACTTGTCTGCTGACTGGATTGTTGACTATCTTTCAACCTGTCTAATGAAGCTCTCACTCGTCTGTGGTTCTTCGATAAGGAACATGCAAGGACAAAGGAACCTATAGGAGATGTTCACTCAAGCAGAAGTTACCGAAGCTCTCTCTCATGAGAAACAAGAAAGTCAGAAGGTCAATAACTCAAAGCAATCAAGGAATTCATAAAAGGAGTGCTTCCTGTGACACCCTAACTTGGTATCACATGGTTACCCGTTGCGGAATTAAAATTTGTTTAAATGCTGGTCGCTTTCGGAAAATAAACCTCCTTTTAAAAAGTATTACTGAAAGTGGTACTCATAATTCTCCTTTTTTTTTCTTTTTTTTTTTGAAACGAAAGAAGAAGTGATGAACACTCAGAACATGAACTGAAACAACACACATACATATATAACTGTCCCAGTAGGACTAAATTTTTGTACAAAATAGGGCCTTAATCAATCTGGCCAACTTTACTGAAACAGGAACAAAGAAACCGATAAAGCATCAAACTGGGAATGGGGAAATCTGGGTACTAGACTCAAAAGAAGGCTCTAAAAGCCAAGGACAAACAGACTACCCAAAAACCGACGACAAACTACCAGTGCCTCCTGCACTCCGAGTGGCCGCAAACACTTCCGCCAGATGAGATGTCAGATTCCGGGTCGATGACCTCACCATCGTCGTCGATCGGAACATCCTCCTCACCGGGGTCCTGGGGATGGTACTCTGCCTCTAGCTCGTCCTCCCCCCAATCCTCTACCACCTCGAGAGGCTCCTCCTCCGGATCCTCCTCGGGATCCTCCTCGGGCTCTTCCTTCATGGGCTCTGCCGGCTCGACGTGTGGATGGAGAAGGCCAGCTAGCTGCAGTGTATGAAGATACAACCAGGGAGGTGGAAGTGTCACTGTCCGAGTCTCAACTGAGTGAATCCTCCGGATCGGCTCTCCGTTGGCGTTAGACTCTGTCGTCGTAATCGGTCCTCTATACGTAGCTGTAGTCGCGTCATCGCTTACTGTCCAATTCCCCACTCGTCCAGCCTCGTCGAACTGCTCAGACCTCGTGATCGCGGGTACTAGGGGAACAAGGGGTTCCATCTAGGGCATACGCATACACCGATACAAGAAGAAGAAAAGAACATATAGATATGCAAGAGTGAGATACCGTTATAAGATATATCCCACAACAACCATATACATGATACATACAACACGTAATCAGTTTAACAGTTAAGTCATGCAAAATCATAATATAACAGTGTTATATCAAAGGGGTCTCAAGCCCGCACAATCGGTTTTTTTTTTTTTGAAAATATGCATGACACTTCAATATCAGGCTCTAACTTAATCTCATGAGATAACAACACCATTTCATCGTAGAAGTAATAAAGAGTTGGTCAAGCTCTGATGCCCACTGGCAAGTTGCCACCATAACCTCGTGCACCAAGGTCTCCGGATGCACAACGTGTCGAATGCCTCCACTGGGCCAATCGGACTGACCCTCAGATACCACCTTGTATCTGGTTTACTTAAGCACGTCTGCTGAGGGGAAATGCATATGAATAAAAACTTTCCGTTATCAAGGTTTTGCTTTGTGTATACTCTTTTTCGCTGTCGAAGCTCAAGGCTAACAACTATTCACAATTCCCCATCACTTGAACTTGAAGAAACACAGGACACGCAGTCTGAGTGCTCAATCACAACGCCTTAGACCGCGGCCGCAGTCAAGGTTTGTGGTCGTAGAAATCACTTATGATTTTATCCATGTCTTATTTAACATGATAAGGACACCTAGTCCGCAGCAACGAAATCAGAACGCACCGTTCTCGATTCCGAGTTTTGGACTCTCAGCCCATAACATCATGAATAGGACCCTTGGTCCATAGTACTTGACACGGATCCTAGATCACGTGCGTATAACTGAATACTAGAGGCGACGTCTCGCAACTAGATTCTCTTTTGCATGTACTTACTTTTCGCTCGGTGAAAATCAAATCCAAAACAAAAACCTCGGTCACTTATCCAAGTAACCGGAATGTTTCTAAATCATTTAGGAGAAAAATCATTTCCTTTGCAAACTCTTTTATAAAACTTTTAAGAAATTCGCTTACTCTTTGAAATCCTTGATGGAATAAAGTCAAATATTTTGAAAGGGTTTTTCCTTCATAAAACACACAGTTCGAAAATGTTTTCTCTCGTACCAGACGTTTGCTCATAAAAAGATAGTTTCTATTGACTTGAAATCACTTTTCTAAAAACAAGATCTTATTCTTCTGAAGTAAGCACTTTAAGCAAGGAACTGTTATAAATGAACCCAAAACTTTCAAAGTTCTATTCAAGACTTATTAAGGCTTTTAATCCTTATAGTCATTGGGCACAGACTCAAGTCCGGCTTCTCAAACTTCAATCAACAATAATATATTCTCAACAATAATATCACAGTCCATGACAGTTCATCACATATATGCACAATCCTTTAAAGCAAGTAAGATTCAACTTCAAGTAATAATCACAATAGTTCAAGTAAACCAGTCATTCAAGTATCGGTTCAATATCATAACAATATTCAAATCATTCAAGTAAACACATACACACATGCATATAGTCATTGAATATCTCTAGGCAATCCCCTCTTACCTTCCGTGAAGTTAAGAGGTTGGATGCTTGGAAAGGGTAATTCACGAACGTCCTCGCTTACTTGACGATAGAGGTCTAGGGTTACAAACACAAGAATATAAGTTAAAAATCAACTAAGAACACTAAACCACAAGGTATTAGGTTCGGCCAAGACAATAAAGTAAGGTTAAGGATTCCCGAAAATTATGCAACTTATGGATTTATGATCCTCAAGTGCTAGGAGTTCATAAACAATGATCATTTAACAAAGTTAAATCAAAATCCCACTAAGTCATAGACTTAGGGTATTCGGCCAAAGCTAGAAAAATAGGCTAGTATTCACTAAACTTTCCAATCTCTTAGGTCTAGCATCCATATGTATTAAGGAGCTCAAAACCATGATCATTTTGGAAGAATGAAAACCATATATCTTAGGCTCACAACCCTTAAGGTTCGGCCTTGATGGGATTTCTAGGCTAGGAATCTTTAAATCATCCAATCTTTTGGGCATAGCATCCTTCTACATTAAGGAGCTTTAGTCCATAATCATTTTGGAAGAATAACACATCCTAGGTCCAAAAACACTAGTTTCGGCCATCATAGGAAATCAAGTTAGAAAGATTTAAACTTTCCAATCTCTTAGACTTAGCATCCAAATATCTTATGGAGCTTATGTCCATGATCATCTTGGAAAATGAAAGGAGTTACATTCTAGGTTTTACAACATAAACTAAACAAGTTAGAAGTCTTTAAACTTTCCAATCACTTAGACTTAGCATCCTTCTATATTAAGGAGCCTTAGTCCATGATCATTTTGGAGAAATGAAAACAACATATCCTAGGTTCACAACCATCATAGGATGAATAGACTATAAATTCTTTAAACTTTCCAATCACTTAGACTTAGCATCCTTCTACATTAAGGAGCCTTAGTCCATGATCATTTTGGAGGAATGAAAACCAAACCTTCCTAGGCCACTAAGGTATAGTTTCGGCCATCATAGAAAGAATAGTTTAGAAATCTTTGTTTGATAACAACTCTTAGGTTTAGAATCACAAGGTGTTAAGAGTTCTAAATCCATTATCATACTTGGATAGATGAAACATAGTACCCTAGGCCTACTTATTCATATTTTCGGCCATCATAGGAACAAGCTATCAAAACCTTCCAAGATTTATAGGTTTAAGATCAAGGGATAGTTAGAAACTCAAACACATGATCATTTTCTCAAAAGTTGAAACAAAACCCACCTAAACCATATTACATGGTTTCGGCCTCCTTAGAAAGAAAGGGCTAGGGAGCTTTGTTTTACACAACCTTCTAGTATGTTAAAATACAAGTAAATACAAGACTATAGAAAGTGGTTTCAACTCAAAAGGAGTTTTCTACCATTTTTAAGAGATTTTTGAAGTTTAAAGCTTAATAAGAACACATAAAGCAAATAATGAAATAAAGTGATAAACTTGTAAAGAAATTTATATGAGAGCATTACCCTTAAGAAGAGGAAGAACTTTAATGAAGAACACAAGTGCAAAAGACAAATAAAAATGCAAGCTTTAAGTAGTTGAAAATAAAGAAGAAGTGTAAGAGTGAAGAAGTGATGAAGAAGAAGAAAAAGTGAGGAAGTGTAAATGAAAGGGGTATATATAGGGGGAGAGGGGAGAGGCCACGAAATTGAGGGAGAAGAGAGGGGTTTGGAGTGGCTTGTGGAGTAAGTTTGAGAGTTATGGCTTGATGGGATGGAAAGAGGAGAGAGAAATAACTTTTAGATTAGAGTAGTATTATAATTTGAAAAGTATAATGATTATACTTTTGGAGTGTGTAAGAGTCTCTCCCATCATGTCACTTCAAGTCACTTCATCCCTCTTTGTGCTCCATTTCATACCCGGTTGCATTTCCGATCGTAAATTCCCGACGTTTTCGCCCGAATAAAATATTTTTATTTTATTTTTGAACGAAAATTTTCAAAATAACCAAAGTTGAAGGAAACATTATAAAAATACTAACCGTCTCGTTCACGGGTCAAAATTAGGTTTTCTGCTCGGTAAACGGATACCGGCAGTGAAAACGCAGACTGACTTCCGTCTGAATTTTCAACCGAAAATTTTACCGTGACTTCATATGATATAACAACACAAGAAAATGATTTTAGTTTCATTAAAATCATCCTCTGAGTTTAATCTAAAATAAACACATTTAAATATGTTTATACTGCTACAGAAAGCATAGGAAAAACAGGGTGTTACAATACTATCCCTCTAAAAAGAATGTCGTCCTCGAAATTACGCACCTTAAAATAACTCAGGGTATTGCAATTTCATCTTGTCCTCAACTTCCCATGTAGCTTCTCCGGTTGTCTCGTTCCAGATGACTTTGACTAAAGGAATTTGTTTACCTCTGAGCTGCTTCATCATCTTATCCGCGATCCGTACCGGTGAAGTCTCAAAAGACAGGTTTTCTTTTAATTGTACTTTATCAGGTTTAATAACATGTGATGGATCAGGGATATACTTTCTTAACTGAGAGACATGGAAAACATCATGGATGTTGGAAAGAAAAGGAGGTAAAGATATTTTGTAAGCTACTGGACCTACGCGACGAAGAATTTGGTAGGGTCCAATGAATTTGGGAGTAAGCTTTCTGGATTTTATCACTCTGCCAATCCCAGTCATTGACGTGACTCTCAAGAACACATGCTCGCCCTCCTCAAACTCAAGAGGTCGTCGCCTCTTGTCAGCGTAACTTTTCTGCCTACTTTGAGCGGTCCTCATTTTCTCCTGGATCATCTTTACCTTCTATGTTGTTTGTTGCACAATCTCTGGCCCTAACAGCAGACTCTCACCATCCTGGTACCAACACAAAGGCGTTCGACATCTTCGACCATACAAAGCCTCATAAGGTGCCATTCCTATACTTGAATGAAAACTGTTGTTGTAGGTGAATTCTATCAACGGTAGAAACTCGTCCCAGCTCCCAGTGTCTTCCATCACGCATGCTCTTAGTAAATCTTCAAGTGATTGAATTGTCCTCTCTGACTGTCCGTCCGTTTGTGGATGATACGCAGAACTCAATTTGAGTTTTGTTCCCAAAGAGTTTTGTAGTCCTTTCCAAAATTCTGACGTAAACCTTGGATCACGATCCGAAATGATACTCGAGGGTATACCGTGCAACCTGACAATCTCGTCAATGTACAACTGAGTCAACCTTTTCATCGGGTACTTCATGTTGATAGGTAAAAAGTGAGCTGACTTGGTCAGTCGATCCACAATTACCCATATAGCCTCATGTCCTTTCCGAGTCCTTGGTAAACTGGTCACAAAGTCCATTGAAATTCCGTCCCACTTCCATTCTGGGATGTCCAATGATTTTAACATCCCTGCTGGCCTCTGGTGTTCAATCTTAGCCTTCTGACATACCAGACAAGAAGCGACGTATTCCATTACATCCCTTTTCATCCCATACCACCAGTATAACTTTTTGAGATCTTGATACATCTTTGTGGCTCCTGGGTGTAAACTCAGCTTACTCTTATGAGCCTCCTCCAAAATCAACTTTCTAAGCTCGGCGTCATCGGGTACACAGATTCTTTCACCAAACCTCAAAATTCCATCCGTTCCTTCTCTGAATTCTGACAGTGCTCCCTGTCGTACAAGGTCTCTTTCTTCCTGCAGATACTGATCACTCCCTTGTTTTTCCTTTATTTGTTCCATCAATCCGTTTGAAACAGTGATCCTATTCAGACACATCCTTCCCGGAAACGTCTCAACTGATAAACTTAGATCCCGGAACTGTTCCAACAGTCCCTGCTCTTTAACCATCATTGCTGACACGTGTATTGACTTTCTGCTCAGCGCATCCGCCACTACATTCGCCTTCCCAGGGTGGTATTGTAGTTGAAAGTCGTAGTCCTTCAAAAACTCCAACCAATGTCTCTGGCGCATGTTTAACTCCTTCTGATCGAAGAGGTACTTCAAACTCTTGTGGTCACTGAAAACATTAAAAGTAGCTCCATACAAATAATGTCTCCAGATTTTTAAAGCAAAGACCACTGCCGCCAACTCCAAGTCGTGCGTCGGGTAATTCCTTTCGTGAATCTTCAATTGCCTTGAAGCATATGCTACAACTTTTCGGTTCTGCATAAGCACACAGCCAAGACCCTGGTGTGAAGCGTCACAATAAACCTCAAAAGGTTCCTTCGGGTCGGGTAGGATCAACACGGGTGAGGTTGTCAACCTCCTCTTCAGCTCTTGGAAACTTCTTTCACAAGCCTCCGTCCAGATAAACGCTTGGTCTTTCCGAGTTAACTGGGTAAGGGGTCCCACTATCTTGGAAAATCCTTCAATGAATCTCCTATAGTAGCCCGCTAAACCCACAAAGCTACGGATTTCCGTTGCCGTTGTTGGCCTTTCCCACTCCAAAACAGCCTCGACCTTTGACGGATCCACCGCGATTCCCTAGCGTGATATCACATGACCTAAGAATTGCACTTGGTCCAACCAGAACTCGCACTTCTCCGGCTTCGCATAGAGCTGCTTCTCTTTCAAGGTCTGAAGAACAATGCTGAGATGCTCAGCATGCTTCTCCTTGTTTGGAGAATAGATCAGAATATCATCAATGAAGATGACAACGAACTGATCTAAGTAAGGACGAAAAATCCTATTCATGTAATCCATGAATATGGCAGGAGCATTCGTCACTCCAAACGGCATCACCAGGTACTCATAATGCCCATAGCGTGTTCGAAACGCTGTCTTAGGGACATCTTCGGCCTTTACACGAATCTGATGGTAGCCTGACCGTAAATCTATCTTCGAGAATACGGCCGCGCCACGCAGCTGATCCATGAGATCATCTATCCTTGGGAGCGGATATCTATTCTTGATCGTAACCTTGTTCAACTGACGAAAATCCACACAGAGTCGAGAAGTTCCATCCTTCTTCTTCACTAACAGAACTGGAGCTCCCCACGGCGATACACTGGGTCGGATGAATTCCTTCCTCATCAGTTCCTCAAGTTGTTCCTTCAGGGTTTCTAACTCCGATGGTGACATGCGATACGGTGCCATGGATATCGGTCCAGTGCCTGGAACCAGATCAATTGCAAACTCGATATCTCGAACAGGCGGTAGACCAGGTACATCTTCAGGAAAAACGTCCGGAAATTCATTGACGACAGGTACGGACTCTAGGTCTAACTCGCTCTTAACTTCTGAGGAAAATAGCAGCATGTAACCTTGAGCTCCCTCCTTCAAAGAAGCTCTTACCTGACTAGCAGATAAAAATCCAGAAATCTCATCCCTAAAGACTAAGGTTCTTTGAGCACAGTCTATCAGGATGTGGTTGGAAGATAACCAATCCATGCCTAAAATTACATATAGTTGTACTAAAGGCAAACAGATTAAATCTACAAGAAAGTGTCTATCCTGAATAATGATAGGACAATTTAAGCAAACAGAATTTACAGTTACTGGTTCAGCAGTTGGGGTAGAGACAATCAAGTTATATGGTAAGGAAGAAATAGGCAATTCTAGAAGTTTCACACGATCCATCGAGATAAAAGAATGAGTTGCACCTGAATCGAAAAGTACAGTTAAAAGATTACCGGCTAAAACACACTTACCCTGTACTAGATCGGCGGAATTCGATGCCTCAGCTCCACTCATCGTGTAAACTCTCCCTCTAGTAGTCGACTTGCTTGCCTTGGCATGATTGACAGATGACTCTCTCTTTGGTGCCCGACACTCCTTGGCCAAGTGCCCCACACGATTACAGTTGAAACACTTTGTATCCTTCTTCGGACAGGTATCGGCTAGATGGTTGGGATCTCCACACCGATAAAATTTCCTCTCTTGGCCTTGATTGTTGTTTCTCTGGCCTCCACTTCCTGCTCCTGGAGCATTGGAACGTTGTTGTTGCTTCTGACTGTTGCTTGGTGATTGGTGGTACGGTCTCCTCTGGTTCTGCTTCCACTTTTGGTTCTGTCCCTGATACTGACTCTTGGGACGAATGGGTCCTCCAACATTCCCTTTGCTATCTCGCCCCTTGCGCATTAGCTCTACCTTCCGGCATTTCTCTACCAGTGCTTGGAAATTCCTGATTTCCAAGGGCAGCACAGATTCTTTGATCTCGAAGCGCAGGCCAGCTTCGAACTTTTCTTACTTCCACTCCTCGCTGGGGTTGTTCTGGAAGAAGCGGAAATATTTGGCAAGGGACTCAAACCTTGCCGCATATTCCCCCACCGTCATGTCCCGCTGACTCAGCCTCAGAAACTCTTGCTCCTTCTCCACCCGAGCACTCTGGGGAAAGTATTTGTCCAAAAACCTGTTGCGAAATACCTCCCAGGTGATCTCGTGATGCTCAGCCTCTAACAGTTGTCTGGTGCCCTTCCACCAGTATTCAGCATCTCCAATCAGTTGGAATGTTGCATAAGGTACCTTTGATCCCTCTGGGGTATGCACCAGCTCAAAGATCTTCTCCAGCTCTTGAATCTAAAGATCAGCTTTAGTCGGGTCTGCATCCCCATCAAACTGCGACGGATTCTGATGTCGGAAAGCACTCAGATTCTTTCCTTCTGCAGCCTGTTCAGCTCTTTGCTGCTCCTGCTGATTCTGAGCAGCCGCATTGGCAGTCTGGAGAGCTATGGCAGCAGCCACATCAGCCAAAGCTTGGGCAGCGAAGTCCATACCGGCATTGCCCCGGCCACGACCCCCACGTCCGCGCGCACCTCCTGGTTCCATACTGACCTGTAAGACACAATCAGTGAGATGGTAACCAGAAAAGGGAAGATCTAACTCGACGGCCATTACACATTACTCCTAAGAAGTAACTCAAACAAGGCTCGATCAGAGAATACACAACATCGACACAACAGACCTAAACCCAAACATTCCCGAAAGGCTCGACTAGCTCTGATACCACTAATGTGACACCCTAACTTGGTATCACATGGTTACCCGTTGCGGAATTAAAATTTGTTTAAATGCTGGTCGCTTTCGGAAAATAAACCTCCTTTTAAAAAGTATTACTGAAAGTGGTACTCATAATTCTCCCTTTTTTTTTTTTTTTTTTTGAAACGAAAGAAGAAGTGATGAACACTCAGAACATGAACTGAAACAACACACATACATATATAACTGTCCCAGTAGGACTAAATTTTTGTACAAAATAGGGCCTTAATCAATCTGGCCAACTTTACTGAAACAGGAACAGAGAAACCGATAAAGCATCAAACTGGGAATGGGGAAATCTGGGTACTAGACTCAAAAGAAGGCTCTAAAAGCCAAGGACAAACAGACTACCCAAAAACCGACGACAAACTACCAGTGCCTCCTGCACTCCGAGTGGCCGCAAACACTTCCGCCAGATGAGATGTCAGATTCCGGGTCGATGACCTCACCATCGTCGTCGATCGGAACATCCTCCTCACCGGGGTCCTGGGGATGGTACTCTGCCTCTAGCTCGTCCTCCCCCCAATCCTCTACCACCTCGAGAGGCTCCTCCTCCGGATCCTCCTCGGGATCCTCCTCGGGCTCTTCCTCCATGGGCTCTGCCGGCTCGACGTGTGGATGGAGAAGGCCAGCTAGCTGCAGTGTATGAAGATACAACCAGGGAGGTGGAAGTGTCACTGTCCGAGTCTCAACTGAGTGAATCCTCCGAATCGGCTCTTCGTTGGCGTTAGACTCTGTCGTCGTAATCGGTCCTCTATACGTAGCTGTAGTCGCGTCAACGCTTACTGTCCAATTCCCCACTCGTCCAGCCTCGTCGAACTGCTCAGACCTCGTGATCGCGGGTACTAGGGGAACAAGGGGTTCCATCTAAGGCATACGCATACACCGATACAAGAAGAAGAAAAGAACATATAGATATGCAAGAGTGAGATACCGTTATAAGATATATCCCACAACAACCATATACATGATACATACAACACGTAATCAGTTTAACAGTTAAGTCATGCAAAATCATAATATAACAGTGTTATATCAAAGGGGTCTCAAGCCCGCACAATCGGTTTTTTTTTTTTGAAAATATGCATGACACTTCAATATTAGGCTCTAACTTAATCTCATGAGATAACAACACCGTTTCATCGTAGAAGTAATAAAGAGTTGGTCAAGCTCTGATGCCCACTGGCAAGTTGCCACCATAACCTCGTGCACCAAGGTCTCCGGATGCACAACGTGTCGAATGCCTCCACTGGGCCAATCGGACTGACCCTCAGATACCACCTTGTATCTGGTTTACTTAAGCACGTCTGCTGAGGGGAAATGCATATGAATAAAAACTTTCCGTTATCAAGGTTTTGCTTTGTGTATACTCTTTTTCGCTGTCGAAGCTCAAGGCTAACAACTATTCACAATTCCCCATCACTTGAACTTGAAGAAACACAGGACACGCAGTCCGAGTGCTCAATCACAACGCCTTAGACCGCGGCCGCAGTCAAGGTTTGTGGTCGTAGAAATCACTTATGATTTTATCCATGTCTTATTTAACATGATAAGGACACCTAGTCCGCAGCAACGAAATCAGAACGCACCGTTCTCGATTCCGAGTTTTGGACTCTCAGCCCATAACATCATGAATAGGACCCTTGGTCCATAGTACTTGACACGGATCCTAGATCACGTGCGTATAACTGAATACTAGAGGCGACGTCTCGCAACTAGATTCTCTTTTGCATGTACTTACTTTTCGCTCGGTGAAAATCAAATCCAAAACAAAAACCTCGGTCACTTATCCAAGTAACCGGAATGTTTCTAAATCATTTAGGAGAAAAATCATTTCCTTTGCAAACTCTTTTATAAAACTTTTAAGAAATTCGCTTACTCTTTGAAATCCTTGATGGAATAAAGTCAAATATTTTGAAAGGGTTTTTCCTTCATAAAACACACAGTTCGAAAATGTTTTCTCTCGTACCAGACGTTTGCTCATAAAAAGATAGTTTCTATTGACTTGAAATCACTTTTCTAAAAACAAGATCTTATTCTTCTGAAGTAAGCACTTTAAGCAAGGAACTGTTATAAATGAACCCAAAACTTTCAAAGTTCTATTCAAGACTTATTAAGGCTTTTAATCCTTATAGTCATTGGGCACAGACTCAAGTCCGGCTTCTCAAACTTCAATCAACAATAATATATTCTCAACAATAATATCACAGTCCATGACAGTTCATCACATATATGCACAATCCTTTAAAGCAAGTAAGATTCAACTTCAAGTAATAATCACAATAGTTCAAGTAAACCAGTCATTCAAGTATCGGTTCAATATCATAACAATATTCAAATCATTCAAGTAAACACATACACACATGCATATAGTCATTGAATATCTCTAGGCAATCCCCTCTTACCTTCCGTGAAGTTAAGAGGTTGGATGCTTGGAAAGGGTAATTCACGAACGTCCTCGCTTACTTGACGATAGAGGTCTAGGGTTACAAACACAAGATTATAAGTTAAAAATCAACTAAGAACACTAAACCACAAGGTATTAGGTTCGGCCAAGACAATAAAGTAAGGTTAAGGATTCCCGAAAATTATGCAACTTATGGATTTATGATCCTCAAGTGCTAGGAGTTCATAAACAATGATCATTTAACAAAGTTAAATCAAAATCCCACTAAGTCATAGACTTAGGGTATTCGGCCAAAGCTAGAAAAATAGGCTAGTATTCACTAAACTTTCCAATCTCTTAGGTCTAGCATCCATATGTATTAAGGAGCTCAAAACCATGATCATTTTGGAAGAATGAAAACCATATATCTTAGGCTCACAACCCTTAAGGTTCGGCCTTGATGGGATTTCTAGGCTAGGAATCTTTAAATCATCCAATCTTTTGGGCATAGCATCCTTCTACATTAAGGAGCTTTAGTCCATAATCATTTTGGAAGAATAACACATCCTAGGTCCAAAAACACTAGTTTCGGCCATCATAGGAAATCAAGTTAGAAAGATTTAAACTTTCCAATCTCTTAGACTTAGCATCCAAATATCTTATGGAGCTTATGTCCATGATCATCTTGGAAAATGAAAGGAGTTACATTCTAGGTTTTACAACATAAACTAAACAAGTTAGAAGTCTTTAAACTTTCCAATCACTTAGACTTAGCATCCTTCTATATTAAGGAGCCTTAGTCCATGATCATTTTAGAGAAATGAAAACAACATATCCTAGGTTCACAACCATCATAGGATGAATAGACTATAAATTCTTTAAACTTTCCAATCACTTAGACTTAGCATCCTTCTACATTAAGGAGCCTTAGTCCATGATCATTTTGGAGGAATGAAAACCAAACCTTCCTAGGCCACTAAGGTATAGTTTCGGCCATCATAGAAAGAATAGGTTAGAAATCTTTGTTTGATAACAACTCTTAGGTTTAGAATCACAAGGTATTAAGAGTTCTAAATCCATGATCATACTTGGATAGATGAAACATAGTACCCTAGGCCTACTTATTCATATTTTCGGCCATCATAGGAACAAACTATCAAAACCTTCCAAGATTTATAGGTTTAAGATCAAGGGATAGTTAGAAACTCAAACACATGATCATTTTCTCAAAAGTTGAAACAAAACCCACCTAAACCATATTACATGGTTTCGGCCTCCTTAGAAAGAAAGGGCTAGGGAGCTTTGTTTTACACAACCTTCTAGTATGTTAAAATACAAGTAAATACAAGACTATAGAAAGTGGTTTCAACTCAAAAGGAGTTTTCTACCATTTTTAAGAGATTTTTGAAGTTTAAAGCTTAATAAGAACACATAAAGCAAATAATGAAATAAAGTGATAAACTTGTAAAGAAATTTATATGAGAGCATTACCCTTAAGAAGAGGAAGAACTTTAATGAAGAACACAAGTGCAAAAGACAAATAAAAATGCAAGCTTTAAGTAGTTGAAAATAAAGAAGAAGAAGTGTAAGAGTGAAGAAGTGATGAAGAAGAAGAAAAAGTGAGGAAGTGTAAATGAAAGGGGTATATATAGGGGGAGAGGGGAGAGGCCACGAAATTGAGGGAGAAGAGAGGGGTTTGGAGTGGCTTGTGGAGTAAGTTTGAGAGTTATGGCTTGATGGGATGGAAAGAGGAGAGAGAAATAACTTTTAGATTAGAGTAGTATTATAATTTGAAAAGTATAATGATTATACTTTTGGAGTGTGTAAGAGTCTCTCCCATCATGTCACTTCAAGTCACTTCATCCCTCTTTGTGCTCCATTTCATACCCGGTTGCATTTCCGATCGTAAATTCCCGACGTTTTCGCCCGAATAAAATATTTTATTTTATTTTTGAACGAAAATTTTCAAAATAACCAAAGTTGAAGGAAACATTATAAAAATACTAACCGTCTCGTTCACGGGTCAAAATTAGGTTTTCTGCTCGGTAAACGGATACCGGCAGTGAAAACGCAGACCGGCTTCCGTCTGAATTTTCAACCGAAAATTTTACCGTGACTTCATATGATATAACAACACAAGAAAATGATTTTAGTTTAATTAAAATCATCCTCTGAGTTTAATCTAAAATAAACACATTTAAATATGTTTATACTGCTACAGAAAGCATAGGAAAAACAGGGTGTTACACTTCCAATGTGCTTTATTCCCTCGTACAATTGAGAGTTGTACGAAAAGGGAAATGTACTCTGAAAAGTACAAAAGCAACTTTCACAACTCTGGTTTGGCTGCTGCACAAAAGCATAAAGCACTACTTATCCCTATTAGAGTAACCAACGTTCCTAAGCATTAAATGGCTGCCCGGAACGACTCTATTGCATTCAATGGAGTTTAGCTCAAAGCCAAATTCTGAAGGAATGTCTCTGATGGATTTTATATGATTGAAGCCTATAAATACAAAAGTCGTTGAAGATGAAGACAGAGAACACATAGCATTAAAGAGTCATTACTCTGCGTATTTATTCCTTCATTCTCTCAATCTGTATTCTTCAATCATTTGAAGTTATTACGCAGTCTTTCTAACCTTCACATTTAATTCACTCTTCTGAGTGATAGTGAAAGACTTGCAAATTGTATTTATTACAATCTTTTCTCAAACAAATTTGAGTGAGCCTGAAGAGGCTAGGTGAGCAAAAAATACTTGTCTTGGAGCCTGGAGAGGCTAGATGTGTAAAGAATACTTGGAGTCTATAACCTGATCAGTTATAGTGAAATAAACTTGGTGCTGCCATGAACTAGACGTAGCCCTAGTTGTTAAGGGGTGAAACAAGATAAACAGTTGTGTCTATCTCTCTCTCCTTATCTATTTAATTATTTTGATTATTTTATCTTCTTACTAACTAAAAGGGATTAAATGTGAATATCAAACAAGTTTTAATCTTGTATGAGTGTGTGTCTTTCTGTTGAATACTAACCAGGCAAGTAACTTGTCTGGGCTTTGCAAAAACACTTGTCTGTCCCTAGCTTCTGTGTGCGAAAAGTTTCTAAGTCTCTTTTAAAGTCTGATAAACACAATTCAACCCCCTTCTCGTGTTTATGGTTGTCTAGGTTGAGCATCTATTAGTGTAGAGGAAAATATCCTGAAGAATAGACATGACTGCTGGAGCTAGTTCAAGTGGGAGTCACCAGACTGAGGGAACTTCCCTGACCAGACATACATTCTTCAATGGGGAAAACTACAACTATTGAGAAGATAGATTCTAATGGTTCATCCTATCAACAAACTATGATCTTTGGGATGTCATCACTGAAGGTCCATTCATTCCCAAGAATGATGACATTCTCAGTGGACTCCCGCAGAAAAGACAAAATGGGAGCTGAATCACAAAACTAGATACAACATAATCTGTGCTCTCAGTCCTGAGGAATTTCATAAAGTTTGTGCTTGTGACTCTGCCAAAGAATGTGGGAAACCTTGTCTGTCACACATGAAGGAACTGTCAAAGTAAAAGAGTCAAAGATTTCATACTTGTCAGAAAGTATGAATTGTTCATCATGGAAGAAGGAGAATTTGTTGCTCAAATGATAGGGACATTCCAAACTATCATCAATGGTTTGAAATCTCTTGGCAAAACTTACACCAATGCCGAGAAAGTTGGAAAGATCCTTAGAAGTCTGGCAAAGCAGTGGAGACCTCTAGTCACTGCTATCTCTCAAGCCAAGGATCTCACCACCTTGACTATGGATAAACTTCTTGGTACCCTCACTGTTCATGAGCAAGAACTTGGTGATGATGTGACAACTAAGAAGGGAAAATCCATTGCTCTAAAAGCTTATCAGAAACCCTCCAAGGCCTCAAAAGCTCTTAAAGCAGACGAGTCTACCAGTGATACAGACTTGTCTGAAAACGAGGATTCTGAGAGTGATGAGAAGTTGTCTTTCTTAACAAGAAAGATTAGGCTACTCTTAAAAAGGAAGAAGTTCAGAAGGGAGAAGCCTTTCAGAAGGTTTCATAAGGAGAAGAACTTCAAAGAGTCTACATAAACAAACAAGAGCCCAATTGTCTGCTATGAGTGTAAGAAGCATGGTCACATCAAGGTTGAATGTCCTCAACTCAAGAAGGCCCCTCAAAAGAAGTTCTTCATAAAGAAGAAGAAGAAGAAGAAGAAAAGGATGATGGCTACCTGGGAGGACATAGAGTCAACATCTTCTGAAGATGAAGAAGCAGAGGAGGAAGCCAATCTCTGCTTGATGGTCAATACTGACTCAGACTCTGAAGATGAGGTACACCTTGACTTTGAGGAGTTGCATGATGCCTATGAAGAGTTGCTGGAGGAATCCAACTGCTTATCTAAGGCCTTCAAATCCCTCAAGAGAGAGTATGTTAAGCTCCTTAATCAGCATAAATAGAAATCTCAAGAGTGTGAGAAGGTGGCCAAAGAGAACAGTGAGCTAAAGACTGCAAAGTCTAATGAAGCTAAGATCACTAGTGAAACATCACAGTCTGAATAAGTTGTTAAACTTCAACAGAAAGTCGAAGAGCTCAGTTCTGATCTTGCCAAATTTGTTAATGGTAGATACAATCTGACTAAGCTGCTTGGCTATCAGAGACACTCCCTTAACAAAGAAGGTATTGGATATGTCCATCAGACACATCATAAAGTATCAACAAAAACATCTAAAGTGTCTGTTGAATCAATTTCTATTAAATCAAACCTGTCTGCAACTTTTGTGGAAAAGTTGGACATGTTATGTCTAAGTGTATTCATATGAAAAGAGGGAAGTCTTCACAGACTCCTAGAACTAATAGAAAAAGACCCAAAAAGATATGAGTACCTAAAGATTAAATAATTCCTATTGCAAATGTCCTTAATAGGACAAATAAAACACCTCTGTTGGTACCTGGATAGTGGCTGCTCGCGACACATGACAGGAGAAAGTCTATGTTCCTAGACCTCAAACTTAAGAAAGGTGGACATGTTGCATTTGGTGGCAATCAGAAGGGGAAGGTGATTGGAATTGGTACTATTGGTAAATCCCCTCTTCCCTCAATCTCTAATGTTATCATGGTCAAAGGATTAAGAAACAATTTGCTTAGCATAAGTCAATTATGTGATAGTGGATTTGATGTCTCCTTTACCAAGGATGCTTGTATAGTCAAAGACAAGAGTGGCAAGACCCTCTTTTCAGCTAGTATGCAGCAAAATCTTTACAAGATTTAACTAACTAATCTCTCAGATCAAAGTGTAACCTGTCTGATATCAAAAGAGGATGAAAGATGATTATGGCATAGGAAACTAGGACATGCTAGTATGAAAGTAATTTCAAAACTGAAAAAAGTATAACCTTGTGAGAGGATTTCCTGATATTAGTTTTAAGAAAGATGTTTTGTGTGATACATGTCAGAGTGGCAAACAAGAAAAATCAAGTTTTAAATCTAAAAACCAAGTATCAACCTCTAGACCTCTTCAGTTGTTACACACGGATCTGTTTGGGCCGTTGATGTTGCTAGCTTGGCTGGAAGGAAATATGGATTTGTCATAGTTGATGATTATTCTAGATTTATATGGGCACTCTTCTTAACCCACAAGGATGAGTCTTTTAAGGCTTTCTCTGTATTCTGTAAAAAAAAGTACAAAATGAGCAAGGTTTCTGTATTTCTACTCTTAGAAGTGATCATGTGGAAGAATTTGAAAATGAACAATTCAAACTGTTCTGTGAGGAGAATGTGATCTTTCACAATTTCTTTGCACCAAGAACTCCACAACAAAATAAGAACAGATCTCTGCAAGAGATGGCTAGATCAATAATCAATGAGAATAATCTCCCTAAGCACTTCTGGGCTAAAGCAGTAAACTCTGCATGTTATGTACTAAATAGAATACTTATAAGGCCTTTTCTAAATAAGACTCCTTATGAATTGTGGAAAGGTAAATGACCCAACATATCTTACTTCCATGCATTTGGATGTGAATGTTTCATTCTGAAAACTAAGGATCAACTTGGAAAGTTTGATTCCAAAGTGGATAAGGGTATCTTCATTGGATATTCTAAAATGTTTAAGGCATTTAGAGTTTATAACTCTAGAACCACTGTAATTGAGGAATCTATTCATTTTTAAGTTTAATGGTGGTTTAAAGACTGATAGGGAACTATCAGATCTAGAGGATGATCTTCCACATCTTGATATAAACAGACAAGATAGTCAACAACTTGACATATCTAAGGTAGAACCTGCTTAAGAGTCTGACAGACAAGTAGAGCAGACAAGTCATCAGACAAGTCAAGAACAACATGATCTCAGAAGAGACTGGAAGTTCAAGGCTCATCATCCTAAAGATCTCATCATTGGAAATCTCTCAGAAGGAGTAAGAACCAGATCAATATTAAGATAGTCAAGCAATATGGCCTTTCAGTCAGAAATTAAGCAAAAGCATATTGAAGAAGCTCTTGATGATGAAAGCTAGATTCTTTCTATGCAAGAGGAACTTAATCAGTTCACAATGAATGATGTTTGGTCACTTGTCTCCAAGCCAAAAGACAAGTCTATCATTGGAACAAGTTGGGTTCTTAGAAACAAGTTGGATGAAGATGGTAAGGTTGTCAGAAACAAAGCAAGGTTAGTAGCTTAAGGCTATAACCAACAAGAATGTGTTGATTACACTGAAACCTTTGCACATGTAGCTAGAATAGAAGCCATACGCATTTTAATGTCGTATGCTACACAACACAAAATCATTCTTTTTCAAATGGATGTGAAAAGTACTTTTCTAAATGGCATAATTGAAGAAGTATATGTTAAACAACCCCCTGGTTTTGAAGATCCTGATAAACCAGATCATGTTTTCAAACTTAAAAAGGCTTTATATGGTTTAAAACAAGCACCTAGAGCATGGTATGATAGCCTTTGTTCTTTTTTCATGCATAATGGTTTTACTAGAGGACAAGTAGATAAAATCTTTTCAAGAAATGTTCAAAAGATAATTTTATAATAGTTCAAATACATGTTGATGATATTATCTCTGGAGCAACTAATGAAAAGTTGTGCAAGGAATTTTCTAAGCTGATGCACGCAGAATTTGAGATGAGCATGTGGGAGAGTTGAAGTTCTTTCTTGGACTGTAAATCAAGCAGACAAGTGATGGAATCTACATCCATCAACAAAAATACACCAAGGAGATACCTAAGAAGTACAGAATGGAGAATGCCAAAACTATGAAAACTCTCATGCAACCCAATGCAAAATTAAGCAAAGATGGAGAAGGTAAAATGGTAGACCAAACTGTCTACAGAAGTATGATTGGCTCTCTTCTATACTTAATTTCAAGCAGACATGATATTCAATTTAGTGTCTGTATGTGTGCAAGATTCCAATCTGATCCTAGAGAATCTCATCTTAAGGTTGTTAAACGAATATTTAGATATTTTCTTGGGAAAACTAATCTTGGTATGTTGTATTTGAGAATAAAAGAATACAGATTAGTGGGATATTGTGATGCTGATTTTGCTGGAGACAGAATAGAAAGAAAAAACACGAGTAACACCCCGATTTTCACTGCCTTCTAATATCGGTAATAAATATATTTTTATCCGAGACTTAGAAAATGATTTTGGATAAACCAATATCATTTCCATGTTATACTTGATATCATAAGGTTACGATGAAATTTTGGGTTGAAAATTCAGAAGGAACCAAGTTTGCGTTTTCACTGACAGTAAAAGTTTACTGCTTAGAAAACCTAATTTTAATTCGTGAACGAGACTATTAGTGTTTTTATCGTATTTCCTACGATATTGGAAGTTTTGAAAATTTTCGCGAAAAAAATAAAATATTATATTTGCTGCGGGCGAAAACGTCGAAATATCTCTAGGAAATCCTGAGTCAGATGAACCAGGGAGTCAGAACGGAGCTGAGATGACTGATGTGACTGAGATGACGAGCATTTATGACGATCATATTCGAATCATAATGGCCATAATGGCACATAAATGCCATTAGATATTTTAGCATAGAAAAGACTATTTTACCCGTGGTTTTACATAGAATTAACAGATGTGCCATTGGTGGATTTGACCAAATTACCCCCAAACCCCATGGCTCCACCATCAATAATACCATACTTAGGCAATTTTTCAACTCACTTATATTATCTTCATGAACCAAAACTCATTTCTCTCAAAAACCCTAATCGGGCAAAAAACCGAATCGGGTACGTTTGTGCAGAGATATATCGGGAAACAGACCGACAAGTCATCTATGATAACTGAAGAGGAATGAATCATCATGGTGAGTCATGGTGATAATTTACTCTAGTCATCATGAAGACAAAGAAAATACCTAGTTATTTTAAACGTTAACCTAACCTACGTCTGGTTAAAACTAACCGAGGTTAACTAACCATGATTTGCAACACAAAATATCTTCTCCCTAACATGTGGTGTAGGAGGCAGCCACACCACCTAAACACCCTCATCCACACAATTTCTAAGGCTCCAAGGCTGCCCACCCTTCACCATTCTTAACCATGTGTTCATTTTTCATTTCAACCACAAATTCAACAAGACTACATGGCTCACTTCTCTACCACACATCATCTTTTAATTTCATTTAACACAAAACTTATTTTTTTTATTCTCCTCTCCTCCCTTGCTTGTGTACCGGCCATCATCCCCCACACTAAACCATTTTCTCTTCATCATTCATCAAGAACACCAAGAGAACTAAGACAAACTCTCCTTACTCATCCGAAACTGTATCGAAATGCTGACCCTTTTCGAAATTCTGACCGTTTTCTGTTCTGAAACTCAAAACACTTTCTGCATGAAAGTTGTTCCTATTTCTCTCTTCTTTCCAACGAGCTAAAGATCATCAAAAACGGATAAGTATTTTGTGAGATATACCCAAATTACCAAAACCGCTCAAAATCCACAGCATCACACTAGAACAGTAGAAAGAAGGCCCTTTACGCCTGTGTTCTGATCTGAATCAAACCAAACCTCCAACATCAAAGTTGTTCCCCTCCTTATTATATTTCCAAAAAGCCAAAGTTTGTAATTTTTAGATGAGTAGATCGTGAGATACACTCATAAAACACCACATCCTCAAAGCTGTCCCAAAAGCTTCTATTTTTAACTAAGCTTGTTTTGATCACTCTCTTCATTTCTTCAATCAAAAAGAGGTAAACCCTCATCTATCATGATCATGTTGTCTTCTCCTTCATTTATTTTATAAGTTTATGCCATGAATCATCATCATCCAATTTCATGAAGTTCTCTTCAAAAATCTCTAGAAAATTGTAGAAAAATCCATTTGATTTGAAACCAATTTCTATAAACTCATATTGATGTCTATATTCATCATATAGAAGCATGAACCAAAAATAAATTACTTCCCTATTTTTCCAAGCAAGGCCGAAACCTATGAGTTTGGGTGTAAATGGGTTTTGCTTCAACTTTTGATAAATGATGCATGATTTCATCTCTTAAATCATTATGGGTATTGAATCCATGTGATTGAGAAAACCAAATCAAATCCTAACCTATTTTCCTTAAGAGGGCCGAAACCCTAACTTATTTAGTTGGGTGAATTTTGATTCAATTTTTGTCTGGTGACACTTGATTCCATCCTTATACAATTCATGTTTGTTGAATCCAAAAGATGGAGATCAAGTGAAATTCCTAACTCAAACTTTGTTGTCAAGGCCGAAACCCTAACTCATTGAGTTATATGAGTTTTTTGTTCAATGTTCTTGGTTTATGATCATTGATCATGTCTTCATCATGTTTAAGGATCATTAATCCACGAGTTAGAAAAATTTTGACATCCCTAGCCAAATTAACCTATGAAGGCCAAAACTTAGCCATAGTGATTAGATGAATTGTGTTGTTTCATTTGTTGATTTGGATTTAATTTGTTGTGAAGGACAAGTATTGTTTGTCGTTGTGAGTTTCGTGGAGAAATCAGGATTCCGAGAAGAAATTTACTGAGGAAATCTGTAACTTCAAGAGGTAAGGGGAAACAGCCTGAGGAGTTTAAGATAATCACATGTCATTTTTAGAGTTATCTGTAAAATTCTCTGTGGTGATTCTCTGTGATTTTGAACCATTTATTGTTTAAGTGATTATATGCTTACTTGGTTATTTGTGATATGTTGATTTACATGATTATAATTGGAGTGTTAAATTATAATTGTGATGCATGCCATAATTTGGATGTATGCCATGCTATATTGTGGTGAAATTATCTGATGTTGAGTGACGGATTGAGAAACCTGACATTGGTCAGTGTTTAAATTAATTTGAGGATAAAAGCTTGATAAGCTTGGACAATTAATCAGAGTGATTAATTTGTGGGAATTTGAGAAAAGGTGGGAAAATATAAATGCCCATTTTGGTCCCTGACAAAAAGTGCGTGAGTCATTTTAGTCCCTGACAAAAAAAAAACTACTTCATTGGTCCCTGACAATTACTAATTGGGACAAGTTAGTCCCTGACAATTACTATGGGACATTATAGTCCCTAACAATATTTAAAGTGGGACTAATTAGTCCTTGACAATTAGTATCGTGGGACAATTTAGTAACGGATGCTGACTAACGGAGTCAACGTTGGGACTAACTTGTCCCAGTTAGTAATTGTCAGGGACTAACGAAGCAGTTTTTTTTTTGTCAGGGACTAAAATGACCCACGCACTTTTTGTCAGGGACCAAAATGGGTCTTTACCCTAATATTTTTGTGGAAAATATGTCAATAAGTGACAGCAAGGGCGGAACTGTGAAAATTTTCACAGGCACTAGTTTTTCCGAAATAAATTCAATTTTATCACAAAATGTTATTTAAAGTGATTAAGTTGCGAAAATAACGAAATATTTATGACAGAAAAGTCATTTGAGTTATAAAAAGATTTTTATGAAAATTTTTTGGAAAAAGGTTTTATTTTATTATTATAATTTTTATTTAGAAAGGACTTTTTAAAAGTTGATGTTTGTTGAAAACGATATTCAGAATGAAGGATTTGGAAGAAAAAGAATTTATCTATGATTTCACGTTTTATAAATGTTTTAACATAAAAGAATTTCTGTAAAGGAGTTTTATTCAGTGAACACAATTCTGTTAAACTTGGATAAGTTTTCGGAGATTTGGTTTTGTATTTGTTATTTCACTGAGCGAAATGTTTTAAAAAGGAAAAACGAACCTAGTGACCGAAACATCGGGATTCTAGTGTTCTATTGACAAGTAGATCAGAGATCCGTGTCATTGGACTGAGTGTCCTGAAAAGGTTTTGTGGACTGTGTGTCCTAAATTTGATGTGGAGAATGTAAATTTCATATCCGCGAGCCTAAGACTGGTGCATCAGTTTAGGGCTTTGCGATTGAGCACTCGGACTGTGTGTCCTGTGTTAAGTTTAAAACATTTGGACTGTGTGTCCTATGTTTGTTTAAAGTGAAAAAGTCTTAATATAAAATTAAGCATGGTCGTGAGCTTCGGGCTTCGACAAGGGAATATTATTATGACAAAGAAAACGAAACGAGAATAAAAGTTTTTCTCATGCATTTTTGGCAGACGTGCCATGTGTTATGATCATTGAGTCCTGAGTGGATCAATGTATCTTTTATGGACTATGTTTTCATTTGATCATTGGGTTTCTGTGTGAACCAATGTATCTTTACTGAACTATGTTTCCAATTTTATGCGATGACTATTGGGTTCTGAGTGAGGTAGTAGGTTGTGGACAATAAACTCCATTGATCGCAGTAACTATTGTGTTATGTGTGGACCAATGTTACATTTGTGAACAATAACCTTGGTGTACTGAGTGATGACCAATGTGTTATGTGTTCTGTTGGACATTGTTTTATTTCGTTTTTACAATGGGCCATGTAAAGAGCTTGATCTGCTCAAAACAAAACAGAAAGTTGTGGGAACTCCGAAGATTAGGTAGCAAATTAGAGCCTGCATATTGAAGTGTCATGCATTTTTATAAAATGGCGATGACTGTCGGGTATGAAACCCTTTTGATAAAATTATTCTGTTATTTGGATAATTTTTGGTATGTTGTTAATACCTGGTATATGTTGTTTTGTGTGTCGCGCATGTGGTTGTCTTATCAAAACTCATATATTGGTATCTCACCCTTGCATATTTGTTTGTTGTTTCCTCTACTGTGTGAAATATATATTTGAGTATAGTTGAACTCCGAGGAGACGAATCTGTCATACTCAAGGATCATATCCTTGACCTGTGTGACTGCCGACAATAGTGACGCTTGGGTGATCAATACGGGAGCTCGGAGTGCCACTTACACTGGATCAGTTTAGATCATTGAGGGTACTAATTCAAGACCTACATCACGTACGTATCAGATGTTGACGGTGGAGATACCTTTGCCACCTCTTTGGCTATTTACCAGTTTTATTGTAGATCAGGAATTGTTAAGTTCTTATACTTCCATAGTTCCGGAAGTAGAGGTATCCTCACCGGATATCCTGATAGGAAGGGAAAATCAGGGTGGTCTTCCTAACCGTGATTACTAGTATTGACTAGCTATAGGACTTTTGGTATCTTGTGAAGTAGTGGTATTTTGTTAGTCTGGATGTCTGGCTATTGAGAGTCATCCTTTAGAGTTGTGATTCCAAATTACAGCTACGTCATAATTACGTCTTTATTTGCTTATGTTATGACTTTGGGAGATGACCTGTTATGTAAAGGTCTAAGTGTAAAACTCTTATGATACCTATGTATGTTATATAGTTGTATATTATGTTTATGTGGAGTAAAAGAAAAAGAAAAAAATTTATCACCATTTTTGAATAAGGATAAGTAACTAGAAGACATTATTTTCCGAAAGCAACCAACAACATTTTATTGAGTGTAATTTCCGCAACAAGTTACTTAAATGTGATACCCTGGGAAGGAGGTGTCGCAGGGGATGCCACTTCATTGGAGCCAGTTTAGTCTCTTGGACAAGCAAAAGGAAAACAACAATTGCTCTATTAACTGCTGAAGCATAATACATCTCTGCTGCTAGTTGTTGCTCACAGCTCTTATGGGTAAAACATCAACTTGAGGATTACTCTATATTTGAGCATAATATATATATGTGTGGTGTGATAATTCAAGTGCAATTTGCTTATCTAAAAATCCCATTCAGTATTCTAAGGCTAAGCATATTGAAATTAAACATCACTTTATAAAGGACTTTGTTCAAAAAGGAATGTTTGATATTAAGTTTGTTAAAACTGAAAATCAATGGGTTGATATTTTCATAAAACCCTTTGCAGAAGATAGGTTTAAATATATTAGAGACAATCTGAATGTGCATTGCATTGTTGAATGACATGTCTGATATTGCATGCTTAACTTGTCTTATACTTTTTATATGACCTGTCTGTGTTACTTGTTTGATTCTGTTGAGTCATATGTGAACTCAACAGTGTTTGATAAAATGGTTATTATTTATTTAATACCATTTAATAATCTGAAGCTAATCATGTACTTGGTAGTTTTCTTTCTTGAAACCATGTTTTCATAATGTCTTAGTGGGCATTGTGGTTTACCACGTATTTCGTGCCATTTTAATAATTAAAAATGTCTTTTTCTCTCTCTTGCCTTAATGGATATAAAAGGTTAGAGAGTTAGAAAGCTTGCCTCTTTACGTTTCCAAATCTTTTCAAAACCCTTTCATCTCCTTCTCTCTCTGAAAAAACCCCCGAACCTTTCAAACACTAAACTCACCTTTCCCTATGGCACCCAAGAAGCATCTCACATATGAAGAAATTGCTGCCAAATATGGCACAAAGGTTGCTGATGTGGAAAAGATTTTGGCTGGCAAGGTATTTGATCTCAAGTTTATAAAGAAATGGGGAATGGACGTTACTGAGGAGTTAGAATACTCCAAGTGGACTCCCTTCTTTGACATGAAAGAGCTTGTTCACCCAAAACTGGTCAAAGATTTCTGGACCAGTGACACCATTCTCACCAACCCTCTTGATGGAACCAAGGATATTCAAGGGTGTGTGCTTAAAACGAAATTCATCTTCAACATGAACTCTATGGAGAAGGTTACAAATAGTCCTAGGTTGGGAGCTGGGTACAGATCTAAGTGGGAGGATAAAGTTGGATCTGCCAACATCAACATTACTCTTTACGGGATTCCAAACCCTCCAAATCTCAAACCTATCAACATGGTACCCAAATGCAGATTTCTTCTAAAGTTGCTACAAGAATGTGTCATGCCAAGAAAAGGTTCCAGAGACAACGTGTCCAAGATGGAAAGGTTTTCCCTTTATCATCTGATTCACAAGATAAAGGTTGATCTGAATGCTCTTGTGTTTCTTCATCTGGAGTCCATGATCAAAAGGACCTCCATGGAAACTTTTCCCTATGGGATGCTGCTGAACAGACTCTTTAGGAACAGACTCTTTGTTCCTGGAGATGGTGATTTTGTGAATATGACCTTTCCTATAGACAAGAAGAACTTGTCTATGACGAATATCCCAGGGATTCCTTTGGAAGAGCCCCTCAAGGATGAGGAAGACAAGAAGGCTGAAGAAACTGCTGAAGAAGAAGAAGAAGGAGGAGGAGGAGGAGGAGAAGATGATAGCTGCTGAGAAGATCAAGCAGGCAGTTGAGTCTGCTGATGAGTCTGAGGTTCCCATCTCATAAGGCATATGGAAGCCTACTAGGAAAGTGGCCAAACAAGAGAGAAGGCCTGAACTTGAGAAGCCCTCCACTTCTGCAAAAACTGCTGAGAGTGTTGAGCCACTAAGTTTCAGAAAGAGAAAACTGTCTCCCAAAAGAAAATCAAAAGATGTCGAGGCATTTGAGGCTGAGTTTGTTAAAACATACAAGAGAAGAAGGCTGGTGAAGGCCTCTGCTGAGGACAGACAAGTTGAGTCTGCCCAAAGTAGAGAAGAAGTACTTGCTCAGGGGGAGTAGATTACAAGTCCCTTGGAGGAGCCCAAGGACAAGAAGACTATCTTTCTAGGTTTAATTTCCAAGAAGATAAGGTCAGGCTACACTGTACCTGCTGCTATGGCACCTGTTGCAGAGGAGGAAGTTGTTGTTGCAACTGCTGAAGACCTGTCTGTTGGAACACAGACAGTTGTTTACCCTTTGGTGGATCCCCTTAATCCACCACAGCCAAGGAAGAAGCTGAGGATGTCAGAAAACCAAGTGGTTCTTCCCTCTTCATCACCACCCTCACGTTTGTGACACCCTCTACCCCGCATGTATTTATAACAACGTAAAGGGAAAAGAAATAAAATGAAAAACACATGCATATTATTAATAAAATAACATTCATAGAGTAGAGAGTACCACATGAAAAAAAAAATCTCAAACACTTGCAGAAAATAAAAACATAACATAAACAAAAGAAAACATAAAATCAACCACGATGTCACATAACAGAGCTAGTATAACCAAAATCTGGAAGATACATCGGATAAGAAAACTAATAAAAGAAACATCCTAAACTACGAGTGAGCGGCCTCCTCAGAGTTACTCCTCAACTAGCTGCTCACCATCCTGTGCATAACAAAAAGGGTACATACAAAGAAACAACAAAGGATGGGGAGTAAGAAATCATTGTATAAACATAACGGCAAAGGAGCAGTTAGCAAGATGAGCATACATCACAAATATAACATGTTATAACATAATAACATTTAACATAGCAACAACATTCATATCATCTCAATCAAGTATGCTATGCGATGCAATGCTACTCCGCTACTCCACTACTCCGTTATGCATGTGGAACCAAATCTATCTCAGAAAGACAACGTCGGAATTACATATCCACATTGGCCAACAAGCACCAACGCCGGCAGTTCACCAAACCATGGGTGAACCCCTTGGATAGCCGATGCACCGTACTCTAGGATGCACCACCATGGGGGTCCTTGATTCACCTAAAACTAGGATGAATCACCGCGGACGGCTAGATCGCCTTACTCTTGGATGACCTCCTCTATGTTGTACTTCCCCCACTAACATCTCCAATGTGTGAATGCATGAGCAACAACAACAGACGACAAACCACACTTCCACTTTGGATGATAAACACCAAAGTTTAACGCCATCAACACCCTGGCCAATAAGCACCAAGGCTACTCTGACTATTAAGCATCGGAATTTAACATCGTCAACACCTAGACCAATAAGCATCAAGGATACCTTGGCCAATAAGCACCAAGGTTAACATCGTGCGGTAACACATTGTTACCGTCTTAACCATTTTATGTTTTATGTTCATTGATCTTATCTTTATTCGATTGGTGTCTTAATTCATCATAAGTGACAATTTGGGTGAAAATCACCCTTGTTCCTGCTTAACGTTTTACTTCTGTTTGAGGAGGACGGGCATGCTGTCTATTGAGCACGGTCGTGCTTGCTGGAGCATGGTCGTACTATTCTGGGCAGGGGGTTGGAAACCCTTGCCAAACTTCCTATGGCACTCATAGATCAATCCTATTCGCTCTTAAATACACCACCAAGTATTAATCTCATTACTTTTGCTTAATCTCCATGTCTTATAATTATTGGGATTAATCCTATAATTCTTGTTTCATTATTAACATCCCTAAAGCACTGATAAGCCTCTGGCTCATCTAGTTTTATAGCTAGTGAGTGCTAATTGTTCGAGTTTAATCTCGTTTTCACCCAAATTTAGCTTTATTGTCCCTAAGCAATGTTTTGAGTCTTTTAAGCAGTTTTTAGTAATTTATGCTATTTTTGAGTCAAATAAAGCATTTAATGTTATTTTATATTTTCAGGTTAAAGTGAAGCTCAAGGAAACTTGGAAAATAAAGAAAACAAGCAAAAAGGAGAATTTCAAGGTCTCGCCCCGTGAGGCAGAGCTAATGCTGAGCAAGGAATTGTGATCTTTCAGGCTCCCGGGGCGAGCCTGACACGGGAGATCTGAGAGCATTCTGTCTCGCCCCGCGAGACAGTTTTCACCCCGCGAATATTAAAATCTGCTTGCAGCCAGATTCACGTGAAGTAATGGTGCAGGGGCCTAATAGATGGATTTGAAGATGTGATATTAATGGCTTATCATAAAAATAGAAGATGGAGATATTGATTTGGCAATTAATTTGAAGATTGAAGTCATTAAAGAATATCAATAATGGAATGGAATTGATATTGAAGACAAGAAAAAGATTTTGGCAATGAATCACATGATGGTTTTGAAGTCCAAATCAATTTGGATTTGGATTATTATGATTGAAAGATAATTCAATTGGCATTGAGATAAAAGATTAGATCCAAATCAATTTGGATTTGGATAATAATTGCCTATCACAACAATAAAGGATAATGGATTTGAATCCAAATCAATTTGGATATCAATATCTTATCAAGTAAATAAAAGATTGTTTCAAGTGTCATATAAAAAGGCAGCAGCGCAACACACAGAGTGGGGTAGTACCACGAGTACCAGTACCATAGTTTAGATTTCCTTTTCTTCCTTGTTTCTCTTGGAGCCGCGTCTCCATTAGTTTAGGATTATTTTCTGTTCTCTTTTTAATTATTTTGTTATGAACGTGATGAGGAGTTAATCCTCTTTCTCTAAGGGAACGATGAAGCCACCTTTGGTGGCATATTGGATTCAAGTAATATTTTCTTATACCCTTGTCTTTTTTCTTGTTTATTAATTCTTATTTGTTTGCGTTAATCATAAAGGCCCGTGGTTAACTAGTCTAGTGCGTTGATGCTGGCAGGCGATTCATACTTAGGACTTGAATTAAGAATACCATTTGAATATCACTAGGGATAGGGTAGGAAAGCAGTGTAATCGCTATAGGGAACTAAGAACTTAATGAATCTAATTGTAGGTTGAATATATTGGCAGATTGACAACTCACAATTTGAGATATTTCCTTTGGAAAATCGACAGTGACATTAGGATAGTTGCGGGTTCTTGGTTGACAAAAAAATTAAATTGAACATAGGGATAAGGAGATAAACACTTGGGTAACTTGCTTGATAGGGTAGGTGAATTCGTGCATTTAGAGGTCACTATCAAAATCTAAATAATTGATTAGATAAACTCTTTTTATCTTTCTTTAATTTGTTATTTGTTTTAGATAATTGATTTATCCCAACAAACTCTCTCCTTCCCTCTCATCTTTGACTTGGTCGATCGTTATTTATCTTCTTCAAATCTAGATAAATTGGTCACTCAATCCTTGTGTTCGATACTCGGTAATTACTTACCGTTTTAATTATTATTTGCTTCGATCAGGTACAGTTGTCGGAGCCCATCAAGTTTTTGGCGCAGTTGCCGAGGATTGGCTTAATCAATTTTCTTTATTTGAAGAAAATAATTATTTTTGAACAAGTCAAAGTTTTCTTTTTATTTTTTAGATTCTTTTTATTATTATCTTTTCTTTTTAATTTCTTTGATTTCACTTGGTCTTGTGAGTTTTTGTGTATGTAAGGTACTCTTCTAGCTGGGAGATTTGCTATACAACCCAGAAAGTCGTAGGACCCAAAAAAAAAGAAGGAAGGGAAGCCACACATGGACTATCTATCCAAGCTAGAAATATCAACTTGATTGATCGTGTATGATGGGATTGTCAATAAGCATGTGAAGATATACTCAAAAGAGGAATGGAATTCCCATTTGTCATCTTTGCAACCACCACCACACTTCGAGTTTGATCTCAATTTGCTAGAGTTTCTTTAGGATGCAGATGTTATTCTTTTGGGCCTGAGCATAGAGCGTCACATGGAGGAAATTAGTCCCATGATTCGGAAGGGTAAAATGCGAGTTGGGAAACATGCTAGAGAGATAACGGCATCACTAATTGACCAATTTCAGAGGTTAGAAGAGCAAGCTAGTGAAATTTACAAATTGCTAGCAGAAAAGCAGCAAGAGGCTCAAAGTGAAGAGAATATTTTTACTACCATGGACTTAATTGTATCACCCCCCCTTTTGGGCGTTACATTTCTAACTCTTAACTCGTCGCGGAACTTAAATAAAAAGAATTTTGCTGGTTTTGCTTTCGAAAAATTAATTACTTTAAGTCAGAAAAACTCGGGTGTAAAAACTTTCCTTCTGAATATTTCGGAAAAGTGATACATACTTCACAAAAGTAAAATCACATTATACTTGAATAAAGATCTAGAATTTTTACTAAAATTTCGACAGAATCTCCTCTGTAATTCCAACATCCCAGAATGAAAACACTGCTGAAATACTTATATTTTCAACCCAGAAATTCCAGTCATATAAAATACATCAAAATAGCAATATTATGAAAATATTTAAATCAATAAGCTATACATGACTAAAAGAAAATCATAGATTTCCATCCAAAAGAAAAGTTCTCAGAGCCATAAACAATCCATTTAAAATAAAGGCTCTATTGAAGAATCTTTTAACATATTGGATGTTCCGGTATCTTTCAAATTGATAGAATTCTTTTTTATGCTTTTATCAAAGTGAAATCAAGAAAATTTCTTTTCTTGAAAATTTCTTTATGTAATCTTTAAGATCATGTCTTATTGTGGTTTGAAAGGACTTGTCATCCTTGATCAACTTTACCCTACATATTTTTCCAAACGTCATTGACGTGTGACCTATCTCATGAGTCATGAGGATGGGTATTTGATTCATATCATGATGTCAGAGTGAGTCGAGTACAGTGAAAAGGAGATAACTTGATGTTTGAGACCTTTCTTGTTAAGATGAACGAGTCACAATGAATTTTCGTTATGAGTCTACTGAAGACCTATAAGAGACTTGTTTGAATTCGAGTGATCGTGGACCGATTGACGAAGTCGACACCCTTCTTACCTGTTAAGATTCACTATGCAATGGAGAGGCTAACCGAAATATGTACCAGAGGATTATTCAGACTTCATGGAGACTTGAAATGTGTTTTTGGTATAACCTAGAAAAGTAGACTCTGTTCAGAGGAGCTAAGACTACAATCGTATACCTTGAGTAGGAAGTTGATGCATATTATGGTAAAGTGAGTTTTGATCTTGATAATGACTATGAGGGTTAGAAGTGTTGAAATCAGTTTTTTTTTTCTTCTGATGGAGCAGTAATTATGAATGGAAGTGATTAAGTTTGATTTTGCTATTCATGTGAGAGGAATGTATATCTTAGTTGAATCTTGGTGTTAATAGTGAGAGTTAAGGATTGTAAAGGGAAAATTTTCTAATGGACTAGGATTAAAGTAAGAAGAGATTAAGTTTTGATTATATATTTATGTGTGGAAGAATAAGATAAAATTGTTGAGGACAAGAAGTATGGATTGGGGAAAAAAGGATTAAAGTTTGAGGATCAATATAATGAAGAATAAGTATGAAATGTGTTATTAAGTTACAAAAGTCATCTAAGGAAAAGTGAATACGGGAAGTACAATGTAGGATTTTGAGATTAAGAGGTAATTACAAGATCCTGTCTAGTTTCGAGTCACGAAATTTCGAGGACGAAATTTTTTTAAGTGGGGTAGTAATGTAACACCCCGGTTTTTACTGTTCTTCAATAACAGTAATTATATGTATATATTTTTATATATGCTCATATGTTTATGATGTTTTATTTGGAATGAAAAATAATCTGGATAATTATTTTAAATTATTTTTATGTGGTTTAGTTTGAGTAATTTTAATTACTCATTTAAAATTATTTTATTAAAGTACATTAGCACTACCTTATTTCAGTGCAAGCACGCTTACTAGACAATAATATTATGTTATTGTCACTATCAGTATTTATTTAGAAAAATGTTTTAAATGATATAATTGAAAGAAAATTATTTTCATATATTACACTATTTGATTTTAGATTTGAAAATAAATTGGTTTGACACTAATCGGAGAATAAATGTTAGACCGTGGATTTTCTTAGTTGATCAATTCAACTATCAATCTCTACTTTAATTCAAATTTTGAAAGATATATTTGTCACCCTTTATTTTTTTGATTCAAAAACTAAAAACGTGTTTATTTTTAGGCTTAATATTTATCACTCATTTTGTATCTACTCACTAAAAAAAATGAATTTACTCCTTATATCACCCTCTCTCACTCGACGTTTCTCTACCCTCCCACTCTTTTCTTTCTTTTCTTTCTTCTGCTACTTTCTCCTTCCCTTAAAAAAATCAAAAACCTCCTCCTTCCTCCTCTACCCAACCGCGTGCCGCTGCCCTGCCACCCCGCCGGTCGCCACTCGGACCGCCACGCGAGGAGGCGACCACGCTCGGTCCCTGCACACACCGCTCGAAGCCGCGTGTGACGTCGCCGCCGTCTGAGTGCGAAACGCCGCCCTCCGTCGTGGGGAGCTTTTCTGGCCGCCGTTGGCCCTACTCCAGCAACCGTTCGACGACGCCATGAAGGGAGGAGGCGACTGCAAGTTTAGATCTTGCTGGGTCGTCTCTGTCATCGCGAAACGGAGCTCCACCGCCGCTGCCGCCACGTCGCCGGAGCCTCCGCAACCACGTTTGGCCCCCCTGTTTCCTCTCTTCTTCTTCCTTGGGTAAGTGTTTACCCTAATCTCTTCTATTTTGTAAAATCCCAAAATCAGTTTGAAAACCCTAACCCTAGCTCTTGGATTTCATATTGGTTAAAGCATGATGTTAGTCATGGCTTAAATGAGAAAACTTCTTTTATTGAAAACATGAATACAGAAAAGTGATTTTTGGCTTTCTTTGGAAAGTGGAAAGGAAACAGAAAAGGACTAGATTTCTGTGCTGAGGTTTCAGACTGGGTTCTGATTACAGTGAAGCCGGACTAGCCTTCCTCCTGTTAAGGACCTAGAATTCTGAGACGTCGGACTAGTGTCTGTTGATAAAAGATTTTGAAAAATCTTTGGCGAGAGTTTAAAAATCAAATTGATATTAAAAGTCTAATATCTGAAAGATGATCTGGCCGACGTGCTGTTGTTTATCGAGTTACAGCTTTCACATAGGGTAGGCTGGCAAATTTGATAGTTACGGACCAAAAGCATATTCTTGGGCTTTTGGGTCTTTAGGGACATTCGGGCTCGAACTCCACGAAATGCTTGGGGCTTTGCAACCTCTTGTCGTGGAAATCGACTACCTCGCACGAATGTACTCAATAGGGGACTATCAAATCTTATTTAGGTGATACGTGAAATCCTAGAATAATTGGGGAAAGGACCCAGTGGAAAGGCCACCCAACGCGAAACAATTGTGTTATAGGAATTATCGCGGCCTATCATACTCGAGGAAGGGAAGTTAGGATCTCTGGAGATTAAGTTAGAAAATGGATATATAAGTGTTAACCAATAATTCAAAAAAAAAAAAAATCTCTAATCTAAACAACCTTATAGGATGAACATTGTTATGTTTTTCCTGGGCTATTACCTTGATATACTTAATGTTGTTTATATGTTAAATATATGACTGCTATGTTTAAACTCATATATTGGTAACTCACCTTTGCAAAGATATTCGTAAACATAACAGTAATCCCATAAAAGACTCTAGGGACATAAAACAGATAAATATAAACTTCTCCAGAACTAAACTTGACTCGATAGACTAAGCTGGTGGTACTATGAGACTCTTACTGGAAAAGACCTACATGGACATTCTAGTTACTCAACCTTCTTTAAAAATCGAGACTAGTCCCTCCGATTTGGGATAGAGAACACCTTAACATCATCTGCAGTCACGTACCAAAGTACGACACAAGACCACACAAATATTTTGCAAAGGTGAGTTACCAATATATGAGTTTAAACATAGCAGTCATATATTTAACATATAAACAACATTAAGTATATCAAGGTAATAGCCCAGGAAAAACATAACAATGTTCATCCTATAAGGTTGTTTAGATTAGAGATTTTTTTTTTTTTTTGAATTATTGGTTAACACTTCAATATCCACTTTCTAACTCAATCTCCGGAGATCCTAACTTCCCTTCCTCGAGTATGATAGGCGCGATAATTCCTATAACACAATTATTTCACGTTGGGTGGCCTCTCCACTGGGTCCTTTCCCCAATTATTCTAGGATTTCGCGTATCACCTAAATAAGATTTGATAGTCCCCTATTGAGTACATTCGTGCGGGGTAGTCAATTTCCACGACAAGAGGTTGCAAAGCCCCAAGCATTTCGTGGAGTTCGAGCCCGAATGTCCCTAAAGACCCAAAAGCCCAAGAATATGCTTTTGGTCCGTAACTATCAAATTTGCCAGCCCACCCTATGTGAAAGCTGTAACTCGATAAACAACAGCACGTTTGCCAGATCATCTTTCAGATATTAGACTTTTAATATCAATTTGAGTTTTAAACTCTCGCCAAAGATTTTTCAAAATCTTTTATCAACAGACACTAGTCCGACGTCTCGGAATTCTAGGTCCTTAACAGGAGGAAGGCTAGTCCGGCTTCACTGTAATCAGAACCCAGTCTGAAACCTCAGCACAGAAATCTAGTCCTTTTCTGTTTCCTTTCCACTTTCCAAAGAAAGCCAAAAATCACTTTTCTGTATTCATGTTTTCAATAAAAGAAGTTTTCTCATTTAAGCCATGACTAACATCATGCTTTAACCAGTCTCGCATATTTTATATATATATATATATATATATTCCTCAGATAACCAAACAGTTTCAATTCTCAACATCGCATAATTTACATACATATATAGATAAATTCACAGTCAATCAACATATTATAAATCATCACAAGCAGTCTATAACATTAAATATATAACGGCTAGGAACTCCTCAGGCTTACTCCCTTTACCTTTGTAGACTAGAAAAAGATCCTTTACTCCAGGTTCCACAGTTTACTCTCTATCCCATGAAACTTCGTAAAACTGGACGCCCACTAACAACTGGAAAATTTGCAACACGCAAGTGACTCATCGACAACTTTCTAACATGGAAATCATGTCTTCCCTAAACAAGCGCAATCACGAGCAAAGTCCAGAGAGCGTCCAAGCATATTCAATCAATCAAACGACATAACCACGAATTAATAATCCTCAAAGCGTACAATCAGAGGAAACTATATATTTAATTTAATAAAATAGAGTTGATTTTCCAATAAAATCAGTTTGAGCAAAAATAAGGTTCATAACACAATTTGGGGAAAATTAATCTAACCAAAGAACAATGAAATTGGCTTAGGGAATCACTAATTCACAGTCTCAATAGCATAAAACAATGTTACATTTCAAAATTACAGTATGAAATCCAAGAGCTAGGGTTAGGGTTTTCAAACTGATTTGGGAATTTTACAAAATAGAAGAGATTAGGGTAAACACTTACCCAAGGAAGAAGAAGAGAGGAAACAGGGGGGCCAAACGTGGTTGCGGAGGCTCCGGCGACGTGGCGGCAGCGGCGGTGGAGCTCCGTTTCGCGATGACAGAGACGACCCAGCAAGATCTAAACTTGCAGTCGCCTCCTCCCTTCATGGCGTCGTCGAACGGTTGCTGGAGTAGGGCCAACGGCGGCCAGAAAAGCTCCCCACGACGGAGGGCGGCGTTTCGCACTCAGACGGCGGCGACGTCACACGCGGCTTCGAGCGGTGTGTGCAGGGACCGAGCGTGGTCGCCTCCTCCTCGCGTGGCGGTCCGAGTGGCGACCGGCGGGGTGGCAGGGCAGCGGCACGCGGTTGGGTAGAGGAGGAAGGAGGAGGTTTTTGATTTTTTTAAGGGAAGGAGAAAGTAGCAGAAGAAAGAAAAGAAAGAAAAGAGTGGGAGGGTAGAGAAACGTCGAGTGAGAGAGGGAGATATAAGGAGTAAATTCATTTTTTTTAGTGAGTAGATACAAAATGAGTGATAAATATTAAGCCTAAAAATAAACACGTTTTTAGTTTTTGAATCAAAAAAATAAAGGGTGACAAATATATCTTTCAAAATTTGAATTAAAGTAGAGATTGATAGTTGAATTGATCAACTAAGAAAATCCACGGTCTAACATTTAATCTCCGATTAGTGTCAAACCAATTTATTTTCAAATCTAAAATCAAATAGAGTAATATATGAAAATAATTTTCTTTCAATCATATCATTTAGAACATTTTTCTAAATAAATACTAATAGTGACAATAACATAATATTATTGTCTAGTAAGCGTGCTTGCACTGAAATAAAGCAGTGCTAATGTACTTTAATAAAATAATTTTAAATGAGTAATTAAAATTACTCAAACTAAACCACAAAAAAATAATTTAAAATAATTATCCAGATAATTTTTCATTCCAAATAAAACATCATAAACATATGAGCATATATAAAAATATATACATATAATTATTGTTATTGAAGAACAGTAAAAACCGGGGTGTTACATTAATTGAAGATGAAGTTGTGGTGGAAGATGATTCAAGAGGAGAAGATCATGAAGAGGATTGCAAGGAGGAAATATCTCCTATTGTTCCTTTTCAAGGGACAAATGAGACTAATCATGAAGAAAATACCTCTCTCACCATTCCTACTGAGGAGCATCAAAATCCAGAGTTGGATAAATATGTTGGTTTGCATGCATGTGTGGATATAACAAAGTTGGTGCCTTCTATTTGTGTATCACATTACTTTGTGAAAATACCAACTTAGGAGTTCGAGTCATTGCCTACGCATTGGGAGTTTTCATCAATAGCGGCAAAGGCTCTAAGGTCGCCTCAAAAAGCTATGGTCCTGGTGCTTCATGGAGGATCTATTTTCATAAAGGCCATTCTTGGAGTAGGTGACTTACCATTTGATCCGGGAGGAAATGAGCTCATCATAGCAATTAAAGAAGTCAATGGAATCTCCTCCCACTTGTTTATTCCATCTCCACTCCACAAGCCATGAGATCCAGGAGGGAGATCTGACATTTTGAGCATCCCTTGGCCTTTCTACCACAGGATATGGGATCCGGGTGGAAGCGTCTTCAATGAGTTTTTCTAAATACTTCTCTTTTTAATTAGCTTTCTTTTCTTTGCTTGAATCATATGTGTGTGAGTCTTGTGTTGGTAATCTCGAAGGGATTTTATTGAATTTTGCATAAATGGTTTGCATCAAAAATGTTGATTTTTGATGATTTCCCCCTAATGATTTGAAAATTGAAAATTGATCTCCATGTGAAAAATTGAAAAATAGACTTTGAGAAATTTTATTGTAATTGCATGATTTATGACAAGTTTGGGGTGAAGAGGTGCACACACTAGGGATGTATCTCGATCAAATAATTTGCTAAAAATGTCCAGGTGAGGAATTTGAGCCTCCAACATTATTTTTGAATTGTGTGAATCACTTTTAAGTTGCACTTTCCCGGATTTGCTTGAATCTCTTCATGGTTTGCATGTTTATATGTTTGCATCAAATGATTTAGGCAATTTTTCTTTAAAATAGCTACTTGGCCTAAAAAGAACCATCCCTAATGCATGTTCCCTAGTTAGCCACGTTGAGCCTAATAGCCTATTGTTTCTTGATGACCTTATGTTATAAGCCAATAATCCGAGAAAACCATGTTAACCCAATCTTAGGATTTAGGAGAGCATGGAAACTTACCAATGTAAGTGTTGTTTAGAAACTAAGTTTGGGGTGGCTACAAGGGTTTGATATGTTATTTTGGGTTGAGAAAAATAAAAATAAAGGTTTAAGCCAAAGGCAAAAAAGAAACAGAAGAAAAGTACAAAAATGTCAAAAAGGGTATTAAAAGGAAAAGGTTGTGGCCACCCAAAGTGGAAAAAAAAATGAAAAAAAAATGAAAAAAGGAATTAGAGTGAAAATAAAAGTGTAAAATGTTTCATGCTCTCTTAGTTTCTAGGGTCTTAGCCTTGTACCATTGAATATCCTACCTTTAGCTAGGCCTCATTACAACCCTTAAAAGACCTTTTGATGTTGCATACATGTTTTCGTGGGAACTATTTTTTAGATGAAAATCAAATTCATAGAAAGTGCTCTTAAAATGTGAAATTGAGTTAAAGTTGAAAACCTTGACAAAAACTGAGCGAATGAGTGAATTACTGTATGCCCTTGGGAGGAAGACAATTGTTTGAAATTGGTGATCTCTCTTTTGTTTGTATGTTGGATCCTTGACTTAGGTTAATGATTGCTTGAATGATTAGACTCTCAATTGTTTAAAGTAAATGAATGTGGGCATTACATTGCTGAAAAGGGGGAAACATTGAATTAGAAAATTGAATTGTTAAAATTGTCTGAAATTTGTGCGAAAATACTTGAGTCCATTGAGCTTACCCACTTTTGAGTCTTTTTGATTTTTAGTTTTCTTGGGGACAAGCAAAGTTTAAGTTTGGGGTATTTTGATAAGCCTCTAGCTCATCTAGTTTTATAGCTAGTGAGGCCACGGTTTTTGTGCTAATTGTTCGAGTTTAATCTCGTTTTCGCCCAAATTTAGCTTTAATTGTCCCTAAGCAATGTTTTGAGTCTTTTAAGCAGTTTTTAGTAATTTATGCTATTTTTGAGTCAAATAAAGCATTTAATGTTATTTTATATTTTCAGGTTAAAGTGAAGCTCAAGGAAACTTGGAAAATAAAGAAAACAAGCAAAAAGGAGAATTTCAAGGTCTCGCCCCGTGAGGCAGAGCTAATGCTGAGCAAGGAATTGTGATCTTTCAGGCTCCCGGGGCGAGCCTGGCACGGGAGATCTGAGAGCATTCTGTCTCGCCCCGCGAGACAGTTTTCGCCCCGCGGATATTAAAATCTGCTTGCAGCCAGATTCACATGAAGTAATGGTGCAGGGGCCTAATGGATGGATTTGAAGATTTGATATTAATGGCTTATCATAAAAATAGAAGATTGAGATATTGATTTGGCAATTAAATTGAAGATTGAAGTCATTAAAGAATATCAATAATGGAATGGAATTGATATTGAACACAAGAAAAATATTTTGGCAATGAATCACATGATGGTTTTGAAGTCCAAATCAATTTGGATTTGGATTATTATGATTGAAAGATAATTCAATTGGCATTGAGATAAAAGATTGGATCCAAATCAGTTTGGATTTGGATAATAATTGCCTATCACAACAATAAAGGATAATGGATTTGAATCCAAATCAATTTGGATATCAATATCTTATCAAGTAAATAAAAGATTGTTTCAAGTGTCATATAAAAAGGCAGCAGCGCAACACACAGAGGGGGTAGTACCGCGAGTACCAGTACCATAGTTTAGATTTCCTTTTCTTCCTTGTTTCTCTTGGAGCCGCGTCTCCATTAGTTTAGGATTATTTTTTGTTCTCTTTTTAATTATTTTGTTATGAACGTGATGAGGAGCTAATCCTCTTTCTCTAAGTGAACGATGAAGCCACCTTTGATGGCATAGTGGATTCAAGTAATATTTTCTTATACCCTTGTCTTTTTTCTTGTTTCTTAATTCTTATTTGTTTGCGTTAATCATAAAGGCCCGTGGTTAACTAGTCTAGTGCATTGACGCTGGCAGGCGATTCATACTTAGGACTTGAATTAAGAATACCGTTTGAATATCACTAGGGATAGGGTAGGAAAGCGGTGTAATCGCTATAGGGAACTAAGAACTTAATGAATCTAATTGTAGGTTGAATATATTGGCAGATTAACAACTCACAATTTGAGATATTTCCTTTGGAAAATCGACAGTGACATTAGGATAGTTGCGGGTTCTTGGTTGACAAAAAAATTAAATTGAACATAGGGATAAGGAGATAAACACTTGGGTAACTTGCTTGATAGGGTAGGTGAATTCGTGCACTTAGAGCTCACAATCAAAATCTAAATAATTGATTAGATAACTCTTTTTATCTTGCTTTAATTTGTTATTTGTTTTAGATAATTGATTTATCCCAACAAACTCTCTCCTTCTCTCTCATCTTTGACTTGGTTAATCATTATTTATCTTCTTCAAATCTAGATAAATTGGTCACCCAATCCTTGTGTTCGATACTCGGTAATTACTTACCGTTTAAATTATTACTTGATCCGATCTGGTACACTTGCTGGAGCCCATCAAGCACTCATGGATCAATCATAGGTTCTTAACTATATCATTGAGCAATAATCTTGCCTCTCATTACTACGATTCTATCTTATGCACATTGGGAAATAATCCCTTCAATCTTCTAACCTTTTTAACATTCTCATGTATTTAATTAGTGTATTATTAACTTCATTGTTCGTCTGACAACATCAACCCAAACAACCAAGTCATTCATTCATGGCATCATCATTATCATCATCAACAACAATACACAATTAAAGCAAGTCAATCATATAGAAAGCATAATATACATATAACAAACAACATTAAATAAACAATTAGCATACAACAGGGTCATGGGTTAACCCTTCATCTTACGCTACCACACTGCCTACATGTTATACTAATCATTTCTCCCCATACCTGGTATGACGGTCTTATTATATGGTCAACTTGAGCGAATCCAAGCTTGGCTCCCTCGAACGATTCAACGGTTCAATGAATCTTGGTCAAAACATCAAAGAAGGAAGAAAAATTAATCCCTAATTCAATAAAACAAAAGGGAGATTAATAAAGGGTTTACACGATTACCTTAATTGACACTAATGCGCGGCTTACTCTCCAATCACAAGCAAGACACGAAGAGGTTTTAAAGAGAAGAGGATGAGAGGTTTTTGTCGTAGAAGGATTGCGAAAAGTGTCAAAATGAGGGTTGTAACTTGTAACCCTCCTAACTCACTTATTTATATTGTCAGACAAAAACGTCTTTGAGAACTAGACACAACTATGTCTATTAGGAGACACAGCTGTGTCCCTGGCCAGAATAGCATTTTTGAGAACTAGACACAGCTATGTCTATCAGGAGACACAGCTGTGGCCTGGACCAGATCAACGTTTTTGGGAATTTAACACAGCTGTGCCTATCAGGAGACACAGCCGTGTCCCAGGACAGAAAAGCGTTTTCGAAAATTAGACACAGTTGTGTCTATCAGGAGACACAACTGTGTCCCGGGCCAAAACAACGTTTTCGAGGATTAGACACAGCCGTGTCTATCAGGAGACACAAGTATGTCCCGAGCCAGAATAGTGATTTAGAGAGCTAGACACAGTTGTGTCTATCAGGAGACACAGCTGTGTCAAGCTCTAAGAGAGAGAAACATATGCGTTAGAAAGGGATTTTTGACCAGAAAACCCCACTTAACCCCATATTAAATTCCTTAAAACACTTTTGTAATAATCTAGCACAACAAACAACTATATACAACGCATAAAAACATATATACGAAAAATGGGGTGTTACGACCTTCATCTCCTGTTCAGCAAGGTATTCTTACCCCCCCCACCCGTCTCCTCTTCTCCTGCTCTTTCTGTCAATCCCCTTGCACATGTGTCTCCACCCCCTTCACCTATTTCTTCCCATAAATCTCCAATATATTCTTATGATGTAGCGTCTGATGTTTGTCAATACAGTATTGTTCATAGGGATGATACCCCTAGGGAACAAACTAGCATTTCATCAAGTTTGTTCGTGTTAGACTTGTAGAGTCTTATGGAAGCAAGCTTCTCAAATCTGTCTATCATTCCTCCACCTCCACCTCATGTAATTAACCCTTGTAGGGGAATTTTCTTTTCAAACCTTGTAATTGTCTTAATTCATACACCTTCTAGAAGTCACTACCCACCTTATGTGGTTATGCCTCATTCTCCCTCTAGGTATTTCTTCATGTCAGTTACGGGCTTTGAGTCTTTCTTCCACCATATCGACTCTTTGCTACTCGTACCTCCTTTTGTTGTTGCCAAACCTCTTCCCCCTCCTAAACAAATAAAAATCTCTCATATGTCTCTGTCTGAAAGAATCTCCTCAATTTTCTCTTCTCCAATGGTTGATTTTATCAGAATTAGGCCCTTGTTCAAAATTATCTTTCTACCATTTTTCTATTATAGGACTATTCATTTCCATGTTTTTCCTAGAATTTCAGCACTCCTCTCTATTCCCAAGGCACCACCTGTCTTAGCCATGCCCTGGCATCCAGACCAGTCTGCTCTATCTACTGCTATATCTTCAGAACCTGTAAGCACTGAGTATATGGACATCAGAAGTTTCAATCAGTTGCAAGCTTTGTTGGAAGATACTATAAGGCAACTGAATGAGGAAAGGAATGCTAGGAATGCTTTAGAAACCAAAGTAGAATCTTTGTTTTCTCTTTTGAATAGGCCACACTAGTCTTGTAACTTGCCATGTACAAGCTGATGATGATTAATAAAAATTATTGTCTCTTGTTCTTTATATTTCTCTTGTTCTTTTTTTGCTTTTCTGCCTCCTTATTTCCTTTTTGCTGATGCTAAAAGGGGGAGAACAATAATAAAGATTGATTGCATGAACCTATCTTAACCAAATTTTATTAACCAAAGTGGTTTTTCTGCTCTGATCCTGACAAAGTTCAGTTAATATAACCTATTTGTATAACATCTTCTAGTTCAGAAATATTAACCTATCTGTATGAATCTCAATATATCTGTTAATTTTCTATAAGGTTCATTAAATCATTTAAATGTTTGTCGTCATCAAAAAGGGGTAGATTGTCAAGTCTCTAAATGTCAGATGTGCATTTGCCCTAAGTTTTGATGAAAACTAAACATTTATCAATGATTTAATTGGACTTCATATTGGTTGCTGACCTGTTTACTTAGTGTGTAGATTATTACCTTAAGTATATCTATAACATGTCTAACCTAAAAAGCAACTTGATCATCTCTGGAGATCACCTGTCTGATGAGTAAAAGTCAACCTGTCTGCTGACTGGATTGTTGACTATCTGTCAACCTGTCTAATGAAGCTCTCACTCGTCTGTGTTTCTTTGATAAGGAACACGCAAGTACAAAGGAACATTTAGGAGTTGTCCACTCAAGCAGAAGTTACTGAACCTCTCTCTCACGAGAATCAAGAAAGTCAGAAGATCAAACACTCAAAGCAACCAAGGAACGAAGAAAAGGAGTGCTTCCAATGTGCTTTATTCCCTAGTACTAATGGGAGTTGCACGAAAAGGGAAATGTGCTCTGTAAAGTACAAAAGCAACCTGCACAACTCTGATTTGGCTGCTGCACAAAACATAAAGCACTGCTTATCCCTGTTAGAGTACAACCAATGTTCCTAAGCATTAAATGGCTGCCAAGAACGACTCTATTGCATTTAATGGAGTTCAGCTCAAAGTCAAAATTTGAAGGAATTTCTCTAACGAATTTAATATGATTGAAGCCTATAAATACAAAAGTCATTGAAGATGAAGACAGAGAACACACATCATTAAAGAGCCATTACTCTGTGCATTTATTCCTTCATTCTCTCAATCTGTATTCTTCAATCATTTGAAGTTACTACGCAGTCTTTCTAACCTTCACATTTAATTCACTCTTCTGAGTGTTAGTGAAAGACTTGCAAATTGTATTTATTACAATCTTTTCTCAAACAAATTTGAGTGAGCCTGAAGATGCTAGGTGAACAAACAATACTTGTCTTGGAGCCTGGAGAGGCTAGGTGTGCAAAGAATACTTGGAATCTATAACCTGTTCAGTTATAGTAAAAGAAACTTGGTGCTATCAAGGACTGAACGTAGCCCTAGTTGTTAAGGGGTGAACCAGGATAAATTGTTGTGTCTATCTCTCTCTCCTTATCACTTTAATTGCTTTGATTATTTTATCTTCTTGCTAACTACAGGGGATTAACTGTGAATATCAAACAAGTTTTAATCTTGTAAGAGTGTCTGTCTTTCTGTTGAATACTAACTAGACAAGTCACTTGTCTGTGCTTTGCAAAAACACTTGTATGTCCCTAGCTTCTGTATGTGAAAAGTTTCTAACTTTCTTTTCAAGTCTGATAACACAATTAAACCCCCCTTCTCATGTTTATAGTTGTCTATTTCAATCCTTCATCTCGTAGTTTCCTGTCCTTATATGACTTGCTCTGAAAATTGAACAAAAAATAGATTTTTTTTAAAAATAATTTTTTGTCTTTGCAAAGTTCACAAATTTTGGTTTTAGTCCCTGTAAATTTTGTCTTAAGATTTCGTCCCTCAATTTTCAAAAATTTTAGAAATGGTCCTTGCTAACGTGGCAAACATAACGCCATGTGGATGATGTGGCATTCCGTTTGCCACATCAGAGTTGACGGAAGGAGATGATTGCATGGACTATTTCCAAAAAAAATTAAAGTACAGTGACAATATCCTAAGGATAAATTTTGTTTGGACTAAAACCAAAATTGGTGTATTTTGCAGGGACCAAAAACCTATTTAAACCACAAATATTTTATTGTGTGGCCTTGAACACATGTTTAGGAATTCAAAAAACCAATATTTTATTGGAAATTGTTGTATTTAATTACTTTTTTCGAATTCTGAACATGTGCTCATGGGTATACAATATGATGGGCTTTGGATTCCCTAGATTCACGCATTCACGAAGTTACAAGATACACATGGATCAATCTTGTTTATTTTTGTAATTTTTTAATGCATACTCAAATGCATCTAACGGTGTATATTAACAAATGTGTGAATGTGTGAACATAATGAATATAGGGAATCCAAATCCAATATGGTGAAGGGATGTGATGAACAGTTCTCGTGAGTGTTAAATATTTTGGACACTCACAGAAAATATTAAATGTTACCTCGCGTCGTGCTTCCGCTGCTCACTATCATGCCGCTCTCTGTAGAGAAATGAGAGAATAAGGTATTGAAGAGCTTCGGGTGGAGAAAATAAAACCAGAAGGGGGCAGGGGAATGGTTTACGTTAGGGAGGGATAAGGTGGGGTGGGTGGGGGTTAGGGTGTTTATGGGAAAATAGGAAATAAATTTAACTGAGGGAGGTAGGAGGATGAATTAGGTAGGTGCCAAAATTAAAACCCTCTTGGGTATGATGGTGGATATTGAGGCATGGAGGTTTATTGATGTTGTATATGGTTCACCTCGGACCCCTTTAGTAACCCTTTTAATAATTTTTTTAGAGTATCTCATGGGATATGAACAAGCATAAAAGTGGGGATCTCTCTCAATAGTATTTTTTTTTTTTAATAAACATAAATCTAGAGTATAAATTTAGTTCATGTTTGATTAAGATTTTTGGACCTCCAAAATGGCTTTTGAGGTCCCGAAAGCTATTTCAACAGTAACTAGATCTGTTTGTTTTTAAAAGGCTAAAATGCACCTTTAGCCCCTTAAATTTTCTACTTCGGTGAAAATCAACCTCTATTTTTTTTAGCAATATTAGTCTTCATAGTTTTCAAATGATGCAATATTCATCCTTCTGTTATGTTGCTGTCAAAAAACTTACGGAAAATGCATATGTGACAAACGGTTCATCGTGTGGCTCCATGTGGCATGCACAATTGGAAAAAATATTAAAATAATAAAATAAGGTTAAAATTCACTTTTAGTCCCTCAAGTTTTTAAATTTGGCGAAAATCGTCCCTTTTTTTTATGAACGATTTTAGTCCATAATTTTCAAATGTTGCAATTTTCATCCCTCCATCAAGTTGCTGTGAAAAAAAAAAACTATAGTAAAACACATACGTATCAAACGGTTCGCTATGTGGCATGCACGGCTGGAACTAAAATAAATATGAAAATAGTTAAAAATGTTATAATAAATTATTTCAATATTTTAATATTTATTATTATAAATATAAAAGATGGAAAAAATCATCTTCTTCCTTGGTCATAACCAACGATGCTTACAGAAACAACAAAACAATACAGGATCAAGCAGAACAACGATGCTCATGTCTCAAATTAAATATCATTTTTATTATTTTAATATTTTTTAATTCCAGCTGTGCATGCCACGTAGAGCCATGTGGCGAATCGTCAGCCACATATCTATTTTATGTTAGTTTTTTTTATAGCAACATGATGGAGGGACGAAAATTCCAATGTTTAAAAACCATGAGGATTGAAATCGTTCAATAAAAATAGACGGACTATTTTCTCCAAATTAGAAAACTTAAGGGACTAAAAGTACATTTAGAAATTGTAACGTTTGAAAACTATGAGGACTAAAATCGCTCAAAAAGGAAATAGAGAGACAATTTTCGCTAAAGTAAAAACTTGAGGAACTAAAAGTGCATTTTAACCTTTTTAAAAGTGTTTCCAATGAAATCGATTTCTTGTTGGTTAGAATTGATTGAAAGAGAAACAAATATTTCTAACTTTCCAACGAATAGAAATGATTCTAGGTGTGCAATCCTCTAAACTTTTTATATTTTCACCTTAAAATGATTTTATTTTATCATTCAAATAAAATTAATTCTTCTAAACTCACTTTTAAAATATCATTATCAGACACAAATTAATTGTTTTAATATCAATATTTTTATAATTGATTCTTTTAATATCCATTCTTTCAAATCAATTCAATTCAAATTTAAGATAAAAGAACCCTTTTTAAGACTCCGGACCGTTTCAGTTGGACCATCACATGATAGTGTTATAATATTTTTCTATAGATATAAGATGCATACAAAAATGAAAGTCAAGTAAATTTTGATAATAAGATATGAAAAATGCTAATGTTAGCGAGTGTCCTTAGAACATTTTTTAAGGAATTAAGAAAAGAAAATTTTCATGGGAAATTGATATATTTAATGTTTGAAAATGTAGCATAGTTAGTTTTTCAATAAAAACTTGTTTTCTTGATTCCTTAAAGAATGTTTTAAGGATACTCGTTAGCATGACCCGTAAAATATCGTGGGCAATAAATGCAAAATAGTCCATATCACAGAAACAACAACATCAACATCATCAGGCGACAACCGAGAGACCCCCACAACTCCATCTGGCAAACTAGATTACCTCACCCATAATTTTGATTGTTCCATTGCATGTTTTCTACACTTCACCAATATTAATAATCACAATTTCTCTCAAACAGAAGATAGGGTGAAGAAAGGGAGAGCAAATATGAAGGAAAGCAATGATGGGTTTGTGAGGGCTGATCAGATTGATCTTAAGACCATAGATGAACAGCTTGAGAGGCACATGAACAAGGCATTGACTAAAGAAAAGAAGAAGCAGAAAGAGGAGGAGGATGAAGGTGCTGATCATGTGCACAAAAGTTCTATGGCTACTTCAATTAAATTCAAAACTGTGGCAGCAAGTGGCGCTAGTGCTAACTTCAAGAAGCAGCAAAGGCAGGAGTGGGAGATTGACCCTTCCAACCTCATAATCAAAGGTGTCATAGGTCGTGGCACTTTTGGCACTGTCCACCGTGGTGTCTATGATGGCCAAGATGTTGCTGGTAACTATCAATTTTTTATCATCAGATGCTGAATTTCACTTTCCACCAAACCTTAAAGTACAAGTTTCATTTAAAAATTCTTTTTTCTCCTGTTTTTTTTTTTAATCAATTTTCTCTTTTTCTCTTCAAAATAAGCTAAAGAAATTGTCAATTAACTTCAAATAAATTAACATCGACACGATGTAAACTATTACCTCAATTCAATCGATTCAGTGTTGAGAGTGGCTAATTCCTTTGCTCCTCTTCATCGGGGGAACTCTGTTTTTTCTTGGAAAGAGTTGACTTTTACAATTTTTTGGTGATGAGTCATTTTGCCTCCATACCAAGTGTTGATATTTATGTAAATAATATATTCTGATTATAGAAATATTTGGTAATTAAGATAAATTAGGATAATCATAGATTGTGAATATCTTGTAATTATGAAGTATTTTGATTTGTTCATTGCCTAAGATCTCCATCGTGTAGTTGAAACACACGGGTTATGCCAATGTCTCTTGTTTTTCTCTCATCACAACATGGTATCTAGAGTCCTAACAAGAGGCAAAACCCTAATTCTTTCTTACCTGGTGGACCTACTGTTCATCAGTGAAATTTTTTCTGCAAAACCGTGTTCTCTTTCCGGTTTTGCACCTTCCATCGTTGCCGTGTTCTCATTCCGGCATCCAATAAGTCACATACGTTGCTGTGACTGGTTCCATCACTGTTCTCTGTCAGTCCGACGTCAGCCCGCCGTCATGCGCCGGCCCCGTCCGTCATGCGCCGCCGCCAGCCGACGACCACACGGTTAGAATCGTCGGCCGCCGATCTACACAGCCGCCCAAACCTCGCCGCCAACCGCCACCGAACGTGCCTCCACACTCCGATCTCCTCTCTGGCGCTCCGTCACATGCGCCACCCTTCCAGCCGCGCGTGAGGGAGCTTCCGGTGGTCTTTCCGACCGCCGTTTAGTGCATCGTACTCGTCCCGGCCTGCTCTACCTGGATCTGGTCTTCTTTTTCTCTTTCGGACTAGTGGTGCATCCCTCCATTACGCCGTTGCTCCGAGGTATTTTGTGGTTTCAGTTTTCTGTTTTGTTTATTGATCAATGGCTGCTTCTGGACCCTCAGATACTCCTAGGGACTCCTCCAAGGCTGACCCACCTGTTTTCACCAATTATGTGAGTGCCCCTCTTTGCACTGACAAATTGGATGGAAGCAACTATGACACATGGGCCTCTGATATTAAACTCTAGTTGAATGGACAAGAATATGTTGAACACCTGACCAAGAAGGCTACTGACATTGCTGAAGCTGACCACCCACGGTGGAATAAGATTGATGCTCAGTTGTGTAGCATTATCAAGTCCACTATTCACTCTTCTTTGAAGCAAATTTTTCGTGCCCATCTCACTTGCGAGTTCGTTTGGGAGCAAGCCAAGGTTCTTTACACCAATGATACACAACGCCTCTATGGTGTCTACCAGAATCTCATGAATATCATTGCTCATCGCCAGATTGATGGTCCTATTTCTGCTTATTTGGGAAAGGTTCATGGTGCTTTACATGATTTCAATGAACTTTTGCCACCGGCCGACACTCCAGCCAAGGAACTTGAGCAGCGTAGTAGCTTCTTCATGTTGTTGGCCCTATACGGTTTGCCTCCAGAGTACTCCACCACCCGTGATCAGATTTTGGGTTCTCCTAATGTCCCATCTCTGAACATGGCTTGGTCTGCTTTGCTTCGGGTCCCGTCCAAGACATCAGCTACCTCTATGCTCCCTGGTGCTCCTAGCCATGAGTTACCTCCTGCTGCAGTTGATGCTTCTGCTCTTGTTCTCAGGGTAGTGGTCGTGGTCGTGGTCAGGGTAAACGCCCGAAATGCGATCACTGTCACCGCTTAGGCCACACTATTGATAAATGTTGGACTTTACATGGTCGTCCTCCTCGCTCTGCTAATGTTGCCCAGGTTGATTCACCAGCCCCATCTGAGCCATCTCCACAGTCTACAGCATTGCCTGTTACCTACGCCGAGTTTCTTAAATGGTTTGAAGAACGTCAGGTCACTGGGTCCACTGCCTCTGTTGTACACACTGGTAATTCCTTTGCTTGTCTCTCTCAGTCGTCCCTAGGTCCTTGGGTTTTGGATTCTGGTGCCACCGATCATATCTCTAGTAATAAATCTCTTTTTTCCACCCTTTCTACATCTGGTTATTTACCCACGGTTACATTGGCTAATGGTTCTAAAACACAGTCCCAGGGGGTTGGTACTGTCCATCCATTCCCTTCCCTCTCGGTTAATAATGTGCTTTATGTCCCAGGCTCCCCATTTAATTTGCTTTCTATTAGTCGCTTGACCCGTTCCCTTGATTGTACCATTTCGTTCACTAAAGATTCTGTTTTCCTGCAGGACCGAAGTTCGGGACGGATGATTGGCGCCAGATGTGTGTTCAATGGCTTGTACCAGCTGTCATCCCTTCTCGGGTTTGTGCTGTCAAGGATTCCCCTCTTCTCACTCATGCTCAATTGGGACATCCCAACCTTGCTAAGCTCCAACAGCTGGTGCCGAGCCTGTCTAAGCTTACTTCTTTGTCTTGTGAGTCGTGTCAACTAGGGAAACATACCCGTAGTTCATTTCCTAGTCGTATTGTTAATCACGCTAAGTCTCCTTTTTCTTTAGTGCATTCTAATGTTTGGGGTCCTAGTCGAACTGTGTCCACATTAGGGTCGAAATATTTTGTTACTTTTATTGATGATTTCTCGTATTGTACTTGGTTATTTTTAATGGAAAATAGGTCTGAGTTATTTTCTATATTTCAACAATTTTATTATGAAATTAAAAATCAATTTGGCATTCCTATTCGTACTCTGCGTAGTGATAATGCTAGAGAATACCTATCTCAACCATTTCAATCATTCATGGCTTCTCAGGGTATTCTTCATCAAACTTCTTGTGCTTACACCCCACAACAAAATGGGGTTGATGAACGCAAAAATAGACATCTTATTGAAACAACTCGCACCCTCTTACTACATGGCAATGTTCCATTCCGTTTTTGGGGTGATGTTGTTCTCACTGCGTGCTATCTCATTAATAGGATGCCTTCCTCCGTCCTTGATAACCAAGTACCTCACTCTGTTTTGTTCCCTCATCAATCCCTCCATCCATTAACACCTCATGTCTTCGGGTCTACATGCTTTGTTCATAACCTACAACCAGGTATTGACAAGCTCTCTGCTTGTTCACTAAAGTGTGTCTTCCTTGATTATCCTCGGTCACAAAAGGGGTTACCGGTGTTATTCTCCTACTCTACGTCGTTATCTTGTTTCGGCTGATGTCACTTTCTTCGAGTCTGTTCCTTATTTCGGGCCACCTACATCCCTCGAGTCTATCAAGGATGTCTTTCCTCTTCCTCTAGTCCCTGTCTCATATAAACCACCCACAGTCCCTACCTCCCGTACTATCCATGTTCCTGCCTTTGTTGCTCATACTCGTCCCTTATAGGTATATCAGCGTCGCCAACCGCCACCTCCACAAGTTGAGCATGTTCCCCCGGATGATACTGGTACTGCCATTGCTGACTCACCTCCGACGCCAGCTCCGGCCTTGCCTCCTGAGCCTGAACTTCCCATAGCCCTCCGGAAAGGTATATGCTCCACCCGTAATCCTTCTCCTCACTATGTTACTTTAAGTTTTCACCGCCTTTCTACACCACATTTTGCTTGTCTTTCTCCTTTGTCTTCTGTGTCTATTCTTAAGACTGTAGGTGACGCCTTATCTCATTCTAGGTGGAGACAAGCTATGGTCGATGAAATAAGTGCACTTCAGAGCAGTGGTACTTGGGACCTTGTTCCTCTTCCGTCTGGAAAGTCTGTTGTAGGTTGCAGGTGGATATTTACTGTTAAAGTGGGTCCGGATGGCCAGATAGATCGCCTTAAAGCCGCTTGGTGGCGAAAGGCTATACTCAAATTTTTGGCTTGAATTATGGAGACACCGTCTCACCAGTTGCTAAAATGGCATCTGTTCGTTTGTTTCTATCCGTGGCTGCTATTCGGCATTGGCCTCTGTATCAGCTGGATATCAAAAATGCTTTTCTCCATGGTGATCTCACTGAAGAGGTATACATGGAGCAACCTCTAGGATTTGTTGCTCAGGGGGAGTCTTCTGGTCTTGTTTGTCGTCTCCGCAAGTCTTTGTATGGCTCAAGCAATCACCTCGAGCTTGGTTTGGCAGATTTAGCACTGTTATTCAGGAGTTTGGGATGAAACGGAGTGAGGCAGATCACTTAGTTTTCTATCGTCATTTAGCTCGAGGATGTGTCTACTTGATTGTATATGTCGATGACATTGTCATTACAGGGAGTGACCACCATGGCATATCACAGGTAAAACAACATCTTTGTCACCATTTCCAGACAAAAGATCTTGGAAAACTCCGATACTTCTTGGGCATAGAGGTGGCACAATCAAAGGATGACATTGTTATTTCTCAGAGAAAGTATGCGATGGACATTCTTGAGGAAACAGGACTGCTTAATGCAAAACCAGTTGATACTCCAATGGATCCAAATACTAAATTTCTACCAAATCAGGGGGAGCCACTTTCAGATATGGGAAAGTATAGAAGACTGGTTGGGAAACTAAACTACCTCACAGTCACTCGTCCAGATATTCCTTTTGCAGTAAGTGTGGTAAGTCAGTTCCTAAATTCACCTTGCGAAGGTCATTGGGATGCTTTGATCCGTATTCTCAAATATATCAAAGGGGCCCTAGGTAAAGGGCTCATCTATGAGGATAAGGGTCACACTCCTATCGTTAGATATTCAGATACTGATTGGGCAGGCTCCCCAACTGAAAGAAAATCCACTTCTGGATTTTGTGTACTCATTGGGAATAATCTAATATCTTGGAAGAGTAAGAAACAGAATGTTGTTGCAAGATCAAGTGTTGAAGCTGAGTATCGGGCCATGGCATCAGCTACTTGTGAACTCATCTGGCTCAAACAGTTACTTCAAGAACTACGATTTGGGGATGTTACACAGATGACACTCATTTGTGATAACCAAGATGCACTACACATTGCCTCAAATCCAGTATTTCATGAGAGGACAAAGCACATTGAGATAGATTGCCACTTCATCAGAGAAAAGATCTTATCTGGGGACATCACCACTAACTTTGTCAATTCAAATGATCAACTGGCAGATGTCTTCACTAAGTCTTTGAGAGGTCCTCGAATAAATTATATATGTAACAGGCATAGTGCATATGACTATTTGGTAATTAGGATAAATTAGGATAATCAGATATTGTGAATATCTTGTAATTATGACACTGATTGTATTTTGATTTGTTCATTGCCTATATAATAGAATCTCCGTCGTGTAGTTGAAACACACGGGTTATGCCAATGTCTCTTGTTTTTCTCTCATCACAACACCAAGCATAGATATAAGGACACCAAATTTCATAAACAATTCTAATATTTGGACATCACAAATTTGATAACAATTGACATCTGGTTAATGACGTTTAAAATCATGATTAATGACGTGTTGGACTTGGTTAATGGGTACACTAAGATGAGTAACTCATCAACCATCCACTGAGCTTCATTCCAAGTTGTCGGTTAACGAGTTACTCGTCTACTACACATCATTACCCACGATTTTGAACGATTGTTGTCAAATTTGTGATGTATAAATATCATTATTGTTTTATAAATGATATAAGATATGAACATGACATATATAATGCATATTCAAGTAAATGTTCTAAACTAACTTGTCTTAGTAAAACTAGTTATCTACAAGTACATGTACAACTTGAAAACTTAACTAGAGTGAGTAGACAGCACCTGTTGTGGCAGATGGTTATGCAATGGCTTAGGTTGTGTTTGGATTCCTGTTGGAAACTCTCCAAATAGGTATTTTCCGAAAAGCTACTCTGGAGCTTTCTCAATGAGAATCCAAACACAGTTAATCGCAAATGGAGGTAGAGAGGGGAGAAGGTGGCCTCAATGTGGAAAACATCGTGGTCTAGCTAGGATAATTGGTATAAGTAATGAGTAATCTAGGTTGGCTTTTAAATGGTTTGTCTATAGACATAATTTATGATTAGACATTATGACGTCGTTTGATCCATGTAGCTGATCCATTTAGTGAAATATTGTTGATAAGAAAAAATATTGTTTCAATCAAACAAATAGAATACATTTGACATGCGTGTCTATGTGTCGAACACTTATCCAACACAAAGAACGGCACTAAAATGGTGTGGTGGTGCTTCATAGACTCCTATGCATTCTGTCCGGTAACTCATACATAGACTGGGGTATTTTGCATCTGAAAATTCATGTGATGCCAGTAGGTGGTCTTGGTCTTATGGTGAATATTATTTAAGTATGATGTTATTGTTAGGTTGGTTATCATTTTAGAAGGATTAGTGGTTTGCTTTTCTGCATTTCACTGAGGACCTTTATTGTGATTATTTTTTACTGAGCAGTTAAAATGCTGGACTGGGGTGAAGAAGGGCAACGGACAGAAGCTGAAATTTCTGCCCTCAGGTCAGCTTTTACACAAGAAGTTGCAGTTTGGCATAAACTTGATCATCCTAATGTCACTAAGGTCAATTTCATTTCTTCAGCTTCAACTTGTTGGTATTATTGTTTTTGTTAGTCTAGCTTGTGGTTTCGATGCAGCATATCATGTGATTTTTATTATTTTCGCGAAGGAGAGAGAGGAATGGGTTTTAGGTTTATGTTATGAGATTGAATTGTGAAAGGTCAGTGAGGGTCCATTTCAGGAAAAGGATATTCAGTCATATTCTACAATGCCTATGCTTCCTTGCTTTCAGTTTTATATGTTGTCTTTCAAGGCTATCAGTGTCTAGGTCTTTTGATAATTGATAATCCCTTAATGGTCTAAAATTCCAAGTTAATGTACCTTTTCATGGATTTCATTCTTAAATGAGTTGTCCTAATCTCCCCTCGCCCTTTCTTTCCTGCATTCTATCGACTAATGTTCAACTTGAATTTGCTGGAAATTGTGAAGTTGGGTTTTTGTTTGGCATTTGACATAGAATAGCAACGTGTCGCGTCATTCAGATGCTTGCCGTCTTAACAAACTGGGATGGTGTTATAGCTGGGAGTAACAACGCTTATAACTATAAGAACTCAAGGAAATAAGTGCAGGGACCAAGTGTAAAAACCAGCCTAAACTACGGGGACCAAAAAATAAACCTCTAATATTTTTTAAGCAAGGACATGGAAGTTAGAATAATTTAACGATGAGGGGTTTTGTGGGGTGAGATTGTTGTTTTATGTAAGTTGTAATAGTTAGTATGAAACTGTAGAGAATCTTTATATGGAGCTTAAGTTCTGAAGTTTTTAGATGATAACAGTTTTTGAAGAGGACTCCACCCTATCTAATAAATGTAGATAATTCTAACTTCTATCATGTTACACGGTTTAGATACTGTGTTGATTTAAGAGTAGATATGCCAACTTCATTTGAAATAGAATTGGTTTAGCTATATTGTCTTTCTATACATTTTGTATTGCAGCTTCAAAGTGCTTTATGCCTGATAGAGTCTTTCGCAATGCAGGATGTAAATGAATGTGAATATGTTCTGCATACATATTTATGTTGAAAAAAACTTGTTGAAAAACGCTCCCTATTCTTTTTCTTCATGACATTTATTCCTCCCTCTTCCATTTTGTGAAATTTTTCTGCGAATTTTTCCTTTTTTCCCCAAGTTTCTCAAACAATTTTCTTTGTCCATGTTAAGTTTATAGGGGCAACAATTGGATCTTCAGAATTACAGATACAAACAGATAATGGTCTTATTAGCATGCCAAGCAATATCTGCTGTGTTGTTGTGGAGTATCTTGTTGGAGGTGCGCTCAAATCCTTCCTAATAAAGAATAGGAGGAGGAAGTTAGCTTTTAAGGTTGTCATCCAGCTGGCACTTGATCTTGCAAGAGGGTATTTATCTCTTTGAAATTTTCTCCTCAATGTAGTAGTGGTTTAGCAGGTTGAGAGTACAGACTGTCTTGTAATTTAATAATTTATTTAGATAACCCCTCAAATTGAATCTACTTGGTTTTGCAGGTTGAGTTATCTTCATTCTCAGAAGATTGTCCATAGAGATGTAAAGACAGAGAACATGCTGTTGGATAAGACACGTACTGTTAAAATTGCCGATTTTGGGGTTGCTCGTGTAGAAGCATCAAATCCTAATGACATGACTGGGGAGACTGGTACACTTGGTTACATGGCTCCTGAGGTGTGTAGGCAGTGCCCCTGGAAACCTTCACAATTAGAAATGTGGACAACTCTCTTCTATAGTTAGCTTCCATAGTAAATGTCAAAAGTGGTCTCTCAAATTTTTCCAGTAGCCCAGTTTGGTCCCTGAAAAAAAAATGACAATTTGGTCTCCCAAATTTTATAACGGGGACAATTTGGTCATTACGGAGGGATCAGAATGTCCCCCTTTTTAAAATTTGGGGGGACCAAATTGTCCCCCATTATAAAATTTAGGGGATCAAATTGTCCTTTTTTTTTTCAGGGACCAAACTGGGCTACTCGAAAAATTTGAGAGACCAATTTGGATCTTTACTCTAGCTTCTATCTTAAGTAGAAGAGTGGAAATGGGTCCTATATCCAGTCCCCATATGCTGTCTGAGTGGGGATGGATGTTTCCAATCTTCAGTGCCATTCATAATTAGCATTCTTCAATAAGGATAACTAGTGACTTAAATAATGCAGCAACTAGTGTGCCAATAAAGAAAAGAAAAAGATGACAAAAGTTTTTAAATTTGATCAAAGAGAAAGGTCATGTAATTGACTACTCACTTATTTGCAATATGGGTGGTGGCTTACAGGTTTTAAATGGCAACCCCTATAACAGGAAATGTGATGTGTACAGTTTTGGCATCTGTTTATGGGAAATATATTGTTGTGACATGCCATATCCTGATCTGAGTTTCACTGAGATTACTTCAGCCGTTGTTCGCCAGGTACATCGTCTTCTTGTTTTTATTGTCTGTCTCACTTGAGCAGTGCATGTTTGTCACTGTGGAATCAAAATGCTTCCATGATAGTAATTTTATGATTTTCTGTTGATATTTAGAATCTAAGACCAGAAATACCAAGATGTTGCCCAAGTTCTCTTGCAAATGTAATGAAGAGATGCTGGGACGCCAATCCCGATAAACGGCCTGAGATGGATGAGGTAGTTTCAATGCTTGAGGCCATTGACACATCCAAAGGTGGAGGTATGATCCCTGTTGATCAGCAGCAGGGTTGTCTTTGCTTCCGTAAGAACAGAGGGCCTTGATGTTTATTTCTTCAGTCCAGCAAAAGGTTAAATTATGGTGATTTTTCACTATTTAAAGAATCAATATGTATCTATTCTATGGTTAGAAAACCATATTAATTTGGATGCCAAGATGAGAGGAATATATAGTATAAGGTATAGGAAGGAGGAGGTGGTGACATGTCAATTCTTATGTAAAGTCATGCCTCTTATGTTCTTTTATAAAGTATAGGGTACTACTTTCAGCTTGGCATTGTTACCGTATTGGCCTTGTAACCTTGTAAGAACTTCATTATACTATTGTAATCATGATTTATGTGATTAAATTGGATCTATTTGCTAGGTATTCTCTTATCTCTACTATTTGTGTCAGTATGTTTGCTTGAAAGCTTGAAATATTTTGTAAAACAAGATGATGTAGCACCTATCTATATGGTATGAATATAGGAGATGAAGATCTTCTGTCCCATTTTCCTGTACCACATCATGTTCCCCACCAATATCATCTTATCACATCAATTAAAATTTCATGTAATGTTAAAAAAGTAAAATATGTGGCAAGATGATATTGGTGGGAGGTAATGTATGGTACATAAAAATGGGACAAGAGATCTCTATCCATATATAGTGTGGCGTCAAAATGGGATCAAAATCATGCTTAACAGCACTCTTCTTTAATTGCAATTTAATGGATGTCTAATATATTTTTAAAGATTGAAAGAGAAAAGAAACTAGTATACACAAAATCAGTAAGATAGAATTGCTTGCAAAGTTACCTTTGTATAAAAAGCAAAACAGAAACAGCCATAGAACACCCAAAGTCCTCAACACCTGACTTGGTTACAACCTCCCAGGCTCCCACTAGATTTGGTAAACAATATATGAACATAAAACACGAAACATCAGGTTATAACTCAGTGAGAGGCAGAATGTCATACACCTCATGCCTTGTGCCATGAATCATGATCATCCAACACAGCAAAGTGCCAAGTGAATTGAATTGACGAGAATAAGAAGGGTATTTTATTTTATTTTTTTCCAATTCGTTATTGATAATTCAAAACATAAATTGTGTCAAGCGTGTTAGCATTCTAGTTGTTTAATCCTTACATAGTTAATGTAATCCACGTGGATTCTGGTAATTCACTTGGTGTAGAAGTAATTAAAAAATGCTAACTCGAAAAAATGACAATTTTAAGAAATGAAATAAAAAAATGTTATTTTAATAATAAGTTTGAAAAATTATAACATATAGATTAAATAGAAGCTATATTATGTAACCTAAAACAAAAAAAAGGTACATTCTAACTTAAAAAATAATAAGACATCTCCAGCTACTCATTTCTAAATATTTAACTATTTTGCAATCTTTGTGACGTACGGTCTGACTAAAATGCATGGTTCTCCACCCAAAAAAAATATGCTAAAATGCATGGTTCAAGAAAAAAAAAAATACCAAAATGCATGGTTCAAGCAAAACTGAAGTGGGTCATGGCATAATCATTAATATTTCAATAATGCTTAATTGTACAATTTCAATTCGTCAATTTAGTACTAATGGCTTTTCAGTTAGTACCCATGATGATGCTCTAACTAGTTCAGTATTATAAGAAATAATATCAATAATCTTTTCAAACTTTAACATAAATAATATCGTCAAGGACCATTAATCTGAAAACTATTATATGCTGCATTATTGCTCTTGATTGCCTGTTGGCTATCTCATCCAACCAAATTATTCTTGCCTGCCATATTCCACCAAATAATAATTCAACACAATTGTTCCCCGGCAACGGCATAACTCAGAAAAAGACTAGAAGTCAATTATTTTAAAGGTTGCTTAACGTTTCCGTGAGTCTAGGTAGAAGAAGATTAAAGAAAGCAATAATTATATAAAAGTCCTAGTTAAAAAATTAAACTGCCAATTTCCGTCGGCAAAACCTTTTTTGGCTGAAAAAACAGGGACTAAGATGGTAATCGAAGTGAGCTATGGCCTGAGGTATCGTCACTAGAATTTGCCTCCCTGAAGATATGGATCCATCAGCAAAACATAATAACACGTGGTGCCACACGATTACAGTAAATACCTTGATTACTTGGACTTAATTATTGATATGATAACATATAATAACCAGATAATGGTGTATTACACACACTAAAAACAAATTAAAATCAAACTTGTTATTGATTTAGTACGTGTTTGGAAAAGCTTTTAATAATAACTCGTTATTGATTTAGTTTGTGTTTGGATAAACATTTGATAATAATAATTTTAAATGAAATTGATTTTATAAGATGGGGCTAATGGAGCGATGGTTGCACACAAACACAAGGCCAATTGAATATGGCCCCAGTTGTGTAAGATGAACGTTACATTCCACCACGACGATTAGAGTATGGTAATGTCCATGTGCTTCAGTGTGGGGATGAAAATCAAATGGCTCGAAATGATACAGCCATGCAATTACTTCGACAGAACCTAGTGGGGTTGGGGTGGTTTTGGGGTACAACAGATTGATTTGGCAAAGGAAATTAAACAACAGATTGATCTGGCAAAGGAAATTAAGGTTCCCAAATTGTCAAAATTTGCCGGAGAAAGCGGTGAATCGATTGAACTTGGGGAATTGTCAACAATACTTTCATGCTCTTTCTTGTGACAATCGCAACCCGAATTCAAATTCAAATTACACACAGTAACATATTTTATGAGTGTACCGAACATACGGGGTTGATTGTCACTTTATTTCAGTACATCCTCTAGTCTATTGTACTATCCGTTTGTCTTGTCTCCACTCTCGACCTGTCGATCAATAAGTTCAGTTTTAAACGATGGATACTAGGCGTTGTAAGTATCGATCCGTGTAATGTTATAGCTAACGTGTTAAGTACCCCACATGAGGAATACATTCACAAGAATAAAGCAAAGTCAAACATCCTGGTTTGTTCTACACCTGCACTACCCTACTACAACCCTACGATTGTATATAGGTAGGAATGGCAACGGGCACGGGCGGGCACGGATACCACCCTACCCGCCCCCGCCCGCCGCGGGCAAATCTAAGCTCGTCTCCGCCCGCCACCCGCGCGTGTATCTGGCGGGCGGGTATCTGACGGGTTTCGTGGGTATCTGCGGGTTTCGCGGGTACCCATGGATACTACCAGACTGAACCTCCCCCCTTCTGTAGATCTGAACAGAGACGAAAAAAAAAACAGTGAAGTTCTCCTTTTTCTTTCTCTATCAACCACCATACCTTCCACTTTCTTCATCCCTATAACCAATTAAACATCACAGCAGCAATATCAAAAACCCTCAGTCCACAAAAAAAATCCAAACATAAATATAGAGAATAAAAGGGAAGAGGAGAAAAGAACCACTGACCACCATAACCACCATGGCACAAAGCTGCTACCGCGCCACCGCCCTTCCCCCCAGTGTCCCCTCTGCCCAGCACCGCGTCCTCTAGCTTCTCCGCCGTGTCGTCTTCTCCTCCTCGTCGAACCAAGTAGATCCGAACCACCACCACTCCAACTCGCCTAGAAGCCGCCGTTCACACCCACTCGGTCTCACCGCCGTCACGAAGCTCCTCCGACGTCCACCCTCGCCGCTGCTTGTGCTTCGCCGCATCCCCAGCCCGTCCCGCTCAGATCCATGCGGTTCAGGTCCGCTTCTCATCCACCACAGGCCGCCACCACCACCGTGGCATCAGTGTTGTTTAGCCATCTCCTTCCTTGACTCTGTTGGTAACGTTGGAAAGGCCAAGCCTTTGTGATTTGTCCTTTCATTTTGTTCCTATTTGACGAGATGACTGGCGTTTCTGCTCCACTGTCGACGCAGGCAGCCAGGCACGCAGCTAAGCAAGGAGATTGGGGATGAGATGAGATTGGAGTTCGGTTGAGAACTTGAGATTGGGGAGCAGAAACAAAACGGCGCAAGCGAGCAACTTTTGTTTAATTTGTGTCTCACACCAAGTTATACTAGGGGTAGTTAAGTAAATAAGTAATACCTAGCGGGCACGGGTACCCGCGGGTACGGGTATCTTGGTACCCGTCCCCGCCCGTGAATAAACGGGTAGTGTAAAATACCCGTTTATTTAATCCGCGGATACCCATTTAATCTCCCCGCCCGTGCCCGTCACGGATATTACCCGCGGGTACCCGCGGGTGCGGATAAAATTGCCATCCCTATATATAGGCATATAAACTCTGGATATAGTCATTTAGAAGTGTATAGGAATCTTTTCCAAAAATTATCTTTTCTGTTTATGACACCAAAATGTCTAGGCTAATTTTTTAAGAAAAAAATAAAAAATAATGTGCATATAAAAATAATAATAAGTTGAACAATTGAATACCGCTAGTAGTTAAGATTTAGGTCCGGGATGGAATCCAGGATATCCCCACAACCGGAAATCGTAAGACTAATCCCCGAAGATGTAAAGTACCGGATAGACTAGTAGTTAAGATTTAATATAACAAGAAACATGTATAAAAGTATCCTTGGATTACATAGAAAACTTTCACAGCATACTAAATTAATAATGGCATATAGCAAATAATTCCAAAATTGGCATAACTTTTTAATTTTTTTTGTTGATATTAAGTGTTAGGAGATGCTCTGTCATGTACTGTGGTGTCGTCCAAACACACATAGTCTTAATTGTGGGGTTAGTGCCAGGAATTGGAATCTTAATAACAGAAAGAGACAGGACTAGGTAGGACTGGCCCCGTGGTACGCACCACCCATCTCATGATCCAACATGTAATGTTGTAATTAAATTATAGTTTCTAGATTTGTCATTATTATTATCATAAGAGAGACAGGTCAAGAAATCCAAAAACAACAATTATTTATTGTAAAATTAAGTATTTTGATTTTGAAAATATAAAATACACGATTTATTATATAAATTTATTCTTTTGAGATCATTAACCTGTGCAGATAAACCCTTATCATAATCTATAATATGTTTTTTTTTTGGACTTTTGTTAACTGAAAACCAGCTGAATCGGGTCTCGATATGATCAATGATGTGCTGTGACGCCGCAATCAATAAAGCAAACTTTAGCTTTCTGAATATTTTCCTTGTTGAAGTGTTTTTGCTGTCTTTGAGGAGCAATTAGCAAACCAAATTGATCAGGATCAAACACTTACAAGGTTGAAGGATTTTGGGCAAATTATGGTGATGGAGATTGTTATTTCTTTAATCATCTTGTTTGTAGGGATTGCAGTTTTGGTGTCAATTCATGTGTGCATCGTGGGGAGGGCTTTCAGAAGAGAAAATAATCATGGTGGTGGTGGTGGAGGTACTCAAGGACAGAATAGTACTAGTACCATGAAAAGAATGTCTGATGGTGACAATATTGGTGATTTGAAGAACCTTCCTTGCTTTGATTACGAGGAACCAAAGAAAAGTTGCAGCCTTGTGGATTGTGCTGTTTGTTTGGAGAACTTCAAGGTTGGTGATGCGTGCAGGTTGTTGCCTAACTGCAGCCACAGCTTCCATGTCCAGTGCATAGACTTGTGGATACTCAAGACACCCATTTGTCCGATTTGTCGAACGTGGGTTCATTCTGGAGTAATAATGGCTTCCACAGATTTGAGGGATGGAGGTGCTTTTTCTGGCGATGTAGAAATTGAAATGGCATAGAGCAAATCAAAGTGCTCTTAATTTGCTCTGTATCAACCCCCAAGATGGATGTAATATTGTGGGTTCTCTATTACTTTTCATAAACACGAGTAAATATTTCTTCAAAACTACTCAGTAACCCAGGGATGTGCAATTGTTCACTCATGTACCTCAGAAATGATGCTCATATACGCGCATATTTTCAATGATCCATATATTTATCTAATTATTTGATAACACTTTGCTTATCAAAAAAATAAATAAATTGATAACACTTTAATTTTGGTGTGAGGATCGATAATTTTTTTTTCATAATTATTCACTAATGATATCTTAAAACCTATATGAGACTCCTCTTTATCAAAAAAAAAAAAAAAAACCTATATGAGACACCTTTTCTGGATATCTAGATATAATGGCAATTGTGTAAATAGACACAATGATAATTATGTAAATATAAGTATACTATTAACACACACATTCTTAAATATCTATATTAAGTGTTCATATAACATACCTCTTATTATTAGTCACCCGATTATTCCAAATCGAGTTGAGTAAACAGATAAAGTGTAAAATTCTTCTGCCACTTATTGTTTTCATTTACAAAACTCCAACCTAAGATCAATGAATCAAGGTGCAATCAATTGCACCAATAAATGTTGGTAGGATTTATTTAATTTGAGGTGAATTTTGTGCGAAGGGTCAAATATCATTCTGGTTGGTTTCCACGCAAAGCTTATCCATCCAGATTGCGGTCGGCGGTGTGTCGTGGACAGATTGTCAGCTGAAAGAATGCAACCACTGCCAAAATGGTAAATGTTTCTGTTTTTTCGTCCTATTGAAATGGACGGACACTAGTACTGTTGCCAGTTTGTGCTTGTATCTTTGGATAGACTGATATTGTTCCGGTACATACACAGTATATAAGCTTTCTCGCCGGCTTTCTCGCCGGCTTTCTCGCCATCCAACAATTCAACAAGGCAAATGTTAGTAGCAACTGGCTAAGATATATAAAAATAAGTTTGGTACTAAAACTGGTATTTTAATATTTTGAAAGTATTATAATTAGTTTTTGAACAAATGAAAATGTTAATGTGCACCCTTATGATAATAGTTAAAAAATCAAGAAAAGAAAAATCTTATTGAAAAGTTATATATTTAATATTTTGAAAAGATAAACACTTGACTTGTCAATATAATCTTGCTATTTTTGGATTACTTAGGATTACTTAATTAGTACCCTAAGGACACTCGTTAACAAGATTAATAAAAACAGAGTTTTAATATTCTTTTTAAGTGTATTGATTAACAAGACCCATTCAATGATATCGGGATAGGACAATCCCAAGTGACTACTATGCTTAAAACGTTAACAAATCATTATCCTGTCATTGTCGTAGTTAACAAAAAGATAGAAATATATATATATATATATATATATATATATATATATATATATATATATATATATATATATATCAACTCAAGTGAAAGGAACATGTTATCATGAGAGATGAGAGGAGTAAATCTGGACATTTGGATCATACATATATATGAGAAAAAAAAATGTTCTTTTCAACTATTCGGTAGAAAATCTAAAGCGACTTGTATTTAACGATATTTTATGTTTGACATCCAGTTGCAACAAGCTCCTAAAACTCAGTTTGCTTGGCATCTAATTGGAAACCCCCAAAAATGAATTTGAAAGTTTGAAGCTCAATTTTGAAATTTGTTTAACTTGTTTAATATAATCTAAAAATCAATCAGTTGTAGTTTGAAATCCAAATCTTAATTAATGAATAAGTAAAACTTTTACTATTTCCTTCATCAAAACTTCAGATTTTCTGCTACTACTTTTATCTTAATATTCTTAAAAAATTGACTATTTTCTCCTCCTTTAAACTTTTCTATCCTTTCAAAATAAAATTGAGAGCAAATTTGATATCTACCTATCAAAAAGTCAATTTCATCAACATTATACGAACAATATTCATTTTCCTAAAACTACTTTTAATATAAAACATTCAAATATAAATTACTTACTAAAAATATACTTTTAATCAAATAAGTTCACAAAACCTAATTCACTAAAACCAATTCTACCAACAGAATCTCAGACTCATCCACCACATCCAATGTCTTCACTACAATGTTCATCCTTTTTTCTGATAGAACAGAAATTTATTAAATAGAGTACAAAAGAGTACTCTGGCCCGTATACGAAGAAACGATCTTCCCTTTTTTAGCTTGCGGTGACATGAATGAACCCTCCTCTATATACTGATCTCAATATCATAGTTAGACTTTTTCGCCAATACATTTTCCTCGTTTGATAATTGTTACGTCAGAGTTTTCAGAATGCCAAATAACCTCATTGACTCCTTAGTAACACTAAGAATTTATATCATAATATTAGGATTATAATTTTTTCAGTCTAAACCAGTTAGAGGGTCAAAACATACTGTATCCGACAAAAAGAAGGCGAAAACAGAGTTTCATCCTTGGTAAATTTCAGTTAAGAGTATGTCTAATGGGATTTTGGACTCAAACCATGGTTTGAGTGAAAGTGAAAAGGGTTACTTTTACGTTTGGTTGGAGACAATTATGAACATAAATAAATACTGAAACTCACTTTCAGATAAAGGTATCCAGACAACCCAAACATATATGAACCAAAAAGAAAAGTTTCTAAAAACAAATCACTTTAATGCAAACTCACTTTTGATCAAAACCAAATTTATTCAAAATCAATTTTGAAAACTATAACCAAAACACACACATTGGCATCCAATCAGTGGAGATGCGGATACCCACAATTCAAAATTTCATCCAGACATCACATGCAAAAATAAAATAGGATCACTATGGGCCTTTGAAACCACTAGAAACTGGATGGCAAGAACAAGGAGAAAGTGCAATGCAAGTGCACTCTTCACCACAAATGGGCAGAGAAAAACACACCCGCCCAACCCAAAAATGAAAATAGGACAGAATAATTTGTTGTAAGCCAAATCTTAAAGGTAGGTGCCAACTAATGAGACAGAATTCAGTTTAGGTACGAACACAATAGCTTCTATGCAGATGTTCTTTAAGAAAGAGCCGAGGAAATATGTCCTTAAGTTCGGATCTTACTGTATTACATTCCCTTAAAAAAGAGGCTTAGTTTTCATTTCTTTTGCAGGCAAGAAAATACCTAGAACTCAAATACCTAAGTCATAACACAAATGCTATATAAAGCAATGATAACCAGCAGTTGGTTTAATTCTTTTCAGTATTGCTCTCCAGCTCCCTCCTTAGCTGAAGAGAGAAATCATCACTGACATCGTCATCATCCCAATCATCCTCCCACTGTTGAGTCACTTCTTTCCCTTCCTCTACGTCATCCCATTCTGTAAGTTATATAACATTACAGGTCAAAAGAAATAGAAACAAACATTAGACAGTAAGTGTAAGCATAAAGACAGAATTGCGCCAATAAAGCTCCAAATTTTAAGTCCCCAAAAAAATCAAGTTGGATAAGCAGTCTTTAATCTATACTCTCTGACAAAGATTCCAAAAGGAATCTTCAAATATCATAAAAAGACAAGCAATTAAATGAATCCTATTATGTGCTCACTAAGGTTGTGTTTGGATGGGGTAATTTAAAATTTCAAGAAAATTAAAATATTCAGAATGCTAATAGCATCAATTTAATTCCCATCATTTATAAAATATTGTCTGGATAACTATTTACAAAGTTGGAACTTGATTGCATCATTTTGGAAAACAGTATTTATAATAAAGTCATACACGCATCCATGTAAGCACTAGCCCATATCCACTTTCACACCATTTCCGTTCCCTGTGCTCTGAACACACCCCCCCCACAACACACACACAATGAGGAGCTTTCTGCTGGATGAACCATGAAACACAGGTTTGTGATGAGAGCAAAATCCCTTCATAAAATTGCATACACTAGATTCAAACACATCAAGAACCTCACTAAGCAGGTGAGACTGAGAGCATACCAAAATGCTCTGTATCGTATTTTACCAAAGTTCTCATCATTCTCTTTCTTCTACAATATCAGAGAACAATGTCTAAAACAGTGTTGAATCCATATCCCTTGTCAAAGACAAGCTTGATATCACGATTTTAAGCATGTGAAGCTCAATCAAGGATTCAAGAGGAATGAGGGCAAGCTCGATTCGGAACAATGCAAATCTCGATTGGAGAAAGAGGAAGTGAAGGGTGAGCCTGAATTTTATAAATCCCACCTAATTACATAGGATTTTAAATTCTTGATTTTGGATAAATAAAATGAACGATTAAAACTATCATGTAATTTTAAAATTCTTCTGTTATTAATCCAAACGGTCCATTTTTCATTGTGGCATTTTAAATATTCGATAAAATTAGATTCCACTCTTAAATTACTTTATCCAAACACAACCCAAAAGTGTTTAGGACTATTGAGAGACAGGATCAACACCATCAAGAGATAAGTATTCAGCGTCGCGACTCATAACTAAGTCTCACTCAAAAGTACAAAAATATATGAAGGGGGATTATTTTGTTTGAACCAAAAGTGGAAATAGTGGATTAAAGAAAGCCTCTTAAGAATGCTGGGTTTATGACAGATCCAACCTAGCATTACCAAATCCTATGCACTGATGAAATTACTAAATCGTTAAATGACTGTCATCTTGCACCAAAGCTAGCTAATGAATGTTACTAGTGAAGTAATGTTTGAATCTGATTAATAAGAAACATTTTAAAATATGGTTAAACTGTACTTTTGATCCCTACTTGTAATGCTAGTATTCAACTTGGTCCTATACATAAAAAAATTCAAATCAATCCCTGTATGTACAATTATTTTCAATTTCATCCTTGTCATTTATTATTGTCATAACATCATTTGTTGGAGTTAAAGTATAGGATGAGGACCAAAAAAGTATATGTTTGATCTTTGTATGTGACAATCATTTTCAACTCTATCCCTATAATTTAACTCCAACAAAAGGTTATAACAATAATAAATAGCAAGGACTAAATTGAAAAAAAATGTACATGCAGAGACTGAATTGAAATTATATTACATGTGGGGACCAAATTAAAAACGAGGGACAAAGTATAGATTAACCTAAAAATAATCACAAGCAGAAAGAAACAACGGAAACACATGAAAGTGAAACAGAAACAGATAGAATCAGCGAGAATATTTAGATTTACCTTCATTGATTTCAAACTCTTCAAACTCATCATCGTCTTCAAAGAGATCAATCTTGACGTCCTCGGTCGTTGCCTTTGTTTCGGTTGCCATTGAGAAACCTAAATCTGAAGTCAATTCGATGCAAAGAGTGAATATATTTGATCGATTCAGAAAGAAAAGGGAAAAAACCCTAAGTTAGAGAAGTGGGAATGATGTGTGCTACAAAACCAACGGAAGGAAGCGCCTAAAATTCCAGATAATTAGTGAGTGGAATGGAAGAAATACTTACCAGAGATAAGTGGTAGGAAGAAACAACACTGAACGTGAAGTGCCTTCACGATGAGTCCAGACTCTTCAGCTTTTGAAGGGAGTAAGGTATCCAAGGTTTATACTCGTATTCTTTCTATACTTTGAAGAGAACAGGGACTGTCTTTCTTTCTTTTTCTTTTTCTTTTTTTTTTCTGTTTTTTTTTTTAGCAGCCAGCGACTATGCTTCTTACCCATATTTAGACACACAATTTTTTACAGATGATTAGATATTATAAGAATTAAATATTTTTAATAATGTGATAGTATATTATTAGTCTATAGTCATTTTTTTTTGGTAACCATGATATAGGTACGAAGTATCCACTACTGTTAGCAGTGACTAATCTCCGTCGGGGAACCTGAGGGGCACATAAGGTGAGTTCTCCCCTTCCAACCAGGTTTTCTCCATACACAAGAGACAGAATTCGAACCCCTGACCACTTACTTAAGGTGCCCAAGTCCCTTACCACTTGGACCAACCACGTGTTGGTTATAGCCTATAGTCTACAAAAGTTTTACAGCATCATAATTAAATTCATATAACGATTTAATTTTGATTAATGGTGTAAGAGTATTGCATCACAAATGTGACATTTTTGTATCTTACGCAAAAAAAAAATGTGACATTTTTGTAATTATTAATGAAAACTGAAAATAATGCAAATAGGCCCTAGTTTTCTCGTAATTATTTCTTCTTCGTTGGGCTCAATCATGTTTTTCTAACATGGTATCAGATTCTCATAATATTACCATGAGGAGTTTTTCTATTGCATTTCTTTCGGTTTGCTCCTAATTTATTTTATTTTTTCTTTTCTCATCTTTCAAATACATTTTATCACAAGTTATTCATGTCCTTTTTCTGTCACTTTCCCAAGAAAACACCGTTCTTTTTATGTTGAGACTTTGCTCTTTACAATTTGTTGATTCCAATCTTGTTAATCTCGTTGTTTCTTTTATGGACAAAACTTACCTACAACACCATAGGTGCCTGAGGTATTGTTCTCCTATTATAAGTTGACATACAGAAAAATTTTCCATCTCAGACTTGACACCGTCAACATCTCCTTTTTCTCATTCCTTCTTCTTTCCCAAGAAACTCAGGAACCCACCCCTCTATCTTAGATGTTTGGTCGAGAGAGAGAGTAACCCACCCCTCCATCGTAGATGTTTTTTTTTTTTTTTTTTTGTAGGGGGGGAGGGGGAGCAATAGCAAAAGGGATTATGGTAGAGAAGTTGAGGGATCACCAATTGGTACCGGAAATGAGAACGAAGCAAAACTGATAGTGAAATAGAGAGGCTTGCGCAGAGAAAAGGAAGCAAAATTGATGGAAAATATGACAATAAGGTGAAATAAATCAGGGCCGTGGAGTACAAGAAAACTGTTGATTGCCGACGGCTTTTTACCGACGGATATGTATTCCATCGGTAGTGAGGATATTTCCAATGGACTAAGTCATCGGTAATCATAAATACCAAAGTTTCATTAATTACCGACGGAACGTCCGTTGGTAAGTTAGCGTGGGCTTTTCCATCGGTATATAAGGCGGGAAGGGGATTTTTTGGCTCCAAAGTGTACCGACGACTTATTCCGCCGGTACTATCCATGTACTTACCGATGGAATTTTCGTCGAAAATCAACTACTACATTATCGAGGGACAGTTCCGTTGGTAATTCAAATTTTTGAATTACCGACGGAAAACCGTCGGTAAATTTCAACGTCCGTCAGTAAATCCGCAATATACCACCAGCGCCAAACCCTTCCCCCTCACTTTTCGTCTCCCTCTGTTTCTGTCTACTCTCTTGATGAGTGTGATTTCACCTCATATTTCTTCATCATTTTGCATGCATTTTCATGTAGATTAGGCATTTTTATTTTGATATTTGTTAGTTTTTTCCTTTGGAAAGAGTAAGGTGGTTCTGTGGTGTTTGTGTGCAGGAATTGATGATTAAAATGCTCAAAACCAGTTGATTAGGAGTTTGCATGAAGACGGAGCCTGAAAAGCAAGAAAAATGAGTTGGCAGAAGCTGTCACGGCCTGGCCGTGACAGCCATCACGGCCATGATCGCGTGGGACTGAAGAAAAGGAAAAGCGCACAAGTCAGAAGCTGTCATGGCCTGGCCGTGACAGCCATCACGGCCGTGACAGGCCAATCAGTGCAAGTATTCCCCAAGTCAGAAGCTATCACGGCCTGGCCGTGGCAGGCCAATCAATGCAAGATTTCACCGAGTCAGAAGCTGTCACGGCCTGGCGGTGACAGGCATCACAGCCGTGGCGCATTAATTTAGGGATTCTGATTTTCTGTTTTTGATCTGATTTGTAATTGCTTTAATCCCAATTTAACCTACATTATAAATAGGACAAATAGGCTCAAAAATAGGGGGATATGGGCTGCTACCTTTGGTTTATTTAAGGATTTCTTTTCTTCTCCAATTTCTTCTCTTCTCTTAGGATTTTTATGTTTTTGTTAATCAAGATTGCTATGACTATGGCAATGCTTGAGTAGTCGTTTTATTTCTAGGAATTGGGGCTATGCCCAAGACTCGTTTTATGTGATGAATTGATTTTTTCCCTTTTTGTTAATTTCAATTTGCTTTAGATTTAATTCCTATTGCCTGAATTACTTGTAAATTCGGGGCCACTTATTTGCATGTCTTAGATACTCTAAGGACGAACTTAGCAGTGAAATTAAGTATCAGATCTATAGGAATTGAACTTATGACTTAAATCACGAGAGTTAGAAGCGGTCCTTCGAGGGTTCATTGAATTTTCACAAACCTTAATGGGTTCAATTTAAATACGATTACCACAAAAGTAGGGGTTGGTGTAATTGGGCACGATTCTTGTATCTCGAGAGGGAACAGTAATTTTATTAGGATAAATTCACCTTTAAAGCACTTTGATAATTAACAAAAAGGGTAGTCAATTTAGTAGCATAAGCAGTCTTGTTGGTAACCAAATTCCTAGAAATCTCCTTTGATTTGAAAAACAACCGATTTGATTTACTTTCTGATTCTGCTTGATTACGATTTTTAATAATTGATTTGTTAGTTAATTCTAATTTCAAAAACCAAATCTTTCCTTGTTTAGTTAAATTGATTTAATAATTAATTGTTGTTCAAGATCACGGTCTCTATGGGTTCGATCTTTTTATTACTTGACGACGAAGCCATATACTTGAGGATTCACGCTATCAAGTTTTTGATGCCGTTGCCGGGGGCTGTGCTTTCTTGAATATCAATTTATTTTTAAATTGATTTGTCTAAACATTTTTTTTCTTTTTCTAGTGTATCTATCTCTCTCTTTGTAGGTGATTTTTTTTTTCTCTTTTATGCGAAGATCTCAAAGTCTTGGAACTCTTATTGAAGTTGATCCCGAGATCGAAAGGACTTTTCGTAGGCGTAGAAGACTACAAAGGCAAAGAGCGAGAGAAAAGTTGATCCCCATTCCTCTCATGGCCGATCAACTGGAATACCAAACCACTGAAGGACTACGCAACCCCAAATGCTAGGGTTTTGCGAACTGGGATTTCTAGGCCAGAAATTGAGGCAGAGAACTACACTATTCCGCCCCAATTAATTGGCATAATTAGGCAACATCAGTTTGGAGGATTACCCTCAGAAGACTCAACTGATCATGTGGAGACATTCTTGGAATTTTACGATACAACTAGGATTCAAGGTGCTCCAGTTGATGCTATCCGCTTGAGGTTATTCCCCTCCTCTCTGACTGGAAAGGCAAGAGCTTGGTTGAAGTCAGTGCCTGCTAATACCTTATCAACATGGAACCAACTGGAGCAGGCATTCTTAGAAAAATTCTTTCCACCATCCAAGACTGCTTATCTACGAACTCAGATCACTGGCTTCTTCCAGTAAGACGGAGAATGCTTATCCGAAGCTTGGGATGGTTACAAGGGATTGCTAGAATCTTGCCCACATCATGGGCTCGAGAAGTGGCTATTAGTGCATACCTTCTACAATGGACTGGATTATTCTTCGAAGGTGTCACTTGACTCCGCAGCTGGTGCAGCATTGATGGATAGACCACTGACTAAAGCAATCAATATCATTGAAAGCGTTGCCACCAACTATCATCAATGGGGTTCAGAAAGAGGTAATAACCCGAAAAAGCTTTTGGGAGGTAAGTTTGATGTAGATGGTTCAGATTTGATTATGTCTAAATTTGACTCATTGAGTAAGCGCTTTAATAAGCTTGAAAAAGCTAATGTGAGTTCAATAGGTGCTACTAATGTTGCTTGTGAGATTTGTGGAGTGCGGGGACATGACTTTGTGGAATGCCCACATGGAAGTGATCCTGGATCAGGCGCTTCGGGGGAACAAGTGAATTCATGTCACAACTTTTATGACACGAACCCGAAGTTGCCAAACTATATTCCCCCAAATTCTTACAACCAAGGAAGGAAGAATAGCTGTTATCTCTCCTACGGGAACTATAACAACACGTTGAGCCACGAATTCCAAGAAGCATCGGGGTATCCTCAGGTACAAAAGTCTAAACTTGAGTCTCTTATGGAAAATTTTGTTGCTACTCAAACAAAGCAAAACGAAGAGTTTAGGCAACAAGGTAAGTCAGTCAATGAGGCAATAAAAGAGTTAACATCTAAGGTAGATAACCTAGCCATCCATAATAAGATGTTAGAAACTCAGATTGCCCAACAAGCTGGCAATTCAAATAGGCAACCGGGAAAATTTCCTGGACAACCTGAAATGAATCCAGGTAATGAACAATGTAAAGCTGTGAGTTTGGAAAATGGTAAGAAACTGGAGGATCCCAAAGCTAAAAGGGAGAGTGATAAAAAAAGTGTAAATGAGGAAGAGGAACCTACTAAGACACAACCCTTAGATGAGGAAGAACCTAATGAAAAAGTGTCTAAGTATGTCCCTCCACCACCTTACCAACCCCCAATACCTTTGCCTCAAAGGTTGGCTAAGGCCAAGTTAGATAAGCAATTTGGGAAATTTCTAGAGGTCCTTAAGAAATTGTACATTAATGTACCCTTCACTGAGGTGTTGCAATAAATGCCTACATATGCTAAATTTTTTAAGGATATCTTGTCAAATAAGAGAAAGCTAGAGGATTATGAAACGGTAGCTTTAACTGAAGAGTGCAGTGCTTTAATTCAAAATAAATTGCCTCCTAAATTGAAAGATTCAGGTAGCTTCTCTATTCCTTGCTTGATTGGTAACACTAGTTTTGATAAAGCTCTTTGTGATTTGGGGGACTAGTGTTAGTCTTATGCCCCTCTCTATTTGCAAGAAGTGTGAACTAAAACCCACGACAATCTCCCTTCAATTGGCGGATCAGTCCGTCAAATACCTGTTAGGCATCTTGGAGGATGTTCCTATCAGAGTGGGTAAGTTTTTCATACCTACGGATTGTGTGGTACTTGAAATGGAGGAGGATTCTCAAATCCCCATTATTCTTGGTAGGCCTTTCTTGGCTACTACATGAGCAATTATTGATGTGAAAAATGGAAAATTGACTTTAATTGTGGGTGATGATAAAGTTGAATTTGATTTAGCTAAATCTACTGAACACCATTCTTTTGAGGATTCTTGTTGCAGAGTTGACTTAGTGCACCAAGCGGTAAAAGAAGAATCCGCTCAAGCTTGCTTAGGTGATCCATTCGAGATGTGCTTGATTGGTGGAGACTTAAGTGCTCATGGAGGAGAAGTAAGGGATTATGCCCTCCTCTTGGAGGCTAGTCCGAAAATTTCTCCTCACAAAGCAAAGAAAGAAAAACTTGAGTCGAAACCAAAACATGAAGATTTGAAAGATGAAAAAGCTCCTAAGGTAGAATTAAAACCCATTTCTTCCACACTGAGGTATGAATTTCTTGGTCCTAACTCTTCCTATCCGGTAATTATGAATGCTAGCTTGAATGAGTTGGAAATTGAGAAATTGCTTAGAGAGCTTAGAATACATAGAAAGGTGATAAGATATACAATTGATGACATTAAAGGCATAAATCCTTCCTTTTGCATGCATCGCATTTTAGTAGAAGATGAGCATAAACCATCCATTGAGCATCAATGTAGGTTGAACCCAAACATGAAAGATGTGGTTCAGAAAGAAGTGCTTAAGTTGTTAGATGAAGGGGTTATTTATCCAATCTCCGATAGTGAGTGGGTTAGTCCGGTGCATGTGGCTCCTAAGAAAAGGGGGATGACTGTTATTCAAAATGAAAATAATGAACTAATCCTTACTAGGACGGTAACCGGGTCGAGAATGTGCATTGACTATAGGAAGCTAAATAAGGCAACAAGAAAATATCACTTCCCTCTCCCATTTATTGATCAAATGCTTGAAAGGTTAGCTAGGCATTCATACTTTTGTTACTTGGATGGTTATTCCGGTTTTCATCAAATTCCTATACATCCTAGTGATCAAGAAAAGACCACGTTTACTTGTCCCTATGGCACTTTTGCCTACAGGAGAATGCCTTTTGGTCTATGTAATGTACCAACTACTTTTCAAAGATGCATGACTGCAATTTTTTTCTGAATTTATTGAAAACATCATGGAGGTTTTTATGGATGATTTTTCTGTTTATGGAACTACCTTTGATGATTGTTTAGCAAATTTATCTAAGATTTTGCAGCGTTGTGAAGAAACTAATTTGGTATTGAATTGGGAAAAGTGTCATTTTATGATAAAATAGGGTATAGTGCTTGGGCACTTGATTTCTGGAAGAGGTATTGAGGTGGATAGGGCCAAAATTGATGTTATTGAAAATTGCCCCCACCGGTGAATATGAAAGGAGTTAGAAGTTTCTTGGGATGTGCCGGGTTTTACCGGCGTTTCATCAAAGATTTTTCAAAAATTTCTAAACCTTTGTCTAACTTATTGATGAAAGATGTTCCATTTGATTTTAATGAGGAATGTTTGAGTGCCTTTTGTAGGTTGAAGGAAGCTTTGACCGCCGCTCCCATTTTGCAAACACCAGATTAGAATGAGCCATTTGAGATTATGTGTGATGCCAGTGACTACGCCGTGGGAGCGGTGTTGGGACAAAAGATAGACAAGAAGGTCCATGCAATCTACTATGCAAGCAAAACTCTAGATGGAGCCTAAGCCAATTATGCCACCATTGAGAAGGAGTTGCTCGCGATTGTCTTTGCATTTGAGAAGTTCAGATCATGCCTTGTGGGGTCTAAGGTCATTGTGTACACGGACCACTCCGCGCTAAAGTATCTCATGAGCAAGAAGGAAGCAAAGCCTAGGCTCATCCGATGGATCCTTCTCTTGCAAGAATTTGACTTGGAGATTCGGGATCGGAAAGGGACAGAGAACTTGATTGCGGACCACCTATCTAGACTTGAACCACTAGAACATGATAAGGACAACTTTCCTATAGATGATTCTTTTCCCGATGATCAACTGTTTGCCATCTCGGGAGAGAGTGCTCCATGATATGCAGATTTTGTGAATTATTTTGTATGTGGGATTCTACCACCAGAGTTCAATTATCAACAGAAGAAGAAGTTCTTTTCCGATCTTATGAATTACGTGTGGGATGAGCCTTATATTTTCCTCAAGTGTGCGGATAGCATTTACAGAAGGTGTATTCCAGAGGTTGAGGTTCCAAGTATCTTGAGTTGTTGGCATTCCTCATCTTATGGAGGACATGCTAGTGCCTCAAAGACACCGGCCAAGGTGCTTCAAGCCGATTTCTATTAGCCTCATATTTTCAGAGATGCCCAGATGTTTGTGCTTGCTTGTGATCCATGTCAAAGAACGGGAAACATCTCCAAAAGGCATGAAATGCCACTCAACACAATGCTAGAAGTGGAGATATTTGATGTTTGGGGAGTTGACATGGGACCTTTTCCTTCCTCTTGCAACAATAAGTTCATTCTTCTAGCCGTTGATTCTTCAGTTGAAGACAATAACGATGTATGAGGGATAAGATTTCATAGTATTTTGAAACATTATTCATACTTAAATGCAGAAAAAACATATTAAAATTATAATAATTAAGAATTTTTGTAACAACTGTTGCACTAAAAGAAAGATAAAAAAATAGTAAGCTTATTTTCACAAATAAATGTATATAGAACAAAACTCTACATAGACAAACACTAAACATCATATAACAAAATTAGTTCGATAAATTTATAAAAACACTCAAAATATTCCCAAATCCAGCCATTAATTATTATTTGTCTTTAAAGATATTAATTTATTTTTTGTAGTTGTTATTTTACAAATTTACCGTCAAATTTTTCAATGAATTGGAACAATTCAATTAATTTTCCAAATTCACCTAATGTTCTCCCAATCAAAAGTTGTGTCTTTTCATTCCATATATTTATTTATTTATGTTTTTTCAATGCATTTGAACAATGTTCTAGTTTAAAACCTCAAATTTTTTACCTTCCATTGTAAAATTTTCGAACCCATATAATATAATATAATATAAATATAAAATATTTAAAATTACCAAATTCTATATAGATATTCTATATAGATAAAAAAAAATAGGCATATGATCAATTAATTTTTTTATAATAATTATATAGATAGAGGCATATATATGTAATAACCGGGGAAAAAAAACTACTTTTTAGATAGTTTTGTTTTCCCAAATTCACTTAAATTCTTTGCAAAGTTATGTAATTTTCATTTCATGTCTTTAAATTGCTACATTTTTTCAATGCAATGAAAGAATGTTCTAATTCAATACCTAAGCATTTTTACCTTCATGCCATATCTTCATTGAGTGTTCCATTTTTTTAAAAATTATTTCATAATATCCACTTATCACTTCTTATATCTTTGCAACATCAAAAATCAAAACACCTATTTTTTTTATCCTTTTCTAATAAAATAGGAAAATCACATATTTGTTGTCATTAAAAGCACTAATCATCAATTTATTTTCTAAAATTAAAATTCAAAAAAAAAAAATAGATTACCACAATTAATTGTTATAGTTGTTATTTTCTCACTAAAAGCACCCGTATTTTTAAAATAGAGTACTACCATTAAAAGTACCATTAAAATAGATTACTACCATTATTTTCTCAAATTACTACAATTACCCTCGATTTTGGGGGGAAAATTACTACAGTTTCTCTACTACTTTTATATATAAAGATTCTAATAAAATAGGAAAATCACATATTTGTTGTCATTAAAAGCACTAATCATAAATTTATTTTCTAAAATTAAAATTCAAAAAAATAGATTACTACGATTAATTGTTATAGTTTTTATTTTCTCATTAAAGGCATCATTAAAATAGATTACTACCATTATTTTCTCAAATCAAATAGATTTTCTTTCTCATTAAAAGCACCATTAATTGTTATTTTTCTTTAAAGAGATTAAATATTTTTTTACAATTTTACCCTCGATTTTGGGGGGGAATTACTCCAGTTTCTCTACTACTTTTATATATAAAGATTACTACAGTTTCTCTACTACTTTTATATATAAAGATTCTAATAAAATAGGAAAATCACATATTTGTTGTCATTAAAAGCACTAATCATTAATTTATTTTCTCAAATTTAAATTAAAAAAAAAATAGATTACTACAATTAATTGTTATAGTTGTTATTTTCTCATTAAAATAGATTACTACCATTATTTTCTCAAATCAAATAGATTTCCTTTCTCATTAAAAGCACCATTAATTGTTATTTTTCTTTAAAGAGATTAAATAAATTTTTTACAGTTTTAACCTCGATTTTGGGGGGGAAAATTACTACAGTTTCTCTACTACATTTATATATAAAAATTAAAAGCACCATTAAAATATATTACTACCACTATTTTCTCAAATCAAATTGATTTCCTTTCTCATTAAAAGCACCATTAATTGTAATTCTTCTTTAAAGAGATTAAATATTTTTTTACAATTTTACCCTCGATTTAGGGGGGGGGGGGGGGGGGTGGGGCGGGATTACTACAGTTTCTCTTTTATATATAAATATATATAAAGATTAAAAGCACCATTAATATAGATTACTACCATTATTTTCTCAAATCAAATAGATTTCATTTCTCATTAAAAGCACATTAATTGTTATTTTTCTTTAAGGAGATTAAATATTTTTTTACAATTTTACCCTCGATTTTGGGGGGGAAATTACTACAGTTTTCTACTACTTTTATATATAAAGATTAAAAGCACCATTAAAATAGATTACTACCATTATTTTCTCAAATAAAATAGATTTCCTTTCTCATTAAAAGCACCATTAATTGTTATTTTTCTTTAAAGAGTTTTAATTATTATTTTTTTACAATTTTACCCTCTATTTGGGGGGAAAAATTACTACAGTTTCTTTACTACTTTTATATATAAAGATATAAATATATATAAAGATTAAAAGCACCATTAAAATAGATTACTGCCGTTATTTTCTCAAATCAAATAGATTTCATTTCTCATCAAACGCACATTAATTGTTATTTTTCTTTAAAGAGATTAAATATTTTTTTACAATTTTACCCTCGATTTTGGAGGGGAAAATTACTACAGTTTCTCTGCTACTTTTATATATAAATATTATATATAAAGATTAAAAACACCATTGAAAAATATTACTACCATTATTTTCTCAAATAGATTTCTTTTCTCATTAAAAGCACCATTTATTGGGGGGGGGGGGGGATTACTACAGTTTCTATACTACTTCTATATATAAAGATTAAATATTTTTTTACAATTTTACCCTCTATTTTGGGGGGAAAATTACTACAGTTTTTCTACTACTTTTATATATAAAGATTAAAAGCACCATTAAAATAGATTACTACCATTATTTTCTCAAATCAAATAGATTTCTTTTCTCATTAAAGGCACCATGAATTGTTATTTTTCATTAAAGAGATTAAATATTTTTTTACAATTTTACCCTCGATTTTTTTTTTGGGGGTGGGGGGGGGGGGGGTGGGGATTACTACTGTTTCTCTACTACTTTTATATATAAAGATTAAATATCTTTTTAAAATTCTACCCTCGATTTTGGGCAAAAAATTACTACAGTTTCTTTACTACTTTTTTTATATAAAGATTAAAAGCACCATTAAAATAGACTACTACCATTATTTTCTCAAATCAAATAGATATCTTTTCTCATTAAAAGCACCATTAATTGATTTTTTTAAAGAGATTAAATATTTTTTTACTCGATTTTGGGGGGGGGGGGGGATTACTGCAGTTTATCTACTACTTTTATATATAAAGATTAAAAGCACCATTAAAATAGACTACTTCCATTATTTTCTCAAATCAAATAGATTTCTTTTCTCATTAAAAGCACCATTAATTGTTATTTTCTTTAAAGAGATTAAATATATTTTTTACAATTTTACCCTCAATTTTATTTTTTTTTGGGGGGGGGGGGGGGGGAATTACTACAGTTTATCTACTAATTTTATATATAAACATTATTTATAATTATTTTATTTTAAGTTAATTACCCGTACAAATACTAGTTTATACAATAAAAATAAGATTTGAGGGGAAAAAAACATTGTGCCTTATATCTATCTGTTTTTTGGGATTTATTCCCAACATTATTACAATTTATTAGTGTCTAGAAAACTAAAAACAGAGTTATGTTTATTACACAACCAAACATGAGGTGAAAATGAAATATCACTAAACCATTTTATTACAATCAGCAAAATGGTTTTCTAATGCATTTTTTGTCAGGTGCTACACTTCAATATGACTTCTAATGCATGATTCTTGCTTGTGTTGTGGAGGTAGAGCGTTCCACCACTTCACCAAGGTAGGACTCTTCATGAAAACATCCTTAGCTAGTTCCCATGGATTTATCCTTGGATGGGCTGGATGGCCAATTGGTCCATGGATTATTTTGCCAGGCATTTAATCTTGTTCCAAAGATCCTCCACCTGAGCCCAAAAGCAAGATTCCGAGATTTCTTCTTCAGGCTTTCTCTAGGAATGCTCGAGCCATTTTTGGGTGTATCTATATCGTTTAGGTCTTCCATGATCCATGTAAGGACCAGGCCTAAAATGGCAGCAATAATTGGCAATATATAGAGGCTCCAATAGTATGCGAAACCTTGTTCCAAGCTTAACCCATTCTGGATTTCCTTCAAACATATATGGGAGATCATACCTTCTCAACACTTCAATAATCTCATCCCACACAAATGCCACTGATAACTCTTAGAAATAAGAGTTATTATTATTCTTTTCGCTTAATCATTGTACTTGTTTTGATTAATTTTGGGAAAAGAAACTCAAGTTTTGTTTGATTGAGTAAATATCTGAGTTGATCTTATTAATTGCGAAAAAAGCTGTAATTAATGAATTGTTATTGCTAAAGGTTTGCTTGAGTTTGAGTAGGATCTAGAAGTGTAAATTGTTGAAGGAGGTACTCTGGGATGTTTCAGAATGTTGCAGCATCAGGGGAGCAAGTCATTACAAGTAAAATCATTTCCAGCTAAGCTAATGCTCACTATAATACAAAGTACCTGCTGCACTGTGCAAAAAGGAAGAGAGATTATACAATGCAGCAGCTGGGTGTACTTGAGAATTCGGCCAAGGATTATTTTAGTGTTAGAATTTTGTAATAGCCCAAAAAGTGAGGCATCAGAGAGAGTATAGCCCTATTTTTGGGGAGGTAGTACAAATATTGAGGGTGACCTTGCTTTTAGGTAAGCTCGTACTATAGCAGTCATGTACTGTAGCAGCCGTCAGTTCCCTTGTCTTCTCTGTAATTTAATTTTTATGCTTTATGTCTTTATTTTACCATTTCCTTGCTTGTTTTATCTTTAAGCTCATTATGAGCTAATTCCCTTAAGTTAGGATTCTATGAATTTGTAATTAAACTGATGGGTAATTCAATGCAATGGATGTTATGCATTTTCTTCTTTTCTGCTTTAATGTTTGATTTCAGTTTAGCTTGATCAACTGATCTGAAGTATCAGCTATCTAAGTTTGGAAAAACCAAGTTAGTGGACTTGACTAGAAGATAAAGATAAAGCAATTAATTAGAAAATTAATTGTGTTGAATGAGCTAGGAATAGTCTTCAAGTCTTTAAGTAACTGGACGTATTTATCTGACAGCTGAGGGAAATTAATTTGAACTTAGGAATAAGAAGCTTTTAATGAACTCAGTTTTACTGCTGGAAAGCAAATCTCAATTCTTGGACTAAATGTTGTAGCATCCTGAAACATAAATTACCCTGAAGTGAAGATTACAAAGAATTAGAATCCTAGCGGTTTCCATCTCTGTTTTAGGACACACATTTATTGTTCTTATTAGGTCCTTGCATTTATTACTTACTGTTCTGATACCCAATTATTCCATTTACTTTACATGCTTAAAATTACTCTTTATTTTTATTAAGCTAAGTAGAAAAGGTTTAAAACTATAATTGATATTCAATTTATTTAAATCCTCGTGGGAACTATCTTTATTCACACTTTATTACTTGTTTGACTGTGTATACTTGCACATCACATCTTTTTGGACAACAGCCACCTCAACCCTCTTCACATTTGCTTGAAAGTCCTCTTCGGGTCCTCTTGCACCTTGAAGGCATCATAGTAACCCAAATTCTGTTGCTCCCGTGTTTCTCTGTAATTTCCATATTTCCTTCATCTTTTCCTCAACAGAATTTGTTGGCAATTAAAATTTTGCCTTGCTAGAAGAATATGGAGAGAATGAAATAAAACACTCTATGAAAAACACACAACCAAAAAATTTTATTCACTCACAAAGCTTGGTCTTTGTTAATGGCCAAATACAAGCTTTACAGAGGGAACTCGCTGGAGCTTCCCTATTACAATTCTCTAAAATTCTCTCACAAAATACAATAACATAACAAACTACTTATCTATCCTATTTATACTACTCAAGGCTAAAAGAGAAGTTCTAATTGAACTAAAACTCTTAGGCATGAGTTGTTAATTTCTTAATAACTAAGTCTTTGACTTTTCAAAGGTTCATGATTGTTCATTCTTAATAACTAAGTCTTTGACTTTTTAAATTGCACTCCTAGCTTCTAACACATTCCGGATCTTTGTAGACAAGACAAGTTTAATTTCTACCACCCTCCTTTAAACTTGGCTTGATCATTCCGAGCATATTCTTCAACTTCAAGAACAAATTGATTTTGAGTGGCTTTGTAAAGATATCTGCAATTTGGTCTTCCGTTGAACAATATTCAACCACAATTTCTTTATCTCTAACCAAGTCTCTAATGTAGTGATGCTTGATGCTGATGTGTTTGCTGCGTCCATGAAAAACCGGATTCTTTGTCAAAGCAATTGTTGATATGTTATCACAAAATATTCTTGTAGGACCATCTTGTTGATGTTGTAATTCACTTAGCATTTTCCGTAACCAATCTGCTTGAGTTGCACTGTTTGTGGCCGCTATATATTCTGCCTCTGCTGTGAAAGGGCAACTACTTGTTGTTTCTTGGATGACCATGAAAATACACCTGACCCTATATCAAAGGCATAACCTGAAGTACTTTTCTGTGTTTCAGTATCACCTCCCCAATCACTATCTGTGTATCCAACCAGTTCTATCTTGTTAGCATTTGAATAAAAGATACCATCATCAATTGTACCTTTAATATATCTTAAAATTCGCTTTGCTGCTTGCCAATGAGATTGTCGTGGTGAATCCATGAATCTGCTTATGAGTCTAACTCCATAAACTATGTCAGGTCTTGTTGCTGTCAGGTACCTCAGACTTCCTACTAATCTTCTGAAATTAGTTGGATTGACAAGGTCACCACCACTTTCCTTTTCAAGCTTCAATCTTTCTTCAACTGGTGTCAAGATTAGTTTGCAAGCTTCCATCTTAAACTTCTTCAGAACATCTGCTGCATATTTCTTTTGTTAAATAAAAATTCCTTCACACATCTGTTTAACCTCAATGCCTAGGAAGTAAGACATCAGGCCCATATCAGTCATTTCAAACTATGTAGTCATATTCTCTTTGAATTCAACTAACCATTTTGAGTTGTTGCCGGTGACGATTAGGTCATCTACGTACAAGCAAACAATAATAATGTTTCCATTCTTGTTGTTTTTGACATATAAAGCATGCTCGTATGGACTCCTATGAAAGCCATTGTTAATAAAGTATGTGTCTATGCGAGTATACCATGCTCTGGGTGCTTGCTTCAATCCATATAGTGCTTTCTTCAACCTGTACACCTTATCTTCTTCTCCTTGTTTTAGATAACCTGGTGGTTGCTCGATATAAACTTTTTCATCAAGTATACCATTCAAGAAGGCAAACTTGACATCCATTTGGAATATTTTCCACTAATTCTGCGCATCAATAGAAATAATCATACGTACCGTATCCATTCTGGTAACTGGAGCAAATACTTCAAAGTAATCAATTCCATATTTTTGTTTGTAGCCTTTTGCCACTAATCGTGCCTTTAAATGTTTAATCTCTCCATTTGGTTGGAACTTTGTCTTGTACACCCATTTAACACCAATAGGCTTCTTTCCTTCAGGGAGAGTTGCTAACTCCCATATCTTATTCTTTTCTATGGCTTGAATTTCTTTATCCATTGCTTTTATCCAACGATCATCATTGGCGGCTTCTTCATATGTCACAGGATCACAGTCAACAAATAAAGCATAATAAGTAACATCTTCCTCCCTATCATCAGGATCATCATCTCTACCAACTTCATAATCTTGTAAGTGAGCAGGCGGACGTCGTTCTCATCGTGGACGAAGTGGTGGTTCATCAAGACTTGTCGTACTTGCTGGTGACTCCACATTGTCTTCATTTACTTCTTCATTTATGGTTACTGGTATAGGCAACAATTCTTTTTATTTCTGTGACCAATCCCAAACTCCATTTTCATCAAAGGTAACATCACGACTAATGATTACGTTTTGAGAAATTGGATTGTATAACTTGTAGCCTTTACTTTCTTCACTGTACCCAACAAAGATGCATTTTTCCGCCTTGTCATTGAGTTTCTTCCTTAGTTCATCGGGAACATGTGCAAAAGCAATGCAACCAAAAACTCTCAGGTGTTCGAGATTTGGCTTTTGTCCACTCCAGGCTTCTTGTGGAGTTTTATCTCGTACCCTTTTGATAGGACATCTATTCAAGATGTAGACTGCACAAGCCACTGCTTCTGCCCAAAAACTCTTAGGCAATCTTTTTCCATGTAGCATGCTTCTTACCATGTCCATGGTAGTCCTATTCTTCCTTTCTGCCACTCCATTTTGTTCAGGAGTGTATCTTGCAATTACTTGATGTTTAACACCATGCTTTCTCAAGAAATCATCACAAAGTATGTATTCAGTTTCCCTATCAGTTCTCAATGTTTTAAGACTATAGCCACTGATAACTCATAGAAATATGAGTTATTACTATCCTTTTAGCTTTATCATTATTCTTGTTTTGATCAATTTTGGAAAAGAAATTCAAGTTTTGCTTCAATTAGTAAATATCTGTGTTGAATTGTTAAAATGCTGAAAAAGCTGTGAAATCTGAATTATTTTTGCTGAAGGTTTGTTTGAGTTTTTAGCAGGATTTAGAAGTGAAATTACTGCAGGAGTTGCTCTGGAATGTTATGAAATGCTGCAGCGTCTGGGAAGAGAATCACTACAAGACAAAAGAATTGCCAGCTCAGCACACCTTCACTATAGGACAAAGAACCTGCTGCCCTGTCCCAAAACGAGGAAAGAGAAAATGCAAGGCAGCAGCTGTGTGTACTAGGGGAATGGGCCAAAGAATATTTTATTAATTGTTGAATTTTGTAAAGCCCAAAAGTACATGAGAGAGAGGATACGAAACCCTATTTTGGGGACACTAGTACAAATAGGGTAGGTCAGCCACCTATTTGAGGGGGGCTGGTACAGCAACCTCCATTTCTTTGTTTTCTCTGTAATTACGCTTATGCTTTTATGCCTTCATTTCCTATTTGATTAATTAGTTTTGTCTTTAAGCTCTTTATGAGCTAATTTTCCTTAGCATAGGATTCTATGAATTTGTAATTGATACTTAAGGGTGATTTATACAAATGGATGTTATTCATTTTCTTCTTCTCTGTTTGAAAGCTTAATTTCATTTTAGACTGATCAACTAATTTGGAATACTAGCTAGTTGGGTTTGGAAAAACTTAATTAGTGGACTTGTTTAGAGGATAAAGATTAAACAATTAATTGGAAAATTAATTGTGTTGAATGAGCTAGGAATAGCCTTCAAGTCTTTAAGTAGCTAGACGTATTTATCTGACAGCTGAGGGAAATTGATATGAACTTCGGAATAAGAAGCGTTTAATGAACTCAGTTTTATTGCTGGAAAGCAAACTTTAATTCCTGGAATAAATGCTGTAGCATCCTGAAGCATCGATTACCCTGAAGTTAATATTACAAAGGATTAGAATCCTAGCTGTTTTCATCTCTGTTCTAAAACACCCATTTATTGCTTTTATTACTTTCATGCACTTTATAATCACTGTTCTGAAACTCTATTACTCCATTTACTTTATATGCTTAAAATAACTCTTTACTTTATTAAGCCAAGTAGAAAAGGTTAAAACTAGAATTTATATTCAAATCATTTAAATCCTCGTGGGAACGATCTTTACTCACTCTTTATTATTTGTTTGACTGTGTATACTTGCACATCACAACTTTTTGGACAACAGCCACTCCTCCTTTCAACATATGCCATAAAATTCTTGAGTGTATCACAAGCATCAGATTTGTTTTTCAAGAAGTAAACCTATGTCTTCCTACTAAAGTCATCAATGAAAGTAATAAAATATTTGTTACCTCTATTGGATGGAACATCCACATAACATAAATCTGAGTGCACCAGCTCAAGTGGTTTTGTAGCTCTCCATGCACGCCCTTTAGGATAAGGATCACGATGCTTTTTACCCACGACACATGTTTCGCATAGCTAACTAGGAACTTTGATAACCGGCAAGCCTGCAACCCACTTTTTATTTACAAGAAACTTGATGCTTTCGAAGTTGAAGTGTCTAAGCTGCATGTGCCAAAGCCAATTATCATCAACAATTGTAGCATTGCAACACAAGGAATCATAGTACTTAATATTCATAGGGAACAATTGGTTTTTTGACATGCTTTTCTTTGCTATCAAGCCCATCTCCAGATCATTTATGGTGCAGCCTCTTTTGTTAAACTGCAAGTCATTGCCTTTCTCAGCTAGCTGTCCAACACTCAAAAGATTTTGACATATACCAGGTGCATAAAATACATCGGAAATATAATTCAAAGATCCATCCTTTAATCTGATGGCAATCTTCTCTTTTCCCAAGACTGCAAGTCTTGAATTATCACCAAGCTTGATAGTGGTTTGGAAGTTTTCATCTAAGTCAGAAAATAGTTCTTTTTTTCCCGCTTAGATGATTGTTGCAGCCTGTATCTAACAACCATTGATTATCATCTTTATCAGCAACAACGTTACTGGTCATTAGCATCGTCTTCGTATTATCTTCATTTTCTGCAGCATTTTCTGCAACTCGAGCATGACCCTCTCTAATATTTGAAGCTTTAGCACGACATTCTCGACTATAGTGACCATACTTATTACAGTTATGGCACTGAATATGGGATTTGCATTCAAATTGAAAATGTCCATACTTCTTGCATTTATGACATTGAATATTGGGTTTATTTTGAAAATTACCTCTTGTTCCTTGGCTTGAGTCATTTCTAAAACTCCTTCCTCTACCTCTGAAATTTTGTCCTCTTTGGTTGTGGTCCGCCCTTCTTTGCACAAATCCCTCATTCTTGATATTTGTTTGAGCTTTTAATGCTTGTTCAGTTGTGTCCCTCGACCTTTCACTCATTCGCATCTCATGTGACTCCAAATATGCTTGCAAATCATTCAGGGTCATTTTACTTAGATCTTTTGATTCTTCAATTGTTGCTACCACATAATCAAAGCGACTCGTGAGAGTGCGCATGATTTTCTCCATGACTTCTTTCTTCGTGATGTCATCTCCATTATTCTTCATATCGTTGACCAGCTTATCCATTCGTGAAAAATAATCACGAATACTTTCATCCTTGCATTGTTCCATCAGCTCAAATTGTCGTTTTAAGCCTTGCAATCTTATCCTTTTAACTGGGTCAGCTTCTTCATATGTTTTGAGCAAAATTTCCCAAGCCTCCTTTGCTTTTTTAGCATGGAAAATTTTCTCAAGAACAGGCAGCTCCACCGATTGACATATCAAAAACAAAGCTTTTTCATTGAGTGGACGATCTTTTTCTACCTGCTTCATATCAGCCTTTGATTTTTCTTCTTCCGTTGGTTCAACAAAACCTTTCTCCAAAATTTCTCCAAAGCCACTAGTTTTTAAACATAGCTCCATCAAACGTTTCCACATAGCAAAAATTGATCTTCCATCAAACTTGTAAATTGTTGATTGCACTTGTTAAAGTTGGGTTGCTCCCGTGCTTGAACTTGCTGCCATCTTGTTTCAATCTGGCTCTGATACCAGATGTTGGCAATTAAAATTTTGCCTTGCTAGAAGAATATGGAGAGAATGAAACAAAACACTCTATGAACAACACACAACCAGAATTTTATTCACTCACAAAGCTTGGTCTTTGTTAATGACCAAATACAAGTTTTACAGAGGGAACTCGCTAGAGCTTCCTTATTACAATTCTCTAAAATTCTCTCACAAGAACAAAATACAATAACATAACAAACTACTTATCTATCCTATTTATACTACTCAAGGTTAAAAGAGAAGTTCTAATTGAACTAAAACTCTTAGGCATGAGTTGTTAATTTCTTATTAACTAAGTCTTTGACTTTTCAAATTGCACTCCTAACTTCTAACACATTCCGGATCTTTGTAGATAAGACAGGCTTAATTTCTATCCGAATTTGTCCTCTTTTTCATTCTCTCCTCGTTGTTCTGTTTATGTTCCTCCAGAATCACTGCTGCCCTAAGATATAGTCTTGCTCTTGTGCTCTAAATTTCAACATGAGGAATTACCACATTGAATTCGATTTGGAAAATTTTTTAATTTAAGAGGCCAAATTAATGAATTTATATTTTTTCAAAAATATTACATATACATGTGAAAAAACTTTAAGAATTATGGGGTAATCATAGATCCATAACTATCTCATGCAATCCATTACCTCAACCCTATTCCATCATATATTCTACAAATTCTAATATCGCATTTTAACAAAATCCAATTTTAGGTTAATGATTATGAAACATACAACTAAAATCACATCACTTGATAATATTAAAATAGTAAGCAATTTCTTGCCATTGGTTAAGTTCCTGTTGGTACTAAATTATACGAGTTTTTTTTCCTTCAAGTAACCCTAAAAAAAATTAACTACATGAATGTCCCCCTTTTGAACTTAAGTACCTGAATACCCATTTTTTTATTCAAGTGGGAAATCGGCTTCCCCAATGCAGACTTCCCAACAAGTTTATTATTTTTTAATTGTTAAATTATTTAAAACGAAAAAAAAAATAGTCGACACTCCTAAAGCCAACTTCTCAACATACTAAAAAAAAGATGTGCATTTTGATACTTAATCTAGAAAGGAGGTATTTGGTCATATAATTTTAAGGGTAAATACTCAAATTCGTCCCTTACAATTTTTGAGGTACCCATTTTAGTCCCTGACAAAAAAAAAAAACTCATCTAATAGTCCCTGACAATTACAAAACAGGGACACGTTAGTCCCTCCGTTGATGACATTTTGAAGGCTTTGTTAGATTGCTGACGTGGACTATTAGTAAGGCCAATTGTCCGTTAATAGTGTCCTACATGGATATTTTAACCATAAATGACATAGTTTCAGCCATATTTCAAATTCTTTCATCTTCTTCCTTGTTGCTCTCTTTGTCAATAGCTCCACACCATATCTTTCATAGTGTTTTGCAAAAAAGCTATTTGGAAAAGATCAAGCTCCCCAAAGCCAACTACACCATATCTTCGTTCAATTTCGTAAAATCATTAATAGTCACACAAAATTGTCCCAAAAATCACACAGTTGGGGCAAGCAAGTAGTGAAAAAAAAAATTATTCCTTTATTCACCAACAGCAAAACAAAGAAAGAGAAAATAAAGTGAGAAACATGGCGAACAAGAGTAGAAAAAATGAATGCAAAGCATTAAGGAGATGAATCAGAATATGAAAAGAGAGTGAATGCGGGTATTGGGATAGAGAGCATAAAAAACAACTGGTCAAAGGGGATCTGAAACTCGAATAACCAGTAGTAGCGCAAAGCACTAGACACACGTGGTGGAGAGCGGTGGTCGACGACGACTCTATAGACCAGGAGTGATTGCCAAACGTGGTGGTGCGGGTTCGTCGTGAAGCGGCTTCCATGGTAGCTAGCGGTCATAGATCTGGCGGTGTGACGCGGTGGCGGGTCGGGTCTGAGGCGGAGCTTTAATTCCTCTTGTTGTGGGTTGGGGCATTAAAGAGGAATAAAAATGGGGATCTGCTGTGTATTTAGGGAGAAGAGGTGAAAAAATAGGAGAGGAGGGAATAGGAGAAAGAAGAAAAGGTGAGAAAATGGGTGAAATGAAGGAGTAGGATTGAAGCTTCTGGCCCTTTGGGTTTCAACGATGGGGGATGAACTGGGGTTGTTTTTTGGAATTCTTGATAAAGAGAGCAATAGGGAAGAAGATGAAGGAGCATGGGTGAACGTTGGTGAACGACGTAGTTTGATTAAAAAAAGAGTGGGTTTTTAAACAAATTTCTACTATGGAAATAATGAACTGACACATAAGCATTCTAACAGTATAAATCAGCTTTTTTTAACGGAGCCTTCCAACGATAGCAAACGAAAGGACTAACGTGTCCCTGTTTTGTAATTGTCAGGGACCATTAGGTGAGTTATTTTTTGTCAAGGATTAAAATAGGTACCTCAAAAATTGTCAGGGACGAAAATGAGTCTTTACCCTAATTTTAAAAAAGGGTTATTTGAAAAATAAAATCCTAATTATACCCATAAAAAACATGCTGAAGAAACGTTACTTACTAGACCAAGGCCATTTAAGGTCGTGCTAATATCATCACTTGAACCTTTACGCATCGTTTGGTAAGCTGGAAAATTAGAGGAAAGAAAGATAGAGGATAGAAAACACGGAAATCTAAAAGTTTTCCAATGTTTGGTTCTGAATAATGGGGGAGGGAAGAGAAAAAAAACAAGGATAGGTCCACGTTTTTTTTTTCTATTGCAAATTGAGGTGAAAACACGGAAACCGAGAAAACATGCCAAAGGGGACGGCTCAGCAAGTATAGGCGTTAGAACATTGGCACAACAGGACAAAAAATAATGGTTTTATAGTTTTTTTAAATTATTATATGAGAGTGTATATGTAATTTCACAAATATATTTTTTCTTTCCTCTCACTTTCTACTCAACCAAACAAGATGAGAGAAAAGTTTTAGTTTTCTTTCCACTCATTTTCTCTCCAACCAAACTACCAAACAATCCTCTCATTTTCTACTCTTTTTCTTTCATCTTCCTTTCTTTCCCCTTACTTTCTTTCCTCTCATTTTCTTTCATACAACCAAATTAAACACAACCTTAGGAGTTGGTCCAAGTACACAACATTCTGCATTCCTAAGACTTGTTGAAGTTCGGGGCCATTGATGATGTGTTCTTGTAAGCTTTTATAGGCAACATGAGCAGTGCTTCTGGGTTTCTTATGACAGTCTGTTTTCCTTCCTTTCCATTTGCAGTGCAGAAAATGTAAGTTCCAAATGGTCTGTAACGGCTTAATCGAATAAAACTTGCCAAGTTGTCATTGTTTCCAGTGTGTCGTCTGTGCTTCCCATCAGCTTACAAGCATCATGGCTTGTGACAGTTGCAACATTTGACATTAGGGCAAAGTAACCTTTTTCAATTGATTCGTTCATGAAAGACTTGGATTTGGGATTGAAGAATTGTGAAATTGCTACAAATCTTTGATCGAAAGAGGAGAGAGGAGAAAAGAAGATTCGTGGCACTATGTGTATGTCATATCTCATGACAAAATGAATGAAGTAGTGAGCCCAATTTTCTCGCCTTGTAGCATGAGAAAATATATGATTACCAACCAAGGGAGACCCAAATGTTACACAGAGAGGAGCGATCCCACCATGAGATTTTGGGGTTAGGTACTTCTCCAAGGTCCAAAGAGTTGCCAGAATGGCACTGTAGCACCAGAGGAGTGTCCTGTAAACATTATTTGCTTCTGTTTTGTCATTGCTTTCTCCACCTGCATATTCATTCCAACATGATTGTCATTACTTGTTCAACAAAATTGAATATCAACACCAGACTTTTATAGGATTGGTTCCTCTCATTTTTTTTAATTATGGTTCCTCTAGTGTTATCAGACACAAGGTTCAGACCGCGTCACGTGATGCGGCCGCAACATCACTGTTGTGGTGGCCACTGAAACCGCATTGGACCGTGATTGTGGACCGCATCTGACGCAATATGGTCACATCGGACTGCAATACCCGCAGCGCAACCAAGACCGCAACGTGACCACAACCTCAATTTAAAACTTTGATCAGACATAAGAGGCCAAAAAAAAAAAAAAAAGCAAATTTGAATATCCATACAGTAAATATATTTTTGTTTCTCGATCCACTTTTTTTATGCTCTCACGTCATTTCAGTATTGCAAAAAGACAATTTATTGCTTAAGGACACTTACACGGTGTTGCATATAGTATCTCCATCGGTTAGACATTCAGAAACCATTTCGGTTCAAATATATATGTCTAGGTGAATTCTTTCTTTGTATTTTTTAAAGAAAAAGTTGTTAACTCTATCCGGTCTTGGCTTATTCTATTTCATTTCTGAAAGCTTTCAACTATGCTGTTTAGTTATATCTGAAAGGGACGTGCACAAGATGATAAGAAACCATGGCTGGTTATTTGCCACTTTATGTATTCAACTTTTTCTGATGCAAAGAACTTTCCCATAGTGGTTTGATAATTTTGAATGAAGATTAAATTAATCAGTGTAACTTATGATAGATTTTTTATTTTTTTTTTTTTTGCCCTCCCTTTTAAGTAGATTCTTCAAAATCAGCTCCAGCTTCTAAAGAGGACAAGGTTATCGCCTTATAAAATGTATATATAGGAAAAGGGAAATACAGAAGTCATAGCATCAACTTGACTTGAATGATATATGCTGATCTTTGTGATATTAATCTTGTGAATGCATCGTGCTTATAGAAATGATTTATTTTGGCCTTTTTCTACTAGGAATGCTTGCTTATATTAGCTTTTAAAATTCCCATAAATATCGCTAATATGATGACTGGTCAGTTATGATTAAATTGCATATAATCATGCAAGTAATTGGGATTAGTTCAGCAATCTCGGTCGTTACATAATTTTCTCACAGAACCAATACCAAAACCTCATTCTGTTATTATTTTATTTTTTTTTAAATTAGGCCATGTAAGCCCATTTATACATTAAAGCATTCTATCATAGTGAAAGCCCAACTACTATGGTCAAATTGACTCTTAGTGTGTTTTTGGTTCTGCGATCACAAAAATTGATTTTGACAGAATTAATTTTGTCAAATTGATTTTGGTTAAAAGTGAGTTGAACATAACGTGATTTATGTTTGGATACATCCATAAAAAAAATGTGATTTTGATCAATTCATATTGTTTGGATGTTTTGGATCAAAATTGCTTTTAAGTGTGTAATTAGAAAAATGGGTCATAACTTAAAATTAAATAAGAAACTTAAAATTTGATAAAATAGACAACAAAGGTGCTAAGTTAGCATATCATTACTAAATATGAAGTATCTAAATAAAAATTATATATTGCAGAAACAATAAGCTTTCAATAATATTGCCGCACTATCACCACACAAAAATCTATATTACCAAAACAATTTCTTGGAACAATAAAACTATTTCCTCAAAACAATATTAATAATGTATTTACAGACATTTTGTCAAACACCTTAAGGGCTCGTTTGGTGGTCAGGATAGGATAGGGACGGATACGATAAGAGAGCATGATAGGAGTAGGATGGTATATGCACAGGATAAGATATTATCCTATCCGACGTTTGGTGTCCACCGGATAACCAACTAGATAGCATTATAATTTTAGTAAGAATTTTAAGTTTTTCGTTTTTATTATAAATGTTTTCATATTTTATTAGATTTTAGTTTTTTTTTTATAATTTTAATTTTTTAAATTAGATAAAAATATAAAATTATCCTTGTGATAAAATTACATATAACTTTTAAAAATTTTAAAATATTGTTTAACCTCAATTAATTTTTTTTTTAAATTTTGAATATTCATTTTTAGTTTTTACTTTACATATAGGTAAATTATAGAATAATAATTTTATATTTTCAGTTTTTTAAAATAATATAAAATAACAAAATTATCCTTGTGACAAAATAAAAACCATTTTTAAAATTAATTATTAATACTTTTATTATTTAAAATAATTTACATTTAATTATACCTTTTTTGGTAACCATGTTATATTTTATTATACTTTAACTATTTTATATATAAAATATTTTTATATTTTATTATACCTTAAATCACCATATATCCTATCCTGTTGAGTTCTAACACAGCACTCCCCTCAGGATAGAATTTTAACTAGATGGATAGGATATGATAGGTGACAGGATTGATTTATCATATCCTGCTGGCTCACCAAATAATAGTTTCAGGCAGGATATGATAGTTTATCCTATCATGTCTCTCTTATTCTGACCATCAAACGAGCCGTAAAGGCTTACCTTCCACCTTCAAAGTGCTAGCTGCTGGAACTCTATTCTTTGCAAACAATGAGTTGAGAATGAAGAACTTGAGAGAGGAGCCAACAATCTAAAGAGAGATGGTAATAATTTTTATGATAATTAATTAAAGTTCACCAAACCCACGTATCTCCTAGATATTATTTATACTAGAATATCAACAATATTGACCATTATAGAACGCAAACGATTTATCTAACTTTGCAATTTCTTCTTAGCTTTAAGTTTGGCGATTTGGGAGGTGGAAACATAGTAACTATGAGAAGGAACATACTCTGCAAATAAAAGGGGATGCAAGTAGGTGATGACTTTAATATATGAAAGTGAGAATAGGAGTTATTGAGGACAATCAAGGTTAAAGAAAGAATAGAATAAAGTGTACCTACTACACACCAAGAATCGATTTGCCATAGAACGTGAAAGCTCCAACTTCAAGCTTCATGTAGAATCCATTTTGGGCATTAGAATCGATTTACCTTCCTGGAACCCAAACAACATAAAAGCACATTTGACCACTATTTGACCACACCTAACAAGCGTTGAGGGTTTTTAAAAGTTGTTCCAAACACACTTTGTAACACCCCATTTTTTGACAAAAGTCTATAAGTGTTTTATATGTTTTATATATGTTTGTATGTTGGGTTAGTTGTTAGAAATGTGCCTAAGAAACGCTAAAAAGGGGTCAAGTGAGATTTTCTAGTGAAAGTCCCTTCCTGACACATGAGCACGACCGTGCTCATGTTCAGTAGGACCCCATGCTCAAAAGCGTGCTCTGTGGCTGAGTGAGCCACGAGCACGGCCGTGCTCAAGGGGAGCATGGCCGTGTCAAAAATCGGACACAAGTGACTTGAAAGTTGCAAACCCAGTGCTTAATGCATGACCCCGTGCTCAGGGGGAGCATGGTCATGCTCAGGGTCAGATTTCATATATAGGTGAGTTTCGTGAAGGTTGCGAGCCAAACCTTCATTTTGGCACTTTTAGTAACCCTAGTGCTGCTGAAACCTCTCCTTCCCCTTTTCCTTTGAACCCATTATAGTTCTTGGTGTTCTTGTCGTCATTTGGGAGAGAAGTCGCGTGCTTATGCCATATAAGGTAAAGTATTCATCCCTCTGTTAATCTCTTTTCTTGTTTTCTTGAAATTAGAAATTAACGTTACCCTTTTTGTTTTTGGCCAATGCTTGAGGTATTTATCAAGCTGCTCAAGGGAACAATAGTAGAATCGCTTAATTTTGGCGTTAGTGGAACCTTCATATCAGGTACGGGGAGAAGGGGTTAGTATAACATGTAGGCAATGGGGTAGCGTAAGATGAAGGGTTAACCCATGACCCTGTTGTGTGCTATTTGACTAAATGATATTTGTTTGCTATGTAATTATTAATGTTTTTACTATATGATTGGCATGCTTTAATTGTGTTTTGATATCAATGATGAATATGCCATGATTGGATGTGTTGAGATGATGTTGTCATACCATGAATGTATGCTTGGGTTGTCGATGCTGATAATGCCGACGCTAATGTTAATAAGACGTTAATTAAATAAATAAGAATGCTAATAATGATGTTTAAGAATTAAGGGATAATTTCCCAATGATCATAAGACTTGAATCATAGTAATGAGAGGCAAGGTTAATGCTCAATGGTATAGTTAAGACCCTAGGATTGATCCATGAGTGCTTTAGGGATGTTAACGATAAAACAAGAATTGAAGGAATAATTCACTATAGTCATAAAAAATGAAGATTAAACAAGAGGAACAAATTCATACTTTATGGTGTAGTTAAAAGACCCTAGGATTGATCTTTGAGTGCCCTAAGGAGTTGGCAAGGAATCCTAATATGTTATGCCCAGATCAGTACGACCATGCTCCAGTAAGCACGGTCATGCTCAATAGACAGCACGTTCGTGCTTAGCTTAAAGGCCAACACGCCCGTGCTGGGGAACACGAACGTGCTCCCCGCACAGGGTTAAACGTTAAGACAAGAACAAGGGTGTTTCACCCAAACTGTTCCCTATGATGAAATAAGACACCAATCGAACTAAAGACAAGTTAGATAATTTAATGAAGACTTAATGAAGATAATTAAATATAAGCGTTAAGATGGTTAAGACGGTAATGATGGGCTACTGCATGTTGTTATGCTTTGGTGCTTATTGGCTAAAGTAACCTTGATGCTTATTGGTCAAGGTGTTGATGATGGTGAACCTTGGTGCTTATTGGCCAAGATGGCCTTGATGCTTATTGGTCAAAGTGTTGATGACGATAAAACTTTGGTGCTTATTGGCCAAAGCGGAGGTGGCGGTTGTTTGTTTGTTTGTTGTTGTTGCTCATGCATTCACGCATTTGAGATGTTAGTGGGGGAAGTTCAACATAGGGGAGGTCGTTCGAGAGTAAGGAAATTTGGCCCTCCGCGGTGATTCATCCGAGAGTTAGATGAATCGTGCGTCCCCCGTAGTGATGCATCCGAGAGTAAGGTGCATCGGCTATCCAAGGGGTTTAGCCATGGTTTGGTGAACTGCTGGCGTTGGTGCTTAATGGCAAATGTGGATATGTAACTCCGACGTTGTCTTCCTAAGGTAGTTTGGATCCATATGCATAACGGAGTAGTGAAGTAGTACTGCACCGCATAGCATACATTATTTGTGATGATGTGAATGATATTACTATGTTAATTGTTATCATGTTGTTTTGCTGTGATATGTTGTATATGTGATGTATGCTCATCTTGCTAACTACTCCTTTGTCATTATGTTCATACAGTGGTTTCTTACTCACCATCTTTGTTGTTTCTTTGCATGTACATTTTCTTGTTATGCAGGGGATGGTGAGCAGCTAGTTGAGAAGTGACTCTGAGGAGCCCGCTCACTCATAGTTTATGATGTTTCTTTTGTTAGTTTTGTTATCCGATGTATTTTCCGGATTTTGGTTATATCAGCTCTGTTATGTGACATCGGGGTTGGATTTATGTTTTGAGTTATGTTTCTTCGTTATAACTTGTTTTATTTTTCCGCGATGTTTTGTTCATGCGAACCTTTTACCCATGGTCATATTTAAATAAATAATATGCATGTGTTTTTCTTTTATTTTATTTCCTTTTATGTTGTTATAAATACATGCGGGGTAGAAGGTGTCACACACTTAGTTTTACGGGGAAAAATGTGTTTGGAAGGTCAAGTATTTTAGCTTTTAGGTCATGTTGGCCAAGCCCACCTTTAAGGCCCAATCTATTTTTTTTTTAAGTATAATATCTCAATAATTAATCATAGCAATTCCGAATGAAAATTAAATAGTATGGTTTAAAAAATAAAAAGTAAATTATAGGCAAAATAGGTAAATTGGTCCCATACGTTTATTTTAATTTTCAAACCAGTCCTATTTTTTCCTTGAAATTGGTACCATACATTTTGAAACATTTTCACGTAAGTCCTATACGTTTTGAAGTTTTTTCAAATAAGTCTTATACGTTTTGAAAATATTCAAATGTGGTCATGTATGTTTTGACAATATTAAACACATGGTTGAGAAACAGTTGAGAAATGGTTGAGAAACGGGAAGGACTAACGTGAACATGTTTCAAAACGTATGTGACCAATTTGAAAAAAAAATATAGGACCGATTTGAAAATTAAAATAAACGTATGGGACCAATTTACCTATTTTGCCTAAATTATATGTCATGTTCAAGTCAGTTAAATAGTATAACTGATATTGAACACTTTTGGATTAGCCAAATCACCTAAATAAGAAAAGGGTTTTTCTATAATGTGCAACTTTACACAGGTTAACAAACCTAAAAGTAACAACTATTTATTGGAAAACTAAACATTTCAGTTTTGAAAGTATAAAATAAATAAGTTCCTCTAAAAATTTACTCTTTTGAGATCCTTAACCTGTGTAAATTGTACATGATAGAAAAACTCATAATAAAACCATCTAAATTGATTTAAATGACATGATTGGCACTAAAACAAATAATAACAAACCAATAAAAGAAGGATGTGCCTCGAATCATTTTAGGTTTATCACCTTTCTTTAAAAAAAAAAAAAATACAATGCATGATTAGGATTACATCTCATTTTGGGTGTTGGACACCTCGAATTTTTTATACGACCAAATAATGAATTAATTTGAGGAAAATATTTGCAAATTACGATTCATAAATCATAAAGAATTAGGAATTTGGAACTGAAAATGTAATTAAAACCTTGATTCTAGACTTTCTCATAATTGAATCTTCTTTAGTATGTGTGTCTTTATTCTTGTTTGTGAACTTTTTAAATTATTATTCTTCATTTTTCACAATTTTGATTTGTTTAAATAGCATAAGGATTTTTCTATGGATTTAATTGATATATACTGACAGTGTAAAGATTTTTTACACTGTCAACCAATCAGAAATTATTAAATTATTAAAAATCTTTGACGCTTATCCTAACCACCTTAAAAGTCATTCAAACCATGGTTTCTGATTGGTTGACAGTGTAAAAAAACTTTACACTGACAGTGTACATCAATTAAGTACATAAAAACATCTATTCAGATAATCATTAATTAATCCATGTAATTAAGTACAATATCTGCAACTCAATTCCATTGTTACCAATCGGATATACATGACCTCAGGTGTATTTTAAATGCAACAATAAACACGTTGTTTGATGGTTGATTCAACATTTCAAGTCGTGGTCAAAGAATATGAAAGTGGATAAGAGTAGAACGATTGAATACTAATCTTTTATGGACCACCTTTTAACGGATAAGGACTGGACTTTTCTCTCCCCACCCCCGATGTTTCAAAATCATGACTATATAATGGCTGTTGGGTCTTCCGGCCACGTGTCAGCACTACCTTTTTTCTTTTTTTTAACAAATTTTTTATAAAAAAAAGTTTAATTTTTTTTTTAAAAACAAAAGGTTAAAGTAATCTTTTGGTCCCTATACGTAACACTGGTTTTCAAATTGGTCCCTATACATGACATTGATTTTCAATTTGGTCCTCACCGCTAATTGGTCCCTATACAAGTGCGACCAAATTGCAAATTATTATCATAAGTAGGGACCAAATTGAAAATAATTGTCACATGTAGGGACCGATTTCAAATGTTTTTTGTTGAATTGGTCCCTGTATGTGACAATAATTTCCAATTTGGTCATCTTATATAGGGACCAACTAGTGGTGAGGACCAAATTGAAAACCAGTGTCACGTGTAAGGACCAAATTAATAACTTTTTATGTATATGGACCAAATTGAAAATCAGTGTCACGTATAAGGATCAAAAGATTATTTTAACCTTAAAAAAAATTTTTTTTTTCCGCACTTTTTTTTAATAAATAATTTCTTTTTCCTTTTAAAATAATTTTCATAATTCATTTTTTTTAATTTTTTCCAAATAAAAAAATTATAAAAAATTATTAAAAATCATTAGAAAAAATATATTTTTAAAAATTTAATTATAAAAATAAATATTAAAAAAAACAAATTAGAAACTTTTTTATTGATTATATTTTGATAATTTTTTTAAAATATATTTTTTTTACTAAATTTTGTAATTTTTATTTTTGCTAAATAAAATTTTAAAATATTTTTCTTCTACTTTTTTTTTTAACTTTTTTTGTTGATACTTTTTTTTGCCCTTGCCTTTGTTTTTCTATTTAAATAATAAATCTATATATATACTAATTAATAAAGGGAAATTCTGATTTTAGTGTAGCACAATAGTGCAAGTCACATGTTAAGTTTTAGAATTTTTTTTTTTTTTTTTATTTTCTACGATTTTTTTTTTTTTTGTTTTAAAATTTTTACAAACCAGTAAAGGTACAATATTTTGGGAGTCAAATACGTCAATCTCTTAATTGACATAAATAGAGGCAGAGCTATTCATATTTTCTAATATATTTTTTTGCTACATCCTTGTCTTTGTTTTTTCTATTTTAAATAATAAATCTATATCTATATCTATACTAAATTTATATCTATACAAAGTTTAATTTTTTTTTAAAAAAAAAAAGGTTAAAGTAATCTTTTGGTCCCTATACGTAACACTGGTTTTCAAATTGGTCCCTATACATGACATTGATTTTCAATTTGGTCCTCACCGCTAATTGGTCCCTATACAAGTGCGACCAAATTGCAAATTATTATCATAAGCAGGGACCAAATTGAAAATAATTGTCACATGTAGGGACCGATTTCAAATATTTTTTGTTGAATTGGTCCCTGTATGTGACAATAATTTGCAATTTGGTCATCTTATATAGGGACCAACTAGCGGTGAGGACCAAATTGAAAACCAGTGTCACGTGTAAGGACCAAATTAATAACTTTTTATGTATATGGACCAAATTGAAAATCAGTGTCACGTATAAGGATCAAAAGATTATTTTAACCTTAAAAAAATTATTTTTTTCCGCACTTTTTTTTAATAAATAATTTCTTTTTCCTTTTAAAATAATTTTCATAATTCATTTTTTTTAATTTTTTCCAAATTAAAAAAAATTAAAAAAAATTATTAAAAATCATTAGAAAAAATATATTTTTAAAAATTTAATTATAAAAATAAATATTAAAAAAAACAAATTAGAAACTTTTTTATTCATTATATTTTGATAATTTTTTTAAAATATATTTTTTTACTAAATTTTGTAATTTTTATTTTTGCTAAAAAAATTTTAAAATATTTTTCTTCTACTTTTTTTTTCTTAACTTTTTTTGTTGATACTTTTTTTTGCCCTTGCCTTTGTTTTTCTATTTAAATAATAAATCTATATATATACTAATTAATAAAGGGAAATTCTGATTTTAGTGTAGCACAATAGTGCAAGTCACATGTTAAGTTTTAGAATTTTTTTATTTTTATTTTATTTTCTAAAATTTATATTATTTTTTTTGTTTTAAAATTTTTACAAACCAGTAAAGGTACAATGTTTTGGGAGTCAAATACGTCAATCTCTTAATTGACATAAATAGAGGCTGAGCTATTCATATTTTCTAATATATTTTTTTGCTACATCCTTGTCTTTGTTTTTTCTATTTTAAATAATAAATCTATATCTATACTAATTAGTAAGGGGAATTGCTGATTTTCTAATAAAGGGACACGTGTTAGCACCACATGATTTAAGAGGATTAGTTGATCATTAATAACAATCAAAGAGGAACACTTAACACATAGTGTTACATTATGTGTTGCAATATCATTTTATAATATAAAAAATTCAATTTTTTGTACTCAAATTATAGATAAGATTATTTCAAGGTATTTGCTAATCACTTTTGTCTATAAATAAAAAGTCTTGGAGATGAATGAGTGCCACCATTATGGGTGGGAAGGAAAGACTGAAGGCAAAGTGTGAAATAAGTAAAGAAAAGATTTGACACGGTGGATTTAATTTGGGATAAATGAAAGAAAAAGTTTGATAGATATACAGGCATAATTTAAGTTATTAATGATAACAATGCTATTCATAATAATAGTAATTGATGCACGGGTGCAAAAATACTAGTGCTTGGAATTTGTGATAGAAATATGTATGTTTCAATTTTATTTTTTATTTTTTGATAAAACAATATTTAAAGTTAGGGAAATTGTGATGGAGCAATAATAAGGTAGATAAAAAACAAAAAGATATTGAGAAAAAAATTATCTAAAATAAAAATAATATAATAAAAATTAAGTGAAAAAATTATACTTTTAAATAATATTAAAATAATATAATATAAAATTTGAGTTTATTTATTATGTATTGTCAGTGTAAAAAAAAAATTACACTCTCAAGCAAACACAAATTATGATATAAGTATCTTTTAATGTAGTTAGGATAAGAGACAAAGACTCCTAATGATGTAATAATTTATGAATAGTTGATAATACAATAAATCTTTACAGAGACACTATATATCAATTAAATCCATAATTTTTTTTTTCAAAAGCACTACTTATATTGATAGTAAAATATTGGCTCAATTATTCTTTTGGTCCCTTATCTTTATTTTAGGTTTCATTTGGGTCCTTAATTTATTTTTTGTCTCGCCGAAAACTGGCGGCGGTTTCCGGCAAGTAACAGCGAAAACTTAACGCCGTTAGTATAAAACTCACCGAAGAGACCAAAATGAAATCTAAAATAAAGATAAAATACTAAAACGTAACAAAAAATAAATGAGGGACCAAAATGAAACCTAAAAAAAGATAAGGGACCAAAAGAGTAATTTAACCAATATTGGCTAAATTATATCTATCAATATAATTAGTGTTTTTAAAAAAATTATGGATGTAATTGATATGTAAAAAACACTTTGACATAATTATAAAATAAAAAAATGGAAATGAGAGAAAGATAAATTATTTAAAATAATAATAATATAGTATAATTTGTGAATTGTTGGTAATACAATAAATCTTTACAGGGACACAACATATTATCAATTAAATCCATAATTTTTTTTTAAAAAACATTACTTATATTGATGGTGTAATATTGGCTAAATTATGCTTTTGGTCCCTTATCTTTATTTTATGTATCATTTTGGTCCCTCATTTATTTTTTGTTCCGTTTTGGTACTTTATCTTTATTTTAGGTTTCATTTTAGTCTCTTCCATAAGTTATATATTGATGACGTTAGGTTTCTGCCATCACTGGTCGGAAACCGCCGCCAGTTTCCTGCAAGTCGCCGACGAGTGGCAGTGGTTTCTAGCAAATGACGGCGGAAACCTCACGCCGTTAGTGTAAAACTAACGGAAGGGACCAAGATGAAACCTAAGATAAAGACAAGGGACCATTTTGGAACAAAAAATAAACGGGGGATCAAAATAAAACATAAAATAAAGATAAGGGACTAAAACAGTAATTTAGCCTAAAATATTAAAAGATAAAATTAAATACAATCAATCGTTAGGTTAAATAATTATAAAATAATGAGAAATAAAACTTAGGAAAAAATATTGTCTATAATGGTAATAAAAAATCTAAGTTGTGGTTTTACTTTTTAAAATATAATCGTCAGGAAATAGATATGAAAAAATAATACAGCAACATTAAAACTTAGAAGAAAATTCAATGTTTGAAATAATAATAAAATGAAAATATTAACCGAATTGGACAAAAAACTTTTAAGATAATAAAAATTATTGAAAAGGTCACTGTATAAAATAAACATAATAAAATGATAGATTGTGTGAAATGTTAAAAAAAACATTTTGACATAATTATATAAAAAAATGAAAATGAGAGAAAGATAAATTATTTAAAACAATAATAATATATTAAAAAACTAAAACTTAGCACGAAAAGTCATTATAAAGATAATAATAAATAAAATAAAATATATAAATATGAGGGAAAAATTTAGTTTTTGAATGATAATAATAAAGTAATGAAATATAAATTGTTCTAAAAAAGTCATGATTGATAACAAAATATTAAGAAAGTAAATTGAGTAAGATATTTAATATTTAAAATAATATTAAAATGATAAAATAGACTTAACCAATAAAAATATTATTTAAGCACTATTAAATAATTTAAGATAAACAATAATAGAAAATTTTACTTTTAAGAATAATAAAAAAATATTAAAGGATGGAATTTTATAAAATAATTTATAGTAAAAGATGAAACTTAGTAGAGAAAGTCAATATTTAAAATAATTTATAGTATAACATTATAACAAGAGATGAAACTGAGTAAAAAAATAATATTTAAAAAAATAATAAACCAAATAAAAATAATAATAATATATTTAATTATGTTTTTAGGAGGAATATGAATGTGCTAACTTTGTCTTTGAATATTTTGTTTATATTTTTTTTTTGCATTATTATTTAGATTTTTTAAGTCGAGTGAAATCCCAACAACATGGTCTACCAACCCAAGTGAGTCATGGAGATATACTACGTAGAAGAAAAAATATTAATTTTACAATTCATCTAAGTAATATAAATTGTTATTTTTTTATCGTTGTATAATTTTTCCCATTTGCATTTCAGTTTTTTATTTAATTGGCTCATTGTTATTGATATTATAAAAATGAGTTTTCAAGTTCATAATGAAGATAATCCTTTATTTTTATTCAAGCTGAACGTGAAAGTATTTATTTAGTAATCTATATATCTAACAAATGGACGAGTAAAATTCACATTTAGCAAATAAATAAATGTAAATGATACGACTAAATAATATACATTTTAATACAGCTTTTAGTAAGCTTTATACTATTTTTTTTTGGTAAAAAAAAAAGTATTGCGATGGTCCCTGCGGATGTTGACGAAATGTGACTTCTGCCCAATGCTCTGAATGTCAAAGTAAGCTTTATACCTTCACTTAAGCTATAGTATATTCCAGTAAGCTTTGGTGTATTTTTCTTTATAATAACAAAGTTTAGAACAAAGCCTGTCATTCCTCTTAATACTAATACTGGCACCACCTAACTATTATAACAATCACAAACAAAATATTCTAATTGATATAAGATTAAGCCCCCATGCCACAGGAACATCTACAAATTGAGAAATTTTATGTGTGTTACTTTAATATATAATAGTTGAATCTCCTATCAGAATGTTGGCTAATGTAAACTTTATGAGTGTTGATCCCTTTGCTAGATGAGTCACCAACCATGAAGCCTAATCCACATCCATAACACAATAATCTTCCTAATAAGAACCATCACTCATCATTGTCAATTAGTTTGATCAACAAAGGTTGGGCAACCATGAAGATGTATTCATTATAGAACAGTATTCAACTACCAATGAAGATGTATTCATTATAGAACAGTATAGTATTATAGGAATTACCAGTGGATTCTTCTTTAAGCATGCTGGATCTTTGACTTCCACAGACCATGAGTTGTTTGATTCATCAGCAGATGGGATATCATCTTCATCTGATGATTTTTGGATAACCTTTGCCAACCATGTGTGAGCCATAGTTTACCATCTTTGTTTTCAATTTTAACAGTCCTTTCTTTCCCATTATCTACTTATAGCCTTACTGTATTTGGCAATTGCTCACCAAATTTGAATGTGAACCATTCCGGTAATGACTGCCAGCAGGAGAAAGTGTTAATTTAGACTTTTCCCACTTTTTTAAGTATAAGTAAAAGAGTTAAAAATCATTATTTATAGTTATGAATTGCATAACAGAATATCAAATTTTGGCAGTGCATTTAAGTGAAAAACTTAGAAGTTTCTTGTGATGGTCTTTGCAAACAATTGGTTTGAAAGTAGTCACGGGTATTGCTTTGGTTGGTTTCTTATTGTAGTGCACTTGCAAGAATGTTGGGTGGATTGCAATCACTTGAAAACGTGATTCAACAATGTATTTCAATAACATTGTGCTTTTTCTTATTAATCTGTTAGCCCGTGCAAATTCGTACCAACCAAAATGCAGCCACAGTTCCATAAACATACCTTTGAATTGGATCTCAGTTAGCTTACCATCAGGAGTTATCAAAGTTAATGGATTCCTTAGCTCTTTGCCCCAAACAATGGTGAATTCCAAAGGCAACCGCTGCAAGACATTTTTTTGTCAGTGTAGTGGAAATCCAAATTATAAATAGTTTATTTGCTTATAAATATAAATTATACACTTTAGAACCGGATATCATTTCATTTAGTTATTAATACAATTATACATATTTCTATTTATTTATCCATTATAGATACTAACCAGAAATTGCACACTTCAATCGAATAAAACGAAGAAAATGCATACTTTTGTGTCCATTTTCCTACAATAAGATCATTGAATCATTGAATAACAAATAAAAGAGTAAAAAAAAAAAATTATATTGTTTGCATTATATAAGGAAAAAATGCAATACCAAACGTCTAATTAAAAATCTAACCATATATTAATTCACTCTCTCAAACAATTATCTTAATACTGTTGCACAATAAATCAAAAACAAATACAGAAACCTGGATACAAACAATCAAACTCATGTTAATTTTTCAATATATATATATATATAATTTTTTTTCTGAGAAAAATGCTTTTAAATGTAATTAATGCTCAGTATAGAATATAGAAATTGTAAAACAGTACATGAACTGTGAACTTAGTAGACAGCCAATGCATATAATCAGGAATAAATTTCAGTTTTATATGTTAGGTAATCTGTAATTAGATTTGCTACACATGTAATCCTAAAAGTGACTGATCTATGCTGTAATAACTAAATTAATGGATGCAGCGATACTTGCCTTTGTGTTTTATTCCAGAATTGAGAGATCTCTGTTTCTTTATATTCGACTTTCATCAGTAGAAATCTTTGATTTTAAATGACATATACTCTTAAAATGCATTTACATATCATTTTTTTATGTCTTTCATTAGTAAACTTAAGTAATCTGACAGATGAAATCAAGGATTTAATTCGTTTTTTCATATTTTGCTACTTTCAATGATAACTTAAATAAATTACAGGACTAACAATGCTACGTAACAATCTCACTATTGTATATGGATTGAAGTGGTAAATTCTTCAGGTAGGGTTTGAGTAAAACATCATGGCTTTGTGTTGATCGACAACAATAAAAGAATCATGTTCAGGGCAATGTATAGGAACTACATTCAATCACCGAGATGGAAGAAACTTACATATTGAGGGCTGTTTCCATTGAAAGTTGCCCAATTTACATCAACAAAATGGGGCCGTAACTATTGTATCTGACTTATAATGGATAGAATTGTTTGGGTTATTCAGGTTTCATATGTTTGATGAAAAAAAAAACTGAAATTATTATTTAATTCATTTTTTATCTTATCCTATATTATTATATATAAAAGGATTATGTTGTAACATAACAAATCTGTACCCGTGCGGGACGCACGGGTAAACAATGCTAGTATAATATATATTTATATTTATATGAAAGATAATCTGTAAATAGAAAAAAAAAAAAAAACATAATAAAATGTGGATTCTTCTTTGTGTCATATTGATTCAGAATTATTATTATTTTTTAAAAGCAAATTTATATTGAAAATTAATATATTTATTATCTTAAAAGATAATATATATATATATATATATATATATATATATATATATATATATATATATATATATATATATACTTAATTTCCCAATAAAGACGATTTCTATATCATTATGCATAAATAGAAAGTAGAAAATACGATATAAATATTTCCATGCTATCTCCCTTTCTCTCGTCAAACTCATCCTCTATGCCATTCGTTGTTGCTGCCCTTTATTGGGAGTGGGAGATAGAGTACCCAACATCACAAGATCCCATACCTTGGATATTGGTCACGAACTCATTGCCACACTCCCAAGGTTTTAAGATTCCATTCAAATCCCATGCCCTAGCTTCGCATGTTTCTTATTCGAACATGTACGGCAATTCTATAAAGTGGTGTTGAATAGATGCACTAGAAGAGAAGTATAAGGTCACAACGACCAGCTAGAGCTTCGGGGCTCTGCTCCTACATAGGTTGAATAAATCTCGACCCATAAGGCCTATTATTTTAGACCAACATGATCGAGCAATACCCATGATTGAATATTCCCATTATAATGATGTTGGAGACATAACGGTTACAGTATTTATGGCCTTGTCTAGTAGTTACATGCAATGAGAGATTCCTAGGTAAAACTTTCTTAAGCTCTCTTCGCTGATTATGGTAGTTTGGGGGGCCTTATGTTCCTACATTTCGAGATGTTAGCCTAAAAACAAATCATAACACTCGAGAGATTCCCTGCTGAATAGATGCACTAGAAGAGAAGACTAAGGTCACAATGGTCAAGAGCATTCATGGTCATAATCAACAATTATACAGGACCAAAGATTCTCTCTCAAAAAATTAATGAACAATTAAGACACCTAGGAACTATATATAGGAGAAACCCCTTTTGACTAAGGAGAACAATATTCAAACACTCAGATATACAGGTCCTGAGAACTACTTGACTTCCCTTGACAGTCATAGTTCTTGTATTCATAGTTCTCGTTAGAACATTGCTTACTTTTAAATTTTAATCACTTCCTCCCTCTCTAATATAAATAAAGAGCAATATAAATGGTATAATTTTTTAATACTCTCTTTAATAATTTTTTTTATAAATGAGAGGGCGAATGTTCAATAAAACAACTAAATAATCAAAGTATCAACAGGAAGCATGCCTACACACGCACACACACATTTATAATAATGAAATTAATCTAGCTAAGTGATCTCTAAGAGGATTATAAAAAAATATTAAAAACAAATTCCTTCTCCAAAATAAAATTTGATACCTAGTCTAAAAAAATATTGAGAGTGAAAAACATACTAATAACATTTTCTTAAAATAATCTATCACCAAGAAACTTATCTTAAAAAATGTTTATTTTAAAGAGGAATGTTCACTAAAGCATTACTAAAATGGATTTGTATTTTCTCTTTTTTTCTTCATCTAATTTACTCTCATATTATAAGAGAGAAAGAGACAAAAGTAAGTTTGCTTCAGTCTATAAGAAGTTAAGAACCATTAAGGTTTTTTTTTCTCTTTCTCTATGAGAGAAAACATAAGACAAAAAAAAAAAATCCAAGTTCATATTATAATAGCAGTTTTATTAATATTTTTTGTATTTATCTTGTATCCTCTACGAAAGATTTCTATTTTATTTTCTAAACATGTTTCTTTAATATTAATCAAACTAGGCGTTGATTGACAGGTTTAATTAAATAATGAGAATGCTAATCAGTGTTTTTATGATATTGATTAATAAATCAAAAATAAAAATTTTATATAAGAAAATGATGAAATTTTATATGAGAAAATGATGTTTTTACTATATTACTCTCTCCGTTCCTTATCTTTGATGTTTTTAACTATTTGTTTTTGTTTCAAAACAATGAGTGTTTTATAAACCCAATGTATAATTGACCAATTGTTTCCATATATACCCTTATATAGAACTAAGTTGATTTATCTTGAAAATACACAAAACTATCCATACTTAAATTCAGTCATAAAATGTTGCATGTTCCAAAACAAAAGTGGTGCTTGTAAATGACTTAGTGGAGTATGGAATATTTATTTAGATTAGTAAATACAGTTGGAATTTGTAAACAATTAATGGTAGAAATAAGGGTATATATTTTGGTATAAATATACACAAATTAATGATTTTTTAATTTATGTGTAGAAACCCTAAAACACTAAAAATAAGGAATGGAGTGAGTAAAACATTGGGTTTTCTATCATGTACAACTTTGTACAGGTTAAGAAACCCAAAAACAGCAACTATTTATTGGAAAACTAAGTATTTCAATTTTGAAAATAAAATACACAAGTTTCTATATGAATTTAATCTTTTGAGATCCTTAACATGTGCAAAGTTGCATATGATAGAAAAACTCTAAAAAGTTTTACATTTTTTGATATAAAATTTTCTTTTATTGATTTCTTAACCAATATCTCATGATACTAATTACTATCTCCGGTCCACAATATAAGAAATAAAACCCTAAAACACACGGATCAAGAAAATGTATTGAAATAAGTTAATTATAATTAATACTCATATAAATTTTCAAAAACACTTCTTCTGATTTTAATTAACATTCTGATGGCCTATAATTAATGATATTAATTAATAAGGATAATATTAAAAATTAATATTTAATATATATAAAAATTAATATATATTTTTTATATTTTAAAAAAAAGGATATATTTATTTTTTATATTATGGACAGAAGGTGGTAGCAACGGTCATTAGGTAGACTTCAAAAGAATTTAAGGCGTGGATTGACATGTACTGCATTCGCGTCATTTGGCTCTTTATGCAAAAGTTTCGGTCAAGACTCATGGGTCATGACGTGGTGTGGACGAAATTTTCTTGCATAATAAATACTTATTTGACTCATAAAAATATTTAACCTGAAATTGTTATCTCGTTTCCGGCAACATTAACACTTCGTTTGGAATCATAGAAAGAGGAAGGAAAAGAAAAGAGAGGAAAGAAAAAGAAGGGAAAAATGAGTTTTCCCTTGTTTGATTTGAAAGGAAAATGGATGGAAGAGGAAAAAAAATGAAGTAGGACCCACATATTTTTTTTCCATCTCATTTTGGGCGGAAAACTTGCTTATTCACGCAAACCAAGGAAACAAGAGGGGCTGGACAAGTACGGGCGTTGGACATGGCACTAAAGGACAAAAAAAGATTGGTTTTTTAGTTTTATTAAATTATTATATAAGGGTGTATACTCAATCAAACAATAGAAGAGAAAAGTTTTAATTTTCTTTCCACTCATTTTCTCTCCAATCAAACAATTAAATAATCCTCTCATTTTTCACTCTTTTTCTTTCCTCTTCCTTTGTTTCCCCTTGCTTTCTTTCCTCTCATTTTCTCTCCTACAACCAAACACAGCATAAAAATAAAATTATGGAAATATCGCAATGAGATGAGAATGTTAATAAAGTTACTAATAAATGATTTTAGGGTCTTGCTATCGAGCGACCTTAGGACATTACACCCTCCGGTCAATATTATAAGCAAAAAACCCTAAATTTTTTGGTTTAAAATATAAGCAAATTTTTTCGTACTTCCATCCAATTTAATGCTATTATTCCCAAAATACCCCCCACTTAATATAAATTATGTTTTCCAATACTCCTTGACATTATTCCCAAATTAATGCTGAATATAAAGGGTCATCTTCCAATTTAATGCTGACATTATTTTTCAATACTCCTTAACATATAAAAGGTCATCTTCCCTCCCATCCTTATTGAAAGTGGGATCTATTTAATACATATGTATTTTAAAGATGAAAATTGAAATTTTAGATGAACGGTAATTTAGGTAATAAGTCTAATTTTTTTAAAAAATTAAATGAGATTTATTAACTTCCTTAATATGTGTGTTTTATTTTATTTTTGCTTATAATAGTGAACAGAGGGAGTAGTTAAAAAATATATGAAAGAAAAATTTGTATTGAAAAACAAACTTTAACACTTTTCGATATATTAAATATACCATTTTCCATACAAAATTTCTTATTGATTCCTTAAACAATGTCCTAAGGGCACTTGATAATATTCTCCATAATTTTAATATGGCAAATGCTAACCAGTGTCGTAAGTACAATGTTTAAGAAAACAAAGATAGAAATTATACATTTAGAAGTGGTGTATTCAATTTTTTCAAAGAATAAAAGTTACAATTCTCAATGCAAAGTTTCTATTTTTTTTATTCCTTAATCAATACATGGATACTGATTAGTAAGACCTTTTTTAATATTTAGGACACTGAAGTAAAAATAAAATATTTCATTGATCTTCGCTTTTTTAAGACACGGATCAATACTCTTCTATTTTCCAGCATAAATTTGCATTTTAATTTCTTAACCGATATCCTCATAATTCAAATTATCATTTTCCTTTAATTATTCCTTTAGTTATAAGCAAAGTAATTGTATTTACGAAATATTTTTTTTTTTTTAAATATTTAGATAGTATTATCATTTTACATACATTTTATGTTTATTAATATTAGATATAAAGTTAGTAAATCATCAATTTCAAATAAAGAATAAAATTAAATAAAAATAGACAAATACTAACCTGTATCCTAAGATATATATTTTTTGTTTCCCAAGGTATCCTCCACACGCAATTGTGAAGACTAATCTCTCGAGATACTGAATAACATTGAAGGACTGACCTCTCCCTATCAGATTTTCTCCATACATAAGAGTCAAGGATCGAATCCCCGACCACTTGCTTAAAGGGGTTAAGCTTGTTACTAATTGGACCAACCACATGTTAGTCTGTATCCTAAGATATTGGTTAAAACATCAAAAATAAAAATTTGTATTGGAACGTGTTATATTCAAGAGCCAAGACATAAATATTTTATTTTTTAACTCTTTAATTATTATCCTTAAAACACTAGTTTATAAAGACTAGGGGTGTTCACGGGTCAGTTTGGTTCGGATTTGTTAATTTGCATGAAAAACAAATCCGAACCGATCAAAATCAATTAATTCGGTTCGGTTCGGATTTGCAATTTTTTTGCTAGGAAATTAGAACCAAACCAAACCATTAAAAAACGGATTGGTTCGGCTCGGATCGGACCAAAAAAATATTAAATTATTTAAATATTAAATATATAAAATATTAATTTATATATAAAAATAAAATATATTAAATATTAAAAATATATATAAATATAATAAATATCAATTATTAAAAATATATATAAATATTAAAATATAGTAATTGATTCGGTTCGATTTGAGTCGAATCCAAAATCCTCGAATCCGAGACCGAAGCAATTATTATCGTATTTGATTTGGTTTGATTCGGTTCGAATCCGAACACTAACACTCTGTTTGTTGGAAGAGAAGATGCGAAGAAAGAAGAAGAGAGAGGAGAAAAGGAGGAGAAAGAAGGCTTTTATCTCATTTGGAAGCGAAGAGAAAATGCTGAGAAAGAATAAAACAATGGTGGGACCCACATAAATCTTTTCTCCCCAGATTTGAGAAAAAAACGTGAAGGAAGCATGAAAGGAAGTATAGTGACAACTTTACCCTCATTGTTTTCTTAAACCCTAAACCCGAAGGAAGACTCCATTTGTGGGTGGTGCTGCCCACACCATCATTGACTATACCAGAAAATTCATTTACGGCTTCCACCATGAAAAGACTCAGATCTCACACTCTCACATCTTTCATCTCAAGTTTTATCTTTGCAATAAAACGATTTTTTCTAATTGTGGGGAAGAAACAGTGTGGATCTGATTGTGGGGGTGGGGAAAGCAGCTGTTAAGTGGATGGGTTTTGTGTGGAGAGAAAGGGAGTAACGTGGGTTTTTTTTTTTTTTTTTAATATATATTATATTATATATGTATAATATTTATTAAAAAATAATGTTTATTTTTTAAATATATCCATAAAAATATATTTGAAGTAATATTTATTATAAAATATATTTTTTTAACATATTCATAAAAAATTATATATATATATATTGTTATTAGATATGTATAATAAAAATAATATATTATTTTTAAATGAGGGACATTTATGTCATTTTATATATATTTCCTCATTTTTTTAATACATTATTTATCTTCTTTCTCTTCATTTTCTCTCATATTTCTCTTATAACAAACAACTCTTAAAATCCACTTATTTTCTCACCATCTTCTTTCTTCTCATTTCTCCTCCATACCAAACAAAGCATAAAAAAATCCGAACCAATTTAATTGGTTCGATTTAGATTTTCGAGTTCATCGGGTTGATCTAAACCAATGAATACCCCCAATAAAGACCCCATAAAAATAATTTGTCTATATAAATAAATGGGTTTTTCTATCATGTGCAACTTTGCATAGGTTAAGAAACCCAAAAGTGGCAACTATTTATTGAAAAAGTAAGCATTTCATTTTTGAAATAATAAAATATATAACTTCCTATATAAATTTATCATCTTGAGATCCTTAACCTGTACAAAATTGTACAGGATAGAAAAACCCTAAATAAATAAAAATAAATGAAGAAATATCCATTACAAAAGTGGATGACAAAGTGAGCGAGAGAACGGTGGGTAATGAAGATGCCAATGTGACATGGTCGAGAAGCCGCGTGCATTGTCGATCTGTCTTTCGCTCTTTCTCTCGTAAGAATGTTCCCTGGGGCTTTATCCAAGTTCCGTCATTCTCTCCTATTCTCGAGGCATTATAAGACAGGGTCCCACCTGTCAACTGGGTTCCTCCCCAATTCCTCTCTTCAAAATTGCCCACGTTTAATATTCTGGCTCCTTTTATTTTAAAATTAAAACTAATAATTATTTTGCGAATTGTATAGGAATTATTAAAATCTTAAACATTTAAAATTTAAAATAAAATAAAAATATTTATGAAAAATTTAAATTAAAAATAATACATACATAATTAATTTAAATAAAATATAAAAAACATATATTAAAAAATATATTTAATTTAGAATGAACATATCCATAATAATTTAAAAATTTAAACTTAAATATTCGAATAAAAATTAATAGTGACATGTGACATTTTATAAATCAAAGTAATTTAATATGTGTTTTTTTAACGTGTGCAATTTTGTACAGGTTAAGAAACTCAGAATAGTAAATTCATATGGAAACTTGTATATTTTATACTTTCAAAACTGAAATGCTTAGTTTTATAATAAATAGTTACTGTTTTTGGGTTTCTTAACATGTGCAAAGTTGCACATTATATAAAAATTCATTTAAGATATGCATGTTTGCTTTGTTTTCATATTCCTGTTTTCAATTCTTATTTTAAAAAATAATTACATCATCTTGCTTTCATTCTATTCCATATTTCCAAAGATTTGTGTAAGAAATAATGTAAACTACAAAATGTAATTGGAAAGCCCATTTATTTAATCAAAAAAGATATTTGAAAAAGAGAACAGGGGTGAGAGTTGATTACAAGTAGTGCATGTGTTACCACTCTACATTATTCATTCTATGAATTATACCTTAAATTAATTACGTAAGTTTAATAACTTTTAAATTATTCATTTCACCCAAAAAAATATTTATAAGGACATTAATTTTTGTGGGAAAATGAGTGCTGCTAGGGTTTTCGAGTCTCCCCCTGCCGCCCAAGGCAAAAGTGCCGAGGAGGAAGACCTCATTAAGCGTAGCAAGAAGAAAGTCCGATGCCGGGAAGAGCATGGGTACCATGATATTGTCGATCAGTCTGCATGCAACGTAACACAGCCTCCTCCGGCCTCGTATAAGGAGAAACTCTTAATCTTTTCGGAGAGGAGATTCCTGAAAAAGCGGATGTGAATTATATGAAAGATCGCTTTAAACTAAATGAGTTTACTAGTGATAAGAAAGAAAACGCCTCAGCCCATGGGGCAGTGCCTAATACATCTTTCTGATGAGGAATGGGAGACCTGGTCTCTCCCTTGGAGAAAAACTTTAGTAGTAAAACATATGGGAAAGCATATTAGTTTCAAATTTCTTGATAATTATCTGCAGAAGAACTGGGCTAAGAAGGGATCAATCAAGTTAGTTGACATGGCGGATGGTTTTTATCTGGTTCACTGCTCGAATGAGGAGGACTATAACTGGGCTCTCTTTGAAGGCCCCTGGAAGATTGCAGATCATTATCTTATCGTCCAAAGATGGCGTCCTTTCTTCCTTCAAAGCGTGGAAGTTTCTAGTAAGGTGACTGTGTGGCTGAGGATTCCCAAGCTTCCCTTTGAATTGTACCATGCCCAGTTCCTATGGCGTATTGGGTCCACTTTGGGCAATATGTTGAAAGTGGATAGATTAACTTCGATTCATTCTCATGGAAAGTTTGCTCGTATTTGTGTTGAGATGGATCTTGCTAAACCTCTCCCCTCTCACATTCTTATTAGAAGGTATAATCTAGTTATCGAGTATGAAGGATTGCACCAGATTTGTTTCCATTGCGGTCGTTATGGACACAAAGCTGACAAATGCCAAGAAATTCTGGAGCAGCATGAGCCTTCTGTCAATGTGGCAGGTTGTCCCAATCCGTCTCTGAAGGCAAATGATCATAGTCCAGTCAAGATAGTGGAACCGACAGAGATGGCTCAGAACCTTAATGGTTTAGTGGCGGCGGAGACTCATGGTACGATGGTCAGTGATAGGGCTGGCGTGGTGAAGGAAGTTGATGTAGATCAGCTGAATCTGTCTGTGAATAAAATTACGGAAATCAAGGAAGAGATGAGGATCGGTTCCTGGAATTTCGCCCAACGAGTTTTCTAGGCCAAAAAATCAGAAGGGTCAACAATTAAATGTTGCGAGGGAATATTTGAAAGAAAGACCACATAGAAAAGGAAAGGAGGAGGCCAATCCAATTTTTAATGGTGCTAGTAATCATGACGCTAATCATGGGAGGAATGCTAAATCCCAAGGATCTCGCTTTTTGATCCTAGGTGCTGCTAATGAAGATGACATATCCCAAAAAGATTCTGCCAGGGTGGGAGTTGATTTTGCTTTTAATACGTGACCATCTCAACCCCCCAAAGTGCAACGAGTAAGGAATCAGTATGGGGGCAAGAATCCTCAACCAGGCCCAAATAGTGATGTTAAGGGAAGGCCCAAAGTTCAAGGAAAGAAAAAAGGCCCAACCAAGGATCAGAAAATAGTAACGGTCCAAAAGAAAGAAACTGGCCATACCGCTGGAGGCTCTAGCAAGCACAATAGTTTTGACTTAGAGAATTTCAAAAGAATTCTCCAACGGCAACAGAACGATACTCTGAGTGCTTGTCTTAACTGGATGAACCCTCTTAAGGAAGTTGTAGTCAATCCAAATGAAGAAACATTGGCTTTCCTGGAAAGGCAGCAAGCTATCAAAGGTAAAGGTGTTGCTACTAAGGTAGACAAGACTGATGGTGAGTTAGAGAACTCGAGCAGAATGGATGTTGAACCCCAATCCAAATCCGACCCTGTTGCTCCTGGTTCAGGTCAGAAGAATGCTAGTGAGTCACTGCACTCTGTTGATGGCTCAAAGGGTGGTATGGAGGTTGAATAAGATAGCGATGTTGTTATGCATCAAAGTTGTCATGAGACTGCGTCTCACATGCTTGTTAAAAGTTCCCAATGAATTGTCTTATTTGGAACTGCAGAGGTACTGGAGGTAAGGAGTTCCCTTCTTTGGTCAGAGGTATTTCTAGAATTCATCACTTAGATTTTATCGCAATCATGAAGCCTAGGATAAGTGGTCATAATGCGGATAAGGTGATCAAGAAAATTGGTTTTGCTAATGTTGCTAAAGTGGATGCACAAGGTTTTTCTGGAGGCATTTGGTGCCTTTGGAAGAGTTCTTGCCCTCCAATCTCTGTCCATTCTTCCTCCAGGTACTGTGTCCATTTGATTGTTAATCCCAACTCCCCATATTTTTGTTTTTTTCAATTATATATGCTAGTCCTAATAACTATCAAAGGCTTGAAGTTTGGAAGGAGATTTCTGATTTTAAAGCCACCTTAACTGCCCCTTGGTGCCTTGCTGGGGACTTCAACCAGGTTATTTTTGACTGGGAAAAACAGGGAGGGGGACCTGATCAACACTACTGGTAGCTCTGCCTTCGCCTCTTGCATTGACTCTTGCCAGCTTCTAGATTTGGGTTTTAAAGGTCAGTCGTTTACTTGGAAGAAGGGAAATCTTCAGGAGAGGTTAGACAGGGTTCTCTGTAGTTCTTGTTGGCAGCAGAAGTTTCCTAACAGTACTGTAACTCATTTTCCTATCTCCTCCTCTGATCATTGTGGCCTTTGGCTTCGTTTGTCTCCTGATTCTGGTAGTCAAAGGAGAAATTATTTTAAGTTTTTGGGCCCTTGGATTGAGCATGATGATTTTGAAAATCAAGTTAGAGCTTCTTAGGTGCCCTCGAATGAGTGGAATGCAAATATCACCAGAATGACTTCTAATCTGAAACTCTGGAATAAACAGGTCTTCAAGAATATTTTCAGGAGGAAGGAAAAGATCATCATAAGATTAGAAGGGATAAATAATAAACTTATGTCAGAGGATAATGTCAAGCTTGTGAAACTTAGAAGCGAGCTATGGAAGGAGTATAACTTAATTGTTAATCAAGAGGAACATTATTGGGTTTATCAGGCAAGGTGCAAATGGCTTTCCCACGGTGATAAAAATACTGGTTTCTTTCATCATTACTCCCTTAGTAGAAGAAGGAAGAATCGCATAGCTGCTCTTATCAATAATGATGGGGATTGGATCTATGTTGAAGGGGATTTGCAGATTCTGGTGATGGATTTTTTTCCTTAATCTATATTCCTCAACTGGCTTGGACTCATTTGTTTTCCAAACTCAAACTAGGTTCCATGTGATTGATGAGAGTGACTTGACTATGATCAGTAGTAATATTTCTCTGGAAGAGACAAAGAGGGCATTGTTCAGTATGAAGAATCTCAAAGCTCCCGGGCCCGATGGCTATCACCCTATTTTCTTCAAATCTCAGTGGAGCACTGTTGGTCCCTCTTTTCACAGGTTTATCTGTGACTGTTTTCAATAACCCAATTTAATTTAGAATGTGAACCAAACTCTCCTAACATTGATCCCAAAATGTGATGATCCGACTAAGGTCTCTCAGTTTATACCGATTGCATTATGTAATGTGGTGTACAAAACCATCACCAAGGTGTTAGCTCAAAGATTGAGAACTATCATGCCTTATGTGGTCTCAGATAACCAGAGCAGTTTCATTCCCGGAAGGTCTACAGTGGACAATATTCTAGTGTTACAAGAATTGATCCACTCCCTTAAACAATTGAGAGGTAAAAAAGCTATATGATTTTGAAGCTGGACTTAGAGAAGGCATATGATCGGATGGAGTGGAGTTTTGTTATGGACTCTCTTCAATGTTTGGGGATTCCTAATGAGGTGCAGTCCATCATTTATCACTGTATTTCTTCAGCTTCTATGAGTGTCAACTGGAATGGAAATGTAAATGATACCTTCTCCTCTTCTAGGGGCCTTAGACAAGGAGATCCGATTTCCTTGTATCTTTTTGTTCTTTGCCTTGAGAGATTGGGCTATAAAATCAAAGATGCTGTTTTGAGGGGGGACTGGATTCCTTTTAGCTTCGGTAGAGGCAATAGTCCCAAACTTCCTCACATGTGCTTTGCCGATGATTTGATTTTGGTAGCTGAGGCCTTTATTAATCAGCTAAATGTTATCATGGATATTATCCATGAGTTCTGTGCTGTCTCTGGCCAAAAAATAAACCTAGACAAGTCTCAGCTCTTCTTTTCCCAGAATGTGGCCGAAACACAAATGGAATCCCTGAGCCAGGCTATTGGTGTGCAAACTACCAAAGACTTGGGGCATTATCTTGGTGTTCCTTTAATCCATCAAAGAATGTCAAAGAACTGATTTATCTTTTTACTTGATAAGATGAGGAAGAAGTTAAATGGGTGGAAGGCTAAATCCCTCTCTTTTGTTGGTAGAGTCACCCTTGCTCAAGCCTCTCTGCTGAGTATACCGGAGTATGTTTTTCAGTCTTCTCAGATTTCGGTTTCGGTTTATATGGAAGCAGAGAAAATTTGCAGAGATTTTATATGGGGCTTAACTGCTGATTTGCGAAAATGTCACCTGATTTCCTGGAATAAGCTTTGCTATCCAAAAGAAGAGGGTGGTTTGGGTTTTAGAAATCTGCAAATGTTGAATAAAACTCACATGATGAAACTGACTTGGAGTATGCTTGTTGACTCCAATAAGTTATGGGTCAGAGTTATGAAAGCAAAGTACTCTTGTGGTTTAAACACTGTTCTTGTCTTTAAACACAAATCTTCTTCTACTAGCACTTGGAAAGTGATTATAAACTCCTGGGAGTTGGTTAAAAAGAATGTTACTTGGATTGTTAAAAATGGCCATGATATCAAATTTTGGAAAGATTGTTGGATTCCGGGTTATGCCTCTCTTTATGAAATTCTTGGTGATTTATGTCCTGCTGAGGAAATCAACTTCCCTGTGATCCACTATGCCCTTAATGGTTCTTGGAATTGGTCTAGAATTAGGCAGCATGTTCCTTTTGAAATTTGTGACAGAATTGCAACCCTTTCCCCTCCTTCTCCAGGAGATCGTGATTTCCCTTGCTGGAGACTCTCTTCTGATGGGTTTTTTACCCTGAAATCAGCTTATGACTCCCTTGGCCAGCATCATGATGATCCTGCACAGCATAACCATATCTTCAAGAAGGTGTGGAGTTGGTGTGGCCCGAATAGAGTCAAAGCCTTTCTTTGGAAAGTTACCCACGCAAAGCTCATGACTAACGAAGAGCGTAGTAAGAGAGGTATGACTTCTTGTGATATGTGCCCTCGTTGTAATTCTTGTCCTGAAACTATTATGCATATGCTTAGGAACTGCCATGATGTTAAGAATTGGTGGTCTAACATTATTGATCCTGACCTTTGGAGCACGTTCTTCAGTTGTGGCATGTATAACTGGCTTGATTGGAACTTGTCTTCTAGCTTGGTGGGAGACCATATGGTTCATTGGCCTATCTACTTTGGGCTTGCGTTAAATGAGGTTTGGAGGGATAGAAATTCCCTGGTTTTTTTCCAATTCTTCTCAGTTAGGAAGACACATGTATTTCCAGGTTCATGCGCAAATGAATTTTATTGTGCAGCAGCAAAAGTGCACCGATCCTAGCACTGATAGCAGACACCGGACTATTGAAGTTGCTTGGCAGGCCCCCCCGGATGGATGTTCCAAAATCAATGTGGATGGGTCTTGCATTTCCAGCACAGGGAGTGCCGCCTGTGGTGGTCTTGCGAGGGATTCTTTGGGGCGCTTCATCAAAGGTTTCTACCTTAGAGTGGTAGCTTGCAATGCTACATGGGCTAAACTTTGGGGTCTAAGAAATGGAATCAAGCTTGCTAGGGACCTTGGCATCAATTGGGTTATCTTTGAGATGGATTCTAAAATCATTGTGGACATGGTTATTTTGGGTTCAACCCATATCTCATTCCTTCAACCTCTTCTCCAAGAGGTCATTTCTCTCCTCCATCTTCCAGATTGGACAACTTCAGTGAATCATATCTATCGGGAAGCCAATCAATGTGTGGACTTATTGGCTAGAAGAGGGCACGTTTCCTCCTATGAGGGGGTTTGGTTGGATAGTAGTTTTTCTACGCTTAATTTACTTTTGTTGAATGATGTTAGAAGTGGCTCTTTACCTCGGGTAATTTAGTTTTGTTTCCTTCCCTGTATTTATCAAAAAATAAATAAATATAGATTTATAAGAATAAAAGGATTATTAATTAACATCAACTATGACTTTGTGTTTACAAAAAAATAAATAAAATAAAAAGGATAAAAAGATAATTGATTTTCATTTATATTTTTTCTTATTTTTCTTATTTTCTTAGTCTTAAAAATAATTTTTAAATAATAATAAGAGTACTATGGTATAATATTTATAAAAGTAAATTAGGATAATTTAAGAAAAAATAGTTTTTGCTTGGTCTTTTGGATTTTTCAAATTACCCGATTTCTTATTTTATGCATGGACAAACCCTATGCGAAGTTGCACATGACATATAAATTTATAAAGCATTCTAGAATCTTAAAGGATTGAGCATGACACTTGAGTTCATAGAGCAAATCAAAACTAGAAAAGGAATGCGTCTCGCTTTAAAAAAAAAAAGGAAACAAAAGACGTTTGTTTGCCAAAATTGACATTGACGTGAAGCTAGTAACAAAAAGCAAGTTCCACTCTTCTATGTGTGAATCAACCTACAGAATCAAAAAATTAATTACCATTACATGTTTAATTTAGTAAAAGGTTAAAGAAGCAAAATAAAACACATAGGGGGACTTATGGTCTTGAAGCTTCCATCGCAACTTCTCAGGTAATTTTTGAAAAAGCTCAAGAAATCGCGTGATTACCTTCCAAACTCAACCTACAGAATAAAAAATAAAAATATTTATCAATACATGTTTTGTAAAAAGGTTAAAGAAGCAAATTAACCAGATAAAACACATAGGTTGCTAAGAGGAATCTTCCAATAGAAGCTTGTGGCAAACGCGCGGTGAAAGAGACTTTAAGTAACTCATGTAACTCTAAGTTACCATTTAACAACAATGAAAGAGACTTTAAATAACTCACGTAACCCTAAGTATTTCAAATGATAGAGGTGAAGAGACTTACCAGAGAAGACGGAGAGAGTTGGTTGCTAGGTGGGAAAGAAAGCAACTGAGAGAGAGAACGAGTGTAATAGTGGGGGAGAGAGTTTGAGTTTAATTTGAAAGAGGAGAGAGAGAGAGAGTAATAGTGGTCACATTCTTTTAATATAGCTATTTTGATTTGATGGACCGTACCTTTAATAGCGCATTGGGTGGGAAGCGCTATTAAAAATTATACATTTAACAATGCTTCCCTGGAGAAACACTATTATATCATCATATCACAAATTTTAGCGAGAATGATACCAAGTGGCAGAGCACGACTTCACGTTTTCCTCTTCTCTATCTCCGCTAACGTTGCAACTTCTATTAATGATTTCTCTTTAATGACGCACGACTGCCGTACGTCTTCCTCTTCTCCATCTCCACTAACGTTGCAACTTCTATTAATGATTTCTCTTTGAAAACGCACGACTACACTATGTCTTCCTCTTCTCCATCTCCACTAACATTGTAACTTCTATTTATGGTATCTCTTTGAAAACACACAACTGGTCTGCTTCGCACGTCTTCTCTATAAAAAGGGCTCTTTCTGGTAAACCAAGTAACCATTACTTTAATTCATTCTTAGAATAATTAACTTCCAAAAATAGCCCTCAAATCTTCTATGCATAACATTACACCCATCAAGGAAATTGATCTTGAAGAGCTCAAAACTAATGGATTTGATGTTACTACAAGGTTGTGGCTCAAGGGTGGAAATATTTCTTCAAAATTGATCATCCCATCCCTGCGATATAACATCAGGAGTTATGTTCTAACACCGAGATCAAAGTCAACAGATCCATCGGCGCGGAAGTAGCTAAAAAACTAGTGACAATCAATGAGGGTTATATTGCTTCCATAACAACGTGCTCCCCAAAGCGGTTTACATAACATAAAGAAAACATGCTTCTTCTTCTTCTTCTTCTTCTTCTTCTTCTTCTTCTTCTTCTTCTTCTTCTTCTTCTTCTTCTTCATTGGCAGATCTAAGTGTCGATGGAAGGGAGCTGCTACGGCGAGGCAGTGATGGAGATCTGGGCAAAACGGAAGCAGAGACAGTGATGTGTGAGGCCCATTAGCGGCACGGCGGTGACTGGTGGTGGTGAAGCGACGGTGAAACGAGTAACGCCTATGTCTTCACGCGCCTTCACACCGGTCTCTCCTTTTGGCGTCCGCGAACGTTGCCAGAGTAGGGGAGCGAGAGATTGAAAGAGGAAAGATAATAGTAACCGAGCGGCGGCTAAGGTGGTGGTGTAGGGCGGTGACGCTAGGGTTGTTTATGTTGGTAATGAGACTACAAGAGATTGAGAGAGCCGGAGAAGGAGAGGAATGACTGAACGAAAATATTGGGCAATTGGGGAACGAGAGTCTGAGAAATTTTGAGAAACGTTTGTAATTATTGGGGAATTGGAAAGGATAAGGATAGGATTTATAAAGAGCCAATGGAAATGAAGGGAAATTAGAGGGCAACCAATGAAATTGCCGAACCCGCCCGCCAAAATTCATGTGTAACAGAACTGAGGAACCAATGACCCGCATGCTCGACTTTACCCGTTTGTCCAGCAGCTGTTACTCTCGGGTAACTTAGGTCAGGGTCGGGTCGAGTAGTTTTGTCCAACCCTAGTGCGCACCAATAAAGCCCATACAGATGAAAAATATACTAGAGGAGACCTCTATAAGGACACCTCAAAGGCAGAGGAAAACAACCACTTTGGCACACATATTTGACATAGAGCCTGAAGGATCATCTAGGATTCTTCAGGCTTTCTGGTTCTTGTTCGAAAAACAAGTTCACTTTATATGAGCTTTCCCCTATTTCATATTATACCAAGTTAAGTATTTTTAACATGTGCATATTTAAATCTTTCAATGGAAATTAAGGATTTAACAAAGAAATCAAAGCTGATTGATTGGAAAGAATTAAAATTGTATGAAATTAGGTTAAAAGGTGAAGAAAACAAAATAAAAAGGGCAAGATGAAGCACTCTTTTCTGGGGGTGTATGGACGGTGATGTTATATGTAACACCCCGTTTTCTAGCGTCGTAACTGGTAATTATTTTCTGTATTTTAATAGGGATCCAAAAAATGATTTTTAGGAAAACAAAATCATAGTTGAAACCTTCTATATCGAAGGAAGTTATGGTTAAATTTTGGGTTTAAAACTCAGACGGAAATGGTCTGCGTTTTTACTGACAGTATAGTTTTATACCAGCAGACACCCTAATTTGACCCGAGACTGAAAAATTCTAGATTTTATCCTAATTTTAGTGATAAAGTCTATTTCTAAAATTTTCAAACAAAAATAAAATATTTTATTTTATTCAGGCAAATTTTGAAGAAAAATGCACGAAAAACCCTAACCGGGTAAAAGTTGGATCCGGATATGAAACTGCAAAGGTATGCATGAGGACCGAGATGATGAGACCACATGGATGACTCACCCCATGAGTCACATGGTGAGTCACCAAATGTCATGATGGGTTTTTGGGAAATATCTCAAAAAATCCATAAATGTCTGATTTTATATGTAAAAAGACCAAAATGCCCTTGATCCTTTTTTTAAATTTCAATTTGATCGAACAAGTTTTGGACCCTTTTGCCCTCCATAATTTTGACCCCCTCTCTCACATAAACATCCATCCAACATTCATTTTACTTAAAACACCTAAAGTCCTTTAGTTTCTAAGTTTTAAAAATCAAAGTCTTGGTTTTAGTTTCCTCTCAAATGTTCTTCACACGTTCTTCATTTCTCTCTCATTTTCCACCTGTAACACCCCGTTTTTTGTTAAGTGCTTTATGTATGCTTGTTTGTTTGGTTAAGCCTTAGGAGTTAGCTTAGAGTTGTGTTGAGGGCTAAGTGGGATTTCTAGGCTTAAAATCCCTTTCTGGTACATGAGCACGACCATGCTTATGTCCAGCACACCCGTGCTTGAGGCACGCGTCTTGTGACTGTCTGAGTGAGCACGACCGTGCTCAGTGGATAACCGCGTCTCACTGACGCTAAGTTGAGCACGACCGTGCTCAACAAGGAGCACAATCGTGCTTGGGTCTGAGCCTTTATAAATATAACAGAACGCGAGGGTTTTCGTGTGAAACCCTATTTTGGTACTTGCTCTAGTTTTGGGAGGGAAGTAGCGCGATAATGTCGTTTAAGGTAACGTGTTCATCCCTCTCTCTTAGTCTCTTTTCTATTATTAGATCTAGAGACTAATTGATTGTCCTCCTCTTGTTTGGCCAAGGCTTGGGAAACTCGTCGAGCCACTCAAGGGAACGTGTCTAGCTTGTCCACATCAGCATTGTTTGGGAATCTTCATACTAGGTATGTGGAGAAGGGCTAGTATGAACATGTAGGCTATGGGGTAGCGTAAGATGAAGGTTAACCCATGACCGTTTGCATGCTATTTGTTTAATTGATGTTGTATGCTCATGTGTATTGTTGCCTTGATAATTGGTATGCTTACTGTTGTTGTTATTGATGTTTATTCCATGAATATGTTGTTTGATGATGTTAACATGTTTGATGAATGCCATGAGTGAATGTTCATGATAATTGAATGCTATGATGATGATGTTGTTTGATTAGAATGCTGCCATGATAGTGATGATTTAAAAACTAAAGGGAATTTTTGAATAAGACTTAGGAAGTTGAGAGTTGGTGAGGAAAATCGTGAGAAGTTGCTTTACCTTATTTTTTTTATAAACGAGTTACTAAAAAGAAACAGTCTTGAAAATATTTTGCTTTATTAAAGAAAAGAAAAAGAAATCCCTCAAAGTGTTGGACTTTTCAAACAATGTTTCTATTGAAAGTTGCTCAAATCGAGAATCTTTAAAAAAATATTTCAACAATGAAACCTTTAGAAAAGGCTTTTAAAGCCAAATCATTTGAAAATGAAATTGAGGAATAAGTTTTTTAGAAATAACTCTGAATGAAAGCGTTTGGTTTTTTTTTTTGATATTTTTAAAAAAAAGGATATTTATTTCAAGCGGTGGACTTTTCAAACAAGTCTCTTTTATTAAAAGTTTTCACATAATGGAATCTGTAGAAAATATTTTTCTTTTCATGTCATAATCCTTTTGGAATGATTTTTTTATTTTTTGAGGATTTAACTTTTGGAAATGAATTTACAAGGAAAAGATTTCCTGGAAATCGTTTTAAAGGCGAAAATGCTTTTGGTTAATGCCAAAAGATTTTTGAGTTTTGTTTTCAAGTTTTAAGTTAACTAAAATGAAACTGGTGATTACCTTTCACTTTGTGAATTACGTGAACCTAGTTACCGAGATGTCGGGCTAGAGTATTTTGAGTTGAACACCTGGACTTCGCGTCCCGTGTTATGTATGAATGGACTTAGTGTCCTATATCTGCGAACCTAGCGACCAATGATTCGGCCTAGAGTTTCGTCAGTTGAGCACTCGGACTATGTGTCCTGTGTTTTGGTACGAACAGACTTTGTGTCCTATGTACTATGCGAGTCTAATGTCTACGATATCGACCTAGTACTTGTGGATTGAGCACTCGCACTATGAGTCGTGAGCTTTGTGCTTCGACAAGAAAGAACAAAAGAAAAAGAAAACAGAAAATCAACTGTTTTACATGCATGAATTGGCAGATGTTCCATGGTTTTCAAGCTACAATCCATTGTTGATTGACAATTTGAACCAGTTAGGGTCACTGGGTCTGTAGGAACATCTCGGTTTGAGATCCCACAGGAGGCCGATGGTTAGCAACCTCGTGTCGTGGTAACAATTGCCAAACACGGATGGACTTAAGCAGAGACTGGACAACATTATTTAGGTTGAGACCTAATACCCTTGAAAAATTGGAGCTCAGACCTAAATTGAGAGGCCGACCTCTGAGAACAATTGTGTTATAGGAGTATTGCGGCCTATCGCTAGACGAAGGGAAGTTAACACCTCCGGAGATTTAGAAATAGAAAGTGGATTATTGAAGTCTCATGCAATTTTCCAACTCAAAATGATTGTTAGAGTATAATTCTCGTGTGGGTTTTAATGAATTGAGGCTTTGTTATGCGGATGCTTTACTTATATATCACTGTATTTATATGTTTCTGCTTTTTGTGTTGCTCATGCCGCTATCCTGATAAACTTGTGTACGAGTATCTCACCCTTTCTATGTATCTGTTGGATCTTCTGTTGTGTTCGTTGTCATGTGTTCAAATGCTACACAACGGTCCCTCAGATCATCCAGGGACCATGGAGCTGGAATTCCTTGAAGCCGACGATGAAGTCGCGGGTGGGAGAGTTTAGTTTGGTGGCGTATCGAGTAATGAGGAAGAGGATGATCCCTCTTAAGCCTCTAGTAGTGAGAATGTCGTTGGATAGTTCTCCAACGGACATCTCTAGGTTTGACCAGCTGTGAAGCCTTCTTTTTGGTATAAGAGTTTCAGAGTCCTCTTCTATGTTGTTTTATTTTGGAATGTTATGACTCCTTTATTTCCTTTTGAATAACTGTAATGATGTATATTTGAACACGTTTATGCTTCGGCGAGAAATCTTTTTTTTTTTTTTTATCGTATGGATGGTTATGTTTCAATGTATATGGTGTAGTTTGAATACATTGCCCATATGCTTTAAGTGTTTGCTTTATGAAGAAAAATTTTAAAAATTTTAGACCTATTTTCGAACGTAGTTATTTACCTATATTAAATTTCGAAAGCAACCAGCGTTTATTTTCTTTTTAAGTTTCCGCAACGAGTTAAACATGTAGCACCGAGGGTGTTGAGACCTCATAAGTCTAAAACACATTCAAAGTGTAAATCCTCTATGTTTTGATGATTCCAAATAGTTCAAGTATGGTAATATTGAACCAAATGAAATTACTGATATATTTGATAAGTGTGCAGGAAAATAGACTTGAAGTCACTCGTCTAAATTTCACCCGTCTACTTTTAGTAGAAGCTCAGCAGTGACTCGTCTAAGTTTCACTCGTCTAAAAAATTAGTCAAAGAAAGTCAACGCTCAAGAAAGACTAAGCTCAGTTGATGACGTGGCAAGAAGCATGCGTCTAAGTTTGGCTCAGCTGACCACCCGTCTAACTTTTGGAACAAGCTTTCACCCGTCTAAGTTTCTGAACAAGCTTTCACCCGTCTAAGTTTTTGGATGACTTTCACTCGTCTAAAAATTCTCATTACTGACACCAAGTCAGTATGTCAGAAATCAAGTCCGAGTCACCATATTCAAAATTATAGGCCATCCTTGAGGATCTCGAAGACCTATGGACAATAGCTCGAAGGACAGAGAATAAAGAACGTTGTTTCAAGGTTTTAAGGAATAAACACGCTATCTCTGCACCACTGCAGTAACCTTTTGCCTATTCCAGTACTAAGTAAAAGTACTTTATGGAAAAGTAAACTGATGTTGCACTGAAAGAGGAAAGCTCTCTGCAACAAGTACAAGAAGCCTGCTACCATATACTCTGAAAAGAACAGCTGCTCAGTTTAAAGTGTACTCTTGGACACTCTTGACAATGCCCAATGTTTTCAAGCATTTAATGAATACTCAGAACGACTCTTTGGCATTAAATGGTGTCTCAGAAAGCTCAAGTCAGATGAACACACTTTCTGAAGCTGTGTCAAACGGATCTCTTGATTGAAGCCTTTAAATAGATCAAACAATGAAGATGAAGATAAGAAGTTGAATATCAAAAGAACTCTGCACAGAAGCATTTACTCTCTTCATTAACTTCTTCATTCCTTCATTGAATATATACTCAATCATTAGATATAAATTCGCAGTCTTTCATACTTCATATTTATTCCACTCTCTGAGTGTGATCTGAAAGACTTGCAAGTTGTATTAAATATACAAACCTTCTATCTCTTACTGTTTTTGAGCCTGAAGAGGCTAGGTGAGAAAAGAATACTTGTTTGAGTGTTGAGCCTGAAGAGGCTAGGTGTGCAAAGAATACTTGTACTGTAATTTACTCAGTTATAGTGGAAACTTGGTGCTGCCAAGAAACTGGACGTAGCCCTGTGGATTTTGGGGTGAACCAGTATAAATCTCTTGAGTGATATTTCTTCTCCCTTATCTTTTAATTTGTTTGAGTATTGTTTCAGTCTTAGCTTTTTAACTTGGGGAGTTAATACTGTGGTTATCAAACTCTTTTTAACCTTCTTGGTTTGTGTGTACTATTCTGTTTTAATATTAGACGTTTCACTCGTCTAATCCTCTCTTAATCAAACCTTCTTGCTGTGCCTGCGAAAATCTTTTTAAGTAACCGAAAAAGTTGGTAAACACAATTCAACCCCCCTTCTTGTGTTCACTTTGGTTATTTCAGTTGGTATCAGAGCTCAGCCTCTGGGTTGAGCACTTAACAGTGTAGAGGAAAAGATCTTGGAGATGGCAGGAGAAACCAGTGGAAGCAAGAACCATGCTGGAGAAGGATCCTCAATGTCGAGACCTCCTTTCTTCAATGGAGAGGACTACATCTACTGGAAAGAAAAGATGAAGTGGTTTTTACAATCCACTAACTCTGATCTTTGGGATATTATCGATGAAGGTCCTTTTGTCCCTAAAGATGACAAAGGAGAGGAAGTTCCTAAAGCAAACATGACCACTGATCAAAGAACAAAGTGGCAGCTTAATGCCAAAGCTAGATATGCAATCATGTGTGCTCTAAGCAGAGAAGAATTTGAAAAAGTCTGTGCTTGTGAATCTGCAAAAGAAATGTGGGACTCACTAGCTATTGCTCATGAAGGAACTAGCAAAGTCAAAGAAACAAAAGTCAGCATGCTTGTCAGAAAGTATGAGCTGTTCAAAATGGAGGAAGGTGAAACTATTGGTCAAATGTATGGAAGGTTTCAAACCATAACCAATGGATTGAAATCTCTGGGAAAAATTTACAAGACTGAGGAACACATTCAAAAGATTCTCAGAAGTCTTCCAAAACAATGGAGACCACTTGTAACTGCTGTGTCTCAGGCCAAGGATCTAACAACAATGAAGCTTGATGAGCTTCTTGGGACCCTTCAGATTCATGAACAAGAACTGATTGAAGAGAACAATGGAAAGAAAAACAAGTCCATTGCACTCAAAGCTGACAAGAAGTCATCTAAGGGAGCAAGTTCAAAAGCTCTCAAAGCAGATGAATCTTCAGAAGAATCTGGAGAATCAAATGAGGATGACTCAGATGATGAAGATGATGAACTGTCTCTCTTCACCAGAAAAATGAAGAAGCTCTGGAAGAAAAGAAACTTCAGAAAAGACAAACCCTTCAGGCGCTTCAACAAAGACAAGCATAACAAGGATAGTGGATCTAATGACAGAAATGTCATTGTATGCTATGAATGTAAAAAGCCTAGTCACATCAAGGCAGAATGCCCTCAAATCAAAAAGCAATCTTCCAAGAAATTCTTCAACAAGAAAAAGAAAGGAATGATGGCTACTTGGGAAGATCTTGATGAAAGCTCCACTGAAAGTGAAGGAGAGGAGCTTGAAGCAAACCTCTGCCTTATGGCTGATACAGATTCAGAATCAGAAACTGAGGTACATTCTGAACTTGAAAAATTGAATGATGCCTATGATGAACTTTTGGAAGAATCCAACTATATATCTAAAGCTTTTAGATCCCTCAAGAGACAGTATGCTAAACTCTCTAATGAGTACACACAGAAATCTCTAGAGTGTGAAAAGTTAGCTGAAGAGAATAGTAAACTTAAGACTGAAAAGTCTGAAGTTGAGATCTCAGTTGAAACTCTACCATCTGAAGAAGTAACTAAACTTCAACAGAAAGTAGAAGAGCTCACCTCAGATCTTGCCAAGTTTGTTAATGGTAGAGATAATCTGACTAAACTCTTAGGAAGTCAGAGGCACTCCCTTAACAAAGAAGGTATTGGATATTCCAATCAAGATCATCATAAAGGATCAACAAAGTTTTCAAATGCAGCTGTTAAATCTATATGTTCCTACTGTGGAAAAGCTGGACATATCATGTCTAAGTGTATTCACAAAAAGAGAAGGAAGTCTTTACAGACTCCTCACACTAACAAAAAAGGACCCAAGAAAATATGGGTACCTAAGGTCATGATCATTCCTGTTGCAGACATTCTCAACAGAACAAAGCAAACACCTGTCATGGTATCTGGACAGTGGATGCTCGCGACACATGACAGGCGAAAGGTCTATGTTCCTAGACCTCCAACCTAAGAAAGGTGGACATGTAACTTTTGGTGGCAACCAGAAAGGAAAAGTTGTTGGTTTAGGTAAAATTGGTGGTAAACCTCCCTTACCTGTTATTCATAATGTGTTATTTGTGAAAGGATTAAAACATAATCTGCTTAGCATAAGTCAATTATGTGACAGTGGACTTTCTGTATCTTTTTCTAAGGATGCATGCATGGTCAATGACTGTAATGGAAAAACCCTCTTTTCTGCTAAAAGGCAAAACAATCTGTATAAGATTGACATGACTGAACTTTCAGATCAAAGTGTAACATGCTTTATGTCTAAAGAGGATGAAAAATGGCTGTGGCATAAGAAATTAGGACATGTTAGTATGAAGCAAATTTCAAAATTGAAAAAGCATAACCTTGTGAGAGGATTGCCTGATATTTCTTTTAAGAAAGATATTTTGTGTGATGCATGTCAGAGAGGTAAACAAGTAAAATCAAGTTTCAAATCTAAGATAGAAGTCACATCCTCTAGACCTTTGCAACTGTTACACATGGATCTGTTTGGACCAGTTAGTGTAGCTAGCCTAGGTGGAAAGAAATATGGTTTTGTCATAGTTGATGACTATTCTAGATTTACATGGGTACTCTTCTTAACCCACAAGGATGAATCTTATAAGGCATTTTCAGTATTCAGTAAAAGAGTACAAAATGAGCAAGGTTTCTGTATCTCTGCTATAAGAAGTGATCATGGAGGAGAATTTGAAAATGAGCAGTTCAAACTGTTCTGTGAGGAAAATGGTATTTCTCACAATTTCTCTGCACCTAGAACTCCACAACAAAATGGAGTAGTCGAGAGAAAGAACAGATCTCTTCAAGAGATGGGAAGAACAATGCTAAATGAAAATAATCTTCCTAAGTACTTCTGGGCAGAAGCCATTAACACTGCTTGTTATGTACAAAACAGAATACTGATCAGGCCTATTCTAAATAAGACTCCTTATGAATTGTGGAAAGACAGAAAACCAAACATATCATATTTTCATGCATTTGGTTGTGAATGTTATATTCTCAACACAAAAGATCATCTTGGTAAATTTGATTCTAAAGTAGATAAAGGAATATTTATTGGTTATTCTGAGATGTCTAAAGCTTTTAGAATTTTCAATTCTAGAACTTCTGTTGTAGAAGAATCAATTCATGTAAAGTTTAATGATGGTTTGAAGACTGATAGGGAACTATCAGATCTAGAAGATGATGTTGCAGGTATTGAACTCAATCCTATAGTAGAAGAATCTTTAGACAAGTCAAAAGTAGACGTATCTGAAATACAGACTGATGCTGATAAGTCTGAAACTCAGACTCTAAAGAAAGATTGGAAATTCAAGACCTATCATCCAGAAAATCTCATCATTGGAAGTCCATCTCAAGGAGTTAGAACCAGATCTGCCTTCAATGAAAACAACAACATGGCCTTCATATCAGATTTGGAACCTAAAAAGATTGAAGAAGCTCTGCAAGATGAAAGCTGGATTTTAGCCATGCAAGAAGAGCTAAATCAGTTCAAAAGGAATGATGTCTGGTCACTAGTTTCTAAACCCAAAGAGAAAACCATTATTGGAACCAGATGGGTGTTTAGAAACAAACTAGATGAAGATGGAAAAGTGGTAAGGAACAAGGCAAGACTAGTTGCTCAAGGTTACAATCAACAGGAAGGTATTGATTTCACTGAAACTTTTGCTCCTATAGCTAGACTAGAAGCAATTAGGATTCTTATGTCATATGCTGCACAACATGATATAACTCTTTATCAAATGGATGTTAAAAGTGCTTTTCTAAATGGAATAATTGAGGAGGAAGTTTATGTCAAGCAACCTCCAGGTTTTGAGGACTCTGAAAATCCTCACCATGTCTATAAGCTTAAGAAAGCTCTATATGGACTCAAACAAGCTCCTAGAGCTTGGTATGATAGATTAAGCACATATCTAATGGAAAATAACTTCATTAGAGGAAAAGTAGACACTACACTTTTCAAGAAATGCTCAAGAAGAGACTTTATAGTAGTACAGATCTATGTTGATGATATTATATTTGGTGCTACTAATGAAAAGCTCTGCAAAGAGTTCTCTGAGTTGATGCAGAATGAATTTGAAATGAGCATGATGGGAGAGTTGAAGTTCTTCCTTGGTCTTCAAATAAAACAGTCAAATGATGGAATCTATATCCATCAACAGAAGTACACCAAGGAGCTTCTGAAAAAGTACAAAATGGAAAATTCAAAGCCTATGAGTACTCCTATGCATCCAACAGTTGTTCTAAACAAGGATGAGGAAGGTAAAAAGGTAGATCAAACTGTCTACCGAGGTATGATTGGATCTTTGCTATATTTAACTGCTAGCAGACCTGATATTCAATTCAGTGTCTGTCTCTGTGCTAGATTTCAATCTGACCCTAAGGAATCTCATTATAAGGCTGTCAAAAGAATTTTCAGATATTTAATTGGAACCACTAACCTTGGTCTATTATATAAGAAATCTGAAGATTTCAGGTTATCTGGATTTTGTGATGCTGATTTTGCTGGAGACAGAATTGATAGGAAAAGCACCAGTGGAGGATGTCACTTCATTGGAACAAATATAATCTCTTGGTCAAGCAAAAGGCAAAGCACCATTGCTCTATCAACTGCAGAAGCTGAATATATATCTGCAGCTGGTTGTTGTTCACAACTACTCTGGGTAAAATATCAACTTGAAGATTATTCAATGTTTGAGCATAATATACCTGTTTGGTGTGATAATACTAGTGCCATTAATCTGTCTAAAAATCCAATACAGCATTCTAGAGCAAAGCATATAGAAATAAAGCATCATTTCATTAGAGACTATGTTCAAAAAGGTGTTTTTGAAATTAAGTTTGTAAACACTGATTATCAGTGGGCAGACATTTTTACCAAACCCTTAAGTGAAGACAGATTTGTTTTTATAAGAAGAAATCTTAACATGCATAATGTACCTGATTAAATGTTTTGCTGTGTTGTCAGAAAAATTACTTGTCTATATTTTCTATGATTACTTGACTCGTCTAATTTAGCCAAGCGTCTAATGACGTGGCTAAAAGCACTCAGTGCTAAATTCTGACTGAGACACACGTACATTGCATTTTCCCTCCTTTTCTAAAATATTTTATTTTATTTGAAATTGATTATCTGTCATTTATGGCAACACTCGCTTTCCTCTTTCCCAATGCAAAAAGCACTCAAACGTTTTTGGCATAAACCGTGTCTTTTCAAAAACTACCCACTCAAAAGTTCCTTGCTTACAAACTCTCTCTCTAAGCTCTCTTCGTCTTCACCTTCACGAAACCTTCTCTGTCAAACCCTAATCTCTTCTCTCAAATCAATGGCACCCAAAAGCCTCCTTGAGACGCTATCTGAGAAGACTAAGGTATCTGTTACTGAGCTGAAGAAGGTGCTCCCTGGAAGAGTTCCAAACTTTGATGAACTCAGAACCAAAGGTTTAGACGTACTCCCGGAACTTAACCATGCTGGATGGTTACCTTTCTTTCAACTGCAAGAACTTGTCTTCCCTGCTCTTGTTAGGGATTTCTGGACTACAGCGAAGATCACCAAGGACTCCACCACCCACATGATTTCTGGGGATGTTGGTGAGGATCATATCTTCATCACTCACGAGTTACTCGCTGAAGTAACAAGATGCCCTAGGGAAGGAGCTGGGCACTACAAAGACTGGATGAAGGATCAAGGGGAGGCCAATGTAAATTTGGTACTCTATGGGACTGCAAACCCTGACAACATGGACTCCAAGTATCTGACCCCCAAGGCAAGGTTTTTACATGTTTTGCTTATAAACTGTGTAATGCCTAGGACTGGGTCTAGAAACCATGTCAATTTATTGGAAAAGTTTGCCCTATTCCATCTTGTCCAAAGAATAAAGATAGACATAACTGATCTAATCTTTATTCATATGGAGAAAGCTGTAAAGGGAAAAGATAAAGATTACCCCTTTGGAATGGTTATGACTAGGATCTTCAGGGCCTGTAAGTTGGACTTAAGAAGGGCTGTTTCTGCTGATCTCTGTACTGAGATTACCACAAAAACCCTGGCCCTAATGAAGATGAACCTGAATCCTACTCTGGATGGCAATGCTGAAGCCTCTGCTCAGATGGAAGCAACTGTTTCCATTCCTGGTGTTAAATCTGAAGTGGTTGAGGAACCAGCTGAGGAAATTACTGATCAGCTTCAGAGGAAGAAGAGGAAGATTACAAAAAACACTGCTGAAACTACTGGGACAGAAGAGTCTACTCAGGTTGTTGAACCTGCTGCTGCTACTGCTGAGGAAGCTACTGCCTCTGTACCTAAGATCACCAAGGTATTCAAGAGAAAGAGGACAGTACAAGCTGAGGGGGAGTCTCAATCAGAAGAGACTGTGATCCCTAAGAAGAAGAGGACAACTGTTACAAAGAGGAAACTTGTTTTGCCTCCCTCTTCATCTCCATCACCATCACCCTCACCTCAGAAGGATTCAACCCCTCCACCTCAGGAAACATCACCTTCTACCACCACAGTTCCAACTCCACAACCTTCACCTCAAAGAATGCCTACACCACCTCACAGATCACCTACACCCCCTCCATCACCCAAAATTCCAACACCACCTCTATCACCAAGAATTCCCACTCCGCATACTTCACCACAAATCCAAACTCCACCACATACATCACCTAACCAACACTCACCTGAACCTAACCCTACCACATCAGAACCTCACATGTCTGATACTCACTCACCTGCTCCACCCTCACCACAAATATCTCACCATTCTGATATTCCTCAAACTGAGGATATCAATGACTTTGAGTATTTTGACAACCCTACTTCACCACCCTCACCACACTCACCAATCCCTGACCATATCTCAAACCAATGCCAAGTGCCTCTGAGAACAGTCTTTCCAGACTTATTCTCTGAAACCAGACACAACTCTCTCCCCTTCGCCACTTTACCACCCTACAACTCATCCTCCAGAACCACACCCTTCTCTGTAACAGATGATCTCTGTCCCTCTTACCTTGATGGCAAGACTCTGGACATGATTGCTTCTCTGGAAGCTGAAAGGCAGGTTGTGAGGCTGGAAAGGTTGCAGAAGCCAGTAGGAAAATGGCTATTTAATCCTCACATCTTCATGAAGCCCTCCACTGCCATAAGAGTAATGCCTGACTCAATGGTGCTGAAAGGGAAGCAGAAGACAATATCCCTGGCAGTAGAGCAGAAATTTTCCCTTATCCAGAGGACTGATCAGAAGCTGAAATTCAAAGAGAAGATGTTCTCTAAGGGTGGCTGCAGTTCTGGGTTGACAGAAGAAGAGAAGGCAGACATTCCCACTAGAGGTAGCCAAGCCTATGCCCTCTACCCCGTCTCACCCTCTATTTACTTTATCCCTCCCTTCTTCATGGTATTCCCTTTCTCTGTCATAAACTTTCCTGAAACTGCTCCTTTTACTCACATAAATCTCATTAGGAGATCTTATGAGTTCCTTCTTTCTATCATAAATTCCCCTCTACATCATGACAGAATTCATGCCTTTTTAAGGGAATTCCACCCTAATAGTGATTTTGAAACCACTCTGTCAACAAATGTATTTCTAGATCCTCACCCTGAGAATGATATTGTTGTTGAAGAGTTACCTCCTACCCCTCCTCCTTGTCCATCAGCTTCTGGAACTTCTCTGGCCACTACAGATTCTACTGCTCCAGTTGTTGCATTTGATCCTGCTGCACATCAGAGACTGGATGAAATGGCTGCAAGTTTGCAGACTGTCATTCAAAGACAGGATGAAGCAATTGCTCAACAGACTGCATTTCAAGCTCAGATGTTGGCTCAGCAGCAAGCAATGCAGCAGATGATGGAAGCTTTCTTCAAAAGCCAAGGAGGCCCTAGCTCTTAGTGCTTAGAAATTTTTTTTTTTCTTTGTTGAGTCATGCAATGTACTAAGTCAGTGATGTCTATCACTTGTAATCCTTCATGACTTCGATTAAATGAAATGAGCTTTTGGCAATTTATCTCCTATGTTTTTTTCTCTTTCTGTTTGATTGATGCCAAAAGGGGGAGGAAATAAAATTAAGAAGTTTTCATGATTTTATATTTCTTATTTTTTGTTATTCTTTCTAATATCATGATGACCTCATATTTGTCCTTACTTAGTGCATAAACTAAGGGGGAGCTTAACATACTTTGATCATTTATATCTGTCTCGAAATTTCTACTGTTTCTTTTTGATGTTCAATAAAATCAGAAAAGATATTTGTCATCATCAAAAAGGGGGAGAATGTTGAGACCTCATAAGTCTAAAACACATTCAAAGTGTAAATCCTCTATGTTTTGATGATTCCAAATAGTTCAAGTATGGTAATATTGAACCAAATGAAATTACTGATATATTTGATAAGTGTGCAGGAAAATAGACTTGAAGTCACTCATCTAAATTTCACCCGTCTACTTTTAGTAGAAGCTCAGCAGTGACTCGTCTAAGTTTCACTCGTCTAAAAAATTAGTCAAAGAAAGTCAACGCTCAAGAAAGACTAAGCTCAGTTGATGACGTGGCAAGAAGCATGCGTCTAAGTTTGGCTCAGCTGACCACCCGTCTAACTTTTGGAACAAGCTTTCACCCGTCTAAGTTTCTGAACAAGCTTTCACCCGTCTAAGTTTTTGGATGACTTTCACTCGTCTAAAAATTCTCATTACTGACACCAAGTCAGTATGTCAGAAATCAAGTCCGAGTCACCATATTCAAAATTATAGGCCATCCTTGAGGATCTCGAAGACCTATGGACAATAGCTCGAAGGACAGAGAATAAAGAACGTTGTTTCAAGGTTTTAAGGAATAAACACGCTATCTCTGCACCACTGCAGTAACCTTTTGCCTATTCCAGTACTAAGTAAAAGTACTTTATGGAAAAGTAAACTGATGTTGCACTGAAAGAGGAAAGCTCTCTGCAACAAGTACAAGAAGCCTGCTACCATATACTCTGAAAAGAACAGCTGCTCAGTTTAAAGTGTACTCTTGGACACTCTTGACAATGCCCAATGTTTTCAAGCATTTAATGAATACTCAGAACGACTCTTTGGCATTAAATGGTGTCTCAGAAAGCTCAAGTCAGATGAACACACTTTCTGAAGCTGTGTCAAACGGATCTCTTGATTGAAGCCTTTAAATAGATCAAACAATGAAGATGAAGATAAGAAGTTGAATATCAAAAGAACTCTGCACAGAAGCATTTACTCTCTTCATTAACTTCTTCATTCCTTCATTGAATATATACTCAATCATTAGATATAAATTCGCAGTCTTTCATACTTCATATTTATTCCACTCTCTGAGTGTGATCTGAAAGACTTGCAAGTTGTATTAAATATACAAACCTTCTATCTCTTACTGTTTTTGAGCCTGAAGAGGCTAGGTGAGAAAAGAATACTTGTTTGAGTGTTGAGCCTGAAGAGGCTAGGTGTGCAAAGAATACTTGTACTGTAATTTACTCAGTTATAGTGGAAACTTGGTGCTGCCAAGAAACTGGACGTAGCCCTGTGGATTTTGGGGTGAACCAGTATAAATCTCTTGAGTGATATTTCTTCTCCCTTATCTTTTAATTTGTTTGAGTATTGTTTCAGTCTTAGCTTTTTAACTTGGGGAGTTAATACTGTGGTTATCAAACTCTTTTTAACCTTCTTGGTTTGTGTGTACTATTCTGTTTTAATATTAGACGTTTCACTCGTCTAATCCTCTCTTAATCAAACCTTCTTGCTGTGCCTGCGAAAATCTTTTTAAGTAACCGAAAAAGTTGGTAAACACAATTCAACCCCCCTTCTTGTGTTCACTTTGGTTATTTCAGAGGGGGTGTTACATAACTGGTGCCATTAAGATCTATAATTCTCCGGGATGGAATATCTCATTGCTCATAATTGTTAGACAAGGTCATGGATGCTCTAGCCATTATGTCATCAACTTGATTGTCGTGTGAAGATCATATAATCCTAAAAGTTGCTTTTGGTTTAGCCATTTTGAGGTCATGGGCATTCGTGGGTTGAGATGTAATCAATAAGAAGAGTATCAGAGGCCCGACATCCTCTTCAACTGTTATAAGTCATCTTCCAATTGGTTGTGTTAGATTCCTCCTCAAGTGGCTTGGTCAGGTGTTCAATTAAGGCGCCTCCATAACTCCTCTTAATGGCCATTTCTAAAATGGTACCACCTTGCAGCTTGGGGTACTGAATAGATTAATTATTCTTGCCAGCCACTTTGCCAAGTATAACCTTTCTTAGATTTTTGCGAAAGGGACTTAAACGAATAAATTCCTTTCTTATAGAGACTTATAACCTTTTGGCTGTCAAGCATAACCTTGAATTTGACACTTTAAGTAAGTAGAGGCTCTTTGGTTTAAAATGGCCTCCACCTTTTTATTCTGACTTTTATTTAGCCCAATAGACTTTTTTGAGGAAATTTGACATACTTTGTTTCCCAGATCACAAAAAATGAGGTCAAAGCTTGTTATGAACTTAGAAAACATTATTCATTGAGTACCGTTTTCCCAAACTTTGAATGTCATAAAATAAGGTGTTTTGAGGGATAAAACATTTTTCACATTTTTCTTAAATGTCAAACTTCCCATGACCCCCACCCCCCAAGTGAGCCTTATAAATAGGTGAGTTTAGCCACACCCTCCAAGTGCACTTTTTTGGCACAACATGGAGCCCATCATATTGCCTTTGCCACAATGGAGGCTCATGATGTTGTATTTCGGAAGGGTATTTGTCTTAATGGTAATGGTGCTTGTAAGTTATGTTAAGACTCATATACGCTGTATAAGTCAATAATAAGAGTCATAATGAGTGTTTATCAGGCTTTGCAATCCAAGTCTTGGAGTCCATCCGAGGTTGATGAAGGAACCATTCCATTTGGCAAGGTAGGATTATTTGAAAGCTTCCTCCTAGAACATACATGTCTATTTCCAAATTGGCTCCTATAGACCCCTCGTTTGAAAGCTTGCCTTAGGTGCTTTCCCAAATAGTTTGCAAGGTTTAGAGGATTCACACCTTATCATTCAAAACAATAGATCATCTAACGCTTTATTTAGTAACGATACCTTTCACTTACTCGGATTTTAAAACCATTGAAATGTTTTATTGTTCTTTTTAGTTTTCTTTTTGCGAGCTCATGCTCAGATTTTCTTCGTGAACTCAAGCGTTGATTTTTATTCTCGTGAGCTCTTGCTAGGATTGTTGGGACACCTCATCAATCACGGGAAGAAATTTACGGGTACTTGCTCCAATTGTTGATATACCTCATCAATCATGCGAAGAAATAAACTAGGAATTAAGATCACATGCTCTTGCCCGACTTAAGAGTACACCTCCAATTAAGAGCTTTTGCTCTAATTGTTGCTACACCTCATCAGTCATGGGAGGAAAATCATTGGCACGTTGAAAAAGAATTGCCTAGTTTAGATGGGGAAATGAGCTAGAGGATTTCTTCTTAAACGACTTCGTCAACCCGAATGACCAAGGGTCCATGGTTGGAGAAGCCACACTCTTCCCTGGCTTGTACCAAAACCTTCTTGAAGACGGGGTGGTGTTGGAGTGTGACGCTAGTGTGAGTATTTGATTTTCAGATGGCAACAAATTTCCCAGACGATGCTAAACATGGTAGTAGGATGTATGGCTGGGGAAACTTTTACCCGAGCCCCACGATGGATGCCAAATTGTTTGGTCTAGAACAAGAGTCTTGAGATGATGTGAATGGACCTTGAGACCTAATATTGATGTCTGAATACGATTTCTTGTTGTTTTCCCAACTCGAGTCTTCCTTATATAGGCCTCTTCCATAACTGGTGCCATGAAGGTCAATGATTCTCTGGACACTAAAAAAAAAGGTTATTTAGCGACCAAAAATAGCAACTGAACTAATCGATCGCTATTTGTAACCGAAATTGCGACCACCATAGCATCTTTCAGGTGAAACTAAAAACATGGTCAGCGCGATTTTGCGACCGAAAGGCTAGGTGGCAAAGAAATCGGTCGCCAATTCGGTCGCCAAATTGATGACTTCAATGGTCTTTTTTTTTGTTGACCAAATAGTGACCGATTTGGCGACCAAGTGTAACACAACGGTAATATTGGAGCCATTTAGCGACCGATATTAATTCGATCGCTAGAACATGGTAAACTAAATTCAAAAACAGAGATCCTGCGACCGAAAATAGCGACCAATTTTGTATTTAAGTGGTTGGCGACCGAATTAGCGACTGATTATTTTGGTCGCCAAATTATAAATCCCTAAAATCGCGAAATCTTTCCCTTCTTCCTCATTTCTGCCTAGTCTTCCACCATCACCCCTTTTCTCTCCCTTACCTTGTCAGGCCGCCAGTCACCACCGCTACCACCGCAGTGCGCGCCACCATCGCCATCTCTGGTAAGCCTCCGTCCTCCTACAATTTTGTATTTAAGTGGTTGGCGACCGAATTAGCGACCGATTATTTTGGTCGCCAAATTATAAATCCCTAAAATCGCGAAATCTTTCCCTTCTTCCCCATTTCTACCTAGTCTTCCACCCTCACCCCCTTTCTCTCCCTCACCTCGTCAGGCCGCCAGTCACCACCGCTACCACCGCAGTGCGCGCCACCACCGTTATCTACGGTAAGCCTCCGTCCTCATCCTCCTCTTCTTCCATCTCTTCCTCCCCTCTTCCTCTCCCCTCTTCCTCTCTTTTTAATTTTCCCCCTCTGTTTTAGTGCTTCGACCAATACTCCAGCCACCAACAACCAACCCTCCGGTCACCACGCGCAGAGCTCCTCCTACCCTCTCCTCTCCTCACTTTGTGTGTTCCCTGCTCTGCCCTGAGGTAACCTTATAGGGTTTTTGATGTTTTTGCACTATTGCAGTCAGGATGCAAAATGCTTAATACGGTTTCAAATTTATGTGTCTGTTGTTTGGGTATCTAGGTGATAATTTAACAACTCTAGTGTTTGTTTGTTGCCTCCTGTTCTGTAAAAGCTTTCAATATATTTACTGATGTGTGTTGTTTATTGTGTTTTGTCTTTCACTCAGAAACTGAACTTTAGGGTTTTGTTGATTAGTGTGTGTTTGTTTGTACATTTTCATATTTTAGTGTTTGTTTTTTCCTTCTTGTTTTGTAAAATCTTTCAATATATGTACTCATGTGTGTTGTTTGTTGCTTCTTGTTCTGTAAAATCTTTCAATATATGTACTCTTTTGAAGTTGCAACCTGTTGCTGTGGCTTGGGGTTCTACTATACTCACGTGAACCCCTTATTTCTCTATTGTGGTTTCACTCTGTTTTTGGACTTTTATCTATACTTTGGTGTTGGGATGCTCTCTATGTGTGAATCGGTGCTGCCGGTGTGGGGTGTTTCTAATTCCTGTTTTGGTGTGGTCTTCGAGTGTGCATGTTTTTAATCTATATGGTATTCTGAGTTTTGTTTTGTTCTGGGTGGATCTTGATTTTCTTTGGCTATGTAACTTGGTGTTAGAGCTGGTTTTCTGATGGGCTCTTTGACTTGTTTTGCTTGGTGCGCATGGGTATGTTGCTAGTGGCCTTCATGGATCGGTACATGTGCGTATGGCATTGGCACTTTGGTTTTTTTGGCTGCTAACTCCTCTCATCTTTTGTTTTAAGGATCTTTGTATTGCTGTATTTTTTTGGACCTTTGCCTAGTTTTATCAGGTTGTTCTGTGTCCTTGTTGGTGTGCAGCTTCTTTTTGGTTGCTTTCTCTTCTTCGTCTTCTCCTTCTTCTTTTTCTAGTTTGTTCTTTTGGTTCTTTGAGTTTGGGTTATATAATAACAATACTGATTGAATTGTTGCATCCTTTATTGTTTGATGGTTGTTATGTAGCAAATAGGTGTTATTAATAGAAACATGATCTATTTATGGAGGAGGGCTAGTTTCTTTGCTTTACTTGTTGCTTGTTGTATTGTTAGGATTGAAAGAGTGTTGTTGCAAATGAGATTCATAACTGGTTTTCTGTTATGCTTTGTGATTTGAAGGATACAGTGTCATTTTTTGTTGTGAGTTTATATATGTCTCTTTCTATCTGTTTTTCTTCTTCACCACTATAATAGAAAAGGAATTTGATATGTACATGATATTTTTAAATTAATGTCGATTCTAATTGCTAGCATGAAATCTTACAAATGTCTGTAAGCCAGAAAAGATTGAGGGTCAGAGAAAACGAAGGGCTGGGCATAGTTTGCTAGGCACATGACATGCCGTCATCATTCAAACATTATGCACAAGTTTGCTATCTTCATTCACATTAGAAAGCAGCTCTGGTTTTCTACTCATTTGTTTCACTAGGCAATGGAGCTGGAGTGTTAGAGTTGGCGTTGGGGCACGATCCCCCCTTCCACGAGGTTTCTAGAAATAGTTGTTGATGAACGATTCAGCGATGTCTGGATACTTCTCCCTTACTAGGTTATCAAGGCACTTCTGGTAGGAAACGTCCTCTCTATGACCATCCTTCAAAACCACATAAAAGCCTCTGCTAATATGTAAAAACAAATCCCAACATTAAATTAAATACACGAAAATATAGAGACAGACACATCAATATTCTCAAGGCCTTTGCATAAATTCTCACCATGGTACCATGGGATCATCAAGGAACTTGCTTGAAATTATTAGCTTTCTTGCCTTGATAGCCAATGCATTTTATAAATTTGCTACAAATTTGCATGTGAAGTTGCATTTCTTTGTTCTATTTTAACATGCTAGTCTGCTACATGGATCTTTCCATCTTTGCTTATTATCACTGATGAAGTTTAGACATATGACTTGTGTGAACTTATGCCATTGTGCTTACTTCCTAATCCTCATATTGTTTATACCATTGGTTGTTTGTTTTCCTAATCGTGTTTGTTTGTTTTCCTTATTGTTTTATCAGAAAATGGATCCGACTAAATGTTTTGAGACAGCCATCCATTTGGACCAGGTACAATATCTCATCAAGTGAAGAATAACGGTCGAAGAAAAAATTAAGATGATTAAGGCATAAACTAATCATTACTAAATTGTTTGTGTGTATTTGCAGGATTTAATTTCAATTCCGCGATCATTTATCGTCGTTGGGGAAAAGGAATACCACATGCAGTGACTATTGAAGACAAATGCGGAAACCTGTTCAATGGGATGATAATAATCCATGAGGATCGCCCATATTTTGCAACGGGCACACAGGGTATCAAGGAGTTGTATTTGCTGTCCACTAGTGCATTGGCAAAGTTTAAGTACCTTGGGGGTTCTCACTTCTACACGTTCATCCCAATGGACGATTGATGAATTGAAGAAGCTGAACTGAAGAAGTTTTGAGTTTTGATATGTCCAATAATTAATCTATGTGTTTTGGATCATTAGTACATTATTGACTGTGATGTTTTGATCGTTAGTTATTAAACTTTTTTTTTTTATAAACATTATTAAACTTGCATTAATTAATCTATGCGTTTTCTTGGCCATATTGAATATGGTGTTTTGGATCGTTAGTACATTATATATTTATGTATTCTATTTATCCAAAAAAAAAAAAAATTGATGTACTCTGTTTATATCAGAAATTAAAAATCAATGGTGTTATTTTTTGAAAAAAAACAAAATTCGGTCGCTTGGCTTAAGTTACAAGAAAATAAAATAAAAAATTATTTTCATGAATAGCGATCGAAACATCGACCGAATATCACTAACCAAATTCGGTTACCTGATCATGCGACCAACTATTCGGCGACCGAAATATATATTTTAGCAACTGAATTACCGGTCGCCATTTTGCGACTGAAATACAAACTCGGTCACTAAACGTTTAGCGACCAGGGTTTCTGCTACCCCTTGATTTGGTCGCTAAACAGGATAATTAGCATGTTTAGGAATTCGGTCGCTAAACTGGTTTTTTTTTTTTTTTGGTAGTGGGACATGAATCTCTCGTTGCTCGTAATTGTTAGTCAAGGTCATGAATATGCTCTAGGGTTGTGTCCTTAGTTTAATTGTCGGGGGAATATCTAATCGGGAGAATCTCTCTAGGTTGAGTTGTTCTCAGGTAGGGATGGCAATTTGTACCCTACCCATAGGGTACCCGCAAAAATTACCCACAATGGGTAGGGTAATTACCCGCACAATGGGTAAGGGTCCGGGTACGGGTAATTACCCGCAAAAATGAATGGGTACGGGTGCGGGTACGGGTACTATGGTACCCACCCCGCCCCATACCCGCACATATGTATACGTATATATAATTATTTATTTATTTATTATATTACTAATATATATAATTTTAACTATAATACAAATTATAAAACCAAAATTAATCTAAAGAATCTTAACTTTCTAAACCTAGTTGCATCCATAATTCCTTTTTTGGTGTTTTTATTTATTTAAATATTTTGATTTGTAATATTTATTCGTAGATTTAAAAGACCTTTGAATCGTTTTTTAATTGTTATAACTTTCTTTTGTTATTTTTTACTTTTTCACTGTTAAAGTGCGGGTAACGGGTGCGGGTACGGATACTTAGGTACCCAGAGGGTACGGGTAAGGGTACTAAAGTTGCTACCCACGAGGGTACGGGTCCGGGTACGAGTAATTTTTTCAAATACGGGTATGGGGACGTGTACTATAGTACCCTACCCAAACCCTACCCATTGCCATCCCTATTCTCAGGTCATCGGCCTTCATGGCCAAGATCTCTAACCTATGTAGGAACAAAAAACTATTTGAAAATTGAGTGATACTATAAATATCAAAAGAATAAATTAATCATTTTAATTTTTTGTTTAGAATATTTTCGAAGTTACAATTGAATATAAAGACAAAAATCATAAAGATCAATAGCTGACAAAACGTTTATGGATAAGTCATGGAAGAATGACATTGAGGAAAAAAAGGGTATTGTTGGTAGGAAAGTCTTCGGGGCTATAATGTAAAACAAACTATATTTGCAGTCCAACTATGACCATTTCTCTATTCATAAATTATATTATATATCCAAGCATTGATTAACATTTATTAAAAATAATTTAATTTTTAAATAAGAATGTGATATTTATTTCTTATTTAATGAGGTGTATTATAATATTAATCTACTAAATAAACTAAACATAAATCAATTTTTACTTTCTCACTTAAAAAATCCAAAATTAATTTTAAACTGGTACTTCTCTTAGGATAATTATGGGATGAGTCGAGATGGACTTATCTTAGTTTAAAAATATGAACATAAACCCGATTTGACCATGACATCAGCTTGAGCCAATATATTGATGTACTATATAAATTTGAACATTTTACATAATGAAGTCATAGAACAAACTAAAAATAAGATATATTTCAAAATAAATAATATTAATTATTAATATATTATTGTATTATATACATTTATATTAATATAGGTAGTAGAAATCTGAATGCTTATATTTAATTGTAGAAAATTATAAGTTTAATACAATATGTTATATGGGTTGGAGGGGATGATTCGAAAAATAACCCGAATATACTGGATTTAAAAAAAAAAAACCTGAATATAAGGTAAAATACATTTCGTCAAAAAATAAAAAGTTAAAATACATTGACTTTACGTTTCAAGTTAGAACAATTCAATGGTATGAGGGCGAATTCTAAGGTGCGCGACATGTTACGTCGCGCACCGTGGGCAAGGATAAATTTGTAAAAAAAATATTAATTTTCCAGTCCTTCTCCTTTTGGGTTTGTTTTTTCAGTCCTCCTTCTTCCACCTCCCATCCTCTCTGCCTCACCCTCCTTCACTCCATCTACCACTGCAACGACACTCCACCACCCCACTCCACCAGCCGATCTAGACTCCACCATCACAGTCATCACCTCAGCCACTAGAAACACCACCAAATCTCACTAAACCGAACACCAAGGAAAAAAAATCACAACGTTCCCAGACAACTCAATCTGAAGAGAACAACAAATTCCATAAATAAATTGATAAGAAAAACAAGAATTAAGTGCTGGAATTGGCGATGATTAAAGCTGATTAGAAAACCTTAGGTTTAATGAAGAAAAGACATGTAGAAGTAATAACGGAGGGACTGGGCATTGGCAATGATATGGGGGTAAATCTCAAGAGCAACATCAACACGACCCTCATCGCAAAGGTCGATTAATTACATTATTGTAAGATACAACGTTGAACAATATTAGATTGATAGAGGAAGAAGTGGAACAGAGCGCCTCGTTATACCTCTTCGCGTGGTACATGGCGGCGATGATGGCGTTGCAGTGAACACGGTGGGGCGGGTCACGGAGAACATGGAGTAGCGAGTGACGACGGAGGCAACATCTAGATCGCCGGCACGGCTTAGGGATTGGACGCGACGGAGGCTGGTGAGGAGGCAGAGGCCGAATCGCATTCCAGGGAGACTCGCTACGTAGGCGGCGCTTCATGATGGTGGCACCTCGGACCGCCGCGACCAGGTCGCCGTCAAGCTTACAGCGCCGTCCCATTCTGTCACGCTCCGGCCACCACGAACAAGAACCAGAAGAGCAGATCTAGCTCGATTTCTCAAAATGGAGAAGGGAATTAGTGATTAAGGAAGAGAAAGCTTGTGATTTGTGGTGGAGAAGGAGATAGGGGGAATAAGAGAGAAGAGGAGAGTGAGCAGGTCGGTGATGATACCATCGCCATCGCGTAATGAGCCGCCACCGGCGGTGAGATAGCATCCCGGAAGATGGGGAGATGGACTGAAGAGCAGGAGAAAAATTAAAAAAGGACCCAAAAATAAATTATTTTTTTCAAAAAGACCCTTGCCCATGGTGAGAGACATAACATGTCTCTCACCTTAGAACCCGCCATGGTATGAGATGGTTGTTGTGTACTCCTAATTTCTCCCAACATCATAGTGTTTGAGGGCAATGTTAGCAATACACTTTTTATTACATTTCAATATACAATTTATTATTCGAAAAATTTCATGCAGGACCAATTGAATAGAGAATAAGCCCACATGGTTTAGTGAGTTCAATATGAAATTCATCCGATAATAAAAAATATAGTGAAAAAAGTATGTTAAAGAGTGTGTTAGCATTTCTCAATCATAATAAATCTTTGTTTATCTTCTCTTTTTGACTTTTTTCGTTTAATCTGTCTCCGGCATCCTTTGTTGAACAAACACTTTTTAACAAAAATCAAGGCACCGAAGCCAAACATGGGAAACAAAATCCCCAACATATTGTTTCCCTTATTAATTAATTAATTAATAATTTTATTAATTATTAATAATCTCCATTCTGAGATAAACTTCTACATATTCACCAGCTTTCAACCTAACATACTTATTATCCCATATTTGATATTTATCCACAACAAACACACCGTTTACTGACAAGTTTTCCCATTCTTGGTAACTTCTATTCATTAGTTGACATTCGAAATTATCCATTTCATGTTTCATTTTTTCTCTCCACGCTCCACCAACGGAGAAGGTACAATGACTACTTTAGTTTTCATTGACTAGTTTTGTTCTTGTTTGAATTTTCTTATATCCCAAATAAAGAACCTTTCTTTTCATCTATGTTGCTTCCTCAGCGATCATAGTGACATAAACTTTTGATATCTGTTTTTGTTCTCTCTCTGTCTCTCTCTCTCTCCCTCTCGCTTCTTTTTCTTTTTTCCCTGGCAGGATGATGATTCTTGTACAGTCACTGGGCGATAATCTTTTGTTGTTTGGATCAGTTTGATGCTTTTAAGGTAAATGCTCGCTCTTCTCTCTTTCTTTCACTCTTTCTTTCATGTTATTTGGGTTTTCTGCATTTTGTTACTATTTGCATTTGGAGCTTGTTTGTTTGGGGGAGAAAAATAGAAAATATGTTGCGCCTGATATAGAAATAAAAAGCTGGAAACCCAATTGTTGCATGTACATGAATGTAATAATGTAATGTTAAATGTTGCTGAAGTTGGCAAGAGGGATACTTGGTATCCTAGGCTGCGCGCGCATATGTGTAGACAATGTATATATGGGACCCCTGAGAATTTCAAAACTAAAATAGAATTTGAAGTGCAACACTTTAAGGGAGGTCTTAGGATTGAGTCATTTGAATGGTTATGGAAAAAATAGGCGCTTGGAGAGAGGTTTCCCATTGTAAATAGGTTTTTCTGACTTGATTCTGATTGGTAGGAGTTCAAACTGAATTTCGGAATCGCCGACCTACTAAAGACATTAATTCTTTTATGCAGTAACAAACAAACCATCCCTGATAATTTTGCTTCGCTACAACTGGCAAGTAGCACGTTTGCGTATCTTGCTGAAGTTGGCAAGAGGGATACTTGGTATCCTAGGCTGCGCGTGCATATGTACAGGACAATGTATATATGGGACCCCTGAGAATTTCAAAACTAAAATAGAGTTTGAAGTGCAACACTTTAAGGAAGGTCTTAGGATTGAGTCATTTGAATGGTTATTGAAAAATAGGTGCTTGGATCGAGGTTTCCCGTTGTAAATAGGTTTTTCTGGCTTGATTCCGATTGGTAGGAGTTCGAAGTGATTTCCGGAATCGAGGACCTATTAAAACGATATTAATTCTTTTATGTAGTAAAAAACAAATCATCCCTAATAATTTCGTGCCGTTACAACTGGCAACTGGCAAGTAGCACGTTTTCGCTTCCAATTACCATATTTGGTTTGCTGGGGGAAAATTTTATTTATTTTTTTAACATAAATATGAATCAGTATTCCTTTGTGCATTGCATTAATGCAAAAAAAAATTCCCTGGTGTTTTAAATGTTATTCATTGATTAAAACTTTTTGTGCATATGTCCTTTCATGTTCTGATTTATTTCACTGGTTTTTTTTGGGTACATTAATTGGCTAAATTTTATTTCAATATTTTGTACTCGGTATAGGCACAAGCAAGAACTTTGTAAGTAAATGAATTCTATTAATTTTATTCAGTTGCGAAAACTGAAAAAAAAATGGTTTTTCTGGTTTTTTAAGTGATAAGCATAGGAATATGAGTCAATGTGTTGTATATGGCAGGTTTGCTAAGCCGTGTTTTTGCCTAGCTGTCCTTTAGTGTAACGCCTTTTCGTTCACAAGATTCATATGACGGGCAGTCAGGAGTAGTATGAAAGGCTAGTAAGTTAAAAGAGATGATCATGAGTTTGAGTGCAATCTAGCTATACTTGTGTGTTTTTCTTATATGCTTTTTGATCGCGAATAGCTTCTTATTTTAACTTGGTAATTCTTTGTTTCTGATCAAATCTGACTGTGCTTGTATAGAATCGGATGACTCGAAGATCGATTATAAAGATATATTCATGAGATTAGCTGCATGAGTTTGAGTTAAATTCCAGGTAAACATGTGTAGGTTTTCGTATACGCGTTTTGATCTTTAATATCTTTTTTAGTTTTTTGATTATGTGTTTCAGATATAATCTGTCTGTAATTGTATAGAATTGGATCATTTGAAAACATTCTCTGTAATTTTATTCCTTTTTTTAATAAGAGAATCCAGTTTGTTTTATTTTGAATATTGGGGGTTTAGAAGAAAAATGATCATTGGAAGGATCATAATCATGATATCCAGTGATGATAATTATCTGAGCCTTGTTTTCTTATTCTTTAACTTTGATCACGAATAGCTTGTTTTTTTTCTTCTTATCCAGTTTGTTTTCTTAACATCTAGCGTCGTTTGATCCATGCGGCCGATTCCACCTACCGAGAAAAGACTTGATTGTTGTCTTGTTGTTTCTTATTCTTTAACTTTGATATTGAAATACAATTTGAACAAAGTATTACCTGAGACAACTTGATTCTTCTATTTAGTAACTGGGAACTATGTTGATGTTCTCTCTTTATTACATGATATATAAACTGTTGGTGATTTTTTGTTTTTCACTGAAATAAATTGTTGCCAGTTACTGTAACAATTTGATGAACATGTAACTGTACATCTGTGCTTCTAACATACTGCATTGTAGATTAACAGAGTAGTAATGTATATTGGTGGCGTTTTGGTGCAATTGCTTGTTCATACATGTATATGGTAAAATTATCTTGTAGCATCCAATGATATTGTCACTTGCTGGACTTAATTTTCAATAAGCAATAACAAAGTTAACCATATTAAATATTAATTCTCAAATACTTATCTCATGATGCGAATAGCATTAATTTGTTTTCCAATTTCATCATTCAATGAATGAGGTAAACATATTTTCTGAAAGCAGAAAGTAATTGTCTACCAACATTAAAATTTCTGAATAATTGAACTTGTGGAGTTTGTTTGAGTTATGTTATGTACTTGTGTCCTATATTGCTTGATTGTATAGTTATAACTATTTCTCTTCTATCTTCACAGGTTCTTGCTTTACTGTGGGTCATTTATTCAAGATTTTCGTTGTGGATACTGGTCCCACATAATACAGTACTTTATACATCAAAAACTGGGAATTGGAGTAAAGATGGTGGCCAGATCATGCATGGATTTGTTGGACTTGGTGACGGGGGATATATTTAATCCCCATCAAACTCCTCGAGCTCTTCAGCGAGTTATGACTGATCCAGGAATTTTGTCTGATGTTGATGCCAGACAAAGTAATGATGATGATGCAAATGCTTTCTCCTCAGAATACAAACACAAGATAATTATAGTATCAAATTTTCTTCCTCTCAATGCTATAAAGGATAGCATATCTGGCAGTTGGTGCTTTAGTTATGATGAAGATTCAATTTTTTGGCAGTTAAAGGATGGTCTCTCTTCTGATTATCATGTTATTTATGTGGGATCTCTGAAGGTTGATGTTGATGCTAGTGAACAAGAGAAAGTTTCTGTTCAGTTGCTGGAAGAATTCAATTGTGTGCCTACTTTTATTCCTTCAGACCTCCAGACAAAGTTTTATGATGGATTCTGCAGGCAACATTTGTGGCCACTATTCCATTACATGTTGCCCATGTATCCTGGCATTTGCAATCAATTTGATAGGTCCCTGTGGCAGGCTTATGTTTCTGCTAACAAGATATTTGCAGATAAAGTCACGGAGGTTCTTAATCAGGAAGAAGATTATGTATGGATTCATGATTATCATCTTATGGTTCTTCCAACATTTCTGAGGAAGCGGTACAATCGAGTCAAGCTAGGATTTTTCCTCCACAGTCCATTTCCTTCATTAGAAATTTATCGAACTCTGCCTGTCAGAGTTGAAATTTTGAAAGCACTGCTTAATGCAGATTTAATTGGTTTTCAAACATTTGATTATGCTCGCCATTTTCTATCCTGCTGCAGTCGAATGCTTGACTTGGAATATGAATCCAAAAGGGGTTACCTTGGGCTTGAGTATTGTGGCCGTACAATATTTATTAAAATATTGCCTGCAGGGATTCATATGGGCCGACTTCAATCTGCCTTAAATCACCCTTCTTCTTCTATCAAACTCAAGGAAATCTGCCAACAATTGAAGGGAAAAAGAGTAATTATTGGGGTTGATGATATGGACATATTCAAAGGGATCAGTTTAAAGTTCTTGGCCATAGAACAGCTCCTGCAGCAATATCCAGAACTACAAGGTGAATTAGTACTGGTCCAAATTTTGAATCCCCCATGGAGTACTTGCAAGGATGTTGAGGAAGCAATGAAGGAGGCTCACATTACTGCCAAAAGGATAAATGAAAGGTTTGGTTTCCCAGGTTATGAACCAGTCATTATCATTGATCGCCATGTTCCTTTCTATGAGAAGACAGCATATTATGCTTTGGCAGAATGTTGCATTGTGAATGCAGTGCGGGATGGTATGAATTTGGTTCCATACAAGTACATTGTATGTAGGCAGGGGAGTCCCAAAATGGATGAAGCCTTAGAAATTGCTTCCGACTGCCCTCGTACAAGTTCGCTTGTTGTTTCTGAGTTTATAGGTTGCTCGCCATCACTTAGTGGGGCAATCAGGGTAAACCCATGGGATATTAATGCCGTAGCTGATGCACTACATTTGGCCATCGCAATAGGTGCTGAAGAGAAACGATTGCGGCATGAGAAGCACTATCAATATGTTAGTTCTCACGATGTGGCTTACTGGGCCCGAAGTTTTGAGCATGATCTAGTGTTCTCATGCAAGGATCACTATAGTAAACGTTGCTGGGCTATTGGCTTTGGCCTGAACTTCAGAGTCTTGGCACTTTCTCCTAGCTTCATGAAGCTGTCCTTAGACCACATTGTCTCGGCATATAAGAGGACAAATTTCAGGGCAATCTTTCTGGATTATGATGGTACAGTTGTGCCTCAAGCTTCCATTGTTAAAGCCCCTAGTCCTCAAGTCATATCTGTGCTAAACAATCTCTGCAGCGATCCTAACAACACTGTGTTTATTGTAAGCGGCCGTGGGCTAACTTCATTGAGTGAATGGTTTGATCCGTGTGAGAATCTTGGTATAGCAGCTGAGCATGGATATTTTATAAGGTGTGTTGTTATAGTTGGTCATATGCACTTAAGCTGCCAGTCATAATGACATCCCTTAGACAATTTTGCTCGTCCATCATACCTGAATCTTCCTATTTAAACAATAAGAAAGAAAAATAAGAAGTAAAATAAATCGATTGTGGTTTTTGCCCGGGGCTTAGGACATTGTCTTATTATGCTCTGTACCATGAAAATTTAAATTCACCATTTTATTACATGCTTCTATGGGAGTTTTTGCTTCTTTTGATAGAGAGGTTGTCATGATACTAGCAAGTTCTCAAAACTGATGGTATTTTTGTTTGATCTTTGCCATAGGTGGGGTAAACAGTCAAGTTGGAAAATGAGTCATGTAGGTACAGATTTTGCATGGAAAAGGATTGCGGAACCGGTGATGAGATCATATACTGAGGCCACCGATGGCTCCTATATAGAGACAAAGGAAAGTGCGTTGGTATGGCATTATCGTAATGCCGATCCTGATTTTGGATCTTGGCAAGCCAGAGAGCTGTTGGGTCACCTTGAAAGTGTGCTTGCAAATGAGCCTGTAACTGTTAAAAAAGGAAAGCATATTATTGAAGTCAAGCTCCAGGTCTATATCTATCTCTTCATCTCTCAACCTTTAATTGTTCTCAAATACTAATGTTGTCCAATCAACATTACAGGGGATTACTAAAGGGTCAGTTGCAGTGGAAGTTCTGTCAACTTTAACCAGGACTGGGAAACCACCAGATTTCGTACTTTGCATTGGGGACGATCGATCCGACGAGGATATGTTCGAGAGCATATTAACCAAAGCTTATAGTGCCACCTCCTCTCCAGAACCAGAAATCTTTGCATGTACTGTTGGACAGAAACCTAGCAAGGCCAGGTACTACCTAGATGATACTGTGGATGTGATGCTGTTACTTCAAGCTCTTGGTGCTGCTTCAGGGCCTAAATGAAGATCTTCAGCAGAAGCTCCTGTAAAAAAACACAACTCTCTTTTGAGAATATAGTTTGAAATGAAAACCTTGGCTTTCTAGACACCAACATTGGATAGAGACACAGTGGTTATGGTTTTGATAGTTGTGTGTTTTTCTAAGATGTATACAGGCATGCTTTAAGGAGATAGTTGCTGCAGCTTTAGGTTTTAGAAAGTGGGCACAGGGATTACAGTGATTGGATTTGATTGGTAAGTGGCTTTTAGCAGTACCTTTGAAAGATGGGTGCTGAATATATTCATAGATACAGATTCTGGGCATTCTAGCTGTATGAGAATAAATTGTATATTTGAACTAGTTCGTTTTGTACATGAATGCCATTCAGAATCTCAAATAATACACCATTCACCCTATTCTCCTTGTGTGAAGTATTTTTTACTTGGGGCAAATGGGGATCACTGAATGCCATGCACCATTTTTTATACTTTGATTCATCATTAAAACCAAAATTAAGAAAACAGGTCACAATAATTGAGAAAAGGGATCTTTATTTATTTCTCAGCATCTACGAGACTACGACTGAAAAAAAACATAGTGTACAATTGTGTTTGGATTAGCTAAAAAAATAGATTATTTCAATAATTAATTATTATTTTAATTGATTATAATAAAATCTGTTATTCTGTAATGCAAATGTAGATGTAGAATTGTAATGCAAATGCAAATGTAATTGTAGAAAGGAAGTAATTAGTCAGTTAGCTAATGTACTTGTAACTGAAGTTAGTTAGTGTTGTTGGTAGCCTATAAATAAAAGCTACATTGTATTGAGGTAATTCAGATGAATGAATATACAGTGTGCATATTCAGAAAAGAAAAAAACTCTCTCCCTCATTCTTGCTTATCAATTCTATTCTGTGTGTGTGTGTTAAGCTCTTCTCCCTAACAGTTTGGTATCTAGAGCTTAAGGTCAGGGACCTGTGTAGGAAGTGATCATGGCTTCATCGAATGGAGGAAATGGAAGCTGGGAGGAGACTGGTCGTGCAGCAGCTGAGTGGCAGAGGATGCGAGAGGCGGTGAAGCAGAGGTCAAGAGCAATGACGAGTGTGGTGGTGGTTCAGTGCACGAGCGACGAAGAGGCAGAGGATGCGATGGGTGGCGTCGTGCGGTGGTTGGCTCAGGTGCGTGTGGCAAGGGATGTCGCGGCCTGGGCGAATCTGCGTGGCGGCGGTTGGTGCGAATGACGCTGCTTCCACAGCGGTGGCTACAGGGGCTGCTGTTGGGTACCAGATCTGGGCGAACTGATAGTGGGAGAATTTCTTAGTGATAAGGGTAAAAATGACTTTTTACATTATTATTTGGTGGTTCATGGGTGAGGCACTTTCCATCATGCCTCATTCTAGAATCCACCCGGATACATGGCTTTGGGGAGCTGATTCAAATGGTGATTTCTCAACAAAATAAGCATATAATTTGCTGGTTTCATTTTAGTTTTCAGATCAGCAAGAGCACAACACAGAAATGGCAGCAACCAAGCATATCTGGAAATTCAAAGCATCCTCAAAGGTAGTGGCACTTGCATGGCAGGTTCTAAAAAACAGAGTTCCTAAAAAGGAAAATTTGTTCAAAAGAAGAGTTCTTCTATCACACCAAGAGTTGTACTATGTCTATTGTAAATAGGCAGTGGAAGATGTTGATCATCTCTTCTTGAATTGCTCATTCACTAATTTACTATGGGTAAAAGTTTACACCTGGCTTGGACTAAATGTGAATTTACCTTCATCTGTTTTGGATCGTTTTATTCTTCACAGAAGGTTGCTTAAAGGGAAAGAGAAAAGAAAAAGAGGGGGAATTATTTGGTTGGGAGTGTTATGGTCCCTTTGGATTGAGAGAAATGCAATAATTTTCAAGGGTTATGAACCATATTTCCTAAGGTTGTTAGATATTGTAAAAACTAGAAGTTGGAGCTGGACAAATTCCTTTCTGGGTTGTAATATAATTTTTTCAGATTGGTGCAACAATCCATTGGAAGCTGGAATAGGTTAATATGGAATACTACCTTTGGCTTTGGGAGGTAACAACATATTTACTCTCTGGTAGATAACAGATCGGGTCCTTATTTGTTTTTTATTTATCATTGTATTGCTGCTAATGAGAGCTTGAATTGAACTTACATGTTGCTCATTTAGGAATATGTTCCTGGCCATGTCTTTATAGCTGGCGACAAACAAGTTACTTGGGTCTGTATCAGCATCTTAGCCGTCCTGGGTTTGAGTAGCACAGATAAATTTTAGTTAGGTGGTTATGCACTTGCTTTACTGGAGTAATTGTGGTTGAAAATGTATTTTATTAGTCTTGTAAGGTTTTTTGTAGTTACTTTGTACATGGGTTAGAACACCCCCACTGCTTTATCTAATATATTTTTGGCTTATTAAAACAACTTGACCAGTGACCACCAATCAATGCAATAACAGCCCAAGGGATGCATAGCTGTTATGACACCTAATCAGACACCATAACTTCAGGGGGTTTTGACCAAACTGACTCATTTTTAGAAACTATTTACCAAAATAACCTACTTTTAAAACTATTTACCAAACTAACCTACTTTTAAATAAAATAATATTTTTTTTTTGACTTTTAGTGGCGCCAGTTTGACCGGCGCCATTGACTTTGACCGGCCACGTGGCGGGTCTTAATTGGCCTGAAAAATAAAAACGCCACTGATATATATATATATATATATATATATTATATAATAATTATATATATATATATAAATAATTTAATAATATTAATATAATTATATTAATTAGTAATTAATTAATAAATATTTATTATTAATATTAATAATTTAATATAATTATTATATATAAATAATTTAATAATATTAATATATTTATATTAGTTAGTAATTAATTAATATAATTATTATATAATGATAATATTTATTAGTAGAATTTAATTAATTAATTAATTAATTAATATTTATTATTAATTAATAGTTAATAATATAAATTTGTGTTGTCTTGTGTCTGTAATGTAATTTGTTAAGCTCGTTTCCTTTGACCGATGACTTGGTTGCTTGTCATATTCACATCACATGAATGTTCACTGATCACAATACTATCGCACTAGTGGACTGTTTGACAATTTCACAATTCTTGCTCCACAAAAACCAACTCCAACAAATTTGTTTATAATAATTAATTATTATATAAATAAATGATAATATTAATTATTATATATATAAATGATAATATTAATTTATAATTTTAAATATCTTCTTATAAAAGTATTTTTTTTTATATTTTTTATTGCTAGCTACGCTTCTAACCTTCATTGGTTGTTTCTTTTCTCACATGACAGACTAACAGTATTTGTTTACAATAATAAAGTCACAAGTAAGGTGGTGGTTGTTGTTGGAGTTGGTTTTTGTTAGGAGTGTTCGCATCCAAACCAATTCAAAAGAAAACCGAAAATCGATAAAAACCAACTCCAACAACAACCACCACCTTACTTGTGACTTTATTATAGTAAACAAATATTGTCATGTGAGAAAAGAAACAACCAATGGAGCTTAGAAGCGTAGCTAGCAATAAAAAATATAAGGAAAAATGCTTTTATAAGAAGATATTTAAAATTATAAATTAATATTATCATTTATTTATATAATAATTAATTATTATAAACAAAATTTGTTGGAGTTGGTTTTTGTTGAGCAAGAATTGTGAAATTGTCAAACAGTCCACTAGTGCGATAGTATTGTGATCAGTGAACATTCATGTGATATGAATATGACGAGCAACCAAGTCATCGATCAAAGGAAACGAGCTTAACAAATTACATTATAGACACAAGACAACACAAATTTATATTATTAACTATTGTTTAATAATAAATATTAATTATTTAATTAATTAATTAAATTCTACTAATAAATATTATCATTATATAATAATTATATTAATTAATTACTAACTAATATAAATATATTAATATTATTAGATTATTTATATATAATAATTATATTAAATTAATAATTTATATATATATATATAATTATATTAATATATATTATTATTTATTAATATTATTAATATTAATGATAAATATTTATTAATTAATTACTAATTAATATTATTATATTATTTATATATATAATATATGTATATATATATATATATATATATATAAATTTATATATATCAGTGGCGCCGTTTTGAACGGTGCCACTGCCCTTCTTTTTTTTTCGTTTTTCTTTTTCCGGCCAATCAAGACCCGCCACGTGGCGGGTCAAAGTCAATGGCACCGGTCAAACCGGCGCCACTAAAAGTCAAAAAAAAAATATTATTTTATTTAAAAGTAGGTTAGTTTAGTAAATAGTTTCAAAAGTAGGTTATTTTGGTAAATAGTTTCTAAAAGTGGATCAGTTTGGTCAAAACCCAATAACTTCAGGAGTGGAGGCTATAGTGCACCACCCACCAAAATGGTGTAGTGGTGCACCACCCAAGTGGCTAAATTTGAACCAATCAAATTGCCACTTCGGATGGTTTACTTTTCAACCAAATATATTTGGTCAAAAAGTTAAAGGGTATAATGGGTATTATACTGAAAAGAGAAATACATAAAGTATTTACACTATTTTCTTATTATATTTATACATTCAGTGTTTTATGTAAAAATAAATGTTTTTTTACAAAAAATTATGAGTAAATGTTATAGTATATAAAATAAATACTTCAGTATTTTTTTTTTAAAAAAAATCTCGAAATCTCTACTAGTTATTTAATGTATCACACTAGTTTGTCGAGCTCACGGAGCACAGAGAACTCAAAATTAGGTAAATTCAGAACAATCAAATGTATACCGGAAAAGGCAAAACTATGAAATCCATTGGCTCTGTTCACCACCTTCATCACAACCCCAACAGTGATGGGCATTTACAAACCAGCTCGTGGCACCACTGGCAAGTGGCGTGATAGGCTTGTTGGGGCCTTCCAAAAGAACACCACCGCGCGACGCCGGCAGCCCGAAACGACAACCCCGTTGCGACGTCCCTTTGCTCCGATCGCGCAGCGCCTCCGTTCTCTCATCAGGTAGCACTGCCCCTGCAATCAGACCAGGACAGACACCTGCTCCGACCCAGGTCCAATCCCCCACGCCGGCATCTTCGTACGTCGTACCCCCACCGCACAGCACCACCACTGCAGATCAAGCACCACCTACGCGTCGTCGACGCGGATTCGGACCCCCCTTTCCCAACGCCTCTTTCGCAAAAACACAATTCAGATCCCTTCCTCCACCGCCGTCCGACCTCCTCAACGGACCACAACTAGATCCAAAAGACATGGTAGTTTTGGGGTCGAGCGACTACAGCTTGGACGAAGCACCACTTTTAGGGAAATTAGGGATTTAGGGATTTCAAGATTTAAAAAAAAAAAAAAAAAACTGAATATATTTATTAAATATACTTTATCATTTTTTTATATATAAAATATTGTGAAAAGAGTAATGTTTTTTAGACAACCCATTGGGACAACTCTACGGTGACAACTGTAGAGTTGAATAGTAACGCGCTACTGTAGCGCGTACTGTTCACCTTTTTTTTTTTAAAAAAAAAAAATTATAAATTTCGAAATTTAAAAAAAAAAATGCATTTTTTTTTGTTCTAACATTTTTTAAGTAAGTGTAAATATCTGGTTAATCAGGTACAAATATCTGGTGAATCACGTTCATTATTTGGTTAATGAGTTTTTTTGAGAAATAAAATTTTTGGTTAAGTATGTACAAATATCTGGTTAATCGGGTACAAATATCTGGTGAATTCGGTTCATTATCTGGTTAATGGGTTTTTTTGAGAAATAAAATTTTTGGTTAAGTATGTGCAAATATCTGGTGAATCGGGTACAAATATCCGGTGAATCACGTGCATTATCGCATTATCTGGTTAATGGGTTTTTTTGAGAAATAAATTTTTTGGTTAAGTATGTGCAAATATCTGGTGAATCGGGTACAAATATCCGGTGAATCACGTTCATTATCTGGTTAATGGGTTTTTTTGAGAAATAAAATTTTTGGTTAAGTATGTACAAATATCTGGTTAATCGGGTACAAATATCTGGTGAATTCGGTTCATTATCTGGTTAATGGGTTTTGTTGAGAAATAAAATTTTTGGTTAAGTATGTGCAAATATCTGGTTAATCGGGTATAAATATCTGGTGAATTCTGTTCATTATCTGGTTAATGGGTTTTGTTGAGAAAATTTTTTGATTAAGTATGTGCAAATATCTGGTTAATCAGGTACAAATATCTGGTGAATTCCGTTCATTATCTGGTTAATGGGTCTTTTTGAGAAAATAAAATTTTTATTTTTTTTAAAAAAAAGTCCAAAAAAAAAAAAAAAAAAAAGGACGCTACAATAACGCTACAGTGCGCTACAGTGGGAAGTTGTCCCGGTTGTCCCGTATTTGGGTTGTCCAAATAACGGGACTCTTGTGAAAATGTTATTTTGACAACTTATTTTAACACCGTATGACACCGTATAGACTGTATTGTGTACGGTTTCTTTTTTAATTTCATTTCTTGTTTCTAATTTTCCATTCCCGTCTTCCTCGTATATATCTCGCACCACCCACCCATCCACTCTCCTTCGCCATCATCGACACCCTTTGCGCTCACCTTGCTCATCTCGGCGCCTCCGATCACGACTCTTTCTTCGTCGCCATCCACCATCGTAGAAGTATCACTTCATTGCCGACGTCGCCCTCGGGCTCCGTAGAGTCGCCGGCAAGACGATGCATGACGTCGCTCGCCCGCACCAAAAGATGCCCAGTTCAACCTAAAGTTCTGCCCGCCATTTGGCATAATGGTACCATTAAACGTTTGAAGTATTCTCTCAGCAGCGGCTCGACTCATAAACTCAAGAAACCCATAACCTTCTGATTGACTAGTTTGCTTATTCCTAATGACTTTGACAGAGAGCACCATAGAACATTGTTATGACTGCAAAGATTGCACACCAAAACTCCTGTGCAGAAATTTGATCCTTTATGTTTGGCATGAAACTGATGGATGAGTAAGTTATTCATATATATTCTTGATATATATTCCTGTTGGGGTCATAGTTCTAGGTACGTGATTCATATTCAATAATCACAATCAAAATTTACTCTGTTGTGCCAATGGTGGGAAAGGAACATATATAATTGCCCCTTTTCCATTTTATTTTCCCTTTTTTGAAGGCATTCCTGGCTTAACTGTTACATATGGACTTGAGTTAAACATAGCACAAACCTTAATTATATGAAATCTTTGCAACATGGAGAACAAAATTATATCAGTTGAAAGAATACTTCAGTACATTTGCATCCCAAGTGAGCCTCCTCTTATGATATAAGAAAACAGGCCACATACTTCTTGGCCTTCACATGGACAAGTTGGGATTTTTGATTTGCAGGAGGTTTAAGCTAATGTTATATACTTAAACTAGATTCCAAGAAAACACCCAGTTGTACATTTTGATCTTTTTATCTCTATTATTAAAGGTGTTAATAAATTATGAACCTCAGATTATCTTTCCCTTTAAGGCTGGAAGTTAGCTTCCAAACAGAAATTTTTTTATCTATATCCAAAAAATTTCATTTATACATATTGTTTAGGTTCGTTATGCTCCACACCTGCCACTTGTGCTGCGTGGTCTGACATGGATCATTTCATGGAGGAATGAAAACTGGGATTGTTGGGAGAACAAGATGTCGTAAGTCAACTCTCATACAAACACTCTTCAGAGTTCAGAATAGTTGAGCCTAATGTTGGTCTAATTGTGATTGATGGCCACAATATCTCTTCAATTAGATTTCATGATTTGAGGTCTGGACTGAGCATTATTCCTCAGGATCCAACCATGTTTGAAGGGACTGTTAGAAGTAATATGGACCCACTAGAAGTATACAGATGAACAAATTCAGGAGGTGAGTTGGTCTACTGTTATAAATACCCATACAATTAAGCTCAATCATGAAACTTGGATTTGTGATTCCAATATATTACTATTTTCACTCATTGAAACATGTTTAGGCTCTGGATAAGTGTCAACTTGGGGATGAAATTAGGACGAAAGAAAGAAGGCTTGACTCCGCAGGTTTGGCACTTTGGCTATAAATTTTGAGAAGATAATTGTGAACACCCAATTTTGTCCGATCTATTTTTATTCAATTAATAAAGAGGAATAAACAAAAAAAATAAAATAAAAAATAAAAAAATGATAAAATAAAAAGAAAATAAATGAAAAGGATAATGATGAGTTAGTTAGAATCAATTTGTTGGATAGAAGGTGATTCAAATTAGAACTAGTATAGATAGGAAAGAGATAATGATCTTGCTATTACTCTTAGATAGTATAATCAGATAATAATATGATTATGATTTGTGATTTCATGATAAACATACTAATTATCTTGTTATATCATATGAGGAAATTTTGTTATCCTTTCTTCTATAAATAAAGAGCATGAACCCAAGGAGATGGATCTGGAAAAAAAAAGTGCTCAGTGTTTTCTTATCCATCAGAGTAAAGTATTGAGTTTCTTTCCAATAATCCTACTCCCTTTTCTCTTGTATCTTTCTTCTTAATCTTCTTCATGTTACTATTCATCAACCACTAAACACTCAGTGCTTTCACGTTCAACTTCCTTCATTCCCCTCTCACATCTTCATTCTTGTTTCTCCTCCATCACCATAGCCAACACCTCCACCACATCCAGAAGCCAGCTTCACTACCAGAAGTCCATCAACTCTCCATCTCCATTCTTTGCTCACACCTCCATATTCTTGCTCCATCAAATCAGTGAGCTCCGCCGTGTCGTCCCTTCTCCTCCGAGCACCAAAACCGCGAACGCCACGTCCAATACTGTGTCTCCATCGCAGTCGCGCTCCGCCGTGCTACGCCATCCCGCGCCTCGGCCTGTCGACGTAGCTTCCACGTCGCCGCTGCTCTGCCTCCTTCGTAGGTGACGCAGCATGCTCTATCTCCGCCGTGTTGCACGTCTCCTACCGCCGCCCCAGTTCTAACGTCACCATCTTCATTGTCTTCTGCCATCCTATCGTCTCACCAGTCCGCCATCGCCGCCGCGTCTCCGCCATTTGTAGCAACCTCGCCATCACCGCACTACACTTCATGTGAACCATAACAGCGACTCCACATCACTGCTCCGCCAGGTTAAACCCGCCACATTTAACTCAGAAGTCGCCGAACCTCCTTGCCGCCGTCCACCGCATCGCCAACGTTCCTCCATCTCTGTTTCGTGAGTGACCAGGGACCAGAAACGTTTTCTGGTTATTTGCTTCTATCTTTAGTTTAGTTTTTTTTAGCTTAACAATACCTTTTTGTTTTTGGGCCTATGTTAGTAAGTGGGGGCTGACCTTGTTGAGCCCATCTTTAGAGTGTCTACTTTTCCTTTTTCTTAAAAATAAAAACACTAATCCTTTTTCTAAAATAAAAATCTAAAAAATATACTCTCTAAAAAAAAAATATTCAGTTGTTTATTTAAATGAAAATCCTTTCTAAAAAATAAATGAAATAAAAATCCTTTTCATAAAAGATAAAAAAAAAAAAATCAAACAAACCAAATATTTTCTAGAAGAACTACGTAGCTTTGAATTTCCCATTGCACCCGGGAATACGTAGGAGCGGAAATAATAATTCTGTCAAGCCAAAACTAAAATTTTCCTATTTTTTTTGTGTTTATTTTCTTTTTATTATATTTTTGGGTAAAATAGATATTTTTTAAAAGTTATTAACAGTTTGCACAATTAACTTGAGGTACCGTCTTAGGACGGGCGGTGTAGGGTGCTAACACCTTCCCTACTCGTAACCGACTCCCGAACTCAAATCTCAATTTTTAATAAAAGACCAATTTCCTTTAATATTTGGTTTTTTCCAAATTTTTCCTAACATTAAATTTGGTGGCGACTCCTCTGTTTATTTTTTCCAATCGCGGCTCCCGGATGGGACGGTCGCGACAATAATGATATTAAATACATATTCTTGAACTATGGTCAAACTTTATTTGTTATATCAATATTGTTATTGCAGTTTGTGAGAATGGGGAGAATTGGAGCATGGGTCAGAGACAATTGGTATGCCTTGGCAGGGTGCTATTGAAGAGAAAAAAAGGTCTAGGTGCTTGATGAAACAACTGCATCAGTTGACATGAAAATTAAGAAGTCTTCTCCAACATCTTGTTCTTCTACTAATTGTTGGATTTCAGGAATTTTGCATTTTTTCAACATACCCAGTCTGAGCGGTGATCAGTTCCTTGTTGACTACCTAATTCAGATTTTGAAGATAAATCCAAAGAAGGAGGATGTAGGTAAATTCAGAATTAGGAATCTATGAGATTCTCAGTCCCATATACAAGCTATGTTGTAGGAGCATTTTAAGCATGTATTGTATCCCATATTTTCAATGTAACATCCCTAGCTGCTCTATGGATTGACGACTGACCCCACAAACTAACACGGGTCTTTTCAGCGTGCTTTGTCCTCACTCATACAATTCCTGAGAAAACTTCCTAGGAAGCGTGTGAGTGAGGACAAAGCATGCTGAAAAGACCCTTGTTGGTCTGTGGGGTTAGTCGTCAATCCATAGAGCAGTCAGGGATGTTATAAATGGTATAAGACAGGCACCTCTCCCAGTACGGTGTGGTTTAGGGACGAACCAAGCGGAAGCTGGTGGGCATGTGACACTCGGTGCTGACGAAGGCGGGGAGTGGTCGCCGATGCAAGATGGCACGGACAAGGAACGGCTCCTGGCAGGCTTCTAGGCGGAGGGGTACATGAATAAACTGATTACACACCAAAATGAGAGGGATCTTGAGACTGTGTAGGTATGAAACTATACAGTTGAGGATGGCTTATATGAATTGATTGGTACTACCTATACTACCTATACCAACAAGATGCATCTTCTTTTCGGGAGCTCATTACTTAAGAACTCCACAGTTAAGCGTGCTTGACTTGGAGCAATTCTGGGATGGGTGACCTCCTGGGAAGTTTTCCCGGGAATTGTGTGAGCGAGGACAAAGCACGCTGAAAAGACCCGTGTTGGTTGTTGGTTTATGGGGGCAATCATCAATCCATAGAGCAGCCAGGGATGTTACATTCAATGTCAGAAATTGAGTCAAGTCTTGTCTAGTATTGTTTTTCATAGACCTTAGTAAGGACATTGAAATTGTATTAATTGAGTATGTATGCCTTTCAATTACTATCTTGGCTGGTTTGGTTGAAAGGCTGTGTGGTTTTGTTATAAATTGAATCAATTCTTTCCTTTGTTATAAATTGACAATTCCATTTATCAATTTACTTATATCATAATCATATTATAAGGTTTGAACAAGAAAGACAGGAAAAAGGGGTTTTTTTTTTTTGTCTTCCTTACTAAGTTCTCAATGCCAGAAAAAAGAAAACAACTTCAAGCTGGCGTCTGGTTTTAGGGGTCATCAGTCAAACAACACCTGAGTTCTTTTTATGGCCACCTCATCAGTCTTATTGAACTCATCAGGTTTATGGGGGCAATCATCAATCCATAGAGCAGCCAGGGATGTTACATTCAATGTCAGAAATTGAGTCAAGTCTTGTCTAGTATTGTTTTTCATAGACCTTAGTAAGGACATTGAAATTGTATTAATTGAGTATGTATGCCTTTCAATTACTATCTTGGCTGGTTTGGTTGAAAGGCTGTGTGGTTTTGTTATAAATTGAATCAATTCTTTCCTTTGTTATAAATTGACAATTCCATTTATCAATTTACTTATATCATAATCATATTATAAGGTTTGAACAAGAAAGACAGGAAAAAGGGTTTTTTTTTTTTTGTCTTCCTTACTAAGTTCTCAATGCCAGAAAAAAGAAAACAACTTCAAGCTGGCGTCTGGTTTTAGGGGTCATCAGTCAAACAACACCTGAGTTCTTTTTATGGCCACCTCATCAGTCTTATTGAACTGATCAACTAGTCATCTTTTGCTAATTTCCTGCTTCTCTGCTAACAAATCAAAAGCTGTTGTTCCTGGCACAATTATGCTGACCCGAATCCAAGTTCCAACCCCCCTCTATTTAGTTAACATTTTAGCTGCTAAGAAAGAAATATATGAGGTTTTTATGCATAGGCTAGGAGTCTTAATTACAGTAAGGCTCTGGATTATGTTACTAACTTCTCTATTAAATGAGAAATATTTTGAATCGTGCATTACAATATTTCCTTGATGCTTCATAACGTGCAGCAATAGTATGATCAAGCTTCTTGTTAAGTCTCTAAATGTCTGTGTGCATTTCCCTAAGTTTTGATGAAAGCTAAACATTGGATAATGATTTAATTAACCCACTTTGCGGTTTCTAACCTGTCTACTTTGTGCGCAGATCATAATAGTAAGACTCACCTGTCTGTCCACATGTACGACAACCTGTCTGGATAAGCAAAAGTCAACATGTCTGCTGACTAAGATTGTTGACTTTCTGCAATTTAGTTTCAACCTGTCTCTGCTATGTTCTCCTACTCGTCTAAGGTTCTTCGATGGGAACTCGAGTACAAAAAGCTTTTGGAAGCTGCCTCCTCATACAGAAGACTCTGAATCTCTCTCTCACGCTTATCAAGAAATTCAGAAGGTCATTCTCACAAGCAACCTAGGAAGTCAGAGATAACATCCAGTTAAAGAATGTTTCCAAAATGCTTTATTCCCTAGTACTCTTGGTTATTACACGAAAAGGGAAATATACTCTGCAAAGTACAAAAACATTCTGCACAACTCTGATTTGGCTACTGCACAATGCATAAAGCCATGATCCTTCATGTTAGAGTACAACCAACGTTCCTACTGCATTAATGGCTGCCCAGAACGACTCTATTGCATTTAATGAAGCTCTGCTTGAAGCCATCGTTGGAAGGAATGTCTCTAACGGATCTTAAATGCTTGAAGGCTATAAATACAGACGTCATTGAAGATAAACATCATCAGAGATTTCAAAGCATTAAAGAGCCATTACTCTGTTCATTTAATTCTTTATTATTTCAATCTGTATTCTTCAATCATTTGAAGTTATTACGCAGTCTTTCCTAAAGTCTGCATTTAATTCACTCTGAGTGTTAGTGAAAGAACTGTCTGTCTGATTGTATTTATTACAAACAAACTTCTCAAAACAAACCTGTGTGAGCCTGAAGAGACTAAGTGAGCAAAGAATACTTGTGTTGTAGCCTGAAGAGGCTAGGTGTGCAAACAATACTTAGATTATGTAACATGATCAGTTATATTGGATAAAACTTGGTGCTGCCAAGGACTGGACGTAGCTCTTTGTGCTAAAGAGTGAATCAGGATAAACAACTATGTTAATATCTCTTCCCTTAAACTCTTTATTTGTTTTTATTATATTATTTGCTTTCTAACTAAGGGGTTAAAAGTGTGAATATCGAGCTTGTTTTCATTTGTATGATTGTGTGCTTTTCTGTCAAAATACACCAGACAGGTCACCTGTCTGTGTAAGTTGTTTTACACTTGTCTGAACCTAGATTCTGTGTGCGAAAAGTTTTCAACTTTATTTTCATTTCTGATAAACACAATTCAACCCCCCTTCTCGTGTTTATAGTTGTCTATTTCAGTTGGTATCAGAGCTCAGCCTCTAGGTTGAGCATCTAACAGTGTAGAAGTAAAAGGTCCTGAAGAATAGACATGACTGCTGGAGCTAGTGGGAGCCACCAGACTGAAGGAGCTTCCATAACCAGACCTCCATTCTTCAATGGAGAAAACTACAACTATTGAAAAGATAGATTTCAATGGTTCATTCTATCTACAAACTCTGATCTCTAGGATGTCATCACAGATGGTCCATTCATTCCTAAAAATGATGACAATACTGACAAGCCAAAAACTTAGTGGACCCCTGCAGAAAAGACAAAATTGGAGCTGAATCACAAAACCAGATACAACACCATTTGTGCTCGCAATCCTGAAGAATTTGAAAAAGTTTGTGCCTGTGATTCTGCTAAAGAAATATGGGACACTTTAGCTGTCACACATGAAGGAACAGCCAAAGTTAAAGAATCAAAAATTGTCATACTTGTCAGAAAGTATGAACTGTCTCTCATGGAGGAAGGAGAATCTGTTGCTCACATTCTATCATCAATGGCCTAAAGTCTCTTGGCAAAGTTTACTCTAATGCTGAGAAGGTTGGAAAGATACTAAGGAGTCTACCTAAGCAATGGAGACCTTTGGTAACTGCTATCTCTCAAGCCAAGGATCTTACTTCCTTGCCTATGGATGAACTTCTTGGTACACTAACTGTTCATGAGCAAGAACTTGGAGATGAAATCACAACAAAGAAGGGCAAGTCAATTGCTCTGAAGGCTGATCAAAAGTCTTCAAAGGCTTCAAGAGCTCTGAAGACAGACGAGTCATCCAGTGATGCTAACCTGTCTGAACCCGAGGATTCTGAAAGTGATGAAGAGTTATCTCTCCTAACCAGAAAGATAAAGCTTCTCTTACAGAAAAAGAAGTTCAGAAAAGATAAGTCATTCAGAAGGTTCAACAAGGACAAGAACTTCAAAGAATCCACTTCAACATACAAGAGTTCAATTGTCTGCTATGAGTGCAAGAAGCCATGTCACATCAAAGTTGAATGTCCTTAACTCAGAAAAGCCCCTTTTAAGAAGTTCTTCAAAAAGAAGAAGAAAGGGATGATGGCTACTTGGGAATATCTGGAGTCAACATCTTCTGATGAAGAGACAGAGGAAGAAGCTAATCTCTGTCTGATGGCCAACACTGACTCAGATTCAAATAATGAGGTACATCCTAACTATGAGGAATTACTTGATGCCTATGAGGAATTGCTGGAGGAATCCAACTGCTTATCTAAGGCTTTCAAATCCCTCAAGAAAGAGCATGTTAAGCTTCTCAGTGAGCATAAACAGAAATCTCATGAGTGTGAGAAGTTTGCCAAAGAGAATAGTGAGCTGAAGACTGAAAAGTCTGATGAAGCTAAGATTTCTAGTGAAACATCACACCCTGAAGAAGTTGAAACACTTCAACAGAAAGTGGAAGAGCTCACTTCTGATCTTGTCAAATTTGTTAATGGTAGAGATAATCTGACTAAGCTGCTTGGCTGTCAGAGGCACTCCCTTAACAAAGAAGGTATTGGATATGTCCATCAGACACATCATAAAGTATCAACTAAAAACTCTAAAGTGTCTGATAAATCTACTTTCATTAAATCCATACCTGTCTGTAACTTCTGTGGAAAAACTGGACATGTTATGTCTAGGTGTATTCATAAGAAAAGAAGGAAGTCTTCACAGACTCCTAGAACTAACAGAAAAGGACCCAGAAAATTATGGGTACCTAAAGAACAAATAATCTCTGTTGCAGATGTCCTCAACAAGACAAAGAAAACACCGCTGCTGGTACCTGGACAGTGGTTGCTCGCAACACATGACAGGAGAAAGGTCTATGTTCCTAGACCTCCAACTTAAGAAAGGAGGACATGTGGCATTTTGAGGAAATCAAAAAGGGAAGGTTATAGGCATTGGTACTATTGGTGGTAAACCTCCTCTTCCCTCTATATCTAATGTTCTTATGATTAAAGGATTAAAACACAATTTGCTTAGCATAAGTCAATTATGTGACAGTGGACTTGATGTCTCCTTTACCAAGGATTTATGCATAGTTAAAGACCTCAGTGACAAAACCCTCTTTTCAGCTAAAAGGTAACAAAATCTGTATAAGATTGAACTGACTGATCTCTCAGATCAAAGTGTAACCTGTCTGATGTCTAAAGAGGATGAAAGATGGTTATTATGGCAGTATGAAACTAATTTCAAAATTGAAAAATGATAACCTTGTGAGAGGATTGCTTGGTATTAGTTTTAAGAAAGATGTTTTGTGTGATGCATGTCAGAGAGGTAAACAAGTAAAATCAAGTTTCAAATATAAAAACCAAGTATCAACTTCTAAACCTCTTCAGTTGTTACACATGGATCTGTTTGGACCAGTTAGTGTTGCTAGCTTGGCTGGAAGAAAATATGGATTTGTCATAATTGATGACTATTCTAGATATACATGGGTACTCTTCTTAACCCACAAGGATGAGTCTTTTAAGGCTTTCTCAGTATTCTGTAAAAGAGTACAAAATGAGCAGAGTTTCTGTATTTCTACTCTTAGAAGTGACCATGGGGGAGAATTTGAAAATGAGCAGTTTAGACAGTTCTGTGAGGAGAATGGAATCTCTCACAATTTCTCTGCACCTGGAACTCCTCAACAAAATGGAGTGGTTGAGAGAAAGAATAGATCTCTGCAAGAGATAGCTAGATCTATGCTCAATGAGAATAATCTCCCTAAGTACTTCTGGGCAGAAGCTGTAAACACTGCATGTTATGTACAAAACAGAATACTCATTAGGCCTTTTCTAAAGAAGACACCCTATGAATTGTGGAAAGGAAAAAGCCCCAACATTTCTTACTTTCATGCATTTGCTTGTGAATGCTTCATTCTAAATACTAAGGATCAACTTGGAAAGTTTGATTCTAAAGTAGATAAAGGTATCTTTGTAGGCTATTCTGAAATGTCTAAAGCCTTTAGAAAGACTGATAAGGAATTATCAGATCTAGAAGATGATCTTGTAGGTCTCGACATAAATAAGCCAGAAAATCAACAACCTGACCTGATCAAGACAGAACCTGAAAATGAACCAGTCAGACAAGTGGAGCAGACAAGTCAACAGATAAGTCAAGATCTTCGTGATGATCTTAAAAGGGACTAGAAAGTCAAAACTCATCATCCTAAGGATCTTAGTATTGGAAATCCCTCAGAAGGAATGAGAACCCGATCCACTTTAAAGGAATCAAGCAGTGTGGCCTTCATGTCAGAAATAAAGCCAAAGGACATTGAAGAAGCTCTTGATGATGAAAGTTGGATACTTGCTATGCAAGAAGAACTTAACCAGTTCACCAGAAATGATGTCCGGACACTTGTCTCCAAGCCCAAAAACAAGTCTGTCATTGGAACAAGATGTGTATTCAGAAACGAATTGGATGAGGATGGCAAAGTTGTCAGAAATAAGGCAAGGTTAGTAGCTCAAGGCTATAACCAACAAGAAGGTATTGACTATATTGAAACCTTTGCACCTGTAGCTAGAATAGAAGCTATTCGCATTCTGATGTCGTATGCTGCACAACACCAAATCACTCTTTTTCAAATGGACATGAAAAGTGCTTTTCTCAATGGTATAATTGAAGAAGAAGTATATGTTAAGCAACCCCCTGGTTTTGAAGATACTGATAAACCAGATCATGTTTTTAAACTTAAAAAGGCATTATATGGTTTAAAACAAGCACCTAGAGCATGGTATGATAGATTATGTTCTTTTCTCATGCATAATGGTTTTACTAGAGGATAAGTAGATACTACTCTGTTTAAGAAAAGTTCTAAAGAGAACTTCATCATAGTCCAAATATATGTTGATGATATTATTTTTGGAACAACTAATGAAAAGCTATGCAAGGATTTTTCCAGGCTAATGCAAGCAGAATTTGAGATGAGCATGTTGGGAGAATTAAAGTTCTTCCTTGGATTACAAATCAAACAGACAAGTAATGGAATCTACATCTATCAACAAAAGTATATCAAGGAGATACTTAAGAAGTACAAGATGGAAAACTCCCATGCAACCCAATGCAAAACTAAGTAAAGATGATGAAGGTAAAAAGGTAGACCAAACTGTCTACAGAGGTATGATTGGATCTTTATTATACTTAACTTCAAGCAGACCTGATATTCAATTTAGTGTCTGTAGGTGTGCTAGATTTCAATATGACCCAAGAGAATCTCATCTTAAAGCTGTTAAATGAATATTTAGATATTTGCTTGGGACTACCAATCTTGGTTTGCTATATTTAAGAACTAAAGAATACAGATTAGTGGGATTCTGTGATGCTGACTTTGCTGGAGACAGAATAGAAAGGAAAAGCATCAGTGGAGGATGTCACTTCATTGGAGCAAGCTTAGTCTCTTGGTCAAGCAAAAGGCAGACAACTATTGCCTTATCTACTGCCGAAGCAGAATAATCTCAGCTGCTAGTTGTTGCTCTCAACTTTTATGGGTAAAACATCAACTTGAGGATTACTCTATTTTTTAGCATAATATATCTATGTGATGTGATAATTTCAATGCTATTTTCTTAACTAAAAATCCAATTCAGCATTCTAAGGCTAAGCATAGAAATCAAGCATCACTTTATAAGAGATTATGTTCAGAAAGGTATTTTTGATATTAAGTTTGTTAAAACTGAAAATCAACGGGCTGATATTTTACCCAAACCCTTAGTAGAAGAAAGGTTCTTATTTATTAGAGATAATCTAAACATGCATTGCATTGTTGAATGAAATGTCTGAGTATTAAACTGTCTATGCTACCTGTCTTATGGTTTTATATCACCTGTCTATGATTACCTGTCTGACTCTGCTGAGTCACTATGCTAAAACTCAACAGTTTTATTGAAATGATTATTAATTATTTAATACCATTTATTAATCTGAAGCTAATCATGTGCACGACAGTTTTTAATCTCGAAATCATGTTTTCATTATGTCTTAAGTGGGCGCTACAATTCCCCACAAAAATCGTGCCGTTTTTTAAATTAAAAATGTTTTCTTTCTCTCTCCTACCTTTATTGCTATAAAAGACAAATAATCAGAAAGGTTCAACCTTTACATTTTCAAATCCCTAAAGTCGTTTTGTCTTCGTCTTTTCCTCTCTCAAACCCTTCTCTCTTCCAAAACCCTCGAAACTCTTTCTCTAAAAATGGCATCTTCAAAGCATCTCTCTTCAACAGAAATTGCTGAGAAATACAACATGAAGGTTGCTGATGTTGAGAAGATCCTACCTGGAAAGACTGTTGATCTTCAACAGTTGAAGAAATGGGGTATGGATGTCACTGAAGAGTTGGAATACTCTAAGTGGACTCCCTTCTTTGACATCAAGGAGCTTGTTCATCCCAAGCTTGTCAAAGATTTCTGGAAAAATGCTGTGGTTATCACCAGCACGCTTGATGGAACCAAGAGCTTTAAAGCTCGAATGATGGACAAAACCCTTCTTTTCCCCATCAACTCTCTGGAGCTAGTTACAAAATGCCCAAGAATTGGAGCTGCTTTCAAACCTGACTGGGAAGATCAGGTGGGAGTTGAGAATGTCAACATAGCTGTTTATGGTGTTCCCAACCCTGAGAACAAGAAGCCAAACGGCATGGTGCCAAAGTGTAGATTCTTGCACAAGCTATTGCTGGAGTGTGTGTTGCCTCGGAAAGGCTCACGAGATAGTGTGACCAAGATGGACAGATTTGCTCTGTATCACTTGATTCACAGAATCAAGGTAGACATCAATGATCTCATCTATATGTACCTTGAAACTCTAAACAAGAGGACCAACATGCAAACCTATCCCTATGGAATGTTGTTGACAAGGGTCTTCAGGAACAAGCTGTTTGTTCCCTTGCAGTGATGTTCATTTTGTGGACATGTCACTTCCCCTTGACAGGAAGGTCCTGTCTATGATGGACATTGAAGGCATCCCTCTGAAAGATGAAGAAGAAGATAAGAAGAAAAAGAAGAAGAAGCCTGCTGCTGAGCAGAAGCAGGAGGAGAAAATGGAGGAACCAGTGGTTTCCACTGATGAATCAGAGGTTCCTATCTTTGAAAGAATTTGGAAGCCTTCTGGAAAGGTGGCCAGACAGGACCATAGACCTGAGGTATAGAAACCTTTAGCTTCTGGAGAAACTGCTGAAACAGTTGAGCCTTTGAGGTTCAAGTTGAAGAAACCCTCTCCCAAGAGGAAGACAAGTGAAGCTGAGGAATCTGTTGCTGCATCTGCAGAACCCAGCAAAAGAAGAAGGCTGGTGAAGACCTTTACCAAGGTCAGACAATTGGAGTCTGAGCCTAGTAAAGATGAAGTATCTGCTCAGGGGGAGCAGACAACTCCACCCTTGGAGGAGCCCAAGCAGAAGAAGCCTCTTAATTTGGGAATCATTCCCAGAAAAAGAAGGACAGGCTACCCAGTGCCAATAGTGGCTCATGCTGAAAGGGAAGCAATCCCTGCAGAAGGACCTTCTGCTGAAGTTGATGTTGCTGCTATAACTACTGCTGACCTGTCTGGTGGGACTCAGACAGTTATTCAACCTGAAGTTGACACTTTGCCTCCTTCAAAGAAGAAGCTAAAGCTATCTGAGGATCAGATAATCTTTTCCTCTATTCCCTCTGTACCATCTTCTCCCTTTCACCAAGATATCCACAATTATGTTGTTTCTTCTCCATCTGCTCTTTTTGTTCAACCTTTGTCAGTTGCTTCTCCCTTTCCCTCACCTATCTCCTCTCACTACACCCAAACATCATCATATGATGTTGTGTCTGATATGTGTCAGTACACAGTTGTTCATAGGAACTCAACTCCCAAAGAACAATCTGGCATATCATCAAGACTGTTTGTGAGTGATCTGCAATCTCTGATGACTGCAATTGTCTCTCATCTATCTGTCATTCCTTCTCCTCCATCTCACTTTCTTAACCCTTATAGGGAGATTTTCTTTTATCCCCCTATTGTTGTGTTCATTAGAACATTGGCTAGAACTCACTATCCTGCCTCTGTTGTAATGATACCTAATAGGTCTAGGTATTTCTTTCTTTTAGTCACAGGATCAAATTCATTTTTCTGTCATATAGATTCCTTGTTACCTATACCTCCATCTGTTTTAGCCCAATAACCTTTTCCCCCTCCTATACAGCTTAAAGTCACCCGTCTGTCTGTGTGAGAGACTTTCCTGTGTCTTTCCTTCTCTTGATAATGCCTTAGTCAGAATCAATCCTTTGTTTAAGATAGCTTTCTTCCTTTCTTTTATTTCAGAACCCTTCATCAATATATCTTTCCTCATATTTCTTCACCCTTCTCTGTACTCAAGGCACCCCCAGTTTTAGCTTTGCCCTGGTATCCAGACTTGTCTACTGCCTCAACTAGCCTGTCTACAGAAGCCCCTTCTTCTCAGATGGTGGACTTACATACCTTCAATCTGCTCAGAGCTGAGCTAGAAGAAATCAGAGGACAATTGGATGAAGAAAGGCGTGCTAGGCTGCTTTTAGAAAAGAGAGTTGACTCTCTGTTTTTGCTTTTTAGTCAGCCTAGGTAGTTTTTGTTGTAAAAGTCTACCTTGTACTTAAAACGCTTATGATGAATGAAAAATCAATGTTCTTTTATCATATATGTTCTTTGTTATTTTCTGTATGTTCCTTTTTGTTGTTGACAAAAGGGAGAGAAAGTAAAAGTTAAAATGTTTATGATTAAGTTAAAATTGAACTTGAGCGCATATCTCTGATATTAATGTTGCATGACTATGATAATGATATTGACTCTGATACTGTGCTGATTAAAAATTAGAATTGTACCTAAGTGCACCTGTCTGCACAATACTTCTGGTTTTTTAGAAAATTTCAACTTGTCTAAATTCTGTTATTTCTTATGTTGATATTTTCTAAGGTTCATTAAATCATCTGAATATTTGTCATCATCAAAAAGTTGGAGATTGTTAAGTCTCTAAATGTCTGTTTGCATTTCCCTAAGTTTTGATGAAAGCTAAACATTGGATAATGATTTAATTAACCCACTTTTTGGTTGCTAACCTGTCTACTTAGTGCGCAGATCATAATAGTAAGACTCACATGTCTGTCCACATGTATGACAACCTGTCTGGATAAGCAAAAGTCAACCTGTCTGCTGACTAGGATTGTTGGCTTTCTGCAATTTAGTTTCAACCTGTCTCTGCTATGTTCTCCTACTCGTCTAAGGTTCTTCGATGGCAACTCGGGTACAAAAAGCTTTTGGAAACTGTCCCCTCATACAGAAGACTCTGAATCTCTCTCTCACGCTTATCAAGAAATTCAGAAGGTCATTCTCACAAGCAACCTAGGAAGTCAGAGATAATATCCAGTTAAAGAATGTTTCCAACATGCTTTATTCCCTAGTACTCTTGGTTATTACACGAAAAGGGAAATATACTCTGCAAAGTACAAAAGCATTCTGCACAACTCTGATTTGGCTACTGCACGATGCATAAAGCCATGATTCTTCATGTTAGATTACAACCAACGTTCCTACTGCATTAATGCTGCCCAGAACGACTCTATTGCATTTAATGAAGCTCTGCTTGAAGCCATCGTTGGAAGGAATGTCTCTAACGGATCTTAAATGCTTGAAGGCTATAAATGCAGAAGTCATTGAAGATGAACATCATCAGAGATTTCAAAGCATTAAAGAGCCATTACTCTGTTCATTTAATTCTTCATTCTTTCAATCTGTGTTATTCAATCATTTGAAGTTATTATGCAGTCTTTCCTAAAGTCTACATTTAATTCACTCTCTGAGTATTAGTGAAAGAACTGTTTGTCTGATTGTATTTATTACAAACAAACTTCTCAAAACAAAACTGTGTGAGCCTGAAGAGGCTAAGTGAGCAAAGAATACTTGTGTTGGAGCCTGAAGAGGCTAAGTGTGCAAACAATACTTGGAGTCTGTAACCTGATTAGTTATATTGGATAAAACTTGGTGCTGCCAAGTACTAGACGTAGCTCTTTGTGCTAAAGAGTGAACCAGGATAAACAATAGTGTTAATCTCTCTTCCCTTAAACTCTTTAGTTGTTTTGATTATATTATCTGCTTTCTAACTAACGGGTTAAAAGTTTGAATATCTAGCTTGTTTTCATTTGTATGATTGTGTGCTTTTCAGTCAAAATACACCAGACAGGTCACCTGTCTGTGTAAGTTGTTTTACAGTTGTTTGAACCTAACTTCTGTGTGCGAAAAGTTTTTAACTTTATTTTAATTTCTGATAAACATAATTCAACCCGCCTTCTCGTGTTTATAGTTGTCTATTTCACTTCTTTCAATTATCAAAAAAAAAAAAACTGAGAGATAGTATGATCCAACTTGTTTCTAATTACCTGCTCTTGGCATCAATGGGAATCAACAAACAAGGAAACTGAGGTTTGACCATTTTATCTAATTATTAAACATGTTTTTCATTAATATCAATCAGAGCAATGAAAACATATAAATAACTTTCTTTTAATTAAAATAGAAAACTTGATTAATAAAGATAGGTTAGAAAGAAGGGGGTCATAATTCAGAAATCCTTCTTAAAGAAGAAACAACAGGTGAAGGTTGCCTAAGTGAGAAAAATAGATATGAAACTGATATGAAACATGAAATAGTGTGGCAACGAACGCGGGACGTGATCAAACTAACTCATAGAAAGAGAAAGTGGAGAGGCCCGCCGACTTAAAATTAAAAAAATAAAATAAAAAAAAAGGAAATACGATGTTGTAAACTGTGTAAATACTTGTGAGTATCAAAATAACGAGACTGAAAGTCTGAAAATATTGAATGTATAAATACAAATGAAAAATACTTTCTGTGTAAATACTTTATGTATTTTTATTTTCAGTATAATACCAATTATGCCCTTTGACTATTTGGCCAAGTATAGTTTGGTTGAAAAGTCAACCATCCCAAGTGCCGATTTGATTGGTTCAAATTTGGCCACTTGGGTGGTGCACCACTGCACTACTTTGGTGGGTGATACACCTTAGACAACACCATAACTTCAACATATTCTATGTACAAAAGCAAGATCATCAACCTTTGGACGAATTAAAACCTGTGATTTCGCGTCTAACAATTAATCCTTGACGGTTATAGCTGGCTGATAGCCTCCCCCATTCTTCTCACTCTCCTCCGTATGACAAATTAACTTAAACGAGTCCAGGCTCCACAATGGCGACGGGCTTTCAACTTCCATTTCTCAAAGAAAAAAATATTGGTATTTTTTTTATAGAAAATAACGAGTTTTTTCTTTATAGACAAATGTTAGTTGTTATGTTAATTTTTTCTCCCTTGCCAATGACCTTGTACCTCCTACTTCTCCAACTCTTTATACCTTTAACTCAAACTACTTGAGCTACCCAACCCCCGAAAATAACGAGTTGTTGATAATATATAAAAACATTTTACACCTATATTGAAGAAAATTGTACCAACCAACAAAAATAAAAAATATATCAAATCCTATATTCCTTTCCTTTGCAATACATCCCATCTGCAACACAAACTAATTACCCATAGTGGGCCCACCCTTCCTCCATATTTCCACTTCCCATTTTTTTTTATGCATGTACCTTCATCGGATTCCTTGGTACAACCTCTAGGATACACAATATATTTTGGATTTAATGTATATGTACTGACAACCGTCATTTAATCATATCTCATCACATAAATATTTGTGAAGATATTTTGTGATAAAATATAATAAGGCGGCATAATGATAAAATATGATTGAATATTCATGTAAAATGTTTTTATATTATTAGTATATATTTATTAAACTCTTTATTTTATGTAAATGAAAACATTGAAAGAGAGAAAAAGCATCTCCTACCTACCAATCCAAACGAGTACACTCCCCCATAGTTATAAATATAAATATAGTTTTAACAATTCATATTTTATGCATTAATATTTAACTTAATTAGTTTATTTTATTCTTCATACCTACCAATATTATATAATTGTACTTCACTAACACATCCATCTAATTAACATGTTTCAGTCCAAATAAGAAATAATATAATCCATATCTCTCACGAATGACTGTGAATTGACACCTAATCAATCTACCTGTGTGCTAGACTGCTATATGCTCTGTCAAAGAGTAATGATATTGGGACACCAAAAATTGACACCAACTTTTGACACCATGGTTAATTCAGTATATTGGTTGGTTAATTCACTTTTGACACTATTGGTTGATTAACCAACCAATATACTGAATTAACCATGATGTCAAAAGTTGGTGTCAACTTTTAGTGTCATAATATCATTTCTCGTCAACAATATCTAAAAAGTCTTCGAGTTCAACGGCTACCAAACTCTTTTGCATACCCACCACAGTCAAATTACAGAATTACCCTCATCAGATATTAAAATAAAGAAATATTATTTTGTCGGATAAATTAAATACAAAGATTTCACAAATTTTGTTTAATTTTAATGCAATGATACTATAAAGTATTTTTTTTATTATCAATTTGATAATAAATTATTTTATATGTGACTTTTAATATAATTATGATAAAAATCAAATATTTTTAATAATATAATAATTTATAATTAGTTGATAATATAAAAAATCAAAATTAATTTAATTGATTTTTATGTAGTTTCATGATGAATTTTTTTTTATAGTGATAATGAATATCAATTAAATCCTTAACAATATCTTTATTTTAACTATATATAAAATAGACAAGCATTATCATTATTCATGGACTTACGTCATAATTATAGAATCACAGTTGTACAGTGGACGCTGACTGAGTCGGTGATGAACTGGAGCAGTGAATGTGAATGATTGGTTTGGTACCGTTACACTATATATTACATTAGAGACCCTGTGCTTTATGCAGCGGCAACTGAAACCCTATTTTGCTACTTTACACTCAGAAAAACAAAACAAAACAAAACAACTAGAGTTATAGTATAAGGCTACAAGCATAGAGGTGAAGTGAATCGAGGTTCTGATATGTCCAATTCCGACCCAATCGAGCTTGATTCCACCGGCAACGGCGAAGAGAGGTCAAACTCTCTCTTAGCCAACACTCGCTGCAGTTTCTGCTTCCCCTGCTGTTTCGGTTCCCGTCGCTCAGCATCCGTCGGTTTCGCGTGGTGGGAGCGCGTGCGAACCGGGTCTTGGTCTCAGTCTCACTCCGAGGCTCATCCGATAACCGGAAGCGCAGGTGACCGGTGGTGGTGGTCTCGTGGGTTCATGAAAGTTCGCGAGTGGTCAGAGATCGTAGCCGGTCCACGCTGGAAGACGTTCATCCGGCGGTTCAACAGGAACCGGAGCGGCGGTTTTAGGAACAATGGGAAATACCAATACGACCCCTTGAGTTACGCCTTGAACTTCGACGAGGGCCCGGGGCAAAACGGAGATTTCGAAGTTGACGATTATGTCGGGTTAAGGAATTTCTCCACCCGTTACGCTGCTGCTACTCCCTTGAAGTCTGTCTCGACGGATGCTGGTCAAGACGTCGCCGTTTTCAGCTGAGAAAGAGAAGGGAATAGAGGGTGCGAGCGCCGTGTAGGCTAATCTGCGCCAGTGGGGTACTGCGCCGATTACGGGAGGTTAGCGTGAGTGAGTCTACTTTTGTTTTTTTTTTTTTTGTGTGTGTTTTTTGTTTTCGCCTATCCCAATTTCCAGTATTTCATTTTTAGTGGATATTATATTATGTATATAAATTTTTCATTATATATTTTTTGTTATTATCGAAAATATCATGCTTTATTTCAATGGTTGGTGACGTGTATACGGCGGCGTGTCGTCGTGTTGATAATGATAGGAGTTGGCTTGGATTATGAAGGAAAGGATGAAACTTGGCTTGTAATTCACAATTTTCTCTTTTGTCCGTTTATTATTATTTATTATTATTTTTTTTTTTTGATATGGATTATTATTTGTTTATTTTGATTACAAATTAGAAAATTAGATTAGAAGATAGATGGGCTTGCTTACCAATCGGGTTAGCATTTGCCAATGATTATCTACGGGCAATGCATGCCGATCATTACTTACGAAAATAATCGTGAGTGAAAATTATTGGGTATTTGTTTTTATCGCTTTTCTTCTAATATTTCATTTTTTTTTTATTTAGACTATCTACTTTTTGCAGTATGTCGTTTTCATGAATTAAAAATTGTGAGGCGATTAACCAAGTTAGCATGCTTTTTGTGATGACTTTGGGCAAATGGATAAGCTTTTCTTAGGAATCGAGCAACTTATTTGATTGCTTTCTTGAATGAGTGCAATATTGACATGTAGAAAAAATGTTTGATTGCTTTCTTGAATGAGTGGGATATTGACATGAACAAAAAAATGTTCTTATCTTCTCTGATCAAAAAAAAAATGTTCTTATCTTTTGATTTTCAAACAAACAAAGGAAAACACGTCCAAAATTTCTAGTTTTAAATTGAAGTGAGACATCACGTATCTCTTCATTTGCTGCGGCAATTTAATCAAGAAACAGAGAGATATTTTAATCCACCAAGAAATCGGTGAGAAAGAAAATTTAGTTGTAAATTCAAATTACCTTATTGAAGATCTGGGAATCTCGGAAGGAGGAAGTATCCTATGGAAGAAAAATCGGTAATCAAAAGCTGGAGTTACCAAGGAAAAGGTGTGTTATCACCAAAAATTAAGTATTAGCTAATAGCCAATTGCGGTAATTAGCTAATTAATTTATTTAGCCGAGAAAAACAATTGGATCAAGATCAGCTGAATTAGGATGAGCTGAACGCAGTTGTTGAGCTAAGATAAGTAGCTGATAACCAGTAGCTGAGTCAGGTTTAGCTGAGGAAATTTGGCTGATGCAGAATCAGTCAAACGTGGCTGCTAAGTCTAGTTTGGCTTGGAGGCTGTTATTGGGCTCGTGTGAATGTTGACGGGTTTTTGACCAAACTGACCCACTTTTAGAAACTATTTACCAAAATAACCTAGTTTTGAAACTATATAACAAAGTAACCTACTTTTAATTAAAATAATAAATTTTTTAAATAAAAAAAACTGTGTGGGAGCCACGTGTCACCTCCCGGTGCAGTGGCGCCACTAGTAGCGCTAGTTGCAGTGGCGCCACTGCACCGTGAGGTGACACGTGACGTCCCCCCCACTCCCACCACAAAAACCCCAACTAACTTATTAAACACTTCCCACCAGCCAACCCTAGATCCCCCTCCCCACACACACACACTCCCACTTCCTACTTCCTCTCTTCTCTTTAACTTGTTTTGTTCTAACAGTCTTTTAATTTTTTGTACACTCTATTGAAATCAAGTTTAGGTAAATGTTAAATTGATGAAGGACTCGTGATATTACAAAATAGACCATCTGGCTGTAAAATATGTTTACAGTTAATAAAGGACGTGGTGCCTGATGGTAAGGGCCTAATGTCACACAGGATTCAGTTTTGCACTCCAGTTGACTCCCAGGCGAAGATGGGGGTTACAATTCTCAACTTACCCGCTTCTCACGTGTGTAGTAAATCTATCATATATTTGGTTCTTCCCTTATATCAACAACAACATAAAATATTTCTATAACCATACTAATAATTAACATAATAAAAAATTAACAATCGGATATTACTGTGTTATCAATTGCCACATTAATAATAGAAATAATAATAATAATAATAATAATAACAACAACAACAACAATAATAATAACAATAACAAAAAAAAACTAAATAACAACTTAAATAATAACTAAGAAAATAAAAAATATATATATAATAAACAACACATGGTACATTCTGAATACAAAAAAAAAGAACATAATAAAAAATACAAATAAACAAATTACCAAATTATAAAAAAAATATTATAAAAATTAAATCAAACATTTTCAGAAAAATAAATGACAATGATGAACAAAAAAAAGTACCAGAATGTTAGTAAATGAATATAAAACAATTAATAAAATAATAAAACTTTTAATTAAATTTAACATTTATTATAATAGAGTGTAAAAAGAATTAAAAGATATGTGTTGGTGGAAGGGGGAGCCGGTATAAGGGGTAAAATTAAAAATAAAAATAAATAACATACTAAATGATACAAATATATGGTATTATAAAAGTTAAAACAAAACACTTCCAGAATAATAAGTGATAAAGAAGAGTGTAAAAAACAAAAAGTAACAGAATATTGGTACATGACTATATAATTAAAAAAATTTAAAAAATGATATCATAAACAATTTAACATTTACATAAACTTGATTTCAATAGAGTGTACAAAAAATTAAAAGACTGTTAGAAAATAAACAAGTTAAAGAGAAGAGAGGAAGTAGGAAGTGGGAGTGTGTGTGTGTGGGGAGGGGGATCTGGGTGGGGGGTTTTATAGGGAGAGGGAGGGGGGAGGGGGAGGGGGAGGGGGGTTGGCTGGTGGGGAGTGTTTAATAGGTTAGTTGGGGTTTTGGGAGGGGGGGCCGGCGCCTGTTGCAGCGGTGCCACTGCACCCGGAGGTGACATGTGGCGCCTGTTGCAGCGGTGCCACTGCACCCGGAGGTGACACGTGGCGCCTGCACAGTTTTTTTTTTTAAATTATTATTTTAATTAAAAGTATGTTACTTTGGTAAATAGTTTCAAAACTAGGTTATTTTGGTAAATAGTTTCTAAAAGTAAGTCAGTTTGGTCAAAAACCCGAATGTTGACTAAGGGCCCAAGAGACTATTATTATATTTAAAAAAGGAAATAACATGGGCTTGGATTATGAAGGAAAGGATGAAACTTGGCTTGTAATTCACAATTTTCTCTTTTGTCCGTTTATTATTATTTATTATTTGTTTATTTAGATTACAAAATAGAAAATTAGATTAGAAGATAGATGGGCTTGCTGTGCCAATCGGGTTAGCATTTGCTAGGGGTATTTATCAACCGATCCAATCCAATGCCAACCGCAGTAACCGAACCGAAAAACCGACAACTGAAATAATCGAAAACCGAAAAAACCGCAAACCCAAAAAAACCGAAATTTTTCATTGGATTGGATCGGATTTCGGATCCTATATGTAAAACCGATCCAATCCAAACCGAACCGAAATTATTTAGTTTAATGAAAATAATTTGATCTTTATATTATAAAAGTAATTATTAGTCTTTATATTTTTACAAGTTATCAACTAGTCCTTATGTTACATGAGCTTAATTGGTATGTAAATGTAAGGTTTGTGTAAAAACTTTTACAATGTTAACCAATTATAAATAATGTTATGAGTGATTTTTAATATATTTTGGACAAGAATTAAAAATTTATAATGATTTAATAATTTATGATTAGTTGATGGTATAAAATATCTTTACACATGAGAGTGCATATCAATTAAATTCATGAATATCCAGTTAAAAAACTTATTAGTAATTGTCAATATAATATTTTAAAATTAATTTTTATTCTAAATAAGTAACAAATGCATATGACTTTTTAAATACTCAATTAAATCCAAATCAAACCGAAAGATTGGATTTTTTTTATGTAATATAACTACGTAAATATGTATCGATAAAAATCGAATTATTCAATCCAATCCAAACCGTATTTGATTGGATTGGATTGGATTGGATCGGATTTTTTGAAGGAAGCAAACCGATCCAATCCAAACCGCACGTTGTTTTTATCATTAGATCATATGACTTTTTGGTTCAAAATCGATCCAATCCAATCCGCGAACACCCCCAGCATTTGCCAATGCCAATGGACATTTACCTACGGGCAATGCATGCCGATCATTTCTTACGGAATTAATCGCGAGTGAAAGTTATTGGGTATTTGTTTTTATCGCTTTTCTTCTAATATTTCATTTATTTTTAGGCTTAACTGTACTTTTGATCCCCCAAATTTATCTCATATGCCATTTTTGTCCCTATTTTTTTTTCGAGAACATTTGATCCCTCAATTTTTTGAAAATTGTAAAATTAATCCCTCCATCCAATTTTCATTAATTTGTCTCCTACATGGTAAGTCCACCTAAATTTATTATATTAAATAATTATTATACTTTAAATTATAAAATTTAAAAAAAAAATTAAAAAGGGTCCTATTCATCTTCTTCCTCCCTGGTCTCTCCTCCTTTTGTAGTGGTTGGGGTTAGTGACAGAGAGGGAGCATGACGGCGTTTGTAGTGAAGACATAGCTGTAAAAAAAAAAAAAACTTTTATACTGTGGCAGTGCTGTTCATCAACGAAGAAGCTTCAATAACCCTGTCCCCAACCATAGCAGCTACTCTCTAACCAGAAAAACAACACCATGGAATTGGAACACGCTTTTTGAGAAAACAAGGAAAAAACAAAAAACATAACTTTGTGCGTGTTTGCTACCTTCAATGACTTTGTGCTGTTCTGTGCGTGTGTCTAATTGTCTATCTACATAAACATAACTTTTTTTTTCCTTACATGTTTGCTACTTGCTTCTCAATATGGATTTTCGGTCACAATCGAGGTTTTGGTCAGCTTTAGAAGAGACACAACAATGGCGGGTTTGTTCTCATTAGGCAGTGTCGGAAGCGGCGGTGGAGGTGGTGGAGGAGGAGGGAAAGGTAGCTGCAGCAACAAACAAAATCCCGAACAACACCATCATCACAGAAGGGAATTGCAGTGAGAAGGAAATTGCAGAAGCACTAACCCTAGCCATTATAAAGGAAGAGAAACCGGGGAGGACGAAGATGACTTAGAACCGTTTTTAATTTTTTTTAATTTTAAAATTTAAAATAAAATAATTATTTAATATAATAAATTTAGGTGGACTTGTCACGTGGAATCGGACCTCCCATGTAGGATATAAATGGATGAAAATTTGATGAAGGGACTAATTTTACAATTTTTAAAAAATAGGGGATCAAATGTACTCTAAAAAAATAATAGGGATCAAAATCGTACATGAACTAAAGTTGGGGAATTAAAAATACAATTAAGTCTTATTTTTATTTAGACTATCTACCTTTTGAAGTATGTCGTTTTCATGAATTAAAAATTGTTAGGCGATCAACCAAGTTAACATGTTTTTTGTGATGACTTTGGGCAAACGGATAAGCTTCTCTTAGGAGCGTGATCGAGCGACTTATTTGATTGCTTTCTTGAATGAGTGCAATATTGACATAATGAGTGGGATATTGACATGAACAAAAAACTGTTCTTATCTTTTGATTTTCAAACAAACAAAGGAAAACACGTCCAAAATTCCTAGTTTTAAATTGAAGTGAGACATCACGTATCTCTTCATTTGCTGCGGCAATTTAATCAAGAAACAGAGAGATATTTTAATCCACCAAGAAATCGGTGAGAAAGAAAATTTAGTTGTAAATTCAGATTACCTTATTGAAAATCTGGGCATCTCGGAAGGCGGAAGTATCCTATGGAAGAAAAATTGGTAATCAAAGCTGGAGTTACCAAGGAAAGGGTGCTCAAGGAATTATGTCATGTTATCAACTAGGGCTGGACAATGGTCGGGCTTAGACAGATTTTTTGGCCCAATGATTTCTTGACTTTTTGTCATATTTTATTTCAATTTTTCAGGAAAAAAAAAATACCAAAGGAATTTCCTGGAACTCTCTGGAATATAGGAATGGTAATGGGTAGGGTTTGGGTAGGGTACTATAGTACCCATCTCCATACCCACGTTTGTAAAATTTACCTGTACCCGGACCCATACCCGTATGAGTAATAACTTTAGTACCCTTATCCGTACCCTCTGGGTACCTAAGTACCCACACCCGCACCTGTTACCCCCACTTTAACTAAGAAAAAATAATAAATAACATAAAGAGCATTATAACTCAATTAAAAATAATCCAAAAATCTTTCTAATCTACTCATGAAACATTACAAACCAAAGTACTAAACTAAATAAAGACATCTAAAACACTTAAAACAATAAATTGATGAACTTGTAAGTCCGGAAAAGGAAAAACACTATTGAGCACTATGTGTAGAATTTTTACATTAATTTTATTCTAAAAATTGATATATAACTATAATTATATATACTAATATAAATGAATATATATATATATATATATATATATATATATATATATATATATATATATATATATATATATATATATGTGGGTGCGGGGCGGGGTGAGGTGGGTACTAAAGTACCCGTACCTGTACCCATACCCTCTCTTGTTTGCGGGTAATTACCCATACCCGAACCCATACCCATAAAACGAGTAATTACCGTACCCGTTGTGGGTATTTTTTGTGGGTACCCGTAGGGTAGGGTCCATATTGCCATCCTTACTGGAATATCTCTATTTGCCATCTTCTTCCTCTTACCCATTCTCTCCATTCTGTTCACACTTCACACAAGGCAGTCCTCGTTCCGGTGTCGTTTCACGCCAGAGATAAGGGATGGTTGGGTGACTGGTCTTGGGCACTCCCAAGTTGGGGCTGCGACTTCGCGACGGGGGATGGAAGGGTGGGTCTCGAGGATGTTGACGAAGAGCAGCGGAGGAGCTGTGATGTGTCTCGTGATGGTCCGAACAGAACCAGCGGCAGATCTGGCCCGAGATGAACTTGGCAGATCTAGCCGGACATAAGTAAATGAGAGAGAGAAAGATGAAGAGAGAGAGAGAGGTGCCTAGGGTTTAAGTGGGGTGAGATGCGGGAGGAGATTGAGATCTAAATCTGAGATTCATTTTCTGTTGTTTGAAACTTTAAAGGGGGTTTCTTGTCTTGTGTGGTTGATGTCTCGATGATGAATGATGATGATCTCTACCAAAGTTGTAAAGGTACTTCAAGTAAAAGTGTAAGACTGAGTGGCGTACGAGTAAAGGAAATGAGATTCACATATTCGGTCGGTTACGATCGAAAGTGAAATTTTTTTATGCCATCTGACGCCGACCAAATGAACTCACAAGGATCCGAGATTGCCAACCGATGACCCGACGACCTGAGATCACCAACCCGTTTACTTATTTTTCCGTTCGGTTTTGTCGGGTTCGGGCCGGGTGTCGGGTCCATGTCCAGCCCTAATATCAAGGAACGAATCAAAGCCTCCTCTCTGAATGGACTGGGAAGATAATTGCACTACATGTGTATCAGTGTATACATGAATTCGGATTCTCTCCCACCGGCTCTCTGCAGCCCCTCTCCTGCGGGTTAATCTGGATCGTCCGTCCAGATCTGACGGTCCAGATTAAATGGCAATTAATGAAATTAAAATAATTAAAACATAAAATAAAAAACCAACTTATCAGAGATTTCAGAATCCCTTCTCGTGTGTCTTTTTCTCCTCTCTACGTCGCACCCGCTCACAGTGAACCTGATACCCTCTCTGCCACTGCCTATACCACCTCCGCCAACCATAATCGCACCGCCAATCTGTCATAATAACTAGCAGAAAAAGAAAGAGAACGCGTTCTATACAAAACTCAATGCAAATTTTGTTTCGATCACTACCTATTTTCCTCCATCTCCATCTCGTTACAGTTTCATCTTTGTTTGTTGTTTGCTGTTTGTTGTGATTACTCATTATCCATTCCTTCACGCCAAAGTGAAGTCCTTCTGAGGGTTGATCATTTATTTTCTGTGGAAAATCACTTTTGTTTGAAAACACATGGTTTTTCGATTTTAGAGAAAGAGAGAATGATATAAAGAGGGAAGTGTGTCGAAAGAGATAACATAAAAAAAAAAAAAGGAAAAACAATGATGGCTGGGTTTGGATAGAGATGGTGGAGGGGATGATGTCACCATCCCCCATTCCCGTTAGGGATGTTAGTCAGTCGTCCAAGCGGTTTGTCCATAAACATCGGTGCACACCCTCATTCCCTTTAGTGTGCTCATCCAAAGAATGACACTATTCCCCCATTCCCGTTAGGGAATAACTGCACAATATAAAAGTATCCTCATTCTCGTTAGGATACGGGACGACTCGGTAAGGACTACAAGAGTATTACTGTAGTTTCCCCCATTCCCGTTAGGGAATTGACCAGTGACATCCGGTATCCGTAATCGGATACTCTGACTTTGTGTGTTCAACCCACAAGGCTGTGAACAATACCATGCATTCTATATGAATCTCACCGACTCGTACAAGTCATAACCTAGTGCCTTAACCTTTCACCACAAACTCAGATAATTCCCCAGATCACATCCCATAAGCTCAGTGCATATAAAATCATATTTTATTAGGCTAGGCACATCTAAGTCATATGTCATAGTGTCCCCAACATACATATCTCCCGAACAAAATCTATCATCACCTAGAGGCCAACTAAGCATATTATAACAAATATGGCATGTTATCAGATAAAGCATGTTATACACATTAAATTAATAATAAAATATTTATATTATCACATAGAGTCAAATAAAGCATGTTAAGCATGTTAAAGCAATCAACACACATCAAGCAGCTCAACAGTGGTAAAATCAGACATCCTCGAACATCGTAAAATTAACCTAACGGCGATAAACCTACAATCCCTAAATCATTATTGGTACTACGGGGTAGTTGCCAATGTGATGTTGGCATTGTCGATTGCTCGCTCACTAGTAGGGTATAGGCGCCCTTCAACTATTATTGTACATTATGCTACTTAGCCGTTTACGACGATATAATGCTTCTTTCTCCCACCTGAATGTATGCAGGTAGCTCCAGAACCACGAAACGAACACTCCCTTCCACTACAAGATTCTGCCACACACAGTACTGGTAACTCCGGTGCTCCAAAAATTCACCTGAACAATAAACACGAAGCAGACAACATTGGTAACCCTAATTCGAGAACGAAACGTAAAATCGATAAGCGAAGTAGAGAAAACCTCAATACTGTCACCGACTGCATGTCGACATGAAAAGAGCATAGGTTTACCTTAGCCCTAGCAAGAAACAGAGGACAAGGTTATGATGATGATGTTGCTATGAAATCGATGATGAAGTCGGTTTCGAAAAACGATGAGCGGTTAGGTCAAACTCTGCTCCGAAAATTCCTCTATCTTCTCTGGCCTTTCCCTCCTTTTCTGTATTTCTTTCTTCTTTTCTACGAATGGTAACTTAAGTTACCATTCATCTGAGTTACCATTCATCTGAAGCTTCTTATTATTTTCCAGATTCTGACGTTCACGCTCGAGCGTGGAGGTGTCCAACGCTCAAGCGTACGGACACTCAAGCGCCCACTGCTCTATGCTTGAGCGTGGAGCTTGGTCAAAACTTCGTGTCGAAGACGTCTTAACATGTGTCCTGAGCCCTTGGACGCTCTAGCATGGGCATCTGCATGCTTGAGCATTCCTTGCCGTCTAGGAAACCCTAATTAATGCGTTCGTCCAATTCGAAGCCGATGCTTTCGTCCAACTCGAAGCCGATTGATCGCGTATCTTTCAAACAAGCTTAAGCACATAACCATGGTTCTAAAACATGGATGTTACATGATCTCCTCAGGATCACTCCTCAACATGCTGCTCATCATCCTCTGCATAAGCCAAGATACATGCAAAGAAAATAACAACAAATAGGGAGTAAGAAATCATTCGTATAAACATAAACAGTAATGGAATAGGAGGTAAGATGTTAACACAGCACATAAAGAATAAGGTATAACGGCATTTAACACGTCAAATCTCATTACATCTTATCAATTAAAATATGCTATGCAATGTAGTGCTACCTCACTACTCCATATGCATATAGATCCATAACTAACTCAGGAAGATGACTTTGGAGTTACATATCCATATTGGCCAACAAGCACCAATGCTGGAAGTCCTCTAAACCATAGGTGAACCCCTTGGATATCCGATGCACCTTACTCTCGGATGCATCACCACGGAGGGCCACGGTCCACCTAACTCTCTGAAGGATCACCGCGGACAGCCAGTTCGCCGTACTCTCGGGCGAACTCCCCTGTCATCGTAACTTTTTCCAACTAACAACTTCATGCATGAATGCATGTATGCTAACACACAATTAACCATTAACAACCACCTCCATCAACACCATTAATTATGGTTTGACAACTTTGATCACTGAGCATCAAAGTCAACTTTGACCAATAAGCATCAGAGTTCAACAGCATCAATGTGCAATAAAATTATCGTTATCGTCTTAACCATTATCAATGTCTTTATCATTAATTTTCTTTATTAAGGTTTATAGCATTAATTGTATATTGGCTATCACTCTTGTTTTTATCTCTGTTACTGTTTCACCTATTTTTTCTAGGGAACCTCACAAGTTCTCCTAAAGCACTCGAGATTATCCCTAAATGTCCTTTACTATGCCATTGGGCGTTAACCTCACCCATCTATGCTATCTTCATGTCTTATGAACATTAACAACTGAGTTTTAGTCTTAGGTTCAATAACGACAACACGTCTTTAATTACCACGTTTTAACAACAACATCAACTCATCATATCATGGCATTACAACAATAACAGGTTTAATCACAATATACAATCATCATCATCGGTAGTATTCCACATACGTCATACCAAAATCATACTAATCATATAGAAAGATATATTCAATCGCATAACAACATTAACAATTAAACAGCCAAACATCAATTACGACAACACAAAAGGGTCATGGGTTAACCCTCATCTTACGCTACCCCAAAACCTATATGTTCATACTAATTCCTTCTCCCCATACCTAGTATGTAGACCACAACTCAAAAAGGAAGAGAATAATTGGTCCACTTGGATCTTATCTCACGAACGTTTGTCTACTACCTCAAAACGATAAAGAAAACACCTTGATTCAAGAGGGACAAGGTGAGTGAATTTTACCTGATTTAAAGATCTAAACAACAAACACAATGAATACGTATTCGCAGTGGTGTTTGCCAATTGAAAAACGGCGGAGAACGGTGAAAGGAATGGTTCCTAGAAAGAGTTTTTAGAGAAAAGTGATGGAATTCAGAGAGAAAGGGAAGGAGGAAGTTTCTGAGTGTTAGAGTCGTGTAAACTAGGGTTTAGGGCATGATTTAGAGGTTTAAAATTAATTAGGGTGCAACGGGGCTGAAACAGAAGCCCCAAAACGCAATGCTGTCAAACTTGTTAAGTCGGGCCCAGAAAAGTTGGGTCGGGCTCAGACTCGTTAGACCGGGCTCAGTAATTTAGGCCGGACGGATTATGCAGAAATTCAGAACGTGAATTTTCTGCTATATTACGCCGGGCGAACCTACTTACGCCGGGTGAATCCCATCAGACAAGAATTCATTATTAAGACCCTTCCAAAGGTTAAACTACCTCTAACATACATATATGCATAAAACTGGATGGAGGTAATCTAGCTAATCTAGGTATTAAATTCATATTAATTTAGAAATGAATAATTTAAAGAATGATTTATACAACTAAAGGAAATAACAAAATCCAAAGCATAACACCTTCAACTATGAGAAATTAAGTGAAAATTATAATGTGGCATAATAATGTAAAGAAATATAAATATTCTCATTAGTCAGAAACTATGTGTTACTAATTTTTTGATCATTTTATTGAGTATAACAATTATAATATGACCAACTCATGTTCCCGTCATTTTGATACTAATTAAACTTAGGAAATATTTTTTTATTGATTTCGTGATTTGTAAACAAGTGGTCTATATATTGTTTTAAGACATTTATATTACGATGTTAATTGACGTAAGCCGTTATTGAAACGCACCGTTTCAATTAATTTTAAAAAAAAAAATCAAAAGGGGAGGGTCTGAGAGGCTTCCCGACCCCTCCCCTTCATTTTTTCCCTTTCCCCACTAACCCCATTTCCTGCGCCCTCTTCCCCTACATCCTCTCTCATTTCACTATTGCTCCATTTTCTTCTACCTTTTTGCTTCATTTTCCTTCCAATCTCAAGCAACATTGTAAGTTTATTATATAAATCTTTAAGCTCTACCTCTTTGAATTTTTGGGAACTAAGTTGTGGTGATTTTTTGGGTTAGGGGTGGAGCTCTCTGGAGAAACTAAGGTACCCACCCCATGAAGTTGTGCATTTAGGCTCTCTGAGACTTGTCAGTTAGCACCTGCCTGCTTCCCTTGGAGTTGCTGAGAGTAGATTTGTGGTCTCTCCATATTTGTGAGTGGATGATAATCACTGTGACATATTTTAGATATTTTATACTCATGATTTTTAGTTAACTTGTTATGTTAAAATTATTTTTACTATTATATTTGGGGAAACATACCTTTGGTGTTCATTTTATCTTATCCCAAATATTTTTAGGTTGTGGTTTTTCATTAAATGATTTTGATTATACCTGAGAGTGGTAAAGAATAATTATTTGATAACGGTTGAACTTGAAATATGATAATGTGGGTATTTTTTTGAAGAGCTGCACACAAAAGAAAATGATTTGAGAATTTGTGATTCGGGGAATCCATGTTAGAATCCCGTAGTCGTTAGCGGGGGTAACGGTCTAGGTGCACCTAGTTATATTATTCCGGGAGGAGAAGGCTATCCGTTAGATGGAGCCGTCAATGCACGGAGAGGGCTATCAACGAGATGGAGCCGCCCCCGATGAGATGCGATTCATGTGACTTGATTGAGGAAAGGGCTATCCGTTAGATGGAGCCGCCCCTAAGGGAAAGGCCACCCTTAGGAGGAGAGGGCTATCAACGAGATGGAGCTGCCTTATATTTTGGTTCTCTCATGTGTTACCCCACTTTGATTAAACATTTTTTTTAAAATGACTTTACTCGTTTATTTCCATTTTTATCTCTTTAACCAGAATGAGTATAATAAATGTTATTATTTGTAATATGTTAAATTTGCAAGTGTAAGGATTTTTATATACATGTATATATACTTCATGGAAGTTATTTGATTTTTATTGTAACCATCTCCAGTATGTTTGGTTTAAAGTTTGAAAGAATAACTATTCGTGCGTTAGTATGTTTCCCTTCTAGTTCATGGTGGTTGTTATGCCCTCACTGAGTTTGTGTGACTCACCCTTCTTATTTTTCCATACAGATTCCCAGGCAGCTAAGTAGTGGCTGTTGACAGCTTCAGAACATCCAGACAGTGTCATTTTTTTGGTAGGCCCCTTTTATTGTTGGAGGCCCTTGATGTATTTTGACACTATTTATACTCTGCAGCTACAGGGAACTAGTCCTACATTCTTTTGAGTTGTATTAATGGTCTGAGATACCAAACTTGATGTATTTTGTATTACTGATATTCTGAATGAAAATATGAATATTTCAGCAGGTGTTTTTGTCTAAGGATGTTAGAATTACAGAGGAGACTCTGTCAAAATTTTTGTAAAAATTCTAGATTTTTATCAAGTATGTTCTAAATTAATAGGCTTGTCAGGCTAGGATTGTAAGCCTGTGCGCCGGTCACGGCTTAGGTCTTTGGGTCGTGACAGTTATCATACTCAAAAAAATAAGTATTTGATTAAATGTGAAATACAATCTTTCAAATACAAGACCAAGCAAGAAATAAATTCAAAGAGACTAACATGTTAATTAAATTATGATAATTAGAATAAACAATCTTTTACTAATAAAAAGAACACCAACAACATGTAGATATACCGAATATCCGTCTTACAGTTAAATTCATTATATGTCGAAATTAAATTAGTGTAAATTCATTTTAAAATTTTTAATTTATTCAAATGTGGTCTTGTTGGAACCAAAGTGGTTATGGTTAAATAATCTCTTAAATTTTGATACTAACAAAAAGATTAAATTTGTATGCCAAAGTTATGTTAAGAGCTAACACGTCTACTCAAGTGTGCATGACTGTTTTCAGTATCGCTAGACGAGGGAACTAGTCTAAAGTCCCTTAGAATAGCTTAACAGCATATCGGGTCCAAAACTTACTCGCTAGACGAGCCCTCAAAGGAATATGGTAAAGAACTAGTCTATAAGGTAATTGCTAGACGAAGCACTAAAAAAATATTTAAGCTTAAATGTTACTAGACGAGAGTCTAAGTATACTGTGCTAGACGAGCTATTAGAATCTATCAAGAAAAGAACAAGTCCAAAGACTTGTTACAAGACGAGTAGTTAACTGGACTAGCTGATATAAACAGATCTAAGTTACACTAGTCCACTCAGTAGAAACAACTAGACGACAAGTTAGTAGACTACTAAGTCGCTCTTCTAATGATTGATTATTTAATTTCGAATGTTTCAATATCCTTTCCTGTGTTGTTTGAATTGCTTATGACTTTGTTTCTTGGTAAAAGAAACATAGTACCATCGAATACATAAAACTTTGTACTCTGACACGCATTCTGCTGTAAAGTTGAATAAAGTACAAAGAAGGAAAGACAGAAAGCTACTTTCGAGTACAAGAGAGAAATGACAGAACTATTTCCAGCTCTACTGATAACTAAGAGTGCCTTTCTAAAGATCACATATCAAGTTATCAGACTCAACGGTTTCCAGCATTAAATGCTATGTCTAACTAAACGAATATTTTAAAGATAGTTAAAGAAGAAGAGAGTTCAAGCTGAAGACCTTCTATAAATACTGGACGACCTCATTAAAGAAGGTTACGGAAACCGAACAAGCTCAAAACTTTTGAAAGTACAAAAGCTTTGTCAAATCTTTTCTAGATTGCTTCGTAACCTTGATCTTAAATTTTCATACCCTCACAAATAGTGAGTTTTTTAGATCAAAATTTTAAATCTCTACGTTAGAGGGAGTCTGAAGAGGCTTGCTTGAAAAGAATACTTGTAAGCCTGAAGAGGTATTGAATACTTGTAAGCTATTGGGTTATAGTAGAAAAAACCTTCAAGTAGAAGGGACTTAACGTAACTTCTTATTTGGAAGAGATTGAATCAAGATAAAATATCCTTGTGAATCTTCTACCCCTCTCTCTTTACAGTTTCCGTTTATACTAACTGTGGGGATTTGATTCTGAGTTTGTTAAGTCTTTAAAAAGGGATTTTATTGTGTGTTTGATTTATTTCTTGCTTGCTAAAAGATTTTCAAAATGATTTTAAAAATCTATTAAGAAATACAATTCAACCCCCCTTCTTGTGTTTTCCTGTGTCAACTTTAAGTCTAATGTTGAAGGAATTAGTGACATGCATGAAAACCAATATTCTGTTGACATGGAAAAGTAAGAGTCAACAATTCGTTGATTCAAAAGAATACCTAAAGGTTGACAGGAGGAAGTTGAGAAAACTTCTCAGTTTTTCATTTCATTCGATCGGACTAGAAGATAACAAGATTACAAATATATAGAGGAATTCTAAATGCAAGAAAAGTAACGTAAAGAAATGCCAAAGGTCTAAAAAACTTAAAATTGGGGAAAAACCAAAAGTTTCAAATAAATAATAGAAGGGTTAAATATGTTTTTAGTCCCTCATTTTTGACAAAAGTATGGTTTTAGTCCCCCGTTTGAAAAAAGTATTTTTTTAGTCCCCCGTTTTTCAAAATGTGTTAGAAGTAGTCCCTATGCCAGAATCCCGTTTGAAATCTGATGACGTGGCAAACGTGATTCCACCTCAGCATGTGCCACGTGTACACTTTTAATCCATGTGGCAAAAATTGGGTAAAATAATTGTATTGAGTATGTTTTTAGTCCCTCAATTTTGACAAAAGTTCGGTTTTAGTCCCTCAACTAGAAAAATGTACCCTTTTAGTCCTTTTTTTTTAAAAAAATTGTCAGTTATGATCCCTACACATGACAAATAATGCTCCATCCCTCAACCTATTTGAATTGGATAAAATAGCATAGGAATGCAACTGTTAACATTTTCAAAAGAAAGAGAATCATAATTTGCCATTCCATGACATTGATTGTCAACAAGTTACATTCAAATATGCAATCCAGCTCATGAATGCAACAACCAAAAAACAATAGGTTTAAACATAACCCTACCAAGATGTGGTCCAGTTATATGACAAAAGACAAACTAGTGGTCCCAACAAAGTGGTCCAATTACAAAACAAAAGACAAACTAGTGGACCCAGATTACATATTTAATTAGCAAAAAGACAACTAATGGTCCATCTTAGTAACCCTAAATATTTTAGCAGCCCCTCTTCCTTGTCTGAGATGTGCCTCCATCTGCATTAGTCCCTTGCTGAGATCCCTGCTCCATAATGTGTTGAGTGTTTCTACTTGTTTGAGATCCATTCACATCACCCCCACCATACTTCTCCTTATGAGCATGAACTTTACTCATTCCATCCGCCTAAAACAATATGTACTACAAGTCAGATCTTAGTCAAATTGAAGAGAGCACATATAAGTAACATGTTTTTACCCAAATCTGGTTGGTGTTGAAAAAAACCTCAAGACATTGTGCAACAGTTAAATTTTCTGCATATGTAGGAATATTTGGAGCATGTGTACCCTCACTGCCTTTAGATCCAGCATCAACAGGTGATTTTCCTTTTCCCTGCTGCGGAATTAGAGAGATAGTTAGCAAGTTTCCTTTCCATAAGTGTATAACAAAGTAGCTTTGCATTACCTTTTTCATAGTAGCTTTGTGTCCAACTACATTTGACTGACTTCCTGTATGCACAACCTTGACCTTTCGACTTCCACAAGCTGCAACCTTTTTCTTAGAATATATACATGTTGTATAGCAAGTTAGCAACAAGTTAATATATACAAGTTAATACATACATGTTACATAGCAAAAAATTACCTGTGGTTTAGTTTTTGCAACATCAGAAACAGGTTGTGAGGGCTGGTTAACCTCTGAAACAGGTTGTGAGGGCTGGTTAACCTCTGAAATAGGTTGTGAGGGCTGGTCAAAGTTTGCAACAGGTTGTGAGGGATGATTTTCAGCAGCTTGTGGGGCTTGGTTAGCCTCTTGAACAGCTTGTGAGGCCTGGTTTTCATCACCTACCTGCACACTTGTTGGAACCAGTGGTGGATTCTTACAACTTTTCTTATTGTGTCCCAACCCGTGACATCTCGAACACTTGTTGCTTGTATGTGATCTCTTCAATTTGCTAGGATTGGGATCTTCATCAGGCTCTCTTCTCCGTAACTTCTTAGGCCTTCCAGGGCCAACTTTGAATGCTGGGGGCAAAATTGGTTCATCCTCAGTTTTTGGCCATTTGTTTTGGCCATTGATAGGGCTTATTATTTGCCCATAACATAATTCGTATGTCTCCCTTAGGTAGTATTTGTGTACATAATTCTCTATATTATCACCCTTGTAGTTGATAGCAGCTACTGCATGTCTGCAAGGCATACCCACTAGTTCCCAAAAATTGCATGTGCATGACCAAGCAATCAAGTCCACAATGAACTTATCAGTAAACAGTGTGTGTGTAACCTCAAACTTTCTCTCACCAACCCATGTTGCAATCCAATTACCACTCTTTTCCACCTCTCTATCCAATCTTCTTCTAGGCTTAGGCATAACTCTACCAGGATACTTAGCTAATTTTTCTTTCAAAATTGCAAATCTACCCATTAGGTAAGTCCTTATCCACTCAAACATAGTAATGATTGGTTTGTCTCTAGCAAGTAAAATTGTGCTATTAAATGACTCAGAAAGGTTATTCATCAGTACATCACACTTGGGATAAAAGGAAAAAGCATGCTGACACCATGACCTCGTGGGGATTGCCTTCAACCAATCATATGCTGCACTATTGACTCCCTTGATCTCTTCCATCTTTTCTTCCCATGCCTCTATATAAGTGGCTTTGGCTGCTGACATCATCAAGTCCCTTAGCTGGACACCGCCTCCAAATTTCTTCTTGAAGTTGGCATAGAGATGTCTTAAACAGAATCGGTGCTCAACACCTTCCAATAATTCTTCAAAAGTAGGGATAAGTCCCTATGAAACCAAAACAGAAATCAGTCATTATATAAAAGGTAAACATCACACTAAATATAGGAAAATTGCAAATTTAAATTTTACCTTCTGTTGATCAGAAATGAAGACCCATTTGTTGCTCCGTACATCACTAATGTCTTCTAATAGGAGAGTTAGAAACCACCTCCAACTCGCCTTAGTTTCTGTCTCAACAACAGCAAATGCAAGTGGGAAGTACTGATCATTGGGGTCCCTTCCCACTGCAATAAGCATCTGACCCCCATATTTGTTTTTCAAGTGACAACCGTCAACTCCAATGAAGGGCCTGCATCCTACCACGAAGCCTTTTTTGCAACCATCCAAACACATATAGAAAGAGCCAAACCTTGGCTGCAAATTAGGTGCAGGCCTTTCCAGTTGGATCTTGCAAGTATTTCCACGATTCGCCCTTCTCAATTCAGCACTATAGCTCCATAAAAGAGTGTATTGCTTGGCTGCATCGCCTTCAACAGCTTCCAATGCTATTTTTCTAGCTGTAATTGCCCGAGACCTAGTGATTCCAGTTGCATAATTCTTCCTAATGTCATTAATTATCTCATTCAAGGTCACTCTCTGGGAAGACCTGAACTTGTCCATCACAGCTTTGGCAACCCACTTTGAACCAGCATTTTTGTTCTCAAAAACCCTCCCACAAGTATGATCAGCTACCAGAGTTTTCATCCTAAAAGTACTCTTGTTAATCACCTTGCTGACTAATGCAGTGAATGCACACGCTTGCTTGCACTTCACCTTAACCCTCTTAGCATCATTCTTAACAAACCTGATTTGTTTACCATTCAATACAGAATGCTCCTTTATAGCTTCTTTAAAAACTGTCAGGGATGGGAATTCCATTCCAATCTTGAACTTGAACTCTCTGCACATGTCCTCCTTCCTAAACAACACATATCTCGGTTTACCTCCATCATCACTATCGTACTCATCGCTGGGCAAGTCTTCACTCTGGTATCCACCCTCAATATCATGCATTATGTCAACATTTGGTGGAATAAACTCATCCACATGTGGTCTGTCCTCATCATCAAGCACATCACCTTCATTCAGTCCCTCATCCTCATTGTTGACTTTGAGACCAGCAGTTTTTTCCTTCATTTTTTGCACCTTCTCAGCAAGTGCTGCCTCTGCCGCTCCTATTTCAGGACCTTGTTCAAAACCATCATCAAATCCTTGAACCCTTTCTTCTTCACTATCATCAAACAAAATGCCCTGCACTGAGTTATCACTATCAGCACCTTCATCATCACTTCCACACACAGCAATTCCTTTCCCCTTGTCAACAGCTTCAACAATAGGAACCATGTGCTCCACATAAATTTCAACCTCACATTTCTTACTCAGTGCATAATTAGCCAACTCCATAGCATCAGTGTCCTGTCTTAACTCTTTCAAACAGCCTTCAAAACTAGTCCCAATCCCTTTCCACCACAATTTCACCTCATCCGTGTACCCTAGATCCTTTACCATCCCCACAGCCTCAAAGTATGACCAGGTATCAGTGTCCATGTTATGAAAAACATCCACCTTACCCCCCTTGTAATGCAGATTTGGCTCCCTAACCATGGCTCCCATATAATAGAATGCAACCGATATAGTCATACCTAACCCATATAAGATAGCATGTAAATAGAATTGTCTAACAATGGAATGAGACACACGAGATAGTAGTGAAGACAGAGTAACAATCAGAAGTGGGATTCAGAACATAGCAGTTACCTGGAATGAGATTTCGAGTTCAGAGATAGCATTACGGCGTTCCACGGTTCAGAGACAACGTCACGACGTTCCACAGTTCGACGGCGTACACTCCTTCCACGCCGTTCTCTGCTCCAAACGGCTTTCTCCCTGCACCAAACGGCGACGGCAACACTCCAAATGGCGACTGCAGCACTCCAAACGGCGTTCTCCCTGCACCAAACGGAACACTCCAAATGGCGACGGCAGCACTCCAAACGGTGTTCACTCCTTCCACGGTTCAACGGCGACGGCGTTCTCCCTGCTCCAAACGACGTTCAACAGGGTGACAATGGAAGCCCAAACGAGAGCAGGAGGTGGAACGATGGGGTAAAAGGAACGGCTGTCAGATTAAGTAATTAGGGCTTTAGAAGTTTTGAATTAAAGACTTAGGGTTAAAATTTGTAACCATTGTAAATGTAACCATAGTAATATATAACCTGGATGCCATGTGGATTAAGTGTGTACACATGGCACATGCTGAGGTGGAATCACGTTTGCCACGTCATCAGATTTCAAACGGGATTCTGGCATGAGGACTACTTCTAACACATTTTGAAAAACGGAGGACTAAAAAAATACTTTTTTCAAACGGGGGACTAAAACCATACTTTTATCAAAAATGAGGGACTAAAAACATATTTAAGCCATAATAGAAAAATGTCGTTTTGACCCCTAAATGATGGAATTTGGTTAAAATCAGGCGACGCGCAGGGCGGAGTCCTGCGTATTGTTCAGAAGGCAGTTTCCATATGATTACTGATCCTATAGTACGTAATATATCGTTTGTATTTGCCTAACGCTTGATGAATATGAAACAGAGCTTCTTTCACATAAATTTACTATGGTGTTTGCTTGAGGCAAAAAGTAGAGTATGGTGTCTAATGTTAAGTTATGGTGAAGATTTGCTCCGAGAAAAGAAATATTGATTTGCTCTTAGGTGTGGCATCCTATGCTAATATAGAAATTTATGTTGCTTCGAGAGTGCGGTGTTTAAGCAATTTTTTCAATAATTATTATAAATTATAAATAAATTATAAATTATAAATTATTAAATCTGTTAACCTGATTTGCATTATGTGTTGATGCTAACGGACTGGGACATGGCACAACAAGCAATATAGTTATATAGTTATAGACAACATTGGTATTAAGTGGATTTGCCCAACAGTTATTTAAATTGCATCCCGGTATTTGAGGCAGGCAATGTGGGATTTCCAACACCCCTCCTCCACAGATGTCTGCCTCAACAGGCGATGCATGAGAAGTACACATGATATTTAAACCGCACGCCGAGATTTGAGGCAAGCGATGTATGACTTCCGATATATGGTATATTAAAATAACCTCTAGAGAAAAACTGATACTTTTAATAAGTGAAATTATAAGCAATCTTGCAATCTTTTTGGCATATTAATTAAATTTCCTTATGAATGGGTACGATTATTGTGATCTGGTTAGAACTTCTGAAAATTCGAGATAGATGCTCCCAGAAAGAAGTTTTACTTATAGTCTGACATGCAGAAGTTTTACTTATGATTTGGCATGTAATCCTTTGGTTTAGTTAGTTTAATTCTAATGAATTTATATATTAATATGAGGTATTAATTAATAGAATTCTCTTGACTTTGGATGAATACGGATTCCGTATGTTTGATAGGCTGCAAAGGGAAATGATAGCTGATTCTAACTATGAAATTCAGGTCATGAAGGAGCTAAACTATTTGATTTTGACAGAGGATTCTGTCTGTGAGGATTGCTAGAGCTACCCAACTTAAGTTCCGAGCTTGTTTGACTTCTTCAATAGTTTGCTCACGTTGTTGTTCTTAGCATCATCTTTAGTACTTTACTCAGGTTACTTGAAATTTGTCTCGCCTTTAAAAAAAAAAAAAAAAACAGATGCCATTGTAGGGATTCAGACAGTAACTAGAGATAAGTTGTAGACAACATAAAACAGCCCCTAGTGAAGAAAAGATACTTTTACTAATTGAAATTACAGGGCAATCTTCTAATCTTTTTACCATATTATTACAATTCCGCCCCGTACATGGCACGGGTCACATACTAGTATTAATTAAAGAACAGTGCTATTTAGTTCGAAACTAAGGTGTGCGATTTGTCCAATCAAATTCCGATGGGAGCCAAAATCATGGAGGAATGAGAAAGAAAATATAATTTAACACTCTCCCAACAGTTTTTGTTCAGTGGTATGAAATAGAATTCGTACTATTCGGTATTACTCATAATTAAATTTCCATATGAAAGGGTATGATCCTGATCTACTTGGAACTCATGAAATTTTGAGATAGATAATCCCCAAAAGAAGTTTTACTTTATGATCTGACATGTAGAAATCTATATCTACAATTTCAGTCATGGGTCAAATGATGTGAATTTCTGTTCTTCCTCTTTCAAATGATTTGTCATCATTGCAACTTGCCTCATACTTGGAGAAGAGTTTATGCATTTTAATGCTACCTGCAACAAGTTCATCATCCTCTCTTCAGAAGCACCTTGTAAGATTAGGGACTTGTCAAAAACTTCAACCTTCCATTCCTCCGTGACTACTGACTCTACCCAATTCACCAGATTGAATCCATCATTTTTAACTACTTTTCCTGTCAGCAGCTCGAGAAGTATCACACCAAAAGCATATATATCAGATTTGAACGTGGCTGCAATCAGATTTCTGTTTTTGAGGCTTTTGTTGTGAGAAATCATCACAGATTGATCTTGAGTTTCAGACACCATTAGGCCGTATTCGCTTATGATTGGATCCATATTGTTGTCAAACAAAATGTTACTTGATTTTAAGTTACCATGTGCTATACCAATTTCATGAAGATCCTCATGCATATATGCCAAAGCCTCAGCTATGTTAGCAGCAACTTTTAATCTGCTTCCCCAGTCAAAAGACTGGCCACTTTGGGAACCTGAGATCATTAAAGGTGAATAAAAATATTTGGTTAGATGTATTCTTGGAGGCTACATTTCACTTCAGGCCCTAGTTCTACTATGTTGGAAAAAGGTCTTAGACCTGACGAAAATGCACAAGATAAAGAGACATCTTGCAAAAGGAAATAAGTAAGCATCATATTGGAAAAAGTAATTATAAGCAATGTTTTAGACATCATCATTTAGATAGTAGCTAAATTTTAGTTTTTCATTGTCATAGGTAGCAAGGCACCTTTTTCTAGTATAAAAGCACTTCCATATTGTAGAGAATAGTTATGTAGACATTAGTCAAACTATGCACACTAAGGTAGCATTTGACGCGTAAACAGAACATAATGAAAAATGTTCATAAGAAAATGTTCTACTTTTCAATCTCATGTCATCTTCTGTTCTATTTATAAAATACACGAAAGATAGAATAAAATTCATATGTTCTATTCAAATCTATCGAACGCTACCGAACTTATTACAGATTACTAATGTATGTAATGACACTTTGCTTAACAACTTACCATAGAGCAGTGTGAAGAGACTACCATTCTGCAGAAATTCATATGCCAGGAGCTTCTCTTGCTGGGTGCAATAATATGCAACAGGTGGCAACACGCATCGATGCTTTGCTTGGGCTATCAGTTCCATCCTTCTTTCAAAATCTTGCTTTGAAATTCCCCAATCATTGATCCTCTTGACAGCCAACAACACCCCATTGTCAAGCATCACCTTATAGAGGCTTCCATGCTTTCCTCTCCTAACCAATTCAGCAGGAGAACTGAGCAGGTCCTCAAGTTGCAACCCCTTGAGCATTGGACTTGAAAGTACAACAAGAGTTGTTGTAGTCATCCCACTTTCTGAAGATGTCATTGAATACTCTAATCTAATCCCAATGCTGCTCTTAGATTCATTAGAATTGGAAGTTTGATTACCCTTGTCACTACTAGTTTCTTCTTCTATTTCCTTCTTTTCAGCATCTAATGCTTCTTTTCTAGTCTTGAATTTACTTACCGATTTGAAGGTGATGAAAATCAGGACAATAACACCAAGAATTAAGTAACCTGAATAAATGGACAAACCGTTACCAAAAGAACTTGTTTTGCCTTTCTTCTCATGTGGCTGAGGAGAAGTTGGTAGAGGAGGTGGACATGCATTTGGAAGTGGCTTTCCACATAAATTAGGATTACTAGAAAAGCTTTCTACATTGAATTTGCCTCCAACTTCAGGAATTTGACCTTGTAAATTGTTGTTGGAGACATTAAAAGCATCAAGGTTGGAGAAATCAAACTCCGGAATCGCCCCGGTGAAGTTGTTGTTATCAGCAAGAAAGGATATCAAACCTGACACACGAGCCATATGAGGAAGCTCACCGGTGAAGAAGTTATCCGAAAGATGAAGCCGCTTCAAGTTACTTAACTCAGCAACAGAAATAGGAAGCTCTCCAGAGAATCTATTCTCACTTAAAAACAAATGAGTCAAAGACTTGCACTTTCCTATGTCCTCTGATATCAAACCATGTAAAGTGTTATTCCTAAGGCTAAGGATTTGAAGAGATTTTGCTATGCAAAGAGAACTAGCATCTAAAACCCCTCTTAAACTGGAATTCTCAAGTGTTATACTCTTAATGTAGTGATTGTTTGAATAGCATCTCACTCCATGCCACTTATCAATGCAGGGATCAGATGTAAGGTTCCAACCCCACATAGCATTTCTTTGTGTATTATTCTTCCCTGGTGCAAGCTTTTCCATGAATGTGACTAGGGCCTGCTTCACCACTTCTTCCTCTGAATTAGCCATTAGAAAAAACAAAATTATGACAGTGAAGAGTACCCATATGGGTTTTTTTAGAGTTAGATCCATATATGCAGGCAGATGTATTGGGTTCCCCTTCACTTGTAGTGGCTCTATATTTTGGTTTCAGTGTCTTTGCAGTGGGTTGAGTGATCAAACTAGTGAAATTAGCTTAAAAATGATCGATAAAGGTCAATGTTACTTAAACCATTAAGGCATTAACACTTCATTGCTAAATGGTTGATATAGAAAATAGTAACAATAATAGTGTAGTATTGTGGATGTCGTTGACAATGGGAGGCTCTGGAAAGGAGCCAAAGGGCAGAAAGTAACAATAGTAACTTCGGTTGCCGGCATTTTGAAATGGTCAGTGTCATACGGTGACTGTCTATATTGCACGTCTTTCTCAATCAGCTTCTCTCTCTTCGTTAACTCAGAGATAGAGTTAAGACTTTGTGAGAGGGTCTTTACTTTTTTATTATTTTCATTATAATAAAAAAAGCTATAAATTCTTCGAAAGTAATTTTGTATGACTGGTGGGTGAGTATAAATTTTATGGAGGATGATTCTCCACGGTTTTCAGCCCAACCCGCGTTTTACATTTGGCTAATCGAGCTCGACCCATTTTGACACATTTGTCAGTGAGTAGATGCTTGCTATAGTTTTAGTGTTCATAAGCACTTGCTTGCGTGCTATTCACAACTTAACTTCATATGATTTTCTTGGTCTTTTGATCTTGTTGTTTTTCATAACTTGATCTTCTTCTCATTCTATTGATGGTTGACTTTGTTAAGAGAAGCAATACTACAGTAAAGGGACATAGAGAAGATGAAGAGAGTACAAAGGGGGAGAAGAATAGTTGCTAGGGTTTCATTAGAATGTAACAAGTCACTAGGTTGCAATAGATAGCAAAAGGAATAACTATAAATAGGCAACAAGCAAAAGACTATACTACCCTTAAGACATAAATAAATAAATAGAATATATTAGGCTTAATTACACTTTTGGTCCCCCAAGTATTGGTAATGTGCGATTTTGGTCCCCCACATTTTTTTCGAGCGCATTTGGTCCCCTTAGTTTTCTAATTGTGCAATTGTAGTCCTTCTATCCATCTACTGTCAAATTAATAATAGAGTTTGCTGACGTGGCATGCCAATTGGATTAAAATATATTAATTTATTATTAATTTTTATTTTTAGATTAATTTTTTTTAAAAGATAAAAAATTAAATATGATTTCGTGCCCCTTTTTACAGATTGAACCCTAATGAATTTTGTTACCAAATCCCTACCCATCTCTGCGCCGCCAGCTCAAAATCCCCCTCTTTCTCTGCCCCAACCTGTGCCTCCCTTATTATTGCTCTGAATCTGAAAGCTTTCATTTGGATTCATGAAGACACCGCGTTGTTCATCGTCCCACCAACCTTCTCCCTTGTGATTGATGGAATACAACTAGAGCTCCTAGCAATCCCAGCCTTGCTATGGCCACCATCCTTAGTACTCTTACGATCTCTATGACACGTAGACATGGTGCTCTTGCTTCTTGAAGTTTTCTTCAATATCTCTTTGATTGCTTCAGCATGGCATAACACAGGATACAACCTACCAAGCCTATTGAACCTGACACAAGCGCTCACGTGCTCTTCCACAGCTTCCTCTCTCTTCCCACCATTTTTTCCATCTCTTCATTCACTGCTGCAGCACATAACCCGCACAATAACCTCTGGAGAACATGTCATGCACGCTTTTGATGTACTCTTTGAGATGGGTAGGGATTTGGGAACAAAATTCATTTAGGGTTCAATCTGTAACAAAAAGTCACGAATTTGGGAGCTCATTTGAAACAGATCAAGGGTCCACTAAAAAATTATATTTATTTTTTTTAAAATTTTAAATCTAAAAATAAAAATTAATATATTTTAATCCAACTGGCATGCCACGTCAGCAAACTCTGTTATTAATTTGACAGTAGATGGATGGAAGGACTACAATTGCACAATTAGAAAACTAAGGGGACCAAATGCGCTCAAAAAAAATGTGGGGGACCAAAATCGCACATTACCAATACTTGGGGGACCAAAAGTGCAATTAAGCCAATATATTATCTAACATCCCCCCTCAAACTCACGATGCATCAACAGGAAGCATCGAGAGTTTGCTAGTCAAGAAACGAAAGTGGGTAGTGGAATGCGATTTTGTAAACAAGTCAGCAATCTGCATGGAGGAAGAAACAAAGGGCAAAGTGATGGTTCCCTGCTGAAAATGATGTCTAGTGAAATGACAATCAATCTCAATGTGCTTGGTGCGTTCATGAAAGACTGAGATGCAGGTGATTTGTATAGCACTCATATAATCACAATACATAGGAGTTGGTGCAGAAGAAGAGACACCCATGGAGTCAAGTAACCAGCGCAACCAAACGATTTCTGCAGTGGTGGATGCCATGGCACGATACTCAGTTTCGGTAGAAGATCGAGAAACAACTGCTTGCTTCTTACTCTTCCAAGAAATAAGAGACTCTCCTAGAAAATGCAAAACCCTGTGGTAGATTTACGATCAATGCCCCAATCAGCATTCGAGTAAGCACACAATTCCAATGAAGAGGATGAGGGAAATAGAAGGCTCTGAAACTGAGTGCCCCGAAGATAACGAAGAATGCGAAGAACAGCTGCCCAATGAACTGTAGTAGGAGAGGAAACAAACTGACTAACAACATGCACTGCATAAGCAATATCAGGTCTAGTGATGGTAAGATACACCAAGCTGCCAACAAGAGTACGATACAAAGTAGGGTCTGGCAGAGGGACACCATCAGATGAGACATATCGAGCATTAAGCTCAAGAGGGGTGTCTGCTGCCCGAGTATCAGAGAGACGAGCTTGTTCAAGAATGTTGCCAATATACTTAGATTGAGAAAGAAGGTAACCTCGAGGAGAGTAGGCAACCTCAATCCCCAAAAAGTAACGGATGGTACCCAAGTCTTTCATCTCAAATTGTCTGGCTAATTGGAGTTTCAAATCCATAATCCCATCAACATCATCCCCAGTAATAATCATGTCATCAACATATAGAGAGAGCAAGATACGACCCTGAGGAGTGCACCTGATAAACAAGGCAGAATCATGGGGGCTAGAGTGGAAACCAAGGGATTCAATCACAATGGAAAACTTCTCAAACCAAGCACGAGGAGCTTGTTTGAGCCCGTAGAGAGCCTTCTTCAGTTTACAAACTTCACCTAGATTATGAGAAACACCTGGAGGAGGAACCATATAAACTTCTTCCTGAAGATCACCATTCAAGAAGGCATTTTTAACATCCATTTGCGAAATATGCCATTGACGGATAGATGCAACTGCAATAAGAGTGCAAATAGTGGTCATTTTGGCAACAGGAGCAAAAGTTTCTTCATAATCCATACCATATTGCTGAGAAAACCCCTTAGCAACCAAACGAGCTTTGTATCTCTCAACGAATCCATCAGACTTGGTTTTGATCTTATATACCCAACGAACCAATTGCAGTTTTTCCTGGTGGAAGAGAGACAAGGTCCCAAGTATCTGTCTTGTGCAAAGCAGAAAGTTCCTCTACCATAGCCTGCTGCCAAGAGGGATCAAGAACTGTCTCTTTATAAGAAGAGGGCTCAGAAGGTAACCTCGAGGAGTACTATAGTCTTTTGCTTGTTGCCTATTTATATTTATTCCTTTTGCTATCTATTGTAACCTAGTGACTTGTTACATTCTAATGAAACCCTAACAGCTATTCTTCTCCCCCTTTGTTCTCTCTTCATCTTCTCTATGTCCCTTTACTGTAGTATTGCTTCTCTTAACATGGTATCAAAGCCGGATTTTGCAGGCAATGTGGGAATTGGACCCAGGCCCACGCTGCGCATGAGGGTGGGTATTGAAGTTGCATTTGTGTCCTACATTGCCAAGGTTCCTGGGCTGTGCAATGCTTATATATACTTGGGCACCCTCATCCTGTGAGCTAGCTTTTAGGAGTGAGATCCAATCATATTTAACAGACTTAATGGTTCAAACAATACTGAGACTTTTTGGACGCCTGATAATAACTTTCTTCATTCTTCAAAGAGTTGCGTAGACAATTGTGACTTCTTCATTTCAGCAATGCATCTTTACTTGTCTACAGGTAAGGAGCTCATGATATACGTAGAGATATCTTCGAGTAAGTCCATGCCTCATTTAGATTGATCTTGGATGCTTTAGAATATCTTTTCTTCAAACAATAGATCATAAGACATTTATATACATTCAAAACTTTTATGAACTTGACTGCCTTAGATGTATTATGATCTATAGCAACTTGATCTTTAGATTTCAGACTGCTTCATGTTGATCTCATAAGTTACTTAGATCATTAACTCGGTAAATGCTTGATCAATTGCATCTTCAATCAGCAATTTAATGGGTGCTTGAAACTTCGAACGCTTAAGACTTGATTAGATACTTTGAGATGCTTCGGTCTTAGTCTTTGGACGCTTCAAAGTTCTCATCTTTATTTCTTTTTGACTTGCTCCATTGTCTTAGAGGTTCATGAGTAGGTTAGTTCTTCTAAGCAATCCGCACACTCAAATAGACCATCAACAATATTCATATGGTTCATTTAAATCATCATCACATGTTTGGATTCATCATAACAAAAGGGTTAAACACATAGCACTACTAGCAAACGCTTAGAGACCTAACCATATTTATGATTTTAGGTTTTTGACAAATTTTTTGTTCCTTTGATTTCATGCGATTTTAGATTTTGGTCTCTTTAGTTTCACCAATTCAGATTTTAGTCCCTCGATGATCAATATCTTAATAATTTGAAACTATGAACACCAATTCTTAATAAAAATAATGATCAACACCATAATAAGAAAAATTTATAGGGACTAAAAATCCGAATGAGTACAAATCATACAGACTAATACCATAATAGTATGGACCAAAATCAAAAAACAAAAACATATAGACCAAAATAAAAAAGAACCAAATTCCAAATCTAGTTAGGGCTCGTTTATTGGTCAAGATAAGAGAGATATGATAGGATAACCTATCATATCCTGTCTGAAACTATTGTTTGGTGAGCCAACAGGATAGGATAAACCAATCATGTCACCTATCATATCATGTCCATCTAGTTTAAATTCTATCATGATGGGAGGGTTGGGTTAGAACTCAGCAGGATATGATAGGGTGATTTAAAGTATAATAAAATATAAAAGTGTTTTATATATAAAATAATTAAAGTATACTAAAATATAATATGGTAACCAAAAAAATATATAATAAAATATAAAATAAAAAAATTTATTTTTATTTTGTCACAAGGCTAATTTTGTTATTTTATATTACTTTAAAAAAATTGAAAAATATAAAAAATTATTCTAATAATTTAACTATATGTAAAAACTAAAAATGAATATTTAAAATTATAAAAAAAATTAATTTAAGTTAAGCAATATTTTAAAAATTTAAAATACTATGTGTCATTTTATTACAAAGATAATTTTGTATTTTTATATAATATAAAAAATGAAAATTATAAAAAACTAAAATATAATAAAATATGAAAATATTTAGAATAAAAACGAAAATTTAAAATTCATAATAAATTATAATGTTATCCAGTTGGTTATATGGTGAACACCAAACGTCGGATAACATAACACCTTATCCTACTCATATCATATCCTACTCCTATCCTGCTCTCATATCCTATCTGCCCCTATCCTATCGAGCCCTTAAAATATGGGATCAAAAGTTTATTTAAACCATAATTTTAAATGTCTAAATTCGTATTTTCTTTCTCTGTGATTTACAAAAGTTTCTATTTGGTCACAACAAACATGAGATTCATATCAAGTGAAAAACTACCATATGGAATTCACTTCATAGTTTGTCGTCTATAATTTGGAGAGCATCACATAGAAGGACGATATAGAAAGAAAAAGGAGGTAACATTTATGATGTAAAGAGAATAAAAAAAAAACAAATTTTTAGACCAAATTGAAACTTTCATAAAAAGAGTAAAGTAAATAAAGGTCACTGAATTTATTTATTTCTCATGATTCTACCAAATTATTTTAAAATGGTTATATCACAATAAAAAAAATTCATAAAAGTGATAAATATTTTACTTTATGTGAAATACACTAGATACAAATATAGTATAACCAACAGAAGACAAGTGCTAAATATACATCCCCACAGTTATGAATTTCTCTTACACTAAACAACACATTAAATATACTCAATTTCTCACCTTTTTTCTCTTTTCTCATAATCTTTCTCACCTATTTCTCTCTACTCCTTTTCTTCTTACAACCAAACAAAGCATTAATGTCAATGTTCCAAAAGTTAAGACAATCAACCAATCCAACTAACTCTCCTTTTACTTTTCCAAGAGCATTGCTAGACATTATGGAATGGATATTTTAATTATCGAAAAAAAAGTAGAGTTTGCTTCCTCACTGGTCACATCACATATATTCGAAACTGAAAAAGTTGTTTTGATTTAACGTAGGAAGCGGTGACCAATTTCTTCACGGTGAACAAATTATTATCCTAGGTTGCTATGGCTTATGGAACTTTATGGACCAACTACTGGATATTATGGGTTTTGGAACCAAATGGAGAGGTTGGATCATGAAATGCCTATCCACAACCTCTATATCCATTTTAGTGAATGGCTGTCCAACTGCACCATTTAAGATGGAAAGGGGACTTAGGCAAGGAGACCCATTGTCTCCATTCCTCTTTGTTTTGGTCGCTGAAGCGTTCAATCAGTTGATGAAAAAAGCAGTACAAAAAAGGTTTTTTCAGGACTTGGAGGTAGGATCCCAAGAGATAAAAATCTCTCACCTACAATTTGCGACGATACACTGATTTTATGCCCAGCTAGAAGTCGGTATATTGTCAATTTAAGGAGGATCCTAGAGTGTTTCCAGCTGCTGTCTGGACTGAGAATTAACTTCTCAAAATCTTGTTTAATTGTTTTAGGAAAAGAGAGAGCATGGGGGGAACAAATAGCCCAAAGACTGGGCCGTCAAGTAGTTGATCTGCCTATAGTGTACTTAGGAATTCCTTTGGGAGCTGATCCCAAAAAGATATCTGCTTGGAACCCAGTTTTGAATCGGATTCAAAAGAAGCTTGCAATGTGGAAAACTAAAACTGCTGTCTAGAGCAGGGAGGCTTGTACTGATTAAATCAGTTCTAAATAGTACGTCTTTGTACTTTATGAGTCTTTTTCAAGTCCCTAAAAATGTTGTAAAGCAAATAATAAAGATTCAAAGAGAATTTTTTTGGAAAGGGGCTAGGAATAGAAGGGGGCTGCCGTTGGTGAAATGGGAAGTTATTCAGAAGGTTAGGTGGGTTAGGAGTTGATGATATCACCATAAAAAAATGCTGCTCTACTCTTTAAATGGTGGTGGAGATTTTCGGTGGAAGGGAATCTATTGTGGAAGAAGGAGATTTGCTCCACACACAGCCTAGAAGCAAATATGCCATTAATACAGCAACAAAGAATTGCAGCTCAAGGACGAGTGTGGGATAAAACAATGAAAGTGGATAGGTGGGGAGAGAGCTATAGTAAAGTAATTAAGCAAGGGTGGTGGATGAGAATAGGAGATGGGAGTAAAACCAGGGTTTTGGTGTGATAAGTGGATAGGTGATTTGGCTTTGAAAGAAAAGTTCCCAAGATTCTTCCTAGTGTCTTTGCAGAAAGAGGATATGGTAGCAAACATGGGGTTTTGGGATGGAATGTGTTGGCAATGGAATTTCACTTGGAGAAGAAATATATTCCAATGGGAGGCACAACAGTTGGAAGAGCTTTTAAGAACTCTACAAGATGTGAATCTGACAAATAGAGTACATGATAAAGTATGGTGGAAGCACAATAGCAATGGATGCTTTACTGTTAAATCTTTTGCTAGTGAAAGCTGGACACATAGCCAAATAACTGATAATGTGAGAGGAGTTTGGAAGGGAGTAGCCCCCCTAGGGCTGAATTGTTGGTATGGTTTGTGATTCAAGAAAAACTGAACACAAGAAGCAGGTTGAGACTTCTGAATATGCTAAGTGAAGAGGAGGATATATGTCCTTTCTGTAGGGAGGAAGAAGAGTCAATTAAACACCTGTTTTTACATTGTAATATGTCATGGAGAGTTTAGATGAATGTGCTGGATTGGTGGGGAGTTCAAATGCCAATTGCTCAAACACCTAATGAATGGTTTGAGTGTTGGTTGGCTGGCATAGAAGTAGGAGGGTTTCAGAAAAAGCTTTGGATATCCCTAGTTTTTGTAGTATTTTGGTCTATATGGAATCAAAGGAATAGAGTTGTGTTTGATAATGCACAAACTGATTGGAATCATTTTTATTTCCTTGTTAAACTTAGATTGGGTTTTTGGGCTAGAGGATGGAGCCCAGGCTGGGTAGAGTTTTTTTACTGTGATGTTGTTGCTACACATTATTGAATGGATATTTTAATTATCGGAAAAAAAGGTAGAGTTTGCTTCCTCACTGGTCACATCACATATATTTGAAACTGAAAAAGTTGTTTTGATTTGTAGTAGGAAGCGGCGACCAATTTCTTCACGGTGAACAAATTATTATCCTAGGTTGCTATGGCCTATGGCATAGAACTGTCTTGTAATTAATGGCAAATGCCACATATTGGTCGACAGGGACAAGCCCGTTCATGGGTGATGAAATCAGTGTCGATTAATTTGACTCGCCTGACCAAATAAACCAAAATAGATAATTTTGTGCTAGGAAGTACTCCCTCTGGACTCATTTATAAACAAAAAAGTGCTTATATTTTGTGTATTCAAATATAAGCAAAAGTCAATCTATTCAACTCTATTTATGCTTTATTTATTGGAGTAGAAAAAGAGAAGAGAGAAAACAAGAAGAGAGAGTTAGAGGAGAAAATGCATTTTTCACCTATTTAGTGGAGGAGAGAAAAGGAGAGGAGAAAAGAAATTTGGTGGGTCCCACCTTATTTGTTCTTCTCTGCTGATGTGCGAAGAAAATGAGAGAAAGAAATTGTTTTATCTAAAATACCATTGTACCCTTCTTTTTCCATGTAAAGGTCACTCACTGACTTGAACTGAGTGTGACACCCTTCTACCCAGCATGTTAAAAGACAATCAATATAAATAATTTAATAATAAAAACATGCACTCATTTAATAAGTTTAAAACAATTGTCCATGGGTAGAAAAGTCCCACATGAACCAGTTACAACGCGGAAATAAATCAAGTTTAAAATCCATAAAACATGAAGAAATAACTACCCAACCCCGATGTCACACTCAGAGCTGGTATAACCGTTCCGGAAAATAACATCCTCGGAATACAAAGGAAAAACAACTAAACATAAATAAGCCCTAACTATGAGTGGCGGCTCCTCAGAGTCACTCCTCTCCGGGCTGCTCATCGTCCTCTGCAAATGCCAATCAGGCCAAACACAAACAATACAGGGAGTAAGATTCATGTAATCATATAAACAGCAGGGGAATAGTACGCAAGGTAAACATACACATATGTATCAGTATCATAACAACCAAGTATGCTATGCTATGCAATGCATCAACTACTCCGCTACTCCAACTATGCATGTGGATCCAAACTAACTCAGGATGAACGACTTTGGAGTTACATATCCTTATTGGCCATAAAAGCACCAACACCGGCAGTTCACCAAACCTTGGGTGAACCCCATGGATAGCCAACGCATCAAACCGTGGATGCCTCATCACGGGGGGCCTCGGTCACCAAACCTTGGGTGACCTACCGTGGATGGCCAGATCACCGTACTCTCGGGCGATCTCCCCTTTGTCGAACCTCCCCCATCAACTACTCCAATGATTTATGCAAATGGCACAACAACAAACAATCTCAACCACCTCCTTGCTTGGGCCATGAAGCTCCCAAGACTTTCAGCATCAAACTCAACGTAACCTTAGACCCAAACCGTGGGGTCAAGGCTCCCTTGGCCAATAAGCACCAAGGTTCAACTCAACGTGCTTGGGTCTATAAGCACCCAAGACTTCAACTTATCAACGTGCAGTAACCCAACGGATACCGACTTAACATTTGATTATCTAATTATCTTATATAATTAATAACCAAGTTGTCTAATCCTTATCTTTGATTAATTATCTCAATTTATCATCATAGGGGAATGGGGTTTTAAAACCCCTTAAGTCCTTTAATTGTATCACTGTCCAGGAGGTCAGCACGGTCGTGCTTAGACCTTAGCACGGTCGTGCTTGGACACGTGAGGGCGTGCTGCCCTTTAAAGTGAAGCACGATCGTGCTTCACACTCAGCACGGTCGTGCTCAGCAGCACGATCGTGCTGTTTGACGTGCTTGGCCGTGCTGAGCAGCGCGGCCATTTTCCAGAATTTAAGTGGGAGCACGGTCGTGCTCCCTGTTCAGCACGGTCGTGCTCAATGCACGACTGCACTGTTCTGGGCAGGGACAGAAACCAGATTATTAGCCAAAAACCTAAGTTCTTAACTGATTATTCCTAGTTAATTAACAACGTGTTTTAGGGGCCAAAACTCATCATTTCAACAAACATAATCAGTCATCAACCATTCAACCAGCATATGTCAATAACAACAATCATTTTCATAGCATCATAAACATAGTACCAGCCTCATGAACATAAAATACACATTTATGGACATATAAATCAGAAACAGCCATATACCAATTAAAACATCATAATCATATGCATACAACGACACCGGGGTCATGGGAAACCCCGTTACCTTACACTACCCACTGCCTAATGAATACAATCCCACTTCTCCCCATACCTGGATTGAAGGTTGCTCTACTGACGGTTCCCAACGACGAACTGGTCCCGAATCCTCAAGTGGCTCCCTCCGGTACTAAGCCTTGTTTGATCAGAAACACAATTTAATCAGTATCTCTCATTAAAATGAAAGGAAACTGACAAAGGAAGAGGGACCATTACCTTAACACCAACCCAACGGACTAAGCTTCCCAACTAGCTTCCACAACTCCACTATGGCAATGGACGAAGAGGAAATAGGGAAAAAGATCACTCTGGCCGAAACTAGTGACGGCTGCCAAAACAGAAATAGGGTTTTTACGTCACCCTCGGGTTCTGCTCACGATTATAAAGTTCGGACTTGAGCACGGTCGTGCTTCTCCTTGAGCACGGTCGTGCTCCACTTAGCGTCAGCGAGACGCGGTCCACGTATTGAGCACGGGCGTGCTTACTATTGAGCACGGTCGTGCTCAACTTAAAATCAGAGACACGCTTCTGACTTTAAGCACGGGCTTGCTGGCTGATGAGCACGAGCGTGCTCATGTACCAGAAAGGGACTTTTAGGCTAAAATCCCACTTAGCCCTTAACCAACATTTTTAAAATAAATAAAACTAACTTAATAAAACATTTTAAGAAAAACTGGGTGTTACAATTCCACCCCCCTTATAAAAATTTCGTCCTCGAAATTTCTACGTACCTCAAACGAAAAGATGCGGATACGCCTCCATCATCTGACACTCGAGCTCCCAGGTAGCGTTTTCCTCAGTTGCCCCGCTCCAAACTACCTTAACCAAGGGAATCTCCTTGCCTCTTAGCTGCTTCACCCTCCTATCCTCGACTCGAAGGGGTAACACTTCAAACGTCAGGTTCTCTTTTAACTGTATTGTATCGGGAACTATCACATGACTAGGGTCATGAATGTACTTCCTGAGTTGAGACACATGAAAAACATTGTGGAGGTTTGACAAGAACGGTGGCAAGGCTATTTGATAGGCGACTTCGCCGACTCTTTTAAGGATTTGGTAAGGACCAATGAACCTCGGAGTAAGTTTCCTCGCCTTCATCACTCTACCAACCCCAGTCATCGGGGTAACTCTCAAGAATACATGATCACCTTCCTGGAATTCGAGCGCCTTCCTCCTTTTATCATGGTAGCTCTTCTGCCTACTCTGTGCAACTCTCATCTTTTCCTGAACTAACCTGATCTTTTCTGTTGTTTCCTGGACTATCTCTGGCCCTAGCACCACACTATCACTAGGTTCACTCCAACACAAGGGTGTCCTACATCTCCTCCCATACAGAGCTTCATAAGGTGCCATCCCAATGCTGGAATGGAAACTGTTGTTGTAGGTGAACTCTATTAGGGGCAAAAACTTGTCCCAACTTCCAGACTGTTCTAACACACAAGCCCTCAACAAGTCCTCTAAGGACTGGATGGTCCGCTCAGACTGCCCATCAGTCTGTGGGTGGTAAGCTGAACTAAGCCTAAGCTTTGTCCCTAAAGCCTCTTGCAAACTATTCCAAAACCTAGAGGTAAACCTCGGGTCTCTATCTAAAACTATGCTAGAGGGTACACCATGAAGCCTAACTATCTCCCTGATGTACAACTTAGCTAACTTCTCCAATGGATACTCCATATTCATCGGAATGAAATGGGCAGACTTAGTCAGTCTATCCACAACAACCCATATAGCCTCAAAACCAACTGGAGTCCTAGGGAGTCCAGACACAAAATCCATGGAGATGCTATCCCATTTCCACTCTAGGATACTCAAAGGTTGCAACTTACCCGAAGGCCTTTGATGCTCTATCTTAGCCTTCTGACAAACTAGGCACGCATACACAAACTCAGCTACATCCTGTTTCATCCTAGGCCACCAAAACATCCTCTTAAGGTCCTGATACATCTTAGTGGCACCTGGGTGTACACTCAATCCACTCCTATGACCTTCTTCTAAGATCAACTTCCTAAGCTCAGGAACATCAGGCACACAAACTCTATCCTTAAACCTCAAGATGCCATCACTGCCATCCTTAAAACTTAGGTCTCTACCCTGAGCGAGCAAATCTCGCTGGTCTAAGAGAAACTTGTCTAACTTCTGACCCTCTCTAATCTCATCCATCAAACTGTTGGTAACCTTCAAGGTACCAAGCCTAATACTCTTAGAGGTAAACTCACAAGCTAGACTAAGGTCTCTAAATTCCTCAATCAAATCCATCTCCCTAACCATCAAAACGGAGACATGCAGGGTTTTCCTACTCAAGGCATCGGCCACCACATTGGCCTTTCCTGGGTGATAGGTCAGCTCGAAGTCATAGTCCTTTAAAAACTCCATCCACCTACGCTGCCTCATATTCAACTCCTTTTGATCAAAGAGATACTTCAAACTCTTATGATCGCTAAAGACTTCAAACCTCGCTCCATACAGGTAATGCCTCCAGATCTTTAAGGCAAATACCACAGCTCCTAACTCTAGGTCATGGGTAGGGTAGTTCTTCTCATGGGTTTTCAACTGCCTAGAAGCATAAGCAACTACCTTACCATTCTGCATCAGCACACCACCCAACCCTTGCTTAGAAGCATCGCAGTAAACTACGAAGGGTTCACTAGGATCTGGCAAAACTAACACTGGTGCTGACGTCAACCTATTCTTAAGGGTTTGGAAACTCTCTTCACACTTAGAGTCCCACACAAACAACTGTCCCTTCTTGGTGAGACGGGTTAAGGGCAAAGCTATCTTAGAGAAACCTTCTATGAACCGCCTATAGTACCCGGCTAACCCCAAGAAACTCCTAATCTCGGTTACAGACTTTGGCGCTTCCCACTGGAGCACCGTCTCTACCTTAGCTGGGCCCACGGCTATGCCACCTTTAGAGATGACATATCCTAAGAAGCTCACTTCCTCTAACCAGAACTCACACTTAGACAACTTAGCATACAACTGCTTCTCCTTAAGGGTCTGCAAGACAACCCTCAGGTGTTCCTCATGTTCCACTTTACTCTTGGAGTACACTAAGATGTCGTCTATAAACACCACCACGAACTTATCCAAGTAAGGGTGAAAGGTCTTGTTCATGTAGTCCATGAAGACCGCAGGAGCGTTGGTCACACCGAAGGGCATAACCAAGTACTCATAGTGACCATATCGCGTCCTAAACGCTGTCTTCGGGATGTCCTCAGACTTAACCCGAATCTGATGGTACCCGGATCTCAAATCTATCTTTGAAAAGACGCAAGCGCCCATCAACTGGTCCATAAGATCATCAATCCTAGGGAGGGGATACCGATTCTTTATGGTCACCTTGTTGAGCTGTCGAAAGTCGACACACAACCTCATACTACCATCCTTCTTCTTCACTAACAACACAAGTGCTCCCCACGGAGACACACTTGGCCTAATGAACTGCTTCTTCATCAGGTCCTCCAACTGTTCTTTCAACTTAGCTAACTCAAGAGGAGACATTCTATAGGGTGCTATGGAGATTGGCCCGGTGCCAGGCACTAAGTCTATGGTAAACTCAACATCTCTCTCTGGGGGTAAGTTATAAACATCCCCCGGAAACACTTCAGGAAATTCTCGCACAACAGGCAAGCTGGCGACATCAGGAGGGCTGCTCTCTACTTTCAGGGAAGCTAACATCATGTATACTTGGGCTTCGTCTTTCATCGAAGCTTGAACTTGGCTGGCAGAGAGAAGGTCCGGATTCTTAGACTCCTTTGGAGTTCCAAAAATCAAGGTTTTATCGAAACAGTTCAGGAGGACATGGTTGGAAGATAACCAGTCCATACCCAGAATAATATCTAGGTCTTTCAAAGGCAAGCATACAAGATCAGCAATGAATGTCCTATCATTTATAACTATATGACAATTCTTGCATGCATAAGAAGTAGAAACAGGTTTATTTGTAGGTGTAGAAACCAACAAATCATACTCAAGGAAAACAACAGGCAACTCAAGACTCTTGACCCTATCATGCGATATAAATGAGTGAGTAGCACCCGAATCATACAACACAGTTAATCGAGTTCCATCTATAAAACATGTACCTTGAATCAAGTCATCAGACTCGGAGGCTTCAGCTCCACTAAGAGTAAAGACTCTTCCAGTGGTCTTCAGTCGGTTGGCCTAAGACTTCTGATTCTTGCCGGCGCTGGGAGGCTCGGCCTTGGCTCCTTCACACTCTCGGCTGATGTGTCCTGGCTTGCCGCATCTGAAGCAGATCACTTGCGTCTCCTTGCACTGAGACGAGTAGTGATCCGTAGCACCACACTTGCCACACCTCATAGGCCTAGAGATGTTAGAGAACCCGCCTCTAAACCCATCCTGCTGAAACTGTGGCTTCTTACCACTCTGCTTGAAATCTCTGCCGATCGGAGCATACCTCTGCTTACCCTTGTCCCTCTGATCAGTCCTCTTGCCACTCTGGCTATCTGACCCTCTGGAACTGGCAACTCTGAACTGGCTGGCATCCTCATAGATCCTGCACTTGTTGACCAGAATAGGGAAGACTCTGATCTCCTGGTAGCTGATGGCCTGCTTGATCTCAGGTCGGAGTCCAGCCTCAAACTTCACACACTTCGAACGGTCATCCGTCTCATGCTGGTAGGGAGTGTAGTACCTAGCCAGCTCCTCAAACTTGGCCGCATAGTCACCGACTGACAGCGACCCCTGCCTCAAAGACAAGAATTCCATCTCCTTCTTGTCCCTGATATCCGCTGGAAAATACTTCTCCAGAAACCTCTGCCTGAACACAGCCCATGTAACCGCTGTGCCCTCAGCCTGCATCCTCTGCCTACAGTTATCCCACCAGTGCTCAGCCTCCTCGGTCAGCATGAAGGTAGCAAAGATGAGCTTCTGCTGATCGTTGCAATCCATGGCTCTGAAGATCTTCTCTGTCTCCCTCAGCCACAACAAAGCTCCTTCCGGATCGTACGCGCCCATGAACGACGGAGGGTTGTTCCTCTGGAACTTATCCAGTCCCTGGAACTCAGATGGCCCACCATTGTTAGGGTTAACCTGCCCGATAGCATTGGCCAGAAGTGCCAATGCGTCCGCGATCGCCTGATCGTTGCGTCCTCTACCGGCCATTAGTTCCTGTACAAGTCCAACACAACTTTAATACAAAAACTTAAGCGAGTAAAAGCTACAGGCAACTAACTTAAAACATCATTATCTATACAAGTATAGACAATTCACACAAGAGTCACACAACAGACTCACAACAGACTCATACCACGTCCGAACAAGGTCGAACTGCTCTGATACCACTAAATGTGACACCCTTCTACCCAGCATGTTAAAAGGCAATCAATATAAATAATTTAATAATAAAAACATGCACTCATTTAATAAGTTTAAAACAATTGTCCATGGGTAGAAAAGTCCCACATGAACCAGTTACAACGCGGAAATAAATCAAGTTTAAAATCCATAAAACATGAAGAAATAACTACCCAACCCCGATGTCACACTCAGAGCTGGTATAACCGTTCCGGAAAATAACACCCTCGGAATACAAAGGAAAAACAACTAAACATAAATAAGCCCTAACTATGAGTGGCGGCTCCTCAGAGTCACTCCTCTTCGGGCTGCTCATCGTCCTCTGCAAATGCCAATCAAGCCAAACACAAACAATACAGGGAGTAAGATTCATGTAATCATATAAACAGCAGGGGAATAGTACGCAAGGTAAACATACACATAAGCATACATCAACATCCAACAGTATCATAACAACCAAGTATGCTATGCTATGCAATGCATCAACTACTCCGCTACTCCAACTATGCATGTGGATCCAAACTAACTCAGGATGAACGACTTTGGAGTTACATATCCTTATTGGCCATAAAAGCACCAACACCGGCAGTTCACCAAACCTTGGGTGAACCCCATGGATAGCCAACGCATCAAACCGTGGATGCCTCATCACGGGGGGCCTCGGTCACCAAACCTTGGGTGACCTACCGTGGATGGCCAGATCACCGTACTCTCGGGCGATCTCCCCTTTGTCGAACCTCCCCCATCAACTACTCCAATGATTTATGCAAATGGCACAACAACAAACAATCTCAACCACCTCCTTGCTTGGGCCATGAAGCTCCCAAGACTTTCAGCATCAAACTCAACGTAACCTTAGACCCAAACCGTGGGGTCAAGGCTCCCTTGACCAATAAGCACCAAGGTTCAACTCAACGTGCTTGGGTCTATAAGCACCCAAGACTTCAACTTATCAACGTGCGGTAACCCAACGGATACCGACTTAACATTTGATTATCTAATTATCTTATATAATTAATAACCAAGTTGTCTAATCTTTATCTTTGATTAATTATCTCAACTTATCATCATAGGGGAATGGGGTTTTAAAACCCCTTAAGTCCTTTAATTGTATCACTGTCCAGGAGGTCAGCACGGTCGTGCTTAGACCTTAGCACGGTCGTGCTTGGACACGTGAGGGCGTGCTGCCCTTTAAAGTGAAGCACGGTCGTGCTTCACACTCAGCACGGTCGTGCTCAGCAGCACGATCGTGCTGTTTGACCTGCTTGGCCGTGCTGAGCAGCGCGGCCATTTTCCAGAATTTAAGTGGGAGCACGGTCGTGCTCCCTGTTCAGCACGGTCGTGCTCAATGCACGACTGCACTGTTCTGGGCAGGGACAGAAACCAGATTATTAGCCAAAAACCTAAGTTCTTAACTGATTATTCCTAGTTAATTAACAACGTGTTTTAGGGGCCAAAACTCATCATTTCAACAAACATAATCAGTCATCAACCATTCAACCAGCATATGTCAATAACAACAATCATTTTCATAGCATCATAAACATAGTACCAGCCTCATGAACATAAAATACACATTTATGGACATATAAATCAGAAACAGCCATATACCAATTAAAACATCATAATCATATGCATACAACGACACCGGGGTCATGGGAAACCCCGTTACCTTACACTACCCACTGCCTAATGAATATAATCCCACTTCTCCCCATACCTAGATTGAAGGTTGCTCTACTGACGGTTCCCAACGACGAATTGGTCCCGAATCCTCAAGTGGCTCCCTCCGGTACTAAGCCTTGTTTGATCAGAAACACAATTTAATCAGTATCTCTCATTAAAATGAAAGGAAACTGACAAAGGAAGAGGGAATGACCTTAACACCAACCCAACGGACTAAGCTTCCCAACTAGCTTCCACAACTCCACTATGGCAATGGACGAAGAGGAAATAGGGAAAAAGATCACTCTGGCCGAAACTAGTGACGGCTGCCAAAACAGAAATAGGGTTTTTACGTCACCCTCGGGTTCTGCTCACGATTATAAAGTTCGGACTTGAGCACGGTCGTGCTTCTCCTTAAGCACGGTCGTGCTCCACTTAGCGTCAGCGAGAAGCGGTCCACGTATTGAGCACGGGCGTGCTTACTATTGAGCACAGTCGTGCTCAACTTAAAATCAGAGACACGCTTCTGACTTTAAGCACGGGCTTGCTGGCTGATGAGCACAAGCGTGCTCATGTACCAGAAAGGGACTTTTAGGCTAAAGTCTCACTTAGCCCTTAATCAACATTTTTAAAATAAATAAAACTAACTTAATAAAACATTTTAAGAAAAACTAGGAGTTACACTGAGCTGTATCATCCTCTCCTTCACGTTAAGATCGTATCAGCTGGCTAAATTAAAGAATCTACTTTTTTTTTCCGTCCATAAAAGTATAAAACAGTACATGGAATACTTTTTATATGTCCTTTTACTTCTTTTTTTTACAAAATATGTTCTTTTACTTAAATACCTAATATAGGACATCTTAATTATATATATATATATATTGTTTAAACTTTGTATACGATATATCATAATGTCAAGTGTGTAGTTAATTGACTACGCTGATATTATTTAATAAATTTAAATCAATCAATAATTAAATTAAATTAAATTAAATTAAATTAATAATTTAATTAAGTTGAAATTAATAAAATAATTATATTGAATTAAAAATTTTATTAGTTAAAATAATTTAAATCAATTAAATTTAAATTATTTAATTATTTAAATTAACTTAATTAATGAAATTAAAATATTTGTATTATTGGTTTTTTAGTTAAGGGTATTTCTGTCTTTTTAAAAACAACTATATTTCTCTCTTCCCACTTTCTATCCAACCAAGCAAAGGGAAAGAGAGAAAACACTTCTTTCTCTGCTATTTCTAATTTCTCTTACACCAAACAACACATCAAATATACTATATTTCTAACCCTTTTATCTTTTTTCATACTCTTTCTCACCTCTTTCTCTCTACTCCTTTTCTTTTCACAACCAAACAAAGCATTAATGTCAATGTTCCAAAAGTCAAGACAATCAACCAATCCAATCAACTCTCCTTTTACTTTTCCAAGAGCATTGCTAGACATTATTGAATGGATATTTTAATTATCCAAAAAAAAAAAGTAGAGTTTGCTTCCTCACTGGTCACATCACATATATTCGAAACTGAAAAAGTTGTTTTGATTTGTAGTAGGAAGCGGCGATCAATTTCTTCACAGTGAACAAATTATCATCCTAGGTTGCTATGGCCTATGGACCTTTATGGACCAGCTGCCGGATATTATGGGTTTTGGAACCAAATGGAGAGGTAGATCATGAAATGCCTATCCGCCTCTATATCCATTTAGTGAATGGCTGTCCAGCTGCACCATTTAAGAAGGAAAGGGGATTTAGGCAGGGAGACCCATTGTCTCCATTCCACTTTGTTTTGGTCGCTGAAGCGTTCAACCAGTTGATGAAAAAAGCAGTACAGAAAGGGTTTTTTCAGGTGTTCAAGGTAGGATCCCAAGAGATAAAAATCTCTCATCTACAGTTTGCGACGATACACTGATTTTCTGCCCAGCTAAAAGTTGGTATATTGTCAATTTAAGCGATGACAGATCGATACGGTGAGCATTCGCAGATCTGAGCGAAGAAGGATCTGCGAAATGCATTGCAACAATATGGAAGGGAAGGTTAAGAGATCATATAAGATAAAATGAGTTGAAAGATTAACATGAATAAGATTGGGAATGAAAGAGTAATTTTATAATTTTAGAAAAAAATAATTTATCATTCCTTTCTATTCTCCCCAAATAAGATGGGAAGAAAAGTGAAGCTAAACGATGGAATATGATGGAATGCATTACATATCACTCTGTTTTGTCTTATTCAAACAATGGAACACTATTCCATTCTTCTCCATTTCATTCCCTCTCATCAATCCAAATATAGCCTAAATTTCTGTATTTGATATGAAAATGGCTTTAAGAGATATAAAATTAAATTTATATTTAGAAAGGATTACTCTCCCACTATCACCAGAAATTGGGTCACCAAAAAAAAAAAGAAGCTACAGCAATGAGTTAATAAGTGAGAATCATGTGAAGCGGCGACACTCTCTGTCTCTGTCCGTCTCCTCTCCCAGTCAATTATTAAATTCTCCAACTCCAACCTTTAAAATCCAACACAACAAAATATCCAATTCTCTTTTGTATTTTTTTTCCCTATAAATTATTCAGAGAAGTTCCTCTTTTTTATTATTGTTTTGGTTCCAATGGCTACAACTGCCTTAAGGTTCATCAAGTGTGTGACCGTTGGAGACGGAGCCGTAGGGAAGACCTGCATGCTCATTTGTTATACTAGCAATAAATTCCCTACGGTATCGATGCTTTGAGGCATATATTTTGTTTTTCAGAGATCAATCAAAATCTTTGCCTTTTTAGTAATGGTTCAACATGTATGCATAATTGCATATGCATCCTGAATTCTTAGTTTTAATTTTTAGATTATGGTAATATGACCAAAGGAACCTCTTTTGTGTATATTAAGGGCAGAAGAAGTGACTCATTTGCCATTTATAATCTTGGTTTTGCTTCTGTGAGTTTTTTTTTCCCCTTTCCTGTTTGTGTTTTGGACTCTGATTTTACTCTTCCCCTTTGTTGGTCTTCAGGACTATATTCCCACGGTGTTTGATAATTTCAGTGCAAATGTGGTCGTTGAAGGCATAACTGTTAATTTAGGCCTCTGGGACATAGCAGGTATATTTACATAGACTTGTTATATTACTTTTTCCGGCTAAAGTGTATCTAGGTTGATTTAATCTAAAATGTATTAAAATCTCAACTCACCAATAATCTATTATATTCTTACTTGCTTGTTTTAGATATAAGTTCATTTTAATGTAGCCTTATCAACTTTTTTCAGTTTTTAGGACAGGGAAAAAGAAAATGGGGTTTTTCCCCTAGGGGGTTGAATTGTTTGTTCTAAATTTAATTTCTTGTGTTCCTGAAAGAATTATGTCAAATGGGCAAAGGTTGTTATGTTCTATTTGTTTACAATGACTTCCTTGGGGCAGGAAGATTATAACAGGCTGAGGCCTTTGAGCTACAGGGGAGCAGATGTGTTTGTCTTGGCTTTTTCTTTAGTTAGTCGTGCAAGCTATGAGAATGTGTTGAAGAAGGTATGCTTTAATGCTTGTCTCTCTGAATTAGTACTTAGAGTTGTCTTGCTGATTCCTCATTTGTTTTCTAATTTGTATTCCCTGTTCAGTGGATCCCTGAACTGCAGCATTATACCCCTGGCGTCCCAGTGGTCCTAGTTGGAACCAAATTGGGTAAGTCATCAAGCACTTGTCTTAATACTTGTCTCAACCTCTTACTAATTTGTCATCTGATTATATGTTTGTCCAGCCAAATTATTCATTTCTTAAAAGCATGAGCCAAATATGAGCAAGCATGGGGCTTTAGATGACTCGAACTCATTTATTCCCCTTTGATGCTGGAACCTTAGCAACTGGCCTGTATTCTAGATTAGAATCTTAAAATGGCATTTTGTTCTATTGAAAGTTTGAAACATATGCTTATTTTTCCATTTATGTGCATGATCTCTTTTACAACATAATTCATTGAAAATATACATAAAGTTTTGAGCCACACTATATATACATGTTTGAACTTTAAAAACTCATTTATCACAACAATTTCCTAAAGTTTACCGTTCATGTTATATAGGCCTGGGCAAGAGTACCACTAAACTTGTCCACACATGTCTGTTATCGTAAAGACGGATTTCTTTTACATTTGCTTTATCCCATGTTGGTGATCCATTAAGGAAGTTCTGTCCAAATATAAATGCAAACTGTTTGACAGAAGGACCTTCTACTGCAAAAATGTCTTATTTCATTGATGCGATCTACTTCTATTAGGGTGAAGAACAAATTTGGCACTATTAGACTATAAAGGCTATTCTCATAGTGCAGCTTGAATATGCTTATCCCTTTTTATTAATTGGTCACTTAAGATCACCACTTGTACAAAGGAAATCTCTAGCTTTTTTAAAACAACAAAGCCTTTTCTCATCAGGTGGGGTTGGGTACATGATCAAACGGCACCATTGTGTTCTATCGTAAACCATATCTTTAGAAATGCCATTTAAATCTAAAAAAATGCCATTTAAATCTAAGTCCCTATTCTAATAGTTTCACTTATAGTTTTTCTATTGACTTTCTCCTCACATAGCAAAACCACTTAAATTTAGATTCTAATCCTATCTTGTCTTTTATCACTATGCATCCAATACAACATTCTCGTCTGCTACATTGAGCTTATGCTTGTATTGGCTTTTTACCACCCAACATTCAGTACTATATAACGTCACGAGTCTTATAGTTGTGTGATAAATTTTTCTTTTAAGATATATGGACACTTTTCTATCACAAATAACATTTGAAGCACTCCGCCATTTCATCCACCTATCTTGAATCCTATGCCTTACATCTCTCTATATTTCTCTGTCATTTTGTTTAATAGATCCAAGATACCTAAATCATGTGTCTTGTGGTATAGTATGATCTCCAGTTTTCAACTCCAAACAAGTATTAGCGCACTTCTTGCTGGACTTACTTTCTATGTATTCGGTTTCACTTTTGCTTAAATGGAAGCAATTTGCTTCCAAGGCTTATTCTCACTGCTCTAACTTCTTATTTATTTCCTCTCTGAATTCTCCAACTAGGACTATATCATCAGCAAAAAAACATGTATCCTGGCACCGACTCTTAGATATGTTTAGTAAGTACATCCAAGACTAAGGTAAAAAGATAGGGACTCAAAGTTGATCCTTGGTGTAGTCCTAGAGTTATAGGAAAATCTTCCGTGACTCCACCATGTGTTCTCACACTAATTTTAGTCCCATCATACATATCTTCATGCTAGGTCACAAAATTTTCCCTTCTTTCATTTGTGTGTTTTTGGGCTCAGCCCCTACCGCCAGAGTCCAGACCTTTAACTTCCCAGTTCTTTTGTTCGTCCTTCAACAGCTGTTTGCATTAGTGGTGACTAGAGATTTTCCCCCTTCCATCTGATTCTGCTCTGCTGTTCAGTCTCCTCCTTTAATAGCTGTTCTGTTCCTTGATTCTCTTCTTTTATCTGTTCCAGCCAGCAATGTTTCTGTTCTTGGCTTCTTTTATTTGTGGGCCTGTGGCTTCTTGTTTGGGTCTCACTATAACAACTTTTTTTTTTTTTTGAATATTTTGGGTGCTGTTAATTTCTTTTGAAATTTGTGTTTTTTCTTTCTGTTGTCATTCTTTTATGCTGTTATGTTGTCATATTTTACTCTGAAAAATAAATTTCTTTACGGAGGGGATCTAGTTACTCCAGGAGTAAGTTTATAATGTTACTCCCATCCTGACCCTCCATTTTCTTTTAATCCAACCACTTATATTATTTCATTAACTCTCATCACGTGACTCTCTTTTAACACCAGACTTTTTCTCCCTTTTTTTTCTCTTTCATCTTCTTCAAATGGAAATTGCCACCGCCAAAGTATGAATGGTAATCAATTCATCTTCTTCAAAAGGAAATTGCCACCGCCAAAATTGCCTCCACCATTTTCTTTTGTCATTATATTTTTTGCCCAATCTCACCGCACCTATAGCAAGACCCATCGCCGCCGCCGCCGTTGCTTCCTCGCAAGCAATCCTTAGCCATGTGCCCAAGTCCACCGTAGTTGAAACAAGCATTGCCGGCATTGGAGCTCCGGTTGCAATCCCGGGGCAAGTGGCCAAAATCACCGCCGCGAACGCCACTGTGAGTGTCTTGATTGGAGTGAAGAAGGGCGCCGTTGGGGGCATTGACATCGATATCGACGACCTTGGTTTTGTAGTTGTCGCCAGTTTACAACCAGAAAAAGGAGGGATGAGAAAACAAATCATACGGGGTCATCTATGGCTGTTTGTAATTGGCGACCAGAGAGGGAGCACACGAAGAACTATAAATTTTGAGAAAGAAGAGGGGCGGCGAAAGAGAAAGAACAGGGACGTGGTTTCTTTGGTTATCACGTGATAGTGATAAGAAAACAATTTAAGCCTTTGGATTAAGATTAAATGGAGGGTTAAGATGGAGAGTAACTTTATAGACTTACTCCTAGAGTGAGTGGATCCCCTCCCATTTCTTTATATATATATATATTGGTTTAGGCTAAGGTGCACCACCCACTATACCACCCATGTGGCAAGTTTTGGGCCAATGAAATTGCCACATGGGTTGGTCAAAATTTCAAACCTAAAAAGTCAAATGGCCACATGTACAAAGGATTGGTGGAGCTCTTGACATGTGGGTGGTGTAATGGGTGGTGCACCATATTTTATAATATATATTAACATACCCTTGCCCCAAGTTTTTGAAAATTGGCGTGCCTCATACCCGTATCTGTACTAGGTACTGGGATTGTATCCATGCAACAGTTGAAAACCATAAGTATTTTTGTTTCCTACAATACCTCAGTTGAGATAGCTGAATAGCTTGAGAGAAACCCTCTCAGCTTTATGAATTTATAGAACAATGATTACAAAGCTATAGTATCAAATCCCTTGATTTTAGGGATTAACAATATCTCCTATTTACAATGAGTATATGATAAACTAGGAAACTAAATCAATCTATATCAACAACATATCAGAAATATCAAAACAATATCAACAACCTCCATCAATCTTTGTTAAAGGTATGTTGCTTCCATGATTAACCTCCTAGGCATAAAACCAAAGTGATTCTTTGAAATGAGTTCATGTCTTAATCTCTGTTGAATCACTCTTTGCCATAGCTTCACAAATGGCTCATAAGCTTAATCCCTGTGTTATTAGCACAATTTTATTTATCTCCTCCCTTGTTCTTATAAATAGGGATGAAAGTGCTTCTCTTCCATTCCTTTGACATTTTCTTAGACTTCATTATCTTGTTAAACAACTTTGTTAGCCAACTTCTATCTTTCTCTCCTATGAACTTCCATACCTCAATAGGTATACCACTTTTCCATTGTCCATCCTCTTCAAAACTTCTTTTACCTCAACTCCCTAATTTTATGATGAAAAGTATAATTTTGATCTTCCTCTCTAGTGTTTAGATTTTCTGAGTCCAATAATGTCCCATATGGTTCATTAAATAACTTGTGAAAATAAGCCTTACATTATTCCTTAATATATTGTTCTGTAACCAAGTTTCAAGCTTTTTTACCTGAAATAAAAAATAAATAAGGAAGCCAGGACCATGAGAGGAAGCCTCATAGATATCACAAAACGATTTCACAAATGACTCAATTTCAGTTAGGCTTCATAATGCAGAGGTTGACCATCAACTGTAGTATCACCACTCAGTTGAATGAAAGAAAGGCTGTCTTGAGAGAGTGATAATCTGGTTCTCTCCTCATTTTGTTCTTGATCTTTCGGTTAAATAATTTTTGCTATCTCCCCTGTTCCATATGGAAGACTTGCGTTGCGTCCTATGAAAATCAAACAGTTTTGCTTTTTTGGACTGCAGTATGCCCCCAGGATAAACTTTGGCTTGCGATGTAGCTTCTATTTCCAGATAATATTTCTCTTTGATCCATGTGCAATAGCATAATAGTGAGGTCGTAAAATAATGACCATCAATTGTTTAGACTTTTCTTTTATTTTAAATTTTGGGCATCTATCTTTTATGTATGGTGGTAGTTTGATGCACATTGTTACCGACTTCAGCATGTAATACTGTGTTTATGATGAGCATGCAGATCTTCGAGAAGACAAGCACTATTTGGCCGATCATCCTGGCCTGGTGCCTGTGACTGCTGAACAAGTACAAATCTGCCTTTATTAGTTGTGTATAGAGTTCAACGGGCAGTGTTTATTGAAACTATTGGCTTTTGTTCATAACCAGGGTGAGGAACTCCGCAGACAGATTGGAGCTACCTATTATATTGAGTGCAGCTCAAAAACTCAGCAGGTCTGATTATACTACCATTTTATTCTTGCAATGCTTCAATTTTCACGCTGTGTATTGGAAAATTACCACACATTATCATCTAAAGAAAAATGACTCAGCTTCCTACATATGAAGCATTATATAACTCAGTGGGGGATCTTCATTATGAGAGGGGCCCGTGCACCCCCACCCCCCCCCCCCCTTCTTTTTTGAGATTTCATATACATATGTGTTTATGTATTCGTCTCTCTCTGTTTTGTGTTTTGCGATTTCATATGCATACATTATTATGTGTCTTTATGTCATTTCTCATCATTCTGCATAATTTTGTGTAATCTGTATTTCATGATTTCTATCTATATTTTGTCAAAATATATAATCGTTCCTCGTTTTTAGTGTAGTATGCTAGTAATGTTGGTCAAATTTCCTTAGATGATATTGTTATTAACACATTCATTGAGATTCATATATCTGTTGCTTTTTTGCTAATCAAGTCATGAGTTTTTTCATTTGATATATTTATTTTAGAAATTTTTTCTACATTTATGTGGCTACCATATGTTTATGTAAAATATTGAGAAGAACTGAATTCTCATTCATTGATTTAAACGATCAAAATACAAGTGTATATATACACACTAACAACTTTAGCATATCTGCTATGTTATCTAAACTTATCATATCAGAACAAACTAATAATTTGAATTTAAAGCTAACATCTAATCTCACTATAACAACCTCATCTATAACTAAGTCATATCAAACTTATCTACAATCTGTTATCCATAATCCTTCACTCCCCCTCAAGTTGGCACATGAAGATCAATAATGCCCAACTTGCCTAACAGAAATTCAAATCTTTCTCTTCCCAAAGGCTTTGTGAACACATCTGCTACCTGCTATTTTGTCCAAATTTTCATTGGCTGAATCTTTCCCGATTGAACTCTTTCTCGAACAAAATAACAATCCATTTCCACATGTTTCGTTCTTTCATGAAAAACTGGATTCATAGCTATGTGGAGAGCAGCTTGATTGTCGCAATACATTGGTGTGGCTTCTGCTTGCATAGCTCCCAACTCTTCTAGCAACCACCTTAGCCATATCACTTCACTAACAGTGGCTGCCATGGCTGTATACCCAGCCTCTGCTGAAGACTTGGCTACCACTATTTGCCTCTTTGTCTTCCATGAAATGGGTGAACCTCCCAAAGTGACTAAGTACCCAGTGCATGACCTCCGGGTAAGGGGACAACCAACCCAATCTGCGTCACAATAAGCTCTTAGCTTCATATCACCTCTGCTTGGAAGTATCGTTCCTTGACCCGGTGTTGCCTTCAAGTAACGCAATATTCTATCCACTGCATCCATGTGAACTTGTTTGGGTGCAATCATGTATCCGCATCAGGATCTCCATCATTCACTCTCAAATTGCAATTCTGCTCCATTGGGAACTTACTTGGCCTACAACTTTACATTTTTGTTTCTTTGAGAATATCCAGAACATATTTTCTCTGATTAAGAATAACTCCTTGCGCTGACCGTGCCACTTCAAGGCCAAGAAAATGCTTTAGCGGTCCCAAGTCCTTAATACTAAACTCATGATCCAGATAACTCTTCACACGTTGCATGGCCTCTTGATCATTTCCTGCAAGTATCACGTCGTCTACGTAAATTAATGCAGCAAGAAATGTATTTGCAGACTTGAAGATGAACAATGAGTGATCTGCTCTAGATTGCTTGAAGCCTATCTTGCTCAATGCACTAGTAAATTTCTGGTACCAGTTTCTTGATGCCTAACGCAGCCTGTAAAGAGACATTCTTAGCCTAAAAACCCTTGTTTCTCCATTCTTTGCAAAGCCCTGTGGAGTTTTCATGTAAATTTATTCATTTAGATCTCCATGCAAGAACGTATTGTTCACATCAAGTTGATGAACAATCCATTCTTTCGATGCAGCTATTGCTAATAAGCAACGAACTGTTACTAACTTTGCCACTGGTGCAAACGTTTCATGAAAATCTTCTCCTTCTACTTGAGTAAACCCTCTTGCTACAAGCCTTGCCCTATAACGTTCAACTTTTCCATTGGGTTTGTACTTTACTTTGTAGACCCACTTTGAGGCTACTGCATTCTTTCCTGTGGAAGCATCTCCAATGTCCATGTTCCATTATTCTCAAGTGCTTCAATTTCCCTTTTCATAGCCTCTTTCCGGTGATCATGCTTTATTGCCTGGAAAAAATTCTTTGCCTCATCTTGTGCAGAGATGGCCGCCAAGTATGCAGAATGAGAATGAGACAATTTGTTATAATTGATATGGTTAGATAAAGGATATATCACCGAATTACCTGTGGGTGGGGTTGATGAAGGGTGAGCAATAGAAGGTGGCAAGTCTACTTCATAATCCTTCAAATGACTAGGAAGTTGTCGTGTCCTTCCACTATGTCTCTCCCCCTCATGCTCTACATGTCTTGTAGTATTATCCTCTCCCCGATTCTCCTCCTGTGGCTCCATCACCTGTGGCTCCATCGGTTGATCATTTTCTCCCCCTATATCATTAGCAACTTTTTGATTATGTCGTCCTGCATCAACTATTTCATCAACCATTCATCATCCCAGACTACATCTTGCGGCCTCATCCCACTACATTCCTTCAAATTTCCTTCTTTGAAAGGAAATTTATTTTCAAAGAACATTATGTCCCTAGAAATGTGAACCTCTCCCGTGACTGCTTCATAAATTTTGTAGCCTTTTTATCCAGCTGGATAACCAACGAACACGCAGGCCCTCCCCCTCTCATCAAACTTTCCTTCTTTTTTATTTTTCAACATGTATGCCAAACATCCAAACACCTTCATGTGCTCATAATCAGGCTTCTTACCAAACAAGATCTCATACGGTGTTTTGTTATTGATCACCTTTGATGGCAATCGGTTTATAATGTGCACTGCAGTGAGCACACATTCCCCCTAGAACCTTATAGGCAATCCTGCATGAAACCTTAGTGCTCTTGCTGTCTCGAGTATATGCCTATGCTTCCTTTCCACCACCCCATTTTGTTGGGGTGTGTATGCACAAGTTAGCTCCATTATTATTCCCTTTTCCTCATAAAATTTTCTCATGTGTCCAGATGTAAACTCCATCCCATTATCCATCCTTACCCGCTTAACTTTAGTTCCAAATTGCGTTTCTACCATACATATAAACATTTGTAAATAACGTTCCACCTCCGATTTATGTTTCATGAGGTACACCCACACACCTCTACTAAAATCATCCACAATAGATAGAAAATAATATGCTCCACATGTTGATTCATTAGAATAATGACCCCATACATCACAATGTATTAATTCAAAACAACAAGTGGTTTTTATTGAACTAAGGGGAAATGGGATCCTTGTTTGTTTTGCTCGTATAAAAGAATCACAAGGCATTTTATTTTGTGCTCTAACTACACTAAGAGACGGTTCCACATGTGTCATCTTACTTTCGGATGCATGACCCAATCTTGCGTGCCATAAATCAACATCTGTTGTCTTGCTCACCTTCATTACCAATCCTTCATCCTTCATTGGCTCAAGAAGGTATGGTCCTCCTTGATGCCTACCCACTCCAATCAGGGTCTTTGAAGATAAGTCCTGTATCACACACAAATCAGCAAAAAAAGTCAGCGAACAGTTATGATCTCTTGTTAATCTACTAACAGATAAAAGATTGCACTGAAATTCAGGAATATGTAAAACATCATTCAGTTTCATTCCATTAGGGAGTTTGGCTCTTCCTTGACCCTTCACTGGCACACGTGTTCCATCAGGAATTCTTACTGGTTGTTGATCACATACACGGATCCCTTCCAGCAAGGTTTCATCCATTGTGATATGTTCAGTTGCTCCCGAATCAATCACCCATGGTTTATCAAACACAAAGTTACCTGCCATGCTTACGTTAGGGCTTCCCTGTTGTGTCCCTGCTACAAGTTCCATGTCCAGCTTTAGTTGTTGCATGAGGCACTCATACTGCTGCATAGATAGTCCTGGAATTGGACTTCCTTCAGTGTTTACATGAGCTGCCTTGGATCCCCCCCCCCCCCCCCCCTTTTCTCTGTCCAGGATCCTCCTTTCTCCTTCTTATCACGTCCATATTTCTTCCAGTCTGGTGGATACCCAATGATTTCATAACAATCATCTCGGGTATGTCCCAGCTTGTTGCAATGATCACATCTGGGCTTCTCCTTCTTTCCACCCCTATGTTCCATATCTGTTCCACGCATCCCTTGAGCCTGATAAGCTACTGTTTCAGCCATTGGTTTGTGCATGGCTGAAATTATCCGCTGCTGTTCATCTTCTGCAACAAGGTGATATGCATGACCAAGACTAAGTTTGGATGCCATACTAAGGATCTGTGTTTTAACTGTCCCAAATGCATCATCTAATCCCATGAGAAAGTCATACAATTGTTCTCTTTCTCTCATCTCCATGAGGCGTTTCTGCACATCACATTTGCATCCATCACAGCTACACTTCGGCCAAGGTGCTATGGATTGGATTTCATCCCATAATCCCTTCAACTTTGTGTAATATGAGGGCACCGAGAGTTTTTCCTGCCTCAGCAACGTTATGGCTCGACGTAACTCATACACCCTTGGTGCACTTCCTTTTGCAAAGTGTTCTTCAAGCTCGACCCAAATTTCCCGAGCCATGTTTGCATACCTCACGCTGCTCCTTATTTCTTTGTCCATGCCACTCTTCAGCCACCCTTTCACCATGGCATTGCACCGCATCCAATGGCCCAGATTAGGAGATGGCATAGGTATTGTACCATCCACAAAACCTATCTTGTTTTTGGCATACAATGCATTGCTCATGTCAACTACCCACTCTCCATAGTTTCCGTCATTGAGTGGTTCGCTTACAAAGATCTGTCCTGGATGATCTGCAGCATGAATATAATAAGGAGACATAATGTCAATGCAAACCTCATCACGCACAGGCTTTGTCTTTTCAGTATTCACTGCCTCTTTCTCTTCACCTTTGGGAGACACATTCTCATCCTCGTGTGCTTCAGCCATAATGAATTTGACAGTGAATCTAAATTACTCAACATGAGCTCTTGATACCATGTAAAATATTGAGAAGAACTAAATTCTCATTCATTGATTTACACGATCAAAATACAAGGGTATATATACACACTAACAACTTTAGCATATCTGCTATGTTATCTAAACTTATCATATCATAACAAACTAATAATTTGAATTTAAAGCTGTCATCTAATCTCACTATAACAAACCTCATCTATAACTAAGTCATAACAAACTTATCTACAATCTGTTATCCATAATCCTTCAGTTTACTTATTTTCTACTCTGATATTTGATTCATATATCATATAAATATATTTCAGTTTTCAAGCTATTTGAAGTCGTGTGTTTACTTTTCAAATATATTGGTAGAGTACAATTGTACAAACATAAAACAATTGATGCATTTTTTAAGATAGAAGCTAGTGTGGCACTTAATTTAGTCAATTTTAGTTCTTCAGAATGTAATCCAAAGGCTAAATCAACTATGAGATATTAATTGTTTGGCCACCCGAAGGTCTTATGCAAGATACTAATTATACTGGATTATCCACTAGTGGGTTACTAATATTAGGTGATTATATCCCGCCACTGATTATGCAATACTTTTTTATTTGTAAATATAATATGGTTGGTGCGTGGAAGATGAGCAAAATTTTAATTAATCCTGCCATAGTGACCCAACAGCAGCGACTTCCGTATGTTGCTTAACGAAGTTCTGTTCTCTTCAAGCAATATGCAATAGATGCTAATTCAATGGTAGCTAAGGATAGGTTGTAAAGATTCTACATTAAGGCTATGCTGTTTCTATTCATTAACAACATTAATTTTTTATGTTAAAAGATCTATTGGTCTCTCTTAGTTTTGATCATATTTGCAGATGAATACTTGATGTTGTATATAAAATTTTGCCTGAAATGAACGCAAGTGCAGAATGTCAAATCAGTTTTTGATGCTGCGATCAGGATGGTCATCAAGCCTCCACAAAAGCAGCACGAGAAGAAGAAGAAGAAACCACGTCGAGGCTGTTTCCTGTCAGTATACTCTTTCCGTATTATATCTTACAACTTTGAATTTTGAAGTTACCTATTGCACTTTTCTACCTGTTGCTCCTGGCTACTTAACTTTATAGAAAAGCTTTTTTTTCATTCTTGTTTTTTTTATTGGTACATGATTAATTGTTGAATATTTGATTAGTTGTTGGTTATACTGGGTATATTTCAAATTTTTATTGTGAGAATTAGCAACTATTAAAATGTTTAAATATCTGATTAGGATACCGATAAAAAATAAAAAATAAAAAGAATGCTGTGGCAACTCCATTAATTAAAGAACAAAACTTAGATACAGTTTTGAGTGTTTGTGATGCTATTTTCATCAATGAGTTGTTATATATGTTATGTTTTTGTTGAAAAATGTTGCCACATGCAAGAATTATGCCTAAGTTGTATCCTTAATTAAACCACCTAGTTCTAAAAGACTCATTAAGCGGCAGTTCTGGCGTCCGCTTTCTGGCACAAATTATCCACATAATAATGCCCAAACAAAAAGTCGTATACCAGATGGCGCTTTGCATTCAGTGTGTCATTTTTATTGCGAGCCATGTAAATGTAATGCTTGTAATTGCTATGTTAGGCTAAGACTATCGGAACTTCAAATTGTCTGCTCACACTTCATATTAACTTATAGCCTCACCATTATGTGTATAACTATTTTTCTTGTGTTTAATCTAATTCAGTGAAAATGCAGAAATGTCCTCTGTGGAAGGAAAATTGTTCATCTTAAATGAAACATCCCAACACCAAAGCCTTACGTTCTATGCGAAAAGACAGTTATCATCCTATAGGAATTTCAAACTTGACTTCAGATCACTTGGCTGGAGATTTGCAGTATGGCTACTTAAATTTGGCTGTACTTAATTTTAGTTTGTGGATAGGTTTGTATATCTTGAGGAACCATAAAGCATTTGCACCTGATAGACACTCAGCTAGTTTGTTGGCTAGTACTCTAGTATCGCTTCACGATGTACATACAACAGATGATTTTTTTCTTTCTCAGAATATAACAGATTATTTTAAATCACCTTAAAGAAATTGTTGTATCTGGCTTGTACAAAGTTAATACCTTCCGCTTAGATTGATCATTAGAAAAGATTTTTAACGGAGTTGTCTGATAATGCTTTTCTCAACACATAAAATTGATCCAAACATAATATAATCTAGTGACCAATATTGATGATATTTATTTTATGTAAAATATACGTCTGGTCATCAGTAGAGAGATTTATCTTAGTTTAATTATTATAATTAGTCAGCCTTGTAATAGCTATTACTAGAAAAATGCATAATTTTTCTAGCAGAATGAAATTGCTGTCGAACCATATGCAGCTGACCCAACGATAATAATTTAGTAAATCCACTGCCATCTCGACATTCCAAGTTCGTGACAAATGGCGCCTGCAATTACAACTATTGCTGTGCAATGCTCCAGCGTCAATCGGTGCGCATAGAATAGACATATAATGTGTATATATGTTAATCTGTAAACATTAAGGATGTGCTTTTTGAAAGCCGAACCGTATCGGCCTATTTGGTCAGATGGATCTAAAAATGGTTAGGCGTCCAGTTCGTGCTACCCCAAAAACCCGCTGATTTTAAAACCAGAGAACCGATCAACAACTAGTCAAACCCGACTAAAACCGATGAAAACCAATCAAAAGCCGATGGTCAAAACCAATTTAAACTTACCATTTTTTGATATTTTTATTTTAAAATTATAAAATATATTTTTAGTTAAAAAAAAGGTCAATTTGAAAATTATAATAATACATATACTTAAGTTTTTATTATTTATTTTTCAATGATTTTTTATCTTATGAAACATATAATCTAATTATTTGTTGTTAATCTAAATATCTTTCTTAAATTTATTACTAAATATAATATATTAAAAGAAATTAATTATCACCAATTCAACAATGGTTCAACAGTATAGAAGTGATTTTTTCACTCTATCCAACAAAAATAATCAAAACCTAATATCATACTATTTCCACTCTCGATTTCCACCGTCCGCTTTTTCCGCAACACACAAAGGAAAAATTCTTAATACAGAAATATTTGGACGCAAAAATCATATTCAACACCATATAAAAATACTCCTCCCTACTTATTTATTGTTTTCTTCTCTCATCATATATTTCATCACTCCCAGGACACTCATAAACTCTACGATGTCTATACAAGATATCCAAACTGTATCCAAATATCTTTACTCAAAATTTAAAAGCCAGAAAGCTCGAGCGCATGCTTGCTCAACTAAATCCTTGTTTCGAAGCTCAATTTTACACTTCACACATTTATTAAGAAAAATTAAATCAAGATTCTTTAGGTGTTAAAAGATGGAGCGCGAAAACGCAGGACCGTCTAGTAGCAACATCTGAAACCAGTCAGTATTCTACAGTAGTTGTAGAATCAAGTTGTGATACCAGGGACCAGAACTTTTTTCAGAGTATGCTTTTAAAAACACTACCCTATCGTCCAGGCAAACTCCTATTCGAGCCCGAGATCCATCAACAAAATCATCACACCAAATTCGAAAGTAACCGTACAAAAAACTGAACTCCAGAACGAAAAATAAACTAGTGTCATGCATAAAAAAAATCCATGACGCATGATACGATAGAATTAATGATATAATGTAAACTGAGACACAACATCCACAACAAAAGAAGCAAAACCTCAGCTGTCAAAATTCATTTATCACTCAGCTAGTGTATATGAGTGCAATTAAAAGGAAAAAGGACTTTAAATTAGCAACTTGACACAAAAAAAAGGGATTTCTACTTAAAGCAGTTCTACAACCCAACTTGCACTAATTGTAGGGTTGAGAATGGAGGTGTTTGGTCCACTAGATCTAGATGACACAAGTATGGGCCCCTATCTACAAGTTTATATGACACAGAATGCAAGCCTTCCAAAGTTAAAGGTATATCTTATATCTACAAGGGGAAAATGGATCTGCAGCCACCTAGAACATATTGAAGAAGCAAACTATTCTCCCCGTAAAAATTCCTTAGATACATTGCATAAACTAAGGGGTTGAGGGCCGGAGTCTACAAACATAATCAGGCACTCACTTACCACCCAAGTCTCCCAAAAGCACAGAAGTTAGATGAAGCCCTCTGGGAGTTCACCATTGCCCATCTTCAAATCACTGAAGACAAGACATATAGCATACAAACCATTATTTTAAGTGGCATCACAACATATAATTGGGAAGCATCAAACAAAGAGAATTAAAAAAGAAAATTGCAGCAAAAAATCCTAGCAAGAAAAATGAAAAATGAGATGCACAATAAGCTGCCAAAAATGCAGGATTTTTGAATGAAAATGGGACAGAAGACCCACAAAGAAACGGCAATAGCACTTATTCCCTATATCATTTAAATATATTTCTTAATAAAAAATTGTCTCCATCCCTCCACTGAATTACATCAGAACAATACATGATATATTATCAATTATACTCTCCCTCAAATGACTACATGTTACAAAGTTGAATACAAAACTAAACACTTACAAGCATGTGGTCATCAATTGTATGATTATATATTGCTATTGCCATGAGGGTTGCTTGTAGCCTTCCCACCCACCTTCAGGCTCCTTCCTCTTGAGAACACTACCAGCCAGCTGGAACATCCTTGCATGCTCCTCAGCTAAGGCCTGGGAACTGGTAACAGAAAGTTGCCTTGGCGCAAGAGGTGAACTCTCATCTCTCCCCTCTATGTCTGAAGCTCCAGGTCCAGCATTAAGATCTAAACTTTGTCTTGCCCATTTCCTACTGGTCTCAGCACTACTATTATTGCTACCATCTGGAAGGCTAACAACATAAGGCCTGGGGTAATGAGATGAAACTGTGCCAGCGGAACCCATTAACTGTGAATTTGCAGCAGGGAAGCAAAGCCTACTGCCCGATGCTGAATCAAAAAAAGTGGTGGATCCAGCAGAAAATGACGTTGATGGAAGTGGAAAGCTGGAATTAAAAGGGAAGACGGGATATTCAAATGGAGCAGATGGATACACTGCAGGAGAAGACAGTACTGGCCCCCTATAAACATCAGGTCCAAATGGGTTGCCGCCAGTAGCAGGACCCAACAACCTTTGTGGCCCATTAGGGGCAACAATTGAAAAGGGCTGATCCCCTCTATCAGGCATAATTGAAGATATTGTGACAGCAGAATAGGTGTTGCCAGTGGAAGGAAACCATGAAGAGAAGTTCCCTAGCTCTGCATTACTCATCCTAGGTCCAGAAATAGGTAGTTGAGATAGTACACTGCTCCTGGCATGCTGAGAGAACAATGATGGTTCAGTGATGACATCATCAAGTGATGGTCCATTGTTCAAATCAAAGTCCCTATGGACACTCACTTCTCTATTTGGAAGACCACCAGATGAAGATTTCACCTGCATAAGTGGCATGTCTATTTTATGACTATTGCTCCTGGAGCAATTGCCCACATCAGAAGCCTCATCCACTTGGTTCAAGTCAAGACCAAGCCCTCCAGAGCAGCGAACAGGTGAAGACGCTTTGTTGCGTACTGGACCACGACCATCAGCTGCAAGAGATAAAGAATCTGTCTGACGAGAACAAGTAATATCATCAAGTATTCTTTCATCAGGCACATTCAAATCAATATCCAATGGCGGTCGACTCTGCTTTCCAGGAGCAGCATCAAAAATCAGTGTAGTCGGAGTACCAAGAGGCATGTCAGTAACTTTCCTGGGCTCAGCTGGCCGAAATGCACTAGTGGCAGCTGATCCCTTCCAACCAAGCTCCCCTTTACTTCTCAATAAATCTTCAGGTGGCACAAAGGGCCCCTTTGCAGCAGCCGCCACAGTGATTGAGGCAGGAATACCACAACACATAGATGAAGCAGGAAATGGCACAGGATTGATCAATTGAACAGGAGCCGGACATCCAGAAGTGGCAACACTGTTGAACTCGCCACATTTTCCGTCATCTGCATTGAACCCTTCATTTAAATCAAATTCGACCTTCGCATCCACATCTGACACAGCAGAAACTGATATGGAAGAGGCATCTGCAGTGGTAGAGGTGCACTCCTCAGCTTCCTCTGCTTCCATGGCAGTCAATTTTGGTCCTTTAGAATCCAATTGCTTATCCATTTCTTTTGAAGGAAAGCCATGTGAAGCTTCATGAAGTATCTGTTCAGCATGTTGGTTGTGAACCTCTTTCATTTCTGAATTCTCCTCCACATGCTCAGCAGCGATATCAGTCGCACCAGAACCCAAACCTCTATTTTCAGGCATCAAGTTGTTGCTTTCACACTCATTTCTTTGCTTTTTAGACTGACTGGGATGGTTCTCGCTACCCATATTATCAGTTTTTTCAGATTCCCGTACATTGAGGTCTTCAGGAACCTTATCAACACTATAACCAGAAGGATGGAGTACATTCTTCTCTGTTCCTCTTTCCAAATCAGATTGCATAAGAATAGCAGGAGGCTTCCTAGCTGTCTGTCCACCGCTGCTTAATCCCTCAGCAGTACAGTTATCACCTTTTACATCCACTTCTACAGAGGTATGTGACAACTTCACATTTGCTTCCGCCTCAACTCCATCAACAACACTGACCTTGACATCAATATTTTCACTTGCATTCACTCCACTAACAACCTCCTTTTCTTGAAGCTGCTTGCCACTGTCATCATCCCTGGCTTCTTGCAAGGTGCTTTCAGGAAGGCAGGTCAATGAAGTAGCAAGAGGTTTTTCATTTAATTTTCCTTTGCTTTCTAAACAAGTTTCAGTAACCTGATGCAACTCTGTACTACATGAATTAATATGCTTATTTTGCTCCCTTGCAGCTTTTCCTCCAAATGCTAGAAAATCAGAATCATTTTCATCAATTGTCCCTAAATCCCCTGACATAGAACCCTGATTCTTATGCTCACCATCAAGACCATCATTTGAGTGACATTCACCCTGGACAAGATTTTCTTCAGAGGACTTGACTGCGCCATTGCCTGTGCATGGCTGCTCAACAGCAGTGGGGTTTCTTTCTGGGGATGTAGCTGGTGTTACCAATCCAGATTTAGAGATCTCTCCAGCAGCCACGCTAGCAAGAAGATTCATCCCAACATTATCAGCTTCAGAGTACTTAACACCTTCAATTAAAGCATTTATAGAGCTATAAGAAGCATCCTGCATATTACTAATTTTGTTTTCAATTCCAGATGATGAGGAAGCAGCTTTTGATACCTCCAATGATTTCTTACAAACATCGCCAGTCCTACAGCGCTCTTCATCAGTAACTGCAGCAGGTGATCCATCACCCTCATCAGAGCCAGTCAATACTTCTTTGAAATCATTACTCTGCCAAGATTCAGTATTAATATCTGAGCCAATATTAGCTCTATAAAAATCACTCTTTTCCTTTGAGCTGTGATCAAACTGATCGTGCTTCTCTGAAAGGACAGGAGATGAAGCTCGACTGTTCATGATTGTACGATCATCAAAAGAACCAGCACTGGCACTTTGTGCAGGACTTCTACCTTGGTTTGGAATTTTAACAATCACCTTGGGAGTATTCCCTTCAAGAGAAGTTCCATCAAGTGCCTTTTCCATTAATCCAGATTGAGATATTTTCTCGGAGGTGAAATTTTTGTGCAAGGAGGAATTTCTGCTTGACCCAGTTTCCCTTTGGCCCCCGGAAGGAATTGAACCTGAGAATCCATTAACAGATTTTCGATGCCGAGAAGTGCCTCCCGATATCTTATTTGCACTCATTGCAGTAGAGCTTCTGGCATCCTCCTTTCCAGAAAGACCCCCAGTTTTAGCATGGTCACTGGAACAGGATTGACTGTTGTTGAGTGATTGACTAGAACTGCTACTTTTCTCATCCCTTGCATTTGCCGTAGGAAGATCAGAACCTCCGCTGACAGCAACAACACCGGGCTGTCCATCTTTTGAGTTCGTAGTTGCAGATGCAGGTGAAGGAACTGATTTCACAGGTCCTGGAGACACGGATGTTGATGCCGATCTAGTAGTATTCTCTCCCTGGACAATCTTCACAGAGGCAGTTTTGGAAGCAGACTGCTGTGTAACTGAACTCTTCATTGCAACATCAGATGAGACTCCTGAATGTCTATTCCCACCGTGAGCAACTTCAGGAAGACGTTGTCTGGAAGGCCAGGGGACAGTCTGACTAGAACCAGACTTTGCATCATTTATATTCATTTCAGCTTCAACACGTTTCTTCCATGTGTCAACTAAGCTTCTTGCTTTCTTCTGAATTTCAGAGTTTTTATGGGTTCGCAAATGATTAACAGACTTACCAATGTTGCATGTCTGCAGAGCCTGGAGATTTACTGGAAGCTTATCAAGTGCCCGAAGTAATACCAAGAGAAATTCCTCAACCAATTTATCGCCATCCCTATACCCAATAGCATCACCAATCTTCCCTTTATGAACCTCTTGGAGCCATTCGTCAAATACAGGCAAACCCCTTAGCTGCACAAACCGACTAAGGCAATCAAATTTATCTGTTGCTGCAATAACAGCTGCAAGCGAAGACCGGCTAGCTAAATCTATTTTCTTCTCATTTCTATCAGGAACCATCAGCTGCACTAATTTCTCAACCCCTTTTGTATCAACAAGCCCTCCCTTTTCCGTAATTTTGGCAATCTCTGTCTTTAAAATACTATCATGCCTAAGATTACCAGAATCTCCATCCTCATATTTTATTGAACGTTCTCGCTTCACGGGCTCAGAGCCTTGATCTACCCTCTCCCTTTTCCTACCCTTACCGTGAGAAGGAAAGGAAGAAGCACTGTTCTGGACACTATCTGAACCAGATTTTAACTGTGATGTTGGACTATTCATTGGCTTAGGAGATCGCCCACCTGACTGCACTGTTGCATGCATTTCTATACGAGTCCTGTTTAATAGCTGATCTACTTCTTCTTGACAATCCTGGGATATTAGGGGGCAAAATAAGAGGGATTTAAGCACCATAAAAAAGGTTGTTACAGACTGTAATATAAGACATCAGAAACTTACATTAACATAATCACGATCATTTAGCCACCATAAGCACTTGTTTGCAATGTCATAAACCCTCCTACACACAAATGACGAAATCCCTGATGGAAGTTCAACACCTTTAGGAAGAAATGCAACTTTACAAGGATGAAGCAATGATTCAGCATCAATCTCTTGCTTGTGAAAAGAGTAGAAAATTTCGTTTGGAGCAGCCTCCAACAGCACACCCTTGCTGAGTTTTACTTCAATGGGTCGATAAAGCCAATTAACACCTAACTTCAATTTATTCTCTTTGCCAAGTGTCAGACAACGAATTATTCCAATAAAAGGGGGGCAATCTTGAGATGGTTTAAAGAGAGCACATTCACCAACCCGAATTTTGCGACCGTTCTATAATTTGAAAAGAAAGAAAATCCTCAGTAAACTATTAATGAAATAAACAGAAAAGCTCAGTGATTTGTATTTTGAATAATAGATTTTAAACATTTCCATAGATTCTTTTAACAACAATTCAACAGTTGAGCCTTTAAAATAATATTCTTATGTATGCACTTCTTGTCAATAGAATAATAGAGGTGTTTTAAAGAAGCAATAAAAGTGAAACCAACATTCAGACTTTATATCAATTTTGGACGGGGTGAATGATTTTCATTTCAGTGTTCCCAAGCATTGTTAAAAGATAGAGAGAAAGTGATAAATGCTATTTAATAAATATGTTCACACAACCCACTCCTTAAAGCACCAAAATACAGAGTAACACAGATAACGCCACAAAATGAATTAATTAATAATTTCATTTAGACTTCATTACCCTTATGATCTAAGCATTCCATATGTGAACGTATTTAATACAGAAAGAGTAATGTGTAGCCAATTGTGAAACCAGTGAAACTGTTACCAGAAAGAGAATACACAAGCACACACGGGCATGCAAACAAAATCTCGTGTAAACATTTTAATAAAAATGTTCACACGACCCACGCCTTGAAGCACCAAAATACAAGGTAAAGCAGATAACGCCACATAATGAATCAATTAATGATTTCATGAAGACTTTATTTACCCTTATGATCTAAGAATTCCATATGTGAAAATATCGTATTTAATACAGAAAGAGTACCATGTAGCCAATAGTGAAACAAGTAAAATAGTTACCAGAAAGAAAATACATAAGCACATGGGAGGTGCAAAGAAAAATCTCCATGTAGACATTTTAATATAAATGTTCACACAACCCACTCCTTGAAGCACCAAAATACAAAGTGAAACAGATAACGCCACAAAATGAATCAATTAATAATTTCATGTAGATTTTATTACCCTTGTGATCTAAGCATTCAATATGTGAAAATATCGTATTTAATACAAAATATTAGATTTTGGGCATAACTCAATCTCAAAAGCTAGTTCATAGGATGAGGATTGCCCACTACTTATAAGCTCTTATTAGACACTATCTCTAGTCAATGTGGGACTTGGGTTTTTTCCAATACATCCCCACATGCCCAGCACTATTAGGCTTGGTGCGTGGATAACATAGTGGGTGACCCAACAATGGATCTAGGATAGCTCTGATACCATATTAGATTTTGGGCCTAACTCAATCCCAAAAGCTAGCTCATAGGATGAGGATTGCCCGCTACTTATAAGCTCTTATTAGACACTATCTCTAGTCAATGTGGGACTTGGATTTTTCCCAATACAGAAAGAGTACTATGTAGCCAATAGTGAAACCAGTAAAATAGTTACCAGGAAGAGAATACATAAGCACACGTGAGCGTGCAAACAAAATCTTCGTCCGTGTAAACAATTTAATATAAACGTTCACACAACCCACTCCTTGAAGCACCAAAATACAGAGTAAAAACAGATAACCCCACAAAATGAATCAATTAATAATTTCATGTAGACTTTATTACCCTTATGATCGAAGCATTCCATATGTGAAGATATCGTATGTGGCCAATAGTGAAACCAGTAAAATTTTTACCAGAAAGGCAAACAAAATCTCCGTAAACATTTTAATATAAATGTTCACACAACCCACTCCTTGAAGCACCAAAATACAGAGTAAAACAGATAACGCCCCTTCTTTCTTTTATTATGTCTTTATTGTTGCTTTATGCCAAATGGGCCTCTTCTCACATGCTAGTAATCTCCGTGTAAACATTTTAATATAAATGTTCACACAACCCACTCCTTGAAGCACCAAATACAGACTAAAACAGATAACGCCACAAAATGAATCAATTAATAATTTCATTTAGACTATATCACCATTATGATCTAAGCATTCCATATGTGAAATATCGTATTTAATACAGAAAGAGTACTATGTAGCCAATAGTGAAACCAGTAAAATAACTACCAGGAAGACAATCCACAAGCACGCGTGCAAAAAAAAAATATATATATATATATATATATATATATATATATATATATATATATATATATATCGTTCATGTCCTTAGAACAATCTTGTTAATTAGGCATTGGTATTACAGTGCTGACATTACTATTTAACTGAATAGGCAGTTTACCTGCATATAAAAATTAGCATAGGTATATTCCCTTACTCACATTTTATTAAAGCAATGGCCAAATAATTGGTCTATTTCATTTTATTCCTAACTTGTAATGCCAAAGTCATATAACACATACTCTGCACAAATATACAGTTTACTTTTACATAAAAGCTCAAATAATTTGTTAGACAAACAGAATCCATTATTAACAATAGAAGAAAAAAGAATTCAAAAGCTTCAAATACAATCACAACCCAAAATACCTTACAGAACGATTTAGGTGAAGACAACGAAGACGAAGAAACACCGACGGTTACTACAGGTGTAGGGGATTTCCACATGTGCCGACGAACCCTTTTCCTCTCCTCACCTCCAAACCCATGCATAGCCTTGCATTTTCCCCAATCCAAGCCTCAACATCGATCAAACCTTCAAAACCTAACAGTACCATCAAAATCACTCCCTAATTCACCGATAAATAGCCCTCAAATTCGACGATTCACGCCTCCGCGAAACCCTAGATCCACCCAAAACCCTAATTCCAGCAACATATTTTCCCCACGCAGAGGATTCGGAAACCCTAACGCAAATTCGATTGCAAACTCAATCGGGAATCTTCTACGCCGCGATAATCGGATCGATGAGAACCGGTGAGAACGCGTGCGGAAGAGGAATTCGGAGCCTCCTTTCGATCGTGGACGAGGGAAAGTGTGACGATGAGAGAGAAAATCGAATGTGAGAGAGAGAGAGAACGACACTGATAAAGGGAAAGGGTGTTGTGTACTTGGTACTTGGGGTAGAGCAGAACGGGCAGAGGGGCCAGGTCGGGCAGTTCGGGCAAGGAGAATGATAACGTCACGAGATGGTGAGGGGACGTGTGGAGATTGTGACTGGAGATTGGTGCGTTGGGAAGTGAGTCACCAACCAACATTGACTGGGCCATGGAAACATCCTTATTTGACTTTCATTTATCACTGACAAACACCAGTTTCATTGTTTGTTTGTTTCTTCTTCTTCTTTTTCATTTTCATTTTTCATATTTTTGCATTTTTGTAATGTGTTTTAGTATTTACTTTTTCTTTTTATTTTAAGTTCCGGAAATGGGTGGGTTACCTTACCTGACATGGATGTGGTGCTTAATTTTTCTATGGTTGCTATGTCAAGGGCAGAGGAGTCATTTCGCCATTTACAGTTCACATGAAATGCAAATGATGGCCGAGTTAAGGTTGTCTTCAAATGTTCCAACACCTACTGCTGCAAGTAAGTTTTATTTGTTCTTGTCACGTGAAATTTGATGATTCACTGATTCAGCATTTCAGTTTCTTACTCTACAAGCAATAGTCATGGATTTCAGCCTCCACTAATCATTTCCCTCCACCCCCATCCAACCCAATAATTTACACTCTCAAGACATGTTAACATGTTAAGAGTATGTTTGGATCATCACGTGATAAATATGATTTTGGATGAAAGTAATTATATATAATTGATTTTGATTAAAAGTGAGTTGAGTTTGAAGTGATTTAGGGGTTGTTTGGGACAGCTTTTTTATCATAATTTCAGCTGTTTTTTAATCAAAAAGCTGAAATATAAAATAAGCAATGTGTTTGGAATGTTTAGCTTATTTTTTAGTAAAGCTTGTTTGTGCAAAAACGCTGGTTTATAATAATCTCTTGGAGAGGACTGTTTAACATTATTTCAACGTTTTCTGTATGGGAAATTCCGTTTTCCCGTAATGACCCTCCTTTCTCTTCCTGTGCGTGGTCGATGGTCACATCTCAGTGATGTTTGATTACATGAATTTGAAGGGCAGCCGATCAGAAGAACAATTCCTGTGCGTGGACCTTTTTTTCTATTATTTTAAGGCTTTTAACCCATTTTTTTCTTTTTATTATTTTTAGGCTTTTAAGTTTTAACCCATTTTTTTATTATTATTATTTCAAGAATGACATTAATGGGTTTTAACCTATATCATAAAAAAAAGTTATAATGTTAAAAAAATAAATATTATTTATTTTTTCATCAAATATTATAAACAAATAATTTCATACCCTTTTTCATAATTTACTATGTAAAAGTGATTTTTTTGCACCATCCAAACAAAATAGATTATCTTAAAATCGCTTTCCAGTAAACATACCCAAACAAAAACAGATTATGATTATAATCGATTATTACAATAATCGATTATACAAAAATCGATTATCAGCATAATCTTTTTTTTTTCAGCTTTCCCAAACACACTCTTAATTTAGATAGGGATGGCAAAATTACCCGCACCCGTGGATATCCGCTTGGATTACCCGCAATGGGTAGTAAATGAATATCTATTAAATAGAGATAGGGATCATAGTATCCGCCCCATGAATACCCGCATATTCAATTTTGAACTTTGGCCTGTGACGTAGAATTGCAAACTTGTTCCTCCATACACCAAAAGTTCTTTCTATTTGTGCACCTTAGACTTGAGTGATAAAAATTGAAAACTTCATTACATTTTGCAAACCCGGATGAACACCTAAATTCAGGAAGGTAATAACGTTCACATCTATAAGGACTAAGGTACCCCATTGGTGTTGGATATCCAGCATCCACCAAATAATATTTACCTAACAAAAAATAAAATTATTCAAATATAAAAAAAGAAAGAATTTTAGTAAAAGAGTAAATAAATTGTAGGCATACAAAAGAACATACTTGGGGGAGGATGTGGAAAATTGAGGTTCGCATTTTTTAGAGCATAGTCAAAAACACGAGCATCATGGCAGTACCTTCTCATCCAGCTAATACAAAAGTGAAACATATGTTCCAATCACGTACAGCCATTATATTGTGTGTTGGATATTGCTTTATTCCAATAAACTTTGATTGTTCACTTCCATTAACCACACATGGATGGCACATGTGTACCATCAATTGCTCCTATGACTATCACGATACATAGGATCTTGTTGCTTAATATATTTGAAGGATAACTTAAGGTAAGCAAATAGTACCTAATGAAAATGTCTACTGAGAGTCTCTCCTAAATGTTGAAACCTTTCTTGAATCATCCTGTTACCTACCCCGTGACCAACTACATTTAAGAACATTGCAACCATCTCATCAACACCCATGCGATTAGTGCACTTTAAACTATGTTCAACTAACTCGGTGCAAAATTTATAGAAAATATTTTTTTTCCATTCGAAACATCTCATAACAGCGAATGGGATGTCCTTGCAATATGTCTTGTACCCATGTATGACTTGTTAGTTCAGTAGTTCTGTGTGGCTCTTTACATAAATGTTTTACTGCATACTCACCAATTAGTGCAGCCACATAAAAAAACTTATTCAGTATCATCATCATGTTCATTTGTATTGAACCCCGATTGTACCATCCACTGATTCATATTTATCACTTTAGACCTGAACAAATGCGCTTAAATAATTAATCATTCGAGGTAAAGATGGCAAAATTGAATGGACAAAGCAATCAAATAATTGCACTGCTATGAGATAAATATAAGATGGCACCGAATGAGACTGTCATGATATTTTGATTAGGTTCAGATAAACATCAAATGCATTAATCTATGCTAATCTCTTTACTGGCATCAACTCATTTAACAAAGCAGATAGACTATACCTATATACATTTACTTAAATATATGATACATTTAAATATGCCAAATATGGCCTTGTCTTTTGGATATACTATATTACTATTAATGTTGAGAATTATGACGTCACTTTTATGAGGCCACTCAAGGGTCATTCACTTCATACCACAGTAAGCTTAAAAAACTATATACACTTTTCAAGACTCAGGCACAAATTGTGCCGAATGATGAGGAATCAATCTCACATTGTGCAAACCATAACTATCAAATAAACTCTAAACAAACACATGATTATCTCCCAGCAGTGTAGAAATTTTATGAATGAATTTATTCATTTCATCCAGACCGAGTCTACAATAAATACATGACACTTTGTGACAATGGTCATAGCAATGGCAACGGTCATAGAAATTTCCCCAATCCAAATCATAACAGTAAAGAAAATAGATTAAATAAAAACATAGACATTGAATCAGTACATATCAGTACATATCCTATCATCCAAGTTCTGGATGGCACCTAATGGTAGCAGGTTCAGAACTGAATGGCACTATGTAGATTAAAAAAATCCAAGTACATAGCAGTAAAGAAAAATAATAGAGTAGAAAAGCAATAAATGCAGCAATAAGTTGAAGGTGGAGGTATTACACCACCTGCCCGTCACTGGTTCAGCAATAAATGCAGCAATCTAGGATTAAAAACCATATAAGTCAAAGTATGAGAGTCCGTGGGAGAGATAACGGGAGACAGCAGTTCCTTGGTAAAAGTGGAGCATTTCGGGCAACTAGGGAACGATCTTTTTATGATAGGAATGTATGGGATGCAAAAGGAAGAAGGTGGCTTGGCAAGAATGATAAGAGAGTGACTCCTTTTCTGCTTGAAAATACTATATCGTTCTTCTTTACAAACTTCCCAGAGAAATTAGGGAAACGAGATTTGGATAGGACCTTCCAAGACTGGGTTTCGGTTAGAGAAGTCTTTATTCCTCCGAAGAGGGACAAGGTTGGAAAAAGATTTGGGTTTATTAGATTCATTGAAGTTGAAAACAAAAACAGGTTGGAGGGGAACCTTAACACAATCTGGTTTGGAAATATGAGGCTCAAAGTTAACACTCCGAAATTTGGAAGAGGTGATAGGCCAAATAACCAACGTGTGGTCAAAAAGGGCATTGTGTCTAATGCATACATAAAGAATGGAATCAGCTTTGCTAAGGTGGTTGATGGGAACCAGACAAAAAAGGAAAACGGACTTAATGGAGGAAGCTTTGGATGGACCACAAGAGCCTGTAACAGTGCAGATAATGATTGGAGGGGCCCCTCCTTTTCTATTCCACCAGAAGAGCTGAAGTGGTTAGAAGGCAGTTATGTGGGGTTAATGCATTCTCATAAAGAAATTGGCCCTCTCCATAAGTTCCTGGCAGAATAGGGACTTTTCTCCATTTCTTTGAGACCTTTGGGAGGAAAGATGGTCCACCTAAGCTCGGAAGAGAATGAAGATCATCATACTCTACTATCTAATGTCTGTAGCTGCCTATATATCTGGGTTGAAGAGTTGGATCCTTGGGACCAGGGGATGGTTCCAAGAGAAAGAACGGTGTGGTTGAGGGTTATGGGGGTGCCAATACAGGCATGGAGGGAGGATTTCTTCATTTACTTGTCCCGTCTTGTAGGTAGGTTTGAGGATCTTGACGAAGACACAAAGGCGATGACAAGGTTGGACTTTGGAAGGATGCAGGTGTCTCTAACTGCACCGGATCCAGTAAACAAAACTGTGAAGTTCAAGATTAACAGTTTGGTTTTTTCTGTTTCTTTGGTTGAGGAAGTCTTCGCCGTTGGCCAGGGTTCAAGGACGGTGGGGGATGACTATGTCTCCAACTCGGTTGAATCATCGGACGAGTACGACTCTATGGTGGGTGGGGACGACGGTGTTAGGCAGGTTCTGTCCGATAAGGACTTGTGTGGCAAGGCGGTGGAGGAGTTTTTGAATTCAAAATCGAGCGAGCAAACCGATGGCATTGGGAGTGATAAGGGTGATAGGCTAACTGGGTCGGCTACTACACAGTGCCCGATAGGTACGATCGTTGATGACCCTGTGATAGATCTCTATCCAGCAGATGGGGCAGTACTACAAAGTGAGGGGGCTTAATAGGTGAAACGGATCAGATAGGTGAGACTGGAAGTTCGCAAAAACCGTTGGGTGGGCCTTCAGCTGGGCCAGAAAAAATATTCGAGAGTGGGGACTTTTGAACCCAAAAAAATAAATGAAACTCCACAGAGTGGGCCGGATACTAACATCTCAGCTTGTGGGCTAGATTCGATAAGTTGCGTCCCAAAAAGTTTACCTATGGAGGTTGATTTGGTGGGCATCAGGTGTTCAGAGTTAAGTGAGGAGGATTCTTTGGGCTTGGCTTTCTCAGAGGCCCAAAGGAAAAAAAAAGGTTGGAGATTAGGAGGAGCAAAAGGGTAACTCTGAGTGTCAAGGGGCTGAATCTGTCCTCAGAGGTGAATTCGGCCCCTAGCGGCGATGGAGTGAAATGCTCCCATTCTGCTGAGGGGAAAAGCGCTATCGGAGGGAGAGAAATCAGAATAGGGGCTGAAGTGGGGATGAGGGCTCCGAAATTAGCATCTATTCACAAATTCTACCCGTCTTTCAATCAGTTTAACTTACTGCGGAAAAACCCTGTCAAAAGGAATGAGAAGTTGGGAGCATGGGGAGGTGCTCTAGGTGTGGAGTTCCCAAATATGATAGATGGTTCTGGCAATAGGCTTGGGAAGGAAGTTGAGCAAGCTTTTCCTCGCAAGTGTGAGAAGAAGGGTCGTCCAAAGAAAATGGGGGTTCCTATCAGTGCTGATCCGGATGGGAGATTCAGGGTAAGGGGTTTCCGTGGAAGGGTTTCAGAAGTTGCCGCTACTATGGAGCGACAGCAATTGCGACCGACATCCTTTCAAATGGCAGAATCGGCGGCTCTTTCAGGTCTGTCTCTATCTGATTCGAATATTAGACATTGTAACAACCTAATATGCGATCATGGAGGGAGGAGACTTGCAGAGAAGATGCTCTCGCTGGGAATGGAGTTGGGTTTTTCCTTTGAAGGAAATGAGAAGACTTTAATTGATAAATTGATTGAGTTGGAGAAAAGAGACAGGCAGCAAAAATCAAACAAGGGGGCAATTTTGGTTGATCAATGAAGATTGCATCTTTCAATGTAAGGGGTTTAGGGAGTGCGGTAAAAAAATCCAAAATTAGGAGGATGATCACAGAGGAGAGGTTGGACTTCTTAGCTATTCAGGAGACGAAGCTGGAAGAGGTCTCTAATGCAGTTTGCAATTCGTTGTGGGGAGGTAATGATTTCGGGTTCGGTTTCCTCCCATCCGTGGGAAGTAGCGGAGGTATTCTTTCTTTATGGAATGCTTCCGTGGCAAAAATTATTGTTCTCTTTTACAGGAAGGGGGTTTTTGGGTGTTTGTTTGGAATTGGAGGGGGGAGGAGCAGAGATGTTATGTTGTCAATGTTTATCCGTAAGGCAACATCGCAGGAAAAAAGGAACTGTGGGATAACATCAAGATGTCGTATAGGGGATTTGGGGGAGGTTTTTGGTGTGTAGTGGGAGACTTCAATGTTGTTAGATGTTCTTCGGAAAGGAAAGGAGTCTCTATAGCATTGGGGACGGAAGGAAGGGAACTGAGTTCAGGTTTTAATCAGTTCATAGAAGATTTGGAGCTCCTTGATCTACCCCTTCTAGGGAGAAAATTCACATGGTTTAGATCAAGTGGCACGGCCATGAGTCGTCTTGATCGCTTCCTTTTGTCGGTTAGCTGGTTGGAAAAATGGGGAGACGTGTCTCAATGGGCCCTTATAAGGGATATCTCGGATCATTGCCCGATAGTTCTCAGGTATGTAAGTCAAAATTGGGGGCCGAAGCCTTTCCGCTTTAAAAATTTCTGGTTGAAGAACTGTAATTTTGCCGAGATAGTGCACAACTACTGGAGTGGAGCCAGTGCCCAGGGCTGGATGGGTTTTGTCATCTCTCAGAAACTGAAAGTGCTGAAATCAGATCTCAAGAATTGGGATGCAATGGAGTTTGGTAATTTGAGCTTGAAGATCCTGGTTTTAAAAGATAGTATCGGGCAACTTGATTTGGCAAATGAGGAGGAAGGACTTCGGGTGGAAGAGGTTGAGCAGAGGAAATCTCTATGGGAGGAAATGTGGGTACTGATGAGGAACCAAACAAGTCTGGCTCAACAGAGGTCAAGGATCAAATGGCTCAAAGAAGGGGATGCTAATTCAAAATTTTTTCATGCATGTATTAAGTCACGTAGGGCCACTAATCATATATATGCGCTGTTGGGAGATAGAGGTTGGGTGAAGGATGCAGTAGGGGTAAAGAATGAGGTTGTGAGATTTTTCCAAAATCATTTTTCTGAGAATTGTTGGGACGGGCCGAAACTGGATGGTGTCCAGTTCAAATCAGTTTCTGCTCACCTCAATGAGAAGCTAATAGTGCCTTTTTTTCATAGAAGAAATTGAAGAGGCTTTAGCAAACTGTGATGGGGACAAAAGTCCGGGTCTGGACGGCTTCAATTTTGCATTTGTTAAGGCTTGTTGGGCTACACTAAAGGATGTTGTGATGCAAATGTTAATAGAATTCTCCTCTAATGCTAGCCTACCTAAGATCCTTTCATCTTTCTTTCTAACACTGATTCCAAGGATCAAGTGCCGGCAGGAACTGGGAGACTATAGGCCGATCTCTTTAATCGGTTGGGTATATAAATTTATTGCAAAGGTGTTGACTGCCTGGCTTGGTGAGGTCATGGACTCTTTTATTTCTTGTCACCAGTCAGCTTTTTATCAAGAACAGGCAGATTGCAGATGGAGTGGTTATTATTAATGAGGTGATCGACTGGGCAAAAAAGAGGGGAAAGGAATGTCTCATCTTCAAGGTTGACTTAGAGAAAGCATATGATTCTGTGAGCTGGGCTTTCTTGGAATATATGCTTCGGAGATTCGACTTTGCAGCTAAATGGATAGCCTGGATACGTACATGTGTATTCTCAGGGAAGCTGTCTATGTTGGTGAATGGTAGCCCGACGGAGGAAGTTAATATACATAGAGGTTTAAAGCAAGGGGATCCATTGGGCCCTTTCCTTTTCTTATTGGTTGCTGAAGGTTTTAGTGGTCTAATCAGGTCTTCGGTTAGTCTTGGCAGTTTCAAAGGCTTCAAGGTGGGTGACTCAGAGGTGGTTATCTCACACCTTCAGTACGCGGATGACACATTATTGATAGGTGAGGCTTGTCAGGAAAATCTGTGGTCTATGAAATGTATTCTAAGATGCTTCGAGATGGCCTCCGGGTTGAAGGTTAATTATCATAAAAGCAGTTTGGTGGGTGTAAACGTCAACGAGTAATTTCTTGGAGCGGGGGTTGTTTTCCTTTATTGTAAAGTGGGGAAAACTCTGTTTCACTATCTTGGGTTACCGGTGGGAGCTAATCCTAGAAAGGTCTCAACTTGGCAACCTATGTTAGATTCTATTGAAAGGAGGCTACGCTCTTGGAAGAACAGATTCCCTTTCCTTCGGAGGCAGATTAGTGTTACTAAATTCAGTTTTAAATAGTATCCCCATTTACTTCCTATCCTTTATGAAGATGCCAGTCAAAGTTAGGAAGTTGGTTGTAAGTATCCAGCGGAAATTCCTTTGGGGTGGGACTTCGGAAGGAAGGAAAATACCTTGGGTTAGATGGTCGGACATTTGCAAACCAAAAGAGAATGAGGGTTTGGGGGTAAAAAATATAGAACTGTTCAATCTATGCCTACTAGGGAAATGGAGATAGAGACTTCTAGTTGAGAAGGAAGCTCTCTGGGTGAAGGTGTTATCCGCAAAATATGGGGATGAGATATGTAATAATCCTAATGTAAGCAGGGTAGGAAGTGATAGATGGTCCTCAGTTTGGTGGAAAGACTTGCACTTCTTAGGTGTCGGAGGTGGTGGGGTGTGTGACTGGGTGGTTGAAGGGGTTATGAAGAAAATTGGTCTTGGTAACTCAGTTTCCTTTTAGAATGACATTTGGTTTGGAACTTCCACCTTTAAGGAAGCCTTCCCACGCCTGTACAGTATCTCCTCTATGCAACACGATCCGGTTTCTCTTTTTGGCTTGTGGGAAAATGGTGTTTGGAGGTAGGATTTCAAATGGAGAAGAGACTTCTTCATGTGGGAGGAGAGCATGGTACTAGATTTCAGAAATATTTTTACAGGGGTTTCATTAAATCAGAGGGAGGACTCTTGGTATTGGTTGCATCATCCTTTGGGGGTTTACAGTGTGAAATCCGCGTATGAGCTCCTTCTGTCAAGTTGTCTGGTGATTGGTGCTGTGCAGGATCCAATTGTGCAAGCACACAAGCTTATTTGGAAAAGTGTTGTACCCTTAAAGGTAAAAGCATTTTCTTGGCAATTATTGTTGAGTAGATTACCCACTAGATCCAACTTGCTACATAGGAAGGTTATAGACCAAAACAGTGATTTAAATTGTGTTTTCTGCGCTTCTTGTTTGGAATCCGAAGACCATCTCTTTGTTCAATGTCAGTTCATCTCTAATCTATGGGTACAACTATCAATTTGGATAGGTGTTATTTTGGATCAAAACACACAAGTGGTGACCATGTTCCTCGATTTCGTGAGTAGGATGAGGAAGAAAAAAGCAAAAGTTTACTGGATATTGATTTGGCACTCTATAATGTGGTGTATTTGGGAAATGAGAAATGGTTTCATTTTTTGGGAAGGAAAAGTAGATATGATTTACTTACTGGACAGGATTAAAGTTTGTTCATGGAGGTGGCTTAATGCTGAAAAGCAGGTTTTTTTGTGTAGTTTCTCAGATTGGTGTATAGACCCTAAAAAGTGCCCTAGAACGGTTGTAATTTTGTATCTGTTCTATCCTCTTTAAGGATCTACTGTACTGTTGTAAATGGTTTGAGTGTACCTTGCACTCCTATAATATTCGTTTGCCTTTCAAAAAGAAAAAAAAAAAACCAATAATTAACTTTATCACTTTTGTAATAAAATTGAAAGGTATCAGGCTTTTATCAGAGAAAACCGAAATAGTGGGAGAGAGAATAAGGGCCTATTTGGCGCCTGTTTAGTTTGTTTTTTATTTCCTATTTTCATTTCCTAATTTTAGCAATAATTACAACAAAAATAATTATCAAATTTTTATTTGTTTTCATTATTTCCTGTACAAATATTTTGAAACAAGAAATAGAATGAAAACAAAGCAACAATTTGGTAATTATTTTAGTTGAAATTATCTTTGAAATCAGGAAATGAAAACAGGAAACTGGAAATAAACTAAACAGGCTCGGTTTGTATCATGTTTCATATTTTCATTTCCTATTTCTAAAAATAATTACAATAAAAATATTTATAAAACTATTACATTGTTTTCATTATGTTTCCTATTTTCAAAGATTTGTACAGAAAATAATGAAATTTTTTTGTTTGTTTTCACAGTTTTCTATACAAGTCGTTAGAAACAGGAAGCAGAATGAAAATAAAGTAACAAATTTGTAATTATTTTTGTTTTAATTAGTTTTGAAATCAAGAAATGAAAACATGAAACATGGAATAAACCAAACAGGTCCAAAGGGATTTGATGAAATGGTGATGTATTGAATTGAAAGGTTACATTGCCTCATATATAGCTATTAGCTAACTGAACTAGTAAACTATAACGAACTTACAAGTTACGGCTAATTTGTTAAGACCCAAAAAATATATTGGGCTACATCGAGTAATGAACTTCTCACCTAAAGGACAAAACGTTGATGGGCGTTGCTATTAACACCGATTTTTTTTTCCTATTTGCACCTTGCAACTTTTTTTTCCTTCTTTTTTTTTTAAAATTACCCTTAAGTGTCATTCGTTTTCCGGAGTTGAATCAGGAAATTTAACACATCCGGAATTCACTTTCCGGACACTTTCGGAATTCACTTTCCGGACATGTGTTTTGTACCTCCGGAAAGTGTTTTCCGGACATGTGTTTTGCACTTCCTGAAAGTTTTTCCGGATTCATATTGCTGATACTTTTTGTACGTCCTGAAAGTATTTTCCGGAGGTGTTAAAATTAACACATCCAGAATTTACTTTCCGGAGGTACAATTTGTACATCCGGAAACTATTTTCCGGATGTGTTATTGCTGATGTTACTTTTTATACGTCTGGAAAGTATTTTCCGGAGGTGTTAAAATTAACACATCCGGAATTTACTTTCCGGAGGTCTATTTTTCGGATGTGTCAATTTTTTAGCACCTCCGGAAAATACTTTCCGGATGTGTAAACTCAAGATTAGAATTTTCCTTTTCAGTATTGTGTACTATTTCTTTCAGGAGTCTTCTCACAGATTCTTTTACCTTTTTATTCAGGCATGGTTTGTTCTCTACTGAACCAATAATGGGGTCAAGCCCAAAAGTCAAAATAATACGCATAACATCCACCGTTCTTCCACCTCCATCTTCACGAGCCTTCACAAATGCCTCATCACGTCCGGAAAGTATTTTCCGGAGGTGTTAAAATTAACACATCCGGAATTTACTTTCAGGAGGGACAATTTGTACATCCGGAAACTATTTTCCGGATGTGTTATTGCTGATGTTAATTTTTGTATGTCCGGAAAGTATTTTCCGGATGTGTTAAAATTAACACATCCGGAATTTACTTTCCGGAGGTGTAAAAAGTGTCCGGATTTCGAATTCCGGATGTGTAAAGTGTCCGGATTTCATTTTCCGGAAGTTACGTTGTGTAAAAAACTTGCAGAAGGTGAGTAAGTAAAAAGGGTATTTTTCGGAAATAAAAAAATCAATTTAAAGCTTACGGTGTCAATAATAGTTTGCACGGTGCAGCGCCCAACGTTGATATACAGCTCAAGAGTGTTTGTTGAACCAGGCCGAGGGATGATGATCTTAACGAAGTTGCTGACTAGAGATGGATTTGGAAGCAATTATTGGGCCAAATGGTTAGACCATGCATTGGGTATAATGGGCTCACAGTAACGCCGAGTAAATTGGGCCAAGGACGTTCAACCAAACTTAGAAGAAAATGTAAGAGAGTTGACCCAGTTAATGCATCTTCAACCATGTAAATACCTTCCTAATTCAACAGATAAATTTGAAGATGGTTAGTTATGCAGGTTGGAGCAAATCAGCTGGAATTCAGGGCGATTTGTGAGTTGGCCAGGTCCAGATACGTGCTTGAAGACCCACTCAGTTAAAAATAGGAATATATTTGACACGATCAATTGCCACATAGTTGATACATGAGTTTTTGTCTCTAACTTGGACACCAAAAAAAAAAAAAAATAGTTATCTATGGTTGAATGTTATATGATTGTATCCGTTGATAACAAGGTTACAAACATGCAAACAAGTTTATTAGGTTAACAATTAGTTTTAGACTTATAAATATCAATTATATAAAAAATTTACACGCATTCAATCAATCGACCATAAATCTTTTTATTTATCTTTTAAATATCAACATTTACTTTATAGCCTTTTATCCCATTATTTACTCTCTCTTTTTTCCAGTTTTCTTTAACTTCATTTACAATTTTTATGCAAATTAAGGAGTTAGCCAATCTTTAAACTATGAGCTTTTTTGGAGTCTAGGAGCCCAAAGATGATAAATAAAATCCCTACCTTAACATATCATTTGACAAGAGAATCAAATGTGCAAACTTAACGGATTCGGTCAGCTAATAAAAAATCACCAACCCTCGTGATAATTGATAAAAATCATAACCAGATAATTAACATATACTATCATAACCAGATAACTAACATATACTAGTGTAGCTAGAAGATATACTCTTATACACACATATCTTTATTATTAAAAGGAAGGTGGTGGCTGGGGTATTTATGTAAAACCACTTGGGTAGTGATAGGGCAAAATTGTAAAATCAATTATGTTAATAAATTAATATTATTATTTTTGGTTAAACGATTTAATGGAGAATAAACACTTGACTATGTCTCTTGGTTTCTTTCAGTTGAGCATTAATCACAATGTATGAAGAAGCTTCTTTATTCCTTCTTTTCATGGCATATGTCTTCATCATTTTTCGGTTTATGTATTTGGGAGTATAGAGAAGGAGAAAGAGACAGTGGTGGGAGAAGGGCGCCAAGGCGGTGGATGGGAGAGGAAACGGCTCGGAGTTCGCTGCAATGGCGGACGGCTACGCGAAGCTGTGGTTCATGGTGGATGAGTCACTGGGGCACTGGGCTGTAACCAATAAGAATGAAGAGGTTGGGTGAAGCAGCTGGAGAGGTACTGGTTGCATTTGTAGTGATAACAAATTGTTATACCGACACAACCAAGGATGAAGTTAAGTAGTTTATCTCCAAACAGATATTTCTTTTTTTTTTTTAAAGAAAAATATAATCTATTTCCAGAATTCAGAGTGAAAACTGGCCTCTAGGTGAGTTTGTTGAGTTTTCTTTATTAGGTTCTTTCAATATACTTGCACCTTATGAGTTATATTATGGTTATTCTCAAATTATTAAAAGGAAGGTGGTGGCTGGGGCATTTATGTAAAACCACTTGGGTAGTGATGGAGTAAAATTGTAAAATCAGTTATGTTAATAAATTAGTATTATTATTTTTGGTTAAATGATTTAATGGAGACTAAACACTTGACTATGTCTTTTGGTTTCTTTCAGTTGAGCATTAGTCACCATGTATAAAGAAGCTTCTTTATTCCTTCTTTTCGTGGCATCTGTCTTCATCATTTTTCGGTTAATGTATTAGGGAGTATAAAGAAGGAGAAAGAGACAGCGGTGGGAGAAGGGCGCCGAGGCGGTGGATGGGAGAGGAAACGGCTCGGAGTTCGCTGCAATGGCGGACGGCTACGCGAAGCTGTGGTTCATGGTGGATGAGTCACTGGGGCACTGGGCTGTAACCAATAAGAATGAAGAGGTTGGGTGAAGCAGCTGGAGAGGTACTGGTTGCATTTGTGGTGATATCAAATTGTTATACCGACACAACCGATGATGAAATTAAGTAGTTTATCTTCAAACAAGTATTTCTTTTTCTTTCTTTTTTTAAAAAGAAAAATATAATCAATTTCCAGAATTCAGAGCAAAAACTAGCCTCTAGGTGAGTTTATTGTTACTATTATCATGTCTTTTGTGCATCATATGCAAAAAAAAAAAAATTATAAGAAGGGTAGCCTGATCTGCTGAAGGTTTAGACACACACCAAGTTTTCTGTGATTCCAGATAAATTCAAATTTTAGTAAAAAGAGTATATCTAATTTCATTTTAAGGCATTTGGTTATAGTTACCTATTTATTAACCATGATCAGATGCTTTCCTGCATATGCCAAAACAGGGGGTGGAAATGTAAGTGTTGTTATTTTGTAATTGGAACACTTGAATGAATGGAAACTGAACTCTCATGGCAATGCACTATTGTTAACATTGGACCAATGTGCTAGCCTAATAGCTTATTGCTGAGACTTAATATTATTAACTGAAAGAAAGAAGATAAACTTCCATCATCATAAAGTTATAAACACAATGGATTTTGGTTTATTTGTGACTTGCAGGTTTCATCCTAGGAAAAGGATCATAGAGTTTAAGTTACCAAACAATCCATGCAACTATCATTTTACCCGAGGAAGAGCGTCCCAAAAAATCTGTTGCAAATGCAAATGCAAATGCATTTGGTTGTTGAAGGAGTTGTGGGTTGATCACCTGCATTTTTCAAAAATGTGTCTCACTACGTATTGAGGGGGGGGGGGGGGGGGGGGGGATGATTCTTGAAGTCTCTTTGTGCATTTTGTTACTATAGAGTTTTGTGCTTTACATATTAGTATGTTTGTTTGTAGCAATTGACTGTTTCTCTATATGTGATCAATATTAGTATGGTAGCATTCAATTATACGCTTTAAATAAATAATCTTTTTAATAGCATTTCCATTCAATCACAATCCAATGTCGTATCTTAAAATTTCCACCTTTGTTTTTAATGATATTTTCCATATTAAAAATGCCTTAATGATAGTCAAAATATTAAATTTTTACTCTTTTCATTATGTCAGTGTTTTCAAATTCAGAAATCTCATACACAAAACAACTATGAGATGATTTTTGAAAGAAAAAAAAATATAACACAAATATTTATTTCATGCTCTTTTAATTTGTTATTTTCTATGTTTAAATGTGAACATTCTTTTAAAAGAGTATAAAATTGTCTTCATCACACCTCACACATGATACCCCGTGCATCGCACGGATACATGACCTAGTCAACATGTAATTGAATATAGCGAGCTTAGATTGGCGGTGGTAACCCGGTATATTGTTATGATTGTTTGAATCATTAGCATCACAAATTAAAGTCATAATGGTGCTCTATTTGGAACAGAACAATTCTATTGCTTGTTTGGTGGGAAAGAGAAATTATTCTAAAAATGAAAAAAAGAGATTGAGAGAGAAAATTCGATTTTCCTATTCGATCGGAATATTGGTCGGTTAACTTCAAAGTTTAGAACAAGGCAAAAGCATATTGCATGTGTATTTGTTTCCCCTCAGCACATGGTGATCACTAGAGAGATGAGAGAGTTACCAACAACCATATCTCCTGTTTCCAAGACTTGTGAGGTCATAGTGGTTTTGTGAATTGTGGCTTTGAGCTAATTATATGGGCATCCCCAGTGAAATTGATAGCAACCGCCACGTTGTGTCCCTTCACCCCTTGTCTTGTTTCTCTTTGTTTATCACCAAACTTTTTGATTACCCACAATATTCTCAATCATTTGTTTTGGATACTGTGGACAATTCCATACCATTTTTTTTTGGTTAATCTTTTCATTAAGGTATGGTAATTCCGACTACTTTATCATATTAATTAATAACGACCTTTGTGGTTATCCAAGAAATATAGTAACCACCTATATGATTTTGGCATGTCTTCAAGGGATGCAAATCCTCTCTCCCAAAAATTGGTATTTCTGTGTCCCTTATCAATCAAAAGCTAAAAATATGTATAAATGTTAATAAGTTATAATTTTATTTTATTAAGTGACAAATTATAATTGGTGGGGGATAGAGAATGTGACAGGAAAATGGGACAGAAGATCTTCATCCGTCTTCAAGTGCAAGAGAAGGGTGATTTAATAGATGTATATATGGATAAAGCTCTTTTAACGTCACGGTCGGGCGAACATATTTTAGGCATAAAATAATTTTTGAAGTGAAATAAAAAAGGCAATATAAGGAGTTCTCACTGCACAAGCCGGGGGTAATTCAACTAGTTTGAGCTAACAGTATAAGGAGTTGAAGGAATTGGAGGTCTAGGATTCAAACCCGGACAAAAGAGAAAAAAAAACTAACATAACATATTTAACATACTAACATTTGCCTATAAAAAAAAAGTTATCACTACATAAGCCAACTTATAATGAAAATTGTATAAATATTAATAGTAAATAAGGTCTTTTTTGCCGTAAAGCCTAAAGCAAGAGCTTCGGCCATCTTATGCTTGGACCAACATATCTACACTAAACAAAAGTGTAAAGTAAGAAAGAAATGATATCTAGTGAATTAAATTCTCAACTTACTTTAATTAATCAATATTTAATATTCTTATTTTTACACTTTACACTTATCACATTGGAGCCTAATCACTACTAAATGTAGTTATGAAAAGGCCAAATTAGGCAGCACAATGTCTACTATTCTACCCCCCAAGCTTTAATTACAATCCCTTTTTTCTTTTCTCTAATAGAGACAAGTTGTCAGGGGACCAATCAATATGTCCAACCAATCTTTCAATGTGACATAATTGAAACAATCATGTGGGATAAGAAATCAAAATCACACAAGGGAATATAGCACACCGGTTCTTAGAGATGACAAATGAAAATTTCATTGCGTTTGGTCACAATATATCTTTATGAAGAATAAAATTCCTTTTCAAATCACCAACGGCTAAAATTCTTATTCCGCTCCTCAACCAAAATGCCATTGACCAACATATAGCCTTGCAACCTTCCACAATTAATTAACTAATTTTATTATTGAATCCACACATTATGAAATTATGTGTATTTCTCTTCTTCGGTTAACCACTCAACCAACAAATAATATTAGAGGAAAGGATCCAATATTCCCCCTTGTCAATGTGAAAAATATATATTCAGCTGCTTAACTGACATGATACTATACTACACACATTTTCCCTTAACCATGGTGGAGTATCAGCGTCTTCAAACTTGCCCATAATATTTTCATGCCACTCGTATTCAACGAAGTTCAATTTTCATGTGCAATCGTTTTAATATTATTGTTAAATCAAGCGGTATTATGTAATTACTACTAAGAAATTGATTTTAATTACAACTATTTTTTTTTGACCAAATAATTACAACTATTTAAACGTGGACATTTATGTAATATTATAATATATAGTTGAATGATAATGTGATTTTTTTTTAAAAATATTATATTAACGGTATCAATCTTTAAACTTTTCCATATTCATCCGTATAAATATTTCTTTTATGTACACAGACGCACAAACCCTCTATCTCTATGACCTTCTTTTGCGCATTGTGGTGTGAAAAAAAAATTGAGTTTCCATGTGCTAAGTTCGCGATTTTCATTCATGAAAGAAGATTTGAGAGACTTTTCAATACCAACAATGAATATAAAAACAAAGCAACCACTTCTCTCTGAGAGTGCACTTTCCTACTGGATCATATACGAAAAGGCATTTTCACCTACGTACGTCTTTCCTTATTGCCATTGCCTTTTCACTCGACTGAAGCCTCACCTGTATTTGCTCTCCAACACGAAATTTCAGATAATGGACAACTAGCTTAAAAGAAAAAGGAAAGGGAAAAGATAATCCTGTATATTGTAATTTTTTCACAAATCTTTTGGCTGAAAAGCAAATGATATTTATTTTATGAAGAAGATGAACAAACCTCAAAAAATATTCTTGTACGAGGGTGAACCAAGGAAAGAATTAATAAATACAATTTATTTGTTTTTTATTACAATTTATTACTATATATGCTTGATTGATTCATACTTTACTATTAAGGTTCATTCCTTCGAAGAGAGCAGTGATCGCCGTCTCGTTTGTTATCCAGTAGAGGTATCACAGGGAATTAACATCACGGGGAAAGCTCACTTCCATTGAGTGGATTAGGATGATTAACACTTATAGAATAAGTTGCAAATTTCAATTTATTTAATGTGTTTTTTATTGTTTCATAAACTACTAGTATAACAATTATTATTTATCTTAATACTGGGTCAGGCGGCATGGAGGCTTGACCATGAGTCATAGATCGAGAGGATCTTTCACCATAAAGCCACTTAACGCCGCTCTAATATGCTTAGGGAGGCCCGCGAGTGTGGCTCACAACGAGACTGGATTGGAGATGATATTTGGGAGGAGTTGCGTCATTATCGGTCTTCTGATGAATTCAAGAAAATATCAGATCGGGCGAAGAAAAATAGGGTATCAGAGAAGAGTGTGAGCCTGCACACGTGAGGTTGCATCAGCCAGTCGTAGTGGGCAAAACATATGGTATGGTCATACTCTCATTCTTTATGCATTAACTATATTTATTTATTTAACATCATAGTTCATTAATTATTGTTAATCATCTATGCTTGTATTATAGGCTAGGCAGTATAATCGAGTGGTAGAGATTCACGAGGTCCATAAATGCACCCATACCAGGAAGGATACTGGCGAGTATATAAATGAGCGCTCGAAGCGCACTTAGGTAATATGCCCCTTTTATTTTTAGTTTAATACTGTTATATCATATATGAGCTAATGTGTTTGATCATACATAACAAGAGGAGTTTCATGCGAGATTGAGTCAGGCCAGGTCTCAGGCATCAGCCTCTTCCCCATCCACCCCAGCTGACCCCCAGGAGGACGAGCGACTTGCGTTGAATGTTTAGGTAAGGGCCATCGCACATGTTAGAACTCAGAGTTGGAACGTCCACCACCAGCAGTCGTCGCCCTCAGGAGTCTGCGAAGATTGCTGAGTTAAGGCACATGCTGGCTGCTTCCCAGGAGCGTGAGTGACAGAGGGACGAGGAGCACCGTCAAATGATGGATACAATATGCTAAATGATGGAGACAATGCAATAGTTGCAGCAGCAGCCCCCACAACAACGACAACCCCAGCGTGGTCAGGAAACCCAGGGCACCCAGGATGACAACGACTCTCTTGACGATCCTTATAATGAGGATTCTTAGAATGTTGTTATGTTTTGTGTGAGTTTACATTTTTTGTTTGTAAATGATCATTTACATTACTTATGGGTTGAATTATGACGTTAATTTTTATGTTGATGCATTAATATAAAAAATAAAATTATTTAATTAATATAATTATAATTAATTTAAATATTTCATTTAATAAAAATAAACTTAATTATTTAATTAATATAATTATAATTTAATTATAAAAATATTATATTATTATACTATAAACAATTTTTTTTTTTAAAAAAAGTGAGGTTTTCTGGGGCCAAAGCCGTGGGAAATGTATGCTTGGCAGAAATAGCTGATAAGCTATCTTATAGCTGATAAGTTAATTTTTAGCTGAAAGCTTATAGCTGATAGTTGAAAAGATAGCTGATTGAATTTGAAGTGTTTAGAAAAATTAATGATTGAACCAGCTTATAAATGTAAAATGACATAAAAGGACATACTTGTGAGATGCATAGTAAATGAGAATTTAATTAAATGAATAAGGTTAAGAGTCATGCTAACGAGTGCGGAACCAAGAAAAACAAGTTATTATTGGAAAACTAGTATTTCACATTTTCAAATATTAAATACATCAATTCCCCATGATTTCGTTTCTTGATTCTTTAACGAGTGCTATAAGGGCACTCATTAGCATTCTCCTAAGGTTTAAAATGAGAGAAAAGTTAATAAGTTATAAGCTAAATAAAATAGCTTATGAAAAAAGCTATAAGCTAATGATATAAGTTTGTTTACCAAACACCTCTATTTTAATCAAACAAGTTTATAAGGCCATCTTTATCGGTGGTTTTATTGGGGTGCTTATAAGTTAAGTACCGGTTCTTATAAATGGAGCACCGATGGAGAGGGTGATTAAAAAAGTGCTTAATAAGGAGGGATCTTGCACCAGCACCAGGTGCTTCTGCTTGGTCCTGACTTTTTTTTTTTAAAAAAAAAGTAAGTGAAAAAGATGTGGGGTCCATTTAAAAAATAATATAATTTTATAATTGTAAGGATGTGAGGTTCTTGTTGGGGTCCATTTAATAACTTTTTAGAAGTTGTTGGGTTGGAGAGATGAGGTACTTAAGTTATAAAAAATAAAAATGGGTGATGTGTAATGGTGGGACCCATTTAAGAATTCCAAAGTATGATGCTGTGGAATTCTTAAATGGGTCCCACCATTACACATCACCCATTTTTATTTTTTATAACTTAAGCACCTCATCTCTCCAACCCAACAACTTCTAAAAAGTTCTTAAATGGACCCAACAGTAACCCCACATCCTTACAATTAACCATGCAAACATTTTTTTAATTAAAAAATTGTAAACCTGGCCCACATAAAAATATAAGGCCTGGTGCTTCCACAAGCACTCATTAAATTTGTGGTGCTTAACTAGCACCTGCTCCATCAGTAAAAAAAAAAAAGGCTAAATCCCTATTTTGGTCCCTTGTCTTTATTTTAGTTTTCATTTTGGTCCCTTATCTTTTTTTTTTGGTGTTTTGGTCCCTTATCTTTTTATTAGTTTTCATTTTGGTCCTTTCCGTCAGTTTTCCACTAACGACGTTAGGTATCCGCCGTGACTCGCCGGAAACCGCCGCCGGAAACTGCGTTTTAGAGAGAGAAAGTCTCATTTTTCTCTCTCTCTTTCTCTCTTCTTCTTTTTTCTTCCTTCTTCCTCCTCCACCACCTCCCTAAACCGCCACCACCGCTCTAGCTCGCCGTCAATCGCGCCGCCAGCGGCTTCTTTCCAATCAAAACAGTGACAACGGCGAGGAAAAAGGGACCAAAACGGAAAGAATGGAGAGGAAAGAGGAAGAAGGAAGGGGGGAAGAAGGAAGAAGGAGGGAGAAGAAAGAAGGAGGAAGAGAGAGAGAGAGAGAGAAACAGGATTTTCTCTCTCTAAAACGCAGATTCCGGCAACAATGGCGATTCCGGAGACTGGCCGCGGCGGTTTCAGGCGACGGATGGCTGCGGATTGACGACAGGGACCAAAATATGCTAACAGTTAAAAGATAGGGGATCAAAATAGGCTAACGGTTGAAAGATAAGGGACCAAAACGGGAAAAAAAAGAAGATAATGGACCAAAATAAAAACTAAAATAAAGATAAGGGACCAAAATACTAATTTAGCAAAAAAAAAAAAAAAACACAAGCATCAATTCTTCACATTTTAAGTACCCGCACTTGTTATCGATGCTGGTGCTCTAAGCTAATCAAATAAGTTACAAAGGTAACTCATTTAACTTGTCATACAGAACCTTACTAATTTGAAAACCTCCCCTTGCAATCAATTTATATATGTGCATGAGAATGATAATGCTTAGCTAAATATTTGTGCATCCATTTCAAGAAAAATACAATAATAAATGTGAACAATATTTGTTGGGAAGTAAATTGGGTTAGAGAGGGTGAGAGCGTGAGAGGCTATTTTATAAGGAAATGGATCCTCTAACTTTGTATTTGGTGACTTTCTTTCTATCTCTCTCATCTTTTATTTTCTCTATCATCTCTTTCCTTTATTTATTCTTATCTCTCTCATCTTATTTTCAACTAAAGTCATCAAAGTTACCCAAACCCAAAGTTAGAGAACCCCTCCCCATTTTATAAGCCTAGAGAGAGAAAGAAAAGGACATTACTTTCTGGTAGCAAGAGCAGAGTGAGAATCTTCATTCATTTTCTGTTCATTTCCTGTGTCCACCTTTATCGTTTCTTCTAGCATTAGAGTCTGTTTTACTCCACACTCCTCCGTGTTCCCTTTCTCTTCTCTTTTCATTGAACTTTTTTCCTTTTTAGGGTGGTGGTGGTGGGTAGGGGCACCTGAGTTTGTTTCTGACTTTATAGTCCCTCACTTGATTTTGTTTACTGAAACAAACATAGTTAAATAAAAAGGTACCTTTTATTTCCCATAACTTTCTAGTCAAATTGTGCAATTATTGTAACCATTACTTTTGCTTCACTAAAATGAAGTGAAGTCTCTAGTTACACTATCATTTTCTGCTCTTATTATTAGCTAAGCCAAGTAACATTTCCCTATTGTGTAGGTAGCTGCTCCTTTTCTTCTCTAATCTTTTGGATCTTTTCCTTTGTGAGTTTGGGGAACCAGGGTGGTTTCAGATTTGGGTTTCTAGATCTATTGATTCTTGCATTGTTTTATTGTTCAGAGTTAGAGAGAAGGGAAATAAAAAGAACAATGGCAGGAGGAGGGGGAGGAGCTCCAGCAAAGGCAGATGAGCCACAGCCACACCCACCAAAGGATCAGTTACCTAATATTTCTTACTGCATTACCAGTCCTCCTCCATGGCGTGAGTGTTCCCACTTATCTTTAGATTCAACACTGCCTTTCTATACAAAAAATTCCCATATTTTTTTTTTAGTCTCTGGAGGTGACTTTGGAAGTGACTTTGGATCTGGATTAATTCGAGTCGAGTCGGAAAAATCTAGAACAAAGCTCCTTTTAACTCTTATTTTTTTTTATATATACAAAAACTCGAATCTCAAACCTTTTCAAGGGAATCGAGCTTTTGGCCACTCTGGACAAAATTCTTTATTTCAGTTCCCAGATTGTGCAACATTATATTATGAAAAAAAAAAAAGAGCCACTCTTAAGCTGGTTAAAAAGAAAAAAGGAAAAAAAGAAACTGTCTTTTTCTACTTTAATGTTTTTGGGTCGTTTAATTCATCAGTCATGCTTCATGTTTTTTTTAACTTTCAAAATAATTGTTTGGTTTTTTGTTTTGGGCCTTAGCTCTAGTTTTATGCCAGTGTCAATGCAAGTAATTTTTTTACTTCCGAAGTCAATTTGAAGTCATTTTCCCGCTTGATTGAATTTCTTTCAAACTGTTTGTTTCCTCCTCTATTGGACACTCATATTTAGGTTCTTCCCAGTTATTTTCAGATCCAGATTTGGTAACAAACAATTTAATTGTTACTTCCAAATTTGGCCACTGATGTAACCTTTTCTAAATATTTCACTGACTATTAATTAAATTAGGAAAAAAAAAAATCTATATTATTCAAATTGTTGGATTTTTGGACACTTTATACCACCGCTGGGGCCATGCATTCATTCAAGAACTTCTAGTTGAACAATGCCATTGAAGAATGTTAAGTAATTGGGAAAATTTAGCTAAATTGACATTTACTTTAAAGTTTCATCTTTCTAATTTCTATTTCTAAATAGTTTACATTTAAAGACTTCAGAATATCTAGCCTCCCCTTTGCCTTGAATTTACTTTGCCTTATGTTTTTCTTCATTAATTTGATGGGATATTTGGGGACATTATGATACAGCTGAGGCCATACTTCTCGGTTTTCAACATTTTCTTGTGATGCTCGGCACAACTGTGCTCATTCCCACTGCTCTTGTTCCCCAGATGGGAGGTGCCAATGTAAGTATTAGTGGATTAGATATAATTAAAGCAGCAATTTTTAAATTTAATGTAGAATATTTTCGAAAATCCAACCATATGATTGAAGTTGCATTTTCCTATGAGACAAAAGAATTATGTAAAACAAATAATATTCCATTTTTGTGCAGGAAGAGAAGGCAAAAGTTATTCAAACACTACTCTTTGTAGCTGGTATTAACACATTGCTACAAACAATGTTTGGAACTCGACTACCTGCAGTAATTGGAGGGTCTTATACCTTTGTTCCAACCACAATCTCAATAATTCTTGCTGGTCGATTCAGTAATGAACCAGATCCTATAGAGGTCTCGTGATCAGAACAAATCTAGCTAATATTAAATGGTGCATGGTTGATATGCTTGCTGTATTACTTTACATTGAAATGAAATGGGATTTAACCAAAATAGAGACCACCATATGATTTGTAATCATATTATACATCAATTTTTTATGCTATTTTTCATCAGAAGTTTAATTGAAGCACCATAATAAGACATTAGAAATTGCACTTACTTGATTGCAGCTGTTCAATCACTTTTTTTTTCTACTTCTGTTTTTTGACTTTATTCTTTTATATATTCAGAAATTCAAGAGGATAATGCGGGCAATACAGGGTGCCCTTATTGTTGCTTCAACTCTTCAAATAGTGCTAGGCTTTAGTGGCCTCTGGCGTAATGTTGCAAGGTTGGTCTCAAGTTCTTAGTAAGTGGTTACATTATGCGTTCTTTGTCTTTATATATCTTTTGAAAATGTTTAAACCAAAGTCTGAACAAGATTTAAGGATGTCTTTGCCATGTATGCTCATCTTCTGCTGTTCCACCAAGCTGAATTCATCTTTAAATTACATATTATACTGATATGCTTTAGTGATTTGCACAACTGGATGTGGATTAACTGAGTAGCCCTACAAACTGAGAAGAATAAAAGAACTGATTGTTCTTGTGATTGGGTATAATCTTCCCATATGGTGTAAGTTTAATCTTTTTTCTTCAGGTTTCTAAGCCCACTTTCAGCAGTTCCTTTGGTATCTCTTGTTGGTTTTGGACTGTACGAGTTAGGTTTTCCTGGGGTAAGCCTTCTGTTACATTCAACATTGCTCATGTTTAAAATGAATTGAAGAAAATTTCAACATTGATTTCTGTCTATGGTGTAGGTTGCTAAATGTGTAGAGATTGGACTACCAGAGCTTATATTGCTAGTATTTGTTTCACAGGTAGAGTTCCTTTAAGTTTCATGCACCTAGTGCCTGCTTCCATTTCTAAATCTCAGCATTATGATTTCAGTTCATTTTGTTTTCTTGATGATCTCTTTGCATTTCTAGAATGATGGTTTCTAAAAATCTAGAGTTTGCTAAAAGTTAGTGGTTGTCATGCAGTATGTGCCCCATGTGATACGTTTGGGGAGAAATATCGTTGACCGTTTTGCTGTTATATTTACAATTGCAATTGTGTGGATATATGCTCATCTGCTCACTGTTGGAGGGGCCTACAACCATGCTGCACGCCAAACACAAGTATCCTGCCGCACTGATCGTGCTGGACTTATAGATGCTGCTCCTTGGTTAGTTGTGTGATTTCATTTAATTTTACCCCTCAATGGCATTCTTTCTGTGCAGTTGATCATTTTATTATAAAACAGTTTACTTACTATGTTGATCCCTATCGTTTTACATTGTTTTGAAATTAATCATTGTAGTTTTGAAATTTTTAATTTATCTCTACAATGATAATCAACTATTAGGCGTATGTTACTTTAGTGATCAGGTGGCAAATTGTGTGGTTATGTGACAACCAATTTTACCATTTTGGGCTAGAGGGTAGCCAGATTATAAGGCATTTCCCCTCCCAAACACAGTCACTTGATAGCGTTTTATGAAGATTGTCATTGGTTCTATAGGGATGGGTTGATTTGGCCACCATCTAATCCACACTAGCAAAATGGGCTCGGCACTAAATTGAAGGCAGTTGGTCATGACAAAGACCCAATTGAAAACCTTGTTTAGGGATTGATTTTAAAACTTGGTAAAATTATATTTTACATGTCTGAATTATATTCATTCAACAAATTTCTCCTTTTCCAGATATATTATTGTCATTTTCATTTAACTATAGTGTGTTTGAGTGATGAGAGTATGTTTTTAGGCTAAGTCGGGAGGTTCCTATTAGATGATTCATTGAAGCAGTTATCTGTCACGTGTCATTATTTAATCTTCTCTGATACTTACCACTATTTTAAACTTTCGAGTACGGACATAATTGATATTTCTCAGCTTAGATTCAATTGCATCCTTGAGATACTGGTTTCCTCGGTGTGAATATACTATCTAGGCTAAGTTGTGAGTTGAAACTTATTGGGAAGATTTTGTCATGGATTGAGTTTGCAGGATAAGAGTTCCATATCCCTTTCAATGGGGAGCACCTTCATTTGATGCGGGTGAAGCCTTTGCCATGATGATGGCAGCTTTCGTTGCTCTTGTAGAGGTAAGTTTTTTCTTTAGATTTTCTCTATTTCTTTTTATGTTGGAATAAGAATTCCTTATTTGTTCATTATTTAGTATTCTTTCTTCCTTGTGCAAAAATTATTCTGTTACACTGTAACTGGGGATTTTATCTGTGTATTGCACATTATAAATTTATAATGTCACCATGTGCATAACGACTGGGGATTTTATCGGGCTTGTATACTTGTGAATTAGTGTTATGAGGTTGGTAATTTGAATTTATGATGCACTAGAGATACATTATTTACTCACATTTTTATTCATCACAAGCAGTCCAGCGGAGCTTTTATTGCTGTATATAGGTATGCAAGTGCAACACCACTGCCACCATCTATTCTCAGCCGGGGTATTGGTTGGCAGGTATAAATATGGCCAATACTTCAATATTTAAATATCTGTAAAATAATTCTTGCATTTATACATAATATTAGTGATAAAGTCATAATTGATTACAATGATGATTGTTCACTAAGCAATTAATCAGAACTTACAAGTGTAATTTGTTTGATTGTGCATCTTATTTATGCTTTCAGGGAGTTGGCATCTTGTTATCAGGATTGTTTGGAACTGTCAATGGATCCTCTGTGTCTGTGTAAGACTGAAATTCTTCTTTTTGTATTCTCTACTTCAGCAGAACTTCCTTTTTGATGAAGGAAATTTATTTGGTTTTCTTACAGGGAAAATGCAGGTCTTTTGGCTTTGACCCGTGTTGGCAGTAGAAGAGTTGTGCAAATAGCTGCTGGGTTTATGATTTTCTTTTCAATTCTAGGTGAGTTTCTGAAGTGTGAATAAATGTTTGTAATTTGAATATCTAGTTTGACTAATCCATGTACATTTCTTCCCTTTTAACACTTGCTAATTTATCTTTATTATGTAGGAAAATTTGGAGCAGTTTTTGCCTCCATCCCACTTCCCATTGTTGCTGCGCTATACTGCTTGTTCTTTGCTTATGTTGGTACGTTCAACTTTAGATGTACTCTTGGACATATTCAGACTTGATTTCTTTCATACATACATGAAAACACTTTCATTTATCGTTTGTAGGTGCCGGAGGTCTCAGTTTTCTTCAGTTCTGCAACCTCAACAGTTTCAGAACAAAGTTCATATTAGGCTTCTCTATCTTCCTGGGCTTGTCTGTGCCACAATACTTCAACGAGTATACAGCAATTAATGGTTATGGACCAGTCCATACGGGCGCAAGATGGGTATGGATAAGATGTATATATATATATATATATATATATATATAATAATGAGAAATGCTAGTAGCAACACATTCTTTTCAACACTCTCTTCAATACACTCTTTGCTATTGGATGAATTTAATGGGGGCTCCACCAAAATAGAGTGGGTTCCACCTAAAATTCAGGGCTGGTCCAAGAGTGAGTGAGGCTTGAAGCAAACTGAGTTAGAGTGTATCTAGGTCAGATTGTGCTTTAGGTTGGGCATTTTTGCCAGAGTGTGTGACTTTTTTACTTTATAAAGACTAAGAGTAAATGATTTTTCTTTTTTTTGCTGGTGGGCCTAAAGCTAGGGCATTAGCTGCCTCATCCTTGGACCGGTAAAATTCGTAGCTCCATATGAAATTCATTCAATAACAGCGAGTGTGTTGGAGAGCGAATGTGTTGGTACTTGGTAGCATTGCTCAATGCTCATATAATAATATACATAACTTAGGATTTACTCTTACTTTGTGTTGAGTTCACTTGTACTGACATTTTTATGTGCTTGGCAGTTCAATGATATAGTCAATGTTCCATTCCAATCAAAACCATTTGTTGCGGGTGTTGTGGCATATTTCCTGGACAACACTCTCCATAAGAAAGAAGCAGCTATTAGGAAAGACAGAGGAAAACATTGGTGGGACAAGTACAGGTCTTTCAAGGGGGATACAAGAAGTGAGGAGTTTTATTCACTTCCTTTCAATCTAAACAAGTACTTCCCGTCAGTTTAATTGCACAAAGGAGCTGAATTATAAGGTGGTTTCATCTTCACCCAAGTCTTGTTCTAATATTAGATTGAATCTTATTAAACACGCTATAGCTATATTAATAGTCCACTTTGTTATAAATTATTGTTGTTTTTGTACATTCTTATCGAGATAGTCGATTCACGGTAGTGAGGTGCATGTTTAATTGATCTTTCATTTGATTTATATCATGTTCACTCTAGAATTTTTAAATTATTAAGGTGCAGTAATAGACTGTAAAGCTTTGGTGCAAAAATATAAATTATTAAATTCACAGAAAGAATACAAGCCCAAAATTTTCTGGTTGGATGGGATCCAATGCACTTCGGGTGCCTTTTGGGTTTGCATGTTTATGATCTTCCACTACAAGGGGTGTGCATTAGGTTTTTTCTTTTTCCAGTTGAGAGAGTTGTGTCTATCTCTATCCCATGTTCTAGTGCGTAAGGCTTTTTGCTCATGTTTCTCTACTGAAAAAAGAAGATAACTACAAATCTGACTGATTACATAGGAGATTCTTGCTCGTTTTGTCAGATATCTTCACCATAGATACTGGGTTCTCTCATTAACCCTGTTTACCGCATCCCGAATTCACTGTACTGCATATTATGTAGCGGGTTCACTTTAAAGAAAGACTTATAATAATAATATAAAAAATAATGAACCACGTATCAAATAATATGTGTATCGCGTACTTGTAGTGCATACCTGGTAACTATGATCTTTACATAGGCCATTCATTGGTATGGGTTTGCTGACTTTTTTATATTTCTGAGTTTTCTGGCTAAATCCTAAGCAGAATCTTACTCTATTTTCTAGCACTTTTTATTTTAATTTGTTTTAGCTTTTAGCTACAGCTTAAAGGAAGAAGCACATCATCCTCATTCTCTCTGAAATGAAATGTGAACTTAGGAATTTAGTTTGGTTGTGTTGATAGGAACGAAGGAACCAAAGACAAATCCAATGAAACCACCTCTTCTTATATTTATGTTACTAACTTGTCAAATTTTAAGAAGTCTCTCAAGCTTAGGATCAATGTGCTCTATTATTATCCCGTTTGCTTTCTCCATTTGTTGAGTTGCCTTATTTTTATAGAGAGGAGGAGGAAAGATTAACAACCCATCATAGTTGGCATGGCTAAAGATACAGGGGAATATAAGCTAATTTGCTTTAAACTTAAAGCCTAAATCTGATCCCTCGGAAGAATCTTATGTGAACACTATAAGGATTTACCAACTAACAGTCCTAGTTTGAGAAATGATGGAATAAATGAGCTACAACATTGGACTATGAACTTTTTAGTTACATTCATTCGTGGTGGAGGGAATGTTATAGAAACAGAGCTAATTTTCAAACTCTAAGCATGATGAAAATGCAGGTTGAACAATGTCATTGAGATTGTCATTTATTCAAATGGTAAAAATATGAATCTATGATATATCAGTTCTTTAGGTTAGCATTACTACTATTAAACAACTCGACTCGATAGTATGATAGCATATCCAACGTGGTGTATTAACTCAAATTGTTGATGTGAGTCCCATGGATGTTATAATGAAGTGCTAGGCGAGATTCACGCTCAAGCAAAAGCTAGCCATACTAGTATTACGATCAATCTCTGCGGACCCTGCACGGTGAAAAGATTATATCAGATAAGATTATTTGAAGCAATTAATCTTGCTCATCAGTTAAGCAATTAATTAATATTGTTATATCGAAGGCCTTGTCCTCACTCCACACATGAATACCATGTAATCAGATTAAAAAATGGATTTGCAAATAAGTGTTTTTTCTGCATTTATAAAGGACCATGGATTATTATATATATTAAAAAATAGGTCGAAGGGAAGACTCATCAATCATAATAGGCTAGGGTAGAAGGGACTGGGAAAGGGGTGGAGGGTATTGCCAGGGAGGGAAGTATATGTATGGTTAGGAGGGTCCTGAGCCTCCCTAACTTTTTTTTTTTTTTTAATAACAAAAATCATGTTAAATTATTAATAGTTTAAAATTACTAATTTTATGTTGTTTATATTGGTAAAAAATACAAAAGCAGAATTCTATAACGTATAGAATGATAATTCTTACTCCTATACTTGCTACCGAGCAATCTTTTTTTATATATAGTTAAGACTACACTTTACAACAAGATGGAAGAGGGATTTTTGACTGACTGTCTGCTAGTATATATTGAAAAGAAAATTATTGGAAAGTTTAGTGTAGATTGGATTAAAGATTATTTTTGTGATATGTAGGAGTTTTGATAGATTACTAATGTAATTATCATTTTGCAACATAAAGTTATAAATATTTTCTATGAAATTTGATGCATATATATTTATTGAGTGAACTTTTTTTAATAGGTGCCCCCCAATCATCTAAGTCTAGCTCCGTCCTTGCGTATTGCTAGGATTTGTTGGGAAAGGGAATGGGAAGGCTCATAACCCGCGAACTTATAATTCATATCCCGCAGCTTAACCAATTGAGCTGACTCAAGGGACAAAAATTATAAATATCAAATGAAAGGAAAAAATCCATAGAATAATTTAAGTGTAGAAACATTTGAGAGAGTCATGTGTGACGACATTGTATTCAAATGTTGGGCTTGAAGTTAGGACATATTAAAAAATGGTTGGAAATCTTTAACAAAAATCCATATGGATAAAGTTGAAAATACTTTTGTTGTTTTTGTTTTTTTGTTTTTTTTGATCGGGTACCCCCGTGGGCAAAGTTGTGAGACTAACCCTCGGGTCAAGGGTGGTGATTAGGTAAAGTTGTCCCAAAAGTGGCAACTCCACAATTAATTAACTCTTGACCTTTTGGGTGTGACACCCTCTACTCCGCATACATATAAAGCATTAAAAGATAAGGTAATTTAAAAAAAAAAACATCATTTATAAAATCATCACCAAGGTAAAAGGTAATACATTGTATAAAATCTCAAACACGGAAAAACATAACATAAACAGGAGATAAACCCAACCCCGATGTCACATTACAGAGTTGGTATAACCAATCCGGAAAAACAACCTCGGGTACAACTGAAAGACAACTAACTACTGAAAAACTAGAAATCCTTACTAAAGAGTCGCGGCTCATCGGAGTCACTCCTCAACTGGCTGCTCGCCGTCTTCTGCATAAAATATACATGCCATACAAGAAACATAGAAATAAGGAGTAAGAAACATGAATATGAATATAATAGCAAGGAAGCAGTTAGCAAGACGAGCATACAACAAACAAGCATATTATAACAATAACAACAACATAATATCATCATCATACAAACGTGTATGCTATGCAATGCAACTTTGCTCCACTACTCCATTATGCACTTGGATCCATCTATTTCAGGAGGTCAACTTCGGAGTTACATCTCCACATTGGCCAATAAGAACCAACGCCGGGGTAATCCACCTAACCTCGGATGGACCCCTAGGAGAGCCGATGCACCTTACTCTCGGATGCGCCACAACGGTTGTACATGATTCACTTGAATCGCCGCGGACGGCAAGATCACCATAACTCGAGCGACCTCCCCTATGTTAAACATCCTCCACTAACATCTCCGATGCGTGAATGCATGCTCAACACAACATACAAGCACAACCACCACCTCCGCTTGGGCCACTAGGCTACCCAAGTTTTAACACCATCAACACCTCGACCACTCGGCTGTCGAGGATTAACGTTTATCTTTTCGTATTTATTTATTAAACACTCTAGTCGTTCTGCACTAGAGATTACCACTGTAACACCCTGCTTTTCGTTAAGTGCTTTCCTTTAAGCTGCTTGGTTGTTAACTTGTTTGTGTTAGGGCTAAGTGGAATTTTGGCTTAAAAGTCCCTTTCTGGTAAATGAACACGCCCATGCTCATTAGTCAGCATGCCTGTGCTCAACAGTGAGCACGACCGTGCTCAATGTGCTGACCCCGTCTCGGTGAAGCTTATAACACCCTATTTTTTAGAATTTATTTGATTAAGCTGGTTGTATTAAGTTGGATTTATCGTTTAAGGGCTTAGTGGGATTTTTGGCTAAAAGTCCCTTTTTGGTACATGAGCACACCCGTGCTCATTAGCCAGCAAGCCCGTGCTTAAAGTCAGAAGCGAGTTTCTGATTTTTAAGTTGAGCACGACCGTGCTCAACAGTGAGCACGCCCGTGCTCAATGCGTGGACCGCGTCTCGTGACGCTAAGTGGAGCACGACCGTGCTCAAGGGTAAGCACGACCGTGCTCAGGTCCGGAAGTTATATACGTGAGCAGAATCGAGGGTTTAACGTTTTAACCCTATTTTGGTGAATGCAGCAGCCTTGAGTGCGGCCAGAGCAGAGTTTCTTCCTCCTTCTTGAGCAGTTTGGTGGACAGTGGAGGCTCTGGGAGACTGTTGGATCATCGGTGTTAGTTTCCTAGGTAATGTTCATTCCCTTTCCTTAGTTTCCTTTCATTATTGTGAATAGGGAACTAACCTTTGGTATTCTGTTGATCCAAGGTTTGTTTCGGTGTGAGTCGCTGTAAAGGGAGGAGCCGGTTCGTTGTTTAGGACACCGAAAGAGCTACCTTCAATCCAGGTATGGGGAGAAGGGTAGTATTTACATAGGTCTGGGGCTAGGGTAAAGTAAGGGGTGCCCCATAACCCCGTTATTATGTGATATACTGATTTATGACGTGGCTATGTTCTTGATGTATATTCTGACTGTTGTATGATTGTATGTTAAATGCTTCATATTGTTGATAATGGTTTTGTGTTGAATATGAGCATGATGTCGTTGGTTAATTGTTGAGATGAATATGATGCTTGGGTTGATACCAATATTGTAGTTGATGCTGTTTGTACGATGAGTTTTAATGCCTAAAACGTATGATAATTGACGTAGGATGATTAATGGTTTCAGTTCTTGAAATTGGGAAAAACATGGTTACTGTTCCTGCCCAGAACAGCACTGTCGCGTGTTGAGCACGACCGTGCTGAACATGGAGCACGACCGTGCTCCCAGTTGAATTCTGGGAAGATGGCCGCGCTGTTGAGCACGGCCGTACAGGACAAAGAGCACGATCGTGCTGCTGAGCACGACCGTGCTCATTAAGAAGCACGACCGTGCTTCACTTACAAGGGAGCACGCCCTCACGTGCTTAAGCACGACCATGCTGGGTTACGAGCACGACCGTGCTCAACCCACTGAGACAGAATAAGATTAAAGGACTTAAGGGTTTTTTTAAACCCCACTTCCCCCATGATGATAACTGATTAGACAACTTGGTAAATGTTACTAAAGATAAATAAAGATGATGAGAGGATGAGATGTTAAGTCGATACCCTTTTGGGTGCCGCAAGTTGATGAGCTGTGCCTTGGTGCTTTTTGGCCAAGGAAGCCTTGACCCCACGGTTTGGGTTTAAGGTGTTGATGTTGCTATGTACCTTGGTGGTCGAGAGTTTGCCCCAGGTACTGCGGTTGATTCCGCTTAAGCCCTCAGGTAGATTCCGTGAGGCAAGTTGGTGCGGTTGATTCCGCTGTTACCTTCGGTAGTTTCCATTGGAGTTATGGAGGTGGTGATGCTGTTGTTGTTGTGTTGCATACGCATTGCATCGGAGATGTTGTTTAGGGATGTTCGACATAGGGGAGATCGTCCTAGAGTACGACGATCCGGCCATCCACGGTTGGAGTAGATTCTCCTAGCGCCCCCGTGATGAGGCATTCGTTGGTTTGATGCGTTGGCTATCCAAGGAGTAGATTCTCCGGCGTTGAGTAGATTCTCAATGTGGATATGTAACTCCGAAGTCGTTCATCCCGAGTTTAGTGGATCCACATGCATTGATGGTTTAGCGGAGTAGGACTGCATTGCACTGCATAGCATAATGATGATGTTGATGTTTGATGTGATGCTGCTATGCTTGCTGTTTACTTTACTGCCTATCTCCATGCTAATATGTTTATACGATTCTTACTCCCTATATATGTTTGTTGTTTGTGTCTGGCCTGATTGGCACATTGCAGAGGATGACGAGCAGCCCGGAGAGGAGTGACTCTGAGGAGCCTCCACTCATAGTAGGGCTAGTTTATGTCTTCTTAGTTATTAGTTCAGTTGCAATTCCGTGGATTTTATTCCGGAACGGTTATACCAGCTCTGTATGTGACATCGGGGTTGAGTTATTTTTATTGGTTGTTATGTTTTCGCTATTAAAAACTTATTTTATTTCCGCGTTGTAAACGGTTCATGTGAGACTTTTCTACCCATGGACAATCGTTTATTTTATTCGATAATTGCATGTTTTCCTTTAACTGTTTTTAAATTAATTGGCTTTTAACATGTATGGGTAGAAGGGTGTCACAAAGCTAAGTTGAGCACGACCGTGCTCAAGGGTGAGCACGACCGTGCTCAGGTCCAGGTTATATATGTTTGGCACAGAACCCGAGGGTTAATGTGAAACCCTATTTTTCTAGTTGCAGCAGCCACTGTTGCGGCTTAGAGTGCTTTATTCCCTATTTCCTCTTCATCCCTTGCTATAGTGGAGTTTGGGGAGCCAGTTTGGTCTGTGGCAATCTATAGGTAATGGTTCTTCTTCCTTTTGTGGTTTCCCTTTTCGTTTTCGAAAACTAATCTATTTGTGTTTCTATTGTCTAAGGCTTGTTTGAGGTTGAGCCGCTTTAAGAGGAGGAACCAGATTGTTGTTTGGGGTTTTGGGAGAGCTACCTTCAATCCAGGTATGGGGAGAAGGGTAGTGTATTCATTAGGCAGTGGGGGTAGTGTAAGGTAAAGGGGTCCCCCATAACCTCAAAGTCGTTGTATGTTTATATGTTAATATGTTTCTGTTGATAACATGATTATCTGATTTAGTTGTGCTATATGATGGTCTATGCCTTATGTTCATGATGTATTCATAATGCTATGATGGTTGTTTTGAGATGAATATGTTGTATTTGACATAATGATGTTGGATGACTGGTTGCTGTTATTGTTATTGTTATGATGAAGTTAACTTTGATAAAATATGTTAATTGGTTATTTAGGTGTAAAAACATGTTAAGTTTACGGGGATTAATCCCTAGAATAATTGGTTAGAAACTGTGTTGAGACTCTGCCCAGAACAGTACTGTCACACGATGAGCATGACTGTGCTGAACAGGGAGCACGACCGTGCTCCCAGTTTGAATTCTGGAAATGGCCGCGCATTAAGCACGGCTATACAGCAGCTGAGCACGACCGTGCTGGATAGGAAGCACGACTGTACTTCACTTAAGCGACAGCACGCCCTTCACGTGTTGAGCAAGACCGTGCTGGGGTTTAAGCACGATCGTGCTCATCCTTCCTGGACAGAAACAGAATTAAAGGACTTAAGGGGTTTCAAGCGCCATCCCCCAATGATGATAAGTTGACATAGCTAATCAAAGATGAAGATTAGACAACCTGGTTAATAATTATATAAAATGATTAAGATAACAAGATGTTAAGTCAGTATCCGTTGGGTTACCGCACGTTGATAAGTTGTACCTTGGTGCTTATTGACCAAGGGAGCCTTGACCCCACGATTTGGATCTAAGGCGTTGTTGATGTTGAAGTCTTGGGTGCTTATTGGCCCAAGCATGTTGAGTTGAACCTTGGTGCTTATTGGCCAAGGGAGCCTTGACCCCACGGTTTGGGTCTAAGGTTACGTTGACGTTGATGTTGAAAGTCTTGGGAGCTTCATGGCCCGAGTAAGGAGGTGGTTGAGATTGTTTGTTGTTGTGCCATTTGCATATAGCATTGGAGTTGTTGATGGGGGAGGTTCGACATAGGGGAGATCGCCCGAGAGTACGGTGATCCTGTCATCCACGGTAGGTCACCCAAGGTTTGGTGACCGAGGCCCCCCGTGATGAGGCATCCACGGTTTGATGCGTTGGCTATCCATGGGGCTCACCCAAGGTTTGGTGAACTGCCGGTGTTGGTGCTTCTATGGCCAATACGGATGTGTAACTCCAAATTCGTTCATCCTGAGTTAGTTGGATCCACATGCATAGATGGAGTAGTGGAGTAGTTGATGCATTGCACCGCATAACATACTTGGTTGATATAATATTGTTGGATGTTGATGTATGTTGTGGATGCAAGCTTATGAGGATGTCATGTTGTATGTTTACCTTATTTCCTATCTCCATGCTGTATATGTTTACATGAATCTTACTCCCCGTTATTTGTTTGTGTTTGGCCTGATCGACATTTTGCAGAGGATGACGAGCAGCCCAGAGAGGAGTGACTCTGAGAAGCCACCACTCATAGTTAGGGCCTTTCACTTTGTTTAGTTAGTTTTATTTAGTTGTTTTTCCGTGATGTACGGAACGGTTATACCAGCTCTATTGTGATATCGGGTTGGGACGTTGTTATTGTTTTATTTGATTATTAGTTTTTAACTTAGTTTATTTCCACGTTTGTGAACTGGTTCATGTGGGACTTTTCTACCCATAGACAATTAATTATTTTAATTTATCCAATAAATGCATGTTTTCATTTAAATGCTTTTTGTTAAATGTCTTATAACATGAGGGGTAGAAGAGTGTCACAACCACCTTGACCATCAAGCATCAAGGCCCCCTTGGCCACTAGGCTACCAAGGTACCATATCATCATTAACACTCTAGCCATTAAGCACTAGAGATGACCACCTTGAGCATCATGCATCAAGGCCCCCTTGGCCACTAGGCTATCAAGGTACATCTTATCACTTGTCTTTGGTCTTCATGTTCCGTTGGTATTTTATTAAGTCTTTTAGAGCATTGGGGGTATAAACCCCTGCTTCTGCACAATTCTGGTGTTTGTTCTGTATAAGTGAGCATGGTCATGCTCACCCTTCAGCACGGTCGTGCTGAGCTTCCCAGGCAAGCACGATCATGCTTCCTGTTAAGCACGGGTGTGCTCAAAAGCGCGCCTAGGTTCTAGGTTTGAACGGGAACACGAGCGTGCTCCCTGTTGAGCACGGGCATGCTCGAGTGCGCGCCCTGCTGCTCTGGGCAGAAGGGTCACAGATCCTTTTGCCAATTGTTTGGGGACATTCTCAGATTCAATCCTAAGGCTTTTCTAATCCATAACTCATCAGTTTCATTAATATTGAATTACGTTCATGTCTTACAAATTAAGGGGAATTAGTCCTTTAATCTCAGTTCATTAATTGTCCCTAATCAGTCATAATTCCATCCCTAAGGTTCTTAACTACAACATTGGCATCACCTCACTCATTACTAACATTCAGTCTTATGAACAAAGGGGAACAACCTCCCTTAACGTTATTTAACAGATTTAGTCTTTTACATTAATGCGTCACAACATCAATCAACAGCCAATACGTCATAATATCATAATCATGATACAACACTCAATTATGGCATCAACGTTTAACATATTCATAATAGGCATGATCAATAACAATAACAGACATCAATGAACAATTAACAACAGTCATGCCAATATCATAACCACAAACAGTTTAACATCAGATAACAAACAGGCATATATGCATACAACATGTTATCAAACATAAAGGGTTATGGAAACCCTTCGGCTTACGCTACCCCCAAGCCTACATACTCATACTATTCCTTCTCCCCATACCTGGTATGAAGATTCTCGTTAAACTGAAGACGCTCCTAAACCGGTTCCCTCGAACGGCTCGATGAACGATCCCAAGCCTTGGTCAACACAAACAGGGTTAACCCATTAGTTCCCAATTCAACAGAATGAAAAGGAACACAAAAGGGAAGAACATTTACCTTAGCTAATTGGTACTATCGCGTGATTGACTCTCTCAAAAGAGCGAGAACACCAAGAACAGTTTGGGGTTCAAAGGGGAAGAGGGGGAAAGGCTGCCGCCATACTTAGGGATTTACCTAAAAGTAGTGTTTATGACGTAAACCCTCGGTTACTGTTCTGCTTAAAAAGGCAGAGGCCTGAGCACGTTCGTGCTCCTCCTTGAGCACGACCTTGCTCAACTTAGCGCCTACGAGGCGCGATTGACTGCTGAGCACGGTCGTGCTTCCTAATGAGCATGGGCATGCTCATATCAGCGTCAACGAGACGCATGCAGCATTAAGCACGGGCGTGCTAATACATGAGAACGGGCGTGCTCATGCATCAGGAAGGGATTTTCAACTCAAAAACCCCACTTAGCCCACTCTAAACCTTCCTAACAAACAATGCATACATATAAGCGCTTACACGAAAAACGGGGTGTTAAAATTCCACCCCCTTATAAAAATTTCGTCCTCGAAATTTCTACTCACCTCGAACGAAGAGATGTGGGTACGTCTCCATCATCTTGCTCTCAAGCTCCCATGTAGCACTCTCCTCAGTTGCTCCACTCCAAATGACTTTAACCAGAGGAATCTCTTTGCCCCTCAGCTGCTTCACCCTCTGGTCCTCAATTCGAAGGGGTTGTACCTCGAAAGTCAAGTTCTCTTTTAACTGAATCGTGTCGGGGACTATCACATGGTTTGGGTTATGAATGTACTTACGAAGTTGTGACACATGAAAGACATTGTGAAGTTTAGACAAGAAAGGTGCAATGTAATTTGGTATGCAACTTCACCGACTCTTTTAAGGATTTGGTAAGGGCCAATGAATTTGGGAGTAAGTTTCATCGCTTTCATTACTCTACCGACCCAAATTGTTGGTGTAACTCTCAAGAATACGTGATCGCCTTCCTGGAATTCGAGCGCCTTCCTCCTTTTGTCATGGTAGCTTTTCTACCTACTCTGTACCGTTCTCATATTTTCCTGAATCATCCTCACCTTTTCTGTGGTTTCTTGCACTATCTCAGGTCCTAACACCACACCGTCACCAGGTTCAGTCCAACATAAAGGTGTCCTACATCTCCTCCCATAAAGAGCTTTATAAGGTGCCATCCCAATACTGGAATAGTAGCTGTTGTTGTAGGTGAACTCTATTAGGGGCAAAAACTTGTCCCAACTACCAGACTGTTCTAGCACACAAGCTCTAAGCAAGTCCTCTAAGGACTAGATGGTTCTCTCAAACTGACCATCCGTCTGCGGGTGATAAGCTGAACTTAGCCAGCTTTGTTCCTAAGGCCTCATGCAAACTAGTCCAATTCTAGAGGTAAACCTCAGGTCTATATCTGACACTATGCTAGAAGGTACACCATGTAACCTAACTATTTCCTTGATGTACAACCTGGTCAAATTTTCCAAAGGGTATTCCATGTTCATAGGGATGAAATAGGCGGACTTAGTCAGTCTATCCACAACAATCCATATAGCCTCAAAACCTGCTGGAGTCCTCGGGAGTCCAGACACAAAATCCATGGAGATACTATCCCATTTCCATTCTGGGATACTTAAAGGTTGCAACTTTCCTGATGGCTTCTGGTGTTCTATCTTAGTCTTTTGGCACACTAAACAAGCGTACACAAACTCAGCCACATCTTTCTTCATCCTAGGCCACCAAAACATCTTCTTTAAATCCTGATACATCTTAGTGGCACCTGGGTGCACACTCAATCCACTCCTATGTCCTTCTTCAAGGATCAACTTCCTAAGCTTCGGGATATTTGGTATACAAACTCTATCTCTGAACCTCAAGACTCCATCGCTTCCGTTCTTAAAACTAAGGTCTCTACTTTGAGCAAGCAACTCCCTCTGGTCTAAGAGAAACTTATCTAACTTTTGGCTTCTCTAACCTGATCCATCAAACTGTTGATAACCTTCAAGGTTCCAAGCCTAATACTCTTAGGGGTAACTTCCCAAGCTAAACTTAGGTCTCTAAACTCCTCGATCAGATCTATCTCCTTAACCATTAAAGCGTAGACGTGCAAGGTTTTTCTACTTAAAGCATCGGTCACTACATTGGCCTTTCCTGGGTGGTAGGTTAGATCAAACTCATAGTCCTTTAAAAACTCCATCCACCTACGTTGTCTCATATTGAGCTCTTTCTGGTCAAACAGATATTTTAAACTCTTATGATCGCTAAAAACCTCAAATTTAGCTCCATAAAGGTAATGCCTCCAAATCTTTAAGGCAAAAACCATAGCTCCTAACTCTAGGTCATGGGTAGGGTAGTTCTTCTCGTTGGTTTTCAACAACCTAGAAGTGTAAGCTACCACCTTACCATCTTGCATCAACACTCCACCTAAACCTTGCTTCGATGCATCACAATACACTATGAAAGGTTTACTAGGATCGGGTAAAACCAAAACTGGTGCTGATGTTAACCTATCCTTCAGGGTTTGGAAACTCTCCTCAAACTTAGAGTCCCACACAAACAACTGTCCCTTCTTGGTGAGACGGGTTAAGGGTAAAGCTAACTTAGAGAAGCTTTCTATGAAAACCTTCCTAACAAATAAGGCATACATACAAGCGCTTACATGAAAAACGGGGTGTTGCATTGGGTATTTTGTGGCTTGTTTGGATGGGTTCTTTTTAAAGGAAAAATGCTTATTTTTAAAATTAAAGTACTTTTAAATTTTGACCAGCTTTTAAAAAAGAGTAAAAACAAGCTGGTATCAATTTGGAGGCTAACCAAATGCAAGCAAGTGAATAAGAACGCAACACGACGATGATGTGTCATCTGACACTGCCGTGTTCCATGCTGCCTAGATAGCACAACCAAAGATTTTTGATAGAAAGAAACACGGCCAGGGTATGTCAGCTGACAGAACAGTGTCGCATATTCTACTATTCGTTTTTGCTGTTTTAAATTCCGTTTCTTTTTGGGCTTGGATCTTTTGAAAACCTCAAAGTATAAATAGATGTTCTGAAGACTTTACAAGGGTTCGAAAATGAATTGGAGTAGTCTTTGTTGGAGGCGGAGGACCGAGATGTCGTTCTTCTTCTCTTTTGAATTTTGATTTGGATGTTCTTTATTTTTATTTTTTTCATGGATTCTTGCTTCAATATGTCTGAGTAGATTTCATTGTTCTAGGATTGGGCTATGCCCCTTGATACATTGATGATGATGAATTGACTTTGTTTTCCTTTTGTTGATGTTGAACATCTTTTGATTCAGTTCTTATTGAGGTTATTCATGTGAATTTGACCACTTATTTGCATATCATAGATACTTAGGGAAGGATTGAGAGATGAACTTAAATATTGGAATTATAAGAAATGGACTTGAGACTTAAATAACAAGAGTAGGTTTAGTCTTTTGAGGATCTAATTAATTACCACAAATCATAAAGGGTTCAATCTAAATACAATTACCACGAGAGTAAAAATTGGTTTAATTGGGCATAGTTCTTATTTCTTGAGAAAAAACATTAATTATAATAAGGTAATTCACCTTCAAAAGGGTAGTAATTCAGGAATCACTAAATATCATTGTGGTAACCCCAAACCTTGGAAACCTTTCATGATATTGATGTTGGAACCAAAGCGATTAAGATTTCTTACCCCTCAATTTTTTGATGTTAAAAAAACTATTAAATTAGTTGAACTTTGTGTTAAGTGTTTTAATTTGTTTTGATATTTGACAATGGACATAAGTCCAAAAGCTCTTAGATGCTAAGATCGATCTTTAAGTGAACATTAGACTTAAAAGGAAACCACTGAAGGTCCAAAGACCTCAATTTTTTTTTTTTGTCCTCACAAGACTTAGACGCATCTCTTTATTTGAAAACTATTATGCATCCACACGGCTCTAAAAGTCATGGACTCACTTAAGTTTATTTGTATCTTTTATCATGCGTCCACTCGTGGTTTAAATTCTTTTGTTTTATATTTGTGGACTAAGTCTTATTTAATGAGCATCCAACGTGACTATCTTTCAATATCCTTATTGGACCGACCAAAGCCAATTAATTTCACTTCATATCTATTTGAATGTTTGTCCGTCTTCTTTTAAATATCAATTCGTACGAAACATTTATGTGTTGAAGACAAGAAAGTACAACAAAGTACACATTAAGCCAATAAAATCAAGTCAACCTCTAACACGGACATACTGATGTTTCTCTATTAATCCTAAGAAAGGAATAGCAGAAAATAACTTTCAGTCTTGACAGAAGAAAAGCAACAATGCTTTATGTTATGGTGATGACGAAAACTACTTTTTCAAAAGAAGCAACACAAGCTATCAGAACCCGCATGGCCTCAAACGGTTTCAAACATTAAATGCACTTTCAAAACGTATAAATTTATTATCGTTGAAGAATATTTGCATGAAGACTCTCTCAAGAAAGGAAGTCAATATATATCAGAAGTCTCTCATGAAGAACATGAACCATCTGAAATATTCAAGTGATTAAAAAGTGATGCAAAATTTTCTCATTCTCTATTGTTTAGAGTCATTCTTTGTTGAGCTTTAACTTTGTATCATTCGCACACATAGTGAGTTGAATCAAGCTCTATAAACTTTTCTCTACCTTTATTTGAGTGAGCCTGAAGAGGTTTGACTGTAGAAGAATACTAGGTGAGTTGCTTGGAGAGATGCATAATACTTCTTGTAGCCTGAAGAGGCAAATGAAATAATATTTGTAAATGAAAAGAACATATTAAAACACAAGAAGAGGGGGGTTGAATCGTGTTTTCTTAAGCTTTTGCGAGAGCAGATATCTTTTCATAAACAACAAGAATGAAACAATGCGTTTAAGAGTTTTCACTAACTTAAAACATAAGAGTTTAAGATTAACAAACTAAATTGCACAGATAAATAAGCAATGCAGAAATAAAGAGTTTTAGGGAAAGAGAGATTCACGCTACAGGATTTATCCTGGTTCACCCTAAACCTTGGGCTACGTCCATCCCTTGACTTCACCAAGCTTTTCACTATAATTGACTCAGCTACAGACAAATATTATTTTCACACTTAGCATCTTTAGGCTCCTACGAGTATTGTTTTCACACTTAGCCTCTCCAGGATCAACACAATTATTTTTGGCTAGCCTCTTCAGGCTCACAGACACAAAGTGTTTTGTGAAGCAAAATCTTCAATATACGACTTTGCAAGTCAACCGAATAACATTCAAAGAGTGAATATTAATGAAGTTTGGTATGACTGCAAATATAACTTCTCTTAATAAATACAAATGATTGAATGAGAAGTATTAATGAAAGCATGAAAGAACATGAGAGCTTTGAATGCACATATTATTCTACTGAATGTGTTCGTTGTTCTAACTTCTGCAAGTGCCATCAATGCTTCCTTTATATAATTATCATCAATAAATCCGTTGAGAGATATTCTCATTGGATCAGTGCTTTGTTCTTTCATCCATAAATGTCAAAGAGTCGTTCTGATCTTCTATTTAATGTTTATGGATGTTGGTACGGTTTTCTGACTTGAGAATGTACTTCTTTGCTTGCTTTATCAGAATGCAGGCATAGGTCAGAGCAAGAGCATGTGCTTTTCTGACTTGGAGCAGTGCAAACTTCCTCTTTTGTACAGCAATGAGACATGACATAGAAAAGTTCTTATTGTCACGTAAAAGGGGATATCATGGTTGCTTTATGATCAATATTCTTTTTAAATCAAAATCATGATCAACATGTTGTTTTTAAGGCTTCAATTATCTTTATGTTTTGGGATAGGTTCGAGTTATACTTCATATCATCCCAATTCAATCAGGTGTGCCATATTCTTTTAAATTTTTTATTTTTTATAATTAGATATAAATAATAAGACTTCTTAGTTTTAATAACATTTTACATATTATAATAATATAATATTTATATTTATATTGATATAATTTGTTTTGAAATATATATTATAAAATATATCTTATCTTTTTATATTTTTTGGTTACAAAATGTATCTTATTGTTAATTTTTTATTCTGTGATTTAACTATTCACAATGACAGTTTATAGATTATCTCAACAAATCAGATTGAGCTGATTTTATATCATACATTATCACCCAAATGATAATTGGATTCAGTTCGGTTCAAACAAGTAGATCGAGTTGGGGCCAAACTAAATTGGTCCCAAAAACATCCAGTTAGATGTGGCATCCATTTGAATAGGGTATGAAAATGGGTGTAATGCCACGCACCGACCCGTAACAGTATAACTTCGTAACGTAAGTAACAACATGGTGTCAGGTAATTAGGTGATAACTTCCACAGCACAGCAATTACCGTGTGAATGAATAGAACATCTGAACATTTACCCAAAGATGATAGACCCGCCGGAAGGGAATGTAACGTTTGAGTTTGAGAGCGGCATACATCACCTCAGCTGCCCGGTCCCACTCTTCTTTAGGCTGTTTCCTCACGCCCTCACCCATAACTGAATTGGACAACTGGGGAGTCACATTTAACAGCATATGATCAAAGCATGTCATTATAATTTGGTTGAATTAATTATCAATTTCATATTTTCAGTAATGTAAATTGTATAACATATTTGGATAATATTATACTATGGGTTTTCCTAACCAATGTCCTAAGGGCATTGGTTAAAGATTCCAAAGATAGAAAAATAGTATTGAAAAGTTTAATTTTTAAATTTTCAAAGTATCAAACACACCATTTTCCAAGATAAAGTTTATATTTCTAATTCCTTAACCAATGTCCTAAGGTCACTGGTTAACATTTGCTTCATACTATTCTAGATAAGAATTCACATTCACATTTACATTAATTTTTTCTACTCTACACAAAATACTTGATACTTTAATAAATCAAATTTTATTTTAATATGATCTAAAATGTAGTTGAGTATATTGGCACTTCAGTTTGCCTATCTATACTTTTTATTAACTAATTACGATTTAAGTTTTGTTTTTTGTTTTTAATTGTGATTGACTAATAAACAAGTTTAAATAAACCATTTGTGCACTAGTAGTAATCCCACCATGTAACATTGGTAAAAAATATTTCCCTTTCATTTTTCATCGGTGCCTTGTTAAAAAAATTGGCAAACCCTGTTTTCTGTTCCATTCCATATGGGATTTGGATTCCTTGCGATTGAAAAATGATTGTAGGAAAATCCTAACCATAAATAATATTTGTACATATAAAAATTTTAAAACAAAAAACTTATACTCCTCTTTTTGACCGTTTGATGTTAACTACACCTCACTACAGTTATTTTTCAACTGCAGAGAATCTTGATCCTTCCATCTGTTTATATTACAGCATCGTTCTACTCTCCTTATATTTCTATGGTAATGATTAAATATGTTTTTGATTCGTATAACATTTGGTGCAAAATTTGATTTTGGTCATTAAAATTTATTCATTTTTAGGCTCTATATATTTAATAAAAATAGTGTATTTATAGTCTCTCACAAGAGATTAAAAACACATTTTTTTTTTTTAAGGACTAAAAATAAATAAATTTTTCATAAGAACCAAAATTAAATTTTACTTGATGAAAAACATATTTAATTCTTAATCTAAAAATAATTTTAGGTTGGTGCAATAAAAGTTTAGGATGTCAAGTTAAACTCCTCATTAACCACTATATATTTAACCCTCCATTGCATAGTAATAATTGCTTCAAAACATTCCCTTCCACCTTACTCATTTTCCTCTCTCTGTCTCATTTCTCTCTACAAGAAAGAGGAAGAAGATGGGAAATTGCCAAGCCATTGATGCTGCAACACTAGTGATCCAGCACCCAAGTGGGAAATTAGAGAGGTTTTATTCATCCATGAGTGCCAACCAAGTTATGAAAACGAACCCTGGTCACTATGTAGCCCTCATCATCTCTACAACCACATTGTGTCAAACTAAGAAAACTGAAAATTGCCCAAATAAGAGTGACAAAAATACCAATTACCCAGTTCGCCTAACTCGCATCAAGCTTCTCAAGCCCACAGATGCCCTCGTTCTTGGCCAAGTTTATAGGCTCATCACAACTCAAGGTTAGTGGCAACTTACATGCAATTTCCTTTCTGTATTGCCGTTAATTTATTTACTCTTAAAAGTATTTTGCTTTCTTGAGTTTTTTTTTTCCTTTCTTTCAAATTTGATTGAGCCTTTAAGTGCTTCATGGGTTCAGAGGTTATGAAGGGGTTGAGGGAAAAGAAACAAGCAAAGAGGAAGCAAAATGTGCTAGAATCAGCTCACAAGCCAGATTGGGTGAATGAAAAACTGGGGTTGGACATGGAGAAAGCCTCAAGGAGGTCTGAACCAGAGGACAACCAGGTAATTTCAATCAAAACATGGTTCTCTCTCAGTCTCTCTTATTTGAGTTATGATATTTTGATACCAAAATTTGATACCATGAGGAACATCTTAGTTTTGCGTACATTGTGAACTAATGAAATAAGGAGAGAGAAAGAATATACTGATAAACAACCTATACTCAAAACTAAGGTGTCCTCCATGGTGTCAAATTTTGGTGCCAAAATATCATAATTCCTCGTTTTTGGTGTCAAGCAAAACTAATGTTTACATCATTGATCATTATTTCATACATTAATAACATCAATCTTGAAAAAGTAAAAATATATAATTTAAAAGAAAGGTGAGTTCAGACCAAATTTTGATCAAATTCATGATATTTAATAAATTATAAATTATTATCTAAAAATTGTTTTGTCGTGATAAAGTTAGAAAAATCAGACAATTGTAAACTATGATATTGACATCTACACCTTAGTAAGGTTTTCTCTACCACTAAATATATTTAATTTTGTTAGTTGTTTTTATTTTATTTTATATTATTACAGCTTCCTAGTATTTGTTGAATCTTATAGAAAGGGAACTGCTTGAGTGGTGCTTGATGTTGTTTCTCCGGCTATGCCAATGAACTTTTCATCAAGGAACATCATTCTATAAACAGTGAATTTATTATTGGAGTAATTTAAAGGGTTGAGTTTTGGTAACTGATTCATATTTATTTGTTTATACTAGTAAAGGCTGTATAGTTTGATTGGGAACTTCCTACTTCATAATTTTCCTTTTCTTGACCCATTTCCCCTCCAGAATGGTCTGTGACATGTATATCATAAAATTTACATGAAAATAACAAGTATTGAGTTTTAAATTGCAAGGACTTAAACTACTTGATTTCATTGACACCTATTCTATTCTAATCTGTAATTGGTTCTTCTGCCACCTATATTATTCTTAATTCTATTTCTTTTTTCAGGTAAGCAAACCTCAAAGATATGGACCAATGACAACAGCATCAACTAATAATGCTGCTAGTGCCACAGCTAAGACAAGATTTTGGCAACCCTCTTTACAAAGTATCTCAGAGGCTGCCAGCTGATCTATGTTTTCAATCCTACCCACATGTGGTATGAGGGACAGAGGAGCAACTGAGAACTAGAACCCAAAGAAAAAGAAAAAGAAAGCACTCCATGATTGCTTTGACCTGTGGAAATTAAATATAGTACATTCAGCTTCTGGGGAGGCCAGAAACAACATAGAGTGATAGAGATGATAAAGGTCACTTATCCAATATCAGTTAATGTAATTAGTTATGACTCTCTGCTGAAATCAATCTTCATCTTTACAAATTCTCTATTATTCTTGCTGTGATTTTGTTTTTAATGGCTCAGAACGCTGCAAAATTGACATCACACCAGATAAAAAATTTACTAAAGGTTAAAATAGATTAATACCATGAATGATACTTAAAGCAAATAAAAAGAAACAATAGATATATAAAATTGTTAGGTAAATATGAGTAAAAACTATTAAAGTATATTATATGATTTAAACATAAATTTGATAATATTAAAATTATCCTGAACGCATCCACCATTCTATGTATGTAATTTGCACTTGCTATGTGGATCCTATACTTGAATCAAAGTGTGCATATGTTCTTAGAGGAAGATCATAATAAAATTTCTCTATAGTTAAAAAGTGTCAGAAAATAAAATGGAAAACTTGATTGATAATGGATAGATAGTCTAAGAGCACCCGCATTGGTTGAACTTGCGGCGTGCTTATCATGTAAGAATCGATGCTTAAAAGAAAGGGAGCAATGTTGGGGGTGCTTGTTAAGCATCCCAAAAGTAGGGAGTGCTTTTACAAGCACCGGATCTTGTGAATTTTGGGCACTCATTTATCTTTTTTTTTTAAACAAATAGAAATGTAAGGATGTGTGGTTATTGGTGGGATCCATTTAAGAATTTTTTAGAAGTTGTTGGGTTGGAGAAATGAGGTGCTTAAGTTGTAAAAAATAAAAATGAATGATGTATAATGGTGGGACCCATTTAAAAACTCCAAAATGGGGTGCTGGGATGTGAATGTTCTAAGGGTCTGTTTGTGAGTGTGGGAAGGTAGTGAAGGGAAGACTTATAGCTAATATTTTCATTGTATGAAAGTATTATAAAAATCAAACCTGTCTTAAAAAATCTTCCAAAATCGTCCTTCAATTCATTTTTAAGTTCTCCAAATTGGAGGTTTTAGTCTAATGAAGAAAAATAAACCTGCATGTAAGGTGAGTGATTATTTTTCGTTCCTCTTTCCGTTCCTCCTCACTTTCACATCAAATCCCTAACTCCATATCTTTCACCTTCCAACTCCAAAACAGACCGTAAGTGTATAATTCTAGTTAAGGGGGTGTATTAGCGTCTCGAACAAAGTTGAATGTGTGTGTTCACAATCTTTCCCTTTTTAAAACACTTGCAATCAAAGTGCTTGTGTGGGAGTAAACATCGATGACACCCTAGGGATATCTTTTTGTTGTATCAGAAGCAGAAGACTTTTTCTCATGGCCCGTTGCATTATTTGTTCCTTAACTTTATTTCTGTGCATGGCTAGCAAAGCAAAAGTTCCCCTTTATTCTGTCATTTTGCTTTTTAAATTCGTGACTTGATGATATTGTTCCAAGTCACATAAAAATGACCTTTACAAGGTAAAATTTCAGGAAAGAGTAAAAGGAGGCTACTCCAATCTTTGTTCCATGCATGCCACAAGCTTAACGAGTGACACTTACGTATTATTACTCATCATAGATCATAGTCTTTGAGTCCATATTTTAATTATTTGGTCTCCCTATTTTCTTTTTTCTATTTATAACAATATGCAAATAGTCATAAAAATTTTATAACTAACCTCACAGAATTTATTTCTCATTCTTGTATGTAGAGCCAACAAAAACAAAAGTCAACTTAGCAGCACATCATCAAAACTTTATATAGCTTTTCCCAACAACTGGTAAAATAAATGTCAGAGAGCATGAGAGCAATAACAAGACTCATTAAATTAAACTTTACTTCTCAAATTTATGATATTTACAAAATACAACCACACGGATGACTTAATTTACCATTGCTTTAAATGTAATATATGTTCAAATAACTTTCTGCATATTATTCTCATACTCTATTTTTATGTGACATATACCATTTTTAGAATTAAATTGATCATCTAATATTAGCAAGTTCCACTAAAAAAAACGTGATGACATATATTACTTAGCGGTTATGTTAATTATGTCATCACTATATCGTACTCCCTCCGGTCCCTAATATAAGAAACAAATGAGTACTTTTTTGGGGTCTAAAATATAAGAAACATGCATCAATTTTCACACATATTAAATGCTAATTTCCAATATTATCCTTATTTATAATAGGATTTATATTTACGAGATATATCAACTTTCCATATAAGTGAGTTTGTTTCTTATATTAAGGATCGGAGGGAGTAATATATTTCCAGGTTAGAGCCACGTCACCATCATTAATAACATCATTTCCGTTAAGACTTATGACAAAATCATTACATAATACTACATTAGTTAACGACTAGACAATTTTTTTTTTGGTAAGGTTTAACAAGTTGACATTTAAGAGACTAAGAGTATCTCCAATGAGAGTTGTTCAAGGGTTGCTTAACAATAAAATACTATTTTGATGTGTCACATGTGATTTTGGATTATTTAAAATTGGAGAGAGTTGCTTATATAAGCAACTATTCTTTATGGGTTGCTTAACATTTGTGTGTGTCAATATAGGAGAAAGAATGTGGAATGTTGAAGAGAGAGGGAGAAAATTTGTGAGTTAAGCAACTTTTGATAGAAACTCCTGTTGGAGTGAAAACTGAATGAGTTGCTTAAAATTGAGGTGACCCACTTAAAGTGATAAAGTGAGTTGCTTATATGTAGAGCATTGGAGATGTCCTAATAGAAAAAATAGAAGAATAAATTAGAAATGAAAATACGGATTAAGATTTTTTAAGAATGCCTATCATTCCATTAACTTTACTTTAGAATAAGACAATTGCAACCAGCTCACGCCACTGGTGCACTTGCTAGGCATGAAAGTTTGTTTCACTGCACGAGGAGTCCAAGAATGTATCAAACAATACATAGAATTCCTTTTATTCGGCCCACCAAGCTTTACCTTTTTAACTTTTTTGTTCCCAATTGCTTTGTCATTTGTTTAAAAAATCAATAACATAACGCAATTCGTCCTTTCTTTCTTTCTTTCTTTCTTTCTTTCTTTCTTTCTTTTTGTTTGTCTAGTTTTTGCTTCATTTCCCTTCTTCATGATTAACAATAATGGAAGATGCGCATAGTCATATAGATAATCGAGCGAATCAGCGAAACAACTTTTTCTTTTTTTGTTTTAGCTATGAAGAATCTTTCTTTAAAGATATACGCATTTCTAACATAATTCACAATCATACATTTAATATTTGATAACTTAAGTGTCTAGATAACCTTAAACTTTGTTATAACATTGTTAATGGTGGTTTCGAATATGCACCTTCTCAAATAGGGTGCATCTATGCCCCCTTCCATTTTATCTTTAATCATAAGTTATTTTAATTAAAAATTGATTGTACAAAATTTTAAAAATCCAAACTTTAATGAAATTAAAATATTGTCCCATCACATATCTATCACCAGTCACCACTACCATCCTCCCAGGGGCGGAGCCAGAGATTTTATATGAAGGGGGCTACGACCAAATATATGTAAGATGAAATAATAATAATAATAAAAATTAACTAACATATACCAACAAATTATATGAAATGAATATGATATATAATTAGGATTTAATTGCTATATATTGTCAGTGTAAAAAAAAATTACATTGTTAACCTATCAAAAATTGACACATCATTAAAAATATTTGACTCTTATCCTAACTACCTTAAACGTCATCCATACCATAATTTATGATTCGTTGACAATGTAAAAAACTTTACACTAACAATACATACCAATTAAACTCATAACATAATATAAATTACTAAAACATATTTATAGTCAACTTACACACTCTTAGATACTACATTTGCTTCTTAGTTTCTAATAAGAATTTAGTAGATGGTTTGAAATTGGTCCTTTGAAGGGTTGAATTTAGATAGATTTTTTGATATATATATATATATATATATATATATATATATATATATAAGGACTTTGAAAACTTGGGGGAGGCCATGGCAACCATAGGCCTCCCCCTCCCTCCTCCACTGCATCCTCCCATGGCACCACCCACCCCCTTTTCCCCTTCTCCCACCATTGTCCATTGCGAGCCACCAGCATCTTACCTTCACATATTAAATGAGAAATGAAACGAACTGTGTGAATCACCTTTGTAACCTTCAACTTCAAAGTTTCAAACTTTCACCAAAATTAGAAATGCGAACTTTGAAAACCTAGGTTGAGGGGAAAAAAAAGAAAAAATAAGGAAGCATCTTTAAAGAGTTAAAGGTGATTCCAAATGAAGGGTTGACATCGACAACGATGGTGGAGACGATGGAGTCCTGGGTTGCCATCCCTGTTGCTAAACCTTTTAAGTCAAAATATATTGACTTTATTAAAACATGGTATATCGATCGTAATAGAGACCAATTGTTCTACCACCGCCTTTAAACTCAATGAACCTTTTTTTGTGGTTTCCTTCATTGGTCGCTAGATCGATCGCTAACAGTGTCCATTCCCAACGTTGTCGCTAATATCGATTGCTAAATATGCTTTTTCCTGTAATGAGATACTAAGAGATTAATGTGGGAAGAAATGGGCCGAATGAGTTGGGGCCGGAGGAGATCCGCTTAACACCAAATGGGTCATCTCAAATGCACAATAGTAAATCCAATAATAACCCAGGGGAAAAGAGGACAAAATCGGGAAGGGAAGATTTAAACGCAGATGAGGTTAGAGAGGGACCGAACGTGGGAGGGGAGGAAAATATGGTGGACGATAGAGAAAAGAGGAAACCAAGGAGAAGAGTCAAATCGTTGGTGAAGCATTTGCTGCCTCCGGTGGCAATAGGAAGACCAAGGGGAAGACCAAAAAAAGGTGTTTCTAAGACTGGTGTTGGTTTGACTGAAGCTGACGCTGATCGCAGAAGAGCCATAAGGGAAGGAAAGAAACCGATGAATCCAATCACACAGGGTTATAGATCAATTGAGGTTAGTGACCCCATTTCTGATAGCCAAATCCTAAATATGAACAGGGCAATTGTTAGGGCTGAGGCATATAGAGAAGCTAATGAACTATGGGATTTGGGGAAGGAAATTGGTATGGTAACACAGCAAAACAAGGAGAAAATTGTTGACATTTTGGTGGAAATGGAGGAGAGGGACAGGTTGCAATGTTCGGATGAAAGATTGACAGACAAGGATGTGGGTGGCAAAATAGTTTCCTAATGAAGATAGCTTCTTACAACATAAGAGGTTTTGGGGGGGGGGGGGGGGGGGGGGGGTGATAAGCCTCTAGCTTATCTGGTTTTATTGCTAGAAAGGCTAATGTTTTTATGCTATTTGAATGATTTAACCTCGCTAATCACCCAAATTTGGCTTCTTTTGTCCCTAAGCAACATTTTGAGTCTCTTAGAGAGTTTTTATGAATTTTTTTGTTATTTTGAGTCAATAAAGCAATAAAATGCTACTTTTACATTTCAGGTTAAAAGTGAAGCTCAAGGAAGCTAGGAAATTGAAGAAAACAAGCAAAAAGACAAAAATGCTGATTCGCCTCACGAACAAATGCTCGCCTCGCGAGCCAGAAGACCAGAACTGAGCAAGGGCAGTCATCATTCAGCCTCACGACGCGAACGAAGTGCTCGCTTCCCGAGCCAGAATCAGGAGAATTGAAGGCCACTCAGGATCGCCTCGCGAGCAGCTGCTCACTCGAGCATCCAAATTTGAACTGGCGCTAAACTTAAGACTCGCGTCGCGAGCCCCTGCTCGCCCCGCGAGAGCGCGCAGATCCAGCCCATTATAAATAGCTTGTTTTAGGTCAGAATTGAGGAGCCTTGGATAGTTACTAATCCTTGTATCCTTGGAGCTGCGTCTCCCTCTATTTTCAGTAGTTTTCTTCTCTTAGGATGAATTATTTTATTACTTTGATTGTTGATCTCGTCTCCATGAGGAACTAATCCTTATTATAGGGGAACGATGAAGCCACCCTTGATGGCATAACGAATTTCAATGTGATGTATTATTTTCCTTAACCCAATTCTTGTTTCTTAATTATGCATTTATTGTATTAATCAAACGGGCCCTTGGTTAACTTGTCAGTGTGATGAGACTTGGTAGGTAATTCGCTCTTAGGACTTGAATTAGGAACACCAGTTGAATATTGCATTGGTAGTGGGTAGGAGATTGGTGCAACCTTATAGGGAACAAGAACTTAATAGAATCTAACTGTAGGTTATGAGACTTGGTAGGTAATTAATTTACAGTTTAGATATGTCCTTTAGAGCATTGGTAGTGTCTTTAGGAGAAATTGGGGGTCCTGGTTGACAATGAAATTGAACATAGGAAATATAAGATCATAACTTGGGTAGCTTGCATGATTGGATAGGCGGATTCGTGACCTTGGAAGCTTTAATCATCAAATTAATCTCGTTGTTATCGTTAGCGTTTTAGATAATTAGTTTTGATAAATGCTTGTTACTTGATTTTTCTATCTCTTCTCAACCAACTGCGATTGACTTGGTCAAACGATTTGAATTTCCTTTTGAAGATTTGGTTAAATTGGTCTCCCAATCCTTGTGTTCGACCTCAGTATTTCTTACCGTGTTTTTATTACTTGCAAGGAACCGTTACACTTGCCAGATTCGCAACAGAGGATAAAGAAGAAGGCAATCAGGAGCTTGATCAACAAAGAGAATGTAGAGTTCACTTGCATACAGGAAACCAAATTGGAGCTGTGTGACAGTAACTTATGTAGTTCAATTTGGGGTGGGAGGGAGGATATGGATTGGCTTTGTAAAGAATCATCTGGAAGCTCTGGTGGTCTGCTATGTATGTGGAACACCAAACTATTTGCACAAATGGAAAGGTATGTAGTTAGTGGTTTTTTTGGGTATCAAAGGAAGATGGGGTGAGGAGACAGCACCATGCTTCATTTTTTATATCTATTCCCCTTGTGACGCTGCAGGAAAGGAGTTGTGGGAAACATTGAAATAATTAAGGGGCAACAATCTAAACTCAGCCTGGTGCTTGCGGGAGATTTCAACGCGGTAAGAAGTGTCCATGAGCATAGAGAAAATGCAGCACAAATTGCTACACGATAAATGGAGGAGTTTGATGCTTTTATTGATGATATGGGTTTGAATAATCTATCGCTAACAGGGAGAAAGTACAGCTGGCATAGAGCAAATGGAACCTGCATGAGTAGATTGGACAAATTTTTATTATCAAACGAATGGATCGAGAGGTGGCAAGATCAAACTCAGTGGGAACCCAAAAGAATGGTATTCGATCATTGTCCGATTTTGTTGAAATCAGTTAATATCAATTGGGGATCGAAACCTTTCCGAGTTATGAACTGTTGGCTGCAACACAAAGATTGCGAGAGGTTTGTAGAAAACAAATGGGCAGGTTTTCTGGTGGATGGAACAGGATCCTACGTACTAAAAGAAAAATTGAAATTGCTGAAATTGGAGTTAAAAGATAGGAACCAGCAATATTTCGGCAATATTGAGAATCAAATCCAGCAGGCAGTGAATGAAATTAACCTTATGGATGAAAATGGGGAAAATGGGTCTTTCGAAGAGGGAGATGTTTTAAGGAGAAGGCAGCTCTTTGATAATTTCTGGAAATTATCCAAATTGTATGATTCTTTTGCGTTCCAGAGGTCCTGAATCAGATGGTTACAGCTGGGTGATTGTAATTCCTCTTTTTTCATGCATGCATCAACAAGAGGAAGAGGGTGAATGCAATTTTAGGGTTGAGAATACAAGGTTCTTGGGTGGAGGATCTAGAACTAGTGAAGGGTGCAATTTTTAATCATTTTGAGAATTTGTTTAAACAGATAGAGTGGAATCGCCCGACACTAGATGGAGTCAACTTTAACAAAATCTCAGCAGATGATAATATGAGACTAACAGAGATGTTTTCAAGTGAAGAGGTTAAGAGAGCGGTGTGGGATTATGAAGGAAACAAGAGTCCGGGACCCGATGGCTACAACTTCACTATCTTAAAGAAGTTTTGGTATGTGGTAAGTAAGGATTTTTGTAAGATGGTGACCCATTTCCATAGCAGCGAGAGGATAGTAAGGGGGGGGGGATGCATCCTTCGTGGTACTTATACCCAAGAGGGACAATCCGGTTGGCCTTGGTGACTATAGACCAATATCTTTGGTAGGATGCATGTACAAGGTTTTGGCGAAAATGCTAGCAGAGAGAATGAATAAAATCTTGAAGTCAGTAATCTCAACCAATCAATCGACCTTCCTGAAAGGTAGGAACATCCTAGATGGTGTGATTGTCATTAATGAAATCACAGACTCTGCAAAGAAAGGGGGCAAACTGTGTATGATCTTTAAAGTAGACTTCGAGAAGGCATACAACTCGATTAGTTGGGAGTTTCTCGACTACATGTTCGTGAGGTTGGATTTTAATGCAAAAGTGGAGAGCCTAGATCAGATCTTGACTTCAATCTTCTTCGGTCAGAGTGTTCGTTAACGGAAGCCCCACGAAGGAGCTCATAATGTCAAAGTGCATTCGGCAGGGTGACCCATTGGCACTGTTTCTTATCCCCATAGTGGCAGAAGGTTTGAATGTTTAATCCGTAGTGCAGTTCAGAAAAACATTTATAAAGAATATGTAGTGTCTGGAAATGGCTAAGAAGTTGGAGTCTCACACATACAATATGCAGACGATACAATTTTGGTGGGAGAGATGAATGTGTCTCATGTTCGGGCAATAAAATGTATCATGAGATGCTTTGAATTAATTGCTGGTCTGAAAGTTAATTTCCACAAGAGTGCATTGTTCGGAATCAAACCAAGTATTGGTTTTTTGGAGGTTGCAGCAACCACCCTCAATTGTAGGATATGTGACTTACCATTCAGATTCCTTGGCATTCCGGTGGGGACTAATCCGAGACAATCATCTACATGGGTACCTCTAATTGATTCACTGAAGAAAAGGTTGAGTGGGTGGAGAAACAAATATCTTTCTTTTGGTGGAAGAGTGGTGCTCATCAACGCAGTGCTCTCAAGCCTTCCGGTCTACATCCTTTCTTTTTACAAGGCACCCAAAAAGGTCTGACTTATGGCAGGGCTTCAAATAAGGCTTGGAGATTGATTTGGTTTGCTATCATATGGTCTATTTGGCTACATAGGAATGAGTTGATTTTCAAACAAGGAAATTTGGATTCTGACAAGGTAATAGATCTAATCAAAATTAGAATCTGGTCTTGGTGCAATGGTTTGGTGAAAAAGAGTTGTTTTTCTTTCAATGATTGCTGCATTAACCCTATTATATGTCTAAGTTCGATCCGGTAAGAGATGAACAATTGGTTTGGAGAACACTAGGAATGCATATCAATGCTTCAGCTCTATGGTTTTTGGCTGGTTCGAACACGGGGTGCAAAATCAGTATGGGAAGGAAGCTTAAACAATTTGGGAAGAGATCATTTGGTGTTTCAGTTTTGGTCGCTGTTTTGGAAAATGATATTGCGGCTGTTTGTGTACAGGGGGGCACCAATTCGCAGAAGTTGGTCTGATGACTTCCAAGAAATGAATCATACATGGAGGTTATTTGGAAAAGGTGAAGTTATTTTGCTGATGTTTTTTACTTTGCATTGACCGCCGTTTGAATTTGGGACAAGTTAATGTGAAGCATATTTTGTTATAGGTCATAGCTTTAGGCGTGTCACCTGGTGGGTTTTTTTTGGGACTAATGGGTGCATTGCTCAGTGTTATTTGGGAGTAGGAAATTAGTTAATTCTCAACCTTTTTGCTGGTGTATTATGCTATTGGTTAAGGATTTACCTTATGTTCCACCTCATTTGTATTTGCTACTTTGACACTTTGATATCATATATACGGGATTGAGTACCCCTTATACTCTATTCAATATACCTCTTGCTTATCGAAGAAAAAAAAAAAGAGATTATTTATGATACTCTAAAATATTCTAAGATATAAAAAATATAATATGAGTTATTTTTAGATATTTTAACCTACCCCTCAAGCTAAAGCTTCTTGTCACAAGAAAGGTACAAAAACATATACTAAAAATATTCTAAAAGACAACTTCGAGATGTTGAAAAGCACAACGAAAGGGCACGCAATGGAATAATGGGTAAAATGTATTTGGAATGCAACTAAATTGCATTCTGAATAGAGCCTAACTGCATGAAGTTAAGTTGGAATGCAACCAAACTTTCAATTTGAAGTGTAGCCAATATTTCAGACCAAAAAATGGAGCTAATCTTTTAAGTTGAAAAGAGATGTTGAGAGGCTAGCCCAGGCAAAGCTGATTGGATTTTGAACGATGGTGCCTACGGGAGATGCATGCAGCATGAAGCATCCCCATATAAAAAAATATATAAAAGGGAGTCTGGGAGGAAAAGAAGAGAATAACAATAAAATTAGATGAGGTTTGAAAATGGTGAGTAATTCCAAGGAATTCCATTAACTCTACATAAGGAGAAGGAGAAACTCTCCTCTAGGTGGATATAATACCATATTGAAGAATTATGCTTAAGGCGAATAAGGAAAAGAGTGTTGATTATAAACTAATAATATTGTTGAAGGATGTAAATGATTGATATGATGTGATGTGATACAAAAGACAAATTCAATAGTATTATTTATACCGATTGTAGACTCCTAATCCTAATTAAATCAAGAAAAAAAATTAAGGAAATAAATCCAAAAGATCATTTAGAATATTGTAAAGTATTTGTAATACAGAAAAAGATGTTATGAGATATTTTTCATATATTCTTACGTACATATTTTCTATGAAGTGTATTTGGTACGAATAAGAGTAAATAAATATTCTAGGTTCCCAAGAGATGATAATCTTTGTTGAAAGTAAATTCAACAAGGTTGGTTAGACTGAAAGTATGAAAGGACCCAAATTGATCAATCATTACAAGAGAGCCGATTGTTGGAAATTTAAACTTGATGCATTCACTTAAGCAGTATTCATGCATTATTATTTTTATGCATTTTTCGGTTTATAACATCTTCCTATACATTTATCTTTACATTCAAGAAGTTATAATTTTAGAGCTTCAATGCATGTGCTTAATTAAAAGCTCGTTTAGATAACATAACTTACAACTTATTAGAGCTTCTCTACTACCATAGGTTTTTTTATGTTAAAAACATACTCAGTAAGCTTAAATAAGTAACTTATTAACCCTCCAAAGGTTATTTTTAGCTTATCTAATGAAGTCAATTTTTTTAGCTTCTTGAAAAGTGGCTCATGCAAGTAGTTGTTTCACACATTTATAGGCCAAATTTAGATTTTAAAAGTACTTCTTCAAATATGTATCCAAACACTAAATAACTTAATTTAAAAGAAGCTTATGAAATAATTTTTTTTACATAAGGTCTTATTGTATAAAAGTTTAAATAAGTTGTTTACCCACATAGGGCCTAACTACTTCAAAAAAGTTGAGTTTGTCGGTTCACAGAAAGCATTAAATCAGCTGAGGCACAATCTTTTAATTACTGTATGTTAATACTTCAATCAGTCCATGACAATTTAATGAACATGGTTAATCCTAATTTTTCCTAGATATCCATTAAAGTCAAAATTATGAAGAAATTCATTCTACACATACAAGTACTGAAATTTTCAACAGTGAAAACCATAATCCAGAAGGACATTTACTGAGTTGATCAGATTTGATTAGTGATGAAAAATACAGACTTCATAATGTGAGAATGTAAAGTCACCTTTGTTTGTTTGAAAGGGTCAATACCACAAAGCTTTTACTAAATAAAAAGGCGGTGAAATAGTTGCCGTAGGAAGTCTATGAAAGAGAATAAGTTCTTTGTATTATTCATCCCATCTTCAGAGAGAGAAATCCACAGAGAGAAAACATTGTTTCTCCTGTAAGATTATGTATTCTCCTATATTACAAGAATGAGTGTTATGTTCTCTTCTTGTATTTAGAGAGAGGTTATAATAATATTCCATTTAGAGAAAGTTTCTCATCTTTATTTTAGCTGCGTAATATTATTACGTTACTCTGATACCTAACAGTGGTATCAGAGCCATTGGTTCGGTCACTACTCCGCTGCAGTTATTGTTCACGGTTACTATTTACACGTGTGGTTGTATACTTTTACAGTGATTGTTAACATATATTGGATTTGTTCTAGTGTGCTATAATACATACAATACTGTTCACGTATACGGTACTATTCACGGTGAAATTGTGTAAGTCGGTTCATTGAAAAAAAAAATATTTGGTGTAAAACCATGGCAGCAAAATTTGAGATTGAGAAATTCAATGGGAGTAATTTCTCCCTATGGAAATTGAAGATAAGGGCGGTTCTGAGGAAGGATAATTGCCTAGACGCAATTGACGGCAGACCCTCAGATATCACCGATCAAAAATGGAAAGAAATGGATGATAATGCTGTAGCCAATTTGCACCTAGCAATGGCAGACTCGGTATTGTCAAGTGTTGCAGAAAAGAAGACTGCAAAGGAGATATGAGATACTCTTATTAAACTGTACGAGGTCAAGTCTCTTCACACCAGAATATTCTTAAAGAGGAAGCTTTACACTCTTCGACTGAGTCAATCCATGTCGGTGACGAATCACATCAAAACTCTAAATACGTTATTTGCTCAGCTCACAGCATCAAATTTCATAATAGGAGAAAATGAACGTGCAGAACTTCTACTTCAGAGTTTACCAGATTCGTATGATCAACTCATCATCAACATCACAAATAACAATGTTGTTGACTCTCTTCACTTTGATGATGTTGCCGGTGCTATTCTTGAAGAAGAATCAAGGCGCATGAATAAGGAAGAAACATCAGAAAGTTTGAAGCAAGTAGAGGCATTAACGATGACGAGAGGCAAATCAACAGAACGTGGCTCCAGTGGGAGTCAAAATCATGGTAGATCAAAATCTCGAAGAAGGAAGAATCTCAAATGTTACAATTGTGGCATGAGAGGGCACTTGAAGAAGGAGTGTTGGCATAATAAGAAGAGTGGAGAAAAGAATTACCAAGCAACAGCCTCTCAAGGATGTGTTGCAAGTACCTCAGATGAAGGAGAAATATTATATAGCGAAGCAGCAAGCAATTCTAAAGGCGGAAAACAACTCAATGATGTCTGGATAATGGATTCAGGAGCGACATGGCACATGACTCCATATCGCGATTGGTTTTGCACTTATGAGCCTATCTCAGAAGGATCTGTGTTCATGGGAAATGATCATGCCTTAGAAATTGCTGGAGTCGGTACTGTCAGATTAAAGATGCATGATGGTACTGTTCGCAAAATACAAGGGGTACGACATGTAAAAGGATTGAAGAAGAACTTATTGTCCACTGGGCAATTGGATGACCTCGGGTGTAAGGTCCATATTGAGGTGGGATCTTAAAAGTAGTGAAAGGAAATCTTGTAGTAATGAAAGCAAAGAAGATCACAAGCAATCTATACATGCTTTTGGGAGATACGTTACAAGTAGCAGATGCATCGGTTGCAACAGCGAGCCAAGAAGAAACATCAATGATGTGGCATCGCAAACTAGGCCATATGTCAGAACGTGGCTTGAAAGTTCTTGCGGAACGAAATCTCCTACCTGGACTCAAGACGGTAAATTTACCCTTCTGTGAGCATTGTGTGATAAGTAAGCAGCATAGATTGAAGTTTGATAGAGTAACTACTAAAAGCAAACACATATTGGACTTGATCCATTCTGATGTGTGGGAATCACCGGAATTATCTATGGGAGGAGCAAAATATTTTGTGTCATTCATTGATGATTATTCCAGAAGATTATGGGTGTACCCAATCAAGAAGAAGTCGGATGTGTTTCCAGTGTTCAAGGAATTCAAGGCACAAGTGGAGCTTGAAACTGGTAAAAGAATAAAATGCTTGAGGACAGACAATGGAGGAGAATATGTAGATGACAACTTTCTAGCATTTTGCAAGCAAGAAGGTGTTGTAAGACAATTCACAGTTTCACATACACCTCAGCAGAATGGTGTAGCAGAGCGGACGAATAGAACTATCCTAGAGAGAACAAGGGCCATGTTAAGAACAGCGGGAGTGGCCAAATCTTTCTGGGCAGAAGCAGTCAAAACCGCTTGTTATGTAATAAATCGATCGCCATCAACGGCGATTGGTTTGAAGACACCAATGGAGATGTGGAAAGGAAAACCAGGTGATTATTCTTCTCTGCATGTGTTTGGATGTCCTGTGTATGTGATGTACAACTCCCAAGAAAGAACAAAGCTGGATCCAAAATCCAGGAAAAGTATATTTTTGGGGTATGCTGACAATGTTAAGGGGTATTGCCTGTGGGATCCCATTGCCCGCAAGGTTGTTGTTAGCAGGGATGTAGTCTTTGTAGAAAATGAATTGCAAAGTGAGCAGAAAAATGATAGCACTACCAAAGAAACTAATGCAATTGAGATAAAAAGAAAATCTAAAGAAGAGGATTCTTCTGAAGCAGAAATAGTGCACGAGGAACGAGTACTAGATGAGGTCGATAATATAGAAATTCGATGATCATCACGTCAGATTAGAACACCATCATGGCACTCAGACTATGTAATGACAAGCCACGATGCATATTGTCTTCTAACAGAAGAAGGGGAGCCATCAACCTTTCAGGAGGCTGTAAGCAGCTCAGATGCTTCTCTGTGGATGGCAGTAATGCATGAAGAAATGGAAGCCTTACATAGAAACCAAACATGGGAACTTGTTGAACTTCCAAAGGGTCGGAAAGCCATCGGGAACAAATGGGTATACAAGATCAAACAAGATGGTAATGATCAAGTAGAACGGTATCGTACAAGACTGGTGGTCAAAGGATATGCTCAGAAAGAAGGTATTGATTTCAATGAGATATTCTCTCTAGTTGTTAGACTCACTACTATCAGAGAAGTTCTGGCTATGTTTGCTGCATTTGATTTACATCTTGAACAGTTAGATGTAAAAACTGCTTTTCTTCATAGAGAGCTTGAAGAAGAAATATATATGCTCCAACCAGAAGGCTTCGAAGAACAAGGAAAAGAAAACTTGGTTTGTAGGTTGACCAAATCTCTATACGGTCTAAAGCAGGCGCCGAGATGTTGGTACAAGAGATTTGATTTCTTCATTATTAGCCTTAGATACAACAGGTTGAGTGCAGACCGTTGTACGTACTACAAGAGGTTTGGTAATAATGACTTTATCATTTTGCTGTTGTATATGGATGACATGTTAGTGGTAGGCCCCAACAAAGATTTAGTCCAAGAATTGAAGGCACAATTGGCCAGGGAGTTCGATATGAAGGACTTGGGACCAGCAAACAAGATTTTAGGGATGCAAATTCACCGAGACAAAAAAGATAGGAAGATTTGGCTTTCTCAAAAGAATTATCTAAGGAAAGTCTTGCGGCGCTTCAACATGCAAGATTGTAAGCCAATATCTACCCCACTTCCTGTCAACTATAAAATATCCTCAGGTATGAGTCCTAGCAGTGAAGTAGAGAGGATGGAAATGTCTCGAGTACCGTATGCATCAGCGGTGGGAAGCCTTATGTATGCCATGATATGTACAAGACCAGACATTGCGCAAGCAGTGGGAGCGGTTAGTTGATTTATGGCAGATCCTGGTAAAGAGCATTGGGATGCTGTTAAGAGGATCCTGAGATATATTAAAGGAACCTCGAGTGTCGCATTATGTTTTGGAGGATCAGAATTCGTTGTCAGGGGTTATGTTGATTCAGATTTTGCAGGTGATCTTGACAAAAGAAAATCTACTACTGGCTATGTGTTCACACTTGCAGGAGGAGCAGTAAGCTGGTTATCCAAATTACAGGCTGTTGTAGCTCTATCTATTACAGAAGCTGAATATATGGCAGCTACGCAAGCTTGCAAGGAAGCTACTTGGATACAAAGGTTAATGGAAGAACTCGGGCACAAGCAACAACAAATTGTTGTGTATTGTGACAGTCAGAGTGCCTTGCACATTGCAAGGAATCCAGCCTTTCATTCCAGGACAAAACACATAGGTGTTCAATATCACTTTGTTAGAGAAGTGGTAGAGGAAGGGAGTGTGGATATGCAAAAAATTCACACCAAAGACAACCTAGCAGATGTTATGATGAAGCCAATCAATGCTGACAAGTTTACATGGTGTCGATCCTCCTATGGCCTTTCACAAACGTGAGCAATAAGAAGTTGGCATGATATAAAGCTCACAAAAGTGACTTTAAGTGGGAGATTGTGAGAATGTAAAGTCACCTTTGTTTGTTTGAAAGGGTCAATACCACAAAGCTTTTACTAAATAAAAAGGCGGTGAAATAGTTGCCGTAGGAAGTCTATGAAAGAGAATAAGTTTCTCTTAAACCAACAAATAGAATAGTAACAAGACATGTATAAATAGAGGTAAGTTCTTTGTATTATTCATCCCATCTTTAGAGAGAGAAATCCACAGAGAGAAAACATTGTTTCTCCTGTAAGGTTATGTATTCTCCTATATTACAAGAATGAGTGTTATGTTCTCTTCTTGTATTTAGAGAGAGGTTATAATAATATTCCATTTAGAGAAAGTTTCTCATCTTTATTTTAGCTGCATAATATTATTACGTTACTCTGGTACCTAACACATAAAGCTTCAAAGCAGAATGCAGATGGGCTTGCCATATGATTTATTGGAAAAATAAGCCAAACTATCTGCTTATTACTTCTTAATTATCGACCTCAAAAACATGTCTTAGAAAAATCATGACATAAATGGTAAACAAAGCAAAATGTAGATAGAAACAATGGCATTTGATTCCTGAAAAGGAGTCATCATCTGGAGTTGTATAGTATTACTCAGTTGTTGTGTTCTCAGTCACCCCTTCACCATTTTCTTGCTTGTCAAGCTGGCTGAAGTTACCTTTCTGCTTGAAGAGCTGAGTATGGTGGTGCCTACAATAAAGACGATGTTCATGTGCCACATAATTTGAGGGACTAATTACACAGCCTCCACTGGTGCACTTGAAACAAGCCTTATGGTAAGATGTTCCATCAACTGCTACCTGAGAGAGAACAATGGACAGTGCTATCAGCCAAATGGAGGTTGTTGGACTCCTATGACATGAATATAAGACATGGTATGATGTAAAACACTAATGTTGTTTCAAAACTAAATTAAATAAGTCCTAGTATAAAAATAGCTCTCTCATTGTCTGCTTCTTCCTCTTCTCTATATGGAACCAATTCACCCACATAATAAAAAAACAAAGGCATGAATTGAGACTAAGTTGTTCTGCCTCCTCCTTCTCCACAACAAAGAAAATTAGGGGTTGACATTACTGATGAATATCCAGAAACTAAATGGAGTTACTCTTTTAGTCTTTACTAATTTTTCCCGATTTAAAAATGGTGCCTCAATCGCAAATCTGAAGAACGTTAATTTTGTATTTTTTTCATTTATCTTGAGCGAAAGTTAAGGTCTAATCAAGTTCTTTCAGCTGCTAGACTTATATCTTAAAGAGACCATATTCCGCATCTATGGGCTAGCAATCAAATGATTGTTAAGAGGCAAACTAAGTAAAGATGTCTATGTTGAGTGATGCTGAGCAAAGAAATTACATTATTTTCTTCACATGTATAAAGGTCTAAATTTAATGAAAGCCAGAACTTGAATTGAGAGATTCTCAGACTTCTTGGTTTGCTCTATAATAATAATGTAGAAATAGGAAGACTTCAACAACAAAGATCACTTTCACTAGATATGAAGAAAATTTTAATAAAAATAGTTACCGCTAAATACCTTTTCAATAGGGTACACTGTTTTCTTGCAAGCAACACACTTTTCCTGAGTCCCAGCAAACAAACTTGAAACCTTGCTATTGGTTTGAATCTGAAGAATTCCAGAGAGAGACAAAACTTACTATATGGGAGCAGGAAATGAAACAGAAAGGTATAAAACCTTCATTTAAAAGCACTAATAAAAATCCTAAGGAGAAAGGATATTTTGTATACTAAGAAGGTTTAAAAACCTGATTAGTAGATCTTTCATGTCTAGCAGTTCTTGGAATATCTACAAGCAATAAATATAAAAGTTAAGAGGAAACAGGAAAAAGGGAAAAAAAACTAGGAAAATAATATATGAACTTAAAAGTGTTTTATTTTAGAAACAACTAAATAACAGCAATTCACCTTCAAAACTTTTGTCCAAACTGCCAGTCTTCTTAAAGAGTTGATCAAAATGAGGCTTACAGTATAAAACGCCCTCAAAGGAACAATAACTACTCAACTGCAGGGATGCAAGAGGAAAATAGGATTAAGGATATATACATCACAAAATCTTTCACTATTTCAAGGTTGAAGCTTCTGTGAAAGTTAACCAGAAAGTTGCCAGAGAGTCCCAAACTTACATCCAAAGGTCCAATTTCATGTGACTCTCTTAAGGATTCTGTTTCCTTTTTAATCCAAAATAAATAATTGATAAGACAACAGTTAAATTGATATCTTCCCCTCTAACTTCTAATAACTATCTTCATTTCTAGCCTATCTCCCGTAAGCCTGTCCATAGTTTTACCACTAAACTGCTCATTTTAATTAACAATCCAATTCAAGTTATGCACAAAACTATGATCATTAGCCCAAAGTGGAAACAGAACAATTTATTAGTAGGTTATCCTTATCAAATTTCGTAATTAAAATCTCACCATACACTGAAGCATGCAAATCATCATTAATCCAAAACAAAGAAGCAAGTGAATCAGCTAAACTGGACACAAAATTGATAAAATGAAGATGTGGTTTTCAGAGTAAAACATGTAGGGATGAAAGCCAAATGCATCATATCATATCAAACACATACAATTATACATAGAACATTTAGTTGAAAAGCATTGAAGAAGAAAAAAGATGTCATCTCACCTTGAGGGTACCCTTGCAGTGGTGACATCTGAAGCAGGACTTGTGATAGACCTTGTTGTCAGCAGTGAGCTGGTCCACCAAGTATACTGTCTTCTCACATGCTTTGCACTTCTGGGTAGTGCCTGCAAATGATGCCATCTCAAATTGAAGATTACAAAAGTCTAATTTGAATATGAGGAGAAGAATAAGACCCTTTCTTGCTAGTTGCTACAAGTACCACTAATAGTTTTTTTTTTTTTTAAAAAAAAAAAAGGGAATTCTGTGTTGTGTAATTTTACAGCTCAGACTCAGACAAAGTCAGAGGAGCAGCTTACAAATTGCTGATCATGGTCATGGGTCTACCTAATTTTTAACTTATTAGAAATTAGAAATTAAAAAATATATAATAAAATAAAATTTTATTAGTAGCAATCATAATCATAATGGAGCTTCTTGGTGGCGACTATAGGCTGCTTAATCATAAATGACGCAAGTACCGCCAGTGAGTCAGTGACATTGCCGACAGGTTTCAAACATTCCGTGGGTAAGCAGTGACCATATCATCTTTCCTGATGACACATAAATCACAAATTTGAGATTTTCTTTTAGATTTCTAGGCAGATTCGAACATATCGCGATTTTCACGAGAGTTGTCAAGGTCTTTTACCACACTGTGGGGACTTGTCTAGTGATATATACGGTTAAAGTAATTTATTTAATCCTTATGGGTGAAAAAGATTTTGAAAATGATTTGATTTTTATACGTTTAATTATTTTTAAGTCGATTATTGTTATAATGTTGTATATAATATATTTGAATACCAAGTGAGGTTGGCGTGAGTGGTTAAAGGCCTCTCGTTCCTTAACTAAGATCTCGAATTCGAGCCTTCGGTATGGAAAAAACCTCAGCTGGGAGGGATGCCACCTATTGAGGTGCCGAACAAACTCCGACGGGAGATTAGTCCCCATCTCAGGTTGGCGGTGGGATACTCCTCGAAGTAGATCGAAAAAATATAATATATTTGAATTAAATTATACTTATAAAATTGAAAATAATAATCACGAGTAAGGACTAAGCTGAAAATTAATATTACATATAGGGACGAAATTTTCGTACTTGTCACAATTATTTTAAATTTAGTTAATATACTTTAACTTCAATAAGTGATGTTATAACACCAATAAATGATGGGAGCAAATTAAAAATAGTTGTACATATAGGAACTGTTTCAAAATTTTTCCCGTATAAGAATCAAATTCAAAATCAGTATCACGTATAGGGACTAAAAGATTAGTTTAACAAGTTGTAATAGAATTTGTAACCGGTACAAATAATAGGGTTTAATTTGTTTGTAGGTTTTATAGCGGTTTGGAGAAATTTAATGAGATTAATTTTGATATAGTTTTGTTTTTTAAGTTTTTTGTACTATCAACCAATTACAAATCATTCTATGTGTGACTTTTAAAATAATCATGATAAGAGTCGAACATTTTTTGTTAAAGTAATATTTTGGTCCCCATACTAGACACGAATTCTCGATTTGGTCCTTATACATAAAAAATTATTAAAATGATCTCTATATGTACAAAAAGTACCTGTTTGGTCCCTATCGCTACACCATGTTAAGGATTGATTTAATAATTTTTTGCTTCATCTAGGGGCCGAGCGGGTAATATATAGGGACCAAACTGTTAATTTTTGTACGTATAGGGACCATTTTAATAATTTTTTTATGTATAGGGACCAAATCGAGAATTCGTGTCAAGTATAGGGAACAATCAACATTTTTTATGATATGGAAATTTAATAACAATAGGATGGAGAAGCCACAAACAAGAGAACTTGTGATTTGCCATATATGAGGTGCGAACAAGAAAAGAAGAAAGCAAAAAGCATAGCTTCGAACAAGAAGAGAGCAAGGTGAAACAAAAAAAGAGCTTCGAAAAAAGAAGGAAGAAGTGATGCTGACTTGTTGTGTCGAGATGGAGAAGGAAGAAGCGTTAAGAAAAATTGGCAGAGAAAGGTGGGGTTGCTGTCTGAACCTGAGCAAACCGATTGTTAATTTGGTGAAGTGGGTGGGTTCGGTCGGGTTGGCAGGTAAAAAAAAAGTTAAGAATGAATATGATCGAGCGGGTTCGGTTCGGCATAATTCAACCCATCGATAACCAAACCTAACCAAACATAGTTAAAAAAATTTCTATTTGTCTTCACCACACCAGCTCCCTCACAGCCTCACATCCTCAACCCTTGGTTGCAGATTCAATAGATTCAATGCAACATCTATTTATGTCCATCAGTCATCATCAACAAATTCAATATCTCTCTAAATCTATTATTTCAACGTTGTTCATCGTCAACAGATTCAACACAAGCTACCTCTCCATTCAGATCTGAAGCTAGCGAAGGAGGAAGAAACGAAGTAGCAAAGCAGCGAAGCTCCACCGATCATTGTGTGTCGCGAACTTCGCCTAGTGTCTGCAGTTGCAGTCGATCGTCGCAAGTTCCACCTAAAACCTTGCACTCGACCGTCCCGAGCTTCGCCTAGTGCCTTTCAGTAGACCTTCGCGAGCTCCACCTAGCGCCATGCAGTCGACTATCGGGAGCCCCGTGTTGCACCACTGTACGTTGTCGCCTTCCTATTACAACCGATCACTATGCGTCACGAACTCCGCTCTGCACCCAACCTTCCTCTGCCCTTCCATTCACGGTTCATGAATGCTAGATCTCTGATAGAAGAGAGATAAGGGCTTAAGAGAAAAGAACTCTTTAGATTCCAGATCCATAAGGCAGAAGCCAGATTTACCATTCTACTTTTTCTCATTTAACCTTTTGGGTTGGTCCAACGAGCCACCCGCTAAACAAAATGGGCGGAAACGGTCCTTGTTTTTCTCTTATCATTTTGTCACGGGTTAGGGTATTATAGGCAATGAATTACAACATAGAATTTGAATTCAATTTCGTAGAATTGGCAGTGGTGCTGGTGCCAACGGTAGCAGTGCTCGCGGTAGTGGTGGAGGTGGCAACAATAGTAATGGTAATGGCAGCAATAGCAGTGGCTGGGTGGTGATGGTGATATAGGTGGCGACTACGATGACGACGATGATGATGTTAGTGGTGGTGGAGGTGATGTGGTGTTGTGTTATTTTACTTGTGTTATCCCTCAGTGTGCATGTGCACCAAATGCACACCTAGTTGTGTGGAATTGGAATTATTAGAATATTGGTTAACAATTAGAAATGACTTAACCTAGTTATTTTGTAATTCCATGAAATTTCAAATGGAATTATGATTCTAATTCTAAAAGTAAAGGTATCTGAGCATTATGATGAACAAAGAAAAGGAAAAGGGCAAGGAGGAACTATCTAAAATAATACTTTTCTGATTAACTTGGTGAATTACAAGAGTGACTCATATAATATATACAGAGTCCAGGATTAGAGAGAAAGTGCTAAAGCATCCTAACTGATTCAGTTATGCTAAGGCTGAAAGCTAATCAATCTAACAGCTATCTAATTGATACAATAACAGAATACATAACTAACTACTGATATTTAGCTTGTATCTTTACAAAAAGGCTTCCAAACATAAAAATTAGAATTCCATCCCATCTCCAATTTCAAGCCCAATTCCATATGCCAAATGGGCACTAAGTGTTTTTGTGAATTCTCGTCCTTGATTTCAAAAGTCAAACTTCATAGTCAAATTTAATGGATTTAACTATAATACATTTCAATATAAATTTTTTTTTACACTGTCAATTAATCATATATTGTGACAATATTAAAAATGTTTGATTTTTATTATAACTACCTTAAAAGTCATATATGGGGTGATGTGTGATTGATCTGGGGAATAAAAGGCCCTAATTACGGTGGTTCATCGGAAAAAAAAATTAAACTCTTAATTTTTTTTGGTTCCCTTAGGTATCCTTTGCGCGCAACTGCAGAGACTGATACCTTGGGCCGAGTAGGACCACAAGGACGATAAAGCTCTTCCTCAAGAATTTTAATTTTTTTTACATTCTCAGGGTTAGGATTCGAACTCAAGACCACTGGTTAAGCTGGAATATACTTGTGTCATCTCATCCAAGCGCTCTTGGGTAATTAAACTTTTAATTTATTTTCACATTTCATACACATTTTATTTTGTGACATACTTCACTAACCTTTGGTTGACAATAAAATCCTTGGTACTTTTTAATAGCTCTAGTCTTGTGCACCTCACATTCACCCTTTGAGACACTATCCCCTATCTCAATGACTCAATCCTTATTTCGTGCTTTTTCGAGGGAAAGGACTTAAAGCTAAGTCAGGTCATTAACTAAGCCACTGATTTTAGTCCCCAAATATGATAATCACTCTTAGAAGCAGGGAAAGATTCACCTTATGTGGTGTGTGGGCAATTGCCCCCACAAGGGGAATTGTTTTGAAATTGATATGTCTAATAATTTTTATTTTGAGCCCATACAAATTTAGATGTTGCCCCTCACATGTCAAATCATCATTTATCTTTTGGTGAGATGAAAAATTAGTTTAGTAATCTTTGGTTTTTTGCTTAATAAGTTGCTTCACATTTCTCACTTGGGGTTGTAGGTTTCCCATTGAAACCAACCATGCTATATTTTGTATATTTATATCATTTGTTATCATTTATTTATATTTCTAATATTTTTCCTCTAATAATTTTTTTTTTTGGCTAAAATACCCTTTTGGTCCCTTAACTTATTTTAGTTTCAATTTGGTACCTTAACTTCTAAAAGTCTCAATTTGGTTAGTTAATTTGTCTCTGTCAACACAAGTTAGTCCTCTCCATGAATGAAGTCAATTACGGTGTTAAGTTTCAGTCCCTTATGTTTCAAATGAATCTCAAATTGATCCTTTAAATTATTAACAAGTTTCTAACTGGTCATTTAATTTTTGTTATTAAACTCAAAAAGTTAACACCATTATTGACTCATTGACGAAGAGGACTAAATTGTTTCATTAGAAGAAAATATTATAAATATAAATAAATAAATGATAAAAGATGATATAAAATTTATTTTTGGTCCCTTAACTTATTTTTTAGTTTTAAGCTGGTTCCTTAACTTTTAAAAGTTTTAATTTGGTCTCTCTATTATATTTACACACTATTTGTTGTCCCCGCTAACAAGAAATTTTCTGGATCTTTCACTGCTTAGATGTGATGACCCATAGTTTGTGTTTGATTTGAATTTTATCAAGTACTTTTGTGGCATTATTTCTGAATGTGCATTTTTGTCTTTTTATTATATGGTCCCTATAATACAGAATCGTCTCTTTTTCTATTGTTCTAGGGTTGAAATTAGGGAATGTAGGGTTAAAGTAGTGTCTTGTTGTTCCCGTTTGAATGTGTTTGCAAGTATGCAAGACTTGTGCATTTTTTTTGGGTATACAAAGGGACAAAAGCCCAAAACAATTACAAGGAAGAAATAACACGGGGTACTGCAGCCCCAGAAACATCAATAAGCAACAAAGAAGCTAAACCACTACGGGGAGAATCAAGGGTGTGAAGGCAAAGATCCATAAACAAACTCTGATTGGCTAGCCAATCTGCTTAGGCAATGCCTTCCCAGTGTGAACGCGAGAACTCTATTATCCAGTCGTTCTGTAGAAACCTTCAAATTATGTCAATAAGCCTATTGTTTGGACTCGAACTGATCTTCAGTAAGGAAATTATGGAAGCAGAATAAGATTCAACTACCACCTTCCTCAAACCTAAGCTCCAAAGTCCAAACCTTTGAAGATTCCTTGGAACTCTGCTGTAAAAGCTGAGCATATGCCAATATGATGCATAAATCCACCAATCCACTTTCATGTCCCATCGCGAATGATACCTCCACAGCCAGCTACCCTGGGATTACCTTTAGAGGTTCCGTCGAAGTTCAACTTGTACCAACATGGTGCTGGAAATGACCTTTTGATGAAGACCTCTTCTTGCATTACTCCAATTAGGGCACTTGTATAACATTCCAGGATTTCTTTCCAACCAAGAAGTCCTCAGTGTTGCTAATTCTCCACCATAGCAATATCTACCTTCAATTAGACCAAACCCAGGATTTGAGGAGGTAACTAATTGGAATTTGGAAAGGCAAACCCATAGGCATTCACCCAAGAATTGGAAATTATGACAACAGAGATTTAGAGAAAGGCAGTAGCAAACATAAAATTCCAGCCTCACGACTACTGGGTTCTAGCCTCCTAGGCATTAAAATGATGAAACCGCCGGGTTCCTATTCCCATTATTAATATGATTATTATGATAATTGTAGATTTATCTCCTAAAAAATAGTATAAAATTATAAACTATAAAGTAAAAAATTAAGAATTTATTCACAAGATTTGATAAAGTGTATTAAAATCTCAACCCACTAAATAATTCAAAGCTAAATACATCATACTTTCTCACTTTAAAGACAATGTCATTTTAGAGAGACTAAATTAGATCATTAGATTCTCAAACATTTCAGCCAAAGTTAGATAGGGGCGTTCATCGGATCGATTTGACCCAATGAACAAGATAATCCAAACCAAACCAATTAAATCAATTCGAATTGATTGGTTAATCGATTCATTTCACATCAAACCTAAACCAAACCAATTAGAATCAATTCGGTTATGGAATTTATCTTTTATTTTATTTTAATTATTTTTTTTGACTCAAACCAACCTGACCACCCGGTTTTTAACTTTTAAACTTATACATTTTAGATTTTAATACTTAAAACTCTCTTTTAGGTTCGCTTTTTTTATTATCCATTTTGACTTTCTTTTAATCTTATTCAATGTTACCGAATGTCTCTAATCATGTTTACTATCCAACTTCACCATTATGTTTTAGGTAAAGAGATTAAGATATGTAAAGCTATAACTATAGAGTAAGATAAATATTAATTAAAAATAATATCAAGATTCGAAATCAAATTAATTAGTGTAAAATCATTGAAGATCATAATTAACTTTTTTAAATTTGAGTAATATAAACTTCAAAATTTTATATAATAATTTATTTTTTACCTTAATCTGATATGACATTTTGGCGAGAAGGCAAAAGTTCGAATCATTTTGGAAGTTATCTAGAATGCAGGATTCTCTTTTCTACCAGAAAGCCATAATAAAATGGTTGAAGTTAGGTGATTCTAATTCGTCCTATTTTCATGCCTGTGTGAAAAAGAGAAATCGGGAAAATGCACTGCATGGATTATGGGTTAGGGGTAATTGGGTGGATGAACCGGTATTGGTGAAAGAAGGAATACCGAACCATTTTGAGACAATTTTTAAGCAGGAAAGCTGGATGAGACCAACTCTGGATGGAATAAGTTTAAGGCAAATATCTGCATAAGACAATTTAAACCTTACGGCTGGGTTCTCAAGGGAGGAAATCAAACAGGCAGTTTGGGGTTGCGATGGCAACAAGATTCCTGGTCCCGACGGTTATAGCTTTACTTTGCTGAAGAGATTTCGAGATGTGGTGGGAGATGATTTTTGCAACTTGGTGGTTGACTTTCATAGCAATGAGAGGATGGTTAGAGGTGGGAATGCATCATTTTTGGTACTTATTCCAAAGAAGGAGAAACCAGCTGGAATTAATGACTACAGACCGGTTTCATTAGTAGCGTGCATGTACAAAGTATTGGTAAAACTCTTAGCGGAGAGATGAGCCGGGTCATGAATTCAGTAATTTCAGTTAATCAAACAACTTTTCTAAAAGGTAGGAACATTTTTGATGGTGTGGTGGTCTTAAATGAAATTATGGAGTATGCGAAGAAAGGGGCCAAACCCTGTATGATCTTCAAAGTAGACTTCGAGAAAGCGTACGATTCGGTTAGTTGGGAGTTTTTAGACTATATGCTTCTAAGAATGGGGTTCAACACAAAATGGAGAGCCTGGATCAGTGCTTGTCTTCAATCTGCTTCGGTATCGGTATTGGTAAATGGTAGCCCATCATGAGAGTTTAAAATCTCTAAGGGCATTCGTCAAGGAGACACGATGGCCTCGCTCTTGTTCCTTATTGTGGCGGAAGGACTTAATGGGTTGATTAGGAGTGCTGTGGAAAAAGACATTTACAAAGAGTATGTCATCTCAGGTAGAGACCAAAAGGTTGGGGGAAATGTCTTATTCCAAAGTGCAGGTAGCAAAATGCATTCTCAAAGTTTTTGAATTAGTGGCTGGACTAAAAGTCAACTTCCACAAAAGTGGTTTAATTGGAATCAAGTCATCTCCATGTTTTTTAGAGAGTGCAGCCAGCTTGCTCAATTGCAAAATTGGTAAATTACCATTCAAGTTCCTTGGGATCTGGGTCGGTGTAAATCCTAGGAGAACTACCACATGGACCCCTCTCATTGACTCACTACAAAAAAAAAGGCTTCTTGGTTGGAGAAACAAATATTTATCCTTCGGAGGCAGAGTGGTATTGATCAATACGGTATTGTCAAGCCTACCGCTCTATTATCTCTCATTCTATAGGGCTCCAAAAAAGGTATTAGACAAAATAACACAATTGCATAGACGATTTTTTTTTTTTTTTTGGGGGGGTGGGGGGTGTAGATTTTCTAGAAAAAAAAATCCCTTTGGTCCGAAAAGATTCTTCACTATGGAGAACTGACAAAACCTTTGTGTGTGTGTGTGTGGGTGGGGGAGGGGGGGTGGGTAGGCATCTCAGTGGTGGAGAGATCTTGGGCGATTAGAGGGGGGATGATTCATATAGAGTGTGTTGGTTATCAGAGGGAATATCCAAGAAACTAGGGAGCGGTAACAGCATAGGTTTTTGGAATGACATTTGGATAGACACTGTGCCTTTAGCAACCAGCTTTCACGGACTTTTCACCATCACAACGAACAAATAAGCAAAGGTTTTAGAGTTGGGTGAATGGAGAGAGAACTCGTGGAACTGGAATTTCAACTGGAGAAGAAACTTATTTTTATGGGAGGAAGTTCTACTACAAAACATGATACTTGCAGGCCACCAAATTCGGCCAGAGGTGGATGACACATAGTGCTGGTTGGGAAAAACTGAAGCTTCTTATGCTGTTAAGGAGGCATATATGCAGATCACAAAAGTGCCAAATAGAGTTCTAAAATATTCTTTCAAGCTGTTGTGGAATTCAAGTATTCCTTTGAAGGTGGGCACCTTTTGTTGGAGAGCAATCCAAGATAAGATTCCAACATCTACAAATCTGTATAGAAGGGGAATAACTAGAACAAACACATCCACTATATGCAGATTCTGCAGTTTGGAAACTGAGACTACATCTCATCGACTGCAAATTCTCTTATTTTGTGTGGATGTATGTCTATAAATGGATTGGGGTGGACACAATGTTGGTTGGCAATTTGGAGGAGTTACTTTTACAACATGATGGTTTAATCTTAGGCATGGCTTCAAACAAAGTGTGGAGAATGTTGTGGTTTGCAACCATTTGGTCCCTTTGGCTACATAGGAATCATTTGACCTTCAAACAAGGTGCATTGGATTTTGATAAGATAACCGATTTGATAAAGATCAAAGTTTGGACGTGGTGCATTGGCTGGGTAAGGAAGCTTTTCCTTTAGGAATTGGTATATAAACCCACTTCTCTGTCTGCAAGCTACATTTTAAGAAGCCACAGGTTTGTGGCAGCATGTTGGGAGTGGCGCAGCATATGGGTATGGTGTTAACTGATGCAGGTCTTCTACTCAGTATAAAATGACTGTAGTGGCTGCTGTTTGTGATCTTTATTTCTTTAAGCTTTTGTTTAGGTGACTTTTTGTTGAATAGATATTCAGTCTGCTGCACAATGGGTGACTTGAGATGTATTTGGGGGGCTGTTTTGTACTCTTATTGATTGTGGAGAAAGTTATATTTTCAACCTGATTGCAACTTTGTGCTGTGGGTTGAACTATTAGGTTTTTCTTCACTAGGCCCTATATTTTGTTACATTTGTATGTGGTACTCCTTGTACTCTTGTCTATATATCATTTGATTATCCCCAAAAAAAAAAAAAAAAAAAAAAAAACCAATCTAATCTTAACCGGGTTGGTTTGGTTTGGATTGGCTGAAAAAGTTTTTTAACTTCATACCAAACCAAAGCAAACCAAACCAATTAAAAATAATTGGTTAGGGTTTGGTTTATCCTAAATCAGAATGAAACCAACCTGTCTACACTGCTCAAACTAGAATTACATTAGATAACTGTAGTTCATTACCAACTACTCCCTCTCCTAACTGCTCACCCTCACATCGGATGGTTGAATTAGTTATAACTATTTTTCAGACCCACAAATTTATAATCTGCCAATAAACGTTATCATCAGAAAGCGTACATCTTGAACGGTGAAAAAACTACTGATGCACAAGCATTTTGGGTTCAAATGCTTCTCTGCTTATTCTAACATGGCTAACCATAACATCCAAATTGTTGCCATAAAAAAAAAAAAGGTAACAGAAAACAAGCATCCCAAATATTCACTTCATTCTGCATTTTTAGAACGCTACTCTTTCCGAGCTTCTTCTCTCATAACTGCTTTGACATATATTTCGTAACAGCATCCTGAAACATCATACAAGCACACAAGAATACTGACAAGATGTAACAGTACGAGAAAAATAAATTAAGAATGGAATTGAGAAACATTATCTAGAAAATCCAATCTAAATTAACACATTCCACGGATTTAAACACTATAGTGGTAACTAGAAAATAAAAGGCATTTCCAAATCAGACACAATAGGCAATTTATAACGCGGGTAAGTAAAATGTTTGACATTGAAATAAAGATACAAACTAGTATTTACTTGTATGAATGTTCAATGTTTGAAAAAAAAAGTGACCTATCACAAAAATAGTGTATGCTCAGTTAAACGTAGTCACGTAGATAATGCAAAACATTCAGTGCATACAGAATTGTCCATTCATGAGTTCTGTCTTGTGGCTAATTTCAAAGACAGGAAAGGTGTTCATGAATGTGCAGTAACTAAGGTGTTCGTGAATGGCTAATTTTGACTACAAGCTAAAAAACTCTTAAAAAAATTGAAATATGCCAGCAAATACTAGGGTATTTTGTCACTACTAATTATAGGAGAGGACCTTCAAAGCCAATGAGACAATGCGCCATAGTTCAAACTATATCAATAACCATATTGCTTAATTTAATGTTAAAGAAGCTAAGAATTGAGGAAATGATCAATGTAGAAACCAGAAAGACATGGGTACGCAGAGAACATACTCAGTAAGAAAATTGACCTATTGACTCAACCACAATTTGGCCTTGTAATAACCACAACATCCAAAATGCTCCACCATATAGAGAACAATATCCACTTTTCAATGGAATTTTTTTCAGAAACGTTCCTCATGGTATACTTTTCATAATTTATGATATTCAGCAAAATTTTGCTTGGGAAGTTGATAGGGACTAGGGTATTATGGGGTGCCTGTTAGGAACCAAGAAAATTAGGATAGAAAATAAGAAGGAAACACTGTATTATTACTATTCTCAAGTCTGTATCAAGAGGATAACAGCACTTGGATATGGAAGAAGCAAATACAGGGCAAAAGAAAATGATACTCTAGGCAGTTAGAGAGTGCCTAGTCTCTCCCAAGTCTAGTCCCAAATTCCAGCCTAAGGGATTCTACCCTCCCTTTCCTTACTTATACCCTCTTTACATCAGCACATGCTCATGCATGCTCTCTCCCCATTCTCACTCTGCCAGCTGGCAGAGTTAGTTACATCATTTCCCTCCCCTCTTTGCTCTCATCAGGTGCCTTGCACCTTACACATTTCCTCACATACACTTGAGTGGCCTTATTGGGCCTAGGGGCCTGGTTGACAAATGAGTTGGCTGCTAGGTTCGCATCAGTGCCTAAGTCTCACATTGAGTAGTATGTGATGCTCGGTGGAGTACATAAGTGGCTCGGTTCTTCCCCCTTAATGACTAGCTTTTAAGGGAGGGTTCCCCAAGTGCTTGGGTGCTTATGAGAAGTAATCTAGTTTCAGCAGTTAAATAGTAAAGGCATACTGGATTTGCAAACCACTAGGCACTTTGCCAAACTCTAATCTGGCTCAGATAATTTCCAATCAAGATATTCATAAGTTCAACCTAAGACATCAATTTCAAACACAAAAATTGGAAAGATGTATTTTTCCTTTAAGCTTACCAAACTACTAACTTTGAAACTGACTCTTTGTGCACTTTTAGCAGGATTGTTTACTTGGGCAAAAAACCCCTCCCCCTTTTTCTAGAACAAGGTAAAATATTAAATCATCCACTACTTATAAACAGCATTAAAAACTTTTTAAAAAAAATTACAAATGAATATTATGCTATGAGAATGAGAGTAAGGCCAATGAATTTGAAATGAAACTAAAATGACATTCAAAGACAAACCATGAGAGGCCCAGTCAAATGATTTAGCAACAACCAGACTTCACATGTCAGACTGCTTTACCAGTACATTCATCAGCACATTGACTGTAATAACAAAGCCAGGCTCATAAACAAACATAAAATTGGTCAACCCATTAATGGGTGATTTCAAGCCTTGAGAGACAATAAAGCATTGCTCATGGTTTGTCCACATCAAAGATATCAGAAAAATAATGCCAATGTGCACGTTGACAGTCAAAAGTATAAACACGTCATTCAAGTCCCTCTCGCAAATAACAACAATCCACAAACCCTCACTCCTTTAATCAAAACCAGGGATAAAAGACCGCATACCTGCTACAACAACAATTGTCAGAACATCCCCAACTCTTTTGAGCTTTTTAACACTCTTCTTATATGATTTGAATGGCTTCAGAGCTGAATCTTCTGCCAAGAGCTGCAAGATAATCGATGCAGTACAGTTGAATGCACAAGCAAAACAAAGAATAAATCACAAAATGAAGTCTGTTAAGGGATACAAATGTACTCAGATTATGTGTCTTACTTAATGATCTGCAATGAATCCACAAAAGTTCAGGCAAAGGTAACGAATTTATTTTATACATTATAATGGGCAGCAAATCCCCTACCTATTCATTGCAATACTGAAGCCAACAAATTCTTCTAGACAGGATCAGAAACTGATTTCAGCAATTTGCTTAATCCCGATTCCCACTGATATTTTTGTCTAAGACCCTCGGAATTCGAAAATCATTTTAGACTCTGACAAATTCGGATCAAACCAGAAAGACCCATTCAAGGGGATAAAGCTTTCCAAAGCTTTCCAAATACCTAATTGTTTTTATTCACAAGACTCAAACTCAAGACCTTGCTTAAAGAGAAGCTAGCTCCTTGTCACTAACATCAACAAGCTTTGGTTTGATCCCGAATATTTGATTACAAAATGAATTAATTAAAAGTTCAAAACTTCAAAAACAAACCATTTTTACTGATCAACTACAAGCAGAAAGCTAAAAAGCGTTAAGTGTCTTAGAACTAAAAGTGAGAGAGAAAAAAAAACCATGAATAAGTTTCTGTATGTTCGAAAATCCCATCCCTAATAATTTTTTTATTTTTTTTGCCCCAAATAAGTGTAAATCAAACTAACTATAACTTAAAATAGGTGACCTAGAAGCACCAAATTGTTTGAATCGTGGAAGAAATTAACAAAAAATAAAAAAAGTTTAAGCATTACTGCTTTTTCACGGGTCCCGGGTTCGATGTGGAATCCACGGCGCGAGAGTTGAATTGAATCTTCCGTCTTCTGCTTTCTCAATGAAAAAGAATCACAGAGAGAAGATAAAATCGATAATTTATATGAAATTAATAATCATTGGAAATAAAGAAAAAAGTAAAAAAAATACCTGGGCATGAGATCGAAGATAGGAGGCAATGGTTGTTTTGTTCAACAAAAATGCCATTTTTTGTTTACCTTTTTTGCGTTTTGACGTGATTACGATGTTGGTCAAGTTCAGAGCTCTACGAAACAAGAATACGGAGCTCAGTGAAAGGGATTGCTCACAAGACGATCCAACGAGCCTCAAGATTGGAATGTTTTAAGGGTTAGATGGAGAACGTAGAGTTTTTTAAGGCTCCGTTTGGGATATTGGAAAACAGGAAAAGGACAAAGGTCGTGAATTTTATCAGCAAATACAAAAATTAAAGGCTAAATTATAAATTAGACTTTTGGTCATTTATTTTATTTTTTTTAATTCGTTTGGTCACTTATCATTAAAAAAATTCGTCTATTCTTCCCATCAGATACGTTAGTAATATCGTTAACATCTCTCTTTTGTGGCGGCTGACATGGTACGATTGTTACGTGGCAGCATGTGGTGATGTCACGTGGGAGAAACAAATTGAATCCAAAAAATAAGATAAAAGATCAAAATGAGTTTGAAGAAAATAAGATAAGAGAACAAATCAAAATTTTTAGTCATTCTTCCCAAATGTGTCTTCTTCTCCAATAGATCTTCTTCCCTAAGAGTTGTAGACAGTTACTGATGACATTTCTCCAAATTAGTAATTGGTGCAGTGAAACATCCTAAATTTCACCAAAATTATCTTATGGTTGTTGTGTCTGTTCTTAGTGCCTAGGTATACATTTGTGGTAATTTAGCCTTTAGAAAGAGTCAAATGTAACATCACAAAATTCGGACCTCCTATTACCCAAAATTCAACAGAAATTGTATTTTCTTTTTATCAATCAAAACGACATCTATGTACTTGATGTCTTCATAAGGATTGTAGATCTATCTCTTATCGTTCTATAGACACCAATTTCATCGAAATTGGATTCTTTTAGCTCGCGTTATGGCCAAATTCGTACAAGCGCTTCAGGTTACAGCGCCAACACCATTTTTCTACCTTCAGTACCAGATTTGACCCTATAAACGTTCATTTTAGATTTTGTGGATTCCATAAAAGTTGTGGATAATTATTTTATCTTTCCAACGATATAAAGATCGTAATTTTTGGATGTATCTAACTCAATATATATGCAAATACCAAGTTGGACACTGGTAAGTGGGTCTGGATGCGTTTTGGGCTGAAATAGAAGCCCGTTACGTCCCAACTCGTTTTTAAACCCTAAGACATGACGTAAAGCTTAATTCATCAGTTGTTAACCTCTAAAAACTTTATCCCCTCATCTCTGGTGAGTGCTTTCCTTTGATCCCTCTCTAAAATCATTAAGATTAATCCTTGTTTTTGGTTGTTCTTCATCAAGAACACAATCTTGAGCACATGAATTCTATCCTTGTTAGATAGCATCAATCATTCCTAGATTGTGGTCAAGGTAAAATAGCAAAACCTAGAGTTGATTCCTTCTTTCAATTTTCTTGGATTAGAGAATGAATCCAACCTTTTTATGTTGTTTTCTTGATCAAGCGTTGAACCCGTAAGGAGGAATCAAGAACTGACCTTTGTTTCTCTTAACCTTAGGTTGTGTGATCTTCATATCAGGAATGGGGAGAGAGTGTTTATTCTATATGGGAATTTGAGAGAGAATTGAGATGGTTTTTTTTTTTTTTGGTTTTGGGCTCCTTGCGCTTTTATGCTTACTTTGATTGGTTGATAAATCCTTGTATGATCATGAATTGATGATTCATGTGATGATATAGAGTTGTCGTGATTATGATGTTATAGTGTTGTGGTGACATGCTCAGTTATGTTATAGGGTTGTCGTGACATGCTCTGTTATATTATATGATGTTATAGTGTTGTCGTGACATGCTCTGTGATGTTACCATGATGTCGTGACATGCTCTGTGATGTTGCGGTTGGCAAGGGCATTTAATGCCAAATATATTCTAACTTATAGGCAAGGTTTTTACTTGCAGTTGCGGTTGTGTTGCGTTTACTTCAATTGCGGACAAATGTTGCTGTTTTTCGATTTTGGGGACCACCAAAATCAAAACATTGTGGTCCAAATTGTGGTTAGGGACCTTTATTTAAAACCCTTCTCATAGGTACAACATTTAATTTTTAATCCCAATAGCGAAGTCAGAGATGCACTAATTTGCATTTTAGGTGGGCTAGATGTCAGAAATTTTTTTGTTCGCATATTCTTGTGCTGATAAATTGGCTTCTAATGGTACTATAGTTCAAGGGTATCATTGGTGGGATTTAGTTCCTTGTTTTATTAGGGATGACTTTAACCATAATAGGTTGGGTCTTCTTAATTATAGATTTAGATAATTCTTTCATGGGTCAGGTTTATGCCCTTATGCATCTTGTATTCTTTTTACAATTTTTAATAATATTAAGGTATGCTGCAGATGATGGATAGTGGTTAGGGTGCCAACATAGTTGGGATGTCAATCTCTATTGTGAAACATTTGCATGCTTTTTTGTTTAAAAAATATATATTGTTTTGACGATACTTCTTTCATTACCTTTTAAAAGCCACTAATGTATTGAAAGATGTCGTAGCGGATGATTTTTTGAGCTATAAAGGTTTTTATTTTCTCTCAAATTCTAACTTTATCCTTTCAATTTTTGATCTATGTCTATTGTAATTTATAATATTTATTTTTGTATTTTTAGATACATAAATCAAGGGATATCTAAAAAGCTCTTGTGCTTAACATTTTTTCCTAACATTTTTTTTGTTAAGTCTCTAAATGTCTGATATGCATTTGCCCTAAGTTTTGATGAAAACCAAACATTTGTCAATGATTTAATTGAACTTCTTATTGGTTGCTGATCTGTCTATCTAGTGTGCAGGATATTAAGTGAAAGGTTATTTTACACCTGTCTACCCATAGACACTCTTAATTTGTCTTGAAGATCACATGTCTTATAAGTGAAAGTCAACCTATCTGCTGACTGGATTGTTAACTATCTGCGTTGAAGATTCAACCCGTCTGAATGGAGCTCTCACTTGTTTATGGTCTTTCGATAAGGAACACAAGGACAAAGAAGCCTTTAGGAGCTGTCCCCTTAAGCAGAAGTTGCTGAAGCTTTCTCTCTCACGCATATCATGAAAGTCAGAAGGTCAAACTGTCAAGCAACCTAGGAACTCAGAAGCGAAGTGCTTGTAGTATGCTTTATTCCCTAGTACAATTGGAAGTTACACGAAAAGGGAAATGTGCTCTGTAAAGTACAAAAGCAACCTGCACAACTCTGATTTGGCTGCTGCACAAAGCATAAAGCAGTGAACTTACGTGTTAGAGTACAACCAACTTTCCTATTGCATTAATGGCTGCACAGAACGACTCTATTGCATTTAATAGAGCTCAGCTTGAAGCAAAAACTTGAAGAAACGTCTCTAACGGATTCAAAATGATTGGAGCCTATAAATACAGAAGCCATTGAAGATGAAGACAGAGAATACACAACATTAAAGAGTCATTACTCTGAGCATTTAATATTTCATTCTTTCAATTTGTATTCTTTAATCATTTGAAGTTATTACGCAGTTTTTCTATACTTCACATTTAATTCACTCTTCTGGGTGTTAATGAAAGACTTAGAAATTGTATTTATTACAATCTTTTCTCAAGCAAACTTGAGTGAGCCTGAAGAGACTAGGTGAGCAAAGAATACTTATCTTGGAGCCTGAAGAGGCTAGGTGAGCAAAAAATACTTGTCTTGGAGCCTGGAGAGGCTAGGTGTGTAAAGAATACTTGGAGTCTGTTACTTGGAGTCTGTAACCTGTTCAGTTATAGTAGAGAAAACTTGGTGCTGTCAAGAACTGGACGTAGCCCTAGTTGTTAAAGGGTGAACCAGGATAAATAGTTGTGTTAAATCTCTCTATCCCTATCTTTTTAGCTGCTTTGATTATTTTCATTTGTCAACTAACTAAAGGGGTTTAAGTGTGCAAATCGAACAAGTCTTACTCTTGCATGTTTGTGTGTTTTTGAAAAACTGATCAGACAAGTCACCTGTCTGTGCTTTGTGAAAACACTTGTCTAAACTTAGCTTATGTGTGCGAAAAGTTTTCAACTTTGTTTCAAAGTCTGATAAACACAATTCAACCCCCTTTCTCGTGTTTATAGTTGTCTATTTCAGTTGGTATCAGAGCTCAGCCTCTGGGTTGAGCATCTAACAGCGTAGAAGAAAAGGTTCTAAAGAATAGACATGACTGCTGGAGCTAGCTCAAGTGGGAGTCACCAGACTGAAGGAGCCTCCCTAACTAAACCTCCATTCTTCAGTGGAGAAAACTACAATTATTGCAAAGATAGATTCCAATGGTTGATCCTATCAATAAACTCTGGTCTTTAGGATGTCATTACTAAAGGTCCATTCATTCCTAAGAATGATGATAACACTGACAAATCAAAAGCTCAGTGGACTTATGCAGAAAAGACAAAATGGGAACTGAATCATAAAGCCATATACAACATCATTTGTGCTCTCAGTCCTGAAAAATTTGAGTAAGTATGTGCCTGCGACTCTGCAAAAGAAATGTGGGACACCTTATATGTCACACATGAAGGAACTGTCAAAGTTAAGGAGTCAAAGATTGCCATACTTGTCAGAAAGTATGAACTATTCATCATGGCGGAAGGTGAATCTGTTGCCCAGATGATAGGAAGATTCCAAACTATCATTAATGGTTTAAAGTCTCTTGGCAAAACTTATACAAATGCTGAGAAAGTTGGACAGATCCTCAGATGTCTTCCAAAGCAGTGGAGACCCTTGGTCACTGCCATCTCTCAAGCCAAGGATCTCACAACCTTGACTATAGATGAACTTCTTGGCACCCTCACTGTTCATGAGCAAGAACTTGGTGATGATGTGACAAGTACAAAGGGCAAATCCATTGCTCTAAAAGATGATCAAAATCATCAAAAGCCTCAAAAGCACTAAAAGCATACGAGTCTTCCTGTGATACAGACTTGTCTGATCCCGAGGGTTCTGAAAGTGATGAAAAGCTATCTCTCCTAACCAGAAAGATAAAGCTGCTCTTAAAAAGAAAGAAGTTCAGAAAGGAGAAGCCTTTCAGAAGGTTCCACAACGAGAAAAACTTCAAGGAATCCACTTCAACAGACAAGAGTCCAATTGACTGCTATGAATATAAGAAGCCTGGTCATGTGACACCCTCTACCCCGCATGTATTTATAAAGCAATAACATAGAAGGAAATATTTAATTTTGAAAATATGATAAACATATCCACATCATTTATTATAAAATGAAAACCAATGGGCGAAGGATACCATATTGTAACAAAACATAAACAACGTGGAAATATAAAAAGGTTTTAAAAGAAAACATAACCATAAAAATGAAACACAACCCCGATGTCACATTACAGAGCTGGTATAACCAAAGTCCGAAACATCTCGGATAAACAACATAAACTAAGAAATCCTAGACTACAAATAGCGGCTCCTCAGAGTCACTCCTCAGCAAGCTGTTCACCGTCCTCAGAATAACCAAAAGATACATGCAAATCAAACAACAAAGATGTGGAGTAAGAACATATATATGAACATAACGGCAAGGAAGCAGTTAGCAAGATGAGCATGCATCACATATAATATATATATAGCATATAAAAAACATAACAACATCCAACATATTAAAATCATATCATATCCATCATATCAACAATGTATGCTATGTGATGTAGCGTTACTCCACTATGCACTTGGATCCAATCTATCTCAGAATGTCAACTTCGGAGTTATATATCCATATTAGCCATTATGAACCAACGCCGGTGGTTCACCAACCATGTGTGAACCCCTTGAATAGCCGGCGCACCTTACTCTCGGATGCGCCATCGCGGGAGACCAGATCACTTAGATCACCGCGGACGGCCAGATCGCCTTACTCTTGGATGACCTCCCCTATGCTGAACATCCCCCACTAACATCTCTGATGTATGAATGCATGATCAACACAACACACAATCAACAATCACCACCTCCGCTTGGGCCACTCGGCTACCCAACTTTTATCATCATCAACACCTCGACCACTTGGCTATCGAGGTCCCCCTTGGCCACTAGGCTACCAAGGTTCAACATTATCTTTTATCTTTTATCTGTTAACACTCTGGTCCTTAAGCACTAGATAAACACCTCGACTACTCGACTATCGAGACCCCTTGGCCACTAGGCTACCAAGGTACAATATCAACTTTAATCTTTAATTATCACTCTGGCCAATAAGTACCAGAGCTCAACACCTTGACCATTTAGTATGAAGACCTCCTTGGCCACTCGGCTACCAAGGTACAACATTATCTTTAAGTTATCTAGCTTACCTTTACTTCGTTTGGTGTCTTATTTCATTATTGGGAACGTTTGGGGTGAAATGCCCATATTCCTGTTTCAGTGTTCTGTTCTGTCTAAGGGAGCACGATCGTGCTACCCCCCAGCACGGGCGTGTTGAACTTTAAGTAGAGCACGGATGTGATGACTATTAAGCACGACCGTGCTCATTAGACCATGGCTATACTGATCTAGGTAGAAAGGGTTTAGGAACCCTTGCTATATTTCCTGGGGCATTCAAAGATCAATCCTATTGGATTTTAACTATCCATCAGTCCTCAGTTCCATTATTCTTAATTAATCTCCATGTTTTATCATTATGGGGAATTAATCCTTTAATTCCAGCTTCATTATTAATGTTGCTAAAACACTCATGAACCAGTCTTAGGGTCTTCAACTAAACCTTTGAACATAACCTTGCTTCTCATACTATATTCATGCCTTATGAACAAATTGGGAAAACATCCCTTAATTCTTAAACATCATTATTATCGTCTTTAACTTCTTAATAACCTTATTAATAAGCCCTATTATTTAATTAGAGACTTATTAACATCAACCAAACAACCAAATTGATCATTCATGGCAATATCATCATCAAATCATAACAGCACCCTTATCATTATTATGAACATCCATTCAGGGCAGCATTAAACATCATTCACAAATAGGCATACCAATAACAAATAATCATACATCATCATGAATAGGAAATCGAATAACAATTAACAAACAAGTACCATTTAAACAAATAGCAAACAGAGAGGATCATGGGTTAACCCTTCATCTTATGCTACCTCAATGCTTACATGTTCATACTATCCCTTCTCCCCATACCTAGTATGATGATCTAAGCCGCTTTGTTAAGCATGAACGAAACTACTCTTGTTCCCTCGAGCGGCTCGACGAACTCTTCAAGCCTTGGTCAAACACATAAGAACCACCAATTAATCCCAAATCCAAAAACTAGGAAAAAAGATTAATAGAGGGATTACAACATTACCTTAGATGACACTAGAGCGCGTTACTTCTCTCCCAAAAGGACTCAAGAATACTATGAACTTCAAACGGTTCAAAGGAAGGGAAATGGGATAGGTTTCTGTCACACTAGGATTGCCCAAAGTGTTAAAAGAGGGTTTTCACTCAAAACCCTCGTAGAATGCTCTCTATTTATAACTTCAGACCCGAGCACGGTCGTGCTCCCTTTAAGCACGGCCATGCTCAATCATAAGAACGGGACGAACAAAGATTGCGGCGAGAGGCCTACTAAGCAACTGAATTTGGCCAAAATACCTGAAATAAGACTTGTATATAATTCTCTTAGTTTTCCAACGCATCAAATATCACCTCAATCGGACATCGAGAACTCAAGATATGATCAAAACGGTGAAACAGGTTATTAGGACTCTAAAAGGATTGAATCTTTCTAAGGCTAAACTTCCCCAAACATAAACTTAGACATCAAAAACAAACATAACAAGCATATAAGACATATAGAAGCGCTTAAAGACTTTACGAAAAATGGAGTGTTACAGGTCACATTAAAGCTGAGTGTCCTCAACTCAAGAAAGTCCCTTATAATAAGTTCTTCAAAAAGATGAAGAAAGAAATGATGGCTACTTGGGAGGATCTGCAGTCAACATCCTCTGAAGACGAGGAAGTAGAGGAGGAAACTAATCTCTGTCTGATGGCCAATACTGACTCAGACTCTGATGATGAGGTATACCCTGACTTTGAGGAGTTGCATGATGCCTATGAGGAGTTGCTGGGAGAATCCAACTGCTTATCTAAGGCCATCAAATCCCTCAAGAGAGAATATGTAAAGCTGCTTAGTGAGCATAAACAGAAATCTTAAGAGTGTTAGAAGCTGGCCAAAGAGAACAGTGAGCTGAAGACTGCAAGTCTAATGAAAGATTTTAAGTTTGAAAAGCGAACCTAGTAATCGGGAAGTCAAGATCCTAGTATTCTATTATAAGTTATGGATTGTATGTCCTAAAGGTGAAGTTATGGACTATTTTGTCCTATAAGAGTTTGTGTCAGTTTTGTGCTTTATAATCTACGAACCTAAGGCTAAATGCATCGGTCTAGTGCTTTGTGATTTGTACATTCGGACTTGGAGTCCTATTGTTGAAATTGAAAGACAAACTTAAATGTTTAAAAGTTGAGTTGGTCGTAAGCCTTTGAGCTTCGACAAGGAAAGAATGAACACAAAGAGAAAAAAAAATTATGTGAACAAAATGTTTTACATGCATTTCTGGCAGACTTGCCTATGAGTTTGAACTTGATTTCTTGATGGCAAAATAATCATGCAGTTGCATCATTGTGCCTTGATGGACAATGAAACTATAGACTATAGATAGTAACCACAGTGCCTAGTTTTGGACAATGCTATGGTTAAACCGGGTGTGCCTTGGCTAAAATCCGGTGTGCCTTATTTGGCAAAGAGAGCTTGATCAGCTCATTGATATGGTGTTGGGATCTCCGGAGATTAAGCACAAAAGTTTAGATGATGAATATTGAAGTGTCATGCATTTGTTTTAAACATGGCGATGACTGTCGGGTATGAAACCCTTTGATAAACTATTTTTATTTATTTTTGAACATCTATGTTGTTATAACTATACATGTTATATGTTGTTTTGTGTGTTGCGCATGTAGTTATCGTTTTAAAATTCATATATTGGTTCTCACCCTTACACGTATTTGTTCTTCTGGTTTTGCTGTTGTACCTTGGTACACAAGTGCAGATGTTGCAGATGAGTTCCTTAAGTCACTCGAGGACTTAAGTTCGGATATTTGAAGTGGTGTTTGATCATGGGAGATGACCACGGGGTCTTGCCATGAGAATGTCTTGTAGAACGACCAGCTTAGGTTTGTGTTTGAGGATGTAGGTTTTGAGAAGTTTAGTACATGGGTCTTGATAATTTTCATATAGTTTATAAGAAAAGACTTTTAAGAAAAACTTGTACGTTATAGAAGGTTGGATTATGAATAAACTTAGTTTATATTTGTGAGTGAGTATAAGAGAGTTCTTACTATTATGATGTGCGCATCATTTTTCGAAGTATTTAAAAGAAAAATTTTTACACCCAGATTTTTTGACTTAAAGTAAATCAATTTCCGAGAGCAACCAACAAATTTCTTTTTAATTTATTTCCCGCATGTGTTCACGAGGTAATGCCCAGGGGGATGATACACAAATTATATCACCATAAATTTTCGAAAATCACCATTAAATTTTGATTTTTGAATTTAAAACAAGAATCATGAAAAAAAAAATATGTTTCCAAAATCAATCCTCCATCAATTTTCGAATCAATCGACATCAATGATTTATTATCACGATCTTAATGATTTTAAATTTGAAAATGTGTGGTATATTAATTCATGGCAAGAAATTAAATTTCCAATAAGGTGTAGTCATGAATTAATTACTAATTGGGTCTAAATTCATATTTTAATTTTATAGAAAATGAAGAAATAATGAATTTTGAATTTCAAAATATATCCTCATAAGTTAGAATTTCGAAAATAATTAAAAAAAAATTTTGATCAGATAATTAAAAATAATTTGATTTTGAATTTAAAATCTCAAAATTTAATTCTCTTTATTATGATATTCAAAAGATATGAGAATTTAATTATCATTTAAATTTCAAAAGTTGATCATGTAAGTTTCATAAACAATCCTTAATAGATTTTTCAAATCAATTAACATTAAGGATTTATCACCCCAATCTCAATGATTCTCAAATTAGAAAAAGATGTGGTTTATTAATTCATGATTAGAAATTGATTTCTCAATAAAGTCTGGGTACCTTTTGTCAAAATAAAATAAAATGAAGTTTGGGTATGAATTTAATCACAATTTGAATCTTAAATTAATTCTTCAATCAAATTTTGATTTTATAAAAAAAAAAGGAGGAAATAGAGATTTTTGAATTTTCAAAATATATCACCCAAAAAAAATTCGAAAATAAGGAGAAAAAATTTTTGGATTTTGAATTTGAAATCTCACAAATTAACTCTTTTTATTAGTGTATTTAGAAAATATTAAAGTGATATAATAATTTATTGATTATTTTTAAATTTCAAAAATGATTGATTCTTAATAAAAGTTTCAATCAATCAATATCAAATATATATTATCATAATTTTAATGATTTTTTGTTTGAAAATATTTGGTTTATTAATTTTCAACTCATATTTTGAAAAATAGTGAAAAGTAATAATTTTTCATAATGATTTTTTACCATAGAAGAATTCAATGCCAATTCAAATTCGAATTCATTTGAATTTGATATCTTGAAAATAATTAAAGAATTATATCAGATATCATATCAAAATAAACCATTTATTATAAAATTAATTTAGGATTTGATTAAAAAATGTTTTCAAAAAATATCATATTTCGTAGCATAATCGATTATACTAATCGATTATGTGTTTACTGTTTTCTGTGAAATTTCCAATATCATACTATAATCGATTATCTTAATCGATTACAGTATTTCTGACTCTCTTTCCTATTTTTCTCGAGGAACCATAATCGATTATCCTCTTCGTTTTTCAAAGTTTTATCACACGGAAAATTTTGATTGTTTCACTAAGAAGCCCTATAACATCCTTTGATTTTTCTTAGCTTTCTTAGAGAATTTTAATTCACTCGAAATAAACATAAAATGCTTCACAAAAAATAATCAAACATCATATAAGCATGTTCTTGGCATTTAGCACTCAGTTCCACAATAAAGCAAATATATTCTAAGTTGGGATTATCACATAGAATATATCTTGATTCCAAATTGCTATCTTTATCAACAACCTCCATTTAGCAAGTTTTGCATTTAAGTATGTATAGGAAGTATGGATTAAAGTTACCTCGTTGCGTGAATTCTCAAGACTATTCCTTCTTACCCACTTTTGCTTGATCTTGAATCTAGCTCTTATGTCATCTATCTTTTTCTTCTTTGACTTGTTCATCAAGAGGCCTTTGTTTCTATATGTGGTGATTGCAATATCAGAATTGTGAAGCACTCTTCTTGATGTCGCTTCCCTATGCGAGCTGGATTGTTTCTCAAGCTTGGATTTTTCCTAGACATTTGAAGAACTAGAGAAACCTTTTGGTACCCATTTCATATTGAGTCCTTAAGGGTTAGTGGACAAGCTATTTTCACTTTTAGGAATCCAAGTAATTTTATTTCCCATAAAATGATTTTTCCTACAGATGCACATATGAGAAATAGTCATATCCTTCCACAATAATTACATGTCATATGTTTTTTATTTTTCATATGACAATTTACATAGGCAATTATAGAATAATTTTGATCTTGATATATGTCATGTCTAACAATAGATAAATCATAGTTGGCATAGATTTCTTCTTCTATTTCGTACGGAAATTTTTCACGTGTGAAGTTTCTTGTTTTAGCAATTTCATGAAGTAAGTCCTCCTTTCATAACATGATGAGTATTCAAATTTCACAATATTTTCTTCACTAAGAAAAGTATAGTCATTCTTTAGATTTTCTATATCAATTTCAATAGAAGAAATACTTTTCAAATAATTCATGTTCTTATTTTCCAAACTCATAATTGATCATACAAATTATTGTATGCATGTAACCATTTATCATTCAATGGATTGAGTTTAGAATCGATTACCTCCAGGTTTCTTTGAGTTGCTTGGAGAGTAGTTTCTATTTTCTTTACCGATAGCTCTTTGCTTTTGTGGTCTTTCTTCTTGGCATGTTCTTGATGATATCTTTCTTCCATTGAAATTTGTCATTTTCTGTAATTACTTTCAATCTCAAAAGTGTTAGTGACAAGGTAAATATGATTAAGCACATTTAAAATATCCTTGGCACAATCACAATCTTAAATTCTCTCATAAGCATCATCGCATAAACAATTTCGGAGAATTTGCAAAGCTTTGAGATTCAAGCAAAAACAGTTTTTATCAACCTCAGTCTGATGTTGTTTGGGTTTGAGAATGAATCCATCGACTAATATCCCATAAATCAACATCAATTGACTGCATATAAATTTCAATTCTCATTTTCCAATAAATGAAATTCTGACCATCAAAGAATAGTGGTTTGTCAATTTAAAAACCATACATTTTGCAAAACTTAAAAGGTTGCCAAAAGGATCTTAACTCCAAACTGTTAAGCTACTAACCAGAGCCGAAGCTCTGATACCACTTGTTGACCGTGGCAACCATCACCCAAGAGAGGGGTGAATTGAGTTTTAAATAAAAATGAAACCTTTTTCTATAAATCAAAACCCTTTTCAAAGTTAATCGCAGCGGATAAATAATTCTTTTCAAATTACAGCGCTTTGCAAAATAAATCATTTGAAAAGAAAGCGCGTTAAGGAAAATACGATAATGTAAATTGCGGAAACGTAAAGAGATAGAGAAAGAAGATGAACACAATGATGTATCCTGGTTTTTAAACAGGATCAACTAGAAACTTTACAATCCAGAGAACCCTCAACACAAATCACAGGATATACTCTCCCTTGTGTAAGAGCCTCAAAATATCCCAAGAGATATCCTCTCTTGTTTGGTAACCAAAAAAGTGGTTTGAGTCGATCTGACTTTTACCGAGATAAAGCACTCTCAATAGTGCAGATAAACAAATTGAAGAGCAATAAAGTGCACCTCAAATGTGAAACAATACAATCAAGAACCTAATGATATTCAAAGTATAACAATGGCTCAAGTGTTTCAGAAATTCAGAATAGGGAAGAAGATGAGAAAGATGATTCAAGGTGTAAGTACACTCTTCTCTCAAAATGCACTCAAAAGGATATTTAAAACATTTGAAAAATACAGCTATTGGAGTGATAAATGAATTTCATTAATTGAAATAACTCCATATTCTGATTTGAAAAACTAGTCGTTGGAGCCATAAGTGTAGCAGAAAAAGAAATAGAATATTTTCATTTATGCGCATCATAATCGATTATGGCTTTTCTGCCAAGACTGAAATTTTAATAAAACTTGCATAATCGATTATCCTAATCGGTTATGCCTTCTCTGTAAAAACAACCCAGTTTCATAAATTGGCCATAATCGATTATTTCACAGGCATAATCGATTATACATTTTTTGTCAGCCAAAAATATTTTTCGCATTAAAACACAGACTAACTTTAATCGATTATTATACCAAAAATTATTTTTCCAGATAAAATATTATTTAATCAAAAAGAGAAAAATAATATTTCTTAAAACCATTTTTCAAAAACCATTTTTGATGAAAAAATATTTTTAAGAATTGAGCCATTATTATCCTTATCATACCTCACAAATATTCTAATAGTGAAGGATCAATACAAATACAAGCATGTGAAATAGTTGCAAGTCTTTTACCTTTCTTGGAATTTTCCAGAATTTGCACTTTTGCTCCCAAAACTTTGTATATTTATGGTTTTGACCCACATTTTCTTTTTACACCAGATTTTTTATTTTTTTAAAATTGCAGCCACTTGACTTTTACTAATTAGAATTTCACAGCAATTACAATGAAATTTCGAAATTACAAAAAGATCCTTCAATCATGACCAAATGTGAACAGTATTGGTGTAATACTTGGAAATATGACCAATTCAAGTAGTGTAAAATAATTTCCAAGTAATGAAGCACAAAACAAGTAATTAGAGACCTAGATCTTGCATTCAAGTGGATGATAAACAGATCATTTCCACAACTTGAATTTCACTAAGATCTATTAGGTTCTAATAATATGAAATCATTTAAGCACTTTTGATTAAAATTTGAATCAATCTTACTATTGTGAATTGCAATTTGAATTTGAATTTTGAATTTGTTCAAATTCACAAAGTAAGGAAAATAGATCTATGCTTGAATTTGAATATGCACCAAAATTCACATGTGATCTATGATCACATGCACATGTTAGGCGCCTAAACCAATGGTGAAAAAGTAGGGGGGAGGGGGAGGGGGGGGAAATTTCACCAAAATTCAAGCAAAATTCAAACAAGATCAATTCAAAAACACTTCAAATTCTAAATCTATGTTCAAATTTGGATTCAAATTACTTTTCATCATCCAAATTTCATAGACAAATGGCGCCAAATTCAATTGGAATTTGATATGATAATGGCGCCAAACATAGGATCATCATAGAATTTGAATATTTGATCAAAATTCCAAACAATTGAAGATCAGGATCTAGCTCATGATACCACATGATGTGACCAAGGATTGATCACTTAGCATTTTAGGATCTTTGTTGATCTAATTGCTTTAAAATTTGAGATCAAACCCAATTCAAGCACAATTGATATGAAACTTGTTCTTCAAGTGAAGAATCAAGAGAAAATAAAAGGAGTAGAAGAGAAGAACAATTGATATATGACTAGAAAGTAAATTGCAAGAATTAAAGTGCAAGAATTAAAGAACAAAAGTAGAAAATGAAATAGGAAGAAGAGGAAGAGGAATGCGCCACAAATGCATTCTTCTTGGAGAAGAAGATTGAATTTCATAAGCCAAAGGAGGATTCACCACTTGAATAAGGATATTCAATATTAGAATCAATTGGTTCAACTCATGAACGAAGAAGAGGAGAACTCTCAACTCTCTAGAATCTCAAGTGTGAGAAACTTATCATATGAATTCAAACTTGTAAAATGGGTTACATGGAGCCTATTTATAGATGAGCAAAGTGCTCATCCTCCTATATGACACATAGCGCCTCCCACATCCTGATCCCAAGTGTGGGCCTCTCTTGGCCCAATGTAGGATTCCTATGTTGGCCCAATTAGTCTAAGCCCAAAGAAAAGCCCAAGCTACCTAAGTGCTTTTTTAATAAGTACTTTTATTACATGAACTCTACTCTATACAAAAGTCCTAGTTCCTACCTAGGCCTGGCAAAAGGATCCGCGGACCAATTATCTATCCGGTCCATCCACAGTAAAATCCATCCAATCCATTCAATAATAAAAAAAAATACTAAATAGATTGGATATGTTGGATTGTTTTTATTAATGGATGGTTAATGATCCATTCGATATATTTTTTAATCCATTGGATCAAACAAAAAAAGGAAATGGATCATTTATGATCCATTCAAAAATTATTATTTTTTGTCCAAACTGAAACGGATTTCACAAATCACAGCCCAATGTATTCCTTTCTTCTTTCTTCCTAGTTCCTACCAACAGTCTTGTTTAGTTCTCTAAAGTTTCGGTTCAAAGAGCATGGAGATTTGGCCCACGGGTCAAACTAAGATCTTCATATATAAAATTGTTTGTGTTTCTTTGATTTATTATGAATGTAATAATGATTTCGTTCGTGGTCAACACATTCTCATTACTTCCCATATTTTACAAAGCAAACTCAACCACGTTAGATCCGTAACTTCAAATATTTCCTCCATTTCTTTCCTTTTTTTCTATTCATTTTTTTTTAAATTCTACCTTTTATATTTGCTTGAATGAGAGATTACTACTACTAGTTGACGTACTATGTTGTTAGTGAGCCTAAAATTTGCTAATTTCTTCTTAAGGTGGCTTAGTCTAAAATTCATGTATTTAATTAATGTCCTAAAAATTCTAGAGAAAGAAAAAATATTTAATATTTTTTTAGTAGAGTAGATAAAATATTTAGTATGTAAAAATTGTTAAAATAAAATTTTGGTGTAAAAAATACTTTTAAATGGATGGGTTGGATATCCATCCATATAAAAATGACTAATGGATGGGTTGGATAGTTTTTTATTAAACGGATCATGGATGGACTGGATTTTTTTAATATATTTTTAATGGATCGAAATGGATTGATGGATTATTTTGGTCAGATCCATTGCAATCCGAATCAAAATCCATCCGATCCATCCATTTGCCACCCTTATAATCCTACCTTTATTACATGAAATCTTCTCTATACAAGGGTCCTAGTTCCTATCCATAACTAGGTGGTCAATGGCTCAATGCATAAGAGGTTCAAGATGAAGCCCTCTTCACAAGGTTGCCTATGAGTCAAGTGATTGACCACCACCTTCTTGAGTGTGTCTTGGACTCTTCTAAGCCTTGCCCTTGTCATGGGTCCATGCAAGTCTTCAATGCTAGGTCCTTGGCTTTGTGTGTCCATGCTCACTTCATATGGGGCGGCATACAACTTCCCAACTTACCCCTATCTAATGTCACAGGGCAGCATTCAACTTACCCTTGCTCTTCTTATCACTTGAGGGCAGCATACAATTTACCCATAAATTTTTTGTGGCTTAGGGAAGCATGCAACTTACCTTTACTCTGCTTATCACTTTACGACAGCATACAACTTATCCATATATTTTTTGTTGCTTAGGGCAGCATGCAACTTATCATTCATTGCACAAACCATGGGGCAACATACAACTTACCCCCTGCTCTTTATCATTTTATGGAACAAAATACAATTTATCCCCTTGACCTCATTTAGTTAATCATATTTCTCCATGAAATGCTTCCTTGTACAACTACCAAAGGTAAGAAACTAAATTATGACTTATAGCATTAGTGGCTAACAAGCCATATGCCTCTGACTTTTTCAGAATCATGCATCAAGTATTAAGTTTTGCAAGGTTCAATAAGAACACTAAGAACAATCCTGCATACTTATGAACATACACTTACTATTCTTTATTGTCTTCTTAAAATAGACCATTCCATTACCAAAACTCAATTTTTACAGAGACTTAAATCATCATTTAAACACTCAAGAACAAGTATCTACTGGATTAAAACTCACAATACGAATTTCACAATTTTGTAAAAACTATGAGCTTAAAAATTTTCACAAATATTCATTCAGCACAGTATGGAATCCACGAATTTTTAGAAAATGCAAACATCATCAAAAAATTCCGAAGCTTTTACTGGTGATAATCAACATACCATTGAACAATTTAAAATTTGTTTCACTTAAAAATTCAAAGGCAATAAATTATGAAAATTCACGCACTGAAGCTGTTCTGACAGGGTGTTAATCAAAACAGAGCCCTGAACAGTCCAATGGTTTTGAAATTTTTTGAACAAGCAAATGAAACAGGAAAATTATGCTATTTTTTCTAGAAATAGCCAACACATACATAATCATTTTAAAATTGGTTTCACTTGAAAACTCCAATCCAATAAATCACAATTATTCACATACTAGGGCTTTTTTACCCAGAATTTTCCAGATTCACATTTTCTCAACATGCAAGCATCTTTCATTTCTTTCCTACTCACTACACCACCATTGTAATACCTATAACAGCAACCCATCATAGATGTAACTTAAATTTGTTAACTAACATGATTTAACATGATTTAAGGAGTGCTAGCTACCTGGAAATGGGTGAAATCCTAAGACCCCCAAGCTCTTGAAGAGATTCCAAGCTTGCTTGAAGAATTCTTCTTGCTCTCTAACTCAAGGCTTTATTTCTTCAATTCCTTGCACCAACTATCTCCTTAAACTTCAAGAACTTGAGGGGAAAGATATAGAACATGGAGAATCCAATTAAACCCACATGCAAGCTAAGCTATGGTGGATTTTGTGGAATTGATAGAGAGGATTGGGTAGAGAGAGTAAGTAGGCTGCGAGGAAGGATATGAGATGCTACCAGAAAATGAATAGAGAGAGGGTCAGGGGCTAAAAGTAATGAATTAGGCTCCCCCACAACTTAGTCTCTCTCTCTCTCTCTCTCTCTAAAAGTAATGAATTAGGCTCCCCCACTTATCCCAAACAACACAGCTTAGTCTCTCTCTCTGTCTCGCGCGCTGAAAATGTGTAATTAAACACATAGGGCATTCTAGGTATTTTGAAAAAAATCTGATTGTTACATCAACTATATGTTATTATGTTTAATTCTTTTCCTCCCAGATCAACTTCAACGTTGAAAACAATTGCTTCTCTAATATGGGTCTGTTTGCAAGTTTTTCTAATATCAATGAATTAGATAAATAGATTTAGTATATATTATCTTATTAGTATATACATAGGCCGTTTATGAATATGAATAGAAACCAACGTGACATGTATGAATGAGGGATATCGTATTAGTATTAATTAAAATACAGTATTTTTTAATTCACTTCAACTAATCCAATTTAATCATCTCATGGATAAAGTGGTAATTCTAATTTGTTTAAAATTCTCTCGAGTCATACTATAAGACACCTATTATCCTAGTTTCCAATAGCAATAATAAGCATCGTTCAACTTATTTAAATCAATGATTAACCACTGTAATCCCCTATAGGGCAAATCTTTAGTCTCGCTCCGATTACTCCATCCAGTCTCTGTTATAAACAAAAAAATCTTAAACTTTTTGATCCAATATATAAACAAATTGTAGCTATTTATATCCAATTTAATAATATTATTTTCATAATATCCTTCGTTTAATATAAATTTTGTTTTTCAATATCCTATTTATTTCCAATAACACAAGCTTAATAAATAAGATGGAGGATAATTTATATTTCAAACTTAATTTTTTAAATAAAATTAATAATATTAAATAAGATTAACTAACTACCTTAATATATTTATTTTATTTAATTTTTGTTTATAATAGAAATCGGAGGAGAATATACTAACAGAGTTAATTACGTATGTGTTAATAATGAGCTGAAGTACCGTATTTGTAATAATTTTTTTTCGAACAACAACTTTTCTGAGAATGAGTTGGATTCGACTTCCAAATTCGCCAGTTGAAGCAGAATCTGAGCTTACAAAACCACGTCAGTGTTAATGTGTCGTGAATTTGGTTGACCCAGAAGTTGCCACGTATTGAGAACGGTCGGTTATGAATAAAACGCGAGCGAGCATAGACATTGTGACTCTGGTGGCTTTCAAATTTCAACAGAAACCCACCATTTGCAACTGCATCCAACCAATTCGAATAGAAGGGAATGGCTTTGAGAGTCGCAGCAGTTTCTGTTGCTTCTGCATCTGCATCACGTATTATTGCAAGGCGAATTTCACCACACCACAATCTTACTCTCAAACCACATCCCAATCCTCTTCTTCTACCACTTCCTAGTAGCAAACCTGGTATACATACCCATCTCTTCCTCTTTCAAATTTCATTATTATTTGAATAAATACCCATCTCTCTCCCTAACATTTTTTTTTTTTTTGCATTTTTTAATTTAAATTTCTAGAAATAAAAAACTCTAATTTGATTATAGAGACTAATCTATTCCTAATAAAGAGTTAATTTGATAGCACAAAAAAAAAAAAAAGAGTTAATTTGACAAAAATCTATTCCTGAAACATATTATAAAGAGTTAATTGGACAAAATTAAGATTTTTTACAAACCAACTTCGGTTATCATTATTAGTATTATTTTTGTCTACGCCTCCATACAGTGCAAAACTAACATATTTAATTTTCTATCATTTGCTTACAGGGGCTCGATGGCACATTAGAGCTATTAGTGAGGCAGCTGTGGAACCTGCAATTTCTAAGAAAGAAGGGGAGGAACAATCGCCTAAAGATTGGAAGATTAAAATGCTCTATGATGGAGAGTGCCCACTCTGCATGCGCGAGGTTCACATTTATTTGAATAAAAATTGTTTTTGCTCATAATTTATTTTGGCACAGATATTAGCTAGTGTGATGTCATTGAGTATTTTCTGTTTTGCATGTTATTTTCACTTGTTATTATGTCAGGTGAATATGCTAAGAGAGAGGAATAAGACTTACGGTACCATCAAATTTGTTGATATAAGCTCAGATGATTACTCTCCGGAGAAGAATCAGGGCCTGGACTACCAAACTGTTAGTCTCTACTCTTACTCTTCATGCCAACTATTAGATTTTGGGGGACTTTGGGTTTTTCCCAATACCAACATCCAGGGCAAAATTATTATTAAAATACAATGACTGCTTCTTGTAAGTTGTAACCCAATTATTTCCGAGACCATATATACATAATATTTTCAAACGGATCGACTTCCCTTCAATATATTTTTTAATTATCAAAATAATATAATAAATTTCAAAATAGGAAAAAAAAAAAAAAGGCAACCAGGGAATGCCACTTCCAAAAAAAAAAAAATTTTAATTGGAAAGGATATATAGTTTTGGAATTATTATTCTTTTTCTTATTTAAATATTCTTACCCAATATCCAACTCTCATGTCTTGCCTACCTTTCTTGGTCCAAGTGCTAAGGGACTTGGGCACCTTAAGCAAGTGATAAGGAGTTCGAATCCTGACTCTTGTGTATGGAGAAAACCTGGTTGGGAGGGGAGAACCCACCTTGTGTGGCCAACAGTTCCCCGACGGAGATTAGTCACCACTAACGGTGGTGGATATTTCATACCTATGTCATCATGGTTACCATAAATCTCTTTTATTTTTTTGTTGGGGTGTGTCTGTGTGGAAGTAACTTATAAGACCCTTACTGAACAATCTGGATTGTTGCCTGTTGATGACACTAGATTGGATGAAGGGTGATCTTAATGACTATTTTCCTTTAAACGTTTGTTTCTTTTGAGTGATGATAGACTCTATCGAACTTGTTCATATTTTTTTATTTATTTTTGGGTTTCACACACTTCAATTACCTTTGATTGTTTTCATTTTATTTGAAGATTTTTACTATGCGAAGACATGTTTTTCAATGTGTGGAGAGATACATTACAATGACAGTTTGTTACCCCTTTTAGGTTATGGGAAGAATTCATGCTATTCTCTCAGATGGAACCGTGGTTACGGATGTTGAAGTATGGCTTCTTTCTTGATCTTTATTTCTAACCTTGGATAATTCTTGCTACTACTATGGTTTGCTTCCATAATTCCATGATCTGGATACAAATGCTTTTGAATGTTCACATAAGTTTAAGTTCTAAGCTCAGAAATCTGTGTAGAATCATAGCATCTGCATAATTGTGTTTGTGTAGTACCCGTAAGACAAATATCAATATTCAGTTTCAACTATCATTGAAGCCACGAGGTATTTCTGATTTATGAAATGTTTGTACTGCCAATGATTGATTATTGTCCTTAAATAAAAAAGTGACATCCCAAAAGAATCCAAAGGAAAGGGATAATTCGTAATCATACATGAATCTGTCGAGTAAATTTTTTTGTTTGTTCCAATATGAAGCTAATTTTCCTTTGCTTTGCAAAAGAAGTTATATATCTCTATCTATAGATAGATTATATATATGAATCTGTTTCATGCTGGTGGGGCATTCTGCAGGCATTTAGGAGATTATATGAAGAAGTTGGTCTTGGTTGGGTTTATAACATTACAAAATACGAACCGGTAAGTCTTCCTACCATAAATTTGAAGGATATGTTATCCTGTTGCTATCCAACATCGAGAATTTTTGCTTTAACTACAGAAAAGATAGCTTGTTTCCTTTCTGTATTATGTTACTAATGGAGGAAAACACCGTTCACAGATTGCTAAACTTGCTGATTCCATATATGGTGTTTGGGCTAAATACCGTCTTCAAGTTACAGGTAAAAGCAAAGTTCATTAATGATTTTGCACCTAAATTTCCTTGTAGTTTTGTCATAGTTCCGCAACTAAAAGTAACACCCTAGCTTGTATTCTACTACTTCAGTTGGACTAAAGTAATCGTGTTTCGTCTTTTATTTAGTTGGCATTGATGCATGCATGTTATAAGCCTGAGAAGCATAGATTTTGATAAGCTATCCTCTCACACTTGATCATAAAATCCATCCATCAATGAGTACAGATTATCATTTTTATGCTACTTGAGACTTGAGAGCATAACTTGCCTCTATGGTTATGTTAACCAGTATGATTCTGCTATCATTCTTTCAATCTATCGGTTAATCCCTTTTTATGGTTTCTAGGACGGCCACCTATGGAAGAAATATTAGAAGCTCGAAAGAAGAAGGTACGCATACTCAACTGCGTGAAGCATCATGTTAAATTCAGGATAGAATGTATCTGCAGAACAAAACAGGAAAACGGTAGACGGCAATGAAAATTAAACCGGAATCAAATTTCAGAGTTGGATAATAGTCTGAATTGTGAAAGACTGATATACATTTTAACAGCTCAGATTGAAATTATGATCCATTGCTGTTCCTACCACGGGTTTGCACTCGGCCCACTTTACTATCGGGTTAGACAAGCGACCCGTACAACCCGGGACAACGGCCCAACATTGACCAAGGTCTGGTTCGAGCACAGACCAGGCATGAGGGTTAAGGCCCGACTTAATGGATACCAGGGACAGAGTAACCCACTTACTCGGCCAGAATGAGAAGGAATGCACTTGCCCGAGAATGAGAACTCCTTGACCGAGTACTCTACTTACTCGGCTTCGAGTCCTGGCCGACTCTACCCACTCCCCAAATGAGAACACTACCTACTGAGTCTTCTCGAGTACTTACCCAGTACTCGGCCAAGAGTGCTTACCCAGTACTAGGCCAAGTACCCAGTCCGCAGTCGGGACCCAGGAAACTTCCCGAGAACACACTCGGCTTACTCGGACCGAGACCTTAACAACTCTACCTGAGTACCTGAGCAATCTACTCGGGTATACAGCGAGATGAAGTACTCGGTACTCGGTCAGACCACTCGTAGAAGGCCGGGTATCTCAAGCGACCATCGCACCTTACCCGCTAGATGTACTGAAATACCCTCAAGATAGTACACCTCGTTTAGTGCTAGCTGGCAATAAGGACGGACAGCTGCTATTTATTTTACGTATGTCAGACACTATGTTGCAGAATTTGAAGATTTATTTAGTTTTGACTTTGCCCATCATAATGAACAAAAATAGCACTTAATGTATAACTTAGTTTTGAGGAACTCTCAGTACAATATATAACTATTTTATCAAATGCTAATCTAATGCTTCGTACACCAGAGCAAATTTGACTCCATTCAAATATTTGTTACATATATGTCAATGATCATTTTGTTAAGAATTCTTGAGTAATTTGACTCCATTCAAATATTTGTTCAAGCCATTGTTACTTTGTTAGTAAAGTAGCTTTTCTGGCATATATTTTTCACTTAATATGCTTAGTATTATAAAGTATAAACTATGAGCAGTGCTTGGTAGTTGGTTTGATCTGTATATTGTTTTCTGTCTTCTTAGCAGGGTCAAGTATGCAAAGACAGCAATGCTTGCAAGATGTAAATTTCCATAATATTGGACTCTGTTGAAAACTTCAAAGGCTCGTCATATGATTTGTTGCCACATTTGATCGTCATCTACTGAAGCAGATCTTTATCTGATTTTGTTCATAAAATAGCAAATATAGATTGATGTCACAACATTTTACGTCTTCCTCAGCATATGCATTTGATAACCTTTGCTACTATAGATCTGACATAAGAATTGGGAGTGCATATAAAGTGTTATTTGCGTGCAAGAAATTTCTTATTCTTTCCTCATTTGGTGTGTTAAATGCATATTGAGTGACAGTACAAACAAACATAGCAAAAGTGGTCATGACAATTCTTTGTATTATCTGTTTAATGACTAATGAATAGGATTAAAGTTTTGTAATATTCACTGTTTGATATTCATAATTAGCGCACAAAATAACCCAATTTACTAAAATACCAACTGTTTTTCTTTTTCTATAAATGCCTTTTGGAGTGTCCTTGTTCAAAGGGTAAGAGAATTCATTTTGATACAGAGAAGTTCACTTCATACACATTGTTGAACTGCTGCAAAAAATAACTTTTAAAACTGATTCAAGTTTTTCTTCTCTACTCACTTCTGCTGCTAGTGTTCATTGTGTTAAGTTTTTCAGAAATTCTTTGAGAGTAACGTATTAGATCAAGCTTACCGTTTATTCACTCTTTTAAGTGTTTGTAAAGAGCTTAAAACTAACATATTTTTCTGTTAGAGAGAAAACTCAAGCATGGAATGTTAGCGTTAGTAGAGAGGTGTTTAAGCCTAAAGAGGCTGTTTTAACAAAGAATACTTGAGTTGTATGAGCTTGCAAAGGCTTCTTTTTCCCTAGTACAGAATAATGGTGGTAAGTCCGGAGAAGATGCGATAAAAAAAAACTCTTGAATTTGAAGATTACACAATGAAAATCTCACTAGTGGGTGAGGACAGGACAAAACCCAAGGTTTGTTTGGACAAACCAATAAAAAAGCATTCTCTTCTACTCCTGTGGCTCTTCATATTTTACAGTTTGCACTACATTAAGAATTTAAGAGAATCTTAGCTTCAATATTTAATATTTCTGTAAAATAAACTTGACTCTTTTTGGAGTCTTTTTCTAATCTCAAACTGAGCTATATAAGTCACAGTTGTTTCCGAAAGTGTCATTATCTTCTCCTAACTTACAATGGCGTGACTCACATCAGAAGAAGATTTTTGAGCTATTGTTTCGAGTTTTCTAAACATCTTTTTGACCTCCAAGTTTTTCAACTTGAGGTTCGACGAGAAAGGTTCAACGTTTCAGCTAGTCAAATTTTCAAGCATCACATTTAAACCCATTCTTGTGACTTTATGATCAACTTCAATCGGCATTAATGCCTAGCATCTGATTTACAGCAAACCTAACAACGTATAGGAAAGATTTTGAAGTCAGTCATGGCTGACCAAGTAAAAAGACTAATTTAACAATTGATTTGGTGTGATTTGGTGGTTATGATCTATTCTAACACATTGGAAATTAAAAGATCATGTTTTTCAATAAAAAATTACTATATAATAATTTTTTAGCCAATGACTTTAGGATACTATTTAGCAAGACTCCAGTATAAAATATATTATAAATATAATTATGTACAAATTAGAAAGTGGTGACCACTTCAACCACTCACCTAAACCTGATTACAGACTAAATCACCCCACATAAGCTAAAATTATTAGAAAAAATAAAGCAGTGTAGTAAGCATGAAAAGGCCACCTCCATGATTTACACCCCAAATCCACAATCCCAGCACCAACATCATAATTAACTACCAATGCAGACCCATAATCCTCTTCAATACTCTCCCTTTAACTACTTACACATGACATCAATAATAACAATTACCCCTTTTCCCAACTAAATGTAAACTGTTCAAAAAAGAAAACCATAAATTAAGGGAAAACAAAACATATAAACATTAAAAACCTTAAAACGTAGTCAAATTGGCAAGGTTGACATTGCTCCCAGCACCACCAACTCGGTACCTCGTCCGAGTCAACCCGCCCGATTCCAAAACCCCATCAAACTCCAACCCTTCTTCCTCTTCCCCTCCGGCCCTCATCATCTGCAACACCCTCTTCGCCTTCTCCCTCGCCCTCTCCGTCCCCGTCTCCACGATCTCCCTCAACACCTCGGCCGCCCTCGCCTCCTTCGCCAGCCCTTTAAACCTCAAACTCCGATGACTCAGTGAATACAACGCCGCCACGCAATTCTCCCGAGTCGACTCGGACTCCAACTCGTTCCCCCTCAACAACCCCACAAAACACTCCACCGCATTGGCATCAAGCATCGCCGTCCTCCCCTCCACACACACCGCCAGGTTGCACAGAATCAGCAACACACGAGTCACCAAATCCGCTGACGTCACCATCGAGAGCAAAGTGGGGACCGCACCGAGTTTAACGAGCTTGACTCGGTTGCCCTGGACCAGAGTCAAGTGGTACAACGCGAGCGCCGAGTCATCCCGAGTTCGCTCGGACTCGGATCTGAGCGCGTGCATTAGTGGCTGCAACGCGCCGAGAACACCGATTGCCATTTTGTTATCGTCGTCCAAGGCTAAACTGAAGAGTGCGCCCGCAGCGTGCTCCTGCGTCTCAGCGGATCCCCCCTTCAAAGCGTCGATTAGGAACGGGATGAAACCTGAACGCGCGATCTTCACCTTGTTGCGTTTCTCGAGAGAGAGGTTGACCAGCGACGCAACCGCGTTGACCTGAACGACGGCGTATCGTGAAGGGATCAAACAAAGAAGCGCTGCGAGAACACGCGGCGTGCAGAGTGAAACCCTAGCTTCTTCCCTGTTCCTCGTGATGCTCCTGAGTGAAATCAAGCCTTGTTCTTGTTCGAAAACCTCGTTGCTCGTCAATTTCGCTAGCAATTTGTTTTCTTCTTCGGAGATTGCGCTGCTAGGGTTTTGAATTTCGATCTCGTTGATTTCGATAGAGGAAGAGGAGGATGAAGAGAAGCACGTGGGGCGAACCGTGAACGGTAAAGGAGTCCCGGGGCTCGCGGCGATGATCACCGATTCCTCCGAGGATCCCGAGTTGAAGTGGTTGACTCGGTGCCCTAATTCGGTTGCGGCGTGAGAGAAAATCACCGGCGGGTTATCCGCCACGGCTTTCAGAAGCTCCTTCTCCGAAACCCTAATTCCCTCTTCTTCTTCTTCTTTCCCCTTCGCCGCCGTCACCGCCGTCATTGATTCACGGACGAGCCTCTCCACCGAGGAGTAATCCGGTGCGTGCGGGTGCACCGTGTGGGATTTGTCGCACCAATTGAGGATCGTCGTTTTGATGGCCAAATTAGGGATGACGGTTGAGAAATCGGGTCGGGACCCGTCTTCGAGATAAGGGGAGAAGTTTAAGTCGGTGCAGACTTGAACGGCGACGCGTTCGAATGTCTGACCCGAGGAGACGATGACCGGGTCGGACATTAAGGACCCGGAAATTGGGCATATGAATTCCTTAGGAGGGTTCTTTGTTTCCGCAGTCTTTGACTTAGATGAGGAACGATGGAACGAGATTTTCCACCTGTGCTTTCCATTGCCACCCATATTTCACGCTCAAAAGTTCTTAGTTGATGATTCTGATTTATTTGCACCAATACGAGTTATAACCTATAAGCATGTTGTTTGGTAACACTGGATCTCTTTTTCTGTTGAGATTTGGTTTTTGGCTTTTGAGCGACCAAGTCTGCTAAAACAGCTTGGCACGATAACGATTGAACCAAAACTACTGCGACCATGGGAATTGAAAAGATGGGACCAGGCTGAGTACTGAGTAGATATATAGTAGACTAGTAAGATAGGGTTTTTGCGGCCTTTTTATCTTCCAACTTTGCCCTCTATTTGTTAAGTTATTTACTTTAGCTAACGTTTTTTCTTGCTTTATAAGGGAGGGTATTTATGAAACTTCACCACTTTATTTTGTGTTTACTGGAACATTGTAAAGTCACATGCTTAAACAAGTGTTAACATAACAAGGGCAATTAATTGCTATAATTTTATTTAATGCTCTCTGGCAGTATGGCTCTTGTTTTTTGCTTTTTAATTTTTTTTTTATTTGATAGATATTTGGGGGCGAGGAAATTGTCCTTTGTCGCTTGACATGGAATCTACGAACATGACTAGTCAACAATATGGAAGTCCAAAACTTATATGCGGAAAGTATAGTAAAAATGTACTTCTATTTCTTTAGAAAGTTTAGCTATTTATTTTTGGGTGGCTTCTACCATGAGGGGGTAAGTAAGTCCCTCACTATGAGGGAGCAAAATTGAGCCATTGGATTTATTATTAAAATAATTGGATGGCTCAGATTGTTTACCTAGACCTAGTAATACAGGTTTCTTTATAATTGCTTAATAGTCCCTAATATTTAATTTAATAAAATTATAAATGCAACTTAATCCTAATCCTGCCCTAATCCTAATCAGATACAAAGCTCATGTCACCACTCTCCTCTCTCTCTTTGCGTGGTCGCTGGAAGTTCGGCGGCGAAACAACAATTCATCACACAGAGATGCAGATCTGTCCTGCTACTAGGCGAAGTGAGCGGTGGTCCTCCTCACACAGATATGCAGATCTGTCTTGCTGAGCCCAAGACAATTCATCAGGCTGGAGTTACGACATTTTGGCAAACAAAGCTATATGGAGAGAGGTTGTGGTGCGTGATTGGTCCAATGACTATGGTGTGGTGGCTGGCCGCAGTGAGACTAGTTGTTGAAGCATTCAAAGTGGTGTAGTGCTTGGTAGGGTCTGTTTTATTTTTCAAATTGCTTCTGTGCTTCATGTTGTGTTTCTGTACTTCTTGATAGGGCCTTGAATAAACAAGAGAGTGTTTTTGTTTTGTTAGTCAAAATATTGCCCTTTTTCATTTTTCATAAATTTCTTCTGTACAATGCAAAATCAACAAAACAGAGGCCAAAAAATAGTGATTATGACGTTGCCTTTGCTAATTGTCAACAATATGTATAGAGCGGTGAACAAATGCAAGAGAGTTAATATATTCAGTTATTTCAAATTGGTATTTGTTTATTGATAATAAAAAATTGGTCTTTGTTCCTCTACCAAAAAAAAGTTCTCTGTTCTCAGCTTAAAATGTTCATCAGTTCCTTCATGTTTCTTGCCTTTTCCATTAAGGTGGTGTGTCAAGGTGAAGGATAGTGTGGAGAAATGTTGAAAATAAGAGAAATGATTCTTAGAACTCTCAACCACGATTTTGGTCATTGATTAATAGGAACTTAATGAAATAATAATAATAATAATAAAATCAGGAAGCTGAATAATATCAGTTACAGAAATGCAAGCAAACAAGAAAGTTTGTGGAGGAAAAGAGATAAGGACTTCTTTGTAAATAACAAATTAAAAAGGTTAACCCATACAAAATTTTTATTTATAAATATATAACCAAAATAACCTATAACAATAGGTCATTTTTACTCCCTCACAATGAGGGACTTCCTTGCTACCTCATGTTAGAAGGCACCTTATTTTTGTTCCAAAATAATGTGTTTTATAAATCTAAAATATATTTGATCTTTTTATTTATTTATAATCTTATAATAGAATTAAATTGAAATGTCTTGAAAATACACAGAACCTTCCAAGTACATAAATGTTAGTGGAGGATGGAGTAAATGTAGTTAGAATTTATAAATAATTAATGGTAAAAATAAGGATATTTTGATACAAATATAAACACATTAATGATTTCTTAATATATGTGTAGAAACCTTAAATTACCAAAGAAAAAGAACAGAGGGAGTATATGGGTTCTCCAAAAACCAGAAGTCCAACATCTTGATTGAAGTCCAACATCTTGATTGGTAATCTTTTTTGTTTTTGGAGTGATAAGTTGTTCGGTGAAAAATTTATTATATTTAGGTATATTGCTTATTTTTTAAACAAGCTTTTTTAATCCCTTTTAGTTGTTTTGCAACCATCTAGGGAACTGGACTGTTTGATGAAATTTTGCACCCTTTCAGTTGTTTTGCTTCCATCTAGTTGTATCTATTCCTAAAAGGGATTATTTTTGCATCACCCAAACGAAATAGATTATCTAAAAAACACTTTTCAGCTAACATATCCAAACAAAAACATATTCTGATTATAATAGATTATTACAATAATCAATTATATAAAAATAAATTATCAACATAATCTTTTTTTCTTCCAGCTGTTTACGTGAAAAATTGCTAATTAGCCGAATAAAAACTCGGCCGAGAAACACGTATGGATTTTGAAGTAATCAAGCGATTTGATACCAAGGGCAAAATCCAACTCTCAGCAAAGGTCCCCAAACTACTAAAGAAAGTGTTTGGTTTGAAGGTGAACTAAAGAAAGCTAAAATTATAAAGGCTAAAATGGTAATCAGCTAAGTAAAGTAAGCTGAAACAAAGTGCAGTAAGCAAGGTAAAAGCAATAAAAGAACTGAGTAAAAACGCAGAGAAAGTGAGCCAAAAAAAAAAACTTAAAAGTTGTATTGATGTGGTTGTGTGTCTTTCACAGAAATTTACAATTGATATTTATAAGCACAATCTAACCTCCACCATGTTGAGACCTTATAAGTCTAAAACACATTCAAAGTGTAAATCCTCTATGTTTTGATGATTCCAAATAGTTCAAGTATGGTAATATTGAACCAAATGAAATTACTGATATATTTGATAAGTGTGCAGGAAAATAGACTTGAAGTCACTCGTCTAAATTTCACCCGTCTACTTTTTAGTAGAAGCTCAGCAGTGACTCGTCTAAAGTTTCACTCGTCTAAAAAATAAGTCAAAGAAAGTCAATGCTCAAGAAAGACTAAGCTCAGTTGATGACGTGGCAAGAAGCATGCGTCTAAGTTTGGCTCAGCTGACCACCCGTCTAACTTTTGGATCAAGCTTTCACCCGTCTAAGTTTTTGGATGACTTTCACCCGTCTAAGTTTCTGAACAAGCTTTCACCCGTCTAAGTTTTTGGATGACTTTCACCCGTCTAAAAATTCTCATTACTGACACCAAGTCAGTATGTCAGAAATCAAGTCCAAGTCACCATATTCAAAATTATAGGCCATCCTTATGGACCTCGAAGACCTCTGGATAATAGCTCGAAGGACAAAGAATAAAAGAACGTTGTTTCAAGGTTTTAAGGAATAAATACGCTATCTCTGCACCACTGCAGTAACCTTTTGCCTATTCCAGTACAAAGTAAAAGTACTTTATGGAAAAGTAAACTGATGTTGCACTGAAAGAGGAAAGCTCTCTGCAACAAGTACAAGAAGCCTGCTGCCATATACTCTGAAAAGAACAGCTACTCAGTTTAAAGTGTACTCTTGGACACTCTTGACAATGCCCAATGTTTTCAAGCATTTAATGAATACTCAGAACGACTCTTTGGCATTAAATGGTGTCTCAGAAAGCTCAAGTCAGATGAACACACTTTCTGAAGCTGTGTCAAACGGATCTCTTGATTGAAGCCTTTAAATAGATCAAACAATGAAGATGAACATAAGAAGTTGAATATCAAAAGAACTCTGCACAGAAGCATTTACTCTCTTCATTAACTTCTTCATTCCTTCATTGAATACATACTCAATCATTAGATATAAATTCGCAGTCTTTCATACTTCATATTTATTCCACTCTCTGAGTGTGATCTGAAAGACTTGCAAGTTGTATTAACTATACAAACCGTCTATCTCTTACTGTTTTTGAGCCTGAAGAGGCTAGGTGAGAAAAGAATACTTGTTTGAGTGTTGAGCCTGAAGAGGCTAGGTGTGCAAAGAATACTTGTACTGTAATTTACTCAGTTATAGTGGAAACTTGGTGCTGCCAAGAAACTGGACGTAGCCCTGTGGATTTTGGGGTGAACCAGTATAAATCTCTTGAGTGATATTTCTTCTCCCTTATCTTTTAATTTGTTTGAGTATTGTTTCAGTCTTAGCTTTTTAACTTGGGGAGTTAATACTGTGGTTATCAAACTCTTTTTAACCTTCTTGATTTGTGTGTGCTATTCTGTTTTAATATTAGACGTTTCACTCGTCTAATCCTATCTTTATCAAACCTTCTTGCTGTGCCTGCGAAAATCCTTTTAAGTAACCGAAAAAGTTGGTAAACACAATTCAACCCCCCTTAGGAAGTCAGAGGCACTCCCTTAACAAAGAAGGTATTGGATATTCCAATCAAGAACATCATAAAGGATCAACAAAGTTTTCAAATGTAGCTGCTAAATCTATATGTTCCTACTGTGGAAAAGCTGGACATATCATGTCTAAGTGTATTCACAAAAAGAGAAGGAAGTCTTTACAGACTCCTCACACTAACAAAAAAGGACCCAAGAAAATATGGGTACCTAAGGTCATGATCATTCCTGTTGCAGACATTCTCAACAGAACAAAGCAAACACCTGTCATGGTATCTGGACAGTGGATGCTCGCGACACATGACAGGCGAAAGGTCTATGTTCCTAGACCTCCAACCTAAGAAAGGTGGACATGTAAGTTTTGGTGGCAACCAGAAAGGAAAAGTTGCTGGTTTAGGTAAAATTGGTGGTAAACCTCCCTTACCTGTTATTAATGATGTGTTATTTGTGAAAGGATTAAAACATAATCTGCTTAGCATAAGTCAATTATGTGACAGTGGACTCTCTGTATCTTTTTCTAAGGATGCATGCATAGTCAATGACTGTAATGGAAAAACCCTCTTTTCTGCTAAAAGGCAAAACAATCTGTATAAGATTGACATGACTGAACTTTCAGATCAAAGTGTAACATGCTTTATGTCCAAAGAGGATGAAAAATGGCTGTGGCATAAGAAATTAGGACATGTTAGTATGAAGCAAATTTCAAAATTGAAAAAGCATAACCTTGTGAGAGGATTGCCTGATATTTCTTTTAAGAAAGATATTTTGTGTGATGCATGTCAGAGAGGCAAACAAGTAAAATCAAGTTTCAAATCTAAGAAAGAAGTCACATCCTCTAGACCTTTGCAACTGTTACACATGGATCTGTTTGGACCAGTTAGTGTAGCTAGCCTAGGTGGAAAGAAATATGGTTTTGTCATAGTTGATGACTATTCTAGATTTACATGGGTACTCTTCTTAACCCACAAGGATGAATCTTATAAGGCATTTTCAGTATTCAGTAAAAGAGTACAAAATGAGCAAGGTTTCTGTATCTCTGCTATTAGAAGTGATCATGGAGGAGAATTTGAAAATGAGCAGTTCAAACTGTTCTGTGAGGAAAATGGTATTTCTCACAATTTCTCTGCACCTAGAACTCCACAACAAAATGGAGTAGTTGAGAGGAAGAACAGATCTCTTCAAGAGATGGGAAGAACAATGCTAAATGAAAATAATCTTCCTAAGTACTTCTGGGCAGAAGCCATTAACACTGCTTGTTATGTACAAAACAGAATACTGATCAAGCCTATTCTAAATAAGACTCCTTATGAATTGTGGAAAGACAGAAAACCCAACATATCATATTTTCATGCATTTGGTTGTGAATGTTATATTCTCAACACAAAAGATCATCTTGGTAAATTTGATTCTAAAGTAGATAAAGGAATATTTATTGGTTATTCTGAAATGTCTAAAGCTTTTAGAATTTTCAATTCTAGAACTTCTGTTGTAGAAGAATCAATTCATGTAAAGTTTAATGATGGTTTGAAGACTGATAGGGAACTATCAGATCTAGAAGATGATGTTGCAGGTATTGAACTCAATCCTACAGTAGAAGAATCTTCAGACAAGTCAAAAGTAGACGTATCTGAAATACAGACTGATGCTGATAAGTCTGAAACTCAGACTCTAAAGAAAGATTGGAAATTCAAGACCTATCATCCAGAAGATCTCATCATTGGAAGTCCATCTCAAGGAGTTAGAACCAGATCTGCCTTCAATGAAAGCAACAACATGGCCTTCATATCAGATTTGGAACCTAAAAGGATTGAAGAAGCTCTGCAAGATGAAAGCTGGATTCTAGCCATGCAAGAAGAGCTAAATCAGTTCAAAAGGAATGATGTCTGGTCACTAGTTTCTAAACCCAAAGAGAAAACCATTATTGGAACCAGATGGGTGTTTAGAAACAAACTAGATGAAGATGGAAAAGTGGTAAGAAACAAGGCAAGACTAGTTGCCCAAGGTTACAATCAACAGGAAGGTATTGATTTCACTGAAACTTTTGCTCCTGTAGCTAGACTAGAAGCAATTAGGATTCTCATGTCATATGCTGCACAACATGATATAACTCTTTATCAAATGGATGTTAAAAGTGCTTTTCTAAATGGAATAATTGAGGAGGAAGTTTATGTCAAGCAACCTCCAGGTTTTGAGGACTCTGAAAATCCTCACCATGTCTATAAGCTTAAGAAAGCTCTATATGGACTCAAACAAGCTCCTAGAGCTTGGTATGATAGATTAAGCACATATCTAATGGAAAATAACTTCATTAGAGGAAAAGTAGACACTACACTTTTCAAGAAATGTTCAAGAAAAGACTTTATAGTAGTACAGATCTATGTTGATGATATTATATTTGGTGCTACTAATGAAAAGCTCTGTAAAGAGTTCTCTGAGTTGATGCAGAATGAATTTGAAATGAGCATGATGGGAGAGTTGAAGTTCTTCCTTGGTCTTCAAATAAAACAGTCAAATGATGGAATCTATATCCATCAACAGAAGTACACCAAGGAGCTTCTGAAAAAGTACAAAATGGAAAATTCAAAGCCTATGAGTACTCCTATGCATCCAACCGTTGTTCTAAACAAGGATGAGGAAGGTAAAAAGGTAGATCAAACTGTCTACCGAGGTATGATTGGTTCTATGCTATATTTAACTGCTAGCAGACCTGATATTCAATTCAGTGTCTGTCTCTGTGCTAGATTTCAATCTGACCCTAAGGAATCTCATTATAAGGCTGTCAAAAGAATTTTCAGATATTTAATTGGAACCACTAACCTTGGTCTATTATATAAGAAATCTGAAGATTTCAGGTTAGCTGGATTTTGTGATGCTGATTTTGCTGGAGACAGAATTGATAGGAAAAGCACCAGTGGAGGATGTCACTTCATTGGAACAAATATAATCTCTTGGTCAAGCAAAAGGCAAAGCACCATTGCTCTATCAACTGCAGAAGCTGAATATATATCTGCAGCTGGTTGTTGTTCACAACTACTCTGGGTAAAATATCAACTTGAAGATTATTCAATGTTTGAGCATAATATACCTGTTTGGTGTGATAATACTAGTGCCATTAATCTATCGAAAAATCCAATACAGCATTCTAGAGCAAAGCATATAGAAATAAAGCATCATTTCATTAGAGACTATGTTCAAAAAGGTGTTTTTGAAATTAAGTTTGTAAACACTGATTATCAGTGGGCAGACATTTTTACCAAACCCTTAAGTGAAGACAGATTTGTTTTTATAAGAAGAAATCTTAACATGCATAATGTACCTGATTAATTGTTTTGCTGTGTTGTCAGAAAAATTACTTGTCTATATTTTCTATGATTACTTGACTCGTCTAATCTAGCCAAGCGTCTAATGACGTGGCTAAAAGCACTCAGTGCTAATTTCTGACTGAGACACACGTACATTGCATTTTTCCCTCCTTTTCTAAAATATTTTATTTTATTTGAATTTGATTATCTGTCATTTATGACAACACTCTCTTTCCTCTTTCCCAATGCAAAAAGCACTCAAACGTTTTTAGCATAAACCCGTGTCTTTTCAAAAACTACCCACTCAAAAAGTTTCTTGCTTACAAACTCTCTCTCTAAGCTCTCTTCGTCTTCACCTTCACGAAACCTTCTCTGTCAAACCCTAATCTCTTCTCTCAAATCAATGGCACCCAAAAGCCTCCTTGAGACGCTATCTGAGAAGACTAAGGTATCTGTTACTGAGCTGAAGAAAGTGCTCCCTGGAAGAGTTCCAAACTTTGATGAACTCAGAACCAAAGGTTTAGACGTACTCCCTGAACTTAACCATGCTGGATGGTTACCCTTCTTTCAACTGCAAGAACTTGTCTTCCCTGCTCTTGTTAGGGATTTCTGGACTACAGCGAAGATCACCAAGGACTCCACCACCCACATGATTTCTGGGGATGTTGGTGAGGATCATATCTTCATCACTCACGAGTTACTCGCTGAAGTAACGAGATGCCCTAGGGAAGGAGCTGGGCACTACAAAGACTGGATGAAGGATCAAGGGGAAGCCAATGTAAATTTGGTACTCTATGGGACTGCAAACCCTGGCAACATGGACTCCAAGTATCTGACCCCCAAGGCAAGGTTTTTACATGTTCTGCTTATAAACTGTGTAATGCCTAGGACTGGGTCTAGAAACCATGTCAATTTATTGGAAAAGTTTGCCCTATTCCACCTTATCCAAAGAATAAAGATAGACATAACTGATCTAATCTTTATTCATATGGAGAAAGCTGTAAAGGGAAAAGATAAAGATTATCCCTTTGGAATGGTTATGACTAGGATCTTCAAGGCCTGTAAGTTGGACTTAAGAAGGGCTGTTTCTGCTGATCTCTGTACTGAGATTACCACAAAAAACCCTGGCCCTAATGAAAATGAACCTGAATCCTACTCTGGATGGCAATGCTGAAGCCTCTGCTCAGATGGAAGCAACTGTTTCCATTCCTGGTGTTAAATCTGAAGTGGTTGAGGAACCAGCTGAAGAAATTACTGATCAGCTTCAGAGGAAGAAGAGGAAGATTACAAAAACCACTGCTGAAACTGTTGGGACAGAGGAATCTACTCAGGTTGTTGAACCTGCTGCTGCTGCTGAGGAAGCTACTGCCTCTGTACCTAAGATCACCAAGGTATTCAAGAGAAAGAGGACAGTACAAACTGAGGGGGAGTCTCAATCAGAAGAGACTGTGATCCCTAAGAAGAAGAGGACAACTGTTACAAAGAGGAAACTTGTCTTGCCTCCCTTTTCATCTCCATCACCATCACCCTCACCTCAGAAGGATTCAACCCCTCCACCTCAGGAAACATCACCCTCTATCACCACAGTTCCAACTCCACAACCTTCACCTCAAAGAATGCCTACACCACCACACAGATCACCTACACCACCTCCATCACCAAAAATTCCAACACCACCTCTATCACCAAGAATTCCCACTCCACATACTTCACCACAAATCCAAACTCCACCACATACATCACCTAACCAACACTCACCTGAACCTAACCCTACCACATCAGAACCTCACATGTCTGATACTCACTCACCTGCTCCACCCTCACCACAAGTATCTCACCATTCTGATATTCCTCAAACTGAGGATATCAATGACTTTGAGTACTTTGACAACCCTATTTCACCACCCTCACCACAATCACCAATTCCTGACCATATCTCAAACCAATGCCAAGTGCCTCTGAGAATAGTCTTTCCAGACTTATCCTCTGAAACCAGACACAACCCTCTCCCCTTAGCCACTTTACCACCCTACAACTCATCCTCCAGAACCACACCCTTCTCTGTAACAGATGATCTCTGTCCCTCTTACCTTGATGGCAAGACTCTGGACATGATTGCTTCTCTGGAAGCTGAAAGGCAGGTTGTGAGGCTGGAAAGGTTGCAGAAGCCAATAGGAAAATGGCTATTTAATCCTCACATCTTCATGAAGCCCTCCACTGCCATAAAAGTGATGCCTGACTCAATGGTGTTGAAAGGGAAGCAGAAGACAATATCCCTGGCAGTAGAGCAGAAGTTTTCCCTTATCCAGAGAACTGATCAGAAGCTGAAATTCAAAGAGAAGATGTTCTCTAAGGGTGGCTGCAGTTCTGGGCTGACAGAAGAAGAAAAGGCAGACATTCCAATTAGAGGTAGCCAAGCCTATGCCCTCTACCCCGTCTCACCCTCTATTTACTTTATCCCTCCACTCACATAAATCTCATCAGGAGATCTTATGAGTTCCTTCTTTCTATCACAAATTCCCCTCTACATCATGACAGAATTCATGCCTTTCTAAGGGAATTCCACCCTAATAATGATTTTGAAACCACTCTGTCAACAAATGTTTTTCTAGATCCTCACCCTGAGGATGATATTGTTGTTGAAGAGTTACCTCCTACCCCTCCTCCTTGTCCATCAGCTTCTGGAACTTCTCTGGCCACTACAGATTCTTCTGCTCCAGTTGTTGCATTTGATCCTGCTGCCCATCAGAGACTGGATGAAATGGCTGCAAGTTTGCAGACTGTCATTCAAAGACAGGATGAAGCAATTGCTCAACAGACTGCATTTCAAGCTCAGATGTTGGCTCAGCAGCAAGCAATGCAGCAGATGATGGAAGCTTTCTTCAAAAGCCAAGGAGGCCCTAGCTCTTAGTGCCTAGAATTTTTTTTTTTGAGTCATGCAATGTACTAAGTCAGTGATGTCTATCACTTGTAATCTTTCATGACTTTGATTAAATGCAATGAGCTTTTCTTTTGGCAATTTATCTTCTCTGTTTATTTTTTTTCTGTTTGATTGATGCCAAAAGGGGGAGGAAATATAATTAAGTTTTCATGATTTTATATTTCTCATTGTATGTTATTCTTTCTAACATCATGATGACCTCATATTTGTCCTTACTTAGTGCATAAACTAAGGGGGAGCCTAACATACTATGATCATTTATATCTGTTTCGAAATTTCTTCTGTTTCTTTTTGATGTTCAATAAAATCAGAAAAGATATTTGTCATCATCAAAAAGGGGGAGAATGTTGAGACCTTATAAGTCTAAAACACATTCAAAGTGTAAATCCTCTATGTTTTGATGATTCCAAATAGTTCAAGTATGGTAATATTGAACCAAATGAAATTACTGATATATTTGATAAGTGTGCAGGAAAATAGACTTGAAGTCACTCGTCTAAATTTCACCCGTCTACTTTTTAGTAGAAGCTCAGCAGTGACTCGTCTAAAGTTTCACTCGTCTAAAAAAATAAGTCAAAGAAAGTCAACGCTCAAGAAAGACTAAGCTCAGTTGATGACGTGGCAAGAAGCATGCGTCTAAGTTTGGCTCAGCTGACCACCCGTCTAACTTTTGGATCAAGCTTTCACCCGTCTAAGTTTTTGGATGACTTTCACCCGTCTAAGTTTCTGAACAAGCTTTCACCCGTCTAAGTTTTTGGATGACTTTCACCCGTCTAAAAATTCTCATTACTGACACCAAGTCAGTATGTCAGAAATCAAGTCCAAGTCACCATATTCAAAATTATAGGCCATCCTTATGGACCTCGAAGACCTCTGGATAATAGCTCGAAGGACAAAGAATAAAAGAACGTTGTTTCAAGGTTTTAAGGAATAAATACGCTATCTCTGCACCACTGCAGTAACCTTTTGCCTATTCCAGTACAAAGTAAAAGTACTTTATGGAAAAGTAAACTGATGTTGCACTGAAAGAGGAAAGCTCTCTGCAACAAGTACAAGAAGCCTGCTGCCATATACTCTGAAAAGAACAGCTACTCAGTTTAAAGTGTACTCTTGGACACTCTTGACAATGCCCAATGTTTTCAAGCATTTAATGAATACTCAGAACGACTCTTTGGCATTAAATGGTGTCTCAGAAAGCTCAAGTCAGATGAACACACTTTCTGAAGCTGTGTCAAACGGATCTCTTGATTGAAGCCTTTAAATAGATCAAACAATGAAGATGAACATAAGAAGTTGAATATCAAAAGAACTCTGCACAGAAGCATTTACTCTCTTCATTAACTTCTTCATTCCTTCATTGAATACATACTCAATCATTAGATATAAATTCGCAGTCTTTCATACTTCATATTTATTCCACTCTCTGAGTGTGATCTGAAAGACTTGCAAGTTGTATTAACTATACAAACCGTCTATCTCTTACTGTTTTTGAGCCTGAAGAGGCTAGGTGAGAAAAGAATACTTGTTTGAGTGTTGAGCCTAAAGAGGCTAGGTGTGCAAAGAATACTTGTACTGTAATTTACTCAGTTATAGTGGAAACTTGGTGCTGCCAAGAAACTGGACGTAGCCCTGTGGATTTTGGGGTGAACCAGTATAAATCTCTTGAGTGATATTTCTTCTCCCTTATCTTTTAATTTGTTTGAGTATTGTTTCAGTCTTAGCTTTTTAACTTGGGGAGTTAATACTGTGGTTATCAAACTCTTTTTAACCTTCTTGATTTGTGTGTGCTATTCTGTTTTAATATTAGACGTTTCACTCGTCTAATCCTATCTTTATCAAACCTTCTTGCTGTGCCTGCGAAAATCCTTTTAAGTAACCGAAAAAGTTGGTAAACACAATTCAACCCCCCTATGTTGAGACCTTATAAGTCTAAAACACATTCAAAGTGTAAATCCTCTATGTTTTTGATGATTCCAAATAGTTCAAGTATGGTAATATTGAACCAAATGAAATTACTGATATATTTGATAAGTGTGCAGGAAAATAGACTTGAAGTCACTCGTCTAAATTTCACCCGTCTACTTTTTAGTAGAAGCTCAGCAGTGACTCGTCTAAAGTTTCACTCGTCTAAAAAATAAGTCAAGAAAGTCAACGCTCAAGAAAGACTAAGCTCAGTTGATGACGTGGCAAGAAGCATGCGTCTAAGTTTGGCTCAGCTGACCACCCGTCTAACTTTTGGATCAAGCTTTCACCCGTCTAAGTTTTTGGATGACTTTCACCCGTCTAAGTTTCTGAACAAGCTTTCACCCGTCTAAGTTTTTTGGATGACTTTCACCCGTCTAAAAATTCTCATTACTGACACCAAGTCAGTATGTCAGAAATCAAGTCCAAGTCACCATATTCAAAATTATAGGCCATCCTTATGGACCTCGAAGACCTCTGGATAATAGCTCGAAGGACAAAGAATAAAAGAACGTTGTTTCAAGGTTTTAAGGAATAAATACGCTATCTCTGCACCACTGCAGTAACCTTTTGCCTATTCCAGTACAAAGTAAAAGTACTTTATGGAAAAGTAAACTGATGTTGCACTGAAAGAGGAAAGCTCTCTGCAACAAGTACAAGAAGCCTGCTGCCATATACTCTGAAAAGAACAGCTACTCAGTTTAAAGTGTACTCTTGGACACTCTTGACAATGCCCAATGTTTTCAAGCATTTAATGAATACTCAGAACGACTCTTTGGCATTAAATGGTGTCTCAGAAAGCTCAAGTCAGATGAACACACTTTCTGAAGCTGTGTCAAACGGATCTCTTGATTGAAGCCTTTAAATAGATCAAACAATGAAGATGAACATAAGAAGTTGAATATCAAAAGAACTCTGCACAGAAGCATTTACTCTCTTCATTAACTTCTTCATTCCTTCATTGAATACATACTCAATCATTAGATATAAATTCGCAGTCTTTCATACTTCATATTTATTCCACTCTCTGAGTGTGATCTGAAAGACTTGCAAGTTGTATTAACTATACAAACCGTCTATCTCTTACTGTTTTTGAGCCTGAAGAGGCTAGGTGAGAAAAGAATACTTGTTTGAGTGTTGAGCCTAAAGAGGCTAGGTGTGCAAAGAATACTTGTACTGTAATTTACTCAGTTATAGTGGAAACTTGGTGCTGCCAAGAAACTGGACGTAGCCCTGTGGATTTTGGGGTGAACCAGTATAAATCTCTTGAGTGATATTTCTTCTCCCTTATCTTTTAATTTGTTTGAGTATTGTTTCAGTCTTAGCTTTTTAACTTGGGGAGTTAATACTGTGGTTATCAAACTCTTTTTAACCTTCTTGATTTGTGTGTGCTATTCTGTTTTAATATTAGACGTTTCACTCGTCTAATCCTATCTTTATCAAACCTTCTTGCTGTGCCTGCGAAAATCCTTTTAAGTAACCGAAAAAGTTGGTAAACACAATTCAACCCCCCTTAGGAAGTCAGAGGCACTCCCTTAACAAAGAAGGTATTGGATATTCCAATCAAGAACATCATAAAGGATCAACAAAGTTTTCAAATGTAGCTGCTAAATCTATATGTTCCTACTGTGGAAAAGCTGGACATATCATGTCTAAGTGTATTCACAAAAAGAGAAGGAAGTCTTTACAGACTCCTCACACTAACAAAAAAGGACCCAAGAAAATATGGGTACCTAAGGTCATGATCATTCCTGTTGCAGACATTCTCAACAGAACAAAGCAAACACCTGTCATGGTATCTGGACAGTGGATGCTCGCGACACATGACAGGCGAAAGGTCTATGTTCCTAGACCTCCAACCTAAGAAAGGTGGACATGTAAGTTTTGGTGGCAAACCAGAAAGGAAAAGTTGCTGGTTTAGGTAAAATTGGTGGTAAACCTCCCTTACCTGTTATTAATGATGTGTTATTTGTGAAAGGATTAAAAACATAATCTGCTTAGCATAAGTCAATTATGTGACAGTGGACTCTCTGTATCTTTTTCTAAGGATGCATGCATAGTCAATGACTGTAATGGAAAAACCCTCTTTTCTGCTAAAAAGGCAAAACAATCTGTATAAGATTGACATGACTGAACTTTCAGATCAAAGTGTAACATGCTTTATGTCCAAAGAGGATGAAAAATGGCTGTGGCATAAGAAAATTAGGACATGTTAGTATGAAGCAAATTTCAAAATTGAAAAAGCATAACCTTGTGAGAGGATTGCCTGATATTTCTTTTAAGAAAGATATTTTGTGTGATGCATGTCAGAGAGGCAAACAAGTAAAATCAAGTTTCAAATCTAAGAAAGAAGTCACATCCTCTAGACCTTTGCAACTGTTACACATGGATCTGTTTGGACCAGTTAGTGTAGCTAGCCTAGGTGGAAAGAAATATGGTTTTGTCATAGTTGATGACTATTCTAGATTTACATGGGTACTCTTCTTAACCCACAAGGATGAATCTTATAAGGCATTTTCAGTATTCAGTAAAAGAGTACAAAATGAGCAAGGTTTCTGTATCTCTGCTATTAGAAGTGATCATGGAGGAGAATTTGAAAATGAGCAGTTCAAACTGTTCTGTGAGGAAAATGGTATTTCTCACAATTTCTCTGCACCTAGAACTCCACAACAAAATGGAGTAGTTGAGAGGAAGAACAGATCTCTTCAAGAGATGGGAAGAACAATGCTAAATGAAAATAATCTTCCTAAGTACTTCTGGGCAGAAGCCATTAACACTGCTTGTTATGTACAAAACAGAATACTGATCAAGCCTATTCTAAATAAGACTCCTTATGAATTGTGGAAAGACAGAAAACCCAACATATCATATTTTCATGCATTTGGTTGTGAATGTTATATTCTCAACACAAAAGATCATCTTGGTAAATTTGATTCTAAAGTAGATAAAGGAATATTTATTGGTTATTCTGAAATGTCTAAAGCTTTTAGAATTTTCAATTCTAGAACTTCTGTTGTAGAAGAATCAATTCATGTAAAGTTTAATGATGGTTTGAAGACTGATAGGGAACTATCAGATCTAGAAGATGATGTTGCAGGTATTGAACTCAATCCTACAGTAGAAGAATCTTCAGACAAGTCAAAAGTAGACGTATCTGAAATACAGACTGATGCTGATAAGTCTGAAACTCAGACTCTAAAGAAAGATTGGAAATTCAAGACCTATCATCCAGAAGATCTCATCATTGGAAGTCCATCTCAAGGAGTTAGAACCAGATCTGCCTTCAATGAAAGCAACAACATGGCCTTCATATCAGATTTGGAACCTAAAAGGATTGAAGAAGCTCTGCAAGATGAAAGCTGGATTCTAGCCATGCAAGAAGAGCTAAATCAGTTCAAAAGGAATGATGTCTGGTCACTAGTTTCTAAACCCAAAGAGAAAACCATTATTGGAACCAGATGGGTGTTTAGAAACAAACTAGATGAAGATGGAAAAGTGGTAAGAAACAAGGCAAGACTAGTTGCCCAAGGTTACAATCAACAGGAAGGTATTGATTTCACTGAAACTTTTGCTCCTGTAGCTAGACTAGAAGCAATTAGGATTCTCATGTCATATGCTGCACAACATGATATAACTCTTTATCAAATGGATGTTAAAAGTGCTTTTCTAAATGGAATAATTGAGGAGGAAGTTTATGTCAAGCAACCTCCAGGTTTTGAGGACTCTGAAAATCCTCACCATGTCTATAAGCTTAAGAAAGCTCTATATGGACTCAAACAAGCTCCTAGAGCTTGGTATGATAGATTAAGCACATATCTAATGGAAAATAACTTCATTAGAGGAAAAGTAGACACTACACTTTTCAAGAAATGTTCAAGAAAAGACTTTATAGTAGTACAGATCTATGTTGATGATATTATATTTGGTGCTACTAATGAAAAGCTCTGTAAAGAGTTCTCTGAGTTGATGCAGAATGAATTTGAAATGAGCATGATGGGAGAGTTGAAGTTCTTCCTTGGTCTTCAAATAAAACAGTCAAATGATGGAATCTATATCCATCAACAGAAGTACACCAAGGAGCTTCTGAAAAAGTACAAAATGGAAAATTCAAAGCCTATGAGTACTCCTATGCATCCAACCGTTGTTCTAAACAAGGATGAGGAAGGTAAAAAGGTAGATCAAACTGTCTACCGAGGTATGATTGGTTCTATGCTATATTTAACTGCTAGCAGACCTGATATTCAATTCAGTGTCTGTCTCTGTGCTAGATTTCAATCTGACCCTAAGGAATCTCATTATAAGGCTGTCAAAAGAATTTTCAGATATTTAATTGGAACCACTAACCTTGGTCTATTATATAAGAAATCTGAAGATTTCAGGTTAGCTGGATTTTGTGATGCTGATTTTGCTGGAGACAGAATTGATAGGAAAAGCACCAGTGGAGGATGTCACTTCATTGGAACAAATATAATCTCTTGGTCAAGCAAAAGGCAAAGCACCATTGCTCTATCAACTGCAGAAGCTGAATATATATCTGCAGCTGGTTGTTGTTCACAACTACTCTGGGTAAAATATCAACTTGAAGATTATTCAATGTTTGAGCATAATATACCTGTTTGGTGTGATAATACTAGTGCCATTAATCTATCGAAAAATCCAATACAGCATTCTAGAGCAAAGCATATAGAAATAAAGCATCATTTCATTAGAGACTATGTTCAAAAAGGTGTTTTTGAAATTAAGTTTGTAAACACTGATTATCAGTGGGCAGACATTTTTACCAAACCCTTAAGTGAAGACAGATTTGTTTTTATAAGAAGAAATCTTAACATGCATAATGTACCTGATTAATTGTTTTGCTGTGTTGTCAGAAAAATTACTTGTCTATATTTTCTATGATTACTTGACTCGTCTAATCTAGCCAAGCGTCTAATGACGTGGCTAAAAGCACTCAGTGCTAATTTCTGACTGAGACACACGTACATTGCATTTTTCCCTCCTTTTCTAAAATATTTTATTTTATTTGAATTTGATTATCTGTCATTTATGACAACACTCTCTTTCCTCTTTCCCAATGCAAAAAGCACTCAAACGTTTTTAGCATAAACCCGTGTCTTTTCAAAAACTACCCACTCAAAAAGTTTCTTGCTTACAAACTCTCTCTCTAAGCTCTCTTCGTCTTCACCTTCACGAAACCTTCTCTGTCAAACCCTAATCTCTTCTCTCAAATCAATGGCACCCAAAAGCCTCCTTGAGACGCTATCTGAGAAGACTAAGGTATCTGTTACTGAGCTGAAGAAAGTGCTCCCTGGAAGAGTTCCAAACTTTGATGAACTCAGAACCAAAGGTTTAGACGTACTCCCTGAACTTAACCATGCTGGATGGTTACCCTTCTTTCAACTGCAAGAACTTGTCTTCCCTGCTCTTGTTAGGGATTTCTGGACTACAGCGAAGATCACCAAGGACTCCACCACCCACATGATTTCTGGGGATGTTGGTGAGGATCATATCTTCATCACTCACGAGTTACTCGCTGAAGTAACGAGATGCCCTAGGGAAGGAGCTGGGCACTACAAAGACTGGATGAAGGATCAAGGGGAAGCCAATGTAAATTTGGTACTCTATGGGACTGCAAACCCTGGCAACATGGACTCCAAGTATCTGACCCCCAAGGCAAGGTTTTTACATGTTCTGCTTATAAACTGTGTAATGCCTAGGACTGGGTCTAGAAACCATGTCAATTTATTGGAAAAGTTTGCCCTATTCCACCTTATCCAAAGAATAAAGATAGACATAACTGATCTAATCTTTATTCATATGGAGAAAGCTGTAAAGGGAAAAGATAAAGATTATCCCTTTGGAATGGTTATGACTAGGATCTTCAAGGCCTGTAAGTTGGACTTAAGAAGGGCTGTTTCTGCTGATCTCTGTACTGAGATTACCACAAAAACCCTGGCCCTAATGAAAATGAACCTGAATCCTACTCTGGATGGCAATGCTGAAGCCTCTGCTCAGATGGAAGCAACTGTTTCCATTCCTGGTGTTAAATCTGAAGTGGTTGAGGAACCAGCTGAAGAAATTACTGATCAGCTTCAGAGGAAGAAGAGGAAGATTACAAAAACCACTGCTGAAACTGTTGGGACAGAGGAATCTACTCAGGTTGTTGAACCTGCTGCTGCTGAGGAAGCTACTGCCTCTGTACCTAAGATCACCAAGGTATTCAAGAGAAAGAGGACAGTACAAACTGAGGGGGAGTCTCAATCAGAAGAGACTGTGATCCCTAAGAAGAAGAGGACAACTGTTACAAAGAGGAAACTTGTCTTGCCTCCCTCTTCATCTCCATCACCATCACCCTCACCTCAGAAGGATTCAACCCCTCCACCTCAGGAAACATCACCCTCTATCACCACAGTTCCAACTCCACAACCTTCACCTCAAAGAATGCCTACACCACCACACAGATCACCTACACCACCTCCATCACCAAAAATTCCAACACCACCTCTATCACCAAGAATTCCCACTCCACATACTTCACCACAAATCCAAACTCCACCACATACATCACCTAACCAACACTCACCTGAACCTAACCCTACCACATCAGAACCTCACATGTCTGATACTCACTCACCTGCTCCACCCTCACCACAAGTATCTCACCATTCTGATATTCCTCAAACTGAGGATATCAATGACTTTGAGTACTTTGACAACCCTATTTCACCACCCTCACCACAATCACCAATTCCTGACCATATCTCAAACCAATGCCAAGTGCCTCTGAGAATAGTCTTTCCAGACTTATCCTCTGAAACCAGACACAACCCTCTCCCCTTAGCCACTTTACCACCCTACAACTCATCCTCCAGAACCACACCCTTCTCTGTAACAGATGATCTCTGTCCCTCTTACCTTGATGGCAAGACTCTGGACATGATTGCTTCTCTGGAAGCTGAAAGGCAGGTTGTGAGGCTGGAAAGGTTGCAGAAGCCAATAGGAAAATGGCTATTTAATCCTCACATCTTCATGAAGCCCTCCACTGCCATAAAAGTGATGCCTGACTCAATGGTGTTGAAAGGGAAGCAGAAGACAATATCCCTGGCAGTAGAGCAGAAGTTTTCCCTTATCCAGAGAACTGATCAGAAGCTGAAATTCAAAGAGAAGATGTTCTCTAAGGGTGGCTGCAGTTCTGGGCTGACAGAAGAAGAAAAGGCAGACATTCCAATTAGAGGTAGCCAAGCCTATGCCCTCTACCCCGTCTCACCCTCTATTTACTTTATCCCTCCACTCACATAAATCTCATCAGGAGATCTTATGAGTTCCTTCTTTCTATCACAAATTCCCCTCTACATCATGACAGAATTCATGCCTTTCTAAGGGAATTCCACCCTAATAATGATTTTGAAACCACTCTGTCAACAAATGTTTTTCTAGATCCTCACCCTGAGGATGATATTGTTGTTGAAGAGTTACCTCCTACCCCTCCTCCTTGTCCATCAGCTTCTGGAACTTCTCTGGCCACTACAGATTCTTCTGCTCCAGTTGTTGCATTTGATCCTGCTGCCCATCAGAGACTGGATGAAATGGCTGCAAGTTTGCAGACTGTCATTCAAAGACAGGATGAAGCAATTGCTCAACAGACTGCATTTCAAGCTCAGATGTTGGCTCAGCAGCAAGCAATGCAGCAGATGATGGAAGCTTTCTTCAAAAGCCAAGGAGGCCCTAGCTCTTAGTGCCTAGAATTTTTTTTTTTGAGTCATGCAATGTACTAAGTCAGTGATGTCTATCACTTGTAATCTTTCATGACTTTGATTAAATGCAATGAGCTTTTCTTTTGGCAATTTATCTTCTCTGTTTATTTTTTTTCTGTTTGATTGATGCCAAAAGGGGGAGGAAATATAATTAAGTTTTCATGATTTTATATTTCTCATTGTATGTTATTCTTTCTAACATCATGATGACCTCATATTTGTCCTTACTTAGTGCATAAACTAAGGGGGAGCCTAACATACTATGATCATTTATATCTGTTTCGAAATTTCTTCTGTTTCTTTTTGATGTTCAATAAAATCAGAAAAGATATTTGTCATCATCAAAAAGGGGGAGAATGTTGAGACCTTATAAGTCTAAAACACATTCAAAGTGTAAATCCTCTATGTTTTGATGATTCCAAATAGTTCAAGTATGGTAATATTGAACCAAATGAAATTACTGATATATTTGATAAGTGTGCAGGAAAATAGACTTGAAGTCACTCGTCTAAATTTCACCCGTCTACTTTTTAGTAGAAGCTCAGCAGTGACTCGTCTAAAGTTTCACTCGTCTAAAAAATAAGTCAAAGAAGGTCAACGCTCAAGAAAGACTAAGCTCAGTTGATGACGTGGCAAGAAGCATGCGTCTAAGTTTGGCTCAGCTGACCACCCGTCTAACTTTTGGATCAAGCTTTCACCCGTCTAAGTTTTTGGATGACTTTCACCCGTCTAAGTTTCTGAACAAGCTTTCACCCGTCTAAGTTTTTGGATGACTTTCACCCGTCTAAAAATTCTCATTACTGACACCAAGTCAGTATGTCAGAAATCAAGTCCAAGTCACCATATTCAAAATTATAGGCCATCCTTATGGACCTCGAAGACCTCTGGATAATAGCTCGAAGGACAAAGAATAAAAGAACGTTGTTTCAAGGTTTTAAGGAATAAATACGCTATCTCTGCACCACTGCAGTAACCTTTTGCCTATTCCAGTACAAAGTAAAAGTACTTTATGGAAAAGTAAACTGATGTTGCACTGAAAGAGGAAAGCTCTCTGCAACAAGTACAAGAAGCCTGCTGCCATATACTCTGAAAAGAACAGCTACTCAGTTTAAAGTGTACTCTTGGACACTCTTGACAATGCCCAATGTTTTCAAGCATTTAATGAATACTCAGAACGACTCTTTGGCATTAAATGGTGTCTCAGAAAGCTCAAGTCAGATGAACACACTTTCTGAAGCTGTGTCAAACGGATCTCTTGATTGAAGCCTTTAAATAGATCAAACAATGAAGATGAACATAAGAAGTTGAATATCAAAAGAACTCTGCACAGAAGCATTTACTCTCTTCATTAACTTCTTCATTCCTTCATTGAATACATACTCAATCATTAGATATAAATTCGCAGTCTTTCATACTTCATATTTATTCCACTCTCTGAGTGTGATCTGAAAGACTTGCAAGTTGTATTAACTATACAAACCGTCTATCTCTTACTGTTTTTGAGCCTGAAGAGGCTAGGTGAGAAAAGAATACTTGTTTGAGTGTTGAGCCTGAAGAGGCTAGGTGTGCAAAGAATACTTGTACTGTAATTTACTCAGTTATAGTGGAAACTTGGTGCTGCCAAGAAACTGGACGTAGCCCTGTGGATTTTGGGGTGAACCAGTATAAATCTCTTGAGTGATATTTCTTCTCCCTTATCTTTTAATTTGTTTGAGTATTGTTTCAGTCTTAGCTTTTTAACTTGGGGAGTTAATACTGTGGTTATCAAACTCTTTTTAACCTTCTTGATTTGTGTGTGCTATTCTGTTTTAATATTAGACGTTTCACTCGTCTAATCCTATCTTTATCAAACCTTCTTGCTGTGCCTGCGAAAATCCTTTTAAGTAACCGAAAAAGTTGGTAAACACAATTCAACCCCCCTTCTTGTGTTCACTTTGGTTATTTCACACCATAGCCATCCTCATCGGCTAAAACTCCTAAAAACAAGCAACTACCCACAACTAACCTACCCATGACCTCCAACGGCTCATCCCACAACGACTATTTCCAAAGTACTGCGTCCTTATTTTTTCGGCACGTCCCTCGATATCTGTTGATACTTGCTCTTCATGCTTAGGTTCTTCAATCGTGCGTCTTCAACAAATTCTATCCACTACCCAAGTTTTTATGATTTCAACACATAGTTATTCAACTCAACCTTCCAGACTTCAACTGAATTTCTCAACATAATCCATCCAAGCCCCATACCTTTGAGGTCCAGCCCAACATTTTTCCAGCCGAATCCTTACACTCTTCTCAGCCAGTTTGTTCCATGTGTCAATTGAATTTGGCTCCAAGGAGTTCAACCAATTCTTTGCCTTGCCTTCCAAAGAGAATGGGAACAATCTCAGTCTAAAGGCATCATCAGTAACACCAGGGATCTTGAAGTTACTTGCTACATCCAAGCAGGGCCGTCCCTGAGATTTTGGGTGCCCTGTGCGAACATAGAAATTGGTGCCCCTTTTTTTATAAGCCATATATATAGTATCAAAAGCAGACAAAGTGGTGCACAAAAACTAGTCATTAATTATTTTAATACAACCCCGATTGAAACAAAATATAATCGAAAAAAAGGAAAAGATTGCAGTAGCAAATTATAATAGAATTATAGCAAAAATATTACTTATATCTAACCCGAAAATGTTGCTACAACATCCCTACACCAGCAGTATCCTCTATTGATAGCAAATGAAACACAAGAGCTGAAGTCTGAAGAAAGAAGTCAATGCCCTATTAATCTCTGAATATTGTCCTCCTTGCATTCTTTACTGCAAAATCATTAATAATTTGTTCATAGTCAAGGTTCTTTAAAAAATCATTTTCAATAGAAATCAAAGCAAGATTGTTTAATCTATCTTGCGACATAGTAGATCGCAAATAAGATTTTAACAATTTTAATTTAGAAAAACTTCTTTCAGCAGATGCAACAGTAACAGGGAAAGTTAATATTATTCTATAAACTATGAATGCATTAGGAAAACAATTAAATGTCTTCAAAGAACTCAATATCATAAAACTTGATTTGATTCAACTGTTAAAACCTCTCTAATGACTTTTAATTCTTCAAATAAAATTTCACCATCAAGATCATAAGAATCAGCATGTTTTAGGTAAGTTTCAAGATTTTTGCAACATAATTTCAAGTCCTTGTCAGAGAATGACTTAAGCCTTTCAATACTAAAAAAAAACCCAAAAATTTCCTCGTATGTGCTATATTGCTCAAATCTTCTATTAAGTGAGCCAATTGCTTGATCTACAATATATAAAAAATAGTGAATTTTAAAAGACTCCTCAGCAGATTCAACATTTGATTGTGTGCATTCAGAGGAATTTTCATCATTGCGTTTCTATCTACGGATTTGACGTTTTTGAACAAACACACAATCAATCTCCATTTCATTTGCAATTATTTCAGCACTAACAATAGCATTTGGAAATCCAGTTTCTCTATATTTTTCCAAGTATTTAATCAACCTTTTTACTAGTGCGCACCACTTGATTCATGTTCTTTAAGCCTTATAGAAAGATGATTCCAATCATTAAAACCTTCATTTCCTAAGTAGTTTGTTCTATGACTTGTACCAAATAACTTACAACAAAAACAAAAAACTCTATCCAATTCTTTTGAATAAAGAAGCCAACTCCTATCTTGCTCTTCTCCATTAGAACAATAACGAATGTAATATGATGACGAGAAGTGCCTACCAAAAGTATCTTTAGGACCATTCACAATTGACATATCTCTCTTAGGACCATTTTTTAGTAATTCATCTCGTAAGTCACTGCTAAGGTTATTCCATGTTCTTGGATCATAAATGTCTAATGGAATAGACTGACTAGGTTGTTCATTTTCATTTTCATTTTCATTTTCATTTTCATTCTCATTTTCAGCAAGGATATGTTCATTTTCATCCTGATGGTCATCACCATTTTCATTGTTTTTAACATTAGAGCCTAAATTATCTGGATTTGCATCATTTTGAACAGAAATTGTAGGATGTTTAGCAAAAAATTTATCAAGAGCACCCTTTTGAGATTTAATATCAATTTCAATTTGCTAATTTCTTTTTCGTTTTAGATGACCAGAAAGTTGTTTTCTAGGCAACATGTTCAGACAATAAATAATTAGACGACAACTCAACAAGTCAACAAGTATAGCAATAAGTGAAACAATAGCACCTGATTGTTGATCGCTGGTTTGAAACCTTCAATTTTTTTTGAACCCACTGTGTTATCGTTATGTTTGGACTTTGAGTCTTTGACCCTCCAATTCGTCTTATACTCAGACAACATCAACTTGCATACTACCTACAATCACAATCAAAAGGCAAGCAATGAGAATTAAATTGAAATTGGGAATTTAGAATTTAGGGAATTGGGAAGGAAGAACAAAAAAGAAAAAGAAAGAAATGGGATGGTGTCATCACCTGAATAGTGGCTATGGTTTTAGATAGAAGGATGCAACTTGTAAGAATAAAAAGAAAAAAAAAAATAAGAAAGATAAAGAATGAAAGGAGTGCTGGTGTCGTGTAGCCCCTGTACCAAAGAAAGAAAATGGGAAAATTGGGAGAGTCAAAGTGCTTTTAGCCGCAATATAGAAAAAGTGTGCCTCGGGTAATTTGACATCCTATCAAACCAATATAGAAAAAGTTTAAAACCTAATTTACTGTAATCATGAGTTAAAGCCTTATTAAGTTTTGGGCTTTAATTTTAAAAGACAATTGGGCCCTTAGATAAACAAGTTAATTAAATATTTTTTTATTTTAGTATATACATTAATATATATATATACACACACCAAGTAAAAAAAAAATTTGGTGCCCCCTAAAAAATGGGGCCCTGTGCGGTCGCACCAGCAAATCATGCTCAGGGCCGCCACTGCATCCAAGAATTGTTTCAGATGTAGGTGAGGGTCATCTGTTGCAGCTCCATTGAATTGTCTCATTGTTAGTACCACCTGGAACATTACTGGTTTGAAACTTTTTAAGGAATAAGATTCTCTCATTTTTTCTCTCATGTTTCTTTCTCATTCTAACATAATAGGAAAATGAAGAGAATAAAAAGGAGAATCCAAATCTTTTTTAATTGAAACTTTTATTTATTTCTTTTAGCAAAACATATTACCCGTGTGCGTGTGTGTGTATGTATGTATGTATATATATATATATATATATTGATTGATTAACAATGGGAAAATTATTTTTTTATTTTTGAATTTTATAAAATGTAAAATAATTAATTTCTTTCTATTCTGTTAGTGACATATAATAAGTAACTATCGTTTTTGTGCCAAAAAATAAGCAACTATCTGGTTTATATGTTAATTGAACTCTGTTTTCGTTCACGTTTATAATGTCAAAAAGCACAGTTGTTTTTTTGGTTATGCCAATGCCTAAAAACACATATGTTGGGAGGAGGTAATACTATTTAGATAAAAAAATTATTCCATCTATGCTTGTTTAGAACAATCTCAACTCAATCTAGGGTTCAATTGAAGGAAAAGTTGTATCTTTTTTTTTATAAGCCAAAAAATATATTAATAAAAATATTAGGGATACTCATGCCCATATACATGTAATAATGCCAAGGTGAATACCAAAAAGAAACAACCTAAGTATTGAGTTGTATACCAAAACAAAGAAGCCAAGTGTACCTTTAATTATGTGAGAGTAGCAGGGATCTATTTCAAGCATTGGATTAAAATTAATGGTTCGGATTACAATATCTAATTAAAACCTCATGTGCTCTGCTTTTTCACTAAACCTCATGTTTCTTCCCTGTTTCTTCTTCCTCGCGTCCCACCTTCATCTTCTTCGACGCCTTCAATTCCAAGCAGAAAAGCTCAACAAGTCAGCATTAGATGCCCACCGTGAAGGAGACATAACACTTTCACCATATCAGAATAATCAATAGAGTATTGCTACCGGTCATTTAGAGCATCTCCAATGTTACAACTCATTGGAGCTGCTTAGCTCCTTTTTTATGTGTTCTACCATATCACTTCATCACTTTTTACTTTATATATATATATATACTTACTGCTTTAAGCAACTCTCTTTACTCTAATGGTGTAATTTTAAAAAGTTTTCCAATTTGGTCTCACAAGTTATTCATATCTTTATTGATATTTATTGTTATTTCAATTTTCGGAGGAAGATAGCTAATGCAATTCTCTATTTTTTGTCTTTTTTTTTTTGTCTTTTTTTTTTTTTTTTTGGGGTTCTTATATAATAATGGGTTGCTTGTAGCAGCAAACTCTTACAAGCAACTTATACTCATCTAAGCTCACTCTAATGATGCAACTATATACAGAACAATTGCTTACCTCTATGCAAACCTTAAACAACTCCCATATACTTTTACGTTTCACCTTCTCTCTATATACAAGTATGCATTACGTTTCTTTGTAAGCCACCCAATAACACCTTGTTTCATCAGAGTACGCACCATATCAGTTACGATTCCACTCAGGCAAACATTTAGATTATAATTTGCAGTTCAATTGCAAGTTCCACTTTTGTTAAATCTAATTTGCAGTTCAATCATGTATTCATGTATAAGTTGTAGTTTTTACTCACTTATAGGTTTTTCTTTATATACAACTTATGGAATATTACCTGTTACATTTGATAAATTATGGCCAATCTTTGGCTCCTTAGAACCTACATGATGCATGCAAGTCATGTTTTAATTGTAAGTTGAAAGCATATTATTTTTCAAATTTTCTTATTGGACAAAAATCAATCTAGGTTCACCACTCACTAGGCAGATTGGCACAGTACGTAATTCTCTTCTTAGCCATGAAGGGAAGCCCTTCCTAGCTTGAACCTTCAAATAAGAGCAGACAATTCTAGTGATCAGTTGAACAAGATGAATGAACAAAACAAATGTACATAACTGCATATTGACATTGAGATGGGGGTTAAAAGTACCGAGCATGAAGGCACTGATGAACCTACACTCTACACAACAGAGAGGTACAGACGAGTCGGTAAAAGGATAGAAAGGAAAATGGTAAGGCACTGATGACCAAGTGCCTTATCATTTTGGAGTATCATGAATATTGTACAAATAAGAAGATATCATAATGGATATAGTTTTTATTTATTTATTATTATTATTATTTTAATTGGTTGCAATATGAGTCATTCAACTCTCGCCTAAAACAATAACACCCAAATCCAAGTCCTTACTCAGTCACGATATACTAATACCACCACTCAACCCCACCTTCATCCCTAAAAAACTAAGAAACTCCAACTTGCATAATTTCTTCCCTGCAAGAAATCCAAGAACACAAAAAAGATCCCACTCTCTCATTCTCTTTCTCATGGAGATCAACCACTTACTCCACCTTCTCCTCATCACCCTCACCCTCACAATGCTCACCGCCACCACAAACTCACAACCCATCTCACCCTCTCCATCACCATCACCATCACCACCACCTTCAACAACACTTGAACAACTCAACAACATAATCGACGCTCTAATAGGAGCCAGTGACTTCACCACATGGGTGTCCATCCTCTCATCAATGTCCAACCCAACAATGCAGCTTCCTATCAGTGCAACACTCTTCATTCCACAAGACAACACATTCTCCAACAACGACAACAACAACCATCCTCCATCAGACCCATTCCTCTTCGCATATCATATCGTCCCACAACGTCTCACCTTCTCCGACCTCCTCCTCCTCCCTCCCGCCACCCGCCTCCCCACTCTCCTCCCCGACAGATCCATCTCCGTCACCCTCAACTCCGCCGGTAACCTCTCCCTCGACGACACTCCCGTCACTCATCCTGACCTCTACGCCACCCCCTCCGTCGCCGTCCACGGCGTCGCCAACCTCCTCGACTACTCTCTTTTCGGCCACGGCGTCCCTTCTCCGCCGCCGCTCTCCACGCCCATCGGAGAAACCATCGGTTGGAATAAATCGGGTGCGGGTGATGGTCCTTCTCTCTGGTGCACCCGCGGCGTTAACGTCGTTTTATTCATCATTTGTTGTTTTTTCCTTCTTTAACAACTCATTGCACTGTGAAGACTGAAGATTCGTTCTTGTGAGTTTTGTTAATCTTTCTTCTTTCTGTGGTGCATTTTATCAAGAACCTCGATATATTTTTTTTCTAATTGGGAAACAAAAGAATAGAGCTCTCTTTTCTCTGTTAATATTAACTGTAGTGATTGATTGGTTTCGTTAGGACAAGTCATGCAATTTGATTGGTTTGGTTTGGTTTGTAATTGGGAAAAAAAAAATTGTATAGAAAGAAATTTGAGGAGTCAGTTCTAACGTGATTCTCTAATTTGTTATAATTCGGTAAGTTTCACAGATTGTGCAGAATATATGGGATTGAGTTTCACATTGGGTTTATTATTTATCTGTAGAATATACAAGCTTGTTTAATGTAATATCAAACAAGCTTATTTATGGTTATTAAATCCAGTACAGTAGAGTGTATAGGTGTCATAAAAACCAGGGTTGTTGGGTGTTGAAGTCTGCCTTTCTGTGTAAAGGCTCCTGCTGTTGCTGTTTATCAGTGTTGATCTCTAATGTTTTTTTGGTTGTTGCTGGTTGCCTGGATGTTAGGATTGACACATGACTAGAATTACAAGTTTCTGATAACATTGTTAGTGTTGCTAAATGATATCAGAAACTTGTAAAGGTGGTAATGTGGTATGGTTGCTTCTGGCTTCGTTTGTGGGCTTCATGCTCGGTACTGTGATGTTGTTGTGGTGCTGATGACTGATGAGTTTTTCTGCACTTGTGTTGACTGGTTCCTGCTTTTGTTAGTCTGTTATTGCATAATGTTGATTTTTAATGGTGTTGGTGGGGGGTTTTGGTGCGCTGTTATTGCATAACTATGTCTGGATTGGGACTGATTCTGGTCTTGTTGATGTGGAGGAGGAGGAGGAGGAGAAGGAATGCCATCTAGCTGAAACCCAAGAGTTTCCAAAACATACGAACATCAATGATCCTGTATCTGATGGCAGAGAATTCATTTATTTATTTTTTTAAAATTTTTCTGCTACAAGCATAGATAGAGCCGTAGAGGTATAAAAACTCTATGGCAGAAGATTGGACCTCCAACACCATCACACTGCAGTTTTATGGACTGAAACTGGTGTTAGTTGAGCTTCAAATTCGTTAACTTACCTTACCTTTTTGGACCCGTGCTGGTGGTGATGGCAAGGTCCTTGTGGCTGTGGTGGGTTTACAAGGATAGGTTTAGGTGGGTAAGAAAGCTTGCGAATCAAAAACACGGGAAGATGAAGCCAATTTTGTCGATTTAATTGGTTGATTGGGTTACAATTAGACCCCATTTGTTTAAGCTTAAAAAATAAATAATTTTGATATAAAATAATTTAGTGATTACTTTTAGAGATTTTAAAGAAAAACAGAAATAGATTTGTGTTTGTTTATAATAAAAAATCATTTTTTTAAACAGTAATTAATTATAAAAATTGATTTTTTTTTCCAAAATCTAATGAAAGTTGTTTTTCATTTTAACCCAAAAAATGATTTTTTTTTTTTTTGCTTTTCATTATTTTTAAAAACAAACACAAACACACTAAAAATTTTAAAAAATGATTATTCAGTTAAAAAATGATTTTTTTTTTTTAACAAAATAAACAATAACAAACGCATTCTTAACATCCTCTTTTTGAACATGGCACATTAGTCCACATCGTAACCTCAAATCTAAGAGATTGAACATGGCACCCAAGCCCATAGGGCACCCTTCAAAAGAGACACTAAAATAAGGAAAATTTAGTTTTGACTTGACAGGACGATTAATCTTGTTCCTAAGTATTCCTAGGTGTGATGAGAAACTCAAAGTCACGTAGTTCTTATAATAAAAACTTAATTGATTTGTTGATTGATTTTAATTTTTGAAAAGATTTGATTTTGAAAAGATTTCTCGTTGAGAAACAAAGAGTTGAAAATCCTTTTCTCTTTTTCTTCAAAAGGATTTTTCATTTCTTTTTTGAATTTTTTAGGCCAAAACACTTGGGACAAACATTCTTTTAAAAATAGATAGAAACCTTATCCAAACCTAAAAAGCCCAAGATTGCAATTTTTTTTTTTCAGAAACTTTTGAGAAGGAATCTTTTGTTTGAGCCCAACTACCTAGCCCATACCTACAACCCAAAACCAACTTAAGAAACAACTCAATCAGCTAAAAATATAAGACACAACCAAAAAAAAAAAAAGCATTAGATATTGGATATTAGATATCTATTAAGCCTAGGTTTGGAACCATGGTAGGTGTGCTGGCCGAGGTGGCAAGCTCGGCCGACGAGCTCGAAAATCTAACTAACTTAACGATAACACTTATCTAGAACTCAACTAACAACCTTACCTTAGATAAGGGATAAGTCTTATCAGATAAGGAGGTTGGAGTTGGGCTAAAAGAGATAAGTGATAAGAAACGATAAGCCAGATCCTAGAAAATAGGATCTGATTATTCCTCTATAAAAGGAGGAAGAGCCTAAGAGAAGACTCACTTTTTCACTAACCTTGGTGTTCTCCCTTAAGCATATTATAAGTCCCGGTTGCGATCAAGAGACTGTCAAAGAGTCCTTGCCCGTCGGTGCACATCGGATACAATATTAAGGGATTGCAACACCACATGATCAAGGGTTGAACTCAGAACTACGTCTGGCTTTGATTCCCTTTGGGATACGTAGGACCGGAACATAAGTATTCTGTCAAACCATAATCTAAAACAACCCCAATGTTCACTCCTGGTTTGTATAATTTGCAGACAAAGAGTTGAAAATTTAGTTTTGACTTGACAGGATGATTAATCTTGTTCCTAAGTATTCCCGGGTGTGATGAGAAACTCAAAGTCACGTAGTTCTTACAATAAAAACTTAATTGATTTGTTGATTGATTTTAATTTTTGAAAAGATTTGATTTTGAAAAGATTTCTCGTTAAGAAAAAAAGAGTTGAAAATCCTTTCTCTTTTTCTTCAAAAGGATTTTTCATTTCTTTTTTGAATTTTTTAGACCAAAACACTTGGGACAAACATTCTTTTAAAAATAGATAGAAACCTTATCCAAACCTAAAAAGCCCAATATTGCTTTTTTTTTTTTTCAGAAACTTTTGAGAAGGAGTCTTTTGTTTGAGCCCAACTACCTAGCCCATACCTTCAACCCAAAACCAACCAAAGAAACAACTCAATCAGCTAAAAATATAAGACACAACCAAAAAAAAAAAAAGCATTAGATATTGGATATTAGATATCGATGAAGCCTATGTTTGGAACCATGGTAGGTATTATGTAGAAGCGCGATAAGCTTGAAGCTATTAGGAATAGCTTTCATGGTGAAATTGCCTCGACACGCGGTTTTGCCGTGAAAGCAAACACATGCTAAAACAAAACCAAATAACAAAGTGAAACAGAGATAAAAGAAATAATGGGAGACAAACCCAAAATGTCAGAGGCTCTTTGCAGAGTAGAGAAAGGGGTGCACGACGAACGACGGATGGTAGCAGGATGATATTTTGCAATTAATTTATCCTTTTATGCTTTAATTTCAATTCCTCTTCATTTGCAATTTTCCTCAAAGCATAAGTTTCCCTTTAATCCTTTAATTGTTTTTTTTTTTAAAAAAAGTTTCCCTTTAATTCTCAAGCAATTAAATGCTTGTCCTATTTGCCTTACCACACGTCTGCTATCTTTTTTCAACTTTTGATTTGAATTTTTATTTTTATTTTTTTACGAAAGGAATCAATTTTAATTTTTTTTTATTGTCTAAAATGGGCTTTAGGCTAAAAACTTTGCAACCAAAAGAGAAATTGGGCTACATCTGATTATGCAATGGGCCAAGAACATAAAGAAAAATATTTTTTAATTTTTTTCAAAATATTTTATATTGTTTATTTTTTATTTTCAAAATATTAAAAAAATTGGACATCTGGACAAAATTAAGTGTTCACATATAATGAATTGAATTGGTGAGTGAGTATATATCAGTTCTTTTATACAAACATTTTGTTCTTGGTTGGGCGAAGACATTTTGTATCAATACAAGTGAAATGCACGTGATGAGAGGAGCGAAATTCTTTCATCCAAATGAGATGTGTCACTTGGATTGGATGTTAAGGCTGTTAACAACTTGTTAATATTTTTTTGGTTTCCCAGAATATCCTCCCACCCGAGAGGTGAGAGACTATTCTCCTAGGATACTATGACGCACTTAAGCGGGCGACCTCTCCCAAGGATTTTTTTTCCATACACACGGATCCAGGGATCGAACCCAGGACCACAGGCTTAAAGGGCCCAAGCTGCCTTACCTCTTGGACCAACACCACGTTGATAACAACTTGTTAATATGATACTGCATGACTCATGAGATATCATATCAAATGTGAGTATAACTGCATGAATTACTCTGTTCCATGTGACTATGTAAGGAAGATATTGTACGTGCATGTGTCGTATATAAAATAATCAAATAGTAAAATTGTTGTATTGTTTAGTTATTTTTATCCAAATATTTCAAAACTCAAATCGTGAACCAATTCCTAACGGTCATAGTAATCAAAGAATGAAATGCTACTTAAGCACCCTCAATGATGTGGTCCAAGTGACTAGTAGTTTAGACCCTTTAACTATATATACATGGTTCGAATCCTGGTGATGGGAGAGCTGCATCTGTGGGTAGAGGAGTTGCTTCTTAGCTGGTACTCTATATCCTCGAAGGATTAATCCTACGACTATCGGTTGTGGGGATACCCTGGGTTCCATCGCGGACCAAAACAAGAAATGCTACTTATGCAACTGCTTAATTAACAGCTATCAACTTAAATGAAACATGGTGCATGAACTTTATATTACATATATATAGAGTAATAAATAAATTGATTTTTTAACGATTTATAAATAAATTGATAAACAACAATGTTATTTGAATGTCTAAAAATTGATACCTATGACACATGTAGTAGATGAGTAAATAGTTAACTGACAACTTGATTAATCATGTACAAAATCTTAATTAATGAAGTTTAGTGGATGATAAATATGCTACCCGTCTTGATGTACCCGAACCAAATCCAACAACACATTAACCACAATTTTAAATATCATTCATCAGGTGTTGCACGTGTCAGATTGTCTGATGTTCAAATTTTTTTTGATTGGCAAATGTTAGTAAGTTAGTTGTTATGTTATGTTATTTTTTTTTTTTTGCTCTTTTGTCGGGGTTTGAACCCTGGACCTACACCACCTTAAATCATTAACTCAAACCAGTTGAGCTATCCTACCCCACCCCGTGTCTGATGTTCAAATAATAGAAGTGTTTGAGGTTACGATGTGGACTAATGTGCCATGTTCAACCTCATTTAGGTTTTTATCGACAATAAACACGCGTCTCACTCACACCACACAACCACTGTTTTGCTTCCTCGGGACCTCCTTGGTGCTTCGAAATTTTCCCTAACACAGAGACAGTATCCAGGCATAGTCATAAACCCTAATCTTGCTCGAAATCGATAATTGATGCATAGAAACACTAATGTCGACAATGTCAACGTGTCGACACGTTAGGGATTTGAACATTACCCGTCAGTCATATCGAAGAACCAATAGTCGATACTTGTAATACTCGCTGCCCTGATCACAACGGTGTAGTTGGAATCGCGATAGGACGAATGAATTTCTCCTGGGATCAATTTCTCTCTCTAACCTTTCGTCTCTCTCTCTCTCTTTATCCTCAGCTCTCTGTTTCTGCTTCGAAACTTATGAATTTCTCCAAGTTTTTGAAAGTGAAAACAATTAAGGGGACCTTCAGCACTGAGCATTCTAGAGCGTGCAGGTCCCCCACGCTCTAGCGTGCCCACGCTCTAGCGCTGGGTCCTCCCATGCTAGAGCGTGGCCCCTTCACAGCCACGTCGCCACGCGTCGAATCAAGGATTGAGCGTGCCCATGCTTGAACATTGGGTCACTACATGTTAAAGCATGTCCCTGCTGTCAGTACCCGTCTTTCGTGCGTTTCTTCACGTTCTGAGCTCGTTTGAAGTCTGATTGACCTCAAATTTGAAACATAAACTCATCAACACCCAAGGAATAAGATTAAGCCTTTAAACATGCCAATCCCTTCCTTAAACATGAATCAAGAAAATGGGGCATTACACATGACGCGACATAATCCGAATTTTGTTATCTTTTCTAATCTGATTTGTAATGGCTTTGACCCTTTCTTAACCTAACCTTTAAATAGATTGTTTAGGCTTGAAAATAGGGGTTCTTGGCTGGTACGTTAGAGGCATTGGCTTTATGATCAAGATCTCTCTTCTTCTCTTAATTCTTCTCCTCTTCTCTCTTGGATTTCAATGTTTCTTTTGTTCAAGATTGCTAGGACCATGACAATGCTTGAGTAGTTCTTCTATTTTTTGGAATTGGGGCTATGCCCAAGACTTGTTTCATGTCATGAATTAGCAAATTCCCTTTATTAATTTTCATATGCTTTTGATTTGATTCCTATTATTATAATTACTTGTGAATTTGGTGTGCACTTATTTGCATGTCATAGATATCTAGGGACGAACCTAGAGGTGAACTTAGGTATTGGATCTATAGGGATTGAACTTAGGACTTAAATCACGATAGTTAGAAGCGGTCCTTCTAGGGTTCATTAAATTGTCATAATTCTTAATAGGTCTAATTTAAATATGATTACCATGAGAGTAGGAATCAGTTTAGTTTGGCACGGTTTTTGTATCTCGGGAGGGAACATGAAATATTTTTGGATAAATTCACCTTCAAATTATTTTGATAAATTAATATTGGGAAAGTCAATTTAATGACATGGATGGTCTTGCTGGTTACCCAACTCCTGGAAATTGCTCTTTAATTTGAAAAACCCCAATTTGATTTCCTTTCTAATTTTAATTCTTGATTTTGTTTAATTGCTACTTTAAATTTGATTTGTTACTTGATTCTAATTTCAAAAATCAAATCCTTCCTTGTTTAGTTTAATTTATTTAATAATTAATTGGTGTTAGTAATCATGGTCCCCGTTGATTCAATCTTTTTATTACTTAACGAAGAAACCGTACACTTGCGGATTTTCGCTATGATAATACATCTGTAACCTTGATCAATTATAGTGAAAAAACTTGGTGAAGCCAAGGACTGGATGTAGCCCAAAGTTTGTGGGTGAACTAGGATAAATCTTTAAGTACTCTCTTCCCTATCTTAATATTTTAATTACCGTTATTTATTTACTATTACTAATATTTTGGGAGTGTTAATAGTTGCTTTAAGTAATTTAGCTTGCTGAAACAGACGTCTGTCAAAAAGTGTTTGAACTGTGCTAAACCTTGTTTTGTGCTAAGAAAACTCTTATTTGCGAAAACACTATTCAACCCCCCTCTTCTAGTATTGTTTTGTGCCATTTCAAGCCTAAGGTGGGTTTGGGGAAGGGGAAGTGATTGTGTCGAGGGAGGTAGGTGTTGATGTATGGTGAAACTGGACAGTCAATGTCTAAGAGTTGGACACGTCAGCTATTAGAAGGAAATAGAGAATAATGAGAATTGACGATTGGTGAAGTGGCAGCACCACAACTTACGACTCAAAAATTATATATTATAAATAGATAAATAGATAGGGCAGTGTCCCAAACAAAGAAAAAAAGATTATAGAGACAACTCTGAGAGTAAAAACTCTCGATACATCAAATATTATCATTTGTGCATCCCGAATGATTGCTACTTTTGGTTGTTAGAGGTTGCGAATAAGAGTACAGGTCATCCCATATTATCTTAAAATGGATAAATGTTTATTCAATCTCACCTCCAATTGGTTATTCTCCTCCTTGTACGTGGTTGAGGCGATCGAGTGAAGGGGGTGTCTTGCAAGGTGAGACACCCCGCTGTGCCCCGGTGTTTTATTATATTAAAGCCTTCTTAATTAATTCCTTAATCATGCGCTTAACACGAAAACACGTAAAAAATTAAAATCTTAAGTTAATAAGCATAGCAACTTCAATTAATTAAAACTTCACACCATAAATATGTTGCGAATACATACATATGTCTTATACATAAAACAAAACACTGTTTAGGGTATCCTCTCAGTAGGATCCCTTTGCAGGTATACTTAAACAAACTATTATATTTAGCCGAAAAATGTGAAATACTTCAAAAGACACACTGGCCATACTGTCTATACTCTATCAGCATGAGTCATAGCTCGACCTCTAGCTTCCGGTTCATAGGGAGTTCCATCCCACTCTTCCTTATTCAACTCATCCATAGGGTCTTCTCGTACGATTCCATAATAAAATAAAAAAACACAACATACAGAAGAATACAGGGGATAAGAAACAGTTCTATCATCAAAAAGCAGAAAAGAGTCATAGTATATAACATAATAAAATTCACAGACAATCAAGTATATAACATAATAAAAGTCACAGACAATCAACACATATAACTAACAAATCATCCTCGAAATTAAGATATTATCCTCTACCCTCAACCTCACGCAACTAAACTTTTATGATGACGTGGCCACTAATTCCCCATATCCGTTAGGGATGTTAGTCAGTCGTCCAAGCGACGGGTCCCCAAAATCGGTGCACACCCTTATCCATGGTGAGAATGCTCATGCAAAGCAATGACACTACAGCTGCACGGCACAGTCGGTGCACACCTTGGATCAAGGGTGCTCATGCATAGCAATGACACTATAGTTGTACGGTACAATCGATGCACAACCTCCTCCATAGTAAGAATGCTCATATAATACAATGACACTACAGCTGCACGGTACAGTCGGTGCTCACCCTGGTTTTCTCTCTCGAGGTGCTCAAGCAAAGCATTAACACTATAGTTGCACGAATTAAATCTTACATTGGACGGTCCCACAAGGACTTCAGACCTTGTATGTATCAAACATACGGTTATAAACACAATACAACTTATGAACCTCACTGAATTACATCAATAACAACTTAATGCCTCATGCTTCCATCCTAGCCTTGACTCACATTCTATAACACATTTCATCTTTAAAATAATCAATTTAAGCTAGGCACTTCTAATTCACCGATACTTTCTCACCCAAATCAAATCTTCCGAACAACATATATCATCGCTTAAAATCAACTAAGCATAGTACTAAAAACCAGGCAGATCATGCATAACACAATATCAGAAAATATTCAAACACCAAAAATAATACGTCACATGCAGTGGAATACCTCAACCAGCGTATCACAGTAAATTCAACAACATAAAATCAGACATCATCAAATACTTAAAATCAACCTAATGTTGATAAACCTACAATCCCAGAATCACCAATGATTTTATAGAAAAGGTTTCCAATGTGATTTTGGTCTTGTCGATTACTCGACTACTAGTAGGGTTTAGGTCACCCTACACAACTATTATATAATATACTACTTATCGATTCCGATGGCAGGTTGATTCTTCCCCCACCTGAGTTAGTACCGAAAACATGAACTTCCCGATCCTCGTGACTTCACTAAGAATATCCGTTAACCTTCAACCAACACCACATAACAACAATTAATCAACAAATCCAACTAGGTCCACTTTATGCTATGTTCGGCCATCTAATTCAAATTACGGCTAGGATCATTTTCTCATTCTAATCTTATGGATACTAATTACCTAGGGTATTAACTAACATAAGTTAAGTGTTAATAGTTAAAGTAATGAAACAAAATCCTCTAACCAACTAGGTTAGGGTTTCGGCCATAAGAGCTAAAATAAGCTAGAAATTCCTTTTGCTCACCAACTCTTGGATCTAGAACCTACACACCTTAGCTAGCTCATACAAATCATGATTTAGTTAGAGATTGAAGAAAACTTATTTTGTTCATATAACCCAAATTCGGCCAAGACAATAAAATAGGGTTATGAGTTTCTCTTGATTTCAAGCTTCTAGATCTAAACATTATAGATATCAGAGAGTTCAAATCAAGTGTCATATTTTAAAAATTGAACAAACTTCATTTGCCCAAAACCACCTAGGTTCGGCCTCAATAAGAAAATTAGGTAGGAAAATTATTTTGATTACATGCTTTTGGATAATGAAAGTAGAGATCATAACTAGATCATAGAAATTGGTTTCAAATTAAAATGATTTTTCTACAAGTTTCTAGAAATATATAAATTTCTAGATCTAAGAATGAAAAAGACTTGAAATAGGAAGAACAAGATCATAAGATGAGATGAGATGATTATGGATGATCATAGTACCTCAAGTGTGTGGAAGAAATGAAGAAAAGATGATGATCTTGGCAAGTTTCCCCTAAGGCATGAACTTGAGCTCTTGGAGAGAAAATGGAGTTTTGTGTGCTTTTGTGAAAAAAATGAAAGTGATGAAGAGAGGGGGGGGGGGGGGGGGGGGGGGGGGGGGTTGGGGTAGTTATATAGGCTAGATTTTAGGTCTTGTTTTGTTCATTAGAATTAGATTAATAGGTTTTATGATTATTAAATAATATAATAGTTAACTATAGTTAATTAATAACTTAACTAGGGTTGGTTTGGTAACCATGATCAAAATCATGTGGCTCACATTTTAGGAAGGATGTGGCTGCTCCTTGTCCACACAAATTAACCGTGGTTCCTTAACCATGGTTAAAATTTAACTCAACATCGGTTAGGTTAAGCTTAGGGGTATTTTGGCCATTTCACTTGAAAATTCCAGATTACTAAAATTTAAGGCCGGACTCCATGTCCTCTCTGCTACATTAATCTCCCCTAATACCTCAGCTCAATAATCGACTCCTTCGTTTACCCAATTTATCCCCCGACTTAGGTTTTACGCGTTTGCTTAACGATGACGCCCGAATAAAATAATATTAATTTCATTCCAAACGAATTTTTTCGAAAATTGGAAAATTGTCCGGGACAAAATATAAAACCTAATGATTTCGTTCACTAGTCGAAATTAGGGTTTCTGCTCAGTAAAAACTTACTGTCAGTGAAAACGCAGACCGGGTTCCGTCTGAATTTTCAACCCAATTTTTTACCGTAACCTTCTACCATAAGAGAGACTATGAATATGATTTTATTTTATTCAAAATCACTTTCTAACTCTCAGATTAAAAATATAAATAATTACATTTTTACCCGGTTAAACAGTGTAATTAAAATCAGGCTGTTACACAAGGCACTCTGATGCTCATGTATAACCAAGGTATAAGGAGGGGAAGTACATGAGATGAGATAACTTGATTACTAGAGGTGCCTTAACCATTGAGTAAATAAGGAAAGATTCCTCCTCTGGTGAGAGGACTGCATAAGATCTCGAGAAAATAGTCAAGTTACTATGCAAGGCACAAAACGGACTAATCCCTGATAAACATATATGCAAGATTATTAAAATTTTGTGGCACTAATTCGAGTCTCTGGGTGCTGGGTTTGCTCTTGTTGGATTGCAGTTGATTACCCGACTCAAAACAACATCTATTTTCTTCTCCATAGTCATGCTTGCTACACAATGACCTCCTAATTTTGTGCAATGGGATCTCGAACACTCTGTGCTAAATCTCTAAGTACTATAGGGTCGCACAAAACTTTGCATTAGAAACGTTGTATTCATCCAAATCCATAGCTACCATACCAGTAAGCTAAGGCCTAATTAAGAGCTTTTCTAGTATAAAAAAAAATTTCGTCAGAAACGTTGTATTCATCCAAAATGGGTTTGCTCTTATTAGTCATGAATACCCATGGCCTACCATCTGCGTGAATCATATATTATTTTTTAAAAATTACTTAATGCTTACAAATTTACGTCTGGTTAGAATTGAGGTGGCTTTCCTGCTGTGCAACAAGTGATAAAGATGTACCTTTGATAGTGAATTCGTTGAAGCTATTGTTCGGTTACATGCATACCTTGAGAGAGTGAAAATTATTTTGTTGTATGCTATTTTATATCTTAATCCCACATTGAGTGATTGTAGATCTTTCTTGTTTCTTTTTCCTATATATAATGTTAACCCAAAATTCTTTAAGCATCCAAAATTCATAAGTGCATATGTTCACACTCAACTACCGTGAGGTAATTCTATTTAATTCTCTTTTCTTATTTTTAGAATTTATTTATTATTTATTTAAATAACTTCCATTCTAGTTTTGTATTATAATACTTTCATATATTTGTTAGTTTAAATTTCTTTAGTTAATTCATTTATTTCATCAGTTATGTTTTGTAATTATCTCTCTAATAATTATCTAGTCATGACAATTCTGGATTGATTGTGACATGATAATGGTATATTTTCGTGCTAATTTCTATGTCAACCCAAACTTAGTCGTTCCATATGTTATAATAAGAGCATGCCTATACAGAAAAGTGGTTCTAGTTTGAGAATCTTATTGTAAAAATAAAATACTTTTTTTTTCAAAAATTTATTTTTGGATATTAAACTGATTAAAATTTATATTATATGTAATTATTAAAAAGGCGCATCTTTTGATTGGATTTAAATAAAGTAATATTAAAATACCAAGCTAAATGATTTAATTTCCTTTAAAATTTTAATTATTTTGTATTTCATTTCATGTTAGGCAAGAATTTGGCAACCAAGGGAGAAGATTTCTTGTGCTAGATTTTGTAATCATTGAGGATTTCCACCCTTATGAAGTCGTTGGAGCATCCACCAGTGCTCCAAATATTGGTTTGCAGCCCATCCGCAATAAGGCAATTTAAACTATGTAAGTTCAATAGTTTTGAAACTTAGTTTATTTTAATTTGGCTTAATGAAAGACAAAGACCAAATGTTCCGCAATAGCCATCTAAATGTTTTTTCTTGCATTGATATTACACAAAACAAATATTACAGGTGTGTCTTCAATGCTTTAAACAAAGAAGAGAGACCCACGAGTAATAACATAAGTTAGTAGAGCTTGTTTGACACCAAACCCTACTACACAAACAGTGACGAGTAGAGTTTTACTTCAACTGGATGTCTGAAATGCCTTGTGGTGGGTCATTGTTGTTATTGCAGGTTCCGGCACTCTGGTTAAGCGGGCTCCCAGGTCCACCAGATGATGAGCTGCTTTGGCCTGTTGTGGCCACCTTTGGAGGGGCAGATAAATTTCCCATAAGCTTTGCCAACTTGGATATCTTGGGATCTTCTCTACCAAAACTCGCCACAACTACCTAAACAGGGGAAGCAGCAACCAATTTCCCTGCAACTTCGCCTCCATAAGACGACCATCTGGCCCAGACAAGGACACACTTAGTATCCATATTTCAAATTCAAAACTAATTTATGAATTCAAACAAACCACGCATAACACTTCCTTTCATCTTCAACTTTTGTCACCATTTGCAAATTCCTGATAACTAGATTTTGACCCTGCACGTTACGCAGTGGGAATAAATTGTTTGGTTCAATTTTTATGGTGCTTTGATTCTCTGATTTGGCTGCAAGTGGGTTTTGGAACTATACTTTTATCTTTGGTTTGCTGCGGTCTTGTGCCTTTCTTTGTCTTTTTGGATGGTGGGTTAGATTTTTGTAATAGCAATATTGGTTAATTTGTCCAGTATTTTGGTTACATTGGATCTTTCCTATGCTTTGTTTATATATACGGGTTATGATACCCCTCGTACTCTTTTATTAATACAATTTTGCTTATAATTTTTTTTTATGATGTTCATATTTACATTTTTCTTATTTATCGTATGATATATGGTTGTAAAGTTGTTTGCCAGACAAATTTTTTTCGCTCATAATCTGAAAATATTGTTTAACGTCATACAAGTATGCAAATTTTAATTTATTGTAGACAATGATTTTGCTAGCGGTTGAGTGCACCTGCAGATTCTACAAAAAATAGTGTCTTCAATTATCCATATTGATTAAATTATGAATAAACCATTGTCCTATATGTGTCTTAAAATTGTCCCCCTATTGGTTTTTATTTAAAGCTTCTAAACCTTAATATTGCATCAAGGATCACTTGGTGTTATGTTAATTGAGAACTTTGTAAACCTTCTTTTCTAGCTATAGTCACACTCTATTGTCTCATGAGTTTTGTTTTCTTTGAAGCTTTTCTCCTTAAGATTTGTATCAACATTGAATCTTCGTCTGAGGAGGTTGTGTCTTGTGTGTCTTTGAATGTTCTGATAATACGAACATCATTCCCAAAAAAATTTAATTGTCTCCTCCTTCACCTCTATGATGATGGATAAAAAAACAACAAAAAATGTAAATAATCTGAAGACTATGAATAATTATTTTTGATAAAAGAACACATTTAATTCTTTATAAACTGAAATTAATTTGATTATCAAATAGTTTTCTAGCATTAAAAGAATCATTCTACAAAATCAACATAGAATCAATTTGATCACGATAATTTCCAAATGTTTGGGATTTGATTAGTCAATTAAAATAAGAGGTATGTGAAGCTGAAGAAAGACAAACAACAATTGAGAAAATGCGCCGTATAATTGTTTTTATATTTCAATGAAGTTTGCTACTATTTATCTTAGAATAAAGCACTTTCATGATTTTTATGGCATTTGAAGTGCTACAGCATTGCAACAGGTGAATTGATGGGATTGAATAGCTATTATTGTTATCATATGATTCTCGTAACTACTCATTTTAGAATGAATAGATTAAATGACTTTCAATTGTGTTTCCTCTATAAGCTTTGACGGGCATCATACCCCGTAAGCTCTTATATGTTTTTATTAAGCTTTGGCAGGTACCATACCCAATAAGCTCTTTTGTTCATTTGTCAAGCTTTGGCGGGTACCATACCCCATAAGCTCTTTTTTGTTTTGTCAAGCTTCGATGGGTACTATACCTCGTAAGCTCTTACATGTTTTGTCAAACTTCAATGGATACTGACTCCACAAGCTTTTAATCTTTCTCGTCAAGTTTCAACAAATACCCGTCTCTATATGCTTTTTTTATTTTTTTATTATTGTTTGGTTAACAAGCAATCCACCTTGTAAGTTTTTTTTTTTTTTTCACTTTTAGTCACGGACAAAAATAGAGTTCATATCTTTACTCGTTTCTTATAACGATAATAGGTTAACTATGATTACACCTATTATCTAATAAGAAACAAGTAAAGAGGGGCAACTGTGAACACCTAATTTTGTCCGGATGTCTTTTTTTTTTTAATATTTGAAAAGAAAAAAACAATATAAAAAATTTTGAAAAAAATTAAAAAATATTTTTTTATGTTCTTGGCCTAATGTAGCCCAATTTCTCTTTTGGTTGCAAGTTTTTTAGCCCAAAGCCCATTTTAAATAATTAAAAAATAATCAAAGTTGATTCCTTTTGTAAAAAAAAAAACAAACAAAAAAAAATAAAAAGTTGAAAAAAAGATAGCAGACTGTGGTGAGGCAAATAGGACAAAAGCATTTAATTGCTTGAGAATTAAAGGGAAAGTTATGCTTTGTGAAAAATTGCAAAATGAAGAGGAATTGAAATTAATTGCAAAATATCATGCTGCTACTCATTCTCTCTTGCAGTACCAACAAGGTCAAACTGAGCAAATCAAAGAGCAAAAAGGACTAAATACAAGAGGGGAAAATAGCAGCACAAAAGCATGGCACAACATAATTAAGAGCAATGAAATGGGTGTGTGAAAAGGACTCTCCAATGTAACCAAAGCAGAAGAACGAACTTGGGTTCTGTTTTTGGAGTCTTGCAAGCAGGAGGGAAGTTAAAAAGAAGAGAGCCCCATCCATCAAAGAATTATAAGTAACGACATTAAGTTCCACACCAACTTTTATCATCCTAGCTAATAAACTCTTAGTTTCTTTGACCCTTCCTTCCTTAAAAAAGGCATCAATCAATGTATTGAAGGTATAAACATTTGGGATAATTCCTTTTAGTACCATTTCATTAAGCAAATTGGTTGCTTCCTTCAATTGACCCATAATGCACATACCATAAATTAGAGTATTGTGAGTGAGTCTTCGGAGAAATTCCCTTGACAATCATTTCACAATATAAATCATGTGCCTCGGTTATAAGTTTACCTTTGCACATGCTATCAATGAGTGTGTTGTACATTTTCACGTCAGGCCTCATCACTTTCTCTTCAACCTTTCTTAGCAATTGCACGGCAGCTCTTGTTTGTCCTATCTTACACAACCCATTGATCAAAGTCCCATAACTAACTGCATGTAAGCGATACCCATGTGCTACCACACTGTCATGAAGTTGAAGTGCTATCTTAGCCCTGCCGTTTAGACAGAGGCCTTTCATCAATGTTGTCAAGGTTATAATAGTTGGCTGATAACCCATTTTAACAATCTTGCCCAATACAGAAAAAGCAAAAACCATTTTACCCAGGTGGCAGTAACAATTGACTAAGATGTTCAAAGTAGCAATGTCAGGCATAATTCCCCTGAAGTGCATTTGTTTAGAAAGGGAAATAGCAGTGGGGTAATGCTTCATCTTCACAATGTATCCTAAAATCTTATTAAATTCAAAGATAGATTGGGTACCAAATGGAGCATGTGATTGAATGAGGCAACCGCATCAACAACATTATAATAATCAGAGGCAGAAACTTTATTAAGTGCTGGGGGCTGAGAATGAGAGAATAGCCTCGCATTCAAGAGCTGAGATTGAAGGAAAGTGGGGTATGGAATTGGAAGAAAAGGAGGAAACTTGAAGATGGAAATAGCATACCTTCTTAACCTTGACATTGTTGACGCTATTGTTGAATTCAGTATGTTTGACTGTGTTTAAGGATGGATATCTCCTCAATTCCTCTGCTAAGTGTTGTGTTGGCTTGTGTTTGTGTTGGTTAGTGAGAGAGCTTTGCTTTTGGTTTTCATATGAGGCAAGGTGCCTCCATAAGCGGCAATACTATTGGCACCGTGCAAAATGCTAATGGCACCTTGCAGCTTCAAAATATATTTTACATTTCCCAAAACACCCTTTTCAGCCACTATTATATCATTTTCTCTTCCCCCGACACCGAAACCCACTCCTTTCTCACACACTACACACCCTTGTCACTGTTGTCACCTTCTTCACGTCATTGTCTCTGCCATTATCATACAGCAATGAAAGCAATGAAGGTTGGATTATTCGTTAGTTTTTTGTTGTTGGTTTTCATGGTATTGCAAAAATGAAGGAGAAAAGAGGGTTCAAAGTTGTGTTCGATCGTGTTTTGGAAAAGGATTCAACCTACTCAGCATCGTTCATGCACGTCAGTTGTAATGTGAGTGGCTGCAACTTTTTTTTTGCGCCATTTTATCCGCAATAAATTTTCTGGAAACTTCCGCAATGTTTTGATCGTGTAATCTCCGGAAAATAGATTTCGGAGATCATTTTGTACTCCGGAAAGTATTTTGCGGATTCAAAAATACTGAAGCTAAATTATGTACCTTCGGAAAGTACTTTCCGGATTCACAAATGCTGATTTTACATAATCCGGAAAGTACTATCCGGATGTGTTAAATTTAACACATCCGGAAAGTACTTTCCGGATTGACATTTTGTTCCTCCGGAAAGTACTTTCCGGATGTGTTAAATTTAACACCTCCGGAAAGTACTTTCTGGACGTGTAAATTTTCCTGATTCATGTTTTCAAAAATAAATTAATCTTATTCTTATTTGATATGATGCATATAGTTTGAAGGTTGCGTTTAATGGACATGGAAGACTATTTTGACAATCCATCTGGGGATATGGACATGTCCATTGATATGAGACGAGACGGAGATGTAAGAGTAAAATTCATTTTTGTTGATTGTAATCTTGGAAGAAAAATTTTTTATTGTTATTTTTTTTTTTTTTCCAGAATCATGTGAGCATAGAGAGGTTGGATGTTCCCGGTGTAAAAGATGATGTTGATTGTAGGGATGCATTCACTACTACTAAGGTGGTTGATTAATTAAATATTGTTAGTTTTGTGTTATGACTTAGTGTGCACACTATAACATGTTGGCAAATTCGTACTGTCAGGTATTTCCATCTCGAGAAGATATGTTGAATTGGGCTCGACAAGTCGGCAGAGAGAATGGCATTGTTGTCGTCATTCAAAGGTCAAACACAGGAGGTAACCGAAGGACGATGGTAGTCATACTTGGTTGTGAACGAGGTGGGAAATATAGACCATACAAGAAAGAGTTAGTTCGCAAAGTGATCGGAACTAGAAGATGTGAATGTCCTTTCAAATTAAGAGGAAAACCTATGAAAAATGGTGCTGGATGGAAACTTGAAGTAGTGTGTGGTTTTCACAACCATAAGTTAGCAAAGACATTGGTTGGGCATGCCTACGTTGGTCGCCTAAGTGCCCAAGAGAGGTCTTTGGTGGAAGATTTGACAAAGAGCTTGGTTAAGCCAAGCAACATACTATTCACATTGAAGCAGCATAATCCAGATAATTGCACCACGCTCAAACAGGTCTATAATGTACGGCAAGATATTCGGATTTGCAAAAGAGGCCCTAGAACGGAAATGCAACAGTTATTGTATTTAATTGAGCGTGATAAATATGTTTGTTGGCATAGAAGGCTAGACATGTCTGATGTAGTTAGGGATATTTTTTGGACACATCCGGATGCTGTGAAACTCCTAAATGCATTCCCAATTGTGATGTGTATTGACAGTACTTATAAAACCAACAAGTATCGACTGCCGTTACTTGAGATTGTTGGTGTTACTTCAACAGAGTTGACATTCTCCATTGCTTTTGCCTATTTGGAGTCTGAGCGAAGTAATAATTTCATATGGGCATTACAGAGGCTACGTGGATTGTTTCTAACTGAAAAGGCAATACCTCAGGTGATAGTCACCGACAGAGACGTTGCATTGATGAACGCAGTTCACACTGTCTTTCCTAGTTCTACTCAGTTATTATGTCAATTCCATATTGTCAAGAATGTGAAGGCCAAATGTAAGATGCTAGTGCACCCGAAGCAAAAGTGGGACATTGTGATGGATGCTTGGGATTGTGTTATGGACTCTCCTACCGAGGGTGAGTTCGTAGAGCATATGAAAAACTTTGAAGAGCAATGTTATAATTTTCCAATTTTTGGTGACTATGTGAAAAATACCTGGTTGAATCCTCATAAAGAAAAATTCGTCGCAGCATGGATAAATCGGGTGATGCACCTTGGGAACACAACAACTAATAGGTTGCTCTCTAAACTTTTAAGCATTAATATACATTAGCATTACCTTAGTCTTTAATTGTGATTATATATTTAAGTAATGTTTTGTTGTTGTGTTTGTTAACAGGGTTGAGTCTGCACATGGGAGGTTGAAGAATTTGTTTCACGATAGTATGGGGGACTTGTGTAGTTGTTGGGATGCCATGAATAACCTGGTCATTTTGCAACATACTGAGATCAAGGCATCATTCGAGAAGAGCATCAACGTTGTGGAACACAGATTCAATGCTCGATTCTACATCGGTTTGCATGGATTTGTTTCAAGGAGTGCTCTAAATCATATTGCCGATGAGTTGGAACGAGTAAAGATTGTTGGGATTAACAGTGATGTCTGTGGTTGCACAATTAGAAGGATACATGGGCTACCGTGTGAACTTGGTAACTATAGGACGATGGATAACTATGTTCCGTTGCAGTCAATTCATTCTCATTGGAAGAGGTTAACCTTAGCATATGAAGGATTGGATGAGTCATGGTCACAGATATCAGTGGAGCATGAACTAGATGCATTGAATAAGCGTTTTCAGGAGCTTGATTTGTCTGGAAAAATCACTATGAAAACTAAACTACGTGAGATTGCATACCCAGATACGACTACAATGTGTCCACCACCTGAGAGGGTAACACTATAGTTCTTTTATATTCATCATGATTTAAAATTGGTTCGTTGTTTTTGTTTATTTATGACTTTTTTTACAGGTCCGAACTAAAGGAGCACCAAAAGGTCATGCAGCGAAGTTTGCTAGGTCAACTAAACGTGATCCTTCTTATTTTGAACATGTTGATTCACTCCATTCGGCACAAGAGAGCAATTCAAGACGACCTTCTCCTCAAAAGTCAAGCCAGTCCATTAGACGAAAGAGAGCATATCCAATGTTAGATCAAATTCCTCCTCAACTTCGTCACTTTGTTGAACACATCACTGATGTGCAAGCTGATGGGAATTGTGGATATCGAGCCATTGCTGCGTTACTTGGTATGGGCGAGGATTCTTGGGCACAAGTCCGACTCGACTTGATTAAAGAGCTTAAAGAGTGGCGTGTTGAGTAGCCAAGTTATTTGATAGTGAACAACGAGTGGAGCAACTAATAAGATCTTTGTATGTTGGTAACCAAACAATTGTATCCCATGAGAAGTGGATGACCATCCCGGACATGTGTTACGTAATTGCTTCAAGATATAAAGTTGTCCTTGTTGCCCTTTCAATGCATCAAAGCAACACCTTTTTTCCATTAAGAAGTAGACCACCATCTTGTCATTCGCTTCATAAGATTATTTGCATTGCTCTTGTGCATAATTGTCACTTTGTACAGGTATGGTATAACAATTGGTTTTTGTTTTGCAATTACCATAATAATTGTCTCGTTTATTTCACTTGATAAATAATTTCATTATTTTATAGGTATTTTTGAAGGACGAGTGCCCTTTACCCCCCCTTGCATTGGGGTGGCGCCAATATTGTTATACAGATGCTCGTTCATGGGAAATTCCATATGTTAGCCGCATGCAACATTTTAGCTCATTGTTACTGCAAAAGGAACCTGGATGGATGGATATCATTGCTGATTGATTGGATATATACTAGAATTTCCATTATTTTTTGAGTACATGATTAACCATAATCTGTATATGTGGACAGATGGTTGTATAAATGATAGATGCCATTTTTTTGGGAATATTGATTCACTCCAACTTATATATATGACAACTAATTTTTTGTGTACAAAGATTATCAAGTTTGCTAAGATTTCTTACAATACCTTATCATTGTTATAAACCCTAAACCAAAATAACAAAATAACTACGTTAATAACTAAGGTGTTCAAACAACTACAACTGATCAACTGGCAGAGGGAGCTGATCGAGACTTCTTTCTCCTCTGATATGTCTTGGCGAACTGAATGCCTCCATGAGCTAGTGACCGTGCTTTTTGCACGTGCTCCCAAGCATCGGTGCCGTGGGTTACCATGTTTCCATCAATCATCTCCTGGAGCAAGTCATTAATCTTCTGAAACCTCTCCTGCACATTCAAAGTTAACTACCTTAAAGCACAACTATCGAAATAAACACAAAACCTTGTTAGAAATAAATAAACTTGCTTACCACTTGCTGAACAAAAATACTGGAACTGTCATCTGTAGTAGAGCCAGTCTGGACCACCGGCACCCTGGGAGGAGGTCCTTGACCTGGTGGTATCAGGTAGGGATGTGAGATCCTTTGGTACCACATCAGGTATCCATCTACACACTGCGATGGATAAGTAACACGTGGTCCCGTAACGACCAACTCTTCAGCATACACAGACCATTTCGCATCTACCTCCTCAGATGACAGTCTAACACCAGTTACAACAAACGGTGACCGAGGAATGTCTTGAATATAACCAAACTGGCGTAAGACCCTCTCTGGTAGATGAGGGTGCCTCATCCGGCCACATCTAAGGAAACCGGAAAAAAGGGAGATGTCAGCAAATGGTCGATGAATCCTGTGATCCTCATAAGGCATCCAGATTATGTCCTCTGCTCTCAGATGATCAATGGCAACCCGAAATGGTAGAACTACACCTCCACCCCTTGCAGATGTCAATCGTTGTGCTCTTGGGGAGTCTTCTGTGTATCCATCTGTCAAGTTACGCATGCCAATGGTTGGAAAATGTTCAAGTATCCAAGCCTGAAACAACAGTAATATCTCAATTATATGAAATAGCAAAAAAAAAAAAAACAAAACAAACTATAAATAATAAACACGTTATACCTGCAAAAGGGTCATGTAACCTCCACATTGTTGTACGTTATACCGACTAGCCTCACATAAATGGTCATACAGGTATGCTAAGGCAATTGTGCCCCATGCAAATCTTCTGCAGTTGTCAAGGTTGCGAAACAGCTCCAAGAATGCAACATCAACGTACGTCAAACTCTTATCCGCAAAAATAGTGCAACCGACCAAGTGTAATAGATATGCTCTGGCCGCATTTTCTACTTCTCCTGCCTCCAACTGCTCCCGGTAGACATCTTCCAGCCAATTAAAACGAACATGTGCACCTCTAGTTCCATCAGTCTCACATTTAGCCTCCGACTCCTGCACTCCTAAATACTCAACCAAATACGAGTTTGCGGTGGCCTTGTCCATGAGAGGCAGTGTGAAAAACGCACCAGTGGTTGGGAGATGCAATAGGCTCGAGACGTCATCCAAAGTAATCGCCATCTCGCCAAATGGTAAGTGAAAGGTGCATGTCTCTTTATGCCACCTCTCGATAAAGGCTGACAACAACCCCTTCTCAACATTGAGGTGCGAGCAGTGCATCAGGGGTCCCAAACCAGAGTCTCTGACAATATTCTCAACTTGTATGTGGTTGCATCGGAATCTTGCTAGCTTCCGTCCATGTGTGACAACCTTAAGCTCACGACGGTCCTGCAACCATAAACACGTGTGAAATATCATTGAAAACAATTTATTTAATATTAAACGAAATCAAAATGTAAATTATTAAGACAATAATTTATAGAGGATACTTACGTCTCCATTCCATAGCTCGTGTGCAACATGCTCAACGTATGACCTAAGGACAGACGTATCCTTTGGCCCTCCAGGGAAAGGAACATCATCCTCTGGCTGAAGCTGTACAGGGACCTCAACCTCCGGAGCAGGATCCTGTACAACGACCTCATCATCCTGCTGAGCCTGATGTACACGGCTAGCAGCAGCACGTTGTGCACGCGCAGAAGCTGTCGGTCGCTGACGGTCAATAGGAGGGACCGGTCCACTATGAGTACGCACCATGCTGCATAATAATGGAGATGCAGAAATTCAGTAATAATAACAGGCTATATATTAAGCTTCAAACTACAAAGTACCTCTTGAAAAAAGGTTGAGCTATAGCTAAACCCTACAGTAATGGAACTGGAAGATGCACTAATAGCTGAAGAGCAACATTGGTAATAGCTAACATTGGCAATAAATGAGATTATTATTCATTTGCAAATAGTACTATTATATTGCATTTGGTTATTATTGTTCATATTCGCCAAAGTAAAGGAATTTGGTTAATCGCGTTTGTGATTAGAAGTTTGAACAAATAGTGTTAGCCATAAATTTCAAATTATTTTGTCATTAATGATGTAACTTTAAGTTCTAACTGAATGCTATTCTACAATCCTCTTCTACAATCATAGTGACAAAAATATTCATATAACAACACATGGTAAACTGATTTTTGTATTAAACACATCGTTTTTGTGTATCAGTAAAAGGAGCCAAATTTTATACAATACTTATTTATAATGAAATACCATTAAACTTATTCATTTTTCATGTATCTAATTACCCTTTTTCTACTACACACAGTAAAAATTGCAATTTCGGTATTTAAAAAAAAACAAAAACAAAAACAAATCCGGAAAGTGGAATCCGGAAAATTTCCGGAAATTTTAATCCGGAAGTGTCCGGAATATCACATCCGGAAGTGTCCGGAATAACACATCCGGAAGTATCCGGAAAAACTAATCCGGACGTGTCCGGAAACTCTAATCCGGAACCATCCGGAAACGTCTATCCGGAGGTTGTCCGGAAAAACAATTGCAGACGGGGGCGGGGGCTTCCGGAAAATAACAGGGACGACGCGAGAAGGAGAACTACCATCAACAGACACAGGAATCAACAGAAGAATAGACGAAAGAGAAAGTTGGAGTTACCTGAAGAGGTGGGAGGCCGCGCGGTGCTGGAGTCACGGTGGGAGGCGCTCGGCTGACTTGCTCTGTGGGTGGCGCACGGTGTGTGGGAGAAGAGGGGAAAACCTTTCCGGATGTGTGCAAGGCTCGCGGTGTGGGGGAGGGGATGGGGGATTTTAGGTTTTCCGGATGTTGAAGGTGAGGTGTGGGAAGGATAGTAGACTTAAGGGTAAATTTGGAAAAACAGGAGGAAAAAAAAATGTGCAAGGTGCCAATAGGAAAAAATTTCGGTGCCAATAGCAGGGCCCCTCCATAAGTGAGAGGAGTTTCAATCTGCGGTACTTCTGTTCTGGGCCGGATACTTGATTCCCCAACATGGAAGGCCAAACACCAGCACGCATTATAACATGTGGAAAGCAACTCATAAGATGACAGGAAATTCTAAATCCCTAGTTATTTAAACCCATCTATAATTGATTCCCAACTAAAGCAACGCTTTAAAATCATAAATCCTAATACAAATGTTGCCCCAAATTGATTAACCCCTATATTTCACGAGCTATTGACTCATCTAAATCATTAAGCTTTTGATCCCTCCCTCTCTTGGTGCATCTATTAGAATTTAATGGTGAATCTATACGACTCCTGTGATCGAGGTATACCTCTAATGGTGAATCATCATCTCATTGGTTTTGTTCTGTTATTCTTTCTCCCCGTCCTAGCCATCACTTATCTTTAATCAACGTGAAGCATGACCTTATATCAGTGACCTTTTTTTGGGACACTAAGAATGACCTGCTGTTTGCAATACCATAATGGGCACCGGTAACAAGATTAAATATGAATAATGTTAGCTATATAACAAAAAGTATTTTGTATTGTAAAATAAAGTTGTCTAAAATTTTTATTTTTATTTTTTGATTGGAAAGTTGTCTAAAAGTTAAGAATAATTGATCATAAAATATTTTCGATTATACATTCCATCTTCTACGGGACAAGTGTTTGGATAGCCAGATTAAATACCTAATTTGATCCCTGAAATTATAAAATAATATTAATTTTATGTAGATAATAATGATATGGAAATTATGAGCTGCAGTCTTCCACACCGCAACCCTCTCTCCCCGACCATTACTTTATCCATGAATAGTGATATGAATTATGGTGTAACTTAACCCACGAAGTTGGTCAAGAAAAAAAAAAAAAAAAAAAAACTTAACCCACGAAGCCTATATAGAGAGGTCTCCATTACATGCAAAGGATCCTGATTTTTTTTTTTTTTTTTTGGAAGGACTTCTATATAATATATATAAACCTAAATAATATCTACTGTTCACTGTCATGCCATTCCTTTGTTTAACCTATAAAAATATTTTTTTCCCATTAAAAAAAATAGAAGCTTCTACATTCTTTCACAATCATAAGTTCTTCATCTACACATAAAAAATATCCATACAAATGATAAAACTAAGTCCCACTGTTCATTTCTATACGTGAGAATATGTGCAAATTGGTTATGATGATTTTTTTTTTTAAGAAAACGAGTCCCAGTGCATAATTATACTGCACTGCATTTTATTTTATTTATAAAAAAAAAAACTTAAAATAGCATGATACTATGATGGAAACAAACCAATTACAAAATAATGAAATAAGATAGATAAAAAAATAAAACTTAATGACAAAAATCACAATCTAGAACAATGATAAAATAGGAGTTTAATTACTATACACTGACAGTATAAAGTTTTTTACACTGTTAATCAATCCCTAATCATGGAATGAATGACTTTTAAGATAGTTAGGATAAGAGTAAAAAAAAACTTGCCAACGTGGTAATTTATAATTGGATGTCTGTATAAAAAAAAGGTTTTACATTGTTATTGTATACCGATTAAACTCATAAAATAAAAACATAATAATATAAATTAAGTGAAAACATTTATTGTTTTAAATTATATTAAAATAAAAGAATACAAAATGAACAAAAATAATAATTTCCAAAAATAATAATGTCTTTAAATGATAGTAAATTAAAGGCTTAATTACACTTTTAGTCATCCTACTATTGGTAATGTGCGCTTTTGGTATTTAAAGTTTATACCGTGCACAGTTGGTTCCCTATTTTTTAATGATGTAAATCCGGTCCTTCGATTCAATGTTCGTCAAATTTTTAATGATTTATAGAGAGTATAACCACTACTCTAAGTGCGTAAAACCTCTGCTTGAGTTTCTGCAGTAAAACCAAAAAAGGATCCCGGAAAGGAGAAACAAAACCAGTAAATAACATGGATGAACCATTAAACCATTTTAAATCGGAGACGCGGATGAGGGAGAACTTCAACTAGATGTTCTGTGAGCTTATAGGAGTAGTTTCCCTATGTTGTTTAATGACAAAAATTAATAAACATCGGACAAAATGACCAAATTTGCAACATTTAAATCAGGGGACCAAAAGTGCAATCAAAGAAAACAAAATATAAAAAGCTATTATTTATAACAAAACTAAATAATAAATATTATAACTAACGAGAAACTACTAATAATAAACAAAATTATTTAAATAATGATAACATAAAAAAGACAACGCTGAGAAAGAAAATTTAATGTTTGAAATATTAATAAAATGAAAAAAAATTTGTACACAAAAAATTACATTTCAAAATAATAAAGAATGAAATTGGAAAAAATGTTTGAAATAAAAATAAAATAGTAAAAGATGAAACTTAGCAAAGAAAATTATTATTTTAAATACCTTATATTATAATATTATATTATTATATAAAGAGATGAAATTTAGTAAAAAAAAAATACAATATTTAAAGGACAATAAAATAAATTAAAATATAATTTAGCAACAAAATTATTTTTTAAAATAATAAATAAAATAAAGATTTTTTTTTTTTTTTGGGTACAAGAAGGAGGTAAAGCCCAAAGAAAAAATAACTATCTAGGAATAACTAAATGGGATAATGAAGCCCCAGACAAATCATTCAGGATGAGTAATGACAATTCTTCAGAAGGAATAGCAATTTCTTCAAGATCATAGTTCCTCGTTAAGTTGTTTTTGGCAATCCAATCTGCACATTGGTTGTCTTCCCTCGATGTATGAACAAAGATAATATCCCACGGTCTTTGGGCGGCGAGCCTCTTAATCTTCTTGACCAGTTGAGCATTATTGCCCTCACACTTGCCCTTGTTTATTGCTCCAATGGCTGTTAGGGAGTCACTATCAATGATTATTTTCCTGAAGCCTGTGTCCCATGCCATGATTAGGCCTAAGTATATGCCCCATAGTTCAGCTATTGAGGTGTTGCAGTGTCTATATGAAAGGCAAAACCTTTGATCCATTTTGCAGCATCATCCCTTAGAACTCCTCCACAACCGGCGTCTCCTGGATTCTATGCATTATGAGTGTGATTTGTTTTACACAACCAACAAATCAAAAATTAAGATATCATTAAAAATATTGGATTATTATCTTAATTACCTTAAAAATTAATCATCTATACTATATACATTTAGGAATAATCTCATTGAATGCCCTTCCACATGTCAACCTCTGAGAAAAATATCATTTAATTCAAATCTTCTTACATACATCTGCTATCATATTATCAAAATGAAATTATTAAATATTGCACCCAATGATAGTCCGAATTCACTTTTAAAGCACTTAAAATTTTTAAATGTAATATCGACTTGCACGGGAAAATAGAATTAACTCACATAGATTTTGAAGAGATAAGCAAATAATGATATCATTTATATTTTCTAATGATAGTTAACTTGCACGGGAAAATAGGATAAATGAATCTAATATATTTTCAAGAGAGAATAAAAAATTAAAATGATAGATAAATATATTTTTCAAAGATGCTTAACATGAACGAGAAAAATGCGAGAGTTAAATCAAATGATTTTTCTAGAGAGAAGAAAAAAAATAATAAGGTAGATAAATATATTTTCTGAAAATGGTTAACTTGCACTGGACAAAAAGAAGAAATAAATTAAATAGATTTTCAAAAGAGAAGGGAAAAAAAATCATATCACCGCGACATATTTAGTATTAGTGTTTAAACGGATTATATTTATAAATGATTACTCAGGTTGAAAGCAGTTGTTGTTTTTAAAATGTATATCTACTATTAAATGTTCAGAGAAGTACGATACTAAGGTAATGAGTGAATAAATGGTCTGTGTTAATTTATAATTTTGCTTTTATAAAAACAAATTCATAATAAAACTTTAAGAGTTTAATTTCTATACATTGTCAGTGTAAAGGTTTTTACACTGACAACCAATCAGAAATCATGAAATTGATGACTTTTAAGATGGTTAGAATAAGAATCAAAGATTTGATATGGTGTGTCAATTTCTGATTGGTTGACAGTGTAAAAAAATTTACACTATCAGTGTATACCAATTAAATCCAAACTTTAATGACGGTTTTCAAATATTATGTTTTTTTCTATATTCTTCATACATGTCTTATTTTTAAATTATTTTTTAATACTAAAATTGTGTAGGAGATAGTACGTGAGTATTAATCTGCACTTAAGCGTCATCATCTGTATTGTAATATTTATAATAATTACTAAGTTAATATCTATAACAATTTAAGATTGATGATTCAGATAAATAATTTTTTAATATTTTTTGGCATACAATTTCCCACAAAAAAATTTAAACCATAAAATATGAATTCAACAATTATGTATTTAAAGAAAATATTAAAAAATAGCACATTCTTCGTGCATGGCACGGGTCTATCAATCTTGTATTATACAATTTTTGATTGGTTGACGATTTACAAATTTTTACGCTAACAATGCGTACCAATTAAACTCATTAAATAATAGAAAATGAATATGAACAAGATAATCTAATTTTTTAAATAATAATAAAAAATAAAAGTGAAATATTTGAATTAATAATTAAATAATGGAAGCTAAAACTTAATGAGAAAGGTTCTTATTAACAATAATAAATTTAGAAAAATAATAAAATTTTCCATATAATAATAAATTTAGGGAAAGGTCATTAAAAAAAAAAAAGACGAGCGAGTCATTTCACTAATTGGAATTTGATCGATAAGAATAATTGTCACTATATTGTTGGTCATTTTTATTTCTTCACTTGGTACATATTAATCATCATAATATTTTTAGGATTTAATTGGTATGCAGTGTGAGTCTAAGGAATTTTTACATTGACAATCAATTATAAAATGTCATGTCATTAAAAATGGTTGACTCTTATCCTAACTATTTTAAAAGTCACTTATATTTGGAATTATAATTGATTGACATTATACATTTTTTTACACTAAAAATGTATACCACATTTTTTTATGGATAATAGTGTATACCAATTAAACTCATATGTTCAAGCAGGTTTTATTTGTAAGTAATTTTAATAGTTATTCAGTTATTTGCCTATCTTTTTTTACTTTCTTTTAGATGTAGTATTTTAAATAATTATTTTCTAATTGATTAATTTTTTTAAAATAATATAGTTAATATAGGTAAATCCATAGTCCAAATTAATTATAGATTATTTTAAACATGCTATATTTTATAATTAAGTTTTAAAATATGCTTATATCTAAATAAATATTTTACAATATATTATTTTATTTCATCTATAGGCTTAAATAAGTTTTTGGTCCCTGAAAAGTTCTCGTTTTTTTGTTTTAGTCTTCTTACTTTTTTTTCATAGGTTTTCATCCCCACTTTTTCCAAAGTTTGGGAATTAGTCCCCGCCGTCAACTCCCCTCCGTTATATGCTGACATGGCTAACGGAGGCTACGTCAGCAATGCCACGTCATCCACTTGGCTTTAAGTTTGCCACGTCAGCAGGGACTATTTCTAAAAATAATGAAAATATAGGGACTAAAACCGAAATTTGTGAACTTTGTAGGGACTAAAAACTTATTTTAACAAAAAATAAAATAAAAAACTATTTTCCAGCAATTTTTCACACCAAGTCGTACAGGAACAGGAAACTACCTCGATATCACCGAATATTCTCTTAAAGCTATTTTAAGAAACTTATACTCAGTTTCCTCGTCTAGTTATACTTAGGACAATTCTGCAAGTTAGAATATATGAGTTAGTCCTTTAACACAACTTTGCAATACAAATTTAATCTTTTTGTTAACATCAAAACTTAAGAGATTATTTAACCAAAACCACTTTGGTTCCAACAAATTTGAAACCTATGGCTCTAATATATGATTTGTTTCTATTTTCAAGCCAAGTTTTGTCATGGTTTAAATTGTCAAATTCCTTCATCTGGTATGATTTTTAGTACAGGGATACCGAGCTAATTTCCTTTTTCTGCACGACTTGCTATGAAATTTGGCAAGAAAATAGAAACAAATTCATACATTATGGACCACATGGTTAAAATTATTAAATTCCTTCATTTTGTATGTTATATGTAGTACTGAAGGGTACCGAGATAATTTCTTATTTTTTTCTAACTTGCTCCAAAATTTGGCTAGAAAATAGAAAGAAATCATACATTAGGGCCACAAATTTTAAATTGACAAATCCCTTCATCTGGTATGATTTCTAGTACTCAAGGATATCAAGGTAATTTCTTATTCCAGTTTGATTGCTCAGAGAATATTTTTTTGTTAAAATAAGTTTTTAGTCCCTCCAAAGTTCACAAATTTTGGTTTTAGTCCCTGTATTTTCAATTTTTTTGGAAATAATCCCCGCTCACATGGTAAACTTAACGCCACATGGATGACGTCGCATTGCTGACGTGACATTCCGTTAGCCACATCAGCAAAAAACGGAACTGGTTGACGACGAGGACTAATTCCTAAACTTTGAAAAAAATGGAGATGAAAACCTATGAAAAAAAAATGTAAGAGGGCTAAAACAAAAAGAAGGTAACTTTTCATGGATCAAAAATTTATTTAAGCCTCATCTATATTTATAAAATATATGCAAAATAATTTATTAAATCAGTGCATCGCACTCGCAAGGGTACAACAATCTAGTTCCAACTAAAGAAAAATCTCGTGTCACATCCTTTCTACTCATCTAAAATTTAGATACGTGGAACATATTCATTGCACATTCGCGTTAGAATTTATTATTGAATGGAGGAGGCAAATAATTCAAATTCAGTTATGTTATTTTACAATGGGATACCTATTTAGGATACCTCGATTAATCACGTATCAATATTTGATTAATTCAGTTTATTATATGATTAATGAGCTTATTTTTCATAACCAGGGAAATATTTGGTTAATCACATGCAAATATCTGGTTAATTCAGTTCTTTATATGATTAATGGATCATTATGAATTAACCAAATATTTGCACGTGATTAACCATATAATGAACTGAATTAACTAAAAATTTATACATGATTTATCAAAATATCCTAAATGAGTGTCTTATTTGAGTGTACAAATAATATTTCTGTAATTCAAATCGATTGTCAAAGCTTTAATGAGTTCTTTAAAGAAAAGAAAAAAAATATCGAAAGCTTAATTATGTAATTTGAAGGCTTGTAATATTGACACGTAAAGATGTGTACCTCTGCACGGAAACTTGGTACAGAAATGTGGAAGCTTAATTTTTAGTTTAATTTATGGCTTCAGGGAGACGTTTACCCAAATTCATTGATAAAGTTACACTATGGGGTTTTCAAGGGGATAATGGGGGTGAGTTCATGATGTCATACGTTGAAATATTTTGTAAGCAAGGAGTTAGAATTATGTGTCTTGTGTCTGTTTAGTTCTTCCAAGTTAATTATCTGATGTAACATAACAGGGTATTCAGAAATGAAAGTTATATTTCACCGAAAGAAATGAAAGTTATATATTAGGATTGAAATCGTGGCATATTGAAAAACTGATTGCTACCTAATACCACATTTTCTACATAGTAAAATACGTCAAAATTATTCAGAGATCTTATAAACCAGCAATTAGAAGATTCCTAAAAGATATCCTGCTGTTGCCACGTTGTTGTTGTGCAGATAAGCACTTCTATACTATACTTTTTATTTTTGCCCTTTTTGACAGAACAATTCTAACTTGAAAGTTAAAACAATGTGAATTGGGTATAATTCTTTCCTTGTGCAATATGCTTTTAGGGGAATTCATTTATTTTTGATAAAAATTCGATTTTAGTCCTTCGTTTGGAAAATATATATTTTTAATCCTGTTTTTTAAAACGTGTCAGAAGTGATCCATATACCACACATTTTTAGTCTCTCGTTTTTTACAAACACACTTTTAGTTCCTCATTTTTACAAAAATTCAATTTTAGTCCCTCGTTTTTCAAACGGAAGTGTGGTGTAGGGATCATTTCTGACACATTTTAAAATACGGGGACTAAAAAGGTACATTTTCCAAACGGGGGACTAAAATCGAATTTTTGTCAAAAAATGAGAGATTAAAAACAAATTTAACCCTAAAAGCTAATATACTTTTCCTACTTCCCGATGATTGTGCAATCTTAATTTAGCTAGGAGGATATTATAGTCTTTTTAAATCACTATTCTCTTGCACCAAAAGAAAAATAAAGTTAAAGTAGAGTTTTGGTTTCTAAAATTTCCACTTATTTTTAAGTTGATCCTTATATTTAAATTTTTTTTTTTTATAAAACAAGTGTTCCTAACTACAAAAGTTATCAAATTTGGTGTCGCATTTAGATAAAAATTAGGATTTGACTCCTCTAAAATAAGCAAATATGTAAAGTGAGGAAGTATATCATTGATTAAATAAAGTAGGTTGAGATCTCAATACACTTTAATTAATTAGTGTGAATACACATTCACTTTCTTATTTTACACATTTGCTCAGCCAAATTCTAAAAATTATAACACCTTTAAGATTCAACAATGGTTAATGAAAGTTGAATTGAGGTCATAACTACAAAAGGATACTTCAAGTCTTCAACTTTTGCTACTTATGTAGGGTAAATTTTAACGGTATTACTTTCACTTAATAACAATAATTAAGTTGATAACTTTTTGTTTTACCAAAAGTTGATAACGTTTATAATTACTAATTAGGATAACTCGCATAATGTTATGAAATGAACCAAAATAAGAGCGAAATATTATAAAATGTAGAAGAATAAAGAGAAGGGGAAAGAGAAAAAAATAAAAAAAGAAGAGAGCCTTTGTATTATGCTTTTTCTGGAGCAATATCTACAATGCTATATGAGTCTTATTTATAGGACACAAGTCTTGTAACTTACATGTCAATTAAGGGACTAATATAATGTGTCGATAACATATGAAGTTAATTAAGGACAATAACTTATGAGTGAACCTTTGTACTCATGGGAGTTATATAGGAGCCTCTTGGGGAATATGAAAAGACTTAGGAAGATGGACATCTAGTAAATATTGATAACACTCCCACTTAGATGTCCAAGGATATGTTCTCATTAAAACCTTACCAAGAAAAAATCTAGTGGAAAAAAAATCTTAGTGAAGGAAAAATAGTACAATATCCTTTACAAGGGATCTGTCTCATTAAAAGCCCTTTTATCCAGGAAATCATGTAGGAAAAACCTTGAATAAGGGGAAACATTTGTTCCCTCTGCTAGAAGCATTACTTAAGAATATGAATTTCAAAATTCTATTTCCCCCCCACAAGCATTTTGAAGCCATATTTTTCTCTCTACCACCTTTGATATATCTTCCTTTCAATTAAGCTTCGCAATCAATATTTTCTCCAAATGGAATTTCGTTTACATAAGATAAATCATAAGATTATTAAACAAGATCATCTAGATAAAAAAAATACCTTACTTCTACAAGATCAATTAGTTGAACATGTTGAGTCTCTAAATGTCCGATGTGCATTTGCCCTAAATTTTGATGAAAACTAAACATTTGTTCATTGATTTAATTGAACTATTTGTTGATTTTCAATTTGTAATACTTAGTGATTTTCGATTTATAACTGGAACACTAACCACAGGAACCCATTCCTCATAGGTTAAGCAGGTGATTTGTAATACTTAGTGATTTTCGTTTTGGTGTGCTGTGTGTAAAAGTTTTGTTTTCAGTGAAAAACAACTGTGTCGCGGTTTTCAGTTTCAAGAAGAATCATTAGTCGACAAAGCTTAATTTTGTAATTTAATGATTGATAGAATACGAGATTTTACTCTATGCTTGCACTGTCAAATATTTTTCCCTTTTGTTCACCACACTTGGCTTGTTTCAATTTGAAGTTGTGTGGCTTCATCTAATATGATTTAGACCACTTGTGCTTCAGGAGGTTACTGGAAATATATGACATTTTCAAGCGATCCAGCTAGTGGAATGTGTATCATTGTTCTGTTTCTTTAGGAGGTTACTGGAAATATATACTGCCCGATAGTGCATTTATTTTGATGATGTGATGAGTGATGACTTCCTACTTCCTGCATATCATATTTGATATTTCTTTTCTGTCTCCATTTCTATTGTGAAAGGTACTAGTGTTGTTTTCTTCAGAAAGTAGGGCTAAATTTGTTCATGCTCAGATAATTGTATTATGATATATATAAAATATTTATAATTATAATCATTGTGATAGTTTATCCTGTGAACTTAGTATTGCTATTTTGGTTTTTAACGGGTCATCCTTTTTAGCTGGAAGTATTTTTTGCATGGTTTGTAACTTAGTATTGTTGTCCATATTGTGATTTGGGTTCATGTTTCTTATTGCTTGGCACTTGGATTTTCATGTTTCTTATCTTGTATTACAACTTTATCTATTGATGCATGTTCGTTTTCTTTGATGTAATTATTTTTCGCTTCATTAAATGTTTCCTCATCATATGCTTTCTGCCAAAAAGGTACCTTTTTTACGCTCCTCCTTCTCACCCATTTTCCAATCCTCCTTGTTTGTTTTCTGGGTGCTTGTATGTTTATCGAACTTGTATATTCACATTACGACTCTTTTTCCTTGCAAATTCACTTGCATTATGTTCAAATGCAAGGTGAAGGGTGATTTGAGGGCTCCAACAGCTGAAAAAGTAGAGCACAAAACAACTTAGTTGAGTGCACCATCATCTGATGACATCCCATCATTTGAAGCCTCTAAAGAGAATAAAAAATGGTTTCCTTTACTTCAAGAAAGAGAAATATGAGTTAGTCACTACATATACTTTACCTTCATTAGTTTACCTTAATTTCTTTTAGCGTAAGCTTTATCATTTTGGATTATATAGTGTTCTTTGGTAAGAGGAGCTATCACAACTTCACAAAACATCCTCTTTTAGTATAGTTGGCTTCTTGGGATATTCATGACACTGAAGGTTTTCATTGGGCAAAAGTTATGGAAGAAACTTTTGTACTATTTTGATGGAATCAAGAATGATCTCAGAGGAAGGTTATTGTGCTACAAGCAAGATTGGACAAGAGGAATCAGAGCAGGCAAGGTATATATCAATATGCTTAAGTTAAGCCTTAAATTGTTCTAACAAATTCTGGTCTATGTACTGAAAGATAGCCATATTTTTTCTAGGCTTCAATCAGATATAGCTGACATATAACAATGATAAATTGTTGCTTCTCTGTACATGATTTTGGCCCCTACCACATATGTTTTGCCTCTACAATACCTATCATTTCATTCTAACTTATTAGATTCTTATTTTTCCTGAGAGAAGTACGAAAGAGAAGTGCCACATTCATGTTCCTTTACAATCATATTCCTGTTACTTTGAGAACGGTTTATTACTAATTTAATACTATTGAAGCTTAATGACATGTACCTGTTCTTTGCAGATGGAGTTCTAACAACTGTTCAAACTTGCCATCCACATCAATTTGTGGCATTATAGACTCAATAATTAGAGGTCAATCTTTATTGATTCTAGGAGTTGCTGAGCTTATCGTGATCATGTACACATTCATGTTCAATTTCGCTAAAGAGAGACCAGATTTGGGTTGGAAATTGTTTCAGGCATGGAGTGAATGGTGAATAAGTTTTCCTTTTTTCAGATGTTTGCATAAGTACTTGTAGTTTCCAGAAGTTAGAGTATAGGTTTAGGGTAGTTTAGAGATGTTGTGTAACTTGAAATTTGTATTTAGAAATGACATTGTAAGTTGAAGTTTGTATTTGATAATGAATTAATATTATGGGGAACATGTTTAAGCTCATCTTATGTTCATTTTAAGTTTATTTTGTTAAATATGTGACCAAACAGATATAATAAACCAATTTTTTTTTTTGTTAAAAAAGGACTTTTTACATCGGTTCTAGTAGAAACCGATGTTAAAAGTGCACTTTAGACAACGGTTTTATCTCAGAACCGATGTCTAAAGTGTTGTTCTTCTTTAAAAGAATTGTTGAACAGAACTTTAGACATCGGTTATTAGCCAGAACCGATGTCTAAAGTGCTGTTCTTTTTTAAAAAATTGTTGAAAGAGAGCTTTAGACATCGGTTTTTTTTCTAAGAACCGATGTCTAACGTGCACATTAGACATCAGTTGGAAACCGATGTCTAAAATGCCCACTTTCAACATCGCCTGTATAGACATCGGTTCAAAAACTGATGTTAAAAGTCAAATTTATCCAATGTTAAAAGCGTTTTTTGCACTAGTGCAACATGAAAGTTTATCTATGTTTAATAAGCAGGAGGTGGCACCAAGTTAAGCTACATGTCATAAACTTATCAAGTCTTGTTGTCTTTGTTTGCTTAAAAGTATAGTCCTAGTAAAATTAGTGTTAGTTTTGGCCGTATAATGTTTCTTTAATAAAATCATTATTCATTTACTAATTTAACTAGGATTAAAGGTGCTAACTTAAACTTAAGTATTCTAAACTAGTTAATAGCCTTTACTAATATTCTCAAATATATCTAGATAAATTTGTGATTCACTAACAACTAATCAAACATTATGCACAAGTTTGCTATCTTCATTCACATTAGAAAGCAGCTCTGTACATAATATTATGAAATCACGTAATAGGTTATCAAGGCACTTCCGGTAGGAAAAGTTCTCTCTATGACCATCCTTCAAAACTACGTAAAAGCAACCGGAAAAGTCCTCTCTATGACCATCCTTCAAAACCACGTAAAAGCAACTGCTTTCCTGAAAATATATGTCTACTAATATGTAAAAACAAGTCCCAACATTAAATTAAATACACAAATTATACACAATGCATTATACACAAGTCCCAACCCATTATGAAAGCAGCTCTGGTGGTCTACTCATTTGTTTCACTAGGCAATGGAGTTGGAGTGTTGGAGTTGGCATTAGGGGCACGGTCCCCCTTTCCTCAAGGTTTCCAGAAATACTTGTTGATGAACGATTCAGCGATGTCTGTATACTTCTCCCTTAACAGGTTATCAAGGCACTTCCGGTAGGAAAATTCCTCTCTATGACCATCCTTCAAAACCACGTAAAAAGCATCTGCTTTCTTGAAAACTATTATATCTGCTAATAAGTAAAAGCATGTGTGTGTGTGGATAGATTGAAATTATTAGCTTTCTTGCCTTGACATCCAACGCATTTTATAACTTTGCTACAAAGTTGCATGTGAAGTTGCATTTCTTTGTTCTATTTAACATGCTAGTCTGCTACATGGATCTTTCCTAATCATGTTTGTCTGATTTCCTTATCGTTTTATCAGAAAATAGATCCGACTAAATGTTTTGAGACAACCATCCATTTGAACCAAGTACAGTATCTCATCAAGTGAAGAATAACGATCGAAGAAAAATTAAGATGATTAAGGCATAAACTAATCATTAATAAATTGTTCCTGTGTATTTGCAGGATTTAATTTCAATTCCGCGATCATTCTATCGTCATTAGGGAAAAGGAATACCACATGCAGTGACCATTGAAGACAAATGTGGAAATTTGTTCAATGGGATGATAATAATCCATGAGGATCGCCCATATTTTGCAACGGACACACAATGTATCAGGGAGTTGTATTTACTGTCCACTAGTGCATTGGCAAAGTTTAAGTGCCTTGGGGGTTCTCGCTTCTACATGTTCATCCCAATAGAGGATTGATGAACTAAAGAAGCTGAACTGAAGAAGTTTTGATGTTTTGATATGCCCAATAATTATCTATGAGTTTTGGATCATTAGTACATTATTGACTGTGGTGTTTTGATATTTTGATCGTTAGTTATTAAACTTTTTTTTTTATAAACATTATTAAACTTGAGTTAATTAATCTATGTGTTTTCTTGGCCATATTGACTGTGGTGTTTTGGATCGTTAGTACATTATTATATTTATATATTCTTTTTATGCAAAATAATAATAATATTGATGTACTCTGTTTATATCAGTAATTAAAAATCAATTGTGTTATTTTTTTGAAAAACAAAATTTGGTCGCTAGGTTTAAGTTACAAGAAAATAAAATAAAAAATTATTTTCATGAATAGCGACCGAAACAGCGACGGAATATCAGTCACCAAATTCGGTTATCTGATCATGCAACCAACTCCTCGGCGACCGAAATATATATTTTAGCGACCGAATTACTGGTCGCCATTTTGCCACCGAAATACAAGTTCGATCGCTAAACTTTTAGCGACAAGGGTTTCTGCTACCCCCTTGATTCGGCTGCTAATTTGGTTGCTAAATAGGATAGCGACCGAATAAGCATGGTTCTTTTTTTTTTTTTTTTTCTGTTGTGGAGTGTCAAACCTCTTCCTTTTTAGTGTTCTTGAACTTCTATTTTGGAAATCAATCACAAAATAGCATATTTGTTTGAGAATTTTTTTTGATGGACACATTCCATTATGCCATCTTTTTGTCACTTAAATCATTATTTATTATCTTAAAAAATATATTTAAAGATTAGTAAAATTTCTATGATTATATATTTTCACAACATTACACATACCAAATAAGGATTTGAGTGCCTGTGGAGATCCTAGCTAACTAAGAGCTACCCTATTTGTTTATTTTCACACACGTAGCTTTTCAGTCAGAAATCTTTTTACATAATTTTGATCATAATTTTCTATTTTTTTTTTCTCTTAATAGAAGATAGATCAATTTAAAACACACTAAAGTCAAAGAATACAGTACAGGAGAATCTTAGTTCTAATCAGTCCGAGGAGGGGAAGCCAGAGGATAAAAAGAAATGCATTTATCTTCCCCTTTAATGTGCTAGAAAGAGAACGAGGTAGAGTAACTAATCCTAGAATTCAGACATCAGGAACAAAAATCTGCCACACCTTAATGTCACAGTCCAAACTGCCACTATAAACTAGAAAAGATGCTTCAGACTCCGATGAGTTACAATGATCAACCACTGCTGTTAAGCACTTAATTGGACCCCCATGCCCTTCTAAAACAGCTAGACAAGAATATTCTTTTTCCACACTACCTCTCCAAATTCTAATTGTTTTATCAGCAGAACCACTACACACCAAATCAGACACCACAGCCAAGCATAATATGGAATTTGTGTGCCCCCTAAGTGCACCAACCACAATCATTTTCCCACCCCCATCTCCTAATTCCTTCTCCCAAACCAATATTGATCTGTCACATGCACCAGAATACAATACAGACTCATCACTGCTTAGTGCCAAGGCATTAATCCCAGAATTGTGTTTCTCTAAGGTATCAACAAGGGTGTGTTTTTTTTCTCCTTGCCCTTTTTCCCAAACCTTGATTCTCTTATCTGCTGATCCAGTGTAGACACGCCCATCATAAGAAACTGCAACAGCATTTATTGCATCATCATGTGCGTTGTTCACTGATTCCAAGCATGTGAAATCTCTTGTTCTCCAGATTTTGATTGTCCTGTCCCATGAAACTGAGTACAGCAAGGTTCCATCTTTGGATAAAGCCAGAGCAGAAACCGTGTCAACGTGATGAACCCATGTGCATTTTTTGTGCCTGCGAATCTGGACATGGTTCTTTGGGATCAAAACCTTGGAAGCACGGTCACCAAGGGTTGGGAGTGTGGCTAAACGGGTGTATTTTTGGTGTTCAGGTTCATGGTTATTGGTAATCTTCCAAACCCTGATTTTGTGGTCTTGGTGAGCACTGAAAAGCTTGTTGGATTGAAGTACTAGTGACTTCACAGCACCCTTTCCGGCGAGTACCGTATTAATGGTTGAACAACTTGAACTTGAACTCGAACTCGAATGCTCTGGTTCGGAGTCGAATTCAGAGTTATAAGCGGTTCGGTTCCAGGATCTGATTTCGCGGTCGGATGAACCGGTGTAGAGGATTTTGTCAACAAGGGTAAGAGATGATATGTAGGATGTGTGGCCTTTGAGAGTTGTGAGGCAGTGATGGTAGGTTGAGGAAGATTGGTGGATATGAGATTGTGAGTTATTAAGGGAAGGAACTGATAAGAGGCTTCGTTGTGAAGTTAGAGAAGGTAACCTTTGTTGAAGGTATTGGTTAGTGAGAGAAGAAGAAGAAGAAGAAGATCCACTATAAGATCGCTTGTATTCCATGGTTTGTTTGATTCACATGGTGAGGTTATCAGTGAAAATGGTATAGCAGAAAGCGAAATGAGGCTAATGTTATATATTTGGAGAAGAGAAAGATATAGCAATAGGTAGTGACATTTTCTCCAGTTATATCAGAGCTGGGTGTGTGTGGGGAAGCAAGATTGGTCATATAAGTTGAGTCCTTTTATCTGTACATTAAAGTTTGAACAACTTTCTCCACAACTTTAATTTTTAATTTTTTATAACGCAGGAAGGTTGTTAAAATTTGATGTATATGAAGCATTTTTACTGCAAGTTAAAGGACGATATAAAAGGCCAGACGAGCTTTGATCTCATTAGGGAGCCTCATGAGCTGGGTGGGTAATTACTAATGAGGGCACATCTTTCTTGAGCACTGTTACTGTATAACAAATCTGGATAGCTTTATGGACAACTTTGATTTTTATAATACATATAGTATTATATTAAAAAAATTAAAGTTGTCCAGTTTATTGTTCATAATACATTTTTGTTTCTTAAGTTGGGTCACTTTCAAGTGTACGTTGTCTTTCCTATTTGCCATTTGCAATTATTATTGAAATAATTAGGATACAGTATCTAGATGACATTTTATTTATATTATATACTATTTATTTATTTCAACTTTGCATACAGTATTATCATATATATATATATATATATATATATATATATATATATATATATATATATATATATATATATATATATATATATATATATATATATATATTACTTAACATCATTCATATAAATATATATGTCTCACGAGACATCAAATGAAATTGGGGAAAAAAACAATATTATTGTTTGAAAAGGAGTGGCAGGAATTAATTGGAAATATATAATAGACATTGAGGTCAATTTTCATGACCGTCAATTACATGTCTCAAAATGGTATATAACTTCGTGTCTTATCCAATTAGATTGTGTCATATCATTTCATGACACATTTATAATAAATAATATGATTAATTTTTCAATTGACATAATCTAATTAGATGAAACATAAATTGTAACACATCATTTTGTGACAGATGAGCTCTATCTCTCTCGTGGATAAATTTCAAGATAGCAAATTTGATCCATGCCACTATAGAAACTAAACCTTTTTATAGTGATTATTAAAAAATAATCCATATAATTACAGCTTCACTTGTTTTTTTTTTAACATAATAAAATAGAGCTATGCATCTCTATAAAATCACCCCAAACCAAGGTAGACTAGGCCTTATGGTGTTTGTAGCTAGCATCCATAAAGTTCCCGAGATAAAATCATAAAAGATCCAAGGTTGTGATTTCCAAAGTCATCCTATATTATGCATGGACGACATATCATATGTTTGCGGTTAACAGATTTTTTTTGTGTGTGACAATTTTGCGGTTAACAGGCTAGTTATTAGAAAAAGGCCCTAAAAAATGATAAATATTTTAAAGTCTTAGGAGGGTTTCTCACCTTCTCTCGCGTTGAAGGAGCTACGAGATATTCTTATAAAAAGAAAATAAAAAATAAAGAAAGCAGCAGTTAGATGTTTTTCTTTTTTTGACAAAGGAGCTGTTAGATAAATAATGGTGAATGCTACTAATGTTATCCTTTTTAGAACTGCATTTTAATTCGTTCAATCTCTTGCAATCCCAGAGATCTCTTAACACCTGAACTTGCTTATTAGTTGAGTCATTTCTTACAAAAGAAAAAGAATTGACAACACCATCTAAGCTGGCATTGCTATCCAGGTTTGGCAGAGCACCTTTTTAACAAGCATATTTATCTAAAAGACTTACCTTAATCATGTAAACTTTGAAAGTGATTGAGTAGGTTATTAGGTAATATAAGCATACTTGTCGCAAAAAGTTAAAAAAAAAAAAAAAACAACAACAAAGAAATTAGGGTCTAAGGGGCTGCACGAGTAGTGGAGGACAATTCCCGTCTGCTTAACTTTTTGTGCCTTCGAGTATTGCATTATATATTGTACTCATGATCCAGGTCTCCTTATTTTTGGCTAAGATGAATTTCGGTAAGATACCCTGTCAAATCATATCCTCATACTTACAATTTTACATAAAAGATAAAATGTTTTTTTAGCTTTCTATTTTTTTTCCCCTTAAATCTTAAAGGACTTATTTGTAGAGTTGATTTTTTTTTTTTGTGAAAAAATTTAGGATGAGGTGATGACGCCTCAATCTAAAGAAGAGAAAACTCCCCCAAAAAAACTAGTTAATGGCTTGAACCTGCTGTGGAGTTGATTGTAATTAAGTAGGTATTTACTCTGCTAATATATGTATAGCGCCCGCTAAGAAAGGCACTTTGCATATTTTACATGCCCCAAAAGAAGAGATGTTGGAGATTGTTCCTCAAAAAAATGTATAGGGTAAACAAATTTCGGGATTAGAAACTAAACCAAGTAGGACAAGTTGAACCATATATGGTCTTGTAAATTAACCATTCGTCCATATACTTGTCTTCCTTTTATGTCACTGAATTGTTTATTTATTTATTTATATATAATCAAAGTATATATATTTATTATATGTCACTGAATTGTTAAATATGCGCCCTTTTTAGTTTCCTTACGAATGTGCTACCCTAAAGGGCTAAACGTACTTTGAGGTGTGCTCATAACTGAGACCTCTGATTGGGAGCTACGGACCCCATTGAGCAGTGCAAATTTTTTTATTTCGGCCCTTTATTAAGATTTCTTGCCCCATATCTTTCGCATTTGAAGTCTAGCTAGTACTATTTTCATAACTCACTAGACACAAAATTTGGACCACATATAAAAGTTTCCATTTTCCATGCCTTTAGTACCTATTGAAACAGTTCCAAATTCCAATATTGATTTGGCTTGTCCAATTTTTTTTTTTTTTTTTGGTGAACAGCTTGTCCATTTCATTTGTACCGTCCATTCAGTTTGAAGCCCCACTCGCCATTTATAATTCATGGTCGATTTGGGCTGACATGTCACATCTTCCTTGTAACTCATGTGGAACCCTTCTAAGAGTGATTTGCCCTGGTTAGTTGCAATATCGGATTAATGTAGGTCTACCTACAGATTTGTATATGTCAACGAGCTTGAGACAAATGACAATAGGGAAGGCAGATGGACCACACAAAAATTATTATGATGCATTAGTTGAACCTAACTCTAATTGAGCACATCGTAACCTCACTCTAAATCATTCACTATAGAATTAATGCTACTTGAACTGAAGTGGAAGGAGGATGGCACCTATGTCGGAAAATAAGAACTAAATCATACCACATTTCTAATCCTGAATATGACATACACAGTATATTCTAATCCAAAGATTAAGTTTTCGGAGTGCCTGAAAAGGCAAAAGACAGTAACGCAATCCTTTCATCAGGTTCAATGTGCTTTTCCGCGATGAGCAGGATTGATAGGTTTTTGCTCTCTCAAGAATGGGTGGATACTTGGGGTGTTCTGGCTCAGTGGGTAAGAGGTAGAGAAGTGTCTGATCATTGCCCAATTGTCCTAAAGATGGGGATTCAAAATTGAGGGCATAAGCCCTTTAGGTTCAACAATTGCTAGCTATCACACGATGGGTTCAAAGAATTAATAGAGCAAAATTGGTCAACAGCAAGAATAGAAGGGTGGAAGGCTTATGTAGTGAAGGAAAAGCTGAAGAATTTAAAGCTAGTTATCAAGTCATGGAATAGGGACACTTATGGGAATATTTATGAGAAAATTAAAAAGATTGAGATCTCAATAAGTGACTTAGATCGGAAAGCGGAGGAGGGCATTTTAACAGAAACAAAAGTGGAGGCTAGGAGAGGGCTCTTTGCTGATTTGTGGAAAAATTTGAAGGATAGAGATAGTTTACTAAAACATAAGTCGAGGCAAAAGTGGTTAGAGGTTGGTGACACAAACACGACCTATTTCCACTCGTGCATAGCGGCTAGAAGGTGGAAAAATCAAATAATAGCTTTAAAGGCAGATGGGAGAGGCCGGTTATTGATGGTGTTCTGTTACAGCAGTTGTCCTCTGCCCAGAGTTCGTTTTTATCTGCTCCTTTCAGCCTGGAAGAATTGGAGGTTGCGGTACAGAATTGTGATGGTAATAAGGCAACCAGGCCCGATGGCTTTAATTTCAACTTTGTTAAAAAATTCTGGGGAGTTATGAAGGATGAGGTGTGGGGGATGGTGGAGGAATTCTATTGTAATGCTAAGCTACAGAAGTGGTTTGTATCCTACTTCCTTGCTCTTATACCGAAGAAGGAGAATCCACAAGGGCTGGGGGAGTTTAGGCGGATTTCATTGTTGGGGTGTGTCTACAAGATTTTAGCCAAACTATTGGCAGCAAGGTTGAGAAGTGTGTTGAGTTCTGTAATAGCTTCTACATAGTCAGCTTTCCTACCGGATAGATATATTCTTGATGGGGTAGTAGTAATCAACGAGGTGGTGGATTATGCAAAGACATCAGGAAAGGAGTGCTTCTTTTTCTAGGTAGATTTTGAAAAAGCATATGATTCGGTTAGTTGGAATTTCCCAGACTATATGATGAGGAGGGTGGGTATGGATGCAAAACGAAGGTCTTGCATTAGAGAATGTATATTCAATAGGGATCTGTCGGTATTGATTAATGGGAGCCCAACGGAAGAAATCTCCATACAAAAAGGGTTGAAGCAAGGTGATCCTCTTGCACCTTTTCTTTTCTTGTTGGTAGTGGAGGGTCTTGCGGGGTTGATGCGAAATGCTGTCGCTACGGGGTTTTTTAAGGGGTTTAAGGTTAGAGATGGAGGCGAGGAGATTTCTATTCTGTCGTATGCAAATGACACACTTTTGGTGGGTCAAGCGTCCTGGGAAAATCTTTGGTCAATGAAATCAATTCTAAGATGCTTTAAGTTGGTTTCGGGACTCAAAGTTAATTTTCATAAAAGTAGGGTTATTGGAGTAAATGTAGATGATTGTTTTCATCAAGATGCAGTAATTTTTTTGAATTGTAAAAGAGGGGGAGTTCCGTTTGAGTATTTGGGCCTACCGATAGGTGGGAATCCGAGGAGATTTGGAATGTGGCAGCCGGTGATAAATACTTTCAAGAAAAAATTGGCGAGTTGGAAGAGGAGACGTATCTCTTTTGGTGGGAGGATGGTTCTCATTAAATCGGTTCTTCGTAGCCTTCCTTTATATTACTTTTCTTTCTTCAAGGCACCTAAAAAGGTGCTTCTTGTCGTTAAGCGTATTCAAAGAAATTTTCTTTGTGGTGGGTGTGGGGATAAAAGGAAGATTGCTTGGGTTAGGTGGGAGGTAGTGTGTAGGCCTAAAGTGGAGGGCAGTTTGGGGGTGAGGAATTTAGAGTGGTTTAACCTGGCACTATTAGCTAGGTGGAGGTGGAGGTTGATGGAAAGGAAAGGTGGGGTATGGGGTGCTGTGTTGAGAGAGAGATATGGGGAAAATTTGGAGAGGGGCTTGGGGGTTGAGGAAAGGTTTCTTGGGAGGAATTCTTGTACCTGGTTTAGAGACATTTTTCAATCAAGCTCATTTTTATCTTTTTCTGATTGGTTTAGGGATGGGGTGAGGAGGAGTGTAGGGAAAGGAGACAACACTTTTTTTTGGGAGGAGTTGTGGCTGGGTTCATCTAGTTTTAGAGAATGTTTCCCTAGGTTGTACCAATTATCTGAGCAAAAACACTTTACCATAGAGAATTGTGGGGGGTGGTGTGAGAATATGTGGGTTTGGGATTTGAAGTGGAGGAGGAATATGTTTGTTTGAGAGCAGGAACTATTATCAGACTTGATGAACACTCTGTTGCAGGTTTCTCTAATGAAGGACAAAAAGGATGGTTGGCTTTGGGAGAAGGAACCTTCGGGTTCTTTTACCACAAAATCAGCATACACATTCTTGGCTGATTTAGCTTCAGGACACCAGGATGACCATAACAACAACTCAGGAGTGTTCAAACTTCTTTGGGACTGTAAGGCTCCGACAAAAATCTTGGCATTTGTTTGGAGGTTGATGCAGAACCGAATACCAACAAAGCTAAACTTGGCAAAGAGAGGCATTCAAATTTCGATAGAGGAACAGAGATGTGTATTGTGTGGTACTTCACTTGAAAATGAGGAACATCTCTTCTTTTCTTTCCCGATGGTGTCAGGGTTGTGGTCCTCGGTATATGGCTAGCTTGACTATTCAGAAGTTCAAACCGTGGATTGTGCGCAGCACTTTTTGTTGCATAGTGGATTGTTTAAAGGTAAAGAGAGGAAAGCTAGAGGCATGCTGATATGGTTGGCAGTGGTGTGGACAATTTGGTTAGAGAGAAATGAATTGATCTTCAACAACAAAAACACAGATGTGGTAAGGATGGATGACTTAGTTAAGACTAGATCATGGAGCTGGCTAAACTCTTCTATAAATGGTCTGGTAGTGTTTTCGGAGTGGTGTGTCTGTCCTTTGGAGAGTAATAGTAAATCTAATGGCTTGAGGTTGTAACAATCATTTGGAAGCTGTGATGTGGTGGGGGTTTTAAACTTTATGTTCTGTCTGTGGTGTTTCTGTTCTGTTTGGGAAGCCCTATTTAGGAAGTTTTATTGTGTTTTGTTCTTTTTTTTGATATTAGGGGGCTTCGGGTGTTTTTGGTGCAAGCTAATTGGTTTGCAGGGGGTGGACATTAGTTGGGGGGGCTCTGTTTTTGGGTCCAATATGAGACTGAAATGTGTAGGCATAGCAATTAGTTTTTATAACTGGTTTTAGGGGCTGTATCAGGTTTTTGGAGGGTGACAACCTCTTTATTTGTATATTTGGATCCTTTATACTTGTGTGGGTTGTAACAGTGTTGGCACATCTGGTGCTTACTGATTATACATCAATACAAACTTTTGTTCATAAAAAAAAAAAGTGCTTTTAGGAGAGAAACTACGTCTATCCCACGTCAGACTGTTATGTAACAGTTTGGATGGGGCAATTGTATTAGGGAAATGGTTATGGAGAGTGAAATCAGAATCCCATTCTTTGTGGTTTAAAGTGTAGTTTAGTAAATATGGAGTAGAAGATTAGGTCCTAGGGAAAGGTAGTAGGAAAGGGTCCAGATGGTGGTTAGACATAATTTCGTTGGAGGGAGTTGTTTCGGGAGATCGTAGTCTAAGGTTTTCAGCTTCTAATAATTAGGAGGTAGGAGATGGGAAGTCAACATTGTTCTAGCATGAACCATGGTTGGATGGTGGGAAGTTAAGTACTAGGTTCAGCCGCTTATTTTCCTTGGCTGTTACTAAACAGTAAGGGTGGCAAATGGATGGATCGATTGGATGGATTTTGATTCGGATGATAATGGATCAGATAAAAACAATCCACCAATCCATTTCGATCCACTAAAAATGTATTAAAAAATCCAATCCATCCATGACCCATTTGATAAAAAAATCATTTAATCCATCCATTAACCATTTTTATATGGATGGATATCCGATCCATCCATTAAAATTATTCTGAAAAATCAAATAATTTTTATAAATATTTCAAAATAATATCTCTCATCCACTACAAAATAATATTTTTAAAAATTAAATAATTTTTTTAACTTCTATCCCTCTGTTCCCCATATTAGAAACCAGAAATCATATGTATATTTTGCATGACTTTAAACCTCCAATGTACAAATTTCATTTGAGTTTTTAGTTTATAATATATTAAATAAAAATATCCCATCTCTTCTCTTATCATCCTCAGTAATCTCAACGAAGCCACCGTCAATTTTTTTGAACAAACATAAACAAGCTAAAGAGTAAAACCAACATGCTCATGAAGCCACCGCAAGAATTTAGAAAGCACAAAATGATAAAACCCAATCCCCCAATACCACCTCTAATCGATAGTTTGTCTTCAGAGACCAGACCTGGTGAAGACAACCGCCAACCAGACTAATCCACTGTTTTGGAGTGATGGTCCTGAAATGGTTTTGGAGTGGATGAAAACTGATCCATTAACTTTTGGTTGTTGGTCCAATTGATTTGTAAAAAAAATGGATGGATGATAAACCATCCACTAAAAAAATAATCCAATCCAATCCACATATTTTATTTTTTGTAAATGGATGGATTGGATGGATTTTCTCATGGATGGATTTGATGGATAAATGAACTATGGATTGTTTTGCCAGGCCTACCAAACAGGCTTTTATGGTTGAAATGGGGTGTGGGATGAAGGTCACTAGAAGTGGGTTAGGGAGTGGAAAAGATGTCTCTTTCAATGGGAGAGGCAGATGTTGGATGATTTTCAATCAGTGCTGAGAAGTTTAGATCCATTTAATGTACATCATGATAAATGGGTTTGGAAAAATGATTCTTCAGGGCAATATATTGTCTGATCAACATACAAATTTCTACAGGTCACAAATGCAATTAATGAAGTTGACTTTTTCAAAAAATTACGGTAAACAAGTGCTCCTTTATAAGGAAATTGCTTTTGTATGACAAGCAGCTCAAAGTAGAATCGCAACATTGAAGAATCTTGCTGTTAGAAATATGGTGGCTTCTAGTGTGAGGGAGCAACTAAGTCCCTCACCCACGAGGGGGCATTTATGACTATTAGATTTAATAGTTAAATAAGTGAGTGGTTGTGATGACTTTGGGGGTAACCTGATCTCAGGTTCTTGAAAATGACATTTTTGCCCTTCACCTCCAAATGTCCTCTCGCTAGCCGACAAATATTGTTGGGCGAACACATTCGGATTTTGCTGATTCTTGAGGCCGCTCTGAACCTTTTCCTCAATTGGGTTCCCGATCAAGTCGAACTGCGGCATAGAAGGGACATAAGGATCATTACCACCATAATTCACCATCCCTTGAGTTTGAAACTCGGGTACCGAGTCTAGACCCGACGGGTGAATATCCTAGTCAGAGAAATTTCCAAGGGTTTGCAACTTATGAGCAAGTTCACATGTGGTAGGACGAAGAAGTAATCATTGATTTCTGGTAATTCAAGCATGTCCTCTATGTGGGAGGAGGAAGAAAGTGATGATTCATCATTGTTGTATTCTTTGCTGGAAAAAGGCATTATCTTTTGTGCACTCAAATTCTTCTTGTATATCTTCACGTTATTAACAATTGAGCAATAAGGTGAGACATAAGACAATGGAAAACAGAGGATATAGCTAAATTATGTACTTTGGAGCTGCCATTGTTCTTTCGAGAAGAGTCGAGAAGGCAAGTGTGGTTGGAAGGAAGAAGAAGAAGAAGAAGAAGAAGAAGAAGAAGAAGAAGAAGAAGAAGAAGAAGAAGAAGAAGAAGAAGGTGGTGGCTGCTGAGTGGTGATGAAGAAGGATAAGAATGGAGCTTTGAATTTATTTTTACAAAAAATAAATATTTTACCTGCTATATCAGGTCATAAATACTCCTTCATGGGTGAGGGACTTAATTGCTCCCTCACCCTAGATGCCACCTAGAAATATTGGTCCTTAGTCCGAAAGTGTCTGTAAAGGTTGCAATGATCAAATGGAGATAGAATCCCATATATTTTTTGAATGTGAATTTTAATCAACTTCATGGTTGAAGTGCTTCAAATGGTGGGGAGTGAGTTCAGGTATGCATAATACTTGCAGATCTCATTTTCTCCAATTCTCTCGTCTAGTTGCTGGCCCTCAAGAGTGTCAACAATGTGGCAAGTTATTTGGTGTGCAGTTATCTGGGTTATTTGGACAAACCGCAACAGATTGTTCTTTAAAGGAATTAAATCTGAGCTGCATGAATAATATTTTTTTAATATTAAATCTTGGCAATGGATATCTGCGATGAACAAGAGCTTCAAGTAACATGTATCTTGTTGGAATTTTGTAATATCCTAAAAATTGGCATTAGATAATTTAATAGGAATCAGATTATTAAAATGATTATATTTCAAGTTTAGAAGTGGTTAAAAGGTCCTAAGTGACTCAAAAGAAGCTAAATAGATAGTTTTGAATGTTTTGGGCCCAATTTCGCACAAGCTACCTCCTCTGACCCAATACCGAATTTCAGATGGATATTTCATAGACAAAAAAACTTGTTTGGATTCAACATCTTGATATGAAATGTAGGCCTGTCTCTTAGCTTTCCATAGGCACTAAATTCGTCTATATTAGATATCTCGAGTTATGTCCAAATTCGTAACAGTTGTTCAAGTTCCAGCGTCAGCACAATTTTTCTAACTTTTAGCCCAATTTTCACCCTCTAAACATTCGTTTCAGATTTTGTGATCTTCATGAAAGTTGTAGATCTTTCTTTTATCTTTCTATCTATATAAAGTTCATAATTTTTGGATATCTACAAGACTACAACTCAAGGTGTGTGTGAATTACAGCGCCGTATGCTGGATAAGTGGGGCCTGACGCGATTTGACGCATTTTGGGATTTGGGAGGCCTATAAATACCAACTTAATATGCATTAGCAGCAATTTTGGAACCCTAATTACATTAGAAACTCAGAAAAACACTAAAAAAGAGAGATTTCATGGTTTAGGAAGAAAGAATTATGGAATTAGGAGTCTAGGAAGAGGAAGATGAGGAGAACTCTCGGTAAACGCTAGGATTCACTGTAGGAATCGCTTGGAGCTAATTGGAGGTCTTCAAAAAGTGAGTAAAAACAACATTTTCTCACCATTCCGTGGTACAAATGATTTGGAAAACTGGGTTTTGAATTTAAATGATGATCTTTGGGAGTTTTGAATGTAAGAATGAATAGTTGATCAAATTCTATTTTCTAAATTAGGGGTTTTGTATAAAAATGTGATTAATATTTAATTAAGTGATTATTACTATGAATTGTGCGATTGTACCTGAAATTTGTATGAGTTTATGGTTGATTGGTATGTCTTTATATATTATATGATGATATAGTACTGTCATGACATGCTCTATTATGTTATATGATGTTATTGTGTTGTCGTGATATGCTCTTTTATATTATATGATGTTATTGTGTTGCTGTGACATGCTATGTTATGTTATATGATATTATAGTGTTGTCATGACATGCTCTATTATGTTATAGGATGTTATAGTGTTGCCTCAACATGACATTATATGATTGCTAGTAATGCATGGAGTTTGAGAACCTATTTGGTAGCCATTTGGGATGACATATTGCATTATGCATAAGTTTGTCATCACCTTCCGGAAAAGGATGTTGGTAAACATTTTATTCCAGGAATAGAATGAGAGATATCACCATCTGGGATGGGATATCAAATTATTGTAAATATCTACATCTTGGATGAGATGTGAGATACCTTCATCTAGGATAGAGAAGGTAGTGGGACGCCATTGCATGGACATGAGATCATAGACCTTAGTGGATCTTGGATTCACACGGGTTCTGGGAACTAAAGAGTCATGTCAAGTGATTACGGGAATCACCGAGTCGTGTTCATGGAGTTGCATTACATAGAGTATGCATGGTTGACACGACTAAAAGCTTGAGATGTGAATGTTTTGACTATTGAGATATTCTTTTAATTATATGTGGTTTTGAACAATTTTGCTTATTTTAAAGGGATTATTATGTGTATAATTTTGCAGGTACCATGGTTTATTTATTTGATTTTATTTTTTCTTCATTTACTTTGTTTGATTTATTTTAACCTTCATATCTGTTGGTTCATATATTTTCTATTCTTTCAGGCACATTATAGGTGGTTGCCTGAACATAACAATGAGACCTGCCGAGCGTTTGAGCATAGAGGATCTAACATAGTTAAAAATTCTATAAATAAGATCCTATATGGCAAAGACAAGGGGGAATAGGCTCCGCCCCGAGGTGCTCAATGGTTTGAGGAACTACCAGGCCAAGGATGAGGACTTTCAGAAGAAGAGTGTGATCAGTAAGCAAAACCGAGTCGCGGATGCTGGAGCTCCTCTATACACGGGTGGCTCTGTGTCCATTCTTGTTCACCACAAGAGGCTGGTAAGTAAAATTTATTTTAAATTATTTTTCATTCATACTGCCCTATTTTCATTTATAAAAAATGTAAACTTCTAATTTCTTATATGCAGCAAGCAGAGAAGATGATATGATCTATGCTTGCTGCATATAAGAAATTAGGATCTATGCTTGGGTAGTTTTGATTTAATTTAATTAGCCACTTAGTGGAATAGTTAATGATTTTATTAGCCACTTAGTGGAATAGTAATTTCTTTTATGAGGGGATTTGTCACTTTTTGGTGACTTTTTGTTTGCAAGATGTATGTAGTCCCTAACTCTATATGTATCACACATATTATCAATGGAACATAACTTTAGATGTTCAGAATTTGGATTTGTTCCAATTGTGAGAGTATTTTGTCTCTCTTAGGTTCTTCATTGAGCCAACCCCTTAGATCTTACCAAGAGGCCAATACTCTTGTGGTGATCATCAACTTAGCTTATCAATTCTCCTTGAATTGTGGCACCTCCATCCATTCCTTATCTATCCATTTTCGTTTTTACCATTCTCTTTTCTTATACATGTTATTTGGGACTGAATTTGTGCTTGATAATTCAACCTAAGATCACAAAAAAGGCAACACACTAATTTGGTTGTCATCAGAAGAAGAGACCCCACATGACATATAAGGTCATGGAGGCCACGAAGAAGTCGACGAAGACTGGGTAGTGGATTGGGAAGGCGCGAGATTTTGCTGTAAGTTATTGTTAATTATGATTAGTTAAAATTTTATTTTATTCTAATAAATTTCAATATTTAAAAATGATATCGTTTGACTTATAATGCAGGATAGGTTCTCCCGCCATCGAGATGAGGTCATTATTCAAGGGCAGTAGTCTTCTGCTGCCTCTGACAACACTATTTTCCTAGAGGTGCTTGGAGGGAAGAACAAGAAGGACCATGTGTATGGCTTGGGCCAGCTGGGGTATGAGTACGTGGCCTCGTCCACACCACGCACTCAATCCGACCCTGGCCCTTTCACCGCACGTCCGAGAGGTCATTGTCAACCTCAACGCTAAGCTTGTGTAGAAGGACACCAGAATCCACAGCTTGGAGGATCAGGTATTCATACTCTTGAAAGGGAGAGGAACGAGCTGTACGGTATTTAGGTGCAGCAATTCCAGTGTTAGTGGTAGTGGCAATGCAGATGGCGATACCATTGCGGATGCTGATAGCGATGGTGATGGCGGGGACGATGGCGAGGAAGATGACTCGGGCAGTGACTCACCAGACATATGGACCCCCCGGCCTCCTCCCAGCCCATTGAGATTTTTCTGTATTACATCTTTTATTTCACTAGTGTAGGAAGCACTTTTCACAGCGGTTGAAATTGACTTGTAACGCCAGTTTCGAGGGTGACGTTACTTTAGCCGATGTTACAAGTTTAACTTGTAACGACGGTTACCAAACCGTTGTTACAAGTCAACTTGTAACAGCGGTTCTGGGGAAAACCGCCTTTACAAGTAGCGGATTGAATGATCAAAGCAGTGTTACAAGTTAACTTGTAACCGCGGTTGAGGCTAGAATTGTAACCGCTGTTACAATTTGATTTGTAACATCGTTTGACACAGGAACTGCTATTACAAGTAACTTGTAATGTCGGTTAGAACCTTAACCGCTGTTACAAGTGAATTTTTGTTTTGTTTTTTTTTAAATTTTGTTTGCTTTCAGTTACTTCACAAACATTCACCTGCTTTCACATATATATACATAGAATCCAGAATTCATACCAAATGGCAGAATCAAGCTATATTGCTATATATATATATATATATATATGTGTGTGTGTGTGTGTGTGTGTGTGTGTGTACACTATACCAAAATTGACTAAGCTAACTAATTAATTAAGTCATCATATATACATATACACAATCTAATAATGCTCTAAGTAACTAAAATTTACACCTACGATCTAAGTTTATTTGGTTCTCTGCAGCATACTCAAAAAAGAACTTTACAAAGTGCTCCCTCACAAACATTCACCTGCTTTCACATATATATACACAGAATCCAGAATTCATATCAAATGGAAGAATCAAGCTATATTGCTATATATATATACACACATATAGACACACACACACACACACCACACACACACATATATATATATATATATATATATATATATATCTATGTGTGTGTGTGTGTGCACTATACCAAAATTGACTAAGCTAACTAATTAATTAAGTCATCATATATACATATACACAATCTAATAATGCTCTAAGTAACTGTACTGGCCGAGGTGGTAAGCTCGGCCGCCGAGCTCAGAAAGCTTAACTACTTTAACGATACACTTATCTAAAACTAAGCTAACAACCTCACCATAGATAAGAGATAACTCTTATCAGTGAAAGAGATGGGAGTTGAGCTAGAAGAGATAGGTGATAAGTGATAAGAGATAAACTAGATCCTAGAAAACAGGATCCGGTCTACTCCTCTCCTCCTCTATAAAAGGAGGAAGAGTCTAAGGGAGAAGGGAGTTAACTTTTACTAGAGCTTGGTGTTCTCTCTTAAGCGTATTAGAGGTCCCGGTTGTGATCAAGAGACTATCAATAAGTCCTTGCCCACCGGAATACATCAAATACAAGATTAAGAGATTGATGCACCACGTGATCAAGGGTTGAACACAGAACTACGTTTGGCTTTGATTCCCATTGGGATACGTATGACCGGAACATAAACATTCTGTCAAGCCACGGTCTAAAACAACCCCCAACGTTCATCCTTGGTCTAACGTTTACGGCGAGATTCCGGCAACTCGGAACTCGGCAGGAACATTTGGCGCCCACCGTGGGGCCGAGGAAAAACTTTCCCCGGTTCCATAAGATCTAATGGTGACTACACGGAACGGACCGAAGGGAGGGGCCCACAATGCAAATCATGTTGAGGAATCAAACTCTAATCATAACAACCCCCCACCTCCTCCCTTCGATGAAGGTAATCCGCAACTGGGAGAGATCATGGCACAATTGAGAGAGTTGCGTCAGGAGAACGAGGAGATTCGTACGGAGTACCAAAGGCTGTTGAGAACTCGGAAAAGGGGAAGATCGGCAACACTTGCCGAGGAAGAGCATTCCTCACCCGAGGACAGCCAGAGAGACCCCACTTATGTACCTTCTCGTGATGACAGAAGCTGACCTTCCAGAACCAGGCTCGGGCCCGAGGCCTCAAGGGTCAGATCTCTTACTGAGGAGACCACTCAGAGAGAGAGAGCACGGGACAGACGACCGAGATTACCTTTCACTGATGCCATTGACGAGGTGATCATACCTCGGCATTTCAAGTCTCTTAATATTGATAAATATAATGGCACTACTGATCCAACAGAACATGTAGAATCTTTCATTTCATCTGTTTACTTGGTGACCGATTCGGAAGCTATCATGTGCAAGATCTTTCCAACCACTTTGTAGGGACCTGCCTTGACTTGGCTCACGAATCTTCCACCTCGGTCAGTGGATTCTTTTGATATGTTGGTTACAAAGTTCACTGCACAATTCACAGCAAGCCGAAGGCATAAAAAGCACTCGGTCTCGCTTGTGAATTTCAGGCAGGAGAAAAATGAATCACTCAGGGATTACATGGCTCGCTTCAGCGCTCAACAGGTTTTAATCCCCAATATGAGCTCAGAACTTTGCCTTCATACCGTTATGAATGGTTTGAGGCCAGGGCTATTCTTTGAATATTTATCTCGGAAGCCACCGAGGGATTTTGAAGAACTTCAAGAAAAATCCACAGGGCTCATGAACTCGGAAGAGATGGTAGAATCAAAGAAAAGAAGTTTTGAAGAAAAAAGCATAACCTCAAACAAAGAAAGAGATAAAGGAGCCCATCCACAGAAGGCTTTCAAGAGTAATGACAGAGGGTTTTCAGAGAGGCAGTCCCAACCCCGACACCAGTCTTACACTCCACTGAACCGATCCAGAGCCGCTATTCTCCAAGAAGTGTGCAATACCGAGTTGATCACTTTGCCAAGGCCATCCAAAACTCCTGCTCAGGCTGACAAAAGTAAAGAGTGCAAGTGGCATCAGAACTATGGCCACTCCACTGAAGACTGCAAAACAGCCCAGGATAAAATTGAAGAATTGGTACAGGCAGGCCGACTTGACCGGTTTGTCCGCCGAGAGGGTGATGGTGGCGGACGAGCTGGCCGACGGTGAAGAAGACGGGGTTATGACAATCGTAACCGAGATGAGAATCAGCAAGGTAATAATCAGAACGGAGATCGGGATAACAGCCAGAGACCACCAAATGATGAGGCAGAGGTTGGCGTCAGAGGAGTCATTAATACCATCTCGGGAGGTTTCGCAGGAGGAGGCACAACGAGTTCAGCTCGGAGACGTCACATAAAGGCTATCCGATCTGTCAACTCGGTTTCTAGAAAATCCGCAAGGCCGAGACCACCAATTACTTTCTCCGATGATGACTTCCAAGGATTAGATCCTAATCAAGATGACCTAATGGTAATAACAGTTGAAGTAGCCAATTACTTAGTCAAACGTACACTTGTTGATCAGGGTATCTCGGCTGACATTCTATACTAGGCAACCTTTAAAAAGCTTGGAATTCCAGAAAAGTTGATAAAAGAACAGGAGGACAAGCTAGTAGGGTTCGCCGGAGAACAGGTCAAAACTCGAGGTTATATAGATCTCTTAACGACATTTGGTGAGGGCAAGCTTGCCCGGACCATATCTGTCAGATATGTCATTGTGGATGCCAACACTTCATACAACATTCTCATCGGAAGACCGACTCTGAATGAGCTCGGAGCAATTGTCTCCACCCCTCACCTCACCATGAAATTTCCAGCTGATTCGGGTGAGATAGTTGCAGTCCAAGCTGACCAGAAGATGGGCAGACAGTGCTACGCAGATAGTTTGAAGGTAACTCGGGAGCCGGATATCACAGAAAATGCTAAAGATCATAAAGCAGAAGTGGTAAGCTCGGTCAGTTCAGTTAGCTCGGCAAGATCAGATGACATGTTTGAATTGGATCCAAGGTTAGAAATGTATGAATCTAGAGCATAACCTACAGAGTCTTTGGAAAAATTTCAATTGGGAACCTAGGCCGGTCAGTGCACAAGCATCGGCAGTCAGCTCGATCCCTCACTGAAATAACAGATACAAACAGTGTTGAAAAAGAATGCCGACTTATTTGCTTGGAAGACATCGGATATGCCTGGCATAGACCCCAATTTTCTGTGCCACAGGCTATCTATATGTCCCGAGGCCAAGCCCGTCGCCCAGAGGAAAAGGAAGCTCGGTGAGGAAAGAAGAAAGGCAGTAGCTGAGGAGACTGCAAAATTGAGGAAAGCCAATTTTATCAGAGAAGTGAATTATACTACTTGGCTAGCCAACGTTGTATTGGTAAAGAAGGCCAATGGCAAGTGGAGAATGTGTACTGATTATACCGATCTCAATAAGGCATGTCCAAAAGATTCTTATCCCCTTCCAAACATTGACAGATTGGTAGATGGAGCATCGGGTTATAGAGTCCTAACTTTCTTGGATGCCTTCTCGGGTTACAACCAGATAAGAATGCATCCACCAGATGAAGAGAAAACGGCGTTTATGACCGAGGGGGCAAACTACTGCTACCAGGTAATGCCCTTCGGTTTAAAAAATGCTGGTGCAACATACCAAAGGCTCATGGATAAAATATTTCTGAGTCAGATCGGAAAAAACTTGGAGGTTTACGTTGTTGGTATGGTAGTAAAATCTGATGACCCAAAAGCAAGCACCTTGCCGACTTCGAGGAAATCTTTGGCCAACTCAGAAAGTACAAACATGAGGTTAAACCAGAAAAATGTTCTTTCGGAGTGCAAGGAGGAAAGTTCTTGGGGTACATGCTAACACACAGAGGGATTGAGGCCAATCCAGATAAATGCAAGGCTGTCATTGAAATGCGGAGTCCGCAAACAGTGAAAGAAATACAGAGGCTGTCAAGCCGTTTAGCTTCCTTATCTCGGTTCCTCCCAAATCGGCCGAAAAAAGCTAGGCCCTTTTTTCAACTCTTGAAGAAACCCAAGGAGTTTGTTTGGACCGAGGAGTGTGAGAAGGCTTTTGAAGAATTGAAATTGCTTCTAGCCTCGCCTCCGATTCTAACTCGGCCAGAGCTCGGTAAGGAGCTATATTTATACTTATCTGTCAATGATTAGGCAATCAGTGCAGTAATCATCCAAGAGGAGGAGAAGCAGCAGATGCCAGTGTATTACATCAGTAAAATATTGAAAGATGCAGAGACACGGTACCAAGTAATTGAAAAGCTGGCCCTCGCTTTGGTAATGGAAGCTCGGAGGCTAAGACCTTATTTCCAGTCACACCAAGTCATAGTCAAAACAGATCATCCAATTAAGCAAGTGCTTCGAAAGCCCGATCTGGCAGGACGAATGATAGCTTGGTCGGTAGAAACTGTCAGAGTTCGGTTTACAGTACGAACCAAGGGGACCAATGAAAGCCCAATGCCTCTTCGACTTCATTGCCGAGCTCTCTTCAAAGCCGAGCCTTGAACCCATTAATTGGCTTCTGTATGTGGATGGCTCATCAAATTTAAAAGGAAGCGGGGCCTGAATAATTCTTGAAGGTCCAGATAACCTTATCCTGGAGCAGTCCTTGAAGTTGGGTTCAATGCATCAAACAATCAAGCAGAATATGAAGCTCTTATTGCCGGGCTGATATTAGCTAAAGAAGTTTGGAGTCAAAGGTTGAAATGCCGAAGTGATTCACAGCTTGTAACAGGACAAGTCTTGGGGGATTATCAACAAAGGAATCCCCAATTAACCAGGTATTTATGCAAAGTCAATAGTTTTAATTTCAGAGTTTGACAACTTCACTATTGAGCATATACCTCGGGAGGAAAATGCTAGGGCCGACCTGTTGTCCAAGTTGGCTAGCACCAAGAGAACTGGCCAGCTAAGAACTTTCATTCAGGAAAATCTCCCTGAACCGAGCATATAAAGTGCCGAGGTGTTGATACCCGAGCACTGTGATCGGGGCTGGATGATGCCATTGTGGGAATTTTTGACCTCGGACAAGTTACCTAATGATCCCAAAGAAGCAAAGAAAATTCGTCTGAAGTCTTGTCATTACACTATCCGAGATGGAGAGCTGTACAGAAGAGGATTTTCCATGCCTTTATTGAAATGCATAACAAAGGCGAGATGCATAGAGGAATATGTGGAATGCATTCCGGTGGCCGATCCCTAGCAGCTCGGGTTCTGCGAGCAGGCTTCTATTGGCCGACTATGAGATCAGACTGTGCTGCCTGGACTAATAAATGTGACCCTTGTCAGAAATTTGTTTAATGTATCACGAATCCCAGGAGAAGAACTCCATTCTATGCTGTCACCGTGGCCCTTCACTATGTGGGGAATGGACATTGTGGGCCCTTTCCCTGTTGCCAAAGGCCAAGTGAAGTTCTTGCTTGTAGGAGTAGATTATTTCACTAAATGGATTGAAGCCGAGCCATTAGCTATTATAACAGCTAAAAAGGTCCAGAGCTTTGTATGGAGAAACATCATATGCCGACATGGTCTACCTTTATGCGATTGTCACTGACAATGGAAAGCAATTCACGGATAAAGGTCTTAAAGAATTCTACTCCAATCTCGGAATCAAACATAAGGTGACCTCGGTTGAAGAATTACGAGCATCCTCTGGTCTTATCATTGCTCACCACAGTCATCAACAGGAGAAAACACCATTCAGGCTAACCTATGGAACTGATGCAATGATTCTAGTTGAGCTCGGCGAACTCTCTTTCAGAAGACAGCATCATGACCAAAGCAAAAATGAGGAAGAGATCCGAGTTGAGCTCGACATGGTTGAAGAAGTCCGAGATGAAGCAAAGATCAGGGAAGAACTGTGCAAGCAGAAAGCAACTCGGAAGTACAACTCGAGGTTGCGACCCAGAGAGTTTGTTCAAGGAGATCTGGTACTAAAGATTGCAAAATGATGCAGAAAGGACTCCAAAGAGGGCAAGCTCGCAGCAAACTGGTTTGGCCCATTCAGAATAGTTGAAAGTCTTGGAAATGGTGCTTATAGACTAGAAGAGTTATCAGGGAAGGCTGTTCCAAGAACTTGGAACACTTCTCATCTCAAGTTTTATTTTAGTTAAGTAATGTAAAGTTAGGTAATGTACTCTTTTTTTTTCCTACCCTGGTTTTTTTCCCCATGAGGTTTTAGCCAGGAAGGTTTTAATGAGGCATGCCTGAGAAAATAAATGAATAAAGTCCGTTTCAGTTATGTTACAGGACTAAAAATTCACTTGTTCTTACATTTTAAAATACAGAGCCTAAAAGGGTTGGACCGAGCTGAAATCGACCGAGTTGAGGTCGAAATGCCGGACCTAAAGGTAAAGTTACAGCCTAAAAGGGTTGACCGAGCTGAAAATCGACCGAGCTAAAGTCGAAATGCCGGACCCAAGGGTAAAATTAAATCCTAAAAAGGGTTTGACCGAGCTGAAATCGACCGAGTTGAGGTCGAAATGACGGACCCAAAGGTAAAGTAAAAACCGAAAGGGGTCGACCGAGCTGAAATCGACCGAGTTGAGGTCGAAATGCCGGACCCAAAACGGTACAAGCATAAGCTTAAAAAGGTTTACCGAGCTAAAATTGACTGAATCGAAATGCCTAGCCTAAAAAAGCAACACTAAAAATTTAAAAAGGCAGAGCTTGTAAGCTCACGAAAGGCCACACGCAGTAAAAAGCAAAGAGTAAATATCCGAGCTGAGAAAAAAAAACTTCGAAAAAATATTCTAAGTTATCAAAAAAAAAACTTAGAAATTTTTCCAAGTTAACAAATGAAAGACAAATTGCAATTTTAGTAGTGAAGTTCAAATATTCATTACTAAATAGGGCAAAGCCCAGTACAAAAGGGCATGGCCCAAGCAACAAAATACATTTTTAAAGAAGAAATAATCTACGCTACTCATCGGCATCCCCATGAGCAAGGGTTGGCACCAGCATCTGCATTAAGAAGAGGAACATCTAGGGATGGGTCAGGTATTCCACTTTCGTGGTCTACTCCCTCCTCGACGCCTTGCTGCTCAGCCTCATCCCGCCCGAAACTTCTTCGTCTTCAAGCTCGGACAAGGGGACCAAGATTCCCTCCTTGTTGAAATCCTTGTCTACATCAGCTTGAGAGAAATCAGCATCAGGGTTAAAATGTTGTAGTTGCTTTCACATGTTCCTTCATGATGCTGGACTCGGCTTCTTTAAGATCGGATTGAAGTTTCAGTTTGGCCCTCCTTCTCAGCATCCAATGACTGACGGAGCATCAGGATGGCCTCCTTCTCTGCCTGAGCTTTCCTCGGCGATCTTCTCAAATTTAGCCCTTTCTGCTTTCTCGCCGGACAGCTCGGCTTGCAGGGATGTGGTCGCTTTCTCAAGCTCGATTTTCTGCGACTTTAGTTGCCCGATTAACCGAGCTTGTTCTTCCAACTTGGTCACAGCCTGGGCGAGCTCATCCCTTACTAGCAGAGCGCGAGCTGCATCAGCCCTCATCGCCTCCATCTTCCTTGCGTTGGTGGAGAGTTCATTACTCCAGAATCTGGTAATTGAAGCAATTCGGAGAGCGTAGGCAGCTGCTGCCTCCATGCTCGCCTCAGGCCCCTGCTCCAACAAAAGCCGAGCATCAGCAGGCTTGAGTACTTGTCTGTCAATCAGAGAGCCGGGGTTGAAGTCATTGCCCCAGAGCGAGCTAAAGCCGGCGTTACAATTGCCGTTGTACCATTTGGTCTCCATTGTCAGATCGGTCACATGGGGAGTTCCTTCAGCTCCCCTCTCCACGTTAAAATCTTCATTGGCCAAAGGAAAGGGCGACGTGCTCCTCCTCGGTATATCTAGCTGAGCAACGGCCCGAGACTGTTTGGGAGGATGAAATGTCAGGAGCAGCAGCCTCGGCAGTCTTCTTCTTCTTGCCCTTCATATCGGCAGCCGAGCCCGAAGCACCTGCATCTTGATGAGCTGACTTCTTCAGCAGTGCCTTGTAGTTGAATTTTCCCATTATCACTGCAAAAAGAGGGTCGGTCAGAACATAAAGCCAGAAAGCAAGTTCAAAAGTTATCAATAAAAGCTACTTACAATCAAAATCAGCTCGCCTAGTGGAAGAAGACGGCAGTTTCAGAAGTTTCCCGCAGGGCAGTGGCCGGGGGTAAAGTTTAAGAACTTCGACGTCGGCCCGCTCTTGAGCAGTCATACAACCGGGGTCGAAGCTGGAAAATTTTGAGGGATGGGGTTGCCAATAAAAAGGGAACCTCGATTTTCCATCTGAGTCAAAGACAAAAGACTCATTTCCCTCGGTGGGTCGAACTTTGAAAAAGTCCAACTTGAAATCTTTGTATGAACTCTTGTAGAGTCCGATGATTCCCCTTCTATCAAGTCCACTAAGGGAGATCCAACCAACTCGGTCTCCGAACCTAACTTTGTAAAAATAAAGAAACTTAGGTGCAGTGGCCACCATCCCAGTTTGGTTGCAAAGAATCTGGAATGCCTTCAGAAAGGCCCAACTGTTGGGATGCAATTGGGTAGGGGCAACATTCATGAACTTCAGAATGTCACACTCAAACTGGGTAAAAGGAAGAGTCACCCCAATCTGCTCGAACAAAGTCCTATACACATAAGTGAAATGGGGCTCAATAAGGAAGAGCCCGAAGAAAAACGTGCTCATTGTTTGCACAGGGAAGCACTCTTACAGTTCCAGGGGAGGAAGATATCCTGGATTTTATACATTGAAAAGACTCAAGATTCCTAAAGTTTGAATAGAAGGCTCCAACATCCGGTTTTACCCAGAAATACCCAGGAATGGTAATATCTGGGTAAGGAACCCTGGGCATCCTACTTGCACGTTTACGGCGTTTTGGGGCAGTAATGGCCTCAGGAGTAGCAGAACTACTCTCTTTAGAGGAGGAAGAAGATGAAACAACATGATTATCAGCCGAAACAGAAGGAGAACGATGGGGAGAACCACCTATAGGATTTACATCTGGTTCTAGTATTCTAACTTCAGAAGAGGCATTCTGGGATACCTCAAATGAAGCTTCCATGGCTAAGTAAGCAATAAGAAGCAGGAAGGAGGACGTACCTGGAACAGAAAAAGGAATGCAAAGAGGCTTGAAGAACAAAAGCTCGGAGAAGAAGAAGCTTCAGGAGGAAAAACGTAAGAGTGAGGGAAAGTGAGGGTTTGCCTTCAGAAATCCCTCCACTTATAGGAAAACATTTGAAAACTAAAAGTAATGATGGCGGTTGCCGTGTAAAGGAACCAAAACGTCTCCTCAGGCCTGCGTGGGTTCGGCACACCAATCTTGGAGTAACACGTGGCAAGAATATCGATTTACACGCTGCAACTCACATACGCAGCCGCAGAGCAGACCTTGGAAATGTGGCCATAAGGGCCACGTGTCACAAGCAAGTCTGGTCTTAAAGGCAACGCAACGTCTCTTTTCATCTCGGGTACTGAGAAACTGACGTCACAATACAAATTTTCAGTGACCGTTCCTGTCTCAGTTCGGCTCAGTCCTTCGGTAAAGCTTTCACGCTCTATGAAGCTTAAAGCTTGGGGGGCTTGTGTATGAGCCGAGGTAGTGCATGCCCCGAGGTATAAAGCTCGGCTAACAAACCCACCGACCTGAGATAGTTACGAACCAAGATGTGAATGACAAAAAATAGCAAAGTGTCAAGCTCGGCCAACTGAGGCCACTGAGCTCACGAGTTGGCCGAGATGCAGTCAGTCACTAAAAGCACGGTAAAAAGGGAAACAAAAAACCTAACCCATGAACTCAGGTATTTTCAAAAGGCAAGCTCGGCTCCTGTCATGAAAACTTCTTCGCCCTTTTGAGCTCGAAGCTTGGGGGGCTTGTGTACTGGCCGAGGTGGTAAGCTCGGCCGCCGAGCTCGGAAATCTTAACTACTTTAACAATACACTTATCTAAAACTAAGCTAACAACCTCACCATAGATAAGAGATAACTCTTATCAGTGAAAGAGATGGGAGTTGAGCTAGAAGAGATATGTGATAAGTGATAAGTGATAAGAGATAAACTAGATCCTAGAAAATAGGATCGATCTACTCCTCTCCTCCTCTATAAAAGGAGGAAGAGTCTAAGGGAGAAGGGAGTTAACTTTTACTAGAGCTTGGTGTTCTCTCTTAAGCGTATTAGAGGTCCCGGTTGTGATCAAGAGACTATCAATAAGTCCTTGCCCACCGGAGTACATCAGATACAAGATTAAGAGATTGATGCACCACGTGATCAAGGGTTGAACACAGAACTACGTTTGGCTTTGATTCCCATTGGGATACGTAGGACCGGAACATAAACATTCTGTCAAGCCACGGTCTAAAACAACCCCCAACGTTCATCCTTGGTCTAACGTTTACGGCGAGATTCTGGCAACTCGGAACTCGACAGGAACAGTAACTAAAATTTACACCTACGATCTAAGTTTATTTTGTTCTCTGCAGCATACTCAAAAAAGAACTTTCCAAAGTGCTCCCTCAAGTCAGTGAATTCCGAAAAAGTCATGTTAGATTGATTGCGTTCGAAAACCTGTACAAGTTCAAATTAATTCAACATTAATTAAATTAAGTCAATAGAAAAAACATAATATAATTAATTAACTGCTTATATATATATATATATATATATATATATATATATATATATATATATATATATATATTAACTGCAACCATTTGTCTTTAATACCAGTGGAGACAATGTCTAACATATGTCTCATGACATAGTAGGCACACTCCCAACTGCCAACTTGTTTACGAGACTACAAATCAATTTGAAATTGATCAATATCAAGTAAAAATAATGTATGAGTGTTATAATAATAATAATAATAATAATTACTATTTATTAAACTATTTACCTTTGGAATAATCCATGTAGGCTTGTGTTTTGACTTTACACTCCTACTTTTACCATTTGCACAAGCAATGCTACATGCAATCATTGCACTATGATAAAAAAAAAAATGAATGTGATCAAGGTATGTTCATGCATATGTAATAAAATAAAAGCAAAATGTTACAAATTATATAAGAGTTTAAGTACCTATCAATATTGTGTCTCACTCTAAGGTCCGGTTGATAGTGCCACGAGGAAAGAAATACGACTGTATGCTGCGCTAGACAAAGTAGGAACAACTGCCACTGGTTGTTCCTAAGAAGTGGTGCCATATATACCTCAACGTGGCTACCATCAACTACAGATTGCAAGTATCTGGTGATGGCATCGTCTTCAAGGCAGAAATCACCCTGAATGACGCTGGGGGTCTAAGAATCCATAAATAGACTGGATGCCCTTGTCATAACAAGGCGATGCAGATACCTAAGAAATGAAATAAGTAGTTAATGTAAATTACGTAATATATTGAAATAAATTATAATATGAAAAAAAATATATACTTACGTGCACCAGATACTGACAACCGTATTGGCTATCCATACTCGATCATGCATTAGGTCACCCGCATCACCCCCCGAGATAGAAAAAGCAGGCAACCAGTCAGTTATAGCGCCGTGTTCCAAAGGAAACTCAAACTCGTCATATTGGTATTCCGTCGTCCACGCAGCCAGAATAGCTTTCGCCGAGAGATTCTTGCTCGGATTCGACGGAGCTGGGTCGTCCTAAACAAACAATATAAAATAAAGGGTTAAGTTATTTCAATTGTAAATATAAAAAAAAAAACATAAGTAATAATTGAATGATTATGAATACCTAGGGTGAAAGGGACTTCCCCCTCTGCTGCAACGAATTCGATGGACCATCGACTTTGTCATTATCCTAAATAATTAACAAAGATAAAGCATTAGTAAATATTGTCAAGTCATTTCAATTGTAAATAGAGAAAGACATAATTAATTGAATGAATATGATACCTTTGGCTCATCATCATCCCGCTCCTCCTCATCATCAACCAACACATGTTGACCTGGACAACTCCCCTTTGTACTCATATGTGAAGGTTGGACAGCTAGGGTTCCTTCGGATTGCATAAATGACAAAATAGTTCAGAAAGCCCCTGAGTCCTTTAAAAGCGATTGGATAACATCCTCTCTAATCCGCTCTGCGAATAGGTGATGATCCCGCTCGCCCATGGTTCGCTTATGTGAACGTGGTCAATGGAATTGTCGAATGCCCACTTGCCCTCCAACACCAATGACTTGGTCAAGGTGGTCATCTTTGTCCAGGGCAGCGGCCAGGATATCCTGACGTCCTTGTGGAACTAAGGATCCTTGCGAGCCGTCTTCTTTCAGCGAAGCCTACAAAGACGAAGTTCAAAAAAAGGGTAAGTCAATGTGTTACAAATTACAAGTAGAATTAAATATTAATTACTTACAATCTTTTCAGCAACAACGCGTGTGGGCTCAGATTTAATAACCCCCGACTTTGTCTTTCGGCCCTCAATCCATGTATCCTCGCATGGGGGTGGAGACGGAGGATCAATAATTATCTCCTCATCTCCTGCTTCTTCTTAAACTTATCCTCCATCATATGTTGCCGAACCAGCTTATAGGCACCATGAGACATCGTATGTTTGTGGACATTCATTTTTTGGATCGCCTGCTCCTTTCCCTTTTTCTCCTGTTACAAATAGCACGTAGTAAATTCGATCAGTTAAATAAATAAATTAGGTTTGCCTATTATAAAAAAAAATTAACTTCGACTAACCAGATAGGCTGGAGAGCGTCGGATCGTAACAAACTGGTCTCACGTATCTCGATCAAGGAAAGGATACACATCAGTAGGAGACTTGCCGGCCTTCTCTCCAAAGATGTATTTACTAGATGGGGTTGACTTAAACCCCGTCCAATGCTTAGCCGCAAGTTAAAGCACTTTCTTCTTCATGGCTGTAGTATTCAGTAAATCAAACTGGACCAAGATTACAGAACAAGTAGAGGAATTAATGTATAATAATATGCTTAAATACAATAGATACAAACGAAGAGGTTAAAGTTAGTTTACCGTGATTGCCTCCCAAATCTAATCCTTCACATTAACCTATACATTAGCCCATTTCTCAATCAATATGCTAGCATGGCTTTTTGCTTGCACAGCCAAGAAACTAGAAAAATCCTTAGCATGCTTGACAATAGGCTCCCCATAGCTATCGAACTCAATCGGCCACTTCATATTATTAGGAAGGGCGGTGGCCAATTTTTTCATGGTGGTGCATGATCTACCCCTATTTCTGGAAGAGATACTACTAGCATCGCCCTGTGAAGGAGGCATACTAGCCGACGAGGGACTACTAGCACCACCATGTGAATCAGTCATATATATATGTATGCCTGTTTAGACAAAAAAAAATACTAAATTAGGTAAACAAATTAAAATTACCAATAGTTATAAATGAAACATAGAAACATAACATGTATTGTACAAGGAGTATTGCTTTTTTGAAAGGAACTCATTGCATTAGCATAGAGGGAAAAACCCTCAAAAGCTCAAAATAACAATGGATTCAAGTTTTCCAAAAGGTTTAAATAAGTTTTTGGTCCCTACAAAGTTCATCAATTTTGGTTTTGATCCCTGTGAAATTTTTTCTTAGGTTTTCGTCCCTGTAATCTCAAAAATTTTGCAAATAGTCCCTACCATCATTTTTTTCCGTTATCTAAATACTCATGGGTATCAAGATAATTTTATTTTCCTATCCGATTTGCTGTAAAATTTGGCCATAAAATATAAACAAAATCATACATGAGGGACATAAGGTTAAAATTGCTAAATTCCTTCATTTTGTATGATATCTAGTACTCAGCGGGTACCGAGGTAGTTTCTCATTCTTGTCCGACTTGCTCCAAAATTTGGCTAGAAAGTAGAAATAAAATCATACATTAGGGCCATAGGGTTAAAATTGACAAATGTTCTCATCTAGTATGATTTCTAGTACTCAGGGGTAACAATAGGGACTATTTACAAAATTTTCCAAAACATAGGGACGAAATCCTAAGAATTTTTTTTACAAGGACTAAAACTAAAATGGGTGAACTTTCCAGGGACTAAAATCTTATTTAAACCTTTCCAAAAAGTTAAAAAAAGAAAAATAAAATGAAGTTGTGTTTCTAGAACTGAACAAGATAAAAGTAAAAATGATTTTTCTTTCAAGCAATAATATATTAGTTTGTGATGGCTTACTCATTTACATGCCATATAGAAACCTTATTTGATATATGACTGAATCAGTTTCCTAATAATAACTTCTAATTTATGTCCAATTAAATGCCAAATTCAGCAATAGCATGAAAGTATAGATAATGATATCGGAACCATTACTGCAAACAAAGTCACACTTACAGTTGTTTAAGTTTAATGAGTTTCCCAAATCATCCACAACAACAACAACAACTCAATGGCACAACAAATCAGCCACAACAAAAGGGCTCGGTGTAAACAATGGCATCATTTAGTCAAAACTCAATTCTAGTTATCATTTAGTCAGAACTCAATATTAGGTTTAGTTATCATTCAGTCGGAACTCAATATTAGGTTTAGATACAGAGCGAGTTAGAGGCCAAACTGGTTCATCAAACCTTACATCAAACATCTCAAGAAACTGAATGGCATCAAACAGAGGAAGAACGAAGGAGAGGTGCTTACCGGAAGGATCGCGAGCTGTGACAAAAATGAGGGAACCAAAAGAGCGCGGTTGTGTAGGATCCACAATCCTTTTCAACCCAAAAATGAGGGACTGCCTCGATAGTTTCTGCAAAACCAAAATTTTTTTGAGGGAAATGGGAGAAATGAGAAATACGAGAAAGAGGGAATACAAAAATGGTTAGGGCATTACTTACGTAAAGATTGAGAGAGAGAAGAGGACGGTGGAGGATGGTGGCAAAGGCGACGGTGGCAGAGGCGACGATGGCTTTGCAGAGAAAAAGGAAGAAAAGAGGGTTGCAACAGAGATGAAGGGGTTAGGGCGCGGGAGTGAGCTAATGTTTGTGAGAGTTATGTTCACATTATAAATACATGTAACGTCGCTTGCTTGGCCAACCACTGTTACATGTCACTTGTAACTTCGGTTGTGTAACAACCGCTGATACAAGTTTTCCCTCCAACCTAATTTTTTTAATGATTCCCCACTTGAAACATCGGTTATCATACAACCGCCGTTACAAATATTTTAAATGAGCCAAGTATTTACAATACTGCCACCGCCTCTTTTGTAACATCGATCTCAATCTAACAGCTGTTACATCTAGTCGTTAAAGGCATATTTTCCACTAGTGTTTGTTTCTTTTATTAATTGTCTTGAGATTTTGGATTGTTCGATTATTTATACATTTTTTTATCATTTATCCTCTATTTGTTTTAATTTATTAAATTTAATTTCTTTATATTTATTTATTTTATTTTATTTACTTAATTTTTTTTTTCTTTAATTAAAATATTGTTTGATTGCTGTAAATTCACAATTGGATATAATCCCAAAAAAAAACAAAACAAAACAAAACTCATTAGTCACAGAACTTAATCGATCGCTAAATTGGTCTCTAGAACAAAATAAAAAGAAGCCAGCTATCGAAATAATTTTGCTAACATGGTCTCCACATGATTAGCGACCGATATATATCGGTCACAAAAGTGGTCTCACAAACCATCCATGGACAACATTTTGGACCAAAAAAATATACTTAGCTACCAACATTTAGCTAATATATAATTCTGATGTGTTAACGAAATTAGTCGCTAAAATGTTTAGCTACCAATAGGCTGGCAACCGATATACCGCGATCATTACACAACATCAAAATTGTTTTTTAGTGGCAATTATTTAGTGAGCATATTATAATTGCCACTAATTCATCCTATAAACTGATTTTTTTTTTTTTTTGTGACTAATATATATTAGTCACTAATAATTGCATTAGAAATTTAATCACCCACCCAAAGCTTTTAAAATTTGGCAACCTCTCATATGCTGAAAGTCCCAACTCTCAATAATTGCAGGTAAAAGTTTTAGTGGCCATTATTATTACTGCTAAAGATCATAATAATTGCCGCTAAAAATGCATTTTATCGTAGTGCTAAATGAAATAACGATCGAATTTCTATATTTAGCGACTGATTCTTTAGGTCGCTAAACAACTATATTTTTTAGTGTTATGAGAGAGTTTTATTAAACCTTTTTCACTGTGAAGCATTACTTTCATGAATGATCTTTAAAGACAAAATTATGAGTGAGTTCTATTAAATTATCATCATCGACCGATAGATAGCATCAACTAGCTAGATTATGATGATGTAATTAAGCACAGGCTGTGCTTTCCTTAGCTAGATATCTATAATCAAATTCGTCGTAGCACTTTCATTTCCAAGTTAGAAGCTGGTGCCAACAATAGTAGTTAAATTTAAATGAGCACTCGATATATCTATCATTTACCCTCTCTCGAGTCACTTTTTCCGGTAAGGTGTAGAGAGGGGATTGGCGATGATGTTTTAATTTTCATCAGCAGCTAAAAACATTTTTTTAATATAAAAAATATAAGAGGTACTTTAACCCATATTTTTGGGTGAACCCGAGGTATCCTTCAACCGGGAGCCAGAGACTAATCCCTCGAGGTACAGAGATCTATTTTAAGGGGCTGACCTTTCCCAACAGATGCTCTTCCATACATATGAGTTAGGAATCGAACCTCTGACCACATGCTTAAGGGACTCAGTTATCTGCCAACTGTGCCACACCATGTTAGTCTACTTTAACCCATATAAGTCCATAGATTATACATCAAAACCATAATACAAACATTATTATTTCTTTGTCCCCAACAGCCAATGTTTCTATAATAAATTGTCAACCCTTAATCATATGCTTCGATTACTACACCTAGAGCTGTCAAATGGACCAGCCCTACCCCATTTAGCCCTAACCCATGTGGCCTAGGGCCAAAAGAGCCGCAAGGCCAAAAAGCCCACAATACAAAAAAACCCACAAGACCAAAATCCCTATAGGGCCTTGTGGGTTAGGGATGACCCATGGGCCAAAAATGTTTTTTTAACTATACTTGGATAAAATTTTAAAAGTTAAATTATACTTTTTGGTCCATTTTCTTTATTTTAGGTTTTCAATTTGGTCCTTCTTTTATTTTATTTTTTTTTGTTGCATTTTGGTCTCTTATCTTTATTTTAATTTTAATGTGGTCATTTCCATTTAAAACGTGGTACGAAGAAGACCAAAAGGATAAAAAAAATTATAAAATAAGGGACCATTTCGGAACAAAAAAAAAAATAAAAGAGGGACCAATTTGGAACCAAAAATGGGATCAGATTAGTTTAACTTTTGTAAAACAATGGACCATTTCAGGAAAAAAAAATAAAATAAAAGAGGGACTATATTGGTATAAATTTGAAAAATAATGGACTATTTTGGAACAAAAAATAAAAAAGGGACCAAATTGAAACCTAAAATAAAAATAAGGAACCAAAAGTATAATTTAGCCAATTTTAAAAAAGAGCAAAGCATTTTGAAATGTTAATTTTTTAAATCAAATTCTGTACAAAAACATCTAAATAAAAAGTCTTATTTTTATGCTAAACATAAAAGATTTGAATATTACGTCAGAAAATAAAAAATTACATTTTAAAAAAATATATAAATATAAAGAAGCCTGAATGGATTATAACAAAGATAAAAAAAAATGAAATGGTTTAAAGGCTTTAAAAAAATGTATTAATTAGACACTTTCTAGTTTCTTGTACCAATGTTGCGCAAAGTAAGACCACGTCACTCAAGCAGTCAAGCGAGACCGAGACGACGTACTCAACTTGCAGCGGAATTCACTTGCAGCATACATGAAAAGTTTAACTTAATAAATTCTAAAATCAGGGTTATCCAAATCCAAAATATTCGAGGTTGTAAAAACTTTATAAGACTGTCTCATGTAGTCAGACGCTGAATACAACTCATATGAGTATTAGGTATTGATTATATATTTATATATATTAAGCGAATGTATAAGTTTATTGTGATGGTGGTGAGTTGGAAACACGACATTTGACTCGAGCCAAATAGGATATATATATATATATATCAGTTTAGTTGATAATATGAAATACCTGAAATATCACAACATTTTGTCATCTTCGATCCAGATTCTAGGCCCATTCTTTGGCAACAATGGAGAAAAATCTACTCGATCTTCCACAATGCAATTTGATGAGACCCAAACAAATGTTTTATCATATATAAAGGTAGCTTTTTATGGTACCTTGGGGACCAGTTTCCATTCATGGAATGGATACTATTATTGGTATATATATAAATTAGGGATTTAAATAAAGGTCTGTAACCACGGTTTTGATCGTAACATTTAGTTTTGGAGATATTCGAAATTATATTGAAATGTACCCGTAATTATGGCCACATTTTCTTGCAATTGTCTGCAATTACAATAAACGCAACGTAACTATAATTTAAAACTTTGGTATAAACAAATAATGACAGTAGATTTCATACTCTCAATAAAGCTATTTTGCTGCTTTTGGATACTATTGAGCACATCTAGAGCAATTGGGTGTTGCAACCATCAGAAATGCACCTAGAAAAGTAGGTTACAATTTGTACCACTAGAACCCGTACTTTATTGTCTGTGATTGGTCCCATAAATGAAAAAGGCTGATATGTCACATAACCTGTAATAATGTTGATATTGATCATTTTGACGTTACTTCTGGAATTTAACTAGGAAGATATATCTGATGAATTGCCAGAATATAATGTGTTTTCTTTATTTGTAAACAAACAGAAAAATTCAGTCTCTCACCATGGGATCTAGTGATTGGCACTTCATGACCATTTTCTGTGTTTAGGAAATATTCATCCATAATGTAGGTCACGAGAAAGATGTTGCATGTATTGTGGTATATAGTTAGTAAGTATATTGACTGAGGTTCATCATGTCAGTTTTATCACCATAAAATTATTTGGTGATCACATGGGGTGTTCTAACTTCTGAGTGGATCAGTATCTATACTCATTGAGTACATATGCTACTTCTGGTTTTTAGTGTATCGCCCTTTTACCAACATTCCTAGAAAAGACTACCGAGTCACCTACCACTATCTTCTCTTGCTTGGTGCTTGGAGTGTAAGATGAGCTGATGCGTGCTTGGTTTTGAACTTTTGATTAACTTCTATTAGTTTTTTTCTTTTGGAGAAAAATAATAATATGATTTCGATTCTAAGCTATTTTTAATATAAAGAAAAGCTAATCTAAACATACTCCCCCGGTCTCTATTATAAGTAAAAAAAAACCCCAAACTTTTTGGTCCAATATATAAGCAAATTTCAACTACTTCTATCCAATTTAGTGACATTATTCCCAAAATACCCTTCATTAAATACAAATTTTATTTTTCAATGACTCCTTTTATTCCCAACAACACAAGCTTAATAAATAAGATGAAGGGTAATTTAGGAACAAACTTAATTTTTTAAATGATTAACAATATTAAATGAGATTAACTAACCACCTTAATATATCTGATTTATTTAATTTTTGCTTATAATAGAGACTGGAGGGAGTATATATAATGATTTGTTAAGTTGGCAAGTGTTTTGTTTTGGTTGTTTGATGTAGCTTGGTGTAGAACCAGATTTTAGTTAAGCAAGAGCAGTCTCTTCTTTAATACTGTTCATTTAATACAAATTTTATTTTTCAATGACTTCTTTTATTCCCAACAACACAAGCTTAATATAAATAAGATGAAGGATAATTTAGGTAACAAACTTAATTTTTTAAATAAGATTAACAATATTAAATAAGATTAACTAAGCACCTTAATATGTGTGTTTTATTTAATTTTTGCTTATAATAGAGATTGGATGGAGTATATATAATGATTTGTTAAGTTGGCAAGTGTTTTGTTTTGGATTGTTTGATGTAGCTTGGTGTAGAACCAGATTTTAGTTAAGGAAGAGCAGTCTCTTCCGCAACTTGAATGTGACCGGAATGGCAATTTGAGTATATGCAATGACTCCTGCTCAAGTCAAGAAGTATACCATATATAGGAGTAAGTAACTTAAGGTTAAGAAGAAGTGTTTACTTAATTAGTTGGCTATTTCCACCTTTTATAGGGAAATCGATTAAGGTGATTAATATGTCAGATAATTCGATAGTAACATCAATTAGGTTTTACATCTAACTCAACCCCAAAAGTTAGCTCATAGGATGAGAATTGTCCATTACTTATAAGCTCTTATTAGACACTATCTCTAATCAATATGGAACTAGGGTTTTTCCCAATACACCCCCTCACGCATAGCACTATCGTGCTTGGTGCGTGGATAACATGGTAGATGACCCAACAACGGATCTAGGATAGCTCGGATACCATATTAGATTTTGGGCCTAACTCAACCCCAAAAGCTAGCTCATAGAATGAGGATTGTTCTTTACTTATAAGCTTTTATTAGACATTATCTCTAATTAACGTGGGACTTGGGTTTTCCCAATAATAACATCAAGAATGGAGCCATGGAGTGCCGACCTCCACTAACACGAGGTACCCTTATTTCAGTGATGGACCACTACCCTTAGTTGCAGCTGTGCAGCAAGGGACACACTATACAAACAAATAAATGATATGATGATCGAATGTTACGTTGCTATTTGATTGATTAATTTTACTTCATTTACACTATATGTCGAACCTAATTGAGCTTGAATTATTATTTGAAATTGATCGACTTTATTCATTTTCCTTCCTCTAATAGTATTTAGGTTTAACTATTGAGTTGGTCTCTAAACTATTTGAGAATTTTCAAATATGTCCCTAAACTAAAAAAAAATTGTAATTGGGTCCCTCAACTTTTATAAATTTTTCAATTGGGTCTCTGAACTAAAAAGTTTATAATTGGATCCCTTGAACTTATATAAATTTTTTAATGGGGCCCCTAAAGTAGAAAATCCGATAGTGATCTGTTGAATTGAACTGAGTATTACTAATTTCATCCAAGCTGGATAACCATATCTGTCATCTATTAGTGGTTTGGGTGAAGGATGAATCTTGAGATATTGTCACGACAAGATGCAACAAGATGATGTGAGATGTACTAAGTTGCAGGTGGGGGAGCTATTTCGGACGAAATTATTTCGAGGAAGGGATATGCAACTGTGAAACATAGATTGGGGAAGGAAGAAACTATTTATTCATATGGAGGAGAAGCAGTCGCAGGTCACGTTTTGGTTTTCTGGTTTAACATTTTGGTCTCTGACAACCCTAAATACAAATTTGGGGAGGGGGAATTCCAGGTCACATTTCACATCAGCAAACTTAATGACCTCTTCACAGAACCCTACCCCAATGACTCAATTGAAAATTTTATATAACCTAATTAAAAACCTTTTTAGTTCAAAGACCCAATTGAAAACTTTATAAAAGTTCAGGGACTTAATTACAATATTTTTTAGTTTAGGAACTTATTTGAAAACTCTCAAATAGTTCAACGATCAATTCAATAGTTAAACCTAGTATTTATAATTTAGAAGCATGTTACTGGTTATGGACATAACTGCTTCCTTTATTTTGACAAGTGAAAATCATTATTTGTTTTTCCTTCAAACAGTGTTTGACGGTCTTTTTATCTATAAAAAAAATATAAAAATAAAAATAATTTTTTCTAATCCGTAATAAATAAACCTTTATTGTGTCTCTTCTACAAGAAATGATTTTAATGAAAATTTTACCTGTGCATTGCACGGGTATATTACACTAGTTATTATTAGAAGCAAAAGCTATTTTGCATTTGGATATGCTTTAAAAAAATGAGCTATTATGAAATGTTTTGTAGGAACATTATCATCCAATAAAATACGACTCATCTCACTATCTCTTCTACTACATCTACTTTTTTTAGAAGCTAAAAACTGCAGCTTTTTAAAAAAGCACCAAAATGTACTTTTTTTCATTGCTTTTGTTTGTTTTTGTTTTTTTCAAAAATCCATACAAACACTCATTGTTTGTGAAAGCACTTTATTTTAAAAATAAGTGCTTTGTTTGAAAAATAAGTCCATCCAAACGGACTCTATCTCATGCTGTCGAATATAAGTTGAAACAAATAACTGTTGCATTATAGCAAAAGAATTATTTGAAAAGAACCAAATACACCAATTAATCAGACAATAAAATGATTTTAACAATGAGACAATAACTGTGTTTTCATAAAATAAAATAAAAAGACAATAAACATGTATTGATTCTGAAAACATGTTAGAATCAGATCATTAAGGGACTTGAATTGTTTATTAGACAACACATAAATACCATTTATTAGGCACCCTAATAACATTTAAATATCAATAATGTTATTCTGACTCCCCAAAATTGACATCTATGGTAACAACTCTACTGTAGCGTTACTATAGTGCTATTGTTTACTTTTTTTTTTCTCTTCAAATTTTGACGTTTAAATTTTTTTTAAAAATTTAGCTTTTTTGAATACTAACATTTTTTGTTAATTACGTGCAAACATCTGGTTAATTCAGTTCATTATATGGTTAATTGGTCATCCTGAAACTTACAATCAATTTCCACAACCATGTAAATATTTGGCTAATTATGTATAAATATTTGGTTCAATTCAATATATGGTTAATGGGTCATCCTGAAGCATACAATCATTTTCCATCATTGTACATACATTAACCATATAATGAACTGAATTAACCAGATATTTGCACGTGATTAACCAAATATTTACATGGTTGTGGAAATTGATTGTAAGCTTCAGGATAACCCATTAACCAGAAAATGAACTGAATTAACCAGATATTTGCACGTAATTAACCAAATATTTATATGGTTGTGGAAAATAATTGAAATAATTGTAAGCTTTAGGATGACCCATTAACCATATAATGAACTAATAACCAGATATTTACAAGTAATTAACAAAAAATGTTAGTGTTCAAAAAAGCTAAATTTTTATTTTTTTTAAAAAAAGTAAAAATTTGAAAGAAAAAAAAAGTAGTGCTACAGGTACCATACTTGTCCCATAGTTATCCCAAATGGGGAGTCAGAATAACATTCCTCTTAAAATATTTACACATTTGTTCACCAATGTAGCATACACATCGAGTTGTATTGAAGCAAGCACAACATTAGTAAAGTAAACAAACATTCATGGAGAGATCTGAGTATGAAAGAATCTTAATCGTAACCTTAACGGCTTGCAAGGCAACTGAAAGTCAGCTAGTGAGTGACTTTTTACTATTGTTAATTGGAGCCATGATCCTTTCCATTTCCATAAGAAACGGAGATCTCCATTTCCTCTCATATCTAGTTGACAAGTGTCTCCAAAATTAGTCAAGGGTCTAGATTTAATTTTGTTTAAATCTATTTAAATTAATAAAAAAAAAACTGAAAATTGCTAAATTGACGAAGGACATAAACGAAAACGAATCTCTCCCTCGGATCCTTCTTCTTCCAGACCATCACAGAACTCAGGTACCTATCGCACTGTCGCTGTTTCTTCACCATCGCGCTGCCACGTTGCCGCGCCGATGTGCCATCGCACCGCCCCGCCCCTGTTTTTTAGTTTCTTTCTACTACTTTGCCGCCGCGTTGCCCTGCCAAGGTACTGTCACAAAGTCGCCTCGCCCCAGCGTTGCTCCACCGCCCCCATGTCCTATACAGCTTATTTTTTTTGTTTCAGAATATGACTTTCTGAATACATTTTTAGCTTTTTATTGTCTAATAAAACAGATTTTGTTAGATTTATGAAAGAAGAGAAGTTGAAAGAAACTAAGAAGCAGGGCAGGGGCGATGGTGGTGCTCGTTGGGCAATGAGCTGGTAAAGTTAAGGGTTTTTTTTTTTTTACTAAAAAGGTATTCATTCATTCAAATTGATAAAATACATTGAAAACAACACAAATACAACATCACTAAAAACCGAAAAGGATGAATCTGCAAACAAACTCACAGCACCCAGGTTAATAGCATAACACGGCAAAAATCAAAATGCCTACAAAAGTGACAAAATCAAAGTCACCGGAATACCCATGTCTCCGGATCTGTAACATTGACGCCCAATTTTGATTAAATCTGTGATGAATCGAAGCAGATCTGCCAATCTGAACCAAACGAATACCGCACCAAGACGGGAAACCAAACAACGCCTCACCGAGACGACGAACAACAATACCGCCGCACACAGACGACGAAAAACACGAAAAACACGAGGAAAAAAAAACAGATCTATGTGGAAAAACCACTTATTTAGATAAAAGTGGAGAAAAAATGAAGTAAAGGGGTGATTCCAAGACAAAAAAGACTCAAAACCACCCCCTCTAGTGGTGGCACGCGGCTGTGTGTGTAGAGAGAAGGGAGAGAGTTTGAAGTTAGAGAGAGAATAGAGTTTTAATGTCAATGGTAAAGTTAAAATTAGGGTTTTAGGCCTCTAAAAAAATATTTTTTTACTACCTATTATAATAATATTTTTTATAAAAAAAATGTTAAGAGTCCAGTTGTACAAAAGGTTGAGTCAACAACTGGACAAAAAGATTTTTTTTTATTTTCCTCATTTATGGCTCATCTCACGTATTTCTATCTCACTCACATAATGGCTCATTAACAAAATAACGTTAATACTTTTTTAGTATTTTGCTATAAAAAATTTGAAAAATGATGTTCTTCACTCATGACTCATCTGTATCCTTGTGTCTCACTCATCTCTCATACTTTAGCCTTTCAGATTGACAATGTCTCAACAATGATTAAGTGGACTAGCTTTATTATTGATTGAAAAAAAATTGTTAAATGAAATCGATTACAATAATTTAATAAATTATTTTACATTCCCAAAAAGGATGAAAAATAAACTTTGAATAAAAATATAATAATTTTAATAAAAATTTTATTATTTTTTTTTAAAAAACCTGACTTTAGAGTTCGCTTTTAGGCCTCCAAAAGTATTGGGCTAACCCTGTGATGGACGATGATGCTTGGCTGGGCAGAGGATGGCGGCACGGCAGATTCCGGTTGTACTGGTGTTGCGTCTGGCTTGTGGTGGGGAGACACGACTGGCAGGTGTTGGGTGAACGGCGTCGAGGTTGGTAGTGGTTTGCTATGCGGCGGTGCTGAGTGGCTTCAGAGAGGGGATGGTGGTGCTGCAATGGTGGTCTGTAGCAAGTGATGTTGAGTCCAACAAGTAGACACGGAGAAGAAGAATAGCAAGGGGAGGGGGAGATTCAAGTGCAGAGAAGAGGTGACATGCTCCGTTAATTTAGCAATTTTTCAGTTTTTTTAATTTAAATTGATATTAAATTTGGACCCTTGATTAATTTTGGAGACACTTTTCAACTAGATATGAGAGGAAATGGAGATCCTCAGTTAATTGATAAACAATTTCTATAATTATTAAAAAAATTATATAGTAAAACAAATTCCTTATATGGTTGTACTTATTGGATTTGCCTGCTCCCATGGCGAATATGTTTGACGATAAATTTCTCGTATAGGCACTCCATTTAAAGCATTCTCTCTTATCATAAAATACTTCAAAATCACCCATAAAATAATTTGTCATTGTTCAACAATATAAAAAACTTGACCCTAGTGTTGAATCAAATTTCATAATCTATATTCTATTTCACAATTTATTAAATAGACCATTTAAAATTTACTCATTTTATCATATTTAAATGCATTATATATTTTATATAATTTCTATAATTGAGCAATTAATACCTTTTACTATTTTATTTTAGGTCAAAATCATATTGATGAACTATTAATTACAAAAAAAAAATTTATTTATCTTTTACACTATCGACCAATAATAAATTGCACATAATAAAAATAAAGTTTAATTGTAATTATAAAAACTTAAAATTGCACATTTATAATTTATCATCCTTTCACCATGTAAAAAATTTATATGATGAATGTGTCAAAATTCAAAACTTATTTTCTATTACTAAAATTATTAAACACGTATTTAAAATTATAAGAAGTATTATCTTTAATACTTTAAATAATTTAATTATGGGACCTCAAAAATTAAATTAAGGTTTTATATATTGAATATATTCTAATTTGATAAAAATAAATCATCATTATTTATATCGTGTCCTAACAGTTTGGATTGTTTCCAGCGATTCTATCTTTGCAACACCAAAAACAAAGAGAAGATGAGAGAGAGCATAGGGAGGGGAAGGGTGATGCTGGGAAAAAAAAGAGAGGAAAGAGGAGAGATATAAAGAGGATTGAATGGAGATAGAGAAAAATGGATGAAGAGGATTCAAATCCACGTCCTAAACCCTAAACCTAAACTCTAATACTTCCACAAAATGACCAAGGAACGAATTATAATGAGAAGCAATAATTCATAAAAGGCTAAAATACCTTTTTTGTTCTTTATTTGGGGAAATTCGATTTGGTCATTTATCTTTTAAAAGATTCATTTTAGTCCTTTATCTTTCAAACGTTACTCAAAATGGTCCTTCCGTCAGATATGTTACTAACATCTGTTAATGTTTGCCTACGTGGCACGCCCTCCACTCTGACTCGCCGGAAATCTGCCAGAATCTAGGCATTTGCCCGGAATCTGAACATTTATAATCTTTCGTATAGGAAGGATTGGATTTGGGAAGGGGTGTTGACCAACCCAAGCCACAAGACACCACCACCGCCACCACATCTTCTTCAAAGCTAAACTCCACAAACAAAATTGAAATTAACAAAAGCAACAACAAACACCACAGCTTGCAGCAATAGCTCTTATCTCGGTGCTTTCTCTCAAACTTCTGAAGGGGAAAATTTTTCTCAATGCACAACAAACAAACCAAGATAAGGACAATAATTCCTCTGTAGTTCCAAAAAACAGCAAAAAATGTAAAATTCTACTTAATCAATTGTGGGATTTTTTTCCTAAAAAATAAGACAAACACAAAGAACCCACAATTTCAGAGTGCCACCTTCTACCTAAAGAATTCCCAAAAGTCTTTTTAAAAAAATTAAAAACAATTTTTCAGCAAATTGGGAAGCAAAACCCAATGAATCAAAATGAAAAGAAAATGAAAAAGATGCTTTCTTTATTCAAAAGAAAAAATGCTAAGAAGTGAGTTTAAATGATTAAAACCCTAATGGAAAAGGGGGAATCAAGAGGGTAGTAAGCGAATGCAGAAATATGCAGAAGAGATGGTTGGGCATCAAATCCAAGAGGTGAGAGGAGATGGGTCCGATCAAAAACGGGTCTTGGTGTATAATAGAGAAGGGATTGGGGTATGAAAAAAGAATGAAAATTAGGGATTGAATAAGGAGGATTCAGGCGAAATGTTCATATTCCAGCGGATCTCCGGTTAAGATTACGGACGTTAGTAACAAATTTGACGGAAGGACCATTTTGAGTAACATTTGAAATATAAAGGACCAAAACGAATTTTCATCAAAAGATAAAGGACCAAAAAGGTATTTTAGCCTTCATAAAATTACATATATTGCCATATTGGATCTAGGAGTGGGCTTATCTGCCTGATGTACAAGTACTGATCTCAGGCCCCGCAACAAAAAAAAAAAAATTAAATTAAAAAATTGGCAATCAACTGATTCAATTTCATCCATTCTCTGGTGAAGGAAAGTAGGAAGGAATCTTTGGCAATAAAACCAACCCAATCAATTCTCCTAAAAATAGTTTTGTGACTTCAATTGGGTCTTTCTTGTTAGGTATCAGAGTGACGGAATAATATCACACGGCTAAAATAAGATATGAGAAAAGAGGAATCGAACACACGATATTTACGTGGAAAACCCTCTACAAATAAGGGGAAAAACCACGGGGCAAGAGCAGAAGAATTTCACTAAGTGAAAGAAATTACAAGACCCCTCTCTCTAAATACAAGGAGAGAACAATGACACCTTCTCTTGAAAATAGGAGAATACACATACACATTAGGAGAAACCTCACAGGAAAAACTATATTTTTTCTCTCAATTTTTTCTCTCTAACTCACTCTTGGCTCTCTTGGATTGGCATACTTGCTTAGCACCCCTTAAGCCTCCTTATATAAGCTTAAGGGGCCTATTCATTTCCACTCCCACACGACGTGGGACTTCACAATTCTCCCACTTGAAGATTTGATTGAGTTAATCATATCTTCACACCACTATTTTTGTCTTGCCATTCCATGTTGTTTATGTTTCCGATAGGCCATACAAGGATCGACACCATGTAAACTTGTCAGCATTGATTGGCTTTGTCATAACATCTGCTAGGTTGTCTTTGGTATGAATCTTCTGCATATCCACACTTCCTTCTTCTACTACTTCTCGAACGAAGTGATATTGAACACTTATGTGCTTTGTCCTGGAATGAAAGGCTGGATTTCTTACAATGTGCAAGGCACTCCGACTGTCACATTACATAGTAATTTGCTGCTGCTTGTGCCCGAGTTCTTCCATTAACCTTTGAATCCAAATAGCTTCCTTGCAAGCTTGCGTAGCTACCATATACTCAGCTTCTGTAGTAGACAAAGCTACAACAATCTGTAACTTGGATAACCAGCTTACCGCTCCTCCTGCAAGTGTGAACACATAGCCAGTAGTAGATTTTCTCTTATCAAGATCATCTGCAAAATCTGAGTCAACATAACCCCTAACAATGAATTCTGATCCTCCAAAACATAATGCAACAACCGAGGTTCCGTTGATGTATCTCAGGATCCTCTTAACAACATTTCAATGCTCTCTACCAAGATCTGTCATAAATCGACTAACCGCTCCCACTGCTTGCACAATGTCTGGTCTTGTACTTATCATGGCATACATAAGGCTTCCCACCACCGATGCATATGGTACTCGAGACATTTACATCTTCTCCGCTTCATTGCTAAGGCTCATACCTGAGGATAATTTACAAATGACAGGAAGTGGGGTAGAAATTGGCTTACAATCTTGCATGTTGAAGCGCCGCAAGACCTTCCTTAGATAATTCTTTTGAGAAAGCCAAATCTTCCTATCTTTTCTGTCTCAGTGAATTTGCATCCCTAAAATCTTGTTTACTGGTCCCAAGTCCTTCATATCAAACTCCCCAGCCAATTGTGCCTTCAATTCTTGGACTCGATCTTTGTTGGGGCCTACCACCAACATGTCATCCACATACAACAGCAAAATGATAAAGTCATTATTACCAAACCTCTTGTAGTACGTACAATGGTCTGAACTTAGGCTGTTGTATCCAAGGCTAATAATGAAGGAATCAAATCTCTTGTACCAACATCTGGGCGCCTGCTTTAGACCGTACAGAGATTTGGTCAACCTACAAACCAAGTTTTCTTTTCCTTGTTCTTTAAAGCCTTCCGGTTGGAGCATATAAAGTTCTTCTTCAAGTTCTCCATGAAGAAAAGCAGTCTTTACATCCAACTGTTCAAGATATAAATCAAATGCAGCACACATAGCCAACACTACTCTGATAGTAGTAAGTCTGACAACTGGAGAAAATATTTCGTTGAAGTCTATACCTTCTTTATGAGCATATCCTATAACCACCAGTCTGGCACGATACCTTTCCACTTGATCATTGCCATCTCGTTTGATCTTATAGACCCATTTATTCCGGATGGCTTTCCGACCCTTTGGAAGTTCAACAAGTTCCCATATGTTGTTCCTATGAAAGGCTTCCATTTCCTCTTGCATTGCTGCCATCCACAGAGAAGCATCTGAACTGCTTACAGCCTCCTAAAAGTTTGATGGCTCCCCTTCTTCTGTTAGAAGACAATATGCATCCTGGCTTGCCATAACATAATCTGAGTGCCAAGATGGTTTCCTGCCCTGACGTGTTGATCTTTGAACTTCTTCATCATTGACCTCATTAGGTTTCTGTTCTTCGTGCTCTTGTTCTGCTTCAGAAGAATCCTCTTCTATAGACTTTCTTTCTATCTCAATTGCAGTAGTTTCTTTGGTAGTGTCATTTTTCTGCTCACTTTGCAGTTCATTTTCTGCAAAGACTACATCCCTGCTGACAACAACCTTGCGGGCAGTGGGATCCCACAGGTGATACCCCTTCACATTGTCAGTATACCCCAAGAATATACATTTCCTGGATTTTGGATCCAACTTTGTTCTTTCTTGGGAGTTGGACATCACGTACACAGGACATCCGAACACATGTAGAGAAGAATAATCAGCTGGCTTTCCTTTCCACATAGCCATTGGTGTCTTCAAACCAATCGCTGTTGATGGTGGTTGATTTATCACGTAACATGCAGTTTTAACTGCTTCTGCCAAGAAAGATTTGGCCACTCCTGCTGTTCTCAGCATGGCTCTTGTTCTATCTAGCAGAGTTCTGTTCATCCGCTCTGCTACACCATTCTGTTGAGGTGTGTGTGCAATTGTTTGTCTTACAATACCCTCTTGTTTGCAAAATGCCAGAAAATCGCCATCTACATATTCTCCCCCATTGTCTGTCCTCAAGCAGTTAATTCTTTTACCAGTTTCACGCTCTACTTGTGCTTTGAACTCCTTGAATACAGGAAACATATCTGACTTCTTCTTGATTGGGTACACCCATAATCTTCTGGAATAGTCATCAATGAATGACACAAAATATTTTGCTCCTCCCAGAGATATTTCTTGTGATACATCAGAATGGATCAAGTCCAGTATGTGTTTGTTTTTAGTAGCTACTCTAGCAAACTTCAATCTATGTTGCTTACTCATTACACAGTGCTCACAGAAAGGTAAATTCATCGTCTTGAGCCCGTGCAGGAGATTGCATTCCGCAAGGACTTTCAAGCCACGTTCCAACATATGGCCTAGTCTGCGATGCCACATCATTAATGTTTCTTCTTGGCTCGCTGCTGCAACGAATGCATATGCCTCTTGCAACGTGTCTCCCAAAAGCATGTATAGATTAGTTGTGATCTTCTCAGCTTTCATCACCACAAGATTACCTTTCACTACTTTTAAGATTCCACCTTCAGTATGGATCTTACACCCGAGGTCATCCAATTGCCCAATGGACAATAAGTTCTTCTTCAATCCCTTCACATGTCGTACCCTTGTATTTTGTAAACAGTGGCTCATAAGTGCAAACCAATCTCGATGCGGAGTCATGTGCCATTTCGCGCCTGAATCCTTTATCCAGACATCATTGAGTTGTTTTCCGCCTTTAGAACTGCTTCCTGCTTCGCTATATAGGATTTCTCCATCATCTGAGGTACTAGCAACACATCCTTGAGATGTTGCTGCTTCAGAAGCTTTCTCTCCATTCTTCTTGTTATGCCAACACTCCTTCTTCAAGTGCCCTCTCATGCCACATTTGTACCATTTAAGATTCTTCCTTCTTCGAGATTTTGATCTACCATGATCTTGACTCCCACTGGAGCCACATTCCGTTGATTTGCCTCTCGTCACTGTTAACGCCTCTGCTTTTTGAACTTTCTGACATTTCTTCCTTATTCTTGCGCCTGGATTCTTCTTCAAGAATTGCACCGGCAACATCATCAAAGCATAGAGAATCAACAACATTATTATTTGTGATGTTGATGATGAGTCGATCATACGAATCTGGTAAACTCTGAAGTAGAAGTTTTGCACGTTCATTTACAGCTATTTTGAAATCTGATGCTGTGAGCTGAGCAAATAGCGTATTTAGAATGTTGATGTGATTCGTCACCGACATGGATTCACTCATTCGAAGAGTGTAGAGCCTCCTCTTTAAGAATATTCTAGTGTGAAGAGAGTTGACCTCGTATAATTTAACAAGAGTATCCCAGATCTCCTTTGCAGTCTTTACTGCAATACTTGACAATACCAAATCTGTCATTGCTAGGTGCAAATTGGCAACATTGTTATCATCCATCTCTTTCCACTTTTGATCGGTGATATCTGAGGGTCTACCGTCAATTGCGTCTAGGCAATTATCCTTCCTCAGAACTGCTCTTATCTTCAATTTCCACAGGGAGAAATTACTCCCATTGAACTTCTCAATCTCAAATTTTGCTGTCATGGTTTTACACCAAATTTCTCCCGTGAACAGTGTGACACCCTTCTATCCAGCATGTTATAAGCCATTTAATATAAAAATAATTAAAAAGAAAAGCATGCATTTTAATGAATAAAATAAAACAATTGTTCATGAGTAGAAAAGTCCCACATGAACCAGTTTACAATGCGGAAATAATCAAGTTTAAAACAATGAAACATAATAAAAGTAATAACAACATCCCAATCCGATGTCACAACAGAGCTGGTACAACCGTTCCGTACATCACGGAAAAACAACTAGACAAAACTAACTAACAAAACGAAAGGGAGTGGTGGCTCCTCAGAGTCACTCCTCTCCGGGCTGCTCGTCATCCTCTGCAAATGCCGATCAGGCCAAACACAAACAAATAACAGGGAGTAAGATTCATGTAAACATATACAGCATGGGAACAGTAAGCAAGGTAAACATACAACATAGGCATATATCGACATCCAACAGTACTATATCAACCAATTATGTTATGCTGTGCAATGCATCAACTACTCCACTACCTCAACTATGCATGTGGATCCAAACTAATTCAGGATGAACGACTTTGGAGTTACATATCCGTATTGGCCATAGAAGCACCAACACCGGCAGTTCACCAAACCTTGGGTGAATCCCATGGATAGCCAACGCATCAAAACGTGGATGCCTCATCACGGGGGGCCTCGGTCACCAAACCTTGGGTGACCTACCGTGGATGGCCAGATCACCGTACTCTAGGGCGATCTCCCCTTTGTCGAACCTCCCCCATCAACAACTCTAATGCTCTATGCAAATGGCACAACAACAAACAATCTCAACCACCTCCTTGCTTGGCCATGAAGCTCCCAAGACTTCAACATCAACATTCAACGTAACCTTAGACCCAAACCGTGAGGTCAAAGCTCCCTTGGCCAATAAGCACCAAGGTTCAACTCAACATGCTTGGGTCAATAAGCACCCAAGACTTCAACTTATCAACATGCGGTAACCTAACGGATACCGACTTGCCATTTTATTATCTTAATCATCTTAGATAATTATTAACCAGGTTGTCTAGTCTTTCTCTTTGATTAGCTATCTCAACTTATCATAATTGGAGAATGGGGTTTAAAACCCCTTAAGTCCTTTAATTGTAATTCTGTCCAGGAGGGGTCAGCACAGTCGTACTTAAACCCCTCGCACAGTCGTGCTTGGACACGTGAGGGCATGCGGCCCTTTTAAGTGCAGCACGGTCGTGCTTTACGTTCAGCATGGTCGTGCTGTTTGACCTGCACGGCTGTGCTAAACAGCGCGGCCATTTTCCAGAATTCAAATGGGAGCACGGTCGTGCTCCCTGTTCAGCACGGTCGTGCTCACCGCGCGACAGTGCTGTTCTGGGCAGGGTTTAAGTCAGAATCTTGGTCAATTTATAGGGTTCAATAACCCATTTATCTTAACACGATTTTTATGCCTATTTTACCAGTTAACATCTTAAAACAGTAACTCATCATTTCAACCAATCATTCAATATCATCATAACTAAATCATCCATCATAACATCATGAACATAGGCATAAACCATCAGATATCAAGAACAGTTAAAACATATCATCATATAACAAAACTGAATCAAACAATCATGTTATCATCAAGTACTTCTTAACACATAAGCATACAACGACTCCGGGGCCATGGCAACCCCGTTACCTTACACTACCCCACTGCCTAATGAATACAATCCCACTTCTCCCCATACCTGGATTGAAGGTTGCTCTAACAGTCAAACTGATCACGTCCCCACGAGCGGTTCAGTCCGATTCTATACCTTGGTTAACCAAAAACATAACCAGATTTAGTTTCCAATCAGGTAATGACAGGAAAACACAAAAAGGAAAGAATTTTACCTATATATCAAGCACAGACGAACACAAGCTCCCTACAAAAATCCAATACTCAAGAATCTCTCTGAATATTATGGAAATAAGGAACGTAGCAATGACGACCGAAATAGGTCAGCAGCCACCAAAAGTAGGGTTGAAAAGTACAACCCTCGAGTTCTGTGCTTAAAATATATAGGCTGCACATGAGCACGGTCGTGATCCACTTAGCGTCAGCGAGACGCGGTCAGCACCTTGAGCACGGGCGTGCTCACTATTGAGCACAGTCGTGCTCAACTTAAAATCAGAAACATGTTTCTGACTTTAAGTACGGGCGTGCTGGCTGATGAGCACGGACGTGCTCATGTACCAGAAAGGGACTTTTAAGCTAAAATCCCACTTAGCCCTTAACCAAAACTTTTAAATTAATAAAACTAGCTTTATAAAAATATTTACGAAAAACGAGGTGTTACAAACAGTACTGTAAACTGGAACAATGACCGTAGTCCGTAAATAGCACACCAGGTAAGTTCCCAGGAAAGAGAGGTGGGTCACTAAGAGACACACTTAAATACCAAGTCTTTTCTAGCCAGAACTTTCCTAGATATGCACTTTCACATTACCACACTTTATTTCCAGCAACAAGAATAATTCTTTTCTGATGTGGAAGATCAGAACAGAGCATACTAAGAATTTTCTTATGAACCCAGCACCTTATCACTTTGCTGCAATGGAATAGTGACCACGAACCAATGACTCTGATACCACTGTTAGGTATCAGAGTGACGGAATAATATCACACAGCTAAAATAAGATATGAGAAAAGAGGATCTGAACATACGATATTTACGTGGAAAACCCTCTACAAATAAGGGGAAAAACCACGGGGCAAGAGCAGAATAATTTCACTAAGTATAAGAAATTACAAGACCTCTCTCTATAAATACAAGGAGAAAATAATGACATCTTCTCTTAAAATAGGATAATACACATATATAATAGGAGAAATCTCGCACGATGTGGGACTTCACATTTCTGACACTCCAAAACACTCATCATTTTTCGTAAGCATTGTCTCCATTGCTCTCTCCCTCGTTACGAAAATAGCGAATACTCTGTTGAACCTAACCCCACTCAGAATTCTCGAAGACAAGTTCATTTCCCTCTTACGATCATCATGTAGAACTTCCAAACACCTCCACCAGATCCATGCCCAAATAATAACCCACGGACTCCACCACAACGATTACGTCACGCCGAGTTTCATCACCGCATGTGCACATCTCAATAAAATCGCTCATGCCCGTAAACTGTTCGATAAAACGCCCGAACCAAACACGGCCTCATGGAATGCCATTTTGAGAGGGTATATCCAAGTTGAGTCTTACTGGGAAGTTGTCGTTTTGTTCGGACAAATGTACCGTGCCGGTGCGGCGGTGCCCAATTGCTTTACCTTTCCGATGGTTGTGAAGTCTTGTGGGAAGGTGAATGCAGTAAGAGAAGGAGAAGAAGTTCATTGTTTTGTGGTGAAACTTGGTTTTAAGTCTAACTCGTTTGTGGGAACTACGTTGATTGATATGTATTCATCAAGGGGTTCAATTGGGGATGCTTATAAGGTGTTTGGGGAAATGGTTGAGAGGAATGTGGTTGCTTGGACTGCAATCATTTGTGCATACATTTCGTGCCGTGACATGGTGTCTGCACGCCGCCTGTTTGATCTCGCACCTGAGCGCGATGTCATCTTGTGGAACACTGTGCTTTCGGGTTATATCGAAGCGGGGGATATGGTTACTGCAAGAAAACTTTTCGATAAGATGCCGAACAGGGATGTGATGTCGTGGAACACCATGTTGAATGGTTATGCGAGTAATGGGGATGTTGAATTGTTTGAGAAGTTGTTCGAAGAGATGCCTGAAAGGAACGTCTTTTCTTGGAATGGATTGATTGGAGGCTATGCCCGTAATGGACTTTTTTCACAAGTTTTGGAGTCTTTTAAACGAATGTTGGTTGAAGGTGATATGCTTCCTAATGATGCCACACTTGTCACAGTGCTATCTGCTTGTTCAAGATTAGGGGCCCTTGATATGGGTAAGTGGGTGCATGTATATGCCGAGAGTATTGGGTATAAGGGAAACCTGTTTGTTGGAAATGCTTTGATTGACATGTATGCAAAATGTGGGGTTATAGAAAATGCAGTAGATGTGTTCAATTGCCAGGATAGGAAAGATATATTTACCTGGAACACTATCATTAATGGCCTGGCCATGCATGGGCATGCAGCTGATGCTTTGTGTTTATTTGATCATATGAAGAATGCAGGAGAAAAGCCAGACGGAGTTACTTTTGTAGGGATTTTGTGTGCGTGTATGCATATGGGGTTAGTCAGAGATGGCTTCTCATTTTTCCAATCTATGGTTGATCATTATTCAATTGTACCTCAAATCGAGCATTATGGATGTATGGTTGATTTGCTAGGAAGAGCTGGTCTTTTAGACCAAGCTATAAATTTTGTGAGAAAGATGCCCATAAAACCGGATGCAGTTATATGGGCTACCCTACTTGGGGCATGTAGGATATACAAGAACGTGGAAATAGCGGAACTAGCTCTTCAACAGCTCATTGAACTTGAACCAAAAAACCCTGCAAACTTTGTCATGCTTTCAAACATATATAAGGATCTTGGAAGATGGCAAGATGTTGCCCGATTGAAGATTGCAATGAGAGATACTGGGTTCAGGAAGTTGCCAGGATGTAGTGTTATTGAGGTCAATGATAGTGTGGTGGAATTCTATTCTTTGGATGAGAGACATCCTGAGACAGAGAATATATATAGGTCTTTGCGGGGATTGACAATACTGTTAACATCATACGGATACGCTCCAAATCTTCTGGATGTTGCTCAAGGATCCTGAATGATAGAGAGGTATTATATAAAGGATACATAAGTCTGGCTCAGCATTGAAAAGATTCATGATGAATTGCACAGCCAAAATCGACTCTTCGAATTCTGGGACTGTTTTGAAAATAAAGGCTTTTGTTTATGCTGTGTTTGTTTCTACGTCAAACAGGATGCGGACGTGGAAGCTATGTCTTATGCTGCCTCATGGGTTTCGACCCATTTTGACAGCTCTACCAATAGCCAATATCTCTGACTCAAGCTCCTTATCATTAACATATGGATTATCCCTAGGTATTGAATAATTTCCCCACAAGCCCTTGTCATTTATTTCCTTGGTACCTGCTAATAATGTCAAAATAAAGTGATCATTGTATGATTGTAACTTATATACATGAAAAGGTATTGTGACAGAACATGAAAGAAGTTGGTCTCAAAAGAGAACAAACCTTACTAAATGGATTGTAAGAAAAATCAACTAGGGGCATTTAATCCCATTTTCTATCTGAAAGTTTTGATATTTCTATTATCAATTTAACAGGAAGGTTGTGGGGTGGGGCTGTAGTCAAATTGATCCTTCAAAGATGTGACTAGCTTCATATCAGTTCAGGAAAGAAGAATCTCATTTTAATCCTTTAGAATGTAAAAACTCAATCAAATTGGTCCTTTTCAGGACCAATGATTGGTCCTTTTCAGGACCAATGTAACTGATAAAAAGAATAAAAAAAAGACCAATTTGACTGGTCTTCTACACTTCATGAACTAAAATGAGGTTTTTCTTCTCGTGGTGACGAACGCCAAGTTGGTCACCTTTTTAAACCAATTTGACTATTCACTCCATATTTATTCAGAAATTTGAACTGTCTTGAACAGAGTCACAGGACTTACTAGGTACGTAGTCTAAATCAATTGTCAAAATCTTTCCCAGCAAGGATCTTTTGTTTTGGAGAAAGTTGTAAGGATCATCACTATTAGAGCCATCAGCCAACATGAGGTACAAATATCCATCTACAGGTCCAAAGAGAATTTGACCAGCATGACTTCTTCTGTACGAACACCAATTGAGAATATTCTTCTCACTTCTGATGGATTTGCACTTTCTGCCTACAATAGAGATGTACCTCTTAAAAAATTATACAGTGACAGTGTATTGTAGAAGATTGGGAATGTGGTGTAAATACATGCCAAGGAAGGCTTTGATGAAGTACCATTGACTGTGAATTCTGCTACTACTGAGGGATACTGGCGTGGAAGGACGCCATCATCAGGACCAAGTTCTGAAGGATCACAATTCACATCCGAGTTACATGCACATCTACCAAAACATCTAGGATTCTCAACTGAGCACAATTATAGGACAGAAAGAAGCAGCCATTTTGTGAATAGTTTGGATGAAATGCAATTCCCATTAAACCATGCTCAGAGTCAATGAGAATATCATTACTTATGTCTAGGACTAGGAAGAGTATATAAATAACATTCCTATTTTTATATTTTAAATTTAACAAAACCTGTATCAATAGGTTACGACACTATACCATGTTTTCTATGAAGAAAAAAAGTTAGTTCGTTAACCAATTGATATATGATCCTAACCATAATTGACTTATCATGAACTGTTGTAGGTGAGGTGTAGGATTTGATGTGCAGGAGTAACAAAACTATTTTGTGTTGGCTGTATTTACTGTTTGATTGACCCAGTTGTGCATATTTTAAGGCTTCTCTGTCCATACCTTTCTTTCTCACAGATAACGGAGGAAAAATAATGAACAGGAAAAACTTGAAGCAATGGATTGTGGAAAACCACTGGATGAAGCAGTAGTAGACATGGTAACATTTGACATTGAGAAAACAATAATTGACGTTGCCATGCGTTATTTATTTATTTTTTTTTTTGCTTATTTGGATCTATGACTTTATCTAGGTTGATGATGATGTTGTTACTTTCAAGTACTATGCTGAGCTTGCTGAAGGGTTAGATGCAAAGCAAAAGGCTCCTGTGTCTCTTCTTTTGGAGAGCTCCAAGAGTTATGTTCTCAAGGAGCCAATTGGGGTTGTTGCATTAATTACTCCATGGTACGTATCTCCTGTTTTAACTGTATATGCATTCTTTTTCAATTTCCATGTTAACTTAAAAATTGCAATGCAAGGTTTTGTGTGTCCACCTTATTTAGAGTTCAACAATTGCCACTCTTTATAGGTTGCAAATTTGATATGGCATGTAGCAAACTAATTTATGCCAAATGTTAGTAGCATATGACAATGTGACCTACTTTTCTTTAATAAGATATACTTCTATGGTATATTAGTTTGTATATGCAGACACATGGCAACTCTTGCCAATTTAGTGCTGGCAGAGATGAAAACTACCCAGTCTGATACATCTTTTTTCTTTTGTATTGAAATGTCTTGCTGTGTCAGATTCTTCATCCCTCCCTTTGCTTGCATTGCAGGTTAAGTAATTGTGTTTCACATAACCACTTTCATTTTATATGGATAAGCTAAAAAATGAGCTTATGAAAATAAACTGAAAATAAGTTATTTGGATTTGATAAGCTGATTTCACAAGTTTGTCAAAACACACAAGAAATTTTCCTTTCACACATTGGGCTAAATAAGAGCTTATAGATAGAACTTTGGCGCATCCAATAAGGCCTTAAGGGGCTTAAGTGAAACATTGATTCTCAAGTGCTTCAAAACTGGGGAGGAGTTTTATTTCCTGTCTCAAGTTCTCAATTAGCTATTATTTAGTGTCATCCTGGTTATAAAGGCCAGAGTGCAGTGGCCTCGACCCTTAATCCTTTACAATTTACTTGGATGTGAAAGTGATGCATTCAGAGCCTTCAGTCTAACAATTATATCAATAGCTAATTGAATGTGTTGAATGGTTAACAAAATGTTGTGGTTAATCTAATGTATCAGGAACTCTCCTTTCTCAATGGATGGAAAGTTGCTCCTGCTTTAGCTGCTGGTTGTACCGCAATATTGAAACCATCTGAATTGGCATCTGTGTATGTTCTCATCAACTATTACAAATTTGATTCTTTATGTTTGTTTCTCATGTTGCTTTATTTTTTATAATTTTAGGACCTGTTTGGAGCTGGCTGAAATATGCAGGGAAGTGCGCCTCCCTCCAGGTGTACTAAATATTATCACTGGATTAGGCCATGAAGCTGGTGGTACTTTGGCATCCCATCCTGATGTAGACATGGGTCAATTGATTGTAGTTATTAGTACAATGAAATTGTATGTAACTATGTCTTGTTCTATGATAGACTCAACTAGTATTGGGGGAAATTTAGGGAATTCAGGGGAAGCTAGAACAAGAACTATACTGAATATTCTTTAATTGGTAAATGCCTCTAGGTCAGTGTGACCTAGATGATGAATACAGAATACTGATTCCAACAAAGGGCTAATTCGAGTGCCCAGAACTCTCCCAATTCCACTATTACAATTTGGTTAGTTACAATCAGTTACAACTGTTATTTAGTTAGTAACAGCTGTACCGCATCTCATCCCTTCCTATTCTCTCATACACTTTTCTAATCATAGGCCTGCTGCTATCATTCTATACCTTGCAAGTATTGTTACTTTGATGTCATTGAGTTTGAAAAGCACAGTACTGTGCTATTGTGGCTGATATTTAACTTTTCAACAGATTTCCTTTACTGGAAGCTCAGTAAGAGCAAGATTATTTGGTCTAGGTACAGTTCATACTGTCCTTTTGTTTTGATGGCTAGAGGACAATGAGGAGAACACATGCGTAGAAGCTTGGGACATGGATTCGCTACAACATGGATAAGGAGATAGGCAAATTTAAAAATTGGAAGACACGACATGGCTAATGCACAATACATAAAAAATAGTATAAAATTAACATAAAAGCACAAATATTCTTAAATTAAAAGATAGAAGCAATATTTTAGAAGTTAGCATGATCATTGCAAATATAATAAAATGCAGTGTTTTAAAAACCGGTCCAACCGATTGGACTGTCGACCGGACCCCTTTCCGGTCCTGGTCGAACCACAGAACCGGAAAAGAGGTTCAACCGCTAAAAATCACAAAAAACCGGTTGAATCGGGCTAAAACCGGAAAATCGGAACTGGAAAACCGGCCGATTCATTAAAAAAATACAATTTTTTTTTTAAAAAAAAGCTTTTTAAAAAAAAATTTTTTTTTAAAAAATAAAAAGGTTTTTTTTAAATTAAAAAAGGTTATAGCATCATAAATTGAATGACGTACTCCAATTTGTTCTTGTTTAAGTATTAAATAATTTGGACTTAATATGAAAATTAGAACTTTGATTGAAATTATACTTGTTATTTGATCTATTTATTAATATATGTGTGTGTGTATACATATATATATATACCGGTTCAAGCACCGGTTAAACCGGTTGAATCGGTTGGACCTTGAACCACTTTCCTTTTCGGTTCTCCGGTTCAACCGGTTTTTAAAACATTGATAAAATGTTACTATTTATCTAACTATTGTGATATTTTCATCTATATTGGTATGAAAACTGTTTTTAAAAATAGTGAAATATTATATATAATAGAGCTAAGAGAATCCGAAAGTGTCTGTGAAGTTACGATACTGATACATGTCTGGTGGATTCTAGCGTGAAGTAGGTTGTTTATGGGTATACCAATATACCCCAAATTTTAATGTGAAAATCCTTTTTTACCCTCTTCATCATGTTCTCTCCATCCTTCACCACCACCACCCTATCACCACCCTTATCATTACCCAACACCCACCGACCACCGCCACCACCACTTTCACCACCCCACCACACACCAACCACCACCACCCTTATCACCGCCGAACCCCCCCCCCCTCCTCCCCCCAAACTTTCCTTTTCTTTCTTTCTCTCACTTTCCCCCTTCATCTTTTTCTTTCCATGTTCTGCTTCACCTAAAACCCAACCCTTCAATTCTCCAATTGTGTTCCCCTTATTGGATATGCTGGTACTTATTCATTTTGATTCGAGTTTTTCCCAAGCTCTAGGTTTTGAATTTTTTTTGTTTGTTCTTGATTTGTCGAGTCTTTTCCTGCAATTACTTGAATCTGTTTTCTGATCATTTGTTTTAGCGATTTTTTCTTTTAGTAAGTTGCCATCGAATTTTATGGGTTTTTTTTTGCTTGAATTTTCATCCAATTGATGGCGATAGTTGAACAATGAACAGTGGTGGGATGGGGTTAGGAAGGTGAAGGGTGAAGGACAAAGGGGTCTTCTTCCGTTTTTTTTCTCATTTTTTTTAAATTAACAAATATGGACCATCCACTATTTAAATATTATATCTAAAGGTTGAAAATCATCCCTGATGGAAAAAAATTGGGGTATACAGGTTTACCCATAAACACCATACTTCATGCTAGAATCTACCTACATGCTCGACAATTATTTTGAAGTATCTGTGCTTCATACCATATCGAAGAAGCGATAAGAACCTTTTTTTTTCTACCATATTTCCTTTATCCTTTCTTTGAGACTTCATATAATATGAACTTTGTGGTTTCTTGGCAGCTTGTTTCACTATGCTATGGTGGAAAAAGCTCAATTGTTGTTTTTGAGGATGTTGACCTTGATAAGGGTAATTGCCTTCTCAATTATAGCTATTAATTTTTTTTTGTTGGAAATTATAGCTATTTAGTTTTATACAACTCCATGTTTTCTTGCATTCTGGAATCACATTACATTTCCAACAAGACTGATTGTAATGAGAATATTTTGGGTAGCTAAAAATGATTGAATGGAACAGATGCTCATATACAATTCAAATATTGATATATTCTTTATTTAAAGAACCGCTGAATGGACAATCTTTGGCTGCTTCTGTACAAATGGTCAGATATGCAGCACAACATCTTGCCTTATTTTGCATGTAAGTTTAATTAATAGATAGATTTCTAATTTTCAACTTCGTATTCCATATAACACTTTTTTTTTTTGATAAGCAAAGAATTAATTTAATCGGATACAAGGGGTATCCGTAACCCAAGTACAAAGTAGCAATCCAAAAACAACAGAGACAAAAACATGGAATAGGTATTTGACAACCAAAAGCTAGATTGCTAAGCGATTGCTTAATAGCTACAACCCTGCCCCAGAAAGTGCAGACAATAACACCACAACCGAACAAAGCCTACTTGTAAGGAAAAGTAAGTGCATAAAAAATAGATTGCAACAGCCTAGTACATTTCCAATTGATGTCGCCTAAATCACCCTTCCTACAACACCAGAATCCAAAAACTCAAAACACCCAAACCAAATGCTCACTAACCCAGCAATTGCCCTCATCCTGACCACCTTCCACTGCAGCAGATTGCAGTCCTTAATTTAAGACCCCAATTTCCACTTCTTGCAATATTCCAAACAGCAAATTGGATTTATGCACCAATCTGAATATGAGAAATAACATCCCTGAACATAAGAAGAGCACCAGTTCCAACTTCTCACCCTAATGCTATCAATTAATTTTTCCATTTCCAATCCACTGTTGTTGAAGATAATCTCGTTCCTGTGAAGCCAAATTGACCACACCGAGGCGAACCAGATTAGTTGCCAACAGGGCGTAGAGACTCTGGACAACAACAAGCCCGAATGCTGAAACATGTATGCCTTAAAATCTGCTGGGAGCACCACATCTAAGCCTAACCGTCTATAAATATACTTCCACAGGTTGTAAGAGAAAGAGCAGGAAAACAAGACATGTGATGCATCCTCCAAGTTGATTTTGCAGAAAGTACATACAAGATTTTGAAAACCAATCTTAACTCCCCTTTTCTGTAAATTCACAGCGGTAGGCAACCTGTCCAGAGATGCCTTCCAACAGAACGCCACAACTCTAAGCGGTGCTTTAATTTTCCACAACATTTTATAGAACTCAGCATCATCCGACGGAAGAGAAGAGGTGATAAGTGTATAAGCAGAGTTGACACTGTATACTCCTGTTTGATCACCAATCCAGGTCCAAGTATCACTACAATCTGGTTTTATAGATCGTTGTGCCAACTGTATCAAATTTTGTACTAATTCCTCCTCCCAAGTGAATAACCTCCTCCGCCAAGCCAACCTCCAACCCCATCTACCATCCACCCACTCACCCATTCCAAAAATCTTTGCCTCCTTTGATATAACCGCACTGTACATCCTAGGAAAACTGGTTCTAAGATTAACCGCCCCAGCCTAAATATCATCCCAAAAAACCAATGTCTCTCCCATTACCCGGTTTCCTAACCAACCCCTTTGACAGCCACACAACATTAGAGGAGTCTGTACCTTCCAGCTTCCCTAAATCCCTCCACCAGATTGATTCCGACCCAGCCCTTCCTAGTCCTCCCCACCCTTGCCCATATCTCACCCACAAAAGCTTGCACCATAAGCTCTCCCTATCTACCAACACTCTCCACTTCCATTTCCCAAAAAGAGCAAGAATGAAAGAAGAAAGTTTTTTTATTCCCAACCCTCCCTCATCCCTATGTCTACATACTATATCCTAACCTACCCACAGGATTTTCCTAGAAACCCCAACCCCCCCCCCCCCCCCCCCCCACACACACACACACACACACACACACAAAACAAAGGAACCGACATTGAATTTGTGAAATAAGTTTTATTACCTTCTTTAGTGCCTTATAGAAGGATAGATAATACACTGACAAGCTTGATAGGACCACGTTGATCAACACTATCCGGCCTTTGAAAGACAGAAATCTATTCCTCCACCCCAAGAGCTGAGACTTGATGGTTTGAATCACTGAATTTCATGTGCTAGCCTTCCTTGGATTTGCCTCAACAAGAATTCCTAAGAATTTAAATGGAACAACTCCAACCTTGCAATTTAAGGAACAGGCTACTTGGTGTGTAAGGTTGGCATTGTCCTTGATCCCAATAACACAACTCTTGTGAAAGTTCACTTTCAACCCAGAAACCATTTCGAAACACCTTAGAATACACTTCATTACAAATGCGTTCCCTAAGGATAGTCGCCCCACCATAATCGTATCATCTGCATACTAAGTGTGTGATACCCTCACCTCATCCCCCTCGCCACTGATTTTGTATTGCTCATAGAAACCCAAACTGACCACATTCTTGATCAACCCACTCAAGCCTTCGGCTGCGATTAAAAACAAAAAAGGTGCCATTGGATCACCTTGGCGGATCCCCTTTGACACGGAAAACTCTTGTGTTGGACTCCTGTTCACCAACACCGAAACCGAGGCTGACTTAAAACATTCACCAATCCAAGCCCTCCACCTCTCACTGAAACCCATTCTGACGAACATGTAATCTAGATATTCCCAATTAACTGAATCGTACGCCTTTTCGAAGTCCACCTTGAACAACATACACGGATCCCCCTTCCTTTTGGCATAGTCTATTATCTCGTTGATAATGACAACCCCATCTAATATGTTTCCACCTTTTAAAAAAGCAGATTGACTTTCAGAAATGATTGACTTCATGACCCTACCCAACCTTCTCGCCAACATCTTTGCCAGGATTTTGTAACAACATCCTACTAGCGAAATTGGTTTGTAATTCCCCAAGGACAAGGGGTTGTCCACCTTAGGAATCAATGCAAGAAATGATGTATTACATCCTCTTGGTAGCTTGCTGTTAGAATGAAACTCATAGAACATTTTGCAAAAATCATCCTTTAGAGTAATCCAAAATTTCTTAATGAAGGCGAAATTATACCCGCCATGGCCGGGAATCTTGTCACTGTCACAACTCCACACTACTTCCTCAATCTCTTTTAGTGAAAATTCAGCCGTAAGCATCTCATCTTCGCACCTTGATATCCTATTGAAACCAACACCATCAAGGGACGGTCTCGACCATTTTACCTTATTGAACAAGTTTTTGTAATGGTTGAATACCTCTTCCTTGACTCTGTTCACATACTCCACCCATGAACCGTTAATATGAAGACCATTTATTGTATTAGCTCTTCTCCTTTTGTTGATGCAAGCATGGAAGAACTTAGGATTAGAATCCCCCTCTTTGAGCCATTTTGGTCTTGCTCTTTGCGTAGTAAAAGCTTCATTCATCCTAGAGAACTTCCAAAAAGACTCTAAGTGATCTCTTCTTCTTTTGATGTCCTCCTCTGTCAACAACCCGACCTCCCCCTTTTCATCAACAGCTTTGATGCCATCAATAGCTAGTGAAATATTCTCTTCAAGATTCCCAAAACTGTTTTTGTTCCAATCCCTAATCTCATGCTTCAAAATTTTTAGCTTTTGCTTGACCACAAAGGCTCCCCACCCCTATACAGTCGAGCTTACCCAAATCTCATTCACCAACTTTTCGAATTCCTTGTCCATTAGCCAACAATTCAACACCCTAAAGGGTTTAGCACCCCATTCTTGACCCTTCACTTTAAGAATAGCTGCACAGTGATCAGACACAGATTTATCCATCCCCATTTGCTTCAAATTTCGCCAATGCTATAACCATTCCTCGGATAACAAAAAGCGGTCCAACCCGCTCATCGAGCTCCCGTCGGGCCTGTACCACGTAAACTTCCTTCCTGTTAATGGTAAATCAAGAAGTTCCATTTCCCCTATGAAATCGTCGAACTCTAACATATCTCTGCTATTTAATTGTAAAGCCCTCCCTTTTCGCTCGGATGACTTCCTAATTGAGTTGAAATCGTAACACATACACCAAAGCAAGTAGCTTGAAGCTTGGCTTAATCTACACAGTTCGCAGCACAAATTTCTTTTCCCAACAAGATCACAAGGACTGTAAATGTTTAGGATGACACATTCCACTTTGTCCCCATCCCACAAACCACGTACCCCCAAAAAACCTGCCCCTGAAAAGCTATCAAAGCACTAGAAAATGGAACTATTCCATAAGATTAACAATCCACCTGAATTGCCTTCATAATTTTTTGCAACCCAGCCCACCTCAGAACCACCCCACAACAATTGGCTCAGTTTTTGATCAAACGTTTCCATCTTTGTCTCCTGAATACAAATGACCTCTAGCTTCTCCTTAGAAATTAGACCCTTTATTGCCTTCTTTTTTATTCTCCCCCCAAACCTCTGATGTTGTAGGTTGCTATCCGCATAAAGACTTTTCTTTACCCCTCTGACCTCCGTTTTGCTGACCACCCTTCTTTCATTGCTCCCTGTCCCTTTTTCACAAACAAGCAATCTAGCTTTCTTTTCTTATTTTGGATAAATGTGAAGGTTCAGATTAACTAAGACTGTGGTAGAATTATGTCTGACAACTTTGTAGGAATTCCACTTGGTTTTGATTTTTCAGTATTGATAATGACGTTCTTATTGTTTCAGGAAAGAATAACAATGTAATTTTTGAATAGGCTTGTGAGATGGATCAAAAATATTAAAATATCAGATCCCTTGGAAGAAGGTTGAAGGCTAGGCCCCATTGTTAGTGAAGGACAAGTTTGTTTGCTGTTTCTCGCTTTAGTTAATTTACCCACTCCACCTACATAAGTAACTTTGTGCACGAAATTGTCTGAATCAGTTGTTCAAATAATATTGCTTTTAACCATCCAACCAAGATTTTGTACCTCATTAACCAAGTTACCGGTTAATGAGTTATCCATATAGGTACAGGTTACTCGTTAACTACGTCCAACACACAATTAATCATTTTAAATCCCACTAACTCAGTGTCCCAATTTGTCAAATTTAACGCATACAAATAACATTATTACATTATTGATTTATACTTCTGTTACATTGTCTATAGATTTTTTAGTTGTTAGCTTGTTATGTTAGTAAGGGGTGGGATTCGAACCTTGCACCTTATAACTCCTAACACCTTTGTCCCTCATCCCAAACCACTTGACCACCTTATGACTCCCACACTGTCTACAGTATAACTCGTCTGCCAATCAGTGTTTACACAATTGTGGAAAACAAAACATTTCAATTGTTATGTGAAATTTATGTTGGAGAGGTTCAGAAAGATTGCAATAATAATGAAGAAATTAGTTTGGAAAGAGCTAATCTGGTGCTGTTCTAACATATCCAAACATATGCCAGCCATTAGTTAATACAGAGAAGCTTGGCAGGCTTTAGTGATTTAGGCAGAGAGAAGTGCAAATATTCAGAAGGGATATGCCTTTAGAAATCAAAACTGTGAGAAAAAATAAAATGTTGAATATGTTTTTCTGATTCTTGATAAATACATAATACACAACATACATAGAGAATTACATAGAGAAAGAAAAGGAAACTAAATCAATCCTAAATATGGAAATAATCTAAGCAAATCCCTCTAATTGAATCCCTTTATTTCAGGGATTGTAATTTACAGAATATTTCCTAATCATTTACAGAATATTTCCTAATTATTACACTGCAACACTCCCCCTCAAGCTGAGGAATAGATGTCTTCCATTCCCAGCTTGGATACTATATCATGAAAACTTGAATTGTTCAGTCTTGTGGTTAAGACATCAGCTAGTTGGTGTTCTAATGGAACATAGGACCTACACACTAACCCTTCCTCCAACTTCTCTTTATTGAAATGCCTATCAATTTCAATGTGCTTTGTTCTATCATGTTGTATAGGATTATGAGCAATATTAATAGCTGACTTGTCACAATAGAGCTTCAAAGGACCTTCCAATTTTACTTTCAAATAATCTAGAATAATTCTCAGCGGGAGGAGTTCACATAATCCTTGAGCTATAGCTCTGAATTCTGATTCTACAGATGATCTTGCCACCACATTCTGCTTCTTGCTCCTCCACATTACCAAATTACCTCCAAGGAAAGTACAATACCCATGTAGTTGATCTGTCCACTAGAGAACCTACATAGTCAGCATCAGTATAGGCTTCTAGAGTAAGATTCCGATTTCTTTTGAACATAATTCCTTTTCCCTGATTGCCTTTCAAGTAATGCAGCACTCTATAAGCAGCTTGAAGGTGAGACTCTTTCGGATCATGCAAGAATTGATTGATCACGCTCACTGAATATGCTATGTCCTGTCGAGTGTGAGCAAGGTATGTAAGTTTTCTAACTAACCTTTGGTACATCCTCTTGTCAACAGACGGTTCTTCTTTAGCTTCCCCCAACTTATAATTAGGATCCATTAGGGTAGAGGTTGGTTTGCATCCAATTTTTCCATTTTCTGTCACCAAGTCAGTCACATACTTCTGCTAAGATATGAATATCCCTCGAGTGGAGTATTCCACTTCAATACCGAGGAAATACTCATTTATCTCAAGTTCCTTCACTAGTTTCTGCCTCAGTTCATGTTGTTCTTTCTCATAATTTCTAGTCACCACAATGTCGTCAACATAGACCAAAAGAGCAGTCACTTCCCCTGCAGCCGAATGTTTAAAAAACAGAGTGTGGTCTCATTGGCTTTATTTATATCCAAATTCCTCCATTCCCAAACCAGGCTCTAGGGGACTGTTTTAGTCTATAAATAGCCTTTCACAGCTTGCATACCTTGTTACATGTGCCTCCCTCAAATCCAGGTGGGATGTTCATGTAGATTTCTTCCTCTAAGTCACCATGGAGGAATGCATTCTTGACATCATATTGTAGGAGTTGCCAATTACAGTGTGCAGCCAATGATAACAGAATTCTAACAGTGTTCATCTTAGTAACTGGGGCAAAAGTCTCTTGATAATCAACTCCATATGTTTGAGTCTACCCCTTGGCCACCAACCTCGCCTTGTATCTCTCAAGGGACCCATCAACCTTGTATTTCACTATGAAAATCCACTTACAGTCAACAATATTTTTCCCTCTGGGTGCATCAACAATCTCCCATGTCTTATTCTTTTCTAAAGTACTCATCTCCTCTCTCATAGCATCCCTCCATTTCTTTTTTGACAATGCCTCAGAAACAATGTTGGGAATAGCAATTGTAGTTAGGCTCAAAATGAATTTTTTGTGGGCTAGTGATATATGCTTAAGAGAGACATAATTAGACAGAGGATAAAGGGGACATTTTGTGCATTCTCTAGTACCTTTTCTAATTGAAATTGGTAAGTCCAGCATGTCTATTGGTTCAGGAGGTATTTCTAGGCATGGTTCAGATCTGCTTGTGCTTCCATTCACAGGACTTGAGTTGGATTCTTAGACTTGTGTCATGTCAGGAGCAACCTGTTTTTTTGAATACACCTTAGAGAACCTTGGGATCCTATCTTTAGGACTAGACTCTAGAGACTCAAACACAGGTTTAGCAGCAGAAACAGGTTCAACAACGGACACAGTTGACTCAGACATAGGTTCAGCAGCAGAAACTGGTTCAACAACAGCAGAATTTGGGGATTCAGGGAACTCAGACACAACATGGACAAGAGTTGACACATGAGGAAGGTCACGGGCTTGTGGTGAGACTCAAATTCACAAGGACTATCTTCCATCATCAAAATCTCCCCCTGAAGATAGGACTTGCAAAAAACGGTTTATTTTCTATGAAGGAGACATCATCAGAAATATAAATTTTGATATGATGGATGATAACACTTGTATCCTTTTTGAGTGGATGAGTAACCAAGTAAGACACAAATGATTGCACGGGGGTCCAACATCCCCTATGTTGATGATGAACATGCACAAAGGCAGTGCACCCAAAGACTAGGTATAAGGCCATTAGAGGGTCTGAAATTAGGATAGAAACTGTTAAGAACTTCTACAGGGTTTTTGTTGTCCAACACAATTGAGGGAAGTATATTTATCATGTATGAGGCAGTGAGGACAGCCTCTCCCCAATTGGTCTTAGGAACATTTCCTTGAAATAGTAAAGCTCGAGTGGAGTTAAGTAAATGCCTATTTTTACGCTCAGCTACCCCATTTTGTTGAGGGGTGTTAACACATGATGACTCATGTATAATACTATGCGATTGAAAGTACGGTGACAAGGTTTGGTTGAAGTAGCTCCTAGCATTGTCTGTTCTAAATCATTTTATTTTGGCTCCAAATTGATTTTGAATCATTACTTGGAAGTTAGGAATAACAATGCTAACATCAAATTTTTGTTTAAGGAGAAAGAGCCATGTAACCCATATGCAATCATCAATTAAAGAGACAAACCAGCGAGCCCCAGAGACATTAGGTATAGTAGAAGGACCCCATACATCACTATGAATCAAATCAAAGGATGAGAACTTCTTTTATTGCTAATAGGGAAATGAACATGAGTGTGTTTGGCCATTGCACAAATGTCCCAATGAAACTGAGACATATCTAGGCCTTGAAACAAATGAGGAAACATAATCTTTAAAATACTAAAAGATGGATGACCTAGGCATAAATGATACAACCAGATGACATCTTTATTTGATGAACTGAGAAAAGATAAAGACAATTTTTCCCAAGGTTTGGAGATTCAATGTGGTAAAGTCCGCTCCTTTCTTTACCAAATCCAATCCTCCTTCCGAGCCATGTTCCTGAAAAACACAATAGGAGGGAGAAGGTAGCATAACATTTAAGGTCATAAGTAAGTTTTTGAATTGAAACAAGGTTTGCAGATAATTTTGGCACATGAAGGACATTTTTTAGAGTAATGGCAGGTGTAATATGGACATCTCCAACCCCAGCAAAACTAGCTAGCATGCCATTTGCTATTATACTTTTTCTGTTACTGGGGCAGGGGCTGTAGGTATGAAAAAATTGAGATTTAGATGTTATGTGATCTGTGACACCTGAATGTTTCAGAGACACTCATGCAAAAAGAAAATTCAGGTATACCTGAGAGAGCTAAAAAATAACCTCCATAAGGCTTTTCAAGAGACCCTAACAAGCTCCTTAGCCTCTCAATTTCTTCATTCTTGAGTCCCCCTGTTCCAAAATTGTTTTCATTATCAGGTTGCTCTACTATCTGATCTTGATGCCTTTGTCCTCCTCAGTTCCTCCATTCTTTGTTTGGGGGTTTACTATTCAGTTTCCAACATTTTTCTTGTGTGCCTCGGTTTATTGCAATAGGTTCACCAAAGGTTGTCCTTGTTTCACTTCCACTGGTTCCCCCAACTTGGTTGTTTAGGCATATCACTCTTCCCTCTTCCTGGCTAATCTGTTTTGGTTACTAGGGCCGATCCATCCACGGTTGGTGGCTCAAGCATAACACTTATTCTGCTCTCCTCTACTCGTACTAAGGAAATTGTCTCTTCTACAGTTGGTGTGTTTGCCTTACCAAGAATTTGAACCCTAACCTGATCAAATTCAAGATTCAATCAAGCAAAAAAAATCATATACCCGGTCCTTTGCAATGAAGTTCTTCAAGGTGGCTACATCTTCGTCACATGTCATCTTAAAAGGAGGAGGCTCGGATGTTCTGCAGTTCTCCAATCTTTTGGTTATTGTTGACTGTTTAGTGGGTTTAGGGTTGTTGATAATGGAGGTTTCTGTATCAGAGGCTGCAGGGTGACAGTGATGACGACTGCTTGAAGATGAGGCAGAAACCCTAGGAACTAACCTAGAGCTCTGATGCCATGTGAGAAAAAATAAAACTGAATATGTTTTTCTGATTCTTGATAAATACATAATACACAACATATATAGAGGATTACACAGAGAAAGAAAAGGAAACTAAATCAATCCTAAATCTGGAAATAATGTAAGCAAATCCCTCTAATTGAATCCCTTTATTTCAGGGATTGTAATCCTAATTATTACAGAATATTTCCTAATCATTTATAGAATATTTGCTAATTATTACATTGCAACATAAACTATAAGCAATATTCGGATTCCGTTGGTGGAAAAATAAGTGCTGCTATAAACTTACGCATCCACGTAAATCAAGGATTTATCTTTATGATCCTTTCTCTCTCTAAACTTAATTGCCTGCGGCCCCATTTTAAGAAATTTATACCATCTAATTTGGTGGCTGTCCTTTGATAATGAGTAATTTCCCTTTTACTTATCTGTTTATAGATTCAGGAGATTATGAATTATTAATCAACAAGTAACATTCCAAGCAGGTATAAATTTGGTCCAATATGTCATTGGCAATCTATAATATTGCTAATGCAGAAAAGAATATTTTCCCCTTTATTGGTTTAGATGAGTACAATGCATTTGATAGACTCTTGGTGTAAAGTCGCAGTCAACCAATCATATATTACCACTTATATGACTTTTAACGTAATTACAATAAGATAAGAAGTCAAATATTTGTAATGATGTGACAACACATGATTGATTCATAGCATAAAACCTCAACTAAAAAAATCACGTGCTATGTTTCCCCTTCCTCGCACTACTCATTTATTCTCCTATTCTTTCTCATTCACCTCACCGTCAACCACCGCCAGATGAAAAAAGAACATCCCTGAAGTGAACAAAAATTAAGGATTTTTTGGGGCTGGGACCGAGAGAACAAAGCAAGAACAGTGGAAGGTTCAAAATTGTTAGAAAGTAAACTTGTCTTGTTGTCATAGTTCCAAAATATGTTGGAAGTTTGAAGAATCAAAATCTTAGCTATTAAGAAGTTAAATTAGACACCTCATGCTTAGTTGCTTTTTTGACTAAGTCAATGCTTAGCCCTTAAGGAATTGCCAACTCATAGTTAGTGTTTTAATTCAATTTGAACTTCTCTTCAATAGTTGACGGTCAAAACAAGGAATTGACCATGGGGCTTATAATAGGGTATTGGCCGTTTTTTAAATTACTTTGTGTTGTATTGTTTTATGTAAGAGAGTTTTAGAGATTGCAATAAGGAAGCTCCAGCGAGTTCCCTCTCTAGAATTTGTAATTTGGTCATTAACAAAGGCCAAGTTTTGTGAGTGAAATAAAATTTTGTTTGTGTTCAAAATCATTTCATTGAGTGTTTTTTTTCTCTCTCCATATTCTTCTTGTTGGGTTTTCATGAGATTATCCTCTTGTAAAATCAAATCTCAAGGTGGAAGAAAATCATCCATTGGATCGCGCATTACAAGCATGAATCACAAATGACAAATAGTGTTTACCTCTTGAAGCGTGCTTTACTTTTCGATCACCAATGCCATGAAGGAGAAGCACTTCTACTCAGTCCACGCGATCAAATGGGCATCGGAGCTATGCGTCTTGTGCTAGCTGCCGGCTATGGGGAGACACAGTTAGCCAGACTAGGTTAGAGGGAGAGCACTTCTATTTATAAGTTGGCAGCTCCTTTTAATCTAACTGCTTACCCTATTGGGCTTTGTACACTACAAGCCCAATTGTCCTTATATTAATTAAATCATATTTAATTAATAATAACTGCTCCGCATTTGCTCTATGCGTGTGACCCTATAGGCTCCTACTAAGTTGACAATAATATTAAATATTATAATAATATCAAATATTAATTATAATATTAAACATTATAAAATAATGAGCGGCATCTAGCAATGCATCATTACTACCCAATTAGCGAGAGTATCAGTGATCTGATTTTAGCCGTACCGCGACCAAAATTTACTGTGTAGTAAATATCCCTTCGTCCATATGTCTTAATTGAACACAAGGCATAAAAGTGTCATCCTTGTTATGTTTCAATTATTTGTTCCTCGATCACCGAGTAGACGTGTAATCATAAATGTGCCCAATATCAAATATTGGCCTACTTCCGCGTGGCCACGCATATTTCACGTCCCACTCTATCGAGGGGCCCAAGACATTACCACTGTTATGTAGGAGGGAGGAATCCTGTCTACATCACTCACACTCCTCAACATGATTTATTGTAGGCCCAATAATTACCTTTATGATCACCCTCTTACGCGTGACGTTTGATAGCATTAAAGCCTACAACTCCTCATGTAGAAATCATAGTGACTTCAAGTCGAAGGACTACTTCACTATGGTCGCCATGAGAATACTTATGATACTTACATAACTATTATGAAGTATTCTCATAGTGGGTCATCCGGTATAAATATTACTCCTAATATTTATATCTGTGTGCCAACTTGATATCATATATCCATGACCCGTGAGATGTGGTCATCAGTCTACTCACACAATAGTCTTTGTGTATTATTGTCGTCCTAATTAACAATAATATTCGACTACGGATATTTAAGAATAGCGTTCTATTATTCAATGAGGTCTCACGATTAAGTCACGTACTTAATATCTCATTGAATGAACTGCCAATTCTAAGGACTTTATTATGCTATAAACTAATAATATAATAAATGAATGCCTTATTCATAGATCAAATATATTATTAAATTCATGATACAAATGATGATCTATTCAAAATAGATTGGTCACTAGGGCTTACACCAACAATCTCCCACTAGCACTAGAGCCAATCGGGCATTAATCTAACACCCATTGATCTAGTGTGAGTGTCATGCTACCACCGAGCAAGAGACTCCATTAGCGGATTATTAGTGTTGTCATTCTGCATATCTTCGTATCTCTCCTCTATCAATCATTTATCGAATGAGATGGAAACACCTAAGTATATGTTCTGATAACTGGTGAGATCATGTTTCCTTAGCTTTTGCAATTACTCCATCATCATCGCAATGAGATCAATGGAGTTTGCAAAGTTAGGAATCATTCCTAGTTCATAAATGAACTTGCTGATCTAAACAGCCTTTAAATCTACATTTAAGGCAACTATATACTTGGCCCCTGTAATGAAATCTATAAATATCTCCGCTTGGAACTTTTTCAAGCTCACAGTGCCACCATTAAGACAAAACACAAATCCAGACTGCGATATGGAATAACCTTTATTGGTTTGGAAACAGTGTCGATGTAACACTTACAGCGACTTCTTCCTCACCTTCATTTGTCAAGAATGTATCCTCAGTTCTTCTCAGATACTTATGGATGTTCTTGACTATAGTTCAGTGACCTTCACTAATATCAATTGGTACCTTCTTGTCATACTCAAAGCATACAAGATAACTAGTGCAGTACATAATGTACTCTGACTAAGGCCTAGCAATTTTAGCGATCTATCTCTATAGATCCTAAGTCCTAACATGTAGGAAGCTTCGCCCAAGTCCTTCATCGAGAAACAATTTCCCACATTTTGCAGTGTAGGGATATCGTTTCCGATAAGCAGTATTGTCATCCACATACAATACAAGAAAGACAATCTCACTCCCACTAACCTTCTTGTACACCCAAGGTTCATCTTCGTTCTTGATCCATGAGCAGCACATCACCTTCCCGAGTCAGGAGAAGTCCATATCTCTCGGGTTGGTGACGTGGCCTGTTAGACATACACAAGTCTTGTGTTACTTGAACAGGTGGTTCAACCACAACATCTTGTGGAACCAGTTCTTGATCCATTACAGGCGGATCGATGCTTTGTGGTACTTGGATTTCTCCAAGTTCTACATTTTTCCCATTGTCTTCGTTGGAAATGTATTCCTTCTCAAGGAACACTCTAGTCCTAGCGACAAACATTTTGTTCACACAGGGGTTTGTAGAAATAATATCCTCTGGTTTCCTTAGGATATCCCACAAATATCCATTTATCAGATTTGAGCCCAAGTTTATCCGTCATAAGAAGTTTCACATAAATTTGACTTCCCGAAATCCTCAAAATTGACAAGTTGGGCCTTTGGCCCATCCATATCTCATATGGAGTCTTTTCAACCGTCTTAGATGGAATACGGTTAAAAGTGAATACAGCTGTAAGTAGAGCAAGGCCCCAGAAAGATTCAGAAAGGTATGAATGACTCATCATGGATCGTACCATGTCTAACAAGGTGCGATTCCTCCTTCAAGATACTCCATTCCATTGAGGGGTTCCAGGAGGTGTGAGTTGGGACACCATCCCACACTCTTTCGGATAGTCATCAAACTCTTGGCTTAAGTATTCATCACCACAATCTGAGCGTATGACCTTAATACTTTTGACAAGATGGTTCTCTACTTCATTTTTGAACTCTTTGGACTTTTCAAAAATTTCTGACTTGTGTCATACACAAATCCATGTCTACTGAAGTCATCAGTAAATGTGATGAAGTAAGGAAAACCACCTCTAGCGGACTTGTTTAAGGGCCTATATACATCGCTATGTATCAGGCCCAAAAGATCACTGACCCTTTCACCTTGCCTGGTGAATGGGGCCTTAGTTATCTTCCCCAACAAGCAAGATTTGCATACATCAAACGATTTATAATCGAATGAGTCCAAGAGTCCATCCTTATGGAGCTTGGAGATGCGTTTCTTACCTATATGGCCTAAACGACAATGCCAAAGGTTTTCGCATTTATATTATAGACAGGCATATGAGGATTAAGGACACAAAGTCCATTATCCAAAAACTTGCTAATATAGAAAATATCATATGACTGATGTTTCTACCAATAATTGGAACATAATAACACTTATTTAGTTCCAAAACAAGCCCTGCAGGCAAAGTCAAAACTTCTATAGTTAATGCAGCAACTTTTGCTCCATTTCCTATTCACATGTTGACTTCGCCTTTAGTCAACGTCCAACTCTCTTTGATCCTTCACATTAATGTGAGATCCACATGCGGTATCAAATACCCATGATTTTGAAGTAGGTTGACTTCTACAACATAATGCTCGAAGAGGAACTCATACTTCATTTCCTTTCATATACTCTTTCTAATATCTCTAGCAGTTTTCAAATGTCCGATCAAACTGTAATGAAATCAATTGTCTTCCTTTGCAACCTTGCCTATTAGCTTCAAGACAGAAGTACTGAACCTGAACTTGTTCTTGCCTTTGTTGTTCTCCTTGTTTACTAGGCTTAAGACTTTCTCTTCAAGACTATCACAATAGTCTACCCTTTTCTAGTTTAGAGACTGCTCGGTAGTTCTCAACTTCTTTTGCAATCTCTAGTAGAGATATGTCAGAATCGTTCATAACGAATTGACTATAAATATCTGCAACAATTGCAAGATCATATCACTGGCCAACATTTGGCCTAAAGGAAATCTCAGTTTACCAAGTTCTTAATGTACTCAATAATATGAAGCACATGATAACTGTCTGGATTTCCATTCTGTCAGTTCGCAACTGAAAGGGTCGGGAAGACTTGTGGTTCTTATGCATTGCATGCTCTCAATAAAGCATCATGAGGTGCATGATTATATCACGCGTCTTCATGGTAGCAAGCTTGAGGAATCCTGCATCTAGGACATCGATGTGATGCTTTTCGTAAGCATCCTTTTCAATCCTTGTAGGAACTGGTTGCTCAGGAATCATTTGCTCGAGAACATACAACTCTTTCTCGTACTTGAGGACAATCCTCAAATTCCTGTACCAATCCAGAAATTTAATTCCAGATACATTGTCCTTCGCAAGGACAAATCGTAGTAATAAATTATAGTATTTTATTTCATGGTAATTCTAATTACAGAAACATTCAGAATTTAAGTATCATCATAAAACATATTTAATAACGTCTTTTATTAAATATGCTCCCACTATTTTACTCAAATCAATGACCCTTATCATTGACTCGGAAAATCCCGTTGGAAGATTTTCTAGTGAGACAAAGATCCATATTTCACCTCATTTTGAGTCAACTTTGGCTGATCTCCCAAAACTTAGTTATTTAGGTAGAAAACTCATTTCCAATTACATCTCATGTAACTCTTGGATCAGTTGAGTGAATAACTCTTATTCTAATTCATCTCGTGAATTGAAGCCTAACTCAATGCCTCTAAGCCTTTCAACCTTAGTGAATTTGGCTTAGTTAAGTTAAACCCAATGGACAGCATTTGAACATTACAATTGTCCCATCGCATCTTACTAGTATAAAAAAATGCACTCCGCTTTGGCGGACCTACACACATTTGATATTAGTCTTGATGGGTGCTATGCATTGGAAGGTTTCTAAACTTAATATTTTTCTTTTGAGGGATTTTTATAAAAAAAAATCTCACCGGCATTGTATCTCAATACAAGACGTCTCTCAGAATACAAGCATATATGCTATCATACACTTAACAAACATACATGTATACATACATTTCATGCATCACATACAAAAATATACATCCCATACATTTCATGCATCTCATACATAAACATATAAGATAAGGTGATATAGTTATGACCTCCGACAAAAGCAAGAATTAAATAACTAATTTATTACAATTCTTTGACCCTCGAGCAAGCTTCTGAAGCCTCTCCCACGGCGTCACGTGTAAATATATTTAGTGAATGAATTCATTAATTGATTTTAAACTAAAAGATACACATGAATTCAAATTCCTTTGAAATCAAAACAGGATCCATTTTTCAAATCACATATCTTTTAATAACTAGACGTGAAGATATTTAGGATATGCATATGACTTTCAATTTGAAAAGATTAAAGTAATCTTTTGGTTCTTATACGTGACATTGATTTTCAATTTGGTTCCTATATGTAAAAAGTTATCAATTTGGTCCCTATATGTGACACTGGTTTTCAATTTGGTCTTCATGCTAATTGGTCCCTATATAAGAGGGACCAAATTATAAATTATTATCATATATAAGGACCAAATCGAAAATAATTGTCACATGTAGGGACCGACTTCAATTTTTTTTGTTGAATTGGTCCCTACATGTGACAATAATTTGTAATTTGGTCCTCTTATATAGGGACCAATTAGCAATGAGGACCAAATTGAAAACCAGTATCACGTATAGGGACCAAATTAATAATTTTTTTACGTATAAGGACCAAATTGAAAACCAATGTCACGTATAGGGACCAAAAGATTACTTTAACCATTTGAAGAAAAAAAAAGTTCTCTGACGCGTGAATTCCAAATTCAAGGTTGTGGACAATTCATACAATCATTTTCCATATAATGAACTGAATTAACCAGATATTTGCATATGATTAACGAAATATTTACATGGTTGTGGAAATTGATTTTAAGCTTCAGGATGACCTATTAACCAGATAATGAACTGAATTAACCAAATATTTGTACGTAATTAACCAAATATTTACATGGTTGTGGAAAATAATTGTAAGCTTTAGGATGACCCATTAACCATATAATGAACTGAATTAACTAGATATTTACACGTAATTAACCAAAAATGTTAGTATTCAAAAAAGCTATTTTTTTTTTAAAGTCAAAATTTGAAGGAAAAAAAAAAAAATAGCGGTAGTATAGTGCTACAGTACCGTAGTTGTCCCAAATGGGGAGTCAGAATAACATGACTCTTAGACAAAATGGCCATAATCCAAATTGAGTCCCAGTGCCGAAAAACAACGTACTTTCAAGTTCTGAAGAAAAAAAAAACTTGTAGCGTACGCATATATCATCATCATCATATATATATATATATATATTAAACAAGAACAAACACGTGCTAACCAAAACAAACATGTATTTGATTGAATCATATTCAAACACAATAAAAACATGTTATCAAAAAAAGGCAAACAAGCACATAAGGATTCAAGGCAACTACGACCACGCTCTGATATCACCGTTGGGTTATCATGAGATTATCCTCTTGTAAAATCAAATCTCAAGGCGGAAGAAAATCATCCCTTGGATCGCGCATTATAAGCATGATCACAAATGGTAAATAGTGTTTACCTTTTGAAGCGTGCTTTACTTTTCGATCACCAGTGCTACGAAGGAGAAGCACATCTACTCAGTCCACGCGAGTAAATGGGCGTTAGAGCTATGCGTCTTGTGCTAGCTGACGGCTATAAGGAGACACAATTAGCCATACTAGGTTAGAGGGGAGAGCACTTCTATTTATATATTGGCAGCTCTCGTTAACCTAGATGCTTACCTTATTGGGCTTTGTAAACTACAAGCCCAATTGTCCTTATATTAATTAAATCATATTTAATTAATATAACTGCTCCGCATTTGCTCTATGTGTGTGACCCTATAGGCTCCCACTAAGTTGGCAATAATATTAAATATTATAAATAATGAGCGGCATCTAGCAATGCATCATTACTACCCAATTAGCGAGAGTATCGGTGATCCGATTTTAGCCTTACCGCAACCAAAATTTACCATGTAGTAAATGTCCCTTCGTCCATATGTCTTAATTGAACACAAGGCATAAAAGTGTCATCCTTGTTATGTTCAATTATTTGTTCCTCGATCACCGAGTAGACGTGTAATCATAAATTGGCCCAATAGCAGATATTGGCCTACTTCCGCGTGGCCACGCATATTTCATCAAGGGGCCCAAGACATTACCCCTATTACGTAGGAGGAATGAATCATGTCTACATCACTCACACTTCTCAACATGATTTATTGTAGGCCCAATAATTACCTTTATGATCACCCTGTTACGCGTGACGTTTGATAGCATTAAAGCCTACAACTCCTCATGTAGAAATCGTAGTGACTTCAAGTCGAAGGACTACTTCACTATGGTCGCCATGAGAATACTTCTGACACTTACATAACTATTATGAAGTATTCTCATAGTGGGTCATACAGTATAAATATTACTCCTAATATTTATACATGTGTGCCGACTTGATATCACATATCTATGACCCGTGAGATGTGGTCATCAGTCTACTCACACAATAGTCTCTATGTAGTATTGTTGTCCTAATTAACAATAATACTTGACTACGGATATTTAAGAATAGCGTTCTATTATTCAATGAGTTCTCACGATTAAGTCACGTACTTAATATCTCATTTAATGAACTATCAATTCTAAGGACTTTATTATGCTATAAAGTAATAATATAATAAATGAATGCCTTATTCATATATCAAATATATGATTAAATTCATGATACAAATGATGATCTATTCAAAATAGATTGACCACTAGGACTTACACCAAAACTGGACTTACACCAACACTTCTATCAAGGCAAATTTCGTTGCCAACATCTGGTATCAGAGCCAAATTGAAACAAGATGGCATCAAGTTCAAGCACGGGAGCAACCCAACTTCAACAAGTGCAATCAACAATTTACAAGTTTAATGGAAGATCAAATTTTGCTATGTGGAAATGTTTGATGGAGCTATGTTTAAAAACTAATGGTTATGGAGAAATTTTGGAGAAAGATTTTGCTGAACCAACGGAAGAAGAAAAATCAAAGGATGAACTAACCTAATTATTTAAACTAAAATTATTGAATATAATTTTTTTTAACGGTTATTTATAAAAACAATTAGCAGATAATATAACAAGAGGCATAAAAAAATAAAATATTAACAGTATGAATTTACACCAATAAATCATCACCAAATTATTACTGTTAAATTATTAAGAGTAACAATGACATTAAAAATAAATATAATTAATGTGTGGCTTTAAAATAACAAGCAACAAAAAATATACCTTAATAACAAATAGCAAATAATATAACAAGAGGTATAAAAAAAAAAATATTAATAGAATGAATTTACACCAATAAATCATCACCAAATTATTACTTTTAAATTATTAAGAGTACAATGACATTAATGATAAATATAATTAATGTGTGGCTTTAAAATAACAAGCAACAAAAAATATACCATAATAACAAGTAGCAAATAATATAACAAGAGACATAAAAAAATAAAATATTAACAGTATGAATTTACACCAATAAATCATTACCAAATTATTACTGTTAAATTATTAAGCGTAACAATGACATTAATGATAAATATAATTAATGTGTGGCTTTAAAATAGCAAGCAACCAAAAAAATATACCCTAATAACAAGTAGCAAATAATATAACAAGAGGCATAAGAAATAAAATATTAACAGTATGAATCTACACCAATAAATGATCACCAATTATTATAGTACTCATAAAAAAATTATCTCGTAAAATTAAAAGGAAGTTTCCACGAGTTTGAAAGGAACAGCTGTAAAAAAAATAATAATAATTTACACTTAGAACTATGAAGAAGGGAACGGAGAGCCGTAGGAATGGGGAGGGGGTAAATAATCTGCTATCTATATAGGAGGGGGAGGGGCGCATGGGGTGGGGTAGGGGCCTTAAAGGGGATGTTGGGTGTGGGTTGTTTTGTGTGTGTGAGTGAGTGTGTGTGTGGGACGGTTGGGTAAGGGGGGTAATAATGGGGGGTGGGTGGGTTTTATTTCTATTGGGGAGGGGGGCATGCGTGCGCCACGTAGCGCAACGCAGGGAGCCGCTATTGTGCCTGGCGCCATTCGCAGTGGCGCCTCTCCTGCGTTGTGCCACGTGGCGCTGCAGGGCAGTGTGGAGCAGAAGAACCCCCATTGGTAAATAGTTTGAGAACAACCCTAAACTGATAAATAGTTTCTAAAAGGAACCCATTTTGGTCAAAAAACCTTAACCTTGGGTTAGCAGATGGACCAATTTTTTACCAACTGACATCAGTTTCCGTCGGTAACTAGGACATTTCCGACGGAAAAAACCGTCAGTAAGAAAGAACATGAAAAGACACAGATATTACCGACGGAACGACTGTCGGTAAAGTTACCTACGGACGTTCCGTCGATAATTACATCGGAAACGGTGGCGCGAAAGGGAAAAATTTGGCCCGTGGATATACCGACTAATCAGCGGGTCGGTAATTACCGACGGCTTTGTCCGTCGGAAAGTTTTTTTTATATTACTGACTGACCAGCCCGTCGGTAATTCAAAAATTTGATTTACCGACGGATTAGGCCGTCGGAAACTTGTCATTAAGTGCCAAAAAACCCTTTCCCTCCCTCACTTTCTTCTTCCTCTCTTTTCCCTCTCTTCTCACTCTTTCTTCTTCTTCTTCTTCTTCTTCTTCTTCTTCTTCTTCTTCTTCTTCTTCCTCTGTGGCCGCGACCGCGACCGGCCACCACCCCACCTCCGCCTGCCACCACGCCAAGCCGCCTCCACCTCTCTTCTTCTCTTCTCCGCACGCACCCCAGCCCCACACCCTCGTTGTCACCCGCGTGCCACCCACACAACCACCGCGCACCACTACCATATTGTCCCACCACCACCGTTTCCTACCTCCCCCACTGGCAAAACCGCCAGCCACCACCACCACAACTTCCTCCCCCACTGCCAGCAGCAACCCTAGGTATTTAGTTTTAAATTTTTTTTAATGCAATTTTGTTTAATTTTTAATTAAATGTTTAATGTTTGTTAATTAAGTGTTTAATTTTTTTTAATTAACTGTTTAATGTTTGTTTGTTACATATTTGCTCTTACCATCATCACCACCACTACCTAGGAGCCACCACTGTCTGCACAGCCAAGTTTCTATTTTTTATTTTTATTTATTTATTTGAAATTGTTTATTTTGTTAAGTGTTTAATGATGTGATACATATATATTTGTGAATGTGCATGCACATCACCTAGCTAGGAAATCTGTTTTGTATCCTAAGAGTTTTATCTTTCATGTTTTTCCTAATTGATTGTAATCCTGACCTTGGTGTTTAGTTAATGTTATAAGCATGTTGTTTTAAAAAAAATGATATGATACATATGTTACAACTGAAATAGACAACTATAAACACGAGAAGGGGGGTTGAATTGTGTTTATTAGAATTTAAAATAAAGTTAAAAACTTTTTGCATGCAGAAGCTAAGCACAGACGGGTGTAAAAAGATACACAGACAGGTCACCTGTCTATTGTAGTTTTCTCAGAAAAACAACACACGTAGAGATAAGAAAACAGACTTGACAGAAACAGTTTTAACCCCTTTGTTAGAAAGCAGATGATATATATAATCAAAACAACTAAAGAGATTAAGGGAAGAGAGATTAACACAGAGATTTATCCTGGTTCACTCTTTAACACAAAGAGCTACGTCCAGTCCTTGGCAGCACCAAGATTTATCCACTATAACTGATCAGGTTACAGACTCCAAGTATTGTTTGCACACCTAGCCTCTTCAGGCTCCAACACAAGTATTATTTGCACACCTAGCCTCTTCAGGCTCACTCAGATTTGTTTGAGAGTTTGGTTTGTAATAAATACACTTACAGACCTTTCACTAACACTCAGAGAGTGGTTTAAATATAAAGCTTAGGAAAGTCTACGTAATAACTTCAAATGATTGAAGAATACAGAGTGAATAAATGAACAGAGTAATGGCTCTTTAATGCTTTGTAAAACTCTGATGTGTTCATCTTCAATGACTTCTGTATTTATAGCCTTCAAACATTTAATATCCGTTAGAGACATTCCTTGCAACTATGGCTTCAAGCAGAGCTTCATTAAATGCAATATAGTCGTTTTGGGCAGCCATTAATGCAATGGAGACGTTGGTTGTACTCTAACATGAAGGATAATAGCTTTATGCATCGTGTAGACGCCAACTCAGAGTTGTGCAGAGTGCTTTTGTACTTTTGCAGAGTACATTTCCCTTTCTGTGTAATGACTGAAAGTACTAGGGAATAAAGCATGTTGGAAACATTCTTTAACTGGAAGTTTATCTCTGACTTCCTAGGTTGCTTGAGAGAGAGCACTTCTGAGTTTCTTGATAAGCGTGAGAGAGTTCTCAGAGTATTCTTCATGAGGGGACACCTTAGACAAGTTGAAGAGTAGAGACAGGTTGTAAAATCAGTTTGCACATAGTCAACAATCCTAGTCAGCAGACAGGTTGACTTCTTGGCTTATACGGACAGGTGAGACTTAGGTAGACAGACAGGTGAGTTTTGTAATCTTCTGATCTGTACACTAAGTAGACAAGTTAGCAACCACAAAATAGGTTAATTAAATCATTACCCAATGTTTAGTTTTCATCAAAACTTAGGGAAATGCACACAGACATTTTAGAGACTTAACAACAACTACATATTTAAAAACAATAGTTTTGATTTTTTGGGACTGGTTGTACGATTATAATTGATCACAAATTATTTAACGGATAACAAAATTTATTAATTATTTAATTAATTAAACAATAATGTGTAAATAATTAAGTAGTTAATTAAATAATTCATCTCACAAATAAGTTAATAGTTGCACATGCCGCATCTGGAATATCTGTTAATGGCGCGTCGGGAATATTTTCTCATGGCACATTGGGAAGCGTGGACAACAAAATATTTTAAAATATTTTCATAACAATAAAATTAGATTGAATAAAAAATTAAAACATTAACGACTAAAATAAGTAAAAACACAAAATATGAAAATAGTTAAATATATAAGTATAATTATTATTTTTTCAACAATAATAAACTTAAATATGTAATAACTTAATAATTACATAACACCAAAATTAAATTAATTAATCAAATAGAAAATGATTGAATAAATTAAAATAGTATAAAAAAATAAAAATTTAATCAAAAGAGTGGTGAAAAATTTAATAAATTTTGATTATAGTAAGTGATTTTTTTGCTAATGCTTTGTTTATGATGGTTTGCTTAATTATTGGTTTGGTTGATTGCTAATAATGTCAAACTTTATGAAAATTATTTCTGTTACTTAAAGTTTTATTTAATGTTAGAGTGTATATATATATATATATATATATATATATATATATATATATATATATAATTAATATGTAATCGAGAAAAACCTTAGTTTCCCGTTCAAGGTTCAATATTATTGAGCATGTGTACTCGTGGTCATGGAATCGCTCATTTTATTGAATCTTGAATTGTCCAATGGGGACAGTTTGGGAAAAAACTTTTTCTCCACTGATATTCTAGTTACTCGTTGATTCTCATTTATTAAATAGTTGATAAATTTCGGGTTGAAGCATTTCCTTTTGTTCTCCGGGTCCATACTTGATTGTGGTATCTTACCGCGGTCAAGTCGTGTACTTGGAGACCAATGGGAAATGCTGGCGAAATTTCATCAGCTATAAGACATGAGAAGTTATGAGTAACTAGTACAATACAGTGGAGAAAAAGTTTTTCCTCGAATGGGAAAGGGCCACACCTTTTAAGGAAAGGGAGCGATTCGGGGTTATAGTATCGTGTTTAAAAATACATCAATTTATCTGAAAATGAAGAAGGATGGAATATTATCCCCCGAGTCGTAGTTGGGTGTATGATAGGAACGAGTCTGGGAGACGACTTCTAAAACAATCATTTGTAGATGGAAATGAGGAGTTTATATCGAAAGCCAAGGAACATTGTGATTATGCCGAAGAGGGGGGATTAGATGTCCGTGCATAAAGTGCAATTGTATGATGGTTTTGAGTGATGATGACATGAAGTTACACCTATACCGACGTGGGTTCAAGCCTAATTATTGGATATGGACTGATCATGGTGAGGAGTTGCCGGATATTGATCTGAATAAAGACGGTGGTGACGATCTTAACATGGGTGCATCAGGCAGTGGCTTACACGATGACTATGTCGAACAACTCCAGTCAATGCATATGATGGAGGATGATTGTCTTGGGCAACATGGGAATTTCGAGGCGAATTAGTCTGATGACATAGAAAAGCCTCCTAATGAATCGGCGCAGAGATTCTACAACCTATTGTTAAAGACAAATAAGCCATTGTTTGAAGGGGCGTCAAATTCAAAATTATCAATTGGTGTTAGGCTTCTAGCTTGCAAGTCCAATGGGAATGTCCCCGAGCAGTGTTTGGAGTTTTTTTGTAAAATGCTTCAAGATGTGACACCCTTCAAAGAGTTGTTGCCAAAAAGTTATTATGATGCGAAGCGGTTGGTGTCGAAACTGGGGTTGGGGGCTAAGAGGATTGATTGTTGTCCGAACGGGTGCATGCTATATTATGACAGTGCTTCGGGCACAAATGACAGTATGCTGGAAGAATGTAAATTTTTTCAGACACCCAGGTACCATGTTCAAAGTAGTGACCGTAGTAAGAACAAACTAGTTCCTGCGAAAGCAATGTTCTATCTGCCAATAATTCCAAGGTTGCAGAGATTGTTTGCATTAACGCAAACTGCGGGACAGATGAGGTGGCATTATGAAAATAGAGGAACTACGGGCATTATACGCCACCTTTAGGAGGGCGAAGCCTGGAAGCATTTCGATCCGATACACCCTGATTTTGAAGCAGATCCTCGTAATGTACGACTTGGGCTGTGCTCAGATGGTTTTACCCCGAAAATCCAGGCGTCAGCCTCGCCATATTCATGTTGGCTAGTGATTGTTACACCGTACAATCTTCCTCCCGAGATGTGCATGTCAAAACCCTATATGTTTCTGACTTGCCTCATACCGGGACCATCTAATCCAAAGGCTGGGATAGATGTATATTTGCAGCCTCTGATCAATGATCTGAAGAAGTTGTGGGATGATGTGTTGACGAATGACGTTTCCAAGAAGCGAAACTTTATGATGAGGGCGTCACTGATATGGACTATCAATGATTTTCCTGCATATGGCATGCTCTCTGGTTGGGGGACCCACGGTAAATTGGCGTGCCCGTATTTCATGGAACATGGAAAGGCTTTTACCCTAAGATATGGTGGCAAAAGTTCCTGGTTTGATTCTCATCATCGATTCTTAGATCCTGACCATATCTTCCGAAGGAATATCCAAGCATTCAAAAAGAATCAAACAGAAGAGGGAGGTCCACCGCCTTTGTTGACTCTTGAACAAATATGGGGTCAGGTTAGAGATCTTCCTAAAGTCACTGAAGCAGGTGTGTCAAAATTACCCGGGTATGGAGAATGGCATAACTGGACAAAACAAAGTATTTTTTGGGAACTACCGTACTAGAAAGATAATCTGTTAAGACATAACCTTGATGTGATGCATATTGAGAAGAATTTCTTTGACAACATTTTTAACACGGTTATGAATGTGTCTGGCAAGACGAAGGACAATGAGAAGGCAAGAATGGACATAGCTCGGTACTGTAGATGAAAGGATTTGGAGCTGAAGCCGCAGCCTAATGGAAAAATGGTCAAACCAAAAGCTTGTTACACTCTAACCGCCGATGAAGTGAAGTCAATTTGTCGGTGATTAAAAGACCTTAGGACCCCTGATGGTTATTCCTCTAATTTGGCATGATGTGCTGATGTTAGAATAGGGAGGCTTCATAGGACGAAAAGTCATGATTGTCATGTATTCATGGAGTGTTTGCTTCCTATTGCTTTCGGCTTGCTGCCCCTGAATGTTTCGAACCCGCTTACAGAAATCAGTCATTTCTTCAAAGATCTATACTCTGCAACTTTAAGAGCGGATGGTCTGACGAAGATGGAAGAAAACATTCCAATAATTATGTGTAAGATGGAGAGGGTATTTCCCCCAGGATTTTTTGACTCAATGGAACATCTCCCTGTCCATCTTGCATATGAAGCGAGGCTTGGTGGACCAGTACAATATAGGTGGATGTATCTGTTTGAAAGGTAATTTTATTAAATTTTGACATTTAAATAATTAGCGACCCTTGAATAATGCCTTGTCACTAATGTTTTTTATTATTTAGATTCATGGGTGACTCTAAACGATCAGTTAAAAACAAGGCTAAGGTGGAAGGGTCAATCTATGCGTCTGACTTACACCGTGAGACAACTCATTTCTGTTCCCACTATTTTAAGAACTTCATGTTGGCCCCGAGAAATATTAGGAATGAGGTAGATGCTTATAGTGCAGGGTATCCTTATATGCTATCCGTATTTAATCTTCCTGGCCGTCATGCTGGCAAGGAGCTTATTTACTGGTTAAGTGATGAGGAGTATGAATCGGCCCATATTCATGTCTTGATAAATTGCACAGCGGTGAAACCATACCATGAGTAAGTATCAACAACCCATCTGTGAATTAATGTATCACATGTTATATGAATTTCTCCTTTAACACATAGTACACATTTTATTTGTCAGTGTGTTCCTGCAAATTAATCAATTAAGTGAACAAGATGCTTCTGCTTGTACACATGCTGATTTTCCTGAATGGTTTAAGCAACAAGTAAGTGTCATATAACTTAGCAAACAATATATTAAGCTTAATTGCCTCTTGAAAAAGTAATTATTTAATATGACTTACCTATTCGTAGGTGTATCAGCAACCATTAAGCGTGACTAATCAACACTTGAGAGATTTAGCATACGAGCCCTATAGCTGTGTTAGATCATGGCATACATACTTTGTTAATGGGTACAAATTCCACACAGATGAATGGAATGTGGGCAAAAAGACAATTAATAGTGGGGTTGTCGTACAGGGTGAACGTACTGGTGATTTTTATAGGGTCATAAAACACATATACGTGTTACAATACAATACTACTACTTATCCTAAAAAGCGTAGTCTTATTTTATTGTAACTGGTTTGATCCATCGAGGACGGGCACAAAGGTGGATCCTAAGTATGGAACTGTGGACATTCACATGGATAGAAGATATCAACAGTTTGATCCATTTATAATTGCTCAGAATGCAAAACAAGTTAATTATGTCCCTTATCCAACAATGCGAACGGACAAACGAGGTTGGAGTGTTGTTGTCACTACCAAGCCTAGGGGTCGCATATATATCGATGATGTAGAGGATGAGATGCCCTTCCAGGCGGATGAATCGTCACATGTCAATGAAGTAATTGAGGTCGAGCGTATTACTGGCATGTTGGGATCTGCAAATGAAAGGGAAGAAGTGGTCATTGGTAATCAGTCATTGATGCATGCATCATCAGAGGCAGAACTCTAAAGTGATGACTCAATGCAAGAAGAAGAAGAGTCGAACTTACAATCAGATGACGATACCTGTAACACCCCTTTTTTGTAAGTGTTTTTGGTTTTATTAATTTTAAAAATGTTTGTTAAGGGCTAAGTGGGATTTTAGCTTAAAAGTCCCTTTCTGGTACATGAGCACACCCGTGCTCATCAGCCAGCACGCCCATACTTGAAGTCAGAAGCGTGTTTCTGATTTTAAGTTGAGCACGACCGTGCTCAATAGTGAGCACGCCCGTGCTCATTGTGCTGACCGCGTCTCGCTGGCGCTAAGTTGAGCACGATCGCTCAAGGGTGAGCACGACCGTGCTCAGGCACAGGCTATATATGTTTAGCACAGAAACCGAGGGTTGGCGTGAAACCCTACTTTTTCAGTGGCAGCAGCCTCTATTGCAGCTGGGTGTACTTCTTCCCCTTTTTCCAACGAACTCATTCAGTTTCTTGAGTATTGGAGACCCTTGGGAAGTCCTGTTTCTTCTGTGCTTGACATATATAGAGGTAAAAGTCTTTCCTTTTATGTTTCCTTTTCTTGGTTAGAATCGGAAACTGATGTTTGTGTTTATGTTTGTTCCAAGGCTTGGAGTTGTGAGCCGCTCGAAGGGAAGGAACCAGTGTGTTGTTTGGCAATTGTTGGAGCTACCTTCAATCCAGGTATGGGGAGAAGGGATTGTAACCATTAGGCAGTGGGGTTAGTGTAAGGTAAAGGGGTTCCCCATGACCCCGATGTCGTTGTATGTTGTATGATTTACACGTTAAATACCGTTTCTGTCCATAACATGCTATATTTGGTTGATTGTGTTTTTTATATGTATGTTATGGACATGTTGGTTATTAGTATGATATGATGATTTGTGTTACCATTGGTTGATGTTATATTTAATTATGTTGTTGTCGTTGTGACTGTTGCGATGATGGTTTGGTTGATAAAATATGTTAATTTGTTATTTAGGTGTAAAAAACGTGTTAAGCTTAATGGAATTAATCCCTAAAATAATTGGTTGGAAACTGTGTTGAAACCCTGCCCAGCGCGATGAGCACGACCATACTGAACGGGGAGCACGACCGTGCTCCCATTTGAATTCTGGAAAATGGCCGCGCTGTTCAGCAAGACCGTGTAGGTCAAACAGCACGACCGTGCTGCTGAGCACGACCATGCTGAAGGTGAAGCACGACCGTGCTTCACTTAAAAGGGCAGCACGCCCTCACGTGTCCAAGCACGACCGTGCTGGGGTTAAAGCACGACCGTGCTCACCCCTCTTGGGCAGAAACAGAATTAAAAGACTTAAGGGGTTTCAAACCCCATTTCCCCAATGATGATAAGTTGAGATAGCTAATCAAAGAGGAAGATTAGATAACCTGGTTAATAATTATCTAAGATGTTTAAGATAATAAGATGTTAAGTCGGTATCCGTTGGGTTACCGCACGTTGATAAGTTGAATTCTTGGGTGTTTATTGACCCAAGCATGTTGAGTTGAACCTTGCTACTTATTGGCCAAGGGATCCTTGACCCCACGGTTTGGGTCTAAGGTTACGTTGAACGTTGACGTTGAAGTCTTGGGAGCTTCATGGCCCAAGCAAGGAGGTGGTTGAGATTGTTTGTTATTGTGATTTTTGCATAGAGCATTGGAGTTGTTGATGGGGGAGGTTCGACATAGGGGAGATCGCCCGAGAGTACGGTGATCTGGCCATCCACGGTAGGTCACCCATGGTTTGGTGACCGAGGCCCCCCGGGATGAGGCATCCACGATTTGATGCGTTGGCTATCCATGGGGTTCACCCAAGGTTTAGTGAACTACCGGTGTTGGTGTTTTTATGGCCAATACGGATATGTAACTCCAAAGTCGTTCATCCTGAGTTAGTTTGGATCCACATGCATAGATGGAGTAGCGGAGTAGTTGATGCATTACAAGCATAGCATACTTGGTTGATATGATAGTGCTGAATGTTGGTGTATGCTTATGTTGTATGTTTGCCTTGCTTTCTATTCCCATGTTGTATATGTTTACATGAATCTTACTCCCTATTATTGTTTGTGTTTGGCCTGATCGGCATTTTGTAGAGGATGACGAGCAGCCCGGAGAGGAGTGACTCTGAGGAGCCGCCACTCATAGTTAGGGCTTGTTTATGTTTAGTTGTTTTTTCAGTGGTATTCCGAGGATTTTATTTTCCGGAACGGTTATACCAGCTCTGAGTAGTGACATCGGGGTTGGATAATTATTTCTTCATGATTTATCGATTTTAAACTTGGTTTGTTTTCCGCGTTGTAACTGGTTCATGTGGGACTTTTCTACCCCTGGACAAATGATTTATTTTATTCAGTAAATGCATGTTGTTTTTATTTAATTTCTTTATATAAATGCTTTATAACATGCGGGGTAGAAGGGTGTCACATTAAGTGGTATCAGAGCAGTTCGACCTTGTTCGGACGTGGTATGAGTCTGTTGTGAGTCTGCTGTGTGACTCTTGTTTGGATTGTCTATACTTGTTATAGATAATGATGTTTTAAGTTAGTTGCCTGTAACTTTTACTCGCTGAAGTTTCTGTATTAAGAGTTGTGTTGGACATGTACAGGAACTAATGGCCGGTAAAGGATGCAACAATCAGGCAATTGCTGACGCATTGGCACTCCTAACCAATGCTATTGGACAGGTCAACCCTAACAACAACGGTGGGCCAGCTGAGTTCCAGGGACTGGAAAAGTTCCAGAGGAACAACCCTCCGTCGTTCAAGGGAGTATACGACCCAGAAGGAGCACTGCTGTGGCTGAGGTAGACAGAGAAGATCTTCCGAGCCATGGATTGCAACGATCAGCAGAAGATCATCTTTGCTACCTTCATGCTGACCGAGGAGGCAGAGCACTGGTGGGATAACTGCAGGCTGAGGATGCAGGCTGAGGGCACAGTGGTTACATGGGTTGTGTTCAGGCAGAGATTCCTGGAGAAATACTTCCCAGCGGATATCAGAGATAAGAAGGAGATGGAATTCTTGTCTTTAAGGCAGGGGTCGCTGTCAGTCGGTGACTATGCGGCCAAGTTTGAGGAGCTGGCGAGGTACTACACTCCTTACCAGCATGAGACAGATGATCGCTCCAAGTGTGTGAAGTTTGAAGCGGGTCTCCAGCCTGAGATCAAACAGGCCATCAGCTACCAGAAGATCAGAGTTTTTCCGATTCTGGTCAACAAGTGTCGGATTTACGAGGATGCTAGTCAGTTCAGAGTTGCCAGTTCCAGAGGGTCAGATAGTCAGAGTGGCAAGAGGACTGACCAGAGGGACAAGGGCAAGCAGCGGTATGCTCCGATCGGCAGGGATTTCAAGCAGAGTGGCAAGAAGCCACAATTTCAGCAAGATGGGTTTAGGGGCGGGTTCTCTAATGCCTCTAGACCCATGAGGTGCGGCAAGTGTGGTGCTACGGATCATTACTCGTCTCAGTGCAAGGAGACGCAGGTTATCTGCTTCAGATGTGGCAAGCCAGGACACATCAGCCGAGAGTATGAAGGAGCCAAGGCTGAGCCCCCCCAGCGCCAGCAAGAAACAAAAGTCCCAGGCCAACCGACTGAAGACCACTGGAAGAGTCTTTACTCTTAGTGGAGCTGAAGCCTCCGAGTCTGATGACTTGATTCAAGGTACATTTTTATTGATGGAACTCAAGTGACTGTATTGTATGATTCGGGTGCTACTCACTCATTTATATCACATGATAGGGTCAAGAGTCTTGAATAGCCTGTTACTTTCCTTGAGTATGATTTGTTGGTTTCTACACCTGCAAATAAGCCTGTTTCTACCTCTTATGCATGCGAGAACTGTCATATTGTAATAAATAATAAAACCTTCATTGTTGATCTTGTATGCTTACCTTTAAAAGACCTGGATATTATTCTGGGCATGGACTGGTTATCCTCCAACCATGTCCTCCTGAATTGTTTTGATAAGACCCTGATTTTTGGAACTCCAAAGGAGTCTAAGAATCCGGACCTTCTCTCTGCCAGCCAAGTTCAAGCTTCGATGAGAGACGAAGCCCAAGTATACATGATGTTAGCTTCCCTGGAAATAGAGAGCAGCCCTCCTGATGTCGTCAGCGTGCCTGTTGTGCCGGAATTTCCTGAAGTGTTCCCGGGGGATGTTTATAACTTACCCCCAGAGAGAGATGTTGAGTTTACCATATATTTAGTGCCTGGCACCCGACCAATCTCCATAGCACCCTATAGAATGTCTCCTCTAGAGTTAGCTAAGTTGAAAGAGCAGTTGGAGGACCTGATGAAGAAGCAGTTCATTAAGCTGAGTGTGTCTCCGGGGGAGCACCTGTGTTGTTAGTGAAGAAGAAGGATGGTAGTATGAGGTTGTGTGTTGACTTTCGGCAGCTCAACCAGGTGACCATAAAGAATCGGTATCCCCTCCCTAGGATTGATGATCTTATGGACCAATTGATGGGCGCTTGCGTCTTTTCAAAGATAGATTTGAGGTCAGGGTACCATCAGATTCGGGTTACGTCTGAGGACATCTCGAAGACGGCGTTTAGAACGCGATATGGTCACTATGAGTACTTGGTTATGCCCTTTGGCGTGACCAATGCTCCTGCGGTCTTCATGGACTACATGAACAAGACCTTTCACCCTTACTTGGATAAGTTTGTGGTGGTGTTTATAGATGACATCTTAGTGTACTCCAAGAGTAAGGAGGAACATGAGGAACACCTGAGGGTTGTCTTGCAGACCCTTAAGGAGAAGCAGTTGTACGCTAAGTTGTCTAAGTGTGAGTTCTGGTTAGAGGAAGTGAGCTTCTTAGGACATGTCATCTCTAAGGGTGGCATAGCAGTGGACCTAGCTAAGGTAGAGACGGTGCTCCAGTGGGAAGCGCCAAAGTTTGTAACCGAGATTAGGAGTTTCTTGGGGTTAGCCGTGTACTATAGGCGGTTTATAGAAGGTTTCTCTAAGATAGTTTTACCCTTAACCCGTCTCACCAAGAAGGGACAGTTGTTTGTGGACTCTAAGTGTGAAGAGAGTTTCCAAACCCTTAAGGATAGGTTGACATCAGCACCAGTCTTAGTGTTGCTCGATCCTAGTGAACCCTTCGTAGTTTACTGCGATGCTTCTAAGCAAGGGTTAGGTGGTGTGCTGATGCAGAGTGGTAAGGTAGTTGCTTATGCTTCTAGGCAGTTGAAAACCCATGAGAAGAACTACCCTACCCATGACCTAGAGCTAGGAGTTGTGTTATTTGCCTTAAAGATCTGGAGGCATTACCTGTATGGAGCGAGGTTTGAGGTTTTAGTGATCATAAGAGTCTAAAATACCTCTTTGACTAAAAGGAGTTGAATATGACGCAGCGTAGGTGGATGGAGTTTTTGAAGGACTATGATTTCGAGCTGACCTATCACCCAGGAAAGGCCAATGTGGTGGCCGATGCCTTGAGTAGGAAAACCCTGCATGTCTCCGCTTTGATGGTTAGGGAGATGTATTTGATTGAGGAATTTAGAGACCTTAGTCTAGCTTGTGAGTTTACCCCTAAGAGTATTAGGCTTGGTACCTTGAAGGTTACCAACAGTCTGATTGATCAGATTAGAGAGGGTCATAAGTTAGATAAGTTTCTCTTAGACCAGCGAGAGTTGCTCGCTCAGGGTAGAGACCTAAGTTTTGAGGATGGATGTGATAGTATCTTGAGGTTCAAGGATAGAGTTTGTGTGCCTGATGTTCCTGAGCTTAGGAAGTTGATCCTTGAAGAAGGACATAGGATTGGATTGAGTATGCACCCAGGTGCCACTAAGATGTATCAGGACCTTAAGAGGATGTTTTGGTGGCCTAGGATGAAAAAGGATGTAGCTGAGTTTGTGTATGCTTGCCTAGTTTGTCAGAAGGCTAAGATCGAGCATCAAAGGCCTTCGGGTAAGTTGCAACCTTTGAGTATCCCAGAATAGAAATAGGATAGCATCTCCATGGATTTCGTGTCTGGACTCCCTAGGACTCCAGCTGGTTTTGAGGCGATTTGGGTTGTTGTGGATAGACTGACTAAGTCTGCCCATTTCATTCCGATGAATATGGAGTATCCATTGGAGAAGTTGGCTAAGCTGTACATCAAAGAGATAGTTAGGCTTCATGGTGTACCCTCTAGCATAGTTTCAGATAGAGACCCGAGGTTTACCTCTAGGTTTTGGAATAGTTTGCAAGAAGCTTTACGGACGAAGCTTAGGCTTAGTTCAGCTTACCACCCACAGACTGATGGGCAGTCTGAGCGGACCATCCAGTCCTTAGAGGACTTGTTGCGAGCTTGTGTGTTAGAACAGTCAGGAAGTTGGGACAAGTTTTGCCCCTGATAGAGTTCACCTACAACAACAGTTTCCATTCCAGAATTGGGATGGCACCTTATGAAGCTCTGTATGGGAGGAGATGTAGGACACCCTTGTGTTGGAGTGAACCTAGTGATAGTGTGGTGCTAGGGCCAGAGATAGTCCAGGATACAACAGAAAAGATTAAGTTGGTTCAGGAAAAGATGAAAGTTGCACAGACTAGGCAGAAAAGCTATCATGATAAAAGGAGGAAGGCGCTCGAATTCCAAGAAGGCGATCATGTATTCTTGAGAGTTACCCCGACGACCGGGGTTGGTAGAGTGATGAAGGCGAGGAAACTTACTCCAAGGTTCATTAGTCCTTACCAAATCCTCAAAAGAGTCGGCGAAGTCGCCTACCAAATAGCCTTGCCACCGTTCTTGTCAAATCTCCACAATGTTTTTCATGTGTCTCAACTCAGAAAGTACATCCATGACCCTAGTCAAGTGATAGTTCCCGACACAATACAGTTAAAATAGAACTTGACATTTGAGGTGTTACCCCTTCGAGTCAAAGATAGGAGGGTGAAGCAGCTAAGAGGTAAAGAGATTCCCTTGGTTAAAGTAGTTTGGAGCGGGGCAACTAAGGAAAGTGCTACCTGGGAGCTCGAGGGCAAGATGATGGAGGCGTACCCGAATCTTTTCGTTTGAGGTACGTAGAAATTTTGAGGACGAAATTTTTATAAGGGGGTGGAATTGTAACACCCCGTTTTTCGTAAGTGTTTTTATAAAGTTGGTTTTATTAATTTTAAAAATGTTGGTTAAGGGCTAAGTGGGATTTTAGCTTAAAAGTCCCTTTCTGGTACATGAGCATGCCCATGCTCATCAGCCAGCACGCCCGTACTTGAAGTCAGAAGCGTGTTTCTGATTTTAAGTTGAGCACGACCGAGCTTAATAGTGAGCACACCCGTGCTCATTGTGCAGACCACGTCTCGCTGACGCTAAGTTGAGCACGACCGTGCTCAGGCACATGCTATATATGTTTGGCACAGAAACCGAGGGTTGGCGTGAAACCCTACTTTTTCAGTGGCAGCAGCCTCTATTGCGGCTGGGTGTACTTCTTCTCCTTTTTCCAACGAATTCATTCAGTTTCTTGAGTATTGGAGACCCTTGGGAAGTCCTGTTTCTTCTGTGCTTGAGATATATAGAGGTAAAAGTCTTTCCTTTTATGTTTCCTTTTCTTGGTTAGAATCGGAAACTGATGTTTGTGTTTATGTTTTGGAGTTGTGAGCCGCTCGAAGGGAAGGAACCAGTGTGTCGTTTGGCAATTGTTGGAGCTACCTTCAATCCAGGTATGGGGAGAAGGGATTGTAACCATTAGGCAATGGGGTTAGTGTAAGCTAAAGGGGTTCCCCATGACCCCGGTGTCGTTGTATATTGTATGATTTGCATGTTAAATACCATTTCTGTCAATAACATGCTATATTTGGTTGATTGTGTTTTTATATGTATGTTATGGACATGTTGGTTATTAGTATGATATGATGATTTGTGTTACCATTGGTTGATGTTATGATTTAATTATGTTGCTGTCGTTGTGACTGTTGCGATGATGGTTTGGTTGATAAAATATGTTAATTGGTTATTTAGGTGTAAAAAACGTGTTAAGCTTAAGGGAATTAATCCCTAAAATAATTGGTTGGAAACTGTGGTTAAACCCTGCCCAGAGCGATGAGCATGACCATGCTGAACGGGGAGCACGACCGTGCTCCCATTTGAATTATGGAAATGGCCGGGCTGTTCAGCACGGCCGTGTAGGTCAAACAGCATGACCGTGCTGAACGTGAAGCACGACCGTGCTTCACTTAAAAGGGCAGCACGCCCTCACGTGTCCAAGCATGACCGTGCTGGGGTTAAAGCACGACCGTGCTCACCCCTCTTGGACAGAAACAGAATTAAAGGACTTAAGGGGTTTCAAACCCCATTTCCTCAATGATGATAAGTTGAGATAGCTAATCAAAGAGGAAGATTAGATAACCTGGTTAATAATTATCTAAGATGTTTAAGATAATAAGATGTTAAGTCGATATCCGTTGGGTTACCGCACGTTGATAAGTTAAAGTCTTGGGTGTTTATTGACCCAAGAATGTTGAGTTGAACCTTGGTGCTTATTGGCCAAGGGAGCCTTGACCCCAGGCTTTGGGTCTAAGGTTACGTTGAACGTTGACGTTGAAGTCTTGGGAACTTCATGGCCCAAGCAAGGAGGTGGTTGAGATTGTTTGTTGTTGTGATTTTTTGCATAGAGCATTGGAGTTGTTAATGGGGGAGGTTCGACATAGGGGAGATCGCCCGAGAGTACAGTGATCTGGCCATCCACGGTAGGTCACCCATGGTTTGGTGACCGAGGCCCCCCGTGATAAGGCATCCACGGTTTGATGCGTTGGCTATCCATGGGGTTCACCCAAGATTTGGTGAACTGCCGGTGTTGGTGCTTTTATGGCCAATACGGATATGTAACTCCAAAGTCGTTCATCCTGAGTTAGTTTGGATCCACATGCATAGATGGAGTAGCGGAGTAGTTGATGCATTGCACAGCATAGCATACTTGGTTGATATGATATTGCTGAATGTTAGTGTATGCTTATGTTGTATGTTTGCCTTGCTTTCTATTCCCATGTTGTATAAGTTTACATGAATCTTACTCCCTGTTATGGTTTGCGTTTGGCCTGATCTGCATTTTGCAGAGGATGACGAGCAGCCCGGAGAGGAGTGACTCTGAGGAGCCGCCACTCATAGTTAGGGCTTATTTATGTTTAGTTGTTTTTCAGTGGTATTCCGAGGATTTTATTTTCCGGAACGGTTATACCAGCTCTGAGTAGTGACATCGGGGTTTGATAGTTATTTTTTCATGATTTATCGATTTTAAACTTGGTTTGTTTTCCGCGTTGTAACTGGTTCATATGGGACTTTTCTGTCCCTGGACAAATGATTTATTTTATTCAGTAAATTCATGTTGTTTTTATTTAATTTCTTGATATAAATGTTTATAACATGCGGGGTAGAAGGGTGTCACAATACCGGGTCTGAATAGGAGTTTTACTGTTAAGTTATTTTTGTTGTATTTTAACTATTTGCTTATATGTAATTAAATGTAAGACTTGACAAATATTGTTGTATTTTAAATATTTGCTTAGATTAGTCTGTTAGATGTCGATTGATTTATTATTTTTACATTGATTTATAATTGTGCTATAAAAATAGATATGTCAGCATCAGGAGGACAGCCGCCCCGCCCCCCACTGCCTAGTGGTGTTAAGGGGAAGGGGAAGGCTAAGCAGGGACGATACATCGTCAAGTCCCAAATGCTTGCTCGTTTTCCTGCAGGTTCCTCAGCACCCACCGCACCCACCCCCATCCCTTACGCACCCACCCCATCAACACCTACAGGAGCCTCCCCCACCCATTCTACACCCTCCCCCACCCATTCTACACCCCAACTGAGACGCCCCGACGTCCCATTAAAGAAAAACCCAAATTTTTTAAAACTTAATCGTGTTATTAGCGATAAGCGGTTATACTTAAAACAGCGGAAAATTAAAACTTAAGATGTAAATAGTTAACATGCAGATACATCAACATACATCACATATATATATACAAATATATACATCCTCTCCTGTCACAGTACTGTCAAGGGAATCCCATCCGTAGGACCCCAATAAGTACAAACTAAAAACATAATCAAAATACATCAAATGGCAACAGGAAGATGTCTCACATACTCTCCACACCCAGTCCCCTCTCAAAAGTACATGAAAATCCTCACTCACACCTAGACTGATGGCACTGGCCTGAGCCATCATATACTACCACCCTCGCCAGCATCCCGTGGTCCGAATGGCCCAGACACTCCTCTGCTCCCACTGGAAGGGCTCCTGCCCGACTATCTCTGGAAAAACCGCCGATATATCCTGCTGTCTCTAGGAGGTAACCGTCTGGAAGAAACACGAGAAGACTCTGAAGCAGTGACTCGGACCTCTGGAGGTGCGGGTACCTCGGGAATGGGTATCTGATCCCAAACAGGTGCCATTGGATCATCCTCGTGTGCTGAAGCCCACACTGGCTTTGGTGCTGGTGCAGGTGCAGGTGCGGGCTCGAACCCTGGTACAAGTGCCTGAAAGGGGGCACCATGAAAGGGATGGGGCCATGCCAGGCATCGGCGGTAACTGGTCCTCCGGCTGCCCCATCAGTAAGGGAAAAGTCATGCCAGCACAGAAAGTGCCTACAACACCCATAGGGGCTCCCTGCCCGAATCTGGAAGTAATGGACGTAGGACCCGTATATACGGCAAAATGAGTGGCCCGGTCCACTAGCCACCCGTTAGGGTCCACGAACTCAAACTCAAATTTCCCCGTGAGGGGAAACCCCGCGTCCTGGGTCATCCAGGGATGATCCCAATGCGCCATCTACTAGGTCTGGATCTGAGATACAAAACATACATATACCAACACCACAAAGGAAAAAGGGGATAAGAATCCATATAACATTAAACGTGGAAAGGGTTTAGCGACATTTAATTCTATAACAGCACGATAAACATCCATCTCCCACAATATAGTTTATATATATATAACACAAACATCCTCAATCCACATCTAGGGTCTTTCCTCTACCCCCATCATGATGCAATGCAAATGCTGTATGAATCTTCTCAGGTAGTCGTCCATATCCGGATATCACAACAATCGACACGTCCCAGAGGCCCCGGCGCACACCCTCGTCCGCGGCTGGAGGGTGCCCATGCAAAGCAATGGCACTATAGCTACACAACCGGTGCACACCTCTGGACCCCGGCCAGGGTGCTCATGCAACACATGAACTATAGCTGCAACTAAAATGAAATCATGTCTGGTCCACAAAACGACCATGTTTCAGGTCCACAAAACGACCATGTTTCGGGTCCACATATCACAGACCATGTTTCAGGTCACCCCCTAGTGCCCTAACCGCTCATCATCACCTCATAAATAACCTCAATAAAATCTCATCATCATATAACGTCAATCGTCTCGGTTAGGCACTACTAACACATAAAGTATGATTTCCCCAATACATCATCAATGCTCATCATATCTCATCACTTACTCAAACTCTACTCATAATCATTACACTCATAGCATCATAACATTATTCCATCAAATCATCATATTAATCATGGCATCATGTCATCATATCAATCATGGCATCAATTCCAATATAATAATAATAATAACAATAATAATTTTAATAATAATAATAATTTTAATAAGAAATACCAACACTCATTATCAGTCATCAATCATCATAATAACGCAATCAATCCAAGCAGTCACAACAGCCAGTCATAAAGTAACAAAATAATATATTTTTATCGTAACGACGATAAACGCACAATTTCAATATCATCATTGGTACCACTAAGTAGTCCCCAATGTGACATGGACATTGTCCGTTACTCGCTCTCGAGTAGGGTTTAGGTCGCCCTACGCCATTATCGAACTAAATGTAACTGCGCCGTTTCCGACGTTAAATGGTTTCTTTCCCCTACCTGAAAGTCGCGTGCACTAGACGTAACGAGACGACACGAACTAAAACAAGACGTCCTCGAACTCCTCGATTCTGCCTCGACTAGAAACAGAGCCTCCGAGCCTCCGAAAAATCACCTAAGCATCACATTACGAAAGGCACAATGTAAGGAACTCAAAAACTGCAGTATCATTGGTGAATCCACCACTGTTCGGGATCAATATCTCAAAATATATACCTCCGTTTAACAATTTGACCGTTGAATTTAAAGAACTACTTTTCCTTTACCTTCTCCAAAACTTTCAACTCGATCCAACGGTGAACGAACCTGGATCGAGCCTCCCAAGGTGACTGGTCAGGAGCTACACGAGTTGAGTTGCTCTCCTTTTTCTGAGTTACATAACTCACTCTCTGAGGATTTCTCAGAAAATTCAACCGTTGGATATGAAGAACTACCAACCTATAACCTCTCCACGAAATTTAAACACGATCTAACGGTGGAATAAGGTGTGGTGACGGATTTACAGAAGCTGTTCCAGCTCCAAAGCTCTCAACAATGGTGGTTTAGGGTTCTCTCCTCTCCCATTCTCTATCTCTCTCTCTAGCTTTCTCTCCCTCTCTCTCTAAGTTCTCTCTTGCTCACTCCTCCTGTCTCCATCCTTTTCTCAGCTTACAGCTCTCTGTTATTTTGGTTATGACTTAAGTGACTTAAGTCACTTAAGTCATTTTATTTTTGCTAAAACACGTCCCCACGCTCGAGCGTGAGAATTTCCACGCTTGAGCGTGAAACAATCCACGCTTGAGCGTGGAAAGCCACCGCGCCATGCAACCATTCCTGGAGTGCCACGTCAGCCCTGGTGACACATGGCAGGTCAACGCATGGCCCTGTCTATTGACTCGGGCGCTTGAGCGTGGATACACCCACGCTTGAGCGTTGACTTTTTGACTAGAAAGTCAACTCTCTACGTTCAAGGTCCGTTCGACGTCCGATTGACTTCAAATTTGAGATATAGGCTCATTAGGACCTAATAAACAACCTCCAACCATCAAAAATGCCTAATCTCATCTCTAACTCCAATATTCTTATTTCACACTCAGATGTCTCAAAGACACTAACCGGGAAACCCTAACTTTGTTCCTACGTTCAAACTCACTCGAAAAGGCTGCGTACTTGCCATGCAAATGTCTCTATGCATCAAACAACATCTCAACTATGTAATCCAAGTCTTAAACATGTTCCTCTTCCATAAAACAAAACCCTAAAACCCGAGATGTTACACCAACCGACCCATACTACACCATCCCCTACCCATACTCCACTATCCCCGACCCACACTACCCCATCCTCCACCCATGTCCAGACCTCCATTCGCTTTGCGCCACGACGCGCACTAGCCGGCTACTCGATGCCCCCTACTGGACCGACACCACACCCATACCCAGCACCACCATCATCATCGGCTGCACCGGTCACACAGCTAGCAGGATTATCATTTATGCCAACTCCTGGGATGATCCCACAACCGGACACAGTCATTCCATCCTCATCATATGAGCCTGCATACGGTCACGACACGGCCATTCCATCATCATCGTCTGTTCAGCAGTCGACTGCGGTGGAGGACCTACCTGAGTGGGCCAGGGTTCCCGCACCTGAAGATCGACCATGGATCCGGCCTGTTTCTGGATCGTAAGTTTTATTTAATTTAATGTTTTTTTACTTTGACTATTTTAGTTACTACTATTCAATAAGTATATGTTTGTTGGTTGTCATATTGTTGAATTAATAAAATTATAATTTTTTCAGCTTCATCCCATCGAAAGTGGGATCGAAGCACGTTACCTACCCCATCAAGGCGCAGTATCGTCGCTTCTGGCCATCATAGGGGGTGATACCCGGGGACGACCGGTATCGTATCTTCAGACGATTTGGGGTAAGTTGTTATTTATTATTTCATGTAACTCTCCCTTTATTTTTCACGCATTTTATATATTTTTTTGTATAATGTTATTAATATTTTTTTCTTTGTTAACAGGAGCTTGTGCGCTGGTTACCGGAGCATGCCTCAGAGATACGTGCTATCTTTGATGACCGAGCAGCTGCTTGACTGAGGGACATGCTCCGAGAGCGTAGGGAGACCCGGATACGTCCGGATTACATCGGGCCCAACATCTGGGACTATGTTCGTACTGGGACACTCCAGCTTACAAGCTGAAGTGACAGCAGGCGAAGAGAAATAGAGCTTCCGTGAAGGGTGGGAGCATGCACACTGGTGGTTCGATTAGCCACATGCAGCATGCCATTTACATGGTATGCATATATAAATAATTTTATTTATAAACTGTATATTTTATTAAAAATTTATTTTATAACTAATTCATTTTATTTGTGTGTTGGTTGCAGGCAGGAGAGCTTGCTCGATCCGTTAATGTCCCTACGGTCTTTGAGCAGACACATATTCGTTCGGACAACGGCGAGTTTGTTGATGAGAGGTCGAGACAGACAGTGGTGAGCTAAAGTGTCTTTTTATATTTAAAGTATAGGTTATTATTATTATTATTATTATTATTATTATTATTATTATTATTATTATTATTATTATTATTATTATTATTATTATTATTATTATTATTATTATTATTATATAGATAGTTTAATAATATATTGATTGTAATGTATTGATCGCAGGCGGACGGAGTACAATGCTAGGTTTAGTCAGGTAGCATCTGAGGTTGCTTCCTGCTCTGGTGCCTCGGATCCTCCTCAGCTGGACCCCGTCGAGGTTGAGTGACTACAAACCCATGCCTGGATGAATGTGGCAGGCGGGAAGAAGAAGGGGCGTATTTACGGCACTGCGACCCTAGTCGATCCGTCGGGGGTCGACACCGAGCTTGACCATTCGGGAGCCTACATCCTCCGGTTCACAGGACACATAGGAGGTGCAGCGGCTGAGGTAGGAGGTGCAGCAGCAGAGGGAGGCGAACGAGCGCATGATGCAGCAGATGGAGACATTCTCTATCGTCATAACCGCTGTGCTCGATTTCCTCCCACCAGACTGACGCAGTGCTCTACAGGGGGTCCTCCATGCCACCCATCCCCAGCCCTCCACTACTTCTACCGATCCACCACCGCAGCCGCATGATGGCGGTCTGTCTTCTGAGCCACAGCCTGATGGACATCTGATGCCGGGAGACTCCCCCCGCCAGGACGACGATGACGGATATTATGGTGATGGATATTAGGATAGTTGTAGATATAGTAGAGTTCTGTATCTAGACGGATATTTTATTTATGGATTATATGTTGAGTTTGTTTTTATTTTACATTAATTTTAATTTAATTGATTTTTAAATTTTATTTGAAATTTCAATTTTGTTTTTTAATTAATAATATAATAACAATTAATTAAAATAAATTATAATAATTATTAATTAAAATAAAATAAAATAATTATTATTAATTAAAATATAATAATAATTAATTAAAATATAATATAATAATAATTAATTAAAATAAAATAATAATTCATAATTAAAATATAATTAATTAAAATAAAATATAATAATAATTAATACATCAAATATAATAATAATAATAATAATTTATATTCAAAATATAAATTTTACATTTTAATAAAAATAAATTAAAATTAATTATTAATTATTAATATAAATAAAATAAAAAATCAATTTTAAAAAAGCAAAAAAAAAAAAAAAACTTTTTCCGATGGACAATTCCGTCGGTAACTGTAGTTTAGATTTTCCGACCGAAAAGTCCGTCGATAAGTTCCACTGACACTTACTGACGGACAAACCGTCAATAATTTGGGGCTCCGTGTAATGAGTTTTCCGACGGAAAAGCCGTCGGAAATTACCAACGGACACCCGGATCCGTCGGAAAGCCTTTTCTACGCGCCTATTACCGACAGAATTGTGTCTGTCGGAAATGTAGGTTTCTGACGGCTTTTCTTCCTTTCTGACGGTTTTAGGTCGTCGGTAATACCCTTTTTTTTAGTGTAAGTTCTAATTTAGAAGGCAACAACTGAAGGTTGTAATTACATTGTAATTTCATTGCAATTTTTTTATCCTCTTTCTGATTAACAAAGATATGTCATGTTCAAATTGTTAGACCTTGTTCCATTTCTTGCCATAATATGCTTTGGGTTTAAGATATTTATTTAAAGTTGGAATTGTTATGATCTATATGCAAAAAGAAGTGCTTAATCAGTGGCTTTAGTATGCTTTAAAAATTAAGTTGATATGTAATCCTGAAAACCTACTGCTAATGGACTAAAATATTTGTTTATGTTTGTTCAAATACTTTTCCCAATATCCAAAATGAAAATGTATGATAGTGTGTGTCAGTGGTTATGATAAGTTTCATGTAGTATGCAATAATATTGTTTTCTGAAAAGAAGTTAGTGGTTCATTGGATACATTTTTTAAAGATTTATCTATGGACAGAAATGAAGGAAGCTTTTCCTAACATCCTTTCTGTAGTTTCCATGATTTAACTTTCTTCCTTATCTTATAACTAAAACTAAAAAATTGATTTATGCATTTATTTTTCTTGAACCAAGATGATACAATATCTAACTGTTGGATTATATGATTCAGTTCAAAAAAATATCGAAATTTATCTCAACTGCTAAGAGTGAGGGTGCCACAATTTTGACTGGTAGGTCTCGTCCAGAGGTATGATCATACCCTCTAGTATGTAAGCTCGATTATGTATTTCTGCATTTGTCAAGAATAATTATTGACTTTTCAATTTTAATGCCAGCATTTAAAGAAGGGATTCTTTGTTGAACCAACATCATAAGATGTGACTACCTCAATGCAAATTTGGAGAGAAGTTTTTGGACCTGTTCTGTGTGAAAAATTTAGTATTGAGGAAGAAGCTATTGAACTAGCAAATGACACCCAGTGAGTTAATGCTTTTCTGGAAACTGATAGTAATTCCACTTGTACGTAAACTATTTTTTTCTTGAATGTCAAGGTTATATAATTTTCATCTTTCACAGCTATGGCTTAGGTTCTGCTGTAATGTCAAAAGATGTTGAAAGATGTGAGCGCCTATCTAAGGTAAGATGATCCTAGATTATCATAAGAACAACAAAATGTTTGGTTTTTAGTATGGAATTGTATGGATCAATAGCTCTCAACAAACACTCCTTCAAGCCCCATGGGATCAAGAAAACCGGGCTGTCAGTGAAGTTGTTTGAAAAGGGAAGGGTGGATTCCAAATCAAGAGAAAGACAAATTGTTGCCCCAATCATGTTACATTAAAGAGTTGTGTTATTCTAACAAATATGGCCTACTCTTGCTCTACCTTTTCCCTTCATAGATGGCATGGTATCACATGGTCTATTTAATCATTGAGTTATAAAATTTGGACACAAAATTGTTTTCCAACATCGTGTGCATATACTTTTCAGCACTTGTTTATTGTTTTTTTTTTTCCTCTCTCTTTCATGTATTTTATCATTCTAAAACACTGTTCAAACATGTGGTGTCTATACAAGTTGTCCATTTCAGATGTCAAAAAATCATTTTTGTAATCCTTTATCCTTGCAAGGTTGGCGGCTTTTTACACCAGAGAAGTGTAATTTGCTTTGAAATTTAGTAGAGTAGTATATACTTTTTGAAAAAATTATCAAAGTAGGATAAGTTGTATCTTCAATATATACGACATGTGGGATAGAAGCAGTACATCACAAATACAATTTATTATTTTATTGATTCTCATAAAAAAAAAACTTCAAATATAATAAAATCGTACATCATAAGTATGACTTACTATTTTATTTTATTTTATTTAAAAAAATAAGGGAGTCATGCCTATGATGTACGATTTGTACATAATTTTCAAAATCCTTATAAGGGAGTAGTGTGGGTAAAAGACGACTTCCTTCATTTTATTTTATTTTAAAAAAAAACAATAAAGGGCGAGGAGTTATGCATGTGAAACAACCTTTTTTTTATAAAAAGTGGAAGACGTATTCGAGGTGTACGACTTCTTTGTAATGCCAATGTAATTTTCTTAACATGATGTACATATGCTTCAAATGTAGTTTCAGCAACGACCAAATTGAATGCAATGATTGAATCCTTGTTTATAAAAGTAAGGGTTAAATATGTTTTTAGTCCATATAAAGTTGTATTGTTTCGTTTTTAATGCCTAAAAGTTTTATTTTTTTGGCATTTAGTCCATGCTTTTTTCCACATTAGCAAAATTGGTCGTCGTTGTTAAGTGTTGAGCTGTCTAACGGAGACGTGTCAGCACGTGCCACATGGCAAAATCAGATGACGTGGATTTTTATATTATTAAATTATTTTTATTAAATAATAATAAATAAATAATATTATAATACTTATTCTTGTGTTAATTGTAGTCCTTTACAGAGTGCCACCTCTCCCAGTATAGTGTGGTTCGGGGATGAACTAAGCGGAAGCTGGTGGATATGTGACGCCTGGGGATGACGAGGGTAGAGAGTAGTCACCGGTGCAAGAGGAAGCATGGTTAAATAGTGGCTCCTAGCAGGCTTCTAGGAGGAGGGACACATGAATGAATCGGTTCCACATTGGAATGAGTGGGAACCTGAGACTGTGTAGGTATGGGACTGCACAATTGATGGGATCCTGAGACTGTGCAGGTATGGGAGTGTACAATTGAGGAAGGCTTAAAAGAATTGATTGGTACTACCTATAACAATGAGATGCATATTCTTTTCGGGAGCCTGTCACTTAAGAAATCCAAAGTTAAGCGTGCTTGGCTTGGGGCAATTATGGGATGGGTGACCTCCTGAGAAGTTTTCCTAGGAAGGGTGCTTTGAGAACAAAGCACCCTGAAAAGACCTGTGTTGGTTTGTGGGGACAGTCATTGATCCATAAAGCAGCCTGGGATATTACAAAATAGGTTGATGCAATCCAAACTAACGCATGACCCTATCTACTAGATGTCACTCCATAATGGCAAAACATATAAGGGCATGACCGGATAGGCAACCTTAGAGACACCAATATTGATCAATCGTCATGCATGGCTTAAATGCCCAGAACAAATGATCAAGTATCAAACTTTCAAAATCTTCTATATCATCGACAATGTAAGGTGATGTCCGGTATTTTACAATTGTAGCTAGTACGACATTCTAGAGAGCATCCATCCATCTAGACAGCACACTATATGACTCTTCTCATACTCCAAATACCTTAGCTAGGACTTTCTGTTTCGCCATCCAACCATTTCTATAAGTTACAACGTAACCAAAATGATTCGTACCTCTTCGGTCAGGGCTTTTACTAGGATGCCAGGATCAGCATTTACTAAACCAACTACACAGTCAGAAATTATAAATGAGTTTAATTTATGGTGATCTTGGGAAATCACTGAAGTTGTGCAAGCATGGACACCGTCAATTTTCTTTATCTCCCACCTATTGCGTCTCTTACTAAATGTTGCCCTAATTCTCTGTTGACAATCACTGCCAAATTTTACACACTTGGCAACATATCTATGTGGTCTTAATTCTTTAATGATATAATCATTAGAATGTTCAATTTGGAATTGTTATATCTCATTGATCGTTACTTGTTTTGATTCAAACGACATACCTACCCAAAGAACAATGTTGAAACTTACACTGCTACCTCTTCTTATGTGTTCACAATCGTCGAAAAGTTTAGGATCTTCGATTGCTTGATGGTTATACTTAGTAAAAAAAAAACATTGGTAAGGATGTAACATGTATTTCTATGCTTGATTGTCAAACACCTTCAGCACTTTGTTTATCATCGTCATTGTGTATCTCATGGTCTTCCTCTTAACTGAATTCATTGAGATTGGCCCTAACTATTGGATCATCGTAAGTCCTAAGAGGTATTGGGAAGATTAAACATATTCAAACAATTTAAACATGATGGTTATTTATCTATGTAAAACAAAATAGATATATTAACTTAACACAAAAATAAAAAATTTAATACCTTTCAAATATGTCTCTAAATTCGGTCACCAATATTGTTACTACAAAGTTTTTTATTTGAACTGAGAAGGTCTCACTTTTGACTTTAAGTTTGGGAATTTAAGAAGTTGGAACAAAGATGTCCCACGGTTTCACTCGTATATATAAGACATCCCATGTAAACCCTAATTTAAGGGTGAGTTGTATCTCATAAGCACGATTTCTTGTGTATTTTTAAAAAAAATAAAAAACTAAATGAGGGAAGTCACGTTTTGCATACACGACTCCCTAGGGTTTTAAAATATTTATATACAAGTCCAATGTAGTAGCTACAACTTTGATTTTAAATAATAAAAAAAAAAGATAAAATAACAAGTTATACTTGTGATGTACAACTTAGCTATAGTTAAAGATCTTGTGTGCGTGCATCAATAAAATAATAAGTCGTACTTGAGATATGCAACTTCCATTTAGTTCTTACTGATAAAATAAAATAAAAAGATAATTTAATTTCTTTGAATGAGATGATTTAATTAAGAAATTTTGTTAGAGAGTGAGAATTTTATTACCGATTTAATTGATATATATTGTTGTGCAAAAAAATTTATACTATCAATTAATCATAAATTATCACATTATTAAAAACAAAATATTATTTGCTTAGCTGGAAAAAAATTTTGCTTAAATGGAGGAACCCTGAGAATGGTTGTGGTTGTCATTTGCTTAATTGGAATATTACTTCTAGTCTTAGAGCTTATGGGGAGCTAGGAATTTATGAAGCTAGGCTATCTAATGTTGCGATGCTAGGGAATCTAATATGGAGTCTCCTGCATGACAAAGATAAGCTTTGGACTCAGGCCCTTCTAAGTAAATATCTGCCTTAGGGAAGTCTTTTTGATCAAGCTAGCACAAATGGAGCTTCTTATACTTGGGGATCTATCTCTAAGGTGCTCAAGTTTCTGGTTGATGGATTCACATTCAGATTTGGTAGGGGAGAAGTATCCTTCTGGTTTTATAGATGGATGGTGGAGGGAAGGGTCTGTAACATGGTTGATTATGTCAATATCAATGATACTGCCTTGCAAGTCAGAGATGTCTAGAAAGATGGTGACTGGAATTTCGATGAATTGTACACTTTTGACTGTAAAATATGTAAACTCGATATTGCTTTGTATTCTGGAAAAGTGAATTCATTGATTACAATTGATAAGCTATGCCAATTTATAATACATAGGCCAGCCAAGCTAACTGATGATGCATATCTTCTGTTTGTAGAAATAACTTATCTAACTGATCTAACTTACAAAACAGAAAGTCCTAACTGATTATAATCTAATAGACTAACTGATATTTCTATATTTATTCACTCCCCCTCAAGCTGGTGCATGGAGATCGATAACGCCCAACTTGCCAAGTAGAAATTCAAATCTGTCTCTTCCTAGTGGCTTAGTGAAAATGTCAACCACTTGATCCTTTGTGCCAATCTTCATATGTTCTATTTCACCTTATTGAATCCTTTCTCTAACAAAACAACAATGCATTTCCACATATTTTTTTCTTTTGTGGAAAATTGGATTTAATGCAATGTACAATACCCCTTGATTGTCACAAAACATCTATGTTGCTCCTCGCTGGAATGCTGTCAACTCTTCTAATAACCATCTCAACCATATGACTTCACTCAGTTGCTGCCATAGATCTATACTCAGCTTCTGCTGAAGATTTAGCCACAACCGTTTGCCTTTTTGTTCTCCATGATTTAGGAGATCCTCCTAGCATTATTAAGGACCTTAGAGTAAGGGGACATCCTCCCCAGTCTGCATCACAATAGGCTTGCAAGTTGAAACCTCCTTTGCTAGAAAGTAGAATCCCTTGTTCAGGTGTTGTCTTCGGGTATCTCAAAACTCTTTCAGCAACATCCATATGTATTTGTTTCGGCTCTGTCATGTACTGACACAAAGTATTAACTGCATAAGTAATGTCTAGCCTGGTCATTGTCAAATATAACAATCTCCCTAGTAATCTTCTGTATCTTGTAGCATCTGCAACAGGATCCTCTTTGCTTGTTCTCAGATTGCAATTCTGCTCCATGGGAAATTTATTTAGTCTGCTGTTGTGCATTCCTGTCTCCTTGAGGATGTCTAGAGTATATTTTCTCTGACTGAGCACTATGCCTTATGGTAAGCGTGCTACCTCAATGCCTAGAAAGTATTTTAATGTCCCCAAGTCCTTGATGCTGAAAGCTTTATCCAGATATTTCTTCACCCATTCCATGAAGGTTGAGCTATTTCCTGCCAATATTACATCATCAACATATATAAGTGTAGTAAGATACACTCCATTCGATTGATAGGTGAACAATGAGTGATCTGCTTTTGATTGCTTAAAGCCTATTTTGTTGAGTGTGCTGGTAAACTTCTGGTACAAAATCCTAGAAGCTTGGCGAAGTCCATAGATTGATTTCTTTAACTTGCAAACCCGAGTATCATCCTTTTGTGAAAATCCTTCAGGTATGAGCATGTAGATTTCTTCTGACAAGTCTCCTTGCAAGAATGCATTATTCACATCTAATTGGTGAATAATCCATCCTTTCTTTGCTGTTACTGTTAGTAAGCATCTCATAGTGACCAATTTTGCAACTGGTGCGAAAGTCTCATGGAAGTCCTCTCCCTCAACTTGAGTGAACCCTCTTGCAACTAATCGAGCTTTATATCGTTCAGTATCTCCATTTGGATTTTATTTGATCTTATAAACCCATTTAGAGTCTACAACATTTTTGTTGGATGGCAGAGTTTCAAGTGTTCATGTTCCATTCTATTTCATTTTTTATTGCCTACCTCCAATGTTCATGTATCACAGCCTGTGAGAAACATTTTGGCTCATCTCTGGAAGAGATGGCTGCTACAAATGCAACATGTGAATCTAAAAACTTGTCATATGACACATAATTGGAGATAGGATATGTTACTGTGTTACATGGTGAAGAAGAATTAGGATCTGGAACTGAGATGGATGAGGGTAAATTTACCTAATAATCTCTCAAATGCCTTGGTAATTGTCTTACCCTGTCACTATGTATTGTTTCATGCCTTGTTTCAGCTTGTACTTGTTATTTCCTGTTTCTTCTATTGCAAGATCAGCATCCTGCTCATTCTGATTGCTCTTAGGAGATGAGGATTGAATTTGTTCAATCTCATCTTCCCATATAATAGGTTGACTTCCCTGTTTTCTTTCCTGAAAGTCATTTCTTTTAAAAGGAAATTCCTCTTCAAAGAAGACAACATCTCTTGTTATAAAATTTTCTTTGCTAGCAGTATCATACACTTTGTAGCCCTTTTGAGCAGAGGAGAAGTCTATGAACACACAAGCTCTCCCCCTCGCATCAAACTTACCATCCTTTTTAGTTTTCAAGGCATACACTAGGCAGCCAAATATTCTCAAATGCTTATAGCTTGGTTTCTTTCCAAACATGACTTCAAAAGGTGTCTTATTATTTATGACTTTAGGTGGCAATCTGTTTATGATATATACTATTGTAAGCACACATTCTCACCAAAAATGAATGGGTAGACCTGAATGAAATCTTAAGGCTCTTGCCATTTCTAAGATATGTCTATGTTTCCTTTCTACTACCCCATTTTTTTGGGGTGTATAAGTGCAAGTTAACTCCATTATTATACCCTTTTCCTCATAGAATTTCTGCATAATATTAGATATGAACTCCAAACCAATATCATATCTAACCTTTTTAACTGTTTTCCCAAATTCAGTTTCTATCATGCTTATGAACAATTGTAAATAGTGTTCGATCTCTGACTTATATTTCATTAGGTACATCCAAACCACTCCGCTAAAGTCATCCACTATAGTGATAAAATAGTGTGCTCCTATAGTAGATGTTGTGGCATATCTACCCCAAATATCACAATGTATTAGATCAAAACAAGAACTTGACTTTATTGAACTTAAAGGAAAAGGCAATCTTGTTTGTTTTTCCCTTATACAAGAATCACAAGGTGTCTTATTTTGACTAATACTAACATATATTACAGATCATATGCCTAAAATCTTAGCATCTGAGGTATGTCCTAATCTTGAGTGCCATAAGATTGAATCCACAGGTTTGCCCATGACTATCCCTCTATTTTGTAATGGTCCAAGAAGATACAAACCATCCTGATTCCTACCCTTTCCAATCACAGTCTTCGAGGGTAAGTCCTATATAATTCAAGAATCAGCCACAAAGGTTATAGCACAATTATGTTCTTTGGTTAGCCTACTAACAGATAACAAGTTGCAATTAAAATCAGGTATAAAAAGTGCATTATTAACTTTTATGTCATTAGGGAGTTGAAGTTTCCCTGACCCCTTTACTGGTACATTTGTATCATTGGGTATTCTTATTGGTTGCTGATTAGAAATGGTGCTTTCTTTCAGCAAATTTCTATTGCAAATAATATGTTCAGTTGCCCCTGAGTTAATTACCCAAAGTTTGTCCAAGAAAATGTTATCTACCATATTTACCATAGGTTTTGATGTTGCCACAGCAGGTTCAATGTCTTATTTCAGTTGTTGCAGCAACCTTTCATACTGCTGTGCTGACAATCCTGGAAAAGAATTGTCCTCTGAGCTACCTTGTAGCCTCCTTTCTTGTTGTTCCAGGATCCTTGCTTCTCTTTTCTTTCTTTGTAAGGTTTCCTCCAATCTGGTGGATAACCTACTATTTCCCAGCATTCATCCTGTGTGTGGCCAATCTTTTGACAATGGTGACTTTTAGGCCTCTATTTCTTCCCAGTTCTTCTATCTTCTGCACGATTGCTTTGTGTTTGGAAAACCGAAGCCTCTGCCATAGGTTTATGCATGGCTGAGATTTTTCTTTGTTGTTCATCTCCTGCTACTAGGTGATATGCATGTCCAAGAGAAAGTTTTGGTGTCATGTTAAGAATTTGAGTCTTTACTGTGCCAGATACATCATTCAAGCCCATGAGAAAGTCATACAATTGTTCCCTCTCTTGCATTTGTTTGAGTTGTTTCTACACATCACATTTACAGCCCTCATATGTACACTTTGGCCAGGGTGTGATTAATTTAGCTTCATCCCATATACCTTTCAGTTTTGTGTAATAGGAGGGGACTAATAATTTTTCTTGCCTGAGATGTCCTATTGCACGCCTTAAATCATATGCTCTTGGTGAACTCCCTTTGGCAAGTCTTTGTTCAAGATCAAGCCAAATTTCTCGGGCAGTACTTGCATATCTGACACTACTTCTGATTTCTTTGTCCATGCCATTCTTGAGTCACCCCTTGACCATTGCATTGCATGCATCCAATGTGCCAAATTGGGAGAATCAACACTTGGCATTGGAATTAAGCCATCGACAAACCCAATCTTGTTCTTTGAGTATAGTTCATTGCTCATGTTCGCAAACCATTCGCCATAGTTCCCATCATTAAGGAGTTCGTTGACAAAGACCTGACCTGGATGATCTGAGGCATAGAGATAATATGGTGACATGATGTCAATGCTGCTTTCATTGTTCTTCTCGTTCTTGAGACTTTCATTGATCTTTTCTTATTTGGGAGGTGTTGTGCCATCTGCCTTTGAGAGATCTTCGGGTTCCATGATGGGAAAGATTAGAAATCACACTTTAGGCTTTTGGCTCATGATACCATGTAAAATATGTAAACTGAAAATTGCTCTGTATTATGTAAAAGTGAACTCACTGATTATAATTGATAAGCTCTGCCTATTTATAATACATAGGCCAACCAAGCTAACTGATGATGCATATCTTCTGTTTGTAGAAATAACTGATCTAACTTACAAAACAGAAAGTCCTAACTGATTACAATCTAACAGACTAACTGATATTTCTATATTTCTTCATTAACTTTTGAGGTGAAAGACAAAATTCGATCCTGCTCTGTGATGTTGAATGATCAAGTTGATGATTGCTTTATCTAGGGAGCACAAATGGCTGGTACTATGACGTGAAATCAGGCTGTGCTTGGCTTCTCCAGCAACATAGGACTTTGGATGATTCCATGTCATGGAAATGGGTGTGGCATATTCCAACCATGGAAAAGTGTAGGTTCTTTATATGGCTGATTTGCCATAATGCAGTCCCGACTAATGAGCTCAGAATGGCGAGAGGTTTGGTTGTAGACTCATCTTGTCAGCGTTGTCATCTTTCAACCGAAACCATTCTCCACTGCTTGAGAGATTGTTCCAATGCTTGGCGAATTTGGCATATGCTTGGTTTTGTATCTGACATGGGGTTGCTTTATACCGACTCATAAATTTCGCAGCAAATTCTCTGCACTTCAGATGTCTGCAAGGTTATGTTTACTGCTGAGGTTTAGTCATCTAGTCCCCTTAGAATGGTTGGCTGGTATCCTCCCTTGCTAGACGTGATGAAGGTTAATGTTGATGGAAATTTGCATGGTTCTGCTAGGCATGATCAGTCAGGGTTGAGTGGCCTTCTTCGAGACTCCAATAGGGACCGGATCGTAGGTTTTTCAGGTAACTTGGGTAATGTTCTGATTCTCCTTGCTGAGTTGAAAGCCATTCAACAGGGTCTCCTTCTAGCGTGGCATGAGGGTTTTCGCAAGGTTATTTGTGAAAGTGATTGTTTGAAAGTTGTGAGGCTTGTTGTGTCGAATTCTGATAAGTTCCATGTGTTTGGCTCTATTATTGATGATATCAAGCAAATGCTGGGGTGGAGCTGGGAGAGTGAGCTGGTTCATGTGTTTCAGGAGGCCAATGCTTGCGCGGATTTTCTTGTTAAGAGGGGTGTTGAGGGCTCTTCTCCTCTAGTTGTTTTTCAATCTTACCCTGAGGGGATTTGTAATTTACTTTCTGCTGATGCTTTAAGTACTCTCTTTAGGAGAGGCTACTCTTTCGTTTTCTTTCCCGGATGTACCAAAAAAAAAAACTACCTTAAAAATCACATATAAAATTATTTGTAATTAATTGATAATATAAAAAACTTTACACAATGGAATTTCAAAATTAAATTTTTTCTTATCAGAATGATTTAACATGTTTGTTGGTATCATTTTATTTCGTCTAAAAGTTATCAAATGTATTTTTTTTCCCTTCAAAATTTATGCCATTTGTATTACTGTATAAAGTACCAGTTAATTATACAATGAATATCGGGCAAAAATTATCAAGTAACCAAAGCAAAAGTGATGGTGGTAACTGGTAATAGGTAACTTTACCTAGGGGTGTCACATTCTGATTGTGACGAAGAAAACAAAGGTTAATTCATGAAGTATTTATTGGATCATTGCTAATTAATCAGGAAATGTGTTATGTCAATGTATATAGTGTATATATGAGTTTGATTTCTTCAGTCAAAAAAAAAAAACTTGAGTTTGATTTATTTATTTCTTTTTTATTTTTTTGGCGAGCCAACTTGAGTTTGATTTCTTTTCTTCTTCTTTTTTTAAGGGTAAAACATAGATTTCATTAGATAAACCAAACAACGTTGTACATAGAATGATCAGAAGCCAAAGGGGCATTTCCAAGCCATAAAACAAATCCTAACAAACAACCTATCAAGTTGCTCCACACATGGTCCATGACAAAGGAGAAAAGAGAAGCCACAGTCTTTAACCCTATCCAGTTACGGATCATTTCCTTGACTTTTGCTAGCTCGTTTCGACTGTAGGTGGTCTCGAATTTGTGCAAATAAACCACTTGTCCGGAGGCCAAATGATAGGTGGAGAGGATGTTGAGATTGGTGTCAGCCACATTTGTATCTTCACACCCTATGTTATTCCAAGATTTCAAGCTCTTATGAGCCATTTCATCAAACATCTGTAGTGCGTTCTTATGACAAACTACCCCTAATAACGCCCCAAACAAATGAGAGCCCACATTAACAACAGCAACATCACTAACAAAATGAAACTTTCTACCTACATCTGGTGGCTTTGGTGGAGGGCGGATAGGGACCAGATCTGAAGGTGGGGGAGCAGCAGTGGGTAGCTTCATAATGTTCCTATTGTCCAGTGGTGGTGGTTCCGGTGGATGTCGTCTTCCATGGCGGCAGAGATACGGGCGGCAGGCTGGTGGGATCGGGTTAGAGTCCAGGGCCGCAGTGGAAGGCTTGGTTCCGACGAGGAAACCCCGGTGGTTGTTGGGGGAGGGGAGGGAGTCCATGCTAGATGGCGGTGGTGTCACAAGGGAGATGGGTAGTGGAGATGTGGCGTGAAGAGAGGGAGAAATACCCAAAAGATGGGGAAAGAAAACTACGAGAGACCTAGGAGGAGACCCATACTAGGTGGGAGGAGCCAGGAGGGACCTGGAGAGGAGCCACCACTAAACCCTAGCAAAGCTTGGGTTGGGGGAGAACGGCAACAAACCCGTAACTTTGATAGGGATCGTTTTTTAGTTTGATTTCTATTTGAAACATAAGTAATTTTTTCACAATGTTAACTTGAGTTTGATGCCATTTTTTGTTTATGGCTTTTGAAACTTATTATCTTATTTTAATTTATTTCAAACTTATGTTAAATTGGTAACATTTATCATATTTATTTAGTTAGTTTGAGATTTATTATGTTTATGTATGATTATTATAGGTTTTTTTTATATATTTATTTTTGTAGAGAGTTTTATTTTTATTTAGGACATGTTATTTTTAATTAAGATATGTTATATCTAACGAATTTTTACTTTTATATTTTGATATTTAATTTGGTTATAAAAAAACTTAAATATAAATCAAACCTGCGAATTTGACCCAACCCAATTTACTAATTTAATAATCAAATCTGAAAATGGTATAAAATTCACCCAACCCACTGATGGATACCCTAGTCCCTAGTCCATCAATCTTAATTTATATAAACCTTGTCGTATGCATCTTAAAGAACTCATTATATTAGAATGCCCGTGGATCTTCATCAACCTTTTATGGACTAATTATTTTTTAAAATTATCATCTACATCGGTAATACTTTTTTCTTACAACTATGCTTACTGTTGCACTTTTGAGAATTTTATTTTGCTATAATTGCACCATTTTGCATTTTTTTCTCTCTGGAATTATGATTTGATGATTGCAGTGGAGGAAAATGGTGACAGCAGTGACTAGTAGGTAAATAGTTATAATTCATCTTTTTGCACACTTGCAGACGCAAATTATTGCTCCTCTTTTCTTGTCCTCATCAAATGTGTAGTTAATTGCAAAACTTCAGGCAATGCATTATGCCTTGTTAGGTCGAATTCAACTTCTAAGTGATTATGATATAATAATTAATTTAAGGATTTAATTGGTATCTACGATTGTGTAAAGATTTTTTTATACTATTAATTAAACATAAATGATCATATCTTTTTTCTTTCCTTTTTTTGCTCTTATCGTTATTATTTTAAAATTCTTAAAAGTCACATATATTATTATTTGTGATTGATTGTTAGTGTAAACATCTCTATATACTGACGATTAAACTCTTAATGTAAAAGGTTTGATATTCACTTACTAATTTTTACAAGACACTTTTATGATAATAGATTAAGATTCTCAATTATCATATAATGCATATTATTTATTAATTATTTTTATACTAATCATCAGTATAAAATGAGTGTGTAAAAAATTAAACGAAAATTTCATTTTCGTTAATTTCATGGAAAGGAGAATTTGGCCTAGAAACCGTGGCGTTGAAACTGAGATGATTATCGGTATCTCACTATCTTGTCAAAAGCAAGGGATTGTGAAGTGCCTTATTTTTTCACAAAAGGAAATCAAGATCTAAAACAATATTAATTTGTGCCTGGTTCACGGCTTTCTAAACCGGAAAAGTGATCAACAAGCCAGTTTAAATGCAGGCGACAGGTTACGATAGATGGAAGCTTCCCTTGTGTGGCTTTATTCATTAATCTCTCCAGTGCAAAGCACTTGATCTAGCTCTTGTCTTCTTCCCCTACTCCCGAGTTTCCAAGCTCCAATTACGGGTATCTGTGGGACTCGTTGAGATGAGTTTATTTTGGTCTGATCCTGATCGGTTTCTTATAGGGTGATTTGCTTAGATTTGAAATCAAGTTCGTGGCAGAATCGGGTCAATTTGATATATTAACAATAATATTTAAATTTAAATATTGTGTATAGTTAAATTATAGAATTAAAGAAATAAAAACTAAAATTAATGTATCATTTAAAATATATATATATATATATATATATATATCAAAATAAATAATAGTAATATAATAAATATTATCATGTTCCTGTCAAAATATATATATATATATGATCATGTTATACAAAAGGTCACAGATTTAAGTCAAGAATTATATTTAATTTTGAAAAAAGTATAAATTTTAAAAGAATACGAGACACTGGGACGAATTGGGACGATTCAAATCATAACACTAATCGTTTACCAAAAAAAAAAAATCATAACACTAATCGAGCCCTAAAAACATATCATGCCTAATTTATAAAATCCAAACTTATTAGTAAGTTTGGGTCGGGATGAGTTAGTGAGATGGGGACGGATCTTGAATATCACTAACTCCAGTCAATCTCGGGAAAAGTAAGCTATATATTTTGTTGGCTTAATTGTAGTTTTAATCCCCTTGCTAATAGTCATATGCGATCTTGGTCCCTAAAGTTTTTTTTCATACACTTTTGGTCCCCTATATTTTCAATATTGCAAATTTAGTCCATCTGTCCAATGTTTGTCAATTTTTTCAATGATCAACATAGAGGAACCGCTCTTCTAAGCACATACAACCTCTGGTTGAGGTACTCCCTCCTCTGCGTCTCGATTCAACATGATTCAGCGGTTCCTCTATGTTATTTATTGGTTTTGTCCCTCCTTTCCAGGATCTTTTTTGGTTCCACCACATGATCTTGTACCACAAAAGCTCAAAAAGATGTTCACACGCTTAGAGAAGTGGTTCTATGTGCTTAGAGGAGTGGTTCATCTATGTTGATCATTGAAAAATTGTCAGACATTGACATAAGGACCAAATTTGCAACATTGAAGAAACAAGGGAACCAAATGTACACGAAAAAACTTAAGGGACCAAAATCACACATAACCATTAATAGGGAACCAAAACTGTAATTAAACCTATTTTGTTTAGATAAAATTGAAATAATATTTTATATATTAAAAAACATTATTATATGACTTTATTTTTTATGCATCTCGGTATAAAAAATTATACTCTCATTCAATTATACATTATCATATGTATGACTTTTAAAATAATTGTTTAATTATTCAGTTTCAGGTAGATCACTAAACTAAAAAAGTTTATAATTGGATTCCTAATCATTTTTTTTTTCCAATTGGGTCCTCGGAGTTGGTTGTCTTCAATATGTCGTTTGTTGTGCTGTCGTTTGCCATCAATATGGTTGGTTAGGGTTACAAAAGAGATAGAGAAAACGAATAACAAATGAAGGTTATAAGTGGGCTTTTTTACGTGTATGATGTAATTTGATTGTAAAATTACAGGTATGATACATGTTTGGGAAAATTTACGGAAATAGAGTAACTCGTGGATAAGATATACGACTTATTCGAACAAGTCGTATGCCTCAACCACGACTCGTTTTTATAATCGATGATATATTAAAAAAAATTAAAATCATTGAAAGTCGTATATAAGGTTTACGACATTAATTTTTTTAATTAAAGTAATGTTTTGGTCCCTATACGTGACACTGATTTTTAATTTGGTCCCTATACGTAAAAAGTTATCAATTTGGTCCCTATACGTGACACTGATTTTCAATTTGGTCCCTATACGTAAAACGTTATCAATTTAATCCCTATACGTGACACTGATTTTCAATTTGGTCCCTATACGTGACACTCGTTTTCAATTTGGTCCTCACCGCTAATTGGTCCCTATATAAGAGTGACCAAATTACAAATTATTATCACATGTAGGGATCAAATTGAAAATAATTGTCACATGTAGGGACCGATTTCAATTTTTTTTTGTTGAATTGGTCCCCACATGTGACAATAATTTGTAATTTGGTCCTCTTATATCGGGACCAATTAGCGGTGAGGACCAAATTGAAAACCAGTGTCATGTATAGGGACCAAATTGATAACTTTTTACGTATAGGGACCAAATTGAAAACCAGTGTCACGTATAGGGACCAAATTGCTAACTTTTTACGTATAGGGACCAAATTAAAAATCAGTGTCACGTATAGGGACCAAAACATTACTTTAACCTAATTTTTTTCTTTACAATCTTGATGAGTCGTTATCAATATATACGACTTTTATAAAAAAAATTAATTGTTTTTTTTATAACTTTTTGCTAACTCACGTATGTGATATGCTTTGTGCTTTTTTATTTTATTTTTTCTTTATTTTTTAATTAAAAAAATGTTTAATTAATTCATTAATATTTATAGTTAATTATTTTAATTAAGCTAATTGTTATGTTAATTAATAGATAAAAAAACTTAATAATACAAAAAAAAAATTAATTAAATTTTATTAGCAATTTACTACAAGTTATAACAAAAGTACACTGATGTCATGAAGTCATGAGCAGCATGTGATCAAATAGCGATGACATGGGGTGGATGCATACTATTGTTTTAATCATGGGTATTGTATCGCATGTCATTCATTACACCACGGTACAACCGTGAGCCAACATTTCCACTAGTATCAAGATAAATAAAAATTGATTCAAAATTAATTAATTTATTTATTTATTAATTAAACTTATCTTTAAGTGAAACACAAAAAAAAAAATCAAAAAGTATATCTCATGCAAGACTTACGAAAAAATTAGCAAAAAGTTAGTAAAGAGCAAAAATAAAAATATAAAAGTCGTGTTTCAAAGTCACGACTTATCAGTATTAAAAAAATTAAAAAAAGTTCAAGTCGTGAATCATGCATACGACTTTTAATGATTTAAGATTTTTTCCCAATCATCGAATATAAAAATGAGTCGTGGCCTAGATATACGACTTGCTCAGATAAGTCGTATATCTTGTATACGACTTACTCTATCTTGGTAATTTTTTTTAAATGTACACCATACTTGTAATTTTGCAATCAAAATTACACTAGAAACGTAAAAAAGCCTTATAAGTGAGTGTTGAGGCTACTAGGATGTGCAGGTAGAACACACGTTAGCAATGAGAGAGGACAGATTGTATATCTGTATGTCCATGCTGAAATGTCACATAAAATGATATGGAAAAAGAAAGCTGATATAAGCATCCAGGCTGGAAGATATAGGAATACTCCATCCAAAAGCACGGTTCACTAACGGATTTCCAACCGTAGGGCCCCAATTGATTTTTTTAGATGATTAATGACCCAATTGAAAAAAATTTAGATGATTAAGAACACAATTTAAAACATTTTTAGTTTAAGATCTTACTTGAAAATTTTCAAATAATTCAGGAACCAAGAGTGGTTGAACCTAAAATAATCCATAAGTGTCGAACATTTTAATGTTGTGACAATATTTGATTAATTAATGATATAATAAAACATTAAATCTAAAAATCATCACAAATTAAATCCTTAATATTCTCTCTCACACACTCACTGAGATTAAAGATTTTTACCTCCTAGTTTTTTTTTTTTTTTACTCAATTTACATCCTAGGTTTTGTAAACTAAAAATTTGGAAAAAATAATTCTTCACATAATAATTAATATCTAATTGAACACAATTTTAATATTAATAAGTATCTCAAGATAAAATTTACCAAAATTCTAACATTATTTATTCCAATTTCAAATAATTCCAAATATTTAAAAGAATGAAATTTACAACAATAGAATTATAACATCTTAATTTTTTAATTTAACTAGAAATGTTCATCAAATAAAGTTACAGCAGAAGTAATGTAATTTTCATATGTAAAGGATGTATTTGATATAAAAATTTAAGAAAAACGAATTAAAAAAAAATCAAATAAGGAAGAAAATACACATTTTTCTGTTTAAATAAAGACAGTGAACTTTGTTCTGATCCGATCAACAAATCCAACACAAGCTGATCTCATCTTAGTTTCTCGCTCACACACACACACACACTCTCTCTCTCTCTTTCGAAGCTGCATTGCACTTTCAGATATTTTGTACGTTACTGTGTTCTGTGACACAGTAAATGCCTTCCAAAACAGAATAAGCTCATTCTCTGTCACATACTGAGCCTTTTTTTCCTCTCTAGTTTAAGGGGATCTGGTTTGCTTTCTGTTAACCAAGATGGGAATTGCAGAAGAGAGGGTCGTCGCTGTGATCATGGTTGGTGGACCTACTAAAGGTATCAATGGATATTCAATTCATTCATTCATTTATTCATTTCAGCTTCTGTCACCATTTTAACCAATTCTAAGTCTGAATCTTCATTCACTCAATGCCAATTCTCTCTCCATTAGTCCATTTCTTGTATTTAAGATAATTGGACCCAGATTCCCTGCAGTCACTTTACCTGCAGTCATTGCAGTCACTGCATGAATGCGGAGAATCCAAATCCAAAATAATTGCCTTAGTTTTGCTTATAGTATTGTCGTGTTTTCCAGTTTTTTTTTTTAATACTCCTTCTCTATTAAGTTAGTAGCTTTTGTTACTTGTTAGTTTCTTGAGTGGAGACTTGATACATCGGTTTCTTATGTTGAATTGGACTTGATTCATGGTTTTAGAGCAGAGCATTATGCTTAATATCACTAGTTTTTGTTCTTATATTTTGATTTACAGGTACTAGATTCCGGCCATTGTCATTCAACATACCCAAGCCACTTTTTCCGTTAGCAGGACAACCTATGGTTTATCATCCAATTTCTGCTTGTAAAAGGGTATGCTATTTTGAAAGCAAGAAACATACATAAAATTATTTGGGTGATTCCGGCGTATATTTTTGTTGGAAAATAGCACCATGTGCATTCAAAGAATTGTATGTATGTTTTGTCCATTGTGAAAATGGAAGACTATCAAACATCATTGTGAAAAAAAATCAAATCATATATTATCTTTCATGTAGTAAATGTTGTTTTTGCTGCAGATTCCTAATTTGGCTCAGATTTATCTTATTGGTTTCTATGAGGAACGCGAATTTGCGTTATTTGTATCCTCCATCTCAAATGAACTTAAGGTCCCTGTTAGGTTAGTTGTCTTTTCTTTCCAATCATCTTATAATTTTTCAAAAGGTATCATTTTTCTTTTTTCCATGAGATCACTTTGGTCACTTATGTCATCTTTTGCCAATATTAGATACTTGAAGGAAGACAAGCCACATGGTTCAGCTGGTGGTATTTATAACTTTAGAGATCTGATCATGGAGGACGATCCGGTTTTTATCTAACTATGACTATACATTCTTGATTATAAGAAACCTTCTTACATGTCTCATTGTGTGTTCTGCATTTTTTGCTCTATGATATGACTGAAATGTTTTATGTTATCATGCTTATGTATATGTTGGTAGTGTTGATCACATTTTTTATGGCAGTCACATATTTTCTTGCTGAACTGTGATGTTTGCTGCAGTTTTCCACTGCCAGAAATGCTTGGTAATTAATTTCTTTTCTGGAATAGACTATATTTTGTTATAGAAGTAACTGTTTGATTGCTGGTTCCTAATTTTCTTTTATAATCATCACATATGCTGGAGTTTCTGTGCAGCATAGTAACTTTGAACCTTCCTTGACATGTCTTAACTTTAACATGGCTGGTGTAACAATTAATTGTTGCCTTCTCCATTTATGCTTTTACAGATGCTCACAAAAAACATGGTGGGATGGGAACAATACTAGTTGTGAAGGTTGGACAATAGACACAAATATTTTTTAGCATGACATTTTGGTGATAATCACCCAAAATTTATCCCCTTTCTCCCCTTTGAAGGTTTCTCCAGAGTCAGCCAGCGAGTTTGGGGAATTGATATCTGATCCAATCACCGATGAGCTCTTACATTACACAGAGAAACCTGAAACTTTTGTATGTTAATAAGCTTATCCGTCGATTCCTAAACTAAAATTTGAAAAACTTTCCGCTAACCCTGTGTTCCCTGCTGTTGTTTACTGTCTTACTCTGGTAGCTTACTTGAATGCAGGTAAGTGATCGAATAAACTGTGGTGTGTACATATTTACACCAGATATCTTTACTGCCATAGAAGGTGTTTCTACTCAGCGTAAAGACAGAGGTCAGTGAAACTCTTCATTTTATTTCATTTTGTTCTGGATATAAGGAATTGAAGATAATCGGAGTTTGTCCTCTTGCATATTGACTCATTTTATTTGCAGCTAATCTAATAAGACGTGTCTCCAGCTTTGAAGCAATGCAACCAGACACAAGGTTTGTACTTAGAAATAGTCAAAGGTTTCTTTTTTTCTTTTTAGTGTAGCTGACTCGACCATTTTATGATACTTGATTCCCATCATTGACATCTACTAAGCAATTCATGCAATGAACTGAAGCTTAAATTCCAGTAAAGCATCCCAACAGTTTGCATGTTTAATTACTTACTTTCTTAATATATCATTCTTTCACATTTGCTTATTTTTATCTATATGTATGCAACTTTTTTAATATATTTAAAATACCATTTATTGAAGTTCAGATAAATAATTTTGAAAGTTGATAGCTTATCAACAATATTGTTTTCTTCACTTAGTTGAACCCATCATGTATCACAGAACAAAGCATTTAAGAAAGGGCTTCTTTACACTTATTGACTCCCAAAATGAGCAAGTCAAAATAGGAAATTCCATCACTTATGAAATATTTCTGTTACGATCTACCTGATTGAACGAATCAATTATGAGAAGAAAATTTAAATGGTACTACTTTAGTTGTTGATCATATGGTTTATTCCCTCATGATTTCCCCCCTCAAATCCAGCACTGGCTTATATATCTTGCTTAGGAATAGTAGGGCCTATTTGCTTTTTTTTGAAATTCCTGTTTTTAGAAATATTTACAAAATTGTCACCTTATTTTCATTTTGTTTTCTGTTTTAAAAAATTTGTACAGGAAAAACACTGAAAACAATTTTTTTCTGTTTTCAGTGTTTCTTGTACAAATCTTTGAAAACAAGAAACATAATAAAAACAAGGTGGCGATTTTGTAATTATTTTTTAAAACAGGAAACTGAAAACAAAACAAACAAGCCTGTAGTTTTGTAATAAAGTTATAATATGCATGCTTAAGAAGAACCAGGACTAACATAGGGAACTTCTAGAAGAAAGTAAGGCAGTTACGGAAGCAAAATGAAAATAAGAGTTTTGTGATACCATATTACAGTGATATGGTATGCGGAGAAAATGAAATCTGAATTCTCATTGAATCAGGTGTTTGTGCAAGTATTTATAGGAGCTGTTACAACGTAACTAACTAACTAACTAACTCTAACTAACTTTCCCTCTATCAGTTACAATAATTAACTAACTGTTTACTTAACTACCGTTAAGTTACATGATTATGATCTAATAATCGTACACAATGGTATTGTATCTTTCAGAATTTGTCTTTTTGGTGTTAGTTGTCAAATAGTAACCACAAGGTGTGACAGTTGTCAAATTGAGCTCCATTTGGGGCAGAATTTACTTGCAATTAAAGGTTCGAAGCCCACCAGAAGCACCTTGTAGCCAAGGTTACGCCAATGCCTGAGTGGGCATTAGCCAATGTTGAACCCACATTGAGATCAAGGAGGGATCAATTAAGTATTTCGAGGATATTCACTTAAATATAAAACACGGAAATAAGGGTACTTCACTTTCAGTTTTATTGAATTATGATTCATTGTCATGTCTGATTCTGAAGAGTTCTTCTGCAGGAATCTTCCTGCCAATTATGTCAGATTGGATCAAGATATCCTCTCACCTCTTGCAGGGAAGAAACAGTTGTATATACATGAAACCATGGACTTCTGGGAACAAATCAAAACTCCCGGGTACACCCCGAATATTTTGTTACACGTTCAACATTTCCTTCTTGGGGGATTTATCGTAAAAATGTTGAGTTAATGTTTGCAGAATGTCCATAAAATGTTCTTCCTTGTATCTTGCTCAATTCCGTTACACATCCCCACACCTATTGGCAGATGGAGACGGTACTAAGAAAGCCAGCATCATTGGTGATGTTTATATTCACCCATCAGCAAAAGTGCATCCATCTGCAAAGGTGCATGAATATTCACCTGTTTTTCTTTGATTGTTAACTCATAGGACTTTTGGCTTTCTTAATCATCTTAATTTCTCTGTTTCAGTCATGATATGGATAATAATTTTGAAATTGTGTAACACCTTACGGTTATTATTAAGTACTTCTGGTACATGATACATCTAATGGAATTTGCTTTTGGTATGTTTTCATGTAATATTTTATTGACAAATTGTCTATCTTTGAACACTTGATGTGTTTCATGAACATAAATTGTAAAAATCATTTAATTGTTGCACATCATCTGACTTCTGACATTCTGCATCCCGACTGTTTATTGTTAAACTTTTTGAGTAATCAAAAAAAAAATGCAGATGCCATTAGATACCACATGATATGCAAATTGACTTTTTAAAATGTGGTTGAACAGCTTGGTCCTAGTGTATCAATATCTGCAAATGCTCGTATAGGAGCTGGTGCAAGGCTCATCAGTTGTATCATCCTTGATGATGTTGAAATTAAGGCAGGTGTACACATTAATTGATTTGAAATGCATAAGCCTTTGGTTCCTGAGCTGTAATTTTATATATTTCATCTTACAGGAGAATGCCGTTGTTATTCATGCAATTGTTGGATGGAAATCCTCTATTGGACGATGGGCCCGTATCCAGGCAAGTTTAGAAATTTTGATATTAGATTAATTTGTTTTGCCAACCAAAGACATATGTTGTGTTTTCTGTTACTTATATCTAGTTCTCAGGATTGCAAAGATGGTGTACTATCAGGAAAAAGAGTGGGGGAAATACAATTAAGTGGGAATAAAACCACTAACCCATGATCTGATGTAACTGGCGCATAGTGGGTAGGAATGTGGAATAACTTCCCATGTAGGAGTGGGGCTATAAATAAACTATTGATGTAACTAGAAAGACTAGGCTATTCTGTAACTATAATCTCTGTTGAGAGCATTCTTAATGAGAAGAGAGTATTCTTGATCAAGATTGTGTGTGAAAAGTAGCAATATTGTTCTTCGGTTTCTCGGATTGTTCATTGCCGGAAATCTGTAGGAACAGATGGAGTTAGAATGATGCATTCCCATCTCATTTACTGGAAAATAAATATTCACCTGTATGACAACAACTTCACAAACATTCCAGTATTCCACGCATCTTAATCCAAAACATAGACATTTTAGAGTATAACCTTGTCTGCTATCAGATCAGATAGCATTAAGCATAGTCCTAGAAACACAGACATGCTTAAGTGTCAGCTATACTTGCAGAAAATCCTTGGCTGATTTTGTTTTTATTTTCGGCAAAGAAATAGCATTAAGCATAGTCCTAGAAACACAGACATGCTTAAGTGTCAGCTATACTTGCAGAAAATCCTTGGCTGATTTTGTTTTCATTTTCGGCAAAGAAATATTTAAGCTTCTAGCATCACCAGCATGTAATTTTAATGTGATTTTAGCCATTCCATGGTTACTGATTTGTCTTGTTGCATCATTAGAAGATAAACACCCCCTTACAGAAATAGACATTTAGATTTTGATTGGTTGAGTTTATATCCATCCAACCTGTTAATCGAATCATGTTTGTTGTCAAACATCCATAGGACTATAATTGATGCTTATCATCATGCATTGGGAGTCATTTTGTATGTCGAAGAACTCAAAATTATACATTTCTAGAAAACCTAGCATGAATTTTCCCTTTAGCTATCATTTTGTACTAAATTCAAGGGTGTGCTAGAATCCTGTTGGAACATATCTGAATCACTCTTGCAGCCTCCTAGCGGGTCGGAGAGGGGGTTGGATATCAGCAAGACACTCCAACACTAAAATAAGGCTGAAAGGAGGTAAAGAGTGAGAGGAAAGATCCTTATCCTAGAGGTTACTATAGCTATTTACAGTGGAGTGCGTATTGGGGACCAAGTAGGGTATGGGGACAGATTGGCCCTTCTAGGTGTCCTCTAAATATCTTATAGGAAGTTTCCTAGGACTTTCCTCATTTGGTGAGCTGCCTCATAATTGGCACTAAGGGGGAGAATATTCTCTTGAATGGATGAGGATGATGGCATCACCTAATAATTAGGTAACACATCCAAAAGGGCTTCTGAGCTTAGCATCATTAAATGTTTTTACCAATGTTGAGGGTGATGTGTCCCACACTCCCACTTAAGCATTTATCAACAGTGCTACTTGTATAATGTTTACATTTTTGGTCTTCTATCTTCTTTACATTTCATTTCACTTGCAATTTGTTTGCTAAATTGGTTAAATTAAATCAGGCTAGTGGAGACTACAATGCAAAACGCGGGGTCACTATACTTGGTAACTTTCTGAAACTTCTCTACATGGTCTCTAATTTATTTATTTATTTATTTATTTATTATGGGGAAGTATGAAAGAGCAAAGTTAAAAGTACTAACTATGCAAATCTCGTTACCTTGCTGAGTCCAGGTGAATCTGTTACCGTTGAGGATGAGGTAGTGGTTGTTAACAGCATTGTCCTGCCACATAAGACCTTAAACGTTGGCGTTCAAGATGAGATTATTTTGTAGAACCCTCTCTGCGCTGCTCACTGCCCCATTGTTGGCATTCTCTTTTCCTTGTGATTATGGTCTATGGAGTAAATTGTGTATTATTTCTAGTTAGTAAATCAAAAGCAGTGGATGCCATCTAATTTGCCACAAAAATGACCGCTTTCAAGCAAAATATTTATATATTTTTTTTTTTACACAAAATATTTATAAGGGGAATGATTTTTGAACACTTTTCCCCATGGGACACCTTATCGACACCGTATGGGACGGGTGTTTTGAGCTTTGAAAGAGTATATGGGAGAGAATAAAATAATATATAAATAAAGAAAAATATAAATATATGGTTTTGGGTGTTGATTTTGGGTATACAAATATCGTAACCCTATTTATAATTGCTTACACATTAATGTTGCTGGCTGGCTGTTTTAATACTCAAAAGAAATAAAAAATTTAAAGTATTAAGTTGACTTCTAATATGAGGGAGTAATTAAATCTATCATGGGTGAAGGAGCCAAAGTGACTGGAAATGATAGGTAAACATGGGTTCTCTATTTCATTTAAAGTGTTGTGAGTAAATTTTATAAATATGATTTTTGCAATATAGCCCCTGGGTTGCAATATCACATGTTGTCTGCATAACAAAACAAAGTACAAACCACCTATACTGGGGTGATGCAAGAGAGAAAGTTGTGGAAGCCGTTAAGGACTTGAAGCTTGACTCTTTGGTCATGAGTAGCAGAGGCTTGGGTGCCATACAGAATAGGGGTGTAAAAGGTCGGTTTGGTTCGGTTTTTGGCGGAAAAAAAATCCGAACCTATCAAAATTGATCGGTTCGGTTTGGTTCGGTTTTCCTTATTTTTTTAGTACCAAACCGGAACCAAACCAAACCGATGAAGTTTGGTTTGGTTCGAATCGGGTGTTCGGGTTCCCTATTAAAAAATAAAAATAAAAAAAACATTTTTTTTTTTAAAATACACACACCGGTCCCTCATCCCCTTGACCCACTTCGCCACTATCCATATCAGTTTCATCTCTGCTTCAACAACAATTTCATCTTCATCTCTGCTTCAACAATAATCTTCATCCCTACCATATGCTAAATAGAAGTTTGGGATCTTCATGCTTAACAGATCTAAATCAAGCAAAATGGAGGAATTTGAAATGGGTCCAAACGATGTCATCCACCCACGATCTGCAAGTGATGTTCTTGTTCTCTTTTCCTTCTCGATCAGTGTGTGTATGTGGTGGTGTTTGTTGTGGTGGTGTTTGTATTACTGGGAAGACGCATGACACACCACAGCGGAGCTAGGACGGCCTCGACGAAGCTAAGCGTGGCGGCCTCGACGGAGGATGAAGCAGTGAAGCATGACGGCGGAGGGAGGAGACGACGACGTCGATCTGCTGACGATTCACGAACGCGAACCAGTGAAGCACCTTAGCACCACGATAGTGGAGGGAAGAAACGAGGAGCCACTCTGGTCGCGGTCGCTCTGCTAACGGCAGTGGTGATGCGGTGAAAGTGAGAGGGTCAAAGAGAGTTAGACAAAGGAGAAGTGAGGAGAGAGTCAGAGACGAAGTTAGCTAGGTTAAGTTAGGTAATTAGTATAAGTTAGTTGCCATCGGATCATTGGATTTGGATGACAAAATCCAATACCCGAACCAATGATAATTGGTTCTCATCGGTAACCAGAACCAATTATCTTCGGTTTTTTCCGGGTTGGTTCGGTTCAGATTGGTCAGGTTGGTCGGGTTGACCCGGTCCACTTACACCCCTAATACTGAGGGTACTGCTGGGGAGTGTGACCAGTTATGTCACCACAAATGCAAGTTATCCCGTAACAATTGTGAAAGACGCCGCCCCTTCTACCATCTAATATGCTATTGAATCTGGTTGCCCTTTAAAAATGTTATATATTTCGTTTCCCAAAAAAAAGTGTTATATATTCCAGTTGCAGATTTACCAACAATGCAATCTAGAAACACTAAACCTGCTAAAAATGCCGAGACATTTATAGGAAAGACCTGAGATAGAAGTTCTTAGATGCCATCATTTGTTAAGTTTTGAGAATAGATTTACATTTTTAAAAGCTTAAGAACTGAAATCTGTGAGCTTTTCTTCTTATCATGGTGGTGAGTTTTAGTGGAACCAGATTTAGGTGAGAAACTAGACGACTTGGACAGCTCCGGCGGTGGTCGCCGGTGACGGTGCAGATGGCGGCTGGAATGGAGGTGGGGTGAGTGTGGTGGTGATGGAGAGAGAAGAGGTGAGAAGGATGTTGTTGGAGTAGACCATTGGGTTAGGGATTTTGCCATGGAAAGAAGTAAAATAATAAGACCTGGTTGCCTCAGAGAGAGTGAGAATGTCGTGTCAAATTAGTGATGTGGGAGAACAAAGAGCTGCTTTACCTTTTATCAGATCTCAATCACTCAATGGATCAATTTCACAAAATATTGAAGCAACTAGTACTTCAGGTAGCCATTAACAAATATCAGCCACCCAATTTTTTATTATTATATCTAATGGTCACTTTGGCTCCCTCACCCATGAGGGACTTGGTTACTCCCTCATGCTAGAAGCCACCAAGTATTAAAAGAGTAGTTTAAATATGTTTTATAGGCTTTCTCTAAGGTGAGCAAGTTATTGATGTCTCTCACCGTGAAAGACCAGAAATCACCGGTTGTGGCAGGTGAAACAAGTTTCCATTATTTTTTCGTAGTTCGTGTTCTGTTAAGTTGTGGTCCCATTTACAATAAAAAATAAAAAAAATAAAAATCCTAAGCCTCCTCCATATCCATTGACACCGTTCTCCATTCAACTTACACCCTTCATCCAACGAGCAGAAACACTCGAAGTGCTACCAAGGGTTGACACATCTGATTAAACCTTCTGCTCATACTTGCTGTGACTTGTAAGGGAGTCTTCCCCCAATCTAAACTTTTCATGATCAAAGTATTAGGATGAGGATCTCGGTCATCCAAATAAGAACAGTTACCTTATTACTCGCAGGCATAAGGTTTGACTCTTTGATCTGAGCTTGCTACCGTTGAGCTCAGTTGATCAAAACACAATCCCTTCCAAAATCTAATCACGTAATCAATTTGACAATATGCTTCTACTACTACAAAAGCTTGGGGATATATCATGCAATTACATGAAGGCAAGGGCTGAAATTCTCATCCCACATAATCTTTAGCTGATAGTAGTTTATACTTTATACTTTATAGTCACGGACATCTCATTGCACAAAAAGAAGTATAAAAATACAACCAAAAAAAGAAAAATAAAAAGAAAAATATCTTAAGAAAAATATATTTTAAATTGCACTTTATCATTTGAACACCCAAATTTGACATCCTAATTAATGCCACTATCACATTTACATGTAGTACATCTACTTTACATCAAAATATAATGTACATCAATATTCATCTATACTCACATTAACATATAGTGTTATTAAAAAGATTTTCCTTTTAGATTGTGGTCCTTTGGCCTGAGAGATTATTTTGCTTTTAAGAATATTGTCTTCAACTATTAAAATCCTAATTCAAAATCAATTAGACAAATTATGCAAAGTTTCCTCTAAAAAATCGAGGTTAGCTTGTTAGTGCTTAGGGGTATAAGCGGATCCGATCCCAATCCGATCCACAAATTCAATGGATCTGAATCAATCCAAACCGATTTTGGCGGTTTGAATCGAATCATCGAATTGAACCAAATTTAAAATTACAAATCCAAACAAGTTCGATTCGAGTCTCAGATTTTATTGATTGAATCCAATCCGAACCAAACCCTATAAATAAATTATTATTATTAATAATATTATTATTATTACTTTTAATATATATATATATATATATAATATTTCACTTTCATCCCGAACGTTCTTTACATTTACCTTTCCTTTTTTCATATTTGAACCCAAGTCCTTTTCTTTAAAGAAGCTCATATCAGTCCCGCTAGTGTAGCTCAAGTGGTAGAGTTTAAGGGACATTTGGTCTCGGTGAGGTTGCGGGTTCGATCCGGCGGTACTTCCAATTCCACATTCCCTATAAGGCTTAAGTATGCCTCCTATAAACCAAAAATAATAAAATAAAAATAAAAATAAAGAAGCTTGTATCAACAGCAAGTAGATATGTCACCAAATTTCCACCGCAAGGAGATCAACAATGAACTAAGCTCCTATCAACTGCCGCAACCATCGCCATCGCTGCTAGACCAATATCATCAATTCTCCCCTTACTACCACTGAGGCTTGCCTTACGCTACCGCTTTTGGATACTGTAATGAGGCCAAATGATGAAATATACAACAGAATTGATGAGTCACCAGAATTAGTAGTGAATGGACAGCTAGGATAGAAGTTAGTTACAATTCCTGAAAGCAAGGGAAGGGAATGTGTAAGGGTGAGGTGTATAAGAGAGAGAATAGAAATTGGAGAGGGTGTGCATTGTGTGAAGTCATTCTCTGTTTTCTCATCCCTATCTATCTATCTCTCTGATAGTCTTCTCCCTTCTATCTTTTCTTCTTCTTCTAGTTATTATACTTGTAATAGTTGTTCACTATATATACTGATAGTAGCTACCTCTTATATTCCTTCATTAATAACACAGTATCGAGGCATAATTCATGTGTTACTGTTACATTGGTTGATTAGTACTGTTACATTGGTGCTTTCATTGTCACCATGGCAGAGCACACATTGATGGAGAAATTAGAAGCTGATATCAAAACAATTGAAGCTCTATATGAGTGTTATGAGCAAATGGACGCAGCTTTTAACACTCGGATGGACAGAATTGAAGCTAAATTGGTAGCCCTACTTCAGCGACCCAACTTCTTCCAGAGCTCTCTCTCCATGGTGCTGCGAACTCATTTCGAGAGACTCCGAGACAGTCGCATTTCATATCTTCCATGGCCAAATCGTCCAGAGACTTTAATCATCGACCTGTTGCAAGAAGAAATCGACGCTTCAGAATCGTTACACGAAGATCTCCCTCTCCCGGCTGTGGATGCGTTTCTTCCTTCCACAGAGCAGATAACAGAATCACAGGACGAGACTTCGTTCACGGAGGGAACTCTTAGGCCGGTGAAGCCGGAGGGAAACCAAACACCGGTGAAGCCGCAACCAGGGTCAATGGTGGTATTAGCTGACGCCTCTTCGCTGACGAAAAAAATGGACGAGGAAAAGATCCTCATGGAAGGCGTGATTCCAAGGCAAAGAGGAAGAGATATTGTCGCCACCGTGCCAGTTTGGGTTTCGAGGAGATCGCTCAACCAACAACCGCTGCAACAATCATTCGACTCGAGGTCGCCGAGGGAGAGATCGGGGTCTTCAACGGAGACAAGGACATGGGTTTTAGACATTCCAGCCGAGCTACCCCCACCGGAGCCACCGGACAGAGTCGCCATTCTAACGCCACTGCTCGAACCGCCTCACTCGAGTGCTTGTGCTGAGAGGAACGGGCTTTGGCCTATCCCCACACTGCCCTTTCGGCCACCCGCAAAACCGCCAGATTATGGCCGCCTCGTAGAGAACAAAGATAGAACGATACAGTGGGTTCAATGGATGCTAGTAGCCAGCGAAGAACGACAAAGATGCAGGGGCAGAAGGGCATGAGTACTAGCTTGACCCCTTTCCAAAGCAATTGGGCCAAACACAACCCAATAGTGTCATGAGTTGGGCCTTAAAGAAATGTGCAATGAAATGTGCAGAGGAAACGAAAATTCTGGAATTCAAGGATGACAATCCAAACTCTGTTAGCTTTCACCTTGCTTGTGCAATTACATGTATCCGAATCTGTTTCTGTGCGTCACTGTTTCAGTGTTCTCTCCATGGCTCGAAAATTACGAAGGGCTTCCTCCTCGACGTTACGGTGCTTCGAAAATTCCTCACCGACAATCGCAGGGACGGCGCCACCGTCCAGGTCGCCATTCCCACGGTCGTACCGCCGCATCCCGAAGGTGTCTTCGTCGCCGTCGATGTGTTCGATGCGACCGCATCCATGAAGACCATGCCCGTTGCCCTCCAGCGAAAGGCTTCCGCCGCTGTGATCGCCGCCATGGAGTCTGGCAGCTGGTTTGAGTCCGGCGATGTGGCAGATATGGTGAGAAATTTCAATGAAGAAGAGGGTCAATCCAATGTCACGGTATTTCTATCCAACAACTCTGCCTTTGCTTTTGGATTCTTTAATACCCTGGATGTTTCATTGGTTGTTTTAGTAGTCATTCATCTCAGTAGCTACGCAGTGGTTTGGACTGCCAATAGAGGTTCGCTTGTGAGAAACTCTGATAAACTTTTGTTTGACCATAATGTGAATGCATATTTGGAAGGTGGGAACGGTGTGGTTTGGGCAACAATCACAACTATATTGAGGGCCATGGAATTGCCAGACCCAGGAATTTAGTTTTTGCTTCAATATCCTCTTTTGGAATCAACCATGATTTCCCTTCTATGTTATATCCCCTACCCGTCAGTTCTATGGATGATGCTTACTGGGGAAGATATTGGACAATTGTTGTGTGCTATGGAGTTTATCTCATTGGAATCTGCATATTAACCATTCCTGCATTGGAGCCAATGGAATGTGTTAATTATATGATTTATATCTTCCTTGGTCTCTATTGGATTGCACTAAGGACTGGTGGCATAAAGCTATGTATTTGGCCTTTGGGGGCATATCCGTTTGATGATATAGATCATAACGAAAAAGCAAGTAATTCCTTCTTTAATTGGAATTACTTCACTAGTAACATTGGTACACTTGTCTGGACCACTATATTGGTATGGATTGAAGAAAATGTCGTTGCATCATTTATTGTTATTGGAATCATAATTTTCGTTTTGGGTACACCCATCTATAGACTTCCAAGACCACGTGGCAGTCCTCTTACAAGAAATTGCCATGTAATTGTTGCTTCTATAGACTTCAAATCCCTCACCAATTTGGGAGCTTTCAAACACACCCATTTGACACACCACTTTATGGTTGCTAAACTTGGAAGAAATTGTGAAATGGATGGGGTCAAATATCTTCGGCAACCAGAATCCGAGGTTACGGGTTGTTAAAGGTGTGGAGGGAATGGATGGTTCTGGAAGGAATTTCTGTTTGCACTTGGTGACTCAGCACACCTGATGACTCACTGATTTTGCTCACTACATTTTCATGACCTTGGCCAGCATCTTTAGTATATTCTTTTGTCCTATTTGCATCATAATTTAACATCCCCCCGCAAGCTGGAGCATGGTATAAGTCAATCATGCCCAGCTTGGAGATAAAAGGTGCAAATGATGGAGGAGGCAGTGCTTTTGTAAAGAAGTCTGCAAGTTGTTCCTTGGAGGAAATGGGCAGCAATCTAAGAACTCCTTCCTGCACTTTGCTCCTAACAAAATGACAATCTATTTCCAAATGCTTAGTTCTTTCGTGATAAACTGGATTAGCAGCAATATGCAAAGCGCTTTGGTTGTCACAATAAAGTACTGGAGCCTTGGAACAAGTGATATGTAAGTCATGTAAGAGGTACAAAAGCCATTGTAACTCACATGTGGCAGTAGAGAGTGCTCTATACTCAGCCTCAGAAGATGATCTTGACACAGTTTGCTGTTTCTTGGCTCTCCAAGAGATTAGTGAAGATCCTAAAAAGAAACAATATCCAGAAATTGATCTTCTAGAATCAAGACATCCAGCCCAATCCGCATCTGAGAATCCTAGAAGTTGAATTTCTGAATTTCTGGGAAAAAAGAGACCTCTGCCAGGATTATTCTTTAGGTATCGAACCACTCTACATGCAGCATTATGGTGTGTCATGGTTGGTTTACTCAAGAATTGGCTCAACTGCTGAGTTGCAAAGGTGATGTCTGGCCTTGTGGTGTTCAAGTACAATAGTTTACCAATCAGTCGCCTATAGGATGCCACATCTTCATATAACTTCCCATTGTCTTGATGCAGCTTTATAGAGTGATCAAGTGGTGTTTTGGCTGGTTTAGACCCGAGTAGACCAGACTCTTGTAAAAGATCTAGGCAATATTTTCTTTGACAGATTGAAATTCCCATTTTTGAGTGAGCCACTTCCAATCCAAGGAAGTATTTTAATGTTCCTAGATCTTTAATCTTAAAGTTCAAGTCCAGTATTTCTTTAATCCGAGTGAACTCTGCCATGGAATTCCCTGCTAAGATGACATCATCTACATATACTAGAAGAGCAGTAAAGTTGTTGCCTCTGCTGAATGTAAAAAGTGAATGATCTGCATTGGATTGATGATATCCTGCTTGAGTCCATACAAGGACTTGAGCAACTTGCACACCTGGTTGGGTTTAGAACATTGAACACCTTGAGGAATTACCATATAGACATCTTCCTTCAAATCACCATGCAAAAAGGCATTATTCACATCTAGTTGGTGCAAATGCCAATTATGAATGGAACCAAGGGCCAATAAAGTTCTCACTGTGGTGAGTTTGGCCACTGGTGAGAATGTGTCAAAAAAGTCCAGACCTTCCACTTGATTGTAGCCCTTGGCCACCAACCTTGCCTTGTACCTCTCTATGGTCCCATCAGCTCTATGCTTGACCTTGTAAACCCATCTATTTCCAATTGGCTTCACATTCACAGGCAAATCAACAATTATCCATGTGCCATTCCTCTCAAGAGCCTCCAGTTCAAGTTTCATGGCATGATTCCAGCAATCATACTTACTAGCCTCCTGGTATGTGTGTGGTTCAGAAATGTGTGTGATAGATAAAGAGAACACATGATGTGATGGTGAAAGGTTTGAAAAAGAATGATAAGAGGAAATAGGATAGGGAGTACCTGAGGCAATTGCTTTTGCTGTGGAGTTTGAAAGGCTACACACATAATCATCAAGGTGGTGTGGTCGATGCCTTTCCCTGTTTGACCTTCTCATTGGTTCAATTGTTGTTTCTGTCAAAATTGGAGCTTCAGGACTGTCAACAGGAATGCTGTCACAGGGTGCAGGTTCTGTTTGTGTGGCAGAAGGTATGGCAGGCTGAGACAATGTCAATGGAACAGTGTTTTGGTGAGGGGCTTGGTGAGGTGAGTATGTGGTATGGTAGTGCCAAGTGGAAATTGGTGATGAGGCCTTATAGGGCAGAATGTGCTCATGATGAGTAACATTCCTGGATACAAAAATCTGTTTATTACTAAGATCTAGCAAGACAGTGCCTTTCATACCATATTTGTAGCCAAGAAAAACACACTTCCTAGCTCTAGAGGCAAGCTTAGTCCTATGTGCTTGAAGTGTGGATGCATAGCATAAGGAGCCAAAGACCTTCAACTCATGTAAGTCAGGTGTTTGACCATGTAAAAGGAGATATGGTGATTTGTTGTTAAGGAGAGGACTAGGGACCCTGTTAATGATATATGTGGCATGGAGGACAGCATAAGACCAGAATTGCTTAGGTAACTTGGACTGAAACAAGAGGGCCCTTCCTACATTAAGGACATGTTGGTGTTTCCTTTCAACTCTCCCATTCTGTTGAGGAGTCTCTACACAACTTGTTTGGTGTATTATTCCTTTAGAAGTGTAAAATTGGGACATGGCAAATTCTGGACCATTATCAGTCCTAACAGCTTTAACCACTGCATTATGCTGTTTTTCAATCAATTTTATAAAGTCTTGCACATGCTGTCTTACTTCTCCTTTAGACTTTAACAAGGTTATCCAAGTAAACCTACTAAAGTCATCTACTGCAGTCAAGAAATAAGTGTGGCCATGTATGGATTGTATGGAAAGAGGGCCCCAAATATCAAAGTGAATCAACTCATAAGGTGCAGCAGCTTTATTCAAACTTAAATTGTAAGGCAACCTTTTGTGTTTAGCAAAGTGGCATACATCACAAATAGCCTTTGGATCAACAACAACAAAAGGAAAAACAGAATTCAAAGCATTCATCCTAGAAATGGACAGGTGTCCTAATCTAAAGTGCCATAGAGCACTTTCTGGCAGAATGTGTATATCAGCAGCCTGAGTACTTGCATTGTAGGCATGTTTGGCACCAACCACCAAGTGATATAGCCCTTCAAACTTTTCAGCAAAACCAATCGTCCTCTGTGACTTCAAGTCCTGAATAAGACACTTTGAGTCAGTGAATGTGACAGTACAGTTTAGAGTGTTGCATAATTTTGACACAGATATGAGATTCAGTGAAAAATTAGGAACATATAGCACATCAGTGATTGCAAGGCCAGGGGAGAAATTAACTGTACCAACATGCTTTGCAACAGAAAATTGACCATTAGGAAGTCTTATATTGACAGGTTTTATCTTAGAAAAGGTTTCAAAAGATTTTAGAGATGCACAAATATGGTCACTAGCTCCAGAATCTATGATCCAGGAACCTAGAGAGAAATTACTGAAAGAAGAAGAAATGAAGATTCTACCTGACTTTGCCCTTTCAATAGGTGAGTTACCAAAGTGTGATGATGTGTTAACCTGGTTAGCTACCACAGTGGATTGCTGGTTCATGCTGGAACCTTGAATGAGACTGATTAGCTTCTCATATTGCTCATGAGTGAAGTTAGGAGGAGCAGCAGTGTGTGCATCTCCAAAAGTTGAGGCATTGTCCTTCATTTCAGCATCATTAGAGACATTGTTGGCCATAGAAGCATTGTTTTTCTGAAAGTGAGGTGGGAAGCCATGCTTCCTATAACAAGTATCTATTGTGTGTCCTGTCCTTCCACAATGTGTGCACGCCCTTCTTGATCCTGAGTTATGTGAAAAACCCTTTCCTCTTCCTTGAGGCCTCTTATAATCAACAGCATTTATAAGAGCCTTGGATTCATCAAAGCCAGAAAAATTACTTTGCCTTTCATGCTGGATCACCATGGAGAAGATCCGATTCATGGTAGGCAAAGGATCCATTAATAAAATCTGAGATTTGACAACTGAAAAATTCTCATTCAAACCAGTTAGGAACCTTATAGCATAATTAAGTGAATGGTAATGTCTTGCATTTCTCATTGCAGCACAAGTACACCTTACTGGGCAAGCACAACAAGGTACAGGCATGTAAGTTTCCAATTCTTCCCAAAGGATTTTTAACTCAGAGTAAAATTCAGTGACAGATAAAGAACCTTGCCTGAGACCATAGATTTCTTGTTGGAGTTCAGAAATTCTGATGAGATCTCCTTGAGAGAACCTTTCTTTCAGATCATTCCACACATCCACTGCATTTTCCAAGAACACGATGCTTTGGCCAATGGATTCAGCTACTGAGTTCATAATCCATGAATGTATCAGCATATTACAGCGACTCCAAGCCTTATAACTTGGATCAAATCCATCTGGGACAGGTATGCTTCCATCAACAAAATCAAACTTGTTCTTTCCTCCTAGTGCTCGCCTCATGGAACCAGCCCAAGCATGATAATTGGATCCGCTCAACACAGGAGTGACAGTAACAGATGAAGGTCCATCTCCTGCGTGAACAAAGTAAGGGCTAGTAGGATCTTGTGAAGGATCAGTAGGTCCTCCAACGATTTGACCAGGCCCTCCTGAAGAGGAGCCACCACCTCTGGCCATCAGAGTTGCACAAGCAGAGAGCTAAACGCGCTCTGATACCATCTTAATATTTAGAAAAGCACAAAAATGACATAATAAGAATGAAGAGGAAATGGAAATGCACGAAATTGTATTACTCAGAGGTTGCGATACAATGAACAGGGTTATTCTATATATAGCTAAAAGGAAAGGAGCATAGTAAAATAGCTAGTCACTACTCCACTGAATTACACAGCCTGCATTTCTGTTACGGGTTGTTAAAGGTGTGGAGGGAATGGATGGTTCTGGAAGGAATTTCTGTTTGCACTTGGTGACTCAGCACACCTGATGACTCACTGATTTTGCTCACTACATTTTCATGACCTTGGCCAGCATCTTTAGTATATTCTTTTGTCCTATTTGCATCATAATTTAACACCAAGCAACAAAATAGCACCAAAGACCTCAAAGACAATGACATTGATAAATTCTCATTGGGGTTTATCAATGTTAGTACTATCATGTGCTCTTATAAAAGGGTGAGTATAATTCTTACATGTGCTAATCCAGACCTTAAAAAAGGGATATTAAGAAGCAAGTGGATTGAGTGTAGTCTAGCCTATTATTTTGTTTCAAACTGTGATACAGTGACAGTATATTACAACTCAATTCATTACACACCAATGCAAAATGATGGTATGGCAGAGTCAAGCAAACATTTGGAACTCACAGGGTTTGGTGGGTTAGGCCATGTTACAATCAAATTTGGTAAAACATTTGGGCTGCAGGTTAGTGCCTTTATTACCTCTCCAAACAAGGAAAGTGAGACCATTGACAAACTTGGGACTATTCCTTTCCTTATTTCCAACAACAATCTCTTGGCTTCTTGGGAAGTTATTAATATATTACAACAACATTCTCTTGGCTTCAACCTTGAGGACAAGGTTGGTTTTAAAGGGGAGGGTAATGTAATGAGGCCAAATGATGAAATATACAACAGAATTGATGAGTCACCAGAATTAGTAGTGAATAGACAGCTAGGATAGAAGTTAGTTACAATTCCTGAAAGCAAGGGAAGGGAATGTGTAAGGGTGAAGTGTATAAGAGAGAGAATAGCAATTGGAGAGGGTGTGCATTGTGTGAAGTCATTCTCTGTTTTCTCATCCCTATCTATCTATCTCTCTGATAGTCTTCTCTCTTCTATCTTTTCTTCTTCTTCTAGTTATTATACTTGTAATAACTGTTCAGCATATATACTGATAGTAGCTACCTCTTATATTCCTTCATTAATAACACAGTACCGAGGCATAATTCATGTGTTACTGTTACATTGGTTGATTAGTACTGTTACAGATACCTCCACCACCATCTTGTAATTCATCCCATGGCAGAGCACCAACCAACACTTGACTCTTCCAGCAATAGCGTCGGGAGGGGGTCTAAGTAGGGAGGAAGACTTGTCGAATCCAAGCAGCACCGGTAGCAACAATGGTGACAGTGGCAAAACAAAGGTTCAGGACCATGTTAACACAAAAAAAGGAGATGTTGGCATTTGCGAAGCAACTTGGGTGGAGAATCCATAAACATGATGAAGCCATGGTGGACCTTTTTTTAGTAACTGGACAATAAGAAACAAGCTATCTGTATCTTCTCTAAAATTTCATAGATTTGGGACGCATATATGTGCAGCTGGACATCAATTCTAGTTTTTTGGAAGTGTTTTCCCCCCATTTTTCCTATTTTTTAATTTCTGAAATTAAAATTAAAATAAATAAAAAATCAACGAGTAATTTGATGATCCGACCTAAACCAATCCAATTGTAATCGATTCGATTCAAATCCATTGCTCAAATTCAACCAAATCTGAACCAATCCAAACATATCAAATTTAATTGATTCGAATGCTGAAATTCCACAAATTTGATCCAAACAAACCAGACTACACCATTGTCAGTGCTCATCCTTCTCAAACTGAGGGCGGGAGTTCTTGAAGGAAATGTTGAGATTCAAACCTCAAAACAACCAATTAATTTACATAAGCTGCCAAAGAAGCTTTATATAATAATTTAATATTGTAAATAATCTGCAAGAACTACCTCAGCTGATCTTAGACGGTTAAATAAAGCATCACGTTTGGAGAAAAACCTTATACGGCAACGCTGTGTTGGTGCATTGAGAACATGCTCCAACAATGGGAGAAACTGAATTATTATTTGACTTTGTAGGACAAAAGACTACAAATTTTTTACTGGCCTCTTCCCTGCAACTTCAGAGTACCAAGATTTCCATGCTTCCATGTAGTGGGAGAAGAGGTCTCTCAAAGCTGCATGAGAAGTAACCTAGAATTTAGATTAATTGAATTTTCACCAATGTAACAGTAATCGAGCCACTCAATAATAAAGGTTAAATAAACTAAGGCTTATAATCAATCTGTGGCCAATTAATGAACCAACACAAGAATGACCAAACGATCACCTCACTACTAAAAGCCACCAACGCCACAATTACAACACATAATAACATTTCAATATGTATCACTACGACACTACTCCACTTCAAACCTCAATCTTACCCACTGACATATATATATATATATATATATATATATATATATAATCTTCAGCTACATTAAATAATTAAACACTTATCTAATATGCTTTTTGAAATAAACAAATAATAACTTATTCTTATAAGCTTTTTTGATAAACTTATTAAATATACTGTAAAAAACTTCTATGAATATTATAAAATATTTTCATATTTTCATAAGCTATAATCATAAACCCAAATAAATTCTTTATCCTAAAACATGCAATGCAATGAAATTCATTAGGACAAGGAAAGAGTAGACTAGCTTCTAAAAATATCAAGGTGCATCAACTCACAAGTCACAACTCACAAGGATATAATATTAAATTAAATAAGTTCAATATTTCACAAGTAATAGTAATCTACCATAGGCTATTTTCCAGCTTGGTGTGGTGATTTTGCGATATGCAAACAAGTTTATATGATATTATTTAAAAAAATGTTTAAATAACATACTTTACTAGTAAAGTTGTACTCTTTGCTTAACATAAAGTTGCAATTTACAACTTTAACATTTACATGTTAAATTATTTTCATTGTCATAATTTTAAACCAAAAACACAACAGAACCTACGAAATAAAACTTCCTGAAAGATTATGTAAATGCAGGGAAAGAAATATTTATATTCAGTACCATTAGTGTAGTGCACAAGTAGAACCATGTAACAAACATAATTTTATATTTGCCTCGGTTACACATGAAATGTACCTTGGTTTTGATACTGTGGACGATGGGCAGTTGCGAGAGTATCCCAATCATGCACCTGCTTCAAATTGTTATTCTCGGAGGCTCCAACTTTTGGCACAAAGGCTGGAGCAAAAGGACCAAACTGATAGCTCGTTGGAGTCAGTTTTTCATTTTGTTTTAAATTGCTTTTATCTTGTTGAGTTTGCCAACTATCACTTTCCAATTTTCTTTGCATTTTCGAATTCTGGTTGATGTCCTCTTTCATGAACAAATCCACTTTATTCCTCTTAAAACTTATGTTTGTGATATCACTTCCAAACATCCTTTTCCTTGACTCATTGATATTTGAATTGTGACCTGAATCAACTGACTCACTCCATGTTTTCCCTTGCAAACCCAGCCACCTGAATGCTGGTTTTCTTGAGTCTGTTGTATGGGTCTGCATTAATTGAAGAGTCACAAGAAGCATACGTAATTGAGAAGAATACAGAAAGTTGTGGAGCTTACTAAAGTAGAGAAAACAAAAATGTGGATGTGACCACTTACTCCTATTTTAAGGGAAAATTTAGAGAGCAAAGTGCGAGGAATATCACCTTCTCAATTAGGTTCATGGAGGATAGCACATTGGCAATGTCATATAGGCGTCTGACTTTTGCTGAAAAGCCAGAAGGTCAAGAGTAAGTGAAAAAGTTTCACGCATCTTACTTTGTCAATAATAACTTAAGAATGTTAATTGCAGTATTACTTCTCATTATTGATGTATTATGGGCATCTCCAAGCAACAACTTTGCAGCTTCGTCAAGGGAGATCATTTCGATCTAAAGAGTGATTGTTGGGCAATTTTCACCATATTAACATGTTAATAGCCAATAAAAAATAGACAAATGCTAATTAGTACTCTAAGAACATTGATTAAAGAATCAAACAGAGAAATTTTCTATTGAATAGAGATGTATTCAATATATATAAAATTGAAAAGTGGTGATTTCCAATAAAAACTTCATATATATTGATACCATAATCAATGTCTTAAACGTATTGGTTAACAAGACCCCAAAAAGATAAACCAATTTGGAATGTACAACAAACCAATGGTAACACTTACATTAGAGCAGACAAAGAGCTTGACAAAATTCTGAGTAAGCAGCGCCAAAGATTTTTCCCTTCTGTTTTCTGCAAACAATTATAGAAGCAGCGTCAACCCTCAGAACATCATATTGCCTTATTTGTAAGAATTATACTCGTTTTTTGTTTCAAATTTCAAAGAGACCATATTTATCACTGACGTTTATCTTACTAACAGAAGACATATAATATGGCACGGCATAATAGTTTTTAACAAAGAACACAGCTATGTTAAACTAATGTATCTGCTAGTAATTATTAAGGATAAAGACTTGTTTGGTTTATCTATTTTCTGTTTTTATTTTTATTGAAAATATAAAATAGAAGAGAAAACATACTTAAAATACCGTTTTCTGTTTCAAATTTGAAAAAATTGTTAATATAAAACACCAAAATCTTGTATTCAACATTTTCATTATGGAATGGTGACATTTTATGATTTTAATTTTTGACAAAAATAAAAAATATTTCCTGAAACCAAACACACCCTACCTTAGCAACATATACAAAAATTGAATGATTTTCCGAAGTAAAAGGAAAAATATTTGAAAATACCATTCTTCAAGGATTTGATAAGAGTAGAAATCGAATTTGACTTGTCATTCTGACTTTCATTACTGGGATTAGATAATGTGTCTTCATCTTCCTCGTCATCAGACACCTAAAACAATTTGTTAATAAATTAATTCCTAATGCAAATTATATGCAATTAATCTTCTGCAAACAAAAATAAATAAATAAATAAAGCTTCATAAGAAAAGAAAAACGTGTGGAAATTCTACTAACTTTAGCACTGTCATTGGCACCATCAAAACCACTGGGATTCTCCCTCAAACCCTCATCCTATAAAACAATTAGAAACTGAAAATTATTCACAACCTCGGAATCGTGCATTTAACATACTGATTCAAATAAGAAACAAAATTCGAACTTGAAATTAGGATCACCTTGAGCTCTTGTAAAGCCCCAGGAATTGCAGCAAAGCCTTTCCAAGTATATTGATTCTTGGCTTTTCTTGCAAGCACCTACAACATCAACAAACAACCCAAAAGACAAAACACAACCACAAAGAACACAAATAAGGATCAATAGAAAAAGCCGACATAATTGAGGTTGCTGTGAAACAAAAATAAATAAATAAATTAGCCTCACCCCAACACTCTCTAAAACATTAACTATATCATAGATCCGCCGCCTTTCTACCCCTGTGAATGAACAATTGTTAGCCAAGATAAAAGAGCCACAGATACACCAGAGCTAGATGATTTTCACCGAACAAGTTAAAAAAGAACCATACTTTATGGAGGGATTAGGCTCATCTAAAGTAAGAAATAGTGAAAAGTGAAAATGCAAGGATATATTCATTCTTTTCTTTTTTTATAAGCCAAAAAGTATATTGAATAAAGGGTACAAGGGGTACCCCAACCCATATACAAAAACAGCAACAATAATAAAAAGGAAGGACCAATGTAAGTAAAATATCGGAGAATTAGAAAGCCAGCATTGATGTTACAAAGACCTAGCCTAAACCAAACCAAAACCATGAAAGATTATAACAACAAAACCAGTAATAGCCCAAGTAAGGTAAGTCACATTTGTAAAAGCACCAACTGTATCAGTGAACCCATTAGATAACCAGAATAAGCCCTCTTCAACAACCATATCTTGTAAAAACAACCTGATATATTTGACTTCAGCAAGAGAAATTAAATCTTTTAACCAATGAAGCTTCCAAACGGACTCATAACCAACAGCTGCAGCCACCAGAAAACATCCCAATTAAACTGCTAGTACTTTCCATCAACCAAACTTCCATTGTGACTATAATTAGCTTCACCATCTATAAACTTCAGCACATATCATAGGAACCAGAGTACTTCGGAGAACAAGAGCAAAAAAGGGTAGCAGTCACCAAGTACATTAATCCCACCTATAATTAGCTTCACCAACTATAAACCTCAGCACATAGCAGAGTAACCTGAGTAATTTCCATCCTAGCATAGAAGGAATCTTTATATGTACAAGATCCTCATCAAAGTAACTTGTGAAAGGCAGAGGAGGATTTTAAAACTGCCCAAGAGATCAGCAACAACCTGCTAGAGGCACTGACCCAGGACCATATAAAATCCTCTCAAAATGTAACCAGAAAAAAAAAGCATGTAACCTCATTGTATGACCTGACATATATACTCTCAATCAACCACACACAAAGCCTTACAGTGTTTAAATTAACTCACCCCGCAAGTATTTAGCTAAAAGAGCACACCCTCACTAAAACCACACGCAAAGCACCCTCTCATGTGTTTAGCCCTTAAAGACAAACTCACAAACAGATCACACTCCTCTGAACTCTCAAACCAACAGAAAACCTTTGACTGCAGCTGACAGAGCCAAGATGATCACATCAACACCAAAACTGATACGAACCTGCAAAAGAAAACAAGCAAAGCAAACTAACCAACTAAGAAATATTAGCCTCAAAACCAGAATTGAAGCCACAATAACACACTCTCACACAGAAATTGACCCACTAGTGTTTCCCCTCTCTTATCCTCTCCCACCAGATGATTCTAAACACGGGACTTCAAACAAGCTAAAGGAGCCATACACCAATCAGAAAAGAGACATTTCCTCCCATAACTCTACAAGCCAGCCAGCTCCAAGCTCTCACTTTGATAATATCCAGTATTTGAATCAAATCAAAACTCTCCTGCTTGAAAATGATGCTATTCCTCATAAGCCAAATGGACCATATTGCAGAAAACCAAATTGTGAACCATAGCTGCTGCAATTCCTCACCCGAAACCAAATTCATTTTAAATTAGCTAAAGTGCGATGAGATCCCAATCGACTTCAACTAATCAAGGTGGATAGATCTTACTTTATCATTTTACTTTTTTGCTCACAACTCTATCATTTATGTAGAATGCTCAAGAAAAAAGTGTAAATTTTTATTGGTTAGTGATATATTCAAAATTTTGATGGCTGCTATTTTTAATTTTTCAATAAAAACAAATTTTTATTGAATTCCTCGACCAGTAGTATAAGACAACTCATACTTCATTTATGAGCCGAGTAAAGAACTTGGACTGTTTCAAACGAATCACATTTAAAAAAACTTCATTTGGTGCCGCCCAAAAATGAGAAGGAGGAATACCTAATCGCGCAGCGGCATCGTCAAGGCCAATCAAGTGGATGCCATCTCGATTATACAAGCTCAAGAAGCTGCAGGATGCAAGTACAAGTTAATAAGTCAATTTAAATTGAAGAGTATTAATAGTGGCAAATACAGAAGAGGGGAGAGGAAATACTTGGTGCACAAGAGGCCAAGAGATTTTTGCTTTCGGCTATAGGTGTGGTGTCTGGAAGAAGGGTCAGGGACTGTAGAAGAAGACATAGATCTGGAACTGTGGGAGTGATGAAATGAACAACAACAGAGAAAGAGAGAGAGAGGATCGTTGAGAAAAAGGTGAGGATCTGTTGGAATGAAGAGAAGGGATTGAAATTTTGGGAGGGATTCGGTTGTTTTTCATGTTTGAATAAGCGGGAATTTGGTTCTATGGCCTGTCCGGGACTTTTTTTAAAACCAGATTTTTTAACAATAAATGAAGTAAAATAATAAATTGTGAAATAGTTTTGTGATACCAATGATAACATGTTCAGACTCTTAAGCAAGTGGTTAAGACTAAGGGTCCATTTGATTCGCAGTACAGGGAGAACAGCATAGAACAGTACAGAACAAGTAGTTGAGTTATAGCACAACTTTTTGTGTTATATGGTGTTTGTTAGTTGATGCACAGCACAAGTGATTTTGTACAGTATGTTGTTTGATATGCTTACGTACTGGACAGAACAACGGAAAATTTACTAAAATGCCCTTTGTACTCTATAATGTTTGATTTGCATTATAAAAAGATATAGAACAAGATTTTTATATTTTTAATTATTTGTTATTTATAATTAAATTATTATCAAGCTATCCTCTTATAATTTATTATTTATTAATAATATATATTCTCAAGTATTTTTTTTATCATTTTTAAAAAAATATTTTAATTTAATGCTGATAAATTTGTATCTATAATTTAAATTACCATATTTTAAATTAAGACAGATTAAAATATATTATTGAAATGCTTATATAATTTATAATTTTTATCATGTTATATATTGTTTATAAAATACAATAACTTAATATAATTCAACCTCTCTTAAATCTCAAAATTAGCCAAAATACATAAACTAAATATACACAAAAAATTCAATATAATTCATTCTCTCTTAAATCTTAAAATTAGCCAAAATACATAAGCTAAATATACACAAAATTCAATATAGCCATTCACGCAACACATACATAGAAGCTTGCTTTCATAACTATATCTGGCGAAGGATAAATGTTTGGAAAGTAGTTGTGAAGTTTTACATTTTGCCTGCTAATGCAAAGTACACAACCGTAGCAATTTTGCTCTTTTTTTTTTTTATCAACAAAAAAATGTATATATATATATGGAAGAGTGCAGGATGTACTCACTCAATTACAAGGTAAAAAAAACCAGAAACATTGTACATGACCCCATGAACCATAGTCCTGCTATAAGACCCCCATTCTGTACGCCTAAAACCCAAAGGAACAGCAGCATCTACAGGTTAGAATTAAATCCCACCTTTCACAGAAAACTCAAATCTAGCCACAAAATAAAATCCAGCCAACTAGTAAAAAAGCCCCACCCTAAACAGAAAAAACATTACACCTGACACACAATTTTGCTCCATTAGTTCTCAGATAGGTAATGTAACTAATCACAAGATATGCTAATATACTTGTTGTAGTTCAAAGCATGTGAAACATAAACCTGCAAAATTTTGCAACACATCCAACACCCAACAATAATTCAAAATATTTATATGTCCAACAAACTGAGTCTAACATTAACCTTTATAAAAAAAATATAAGCCAAATATATACAAACAAAATAAGATCCTAATGTTACTAAAATTAAAAACTAGACAAATAATCAACACAAATTATAAAAGCATCTTGCCATATAGTCCATCTAAACATCATCATCAAAAGCTCCTTCATCATCACATTCTCATTATCTTCCTCACAAAAGATATTCTTTGGGGACCTTGAAACTCCCAAAAGAATTGTTCATATTGTTGGTTATGAGCAAACTTTATAACCAAGTCAAGTTCCTCTTCTTCAATTAATCCTAATTTCTTAACCTCATCAACTAATTCTCCTTTTGATTTTGAAGGTTCTGGCAATTTGGCTGCAATCTTTCCAAAATCAGCCGTCACCACATCCATTTTGCTATCAAAACTTTCAACAAATCTATTGGCTAATTCAGCAAGGCGTGGGCGTTTAGGAGGTCGCCCACTGGAAGCATGTTCAGTCCTTACCGAAGTATTTCCATTAGAGGGAGGTGAGTTATCATGTTGTAGCCAATCATTTTCATCTTCAGTAGCTTGATTCTCACCAATTTCATTTTCCACTACATCTGCAGCAGTCTCAGTCCTCCGACCATTTGCACGATCTTTGCCAAATATACCTTGCAACCTTTCAAACTCTTTAAACTCTTTATTGACATGGTTGCCAACTTTGGGATGCTTCTGCAAGTCAACGAAAAAAAACAATTAGCTTACCATAGGAATAAAAATATTAATGAAATATTAGTGCACTATCCAAAGTAACAAGTTAAATACCTCCAGATATTCAGATAACACTTGATTGCTGTCACAAGTAACACATTTTCTAGCATCATCCCAACCAAACCTACTAGTATTCATCATGTCAACAACATCATTAAGCTTTGTTGACCACCTTTTCATCTTGTTAACAATTTGCTTGACGTTTATAACAATTCCAGGAATCTTATTTTTCATCCTCTTACAAACTTCCTCATGAGTGCCAGTCTTGAATGTCCCATTCTCTCCTTTGTTTCCAGCCACCACCATTTCCTCTAAAATAGTGAGCAAGGTTTCCTCCTCAAGTTCACTCCAAATACGTCTGACTCTTGTGTTATTCATTGGTTGTTCACTATTATTCCCACTTTCATTTTCCATCACTAAAGTCCACAACATTGAAAAGATTTTGACAATAAACATTTTGAAGAAATACAAACTTATACAACACATAAATGAAATAAATTTAATGATAAGTAACCTGATATTTCCTTCAGATCTTATCATATAAATAACAAAGTCAAATGCAAAGTAACCATGATATCAAATAACCCAATATTTCATTCAACAAAAATAGCTTACAAGTTCATAATATCAAACAACCCAATATTTCATTCATACCATAAACAAAGTAAAATTCAAAAAAGAACAATTTAAAGTTCATTACATATACACATTGTAATTAAACAACTTGCACTCTAATTCCTACGTCTATTCCTCCACTCCATAAACATTTCTTGTGCAAGTGCATCTCTCATTTGAGTCCATTCGTTGCTAGGCTCAACGGTTTCAACTACATTGATTGGCTCCTCACCTATAGGTACCTCATCTTCTACAAATGGAGCATGTTCTAAAGGATCCAATGCCATATTCATGCGGATGAAGTTGTGCAATAAACAACAAGCAAGAATCATTCGACATTGTGTTCTAATGGGATAAAATGAAGGGCTTCTTAATATAGCCCATCGTTTCTTCAATAGGCCAAAACATCTCTCTATTACGTTTCTTGCCCGAGCATGCCTATAATTAAATAACTCTTCCCGATCTTGAGGTGCGCGTCGACTAGTGCTCCACTCTTGCAAGTGATATCGTTTACCTCTATATGGGGCAAGAAAGCCTACCCCATTAGTGTAACCACCATCGACAAGATAGTATCCACCTAAAATTAAAATATGGAATTACATATTTACTTTCATTCTTCGTAATCATGATAACACAAATGCAAATTTAAATTTTTCATACCAATTGGAACAACTAAACCGTTTTGCCTGATTATCGCATCACGTAATATCCTAGAGTCTGAAGCTGATCCTTCCCATCCTGGAAGTACATAAGTAAATTTCATATCTCTGGTACAGACACCCAAGACATTTGTTGCAAGACCACCTTTCCTTGTTCGATATCTAGGCCTATCAGAAGCACTTGGTGTGACTGCTATGTAAGTCCCATCTAAAGCCCCTAAGCATCCCTAAAAGTTCAACATAGTTTTCAAACTTAATCAAAGAAGTTGTCTACAATAGTATATTTGTGTGACTATGTACATGTGTTATTTTTGTTGAAAAGTGTATTACCTTAAACCATTTCCATCGTTCATCCATGCAATCTTGAGGAACCGGTTCTGGTTTAGCAAGCAGGTCACTATGCAACCTCAAAACTGCAGCCAACACTCTATGACAATACCTACTAATTGTTTGACCCGATCTAGAGAATCTAACTTGGATACTCCTATTTTTTGTGTGATGTGCAAGTATATTCAGAAAAATTGCAACTTGCTCCTCAACGGTTACTTGTCTAAGTTGCACTAATCCTCCTCGTACCCTAAATACCTCACAAAGATGTGCAAATGTGTTTCTGCACATTCTCAATTCCCATATACAATAGTAGTCACTTGTACTAATGATAGAATCCAAAACATCCCTTCGTGACTCATACCTAGCTAAACCTCTTTCATTCAAGGCTTTCCTTTCATAATTGTTCCTTAAGATGAAATTAAAGAAATAAAATCCAGCAAAATTCATGGCCAAAAGGTGGACATACATTCTCCGCACAATAAGGTAATAAGAAACTTGTTCGGCATCCATTGCAACTATATAGAAAAAATATTCAAAAATAAAATATAAGTAAAACATTATAAAATATGCCAATAGCTAACAACTAAGCAAAGAAGTCAATATCAAGTATAAACCAAATTCTGCTCAGCCTGACCCAAAGCAAACTACTTCACTTACAAAGTTCATAAATGTAAAATCTAAGATTTTTCACACTATGCTAATTTTTTTTGGAAAGCCAAAATTAACATTAATATTAATAATGAGTACAAGTAATACTCAATCAGGCAGAAATGATACAAACAATGATTCCAAAAAGACAAGGCACAAAACAGTAGGCAACCACTCCCAAAAGCCAAGAAAAAACAACAAAAGCACAAATAGAATATACAAGCCTCTGGTTCAAATTGGAATATACAAGCCTCTGGTTCAAATTGCCGATCTGGTTCAGAATGTACAAATAGAATGCTTGGGAGAGTAGCAAAGTGGAGGACACTATGTTTCACAATTGGAAGAACCTATGTGGGTGAGCTAGCAATTCCAAATAAAGCCCTATCTGAATTTCACAACCAGATGCAACATGCAAACAAAAACAATCAAAGCAGCTAGATCATACCTTCGATGTGGAGGGGAGAAGTTCGAAATCTGTAATAGTGAAAAGGACGGAGCAGCGGCGGCGCAGGGGGCGGAGCAGCGGCGGCGTAGGGAGAACGAAGGAGAGCTAGTGGTGACAAGGGGATAAGGAAGGAGCAGCGACGACGCAAGGGCGGAGAAGCGGCGGAGCAGGGAGAACGACCGAGATCGTGTCGTGACGAGGGGGAAAGGATGGAGCAGCGACGGCGCAAGGGCGGAGAAGCGGCGGAGCAGGGAGAACCACCGAGATCTAGTGGTGACGAGGGGACAAGGATAGAGCTGCGGCGGCGAGGGGGCGGAGAAGCGGCGGAGCAGGGAGAACGACCGAGATCGTGTCGTGACGAAGGGGAAAGGATGGAGCTGCGGCGGAGCAGGGAGAACTGAAATGAACTTTGATTTTGACGCCTCTATTTTCACATATTTGTTCCTGAAAAAACATTGAAGTTGCAGAGAGTGAGATTGGAACAATGGAGAAGCTTGATGATGATGTTTAGATGGGCTTTATAATGAAGGAGGTCTGTTCCTGACCTTGTGATTTAGAAGCTCTGACTGAAAAATTTGTTCCTGTCCGTGTGATTTATCAGTTGAAAAACTATTGAAGAAGAGGGATGGGTCCATGTGAAGAGAATGTTCCACATTTGAAGGAGAAGAGGATACGTGCAGTGGAGAAAGAAGCTCGGAGGTGGGTTAATGGGGACGAAAGACGCGACGATAGTGAGGGATTGGGAGGATAAATTTGTCATTTCGTTTATTTTGTGTGCAGGACAAGTTTTTGTCCTCTGGTTAAGTGGGTAACAAAACTTTATGCTTTTGTCCAGTCCATTATCTTGCTTTTGTCCTGTCCCATAAACCAATTTGAAAATCAAACATGTAACAAAATGGTTTGTACTGTATTGTTCCTTAAAAAATAGCAAATCAAACGGACCCTAAGGATGTGTTTAGTTCAGGGGAGGGGAGGGGAGGGAAGGGGTTTTAATGGAGGGGAGGGATTTTAACTAGCTATTGTGTATGGTTGGAAGGAGGGGAGGCAACACTTTCATGTTTGGTTCTGGAGGGGAGGGGAGGGATTTTAAAACAAATTTACTCTTAAACCCTTATAATTATTTATTTTAAAATATATAAGTAAGGATATTTTAGTTAATACATAGGTTATGTTTTAAAATCATCCCCCTCCCCTCCAAATCCCCCCATTATTGGAGGGGAGTCAAAACTCACTTAATGAGGGATTTTGCTCCCCTCTCCTCCCATCCCCTCCCCTCTTAAAATTGAACCAAACACACAAGTTTTAAAAAAATCATTCCCCTCCCCTCCCCCTCCCCTCCAAACCCCTCCAACCGAACACTATATAAGAGTTCGACTCATGCTTAATGTGTATGGACTATGGAGAAAGCCTGCTTGGAAGTGAGTACCCATTAAATGTCGTACAAGTCTCCTGATAAAGATTAGTCACTATTTATGACGGCAAATAATTCATACAAATGACACGATAACCTAAAAAAAATAGTTTAAATATGAACAACAATATTCGATAAGCATTCTTAGTTATCAAAAGAGTGACATTTTTTTCTTGACTTTCACTTTGTTATATTATTATTATTATTATTATTATTATTATTATTATTATTATCTATTAACAATACATTTCTATCCCCTATGCAATGTGGTTTTGCCATGTGTCAATTTTCCTATGCTTGAAGTGCAACAATGTCTATGGATGTCAAGTGTCAACATTACATTTTTTTGGATTTATTATTGAATTTATAAACTTAACAAAAAATAACATGACAATATTAAAATAAAAAATAAAATAAAAAATAGCCACATCTAACTAATCTAACTAAATTAAAATCAAATCTCAAGTTGAGTTAAATATTGTTATCAACATTATGTAAGTTGATATCTTTACGTAACTTAATTTATGATTTTATTTCAATTTAAATTTATGATTTAACCGATTTATCTTATTAAATTTGAAATTTGAAATTAACGGATTTATGATTTTATTTCAGTTTAATTAAACCAATTTATGATTTTAAATCACATTTAAATTTAACTAATCTTATCTAATTATCTAATTCATTTCAAATTAAATTTTATGAGGATGGAATGTGCTCTCTTTGGTTCTTATGTGGATGTTTTCAACGCCTTTGTGGATTTGGGAAATGCTATAAACTCAGTCATTGTTATACAATGCGCAAAGGTGAAAACTTACAAAGGTATATTTTTGAAGACTATAACCACTTATATCAAAGACTATAAGTAAATTTAACCTATGTAAACTAATCTGTCAAAAGGATTGCAAGGAATGTTGGTCTTCAATATGTCATTCATTCAACCAAAACTTATCTTCAATCCCGAGATTGAAGAAGCTGAGAATTTGAAAAAAAAAAAAAAAGGTGGGATTGCCAAATAATATATTTATATTTTATTTGGTACTAAATAATTTTATTCATGTCATTAAAGGGTTCTCAAACAGAATGATCTTGGATAAAGTGTCCTAAGTCAAATAAGTTGTTCTCCCAAGTGTTCTAGTGAAGAAGACTTGCTCACTGCAAATTAGGAAAAGACATTATAAGAGATCAGAGACTACACCGAGGTATGTGATTTTAATAACTTTGTCACCATGCTTTTACTATCATTTTACAAATAAAAACTATCTTATGTGGATGTTTTCAACTCCTTTGTGTATTTGGGAAATGCTATAAACTCAGTCATTGTTATTCAATGAGCGAAGGTGAAGACTTACAAAGGTATATTTTTGAAGACTATAACCACTTATATCAAGACTATAAGTAAATTTAACCTATGTTAACTAATCTGTCAAAATGATTGTAGGGAATGTTGGTCTTCAATATGTCATTCATTCAACCAAACTTATCTTCAATCCCGAGATTGAAGAAGCTGAGAATTTGAAAAAAAAAAGATGGGATTGCCAAATAATATATTTATATTTTATTTGGTACTAAATAATTTATTCATGTCATTAAAGGGTTCTCGAACAGAATAATCTTGGACAAAGTGTCCTAAGTCAAATAAGTTGTTCTCCCAAGTGTTCTATTGAAGAAGACTTGCTCACTGCAAATCAGGGAAAGACATTATAAGAGATCAGAGACTGCACCGAGGTATGTGATTTTAATAACATTGTCACCATGCTCTTAGTATCTTTTTACAAATAAAAACTATCTTATGTGGATGTTTTCAATGCCTTTGTGTATTTGGGAAATGCTATAAACTCAGTCATTGTTATTCAATGAGCGAAGGTGAAGACTTACAAAGGTATATTTTTTTAAGACTATAACCACTTATATCAAAGACTATAAGTAAATTTAACCTATGTTAACTAATCTGTCAAAATGATTGTAGGGGATGTTGGTCTTCAATATGTCATTCATTCAACCAAACTTATCTTCAATCCCGAGAATGAAGAAGTTGAGAATTTGAAAAAAAAAAAAAGATGGGATTGCCAAATAATATATTTATATTTTATTTGGTACTAAATAATTTATTCATGTCATTAAAGGGTTCTCGAACAGAATAATCTTGGACAAAGTGTCCTAAGTCAAATAAGTTGTTCTCCCAAGTGTTCTATTGAAGAAGACTTGCTCACTGCAAATCAGGGAAAGACATTATAAGAGATCAGAGACTGCACCGAGGTATGTGATTTTAATAACTTTGTCACCATGCTCTTAGTATCTTTTTACAAACAAAAACTATCTTATATTCAATTAGAAAAATTGCTCCAAATTAGCACTAAGTTAAAGTGCTTTTAATATCTTCATCTCCATCACGTAAATTGCTATCAATATTATTTGAAAAGTAAATATTGTTGTTTAAAAACTAATTCCGTGAATAAAATTAAAATTAAATTCCATGAATTTTAATATAAATCGGGATTTTAAATTTAAATATAACTAATCTTATTTAATTATTTAATCTATTTCAAATTTAAATTCAAATTTAAATTTAAGATCATAGAAGATGTTGTTGGATAAACAATATTTACGTAAATCTTATCAAATTTGAAATTAATAACTTTATCCGCATAACGATGCAAAATAATTTTGTTCTTATTAATTTATTTATTTATTATGTATGCTAGAAATGTTTTTGTGTTGTACTGTCAACCATCAAACATGTTTCTCATGGAGCAAGCATTAAACATAATGTGGGGGTGAGGGATGGTGGTATACTGCGTGTAAATATAACAAATATGTGATCCTTGATTTTAAAAGGTTATGGTGTGAAAGGTGCAATCAACACGTGATAGAAGTTTATCCAAGGTAATTAAAGGTCACTATTTGTCATTAGTTTTTATTGCACCTAATATATTGACTATACTAAATTGTGTTATGGACCCTGCACGAAGGTATTGTCTCAAGGTCTGGGTTATTGATGACACAGATAGTGCTATCTTGGTGATTTTTGATCAAGATGCAAGTATCTAATTATATGATATTCACATGCATTATATATTTTATATTATATGTGAATATTTTCTTAAACACTATATATAATTGATAGGTTCAAATTCAAAAGTTATCTTATAATACTATTTTTTTTAAATATAAAAATATATTAATAATTAACTTTTTTTTTTTGAAAAATTATAATGCTAAAATTATTAATCAAATAATTTAAAAATCATCAATAATTCATCCCGTGCGGGCACGGGTTCAAACTCTAGTTATTTAAATAGTAACATTTTTATTAATTTTAATGGTCATATTTTAATTATTTTTTAAAAAATTGAGTTTTCTCACCCATTTTTTCGCGTTAGTTGATTATTAATTCAAATTGTTTTTATTCACTTCTATTTTTATTATTTTATCATTATTTCAAGAATTGAATTTTCTTGTTCAAATTTATCTTCTATTAATTCATTTATTATTCTAAACAATAAAACTTTTTTCCTAAGGTTTGTCTTTCCTTATTTTATTGTTATGTTAAATAATAATAAAATAAACTATAATTATGATATATAAATTATTTAAAATGGTGAATTTTTTCTTAAGTTTCATCTTTAACTATTTTACTAATATTTTAAATAATTAATTTTTGGCTCTAATTCATTCTTTATTTTGTTATTTTTAATATAATCTTTATCTTTATCTTTATCTTTATATATATAAAAGGAAGTAGGTCTAGGATTTTTCTAGAGTTGTTATAGGGGTAATTTGGTAAATTGTCAGTTATTAAATTGTCTTTGGGGTTAATTCTCTTTGGGGTTAATTTGGTGGATTATTAATAATAATTATTATAAATCAGCCATTAAAAAAAAACTGAAATTTGAAAAAAGGATACAGCATACAGAACGTCAAAGCCACCTAAAGTCCTAAACTTTGGGGTTAATTTGGTGGATTAATATTAATTATTATAAACCAGTTATTAAAAAAAAGAGAAAATACCCAAAGTGGTACCTCAAATTTTTCAAGTAGCCCGGTTTGGTCCCTAAAAAAAAAGAACAATTTGGTCCCTCCGTAAGGACCAGATTGTCCCCCGTTTTAAAATTTCGGGGACCAAATTGTCATTTTATTTTTTTTAGGGACCAAACTGGCCTGCTCAAAAAATTTGAAGGACCACTTTGGGCCTTTACTCTAAAAAAAACTTAAAATAAGAAGTAGGTCTAGGGTTTTTCTAGGGTTGTTATAGGGGTAGTTTGGTAAATTGCCAGTTATTAAATTGTCTTTGGGGCTAATTTGGTGGATTAATAATAATTATTATAAACCAGTCATTAAAAAAAACCAAACAATCTAATAGAATTTAGAAAGATTTCAGTTTTTGCAGATAAAGTTTCAACCGCGAGAGTAAGCATAATGGGTCTGATATATGTCACATATTTGGCATTAATGTGGCTTTTAAATTCCCAAATAAAACGTTGCATTTAGGCTTTTAAATTTAAATTCTTCACAAACTCAATCATCACATATTTAGCATTAATGTGCCTTTTAAAATCCCAAATAAAACGTTTTATACATTATTGTTAAATAGAGCCAAAAAAAACAAAAAAACAAACAAACTAAACTAAACTAAACTGCTGCAACCTTTTTGGAACATAGCAATTACATATGGCTGTTACCATAGAAAAGTAACATTAATTGCATTGAGTTAATTGGTACTTATTTCTAATTTCTAATTGGAGAGTGAGAGAGATTATATTCTAGCTTGCCATTTGAAATAGAAAAGGTCCAATGTGTTGATTTCCTTGCCAAGGTTGGATCGTCCAGCAATAAAGCTTTGCTGATTTTTGAATCTCCTCCTTCAGGATTGAGTAGCTTGCTGTTAGCAGATGCCTTTAGAGTAGCTTTCCAGAGGACTTGATTTTTTGTTTTTCTTTTATCCCTATATATATATATATATATATATATATATATATATAGCAAGCATTTTAGTTGCAATGCACCAAATAGTATTATATAGTATAGAATAGAAGTATAGATTATTATTATTATTATTAGATATAAACTTACTAGTGCACTGTCGCGGCAATGCACCAGATTTAATTATAGTATAGATATAGATTATTATTATTATTATTATTATTATTATTATTATTTGGATAATATAAACTTACTAGTGCACTGCACCAGATTTAGTTATAGTATAGATTAGATTAATTTATTAGTGCAATGCATTTAGAATATATATGACAATAAATATAATAGCTTCCTTACAGCATTGTAGTATTAAATGCTTTTTCTAAGGTGAGCAAGTTATTGATGTCTCTCACGGTGAGAGACCAGAAATCACCGGTTGTGGCATTTGAAACAAGTTTCCGTTATTTTTTTCGTAGTTTGTGCTTTGTTAAGTTGTGGTCCCATTTACCAAAAAAAAAAAAAGATAAAAAAAAAAAAAATCCCTAAGCCTCCTCCATATCCATTGACATCGTTCTCCATTCAACTTACACCCTTTCATCCAACGAGCAGAAACACCCGAAGCGCCACCACTTAACTCTCCCTTCATTATGCGATACTCTTGATCCGTTTGTGGGCATACTTTTAACTCACACGAACTCATAGATGATGAGTTATGGCAATAAGTATTAGGGTGAGGTCAAGAGGGGCTGACACATCTGGTTAATTAAGCCTTCCGCTCACACCTGCTGTAACTTGGGTTCGATTCCTAAATCTCTCATGTTTGTAGGCAATATGTAAATTCCATTATAAATCCTCGCTAAAATTGGTTGTATTCCCTGACCTTGCAAGAGGGCATGTCTTCCTCTAATCTAAACTTTTCATGATCAAAGTATTAGAGTGAGGATCTTGGTCATCCAAATACGAATAGTTACCTTATTACTCACTGAAAAAGGTAAAGTTCTTTGTGCAGACATAAGGTTTGAGGCTTTGTTCTGAGCTTGCTACCGTTGAGCTCAATTGATCCAAAACACAATCCCTTCCAAAATCTAATCACGTAATCAATTTGACAATATGCTTCAACTACTACAAAAGCTTGGGCATATATCATGCAATTACATGAAGGAAAGGGCTGAAATTCTCATCCCACATAATCTTTAGTTGATAGTAGTTTATACTTTATAGTCACGGACATCTCATTGCACAAAAAGAAGTATAAAAATACAACAACAAAAAGAAAAAGAAAAAGAAAAATATCTTACGAAAAATATATTTTGAATTATACTTTATCATTTGAACACCTAAATTTGACATCCTAATTAACGCCACTATCGTAATTACATGTAGTACATCTACTTTACATCAAAATATAATATACATCAATATTCATCTATACTCACATTAACATATAGTGTTATTAAAAAGATTTTCCTTTTAGATTGTGGTCCTTTGGCCTGAGAGATTATTTTGCTTTTAAGAATATTGTCTTCAACTATTAAAATCCTAATTCAAAATCAATTAGACAAAAGACTACAAAATTTTTATTTGACTTTGTAGGACAGAAGACTACAATTTTTTTACTGGCCTCTTCCCTGCGACTTTAGATTACCAAGATTTCCATGCTTCCATGTAGTGGGAGAAGAGGTCTCTCAAAGCTGCATGAGAAGTAACCTAAAAATTAGATTAATTGAATTTTCACCAATATAACAGTAATCGAGCCACTCATTAATAAAGGTTAAATAAACTAAGGCTTATAATCAATCTGGCCAATTAATGAACCAACACAAAAGAACGACCAAATCAGCACCTCGCTACGAAAAGCCAACCATGCTACAATTACAACACAAATAATAACATTTCAATATGTATCACTACGACACTACTCCACTTCAAACCTCAATCTTACCCACTATCGTATATACATATACACACAGATATATATATATATATATATATATATATATATATATATATATATATATATATATATATATATATATATATATATATATATATATATATATATATATATATATATATAATCTTCCCCTACATTAAATAATTAAACACTTATCTAATATGCTTTTGAAATAAACAAATAACAACTTATTTTTATAAGCTTTTATGATAAACTTAAATATTTTTTTTTTTTGGATACAATAAGGTTTAGGTGAGTTGGGTGTCAGGGGCTCACCAGGGTCAGGACAAGCCTCAACTCAAAGAACGCTTATAGAGGTACTTACAGATTACCCACCAACAAAGTCCTCACATCAGTAGTGGGATTCAAACTCACGACCTTATGGATTATGAGCCGTATCCTTACCAACTGGACCAACCTTCGTTGGCGATAAACTTATTAAATATGCTATAAAAAAACTTATATAAATATTATAAAAAAAATTCATAAGCTATAATCATAAACCCAAATAAATTATTTACCCTAAAACATGCAATGCAATAAAATTCATTAGGACGAGGAAAGAGTAGACTAACTTCTAAAAATACCAAGGTGCATCAACTCACAAGTCACAACTCACAAGGATGTAATATTAAATTAAATAATTTCAATATTTCACAAGTAATAGTAATCTACCACAGCCAAGATGCACAAGAATGTTACTACAAAAAAAGAGTCATTTAGGGACCGATTTTAGAGACCGATTTAGGCCAAATTGGTCCCCAAAATCAGTCGTTGGTCATTTTAAGGACTGATATGGCCAAAATCAGTCTCTAAAATCGGTCCCTAAATGACTCTTTTTTTTGTAGTTATAGTCATCTGCAAAAATCATTTTCATCAACATAATTACAGAGTGAGATCAAAATTACGCAATAAAGAAATCTATTGTAGCACTTCATACCACAATAACCATGTACGACATAATATATGCCAGAAGAGAATTTGGCTCTCCTTCAACAGAAAAAAGATGAACCACCAGATCTGTAGTTATGGGCATGGAAGTCAGCCATTATTTGCTTCAAAATTTGGCTTATGTGAACAACGAAATGGAGTGGACCAACGAAATGAACAAATCAATAAACTACTGGTGTCCTTCTACATAAGATGACTTTCAATTCATTAAAACTTACACTTCTTTTGAAACTAATAAAATGACAAGAAAAGAAGCTTCAGCTTCAGCTTCTAAGACTTGAGGCAGTAAATACATGGAGGAGGAGGAGGAGGAGCAGAAGAAGAAGAAGAAGAAGAAGAAGAAGAATTCTTTTCTTAAGGGACCAAAACGATGTTGTTTTGGGCTTTTGAAAGATTAAAAATTGGAAAATAAATTAAAATCCAACTGGCTAGAGATAACGGGGCTAGCTAGGATGATTTAACAGCCACGTCACCCAACTAACGGACATTGACTAATGGAAGTCAATGCAGGGACTAATGTGCCCCACGTTAGTAATTGTCAGGGACTAACGGAGTAGTTTTTTTTTTTTGGTCATGGACTAAAATGGCATCCGCACTTTTTGTCAGGGACCAAAATGAGCCTTTACCCTTTATTTAATTACACAATTTTAAGTCTATAAGCTCATGACAAATGCAATGGCGTCCCACTGCCTTCCCCTTCCCAGAAGGAGGTATCTATAATGGGCCCTTCCCCTTCTAACGAGGAGGTATCTGTCTTCCCCTCTATCGAGGAGTATTTGTGACCCCCTTCCCTGAAGAAGGCATCTCAACAATCACAAATAATAATCTAAATCACATTTTGGGCATATATCATAACCCCACGACATGACATATGACTTCATGCATCAATCCCAATGGTATAACTCATTCAAAACAACTCGTAGGCATTCCAAACCATGTCTAGCATATACATTATAATTAAAAATCATCAAACAAGTCTTAGAACATATAACCAAACCATGCACACAACCAATATCACATCAATTTATCAATTATTGAAAACCTCCAAATCAATTTGATGTTCTTTGACCCCTAATATGGCAAAAACCCAACATATGTTCTTTTACAGAATTCACCTTCTAGTCCCAGACTCATGTTTGTTTGTGGGGACAGTCGTCAATCCATAGAGCAGCATGTGATGTTACAAATGGCATCAGAGCGGCACCTCTTCCAGTACGGTGTGGTTCAAGAACGAACCATGCAGAAGCTGGTGGGCATGTGACACCCGGGGCTGATGAGGGCGGGGAGTGGTCGCCGGTGTTAGAGGAAGAACGGATAAGGAGCGGCTCCTGACAGGCTTCTAAGCCAGACACATAAATGAACCAATTATACACTGGAATGATAGGGTTCCTGAGACTTTGTATGTATAGGACTATACAGTTAAGGATAGTTTAAATGACTTGATTGGTTCTACCTATACTAACAAAATGCATATTCTTTTCGGCGGCCCATCACATTAGAACTCCAAACTTAAGCGTGCTTGACTTGGAGCAATTATAGGATGGGTGACCTCCAGGAAGCGTGTGAGAGAGGACAAAACACCCTGAAAAGACTCGTGTTTGTTTGTGGGGATAGTCGTCAATCCATAGAGCAGTGTGGAATGTTACAAATCCCTGCAGGGATCCCCACATTCGGGTTGAAATTGCCATCCCTACCAATGAGCTCTTACATTACACAAACCTGAAACTTTTTGCATGTTCATGAGCTTATCCCTCGAATTCTAATCTAAAGTTTGAAAATTTTTCCTCTAATCGTCTCTTCCTACTTGTTGTTCACTATCTTATTGTGGTAGCATACTTGAATGCAGGTAAGTGATCTAATAAACTGTGGTGTGTCTTTTCTGCCATAGAGGGTGTTTCTACTCAGCGTAAAGACAGAGGTCACTGAAAATCTTCATTTTATTTCATTTGTTCTGGATATAAGGGATTGAAGATAACCGGAGTTTGTCCTCTTGCATATTGACTCATTTTATTTGCAGCTGATCTAAAGACGTGTCTCCAACTTTGAAGCAATGCAACCAGACACAAGGTTTGCACTTAGAAATTAATAGTCAAAGGTTTCTACTTTTATAGATATATAGGTAGCAACTCAAATCATTAACGTCAACTAAAGCAATAAACTAAACCTTAAATTCTGCCAAAGGATTCCAATAGTTTGCATGTTTAATTATTTACCTTCTTAATATATCATTATTTCACATTTGCTTATTTGTATATCTATATGTATGCAACTTTTTAATATACTTCAAATATCATTTATTGAAGTTCACATAAATAATTTTGAAAATTGATAGCTTATATATCAACAATATTATCACTTCTCTTAGTTAACTATACCACATATGATCGAGGCCAGATAGAATAAAACATACCGTGCAATGGCGTTTGTTAGGACAAGGAAATAATAGACTAGCTTCTAAAAATACCAACCTGCATCAACTCACAAGTTACAACTTTTAAGGATGTATACAAAGATGAACTATTAAATAAATTCACCAGTTCACAAGAAACCGTAATCTACCATAGATCTTGCTATTTTCCAGCTTAGTGATTTTACAACATGCAAGCAAATTTACATTATATTTAAAAAGAAAATGTTTTACATATTAAATTACTTTATTAGTAAAGTTGCACTATTTGCTCAACATAAATTTGTCTAAGAAAGTTGTAATTTACAACTTAACACTTACATGTTACCTTCATTGTCTTAATTCAAACATAAAACACAATTGTACCTACGAAATAAAACTCCCTAAAAGATTATGTAAACGAAGGGGAAAAAATATTTATATTTATATTTATATTTAGTACAATTGCTCTAGTACAATAGTATAATCATATCACGAATAAAATTTCATATTTGTCTATGTTACACATGAAATGTCTCCTTGGTTTCAATGCCAAGGATGATGGGTATTGCGAGACTCCCAATCATGCACCCGCTTTAAAACAATTATTCTCCCCAACTTTTGGCACATAGGCTGGAGCAAAAGGACCAAACTGATGGCTCCTTGGGAGTCTGTTTTGCATTTTGATTTAAATTGCTTTTATCTTGCTGAGGTTGTCAGCTATCACTTTCTAGTTTATTCTGCATTTTAGAATTCTAGTTGTTGTCTGCATTCATGAACAAATCCAGTCATTTCCAAATATCATTATCCTTGACTCACTGATATTTAAATTGTGAACCGAATCAACTAACTTACTCCATCATATTTTCCCTTTCAAACCCAGCCACCTGAATGCTGATTTTCTTGAGTCTATTGATGTGTTTGCATCAACTGTAGAGTCATGGGAAGCAATCCAACTGGTCATAGTCCAGTTTTTCAGATGAAAATACCAACATGTTTAGTTTTGTTGTGCACTAGATCCTTTACCCATGCGATGCACGGAAACGGAAGACTTATGTGTAAAGAGAAATATTTCAGTTTATTCTGAAATAATATTGATACTTAAATATAGAAAATAATATAATCATGGTTTAATTATTAGGTTGGTCCCTGAACTTTTTAGGAATTTTTAAATAGGTCCCGAATTAGATAGGTTTCTAATTGAGTCCCTGAACATATATCTAATTCTCAATCGGGTCCCTGAGTTCTATGAAAAGGTCGTTAAACTTACCGATTTAGAATGTGGCCCGGAATATTTTCCCCAAGTTTGTATTTCGGGTTTCAGAAACCCAAAATTTCGAAACAAATGCTTCCACCTCGAACTACAGCCGCTTCTCCCCCATCTTGGGTTTCTTCTCTCTTTCTCAATGTTTGTTTCACGTACTGCATTTTCCTCCCCGAAATAGCTTTCCTGTAGAATGACATGGCAAAGAAGGTTGACAAGGGTGTGTCCAACTTGGATGGAGTAAGGCATATTTTGTCAAATTTCACGAATCACTAACAGATTTGTTTCTCCAAGGACCCTATTAAAAATTTATTTATGGTCAACAATCCAATTAAAAATTTTATTTATGTTCAGGGATCTAATTAGAAACATTTTTAGTTTAGGGATCTACTTGAAAATTTCCAAATAATTCAGGTATCAACTGAAAAATTAAATCTTAATTAAAATAGAAACAAATAAATATTCGTGTAGTAGATGAAGACAAATAGATTAAAAAAATGAATAAGTTTACTCCTATTTCTTTATAAATAACTATTGTATAAAATTTGACCGTATTCAACAATACACAAAAATGATGTGTTTATTGCAAAAATCAATTTATCATATGTTGTTGTATAAATATTTTATCACTTTACTTGTAGATGAGCCACTCATTCTCAGTATTTATTTCATAAATTATTCTTTTCACTTTAAAAAAAACATCTTTTAAAATTGGTTTGACATATTGCCTGATAGTCTGGCAATCTTAAAATTGGGAATGACTTTATTGTAGGGTAACTTTCTTTCAAAAAAGAAGACAAATAAAAGGGAAATAGTGCAATTTAACAGGAAAAATTAAATGAACACAACATGATAACATGGTTACCTTCATATGAAAAATAAATGCATTTGTAAAAGCCAAGTTCAGCGGGTTAACTTTGATGATACATTTGTTCTATTTGGAAAGAGATTCCTAGAATATCAAAATTCTAATTGATCAGCTATAAGTAGCCATGTACCAAAAAATAAAGGGAACAATGAAACAAAGCACGATAATCTAATTACTTCAGTGTGCTTGCTGTGAAACCCGAACAGTTTTTGCACTATAATATTATCCATGCTTACCTTGTGTTCGTTTCAAATATTGTAACATTATTCTCGGGAAAGTGACTAAATCATGTACAAATAATAGTATATCTTCTTTACTCTCCATCGTTGCAAGCCACTTTTACAACACTTCAACTTTATTCCATAAAAATTCACTTAAGCTCTATAGCTCTGTCCTCGAGAAAACATATAATCTTTGAAGAATCGACGAATATAACCTTCGGATCGATTTAAAGAATCAAGTGCTGGGTTGTAAACAACACTAACTGTAGTAATTTTACTGACTATAAGACCAATGGAGGCACAAACTAAGGGGAACCTAGAAAAAAGTAGAACTATGGTTAATTGATATCGAAATATGAATATATGAATGAAAACATCATGCAGATAATTACCCATGCACAGAATTAGTAGATCCATCCAGAGGATCAACTATCCATGTGGGCTTTAGTGTTTGAAATTAATAGTTCCATCATGGAGATCATAATGCCAAAGACAATAACAATGAATACTCTGATAACATCTTGAAGTTGGCTTGGTATTTGAGAGAAAAATGAATGTCCAATTCAAAATAATAAAGACATTTAATCAAAATGAAATGGCAATTAAAAATATAGACAACAAAGTAGCAAACTTGCCTCTCTTCTGCTCTTTAGGAATTGCTTCTAGAATTGCAAAATTTCTGGCACACTATGCCTTGTCATGTTTGCCATCTCTGCCTTGTCCATCCACATTTCATCCCTATATTTCATCTGACACGGTTAGTGGAGGAAAGACAGAAGGATTGTCAACAACAATTGGAGAGACAAATCACATGTTTGAACGAAAGCCGGTTACTAAACTGAAATGATACAACTAAAAGTGTAAAAAGACCTAGTACAATAAGCAAAGTAGTTTGAAAACTTATGATGAGAAGGAAGTATATACTTTATGGTGTTATTTGAAAGTTTTCATAAGAGCTTTGTACACCTGCAAGAAAGGTTATGGGGTTAACATTACTCAAGTTGTTTAAATTTCCAATTAAATTAAATAGTGTAAGGTTCCAAGCACATAAGGACACATATAATTCAAGCCTTTATGTTGACACTCACCTTCTTAACCTGTGTGTCAGTTCAAGTTTCAACTATAAGTTTTGACTAATATTCCCTATTTCAGAATTTCCTGAAATCGATATATTTTTTTGAATTTAAAAAAGATATAGATTGTGTAACTGCAGGATGAATTTAAAAAATGTTTAGGAAGTTTTTTTGAAAAAAAAAATTAGTACATGAAATAAGCCTTAACTTTGAGGGTTTGATCTTATATAATGTCAAGTTAATTTGGCATTGGCAATTTAAGAGATATGCATATTTATGTGACTACATACACACATGAAAGACTGGTAAGCAAGATGGGTGAGACTTGTCCTCAAGTAACAATCAAATTCCCAAAGAGTTCTTCCCTAGTTGGGACTGATATGCTCTTTTTTTTTTTTTGGTCTATTTTAAAACTATATATTTATATTTGTAAATTCCATTTTTCAAAATTATCGTTTGTGATAATTTTCAGAATTAAAGTTCTCACTAAATCATGGTAGGAAGGTTAAAACAAAAAATGACATAAATCAATTGCAAAAAATAAACAAAAAATAACCAAACTTACATACAAACTGATCCATTAAAAGCAAATCTTGGGAGCTTTATTGAACATGACCACCTGAAGTAGATAACAACAATCTATTAAAAAACCACAAAGACAAAAATACCATTTCGTGAAAGGATAAATTTAGTTGAAGACATTCAGAAGGTCCAATGGAGGTAATTCCCACCATAGAATATGTGTTGAAGACAGATGATTAGTCTATTGAACAATTTATACACACCAACAATTTTGTGTTAATTAACTGAAGTGGTTCTTGTGGCAAGTATTGTAGAAATGTATATACAGAAAAGTGCATGAGGATCATTTATATTTTAAAGTTGGGAAAAGTGAAGATACCTCTACCTATATGGTAGATTGTAGAATTAGAGTGAAGATGTTAAAAAAAGGTAGAATCAAATATAATCAAACAGTAAAACAGATATGAGCAGATATGTGTGTAGCTAGAATTAATCTTTAAAACTTATACCTCCTTCGTTTTCAAAATATTGGAGAGAAGAAAGCAGAAAATCTGGTTCAAGTAACAATATCCATGCATATTCCACATCTTTCCCTTTTAATAGCTAAATTATCCTGTCAATTACCAGATACTATAGTGTTCATGTGATAGAAATAGCATAAGTAACCAATTAATTACGGGTACTTCACCCTTTATGTATCCTTGTATATTTTTCAGATATCATGAATGACAATTGAAATTATAGACTCTCATGAAATCATAAAAATTTCAATGTTATGACATTTTTTTTGGCTAGACCAACAGGAATTGAGAAAGAAAACATATGAAAAGCAATGTAATATTAAAATATCATTTGAGCAAGCCATAAACAACACTTTCTTTTCTTCTCTTTTCTTTTCTTTTTGTTTTTTCCATGAACTTGGGTAAACAGCTGAGCATAGATGAATGAAGCTAATAGAACTGAGAGTGTGTTCAACTAAAAGTTTCATAAGTGAGGGTTTGTTTAATAAGTAGCGTTCAAATTTCCAAAAAACCAAATTGAAATTGCATATACGTATAAGAAGAATAAGAGATCTCACTGAGGAAAGAACGCCTTCTCTGTACCCTCTTAAACACTCGATCATTCAAATCATCTGTTTCCTAATTTCTCACAATTTTTAAAAAATGAAGGAAAATAAGTTTCTGGAATTTTCCTTTCAAAGCCCCAATGTCTCCTTCTTCGTCTATGCTCTGCCATTCGCAGACTCTTCTATCCGCCACAAACCGCGACTTCTCCATACAGTGATTCAAAATGCTATCATCATTTGCCTTTGTCACCCTTCCTCTCGCTATCTGTCGGCCCCTTTTCGTTTCCTCTCTCCCTCTCCCAAGTACAGAAACCAAAAAATGACAGACAGAAGCTGTGAAATGGAGGAAGAAATAAGCTTCTCCTATCTCCATACAATGTGATTTTAAATGCTCCGGTCATTTGTCCCCTATTCCTAACAGAAGAAAACAAAGAGACAGATGCAAGTAAGGGGAAATGCAACGTTGCAGATCATTGCTAATATATGTAATGATACTGATATAAATAAATTACCAACTAAATTAACCTTTTTAGCCTCAAATCACCTAAGTGATTTTACAGATATGCCCCTAACCACCACCTTCCTTTTAATAATAAAAAAATAAGGAAAATAAGTTTCTAGAATTTTCCTTTCAAAGCCCCAATCTCTCCTTCTTCGTCTATGCTCTGCCATTCGCAGACTCTTCTATCCGTCACAAACCACGGCTTCTCCATACAGTGATTCAAAATGCTATCATCATTTGCCTTTGTCACCCTTCCTCTCGCTATCTGTCGGCCCCTCTCCCTCTCCCTCTCCCTCTCCCAAGTATAGAAACCAAAAAATGACAGACAGAGGCTGTGAAATGGAGGAAGAAAGAAGCTTCTTCTATCTCCATACAGTGTGATTTTAAATGCTCTGGTCATTTGCCCCCTATTCCTAACCGAAGAAAACAAAGAGACAGAGGCAAGTAAGGGGAAATGCAACATTGCAGATCATTGCTAATATATGTACTGATACTGATATAAATAAATTACCAACTAAATTGACCTTTTTAGCCCCAAACCACCTAAGTGATTTTACAGATATGCCTCCAACCATCACCTTCTTTTAATAATAAAGATTACTGCATCAATGGCAACATTCCCCACATCAATGCCCGTCTGTTAAAGCTGAGACTGGGTAGGAATGATGTTTCTGCAAGCATGCCACCCTGCACTTGGGAGGAATTCTCTGAACTTCCAAAGTTTCCTCCATATGCTGGCAAAACTCTTCAAAATAATGCAAGCCATTGTTCTCTGTAGGTTATCCAGCAACTCATTGCCTAATGGATTTCTCCCAAACAACCTTATACATATTCTTCACGGAGAACACATCCCTATTATCAAAATATCAAAAGTAGAAATCTAATTTTTGGCCTTCACATAGCTATATTTGGATGATGGCAGCTCATCAGATAGATTATAAAAGTATTTTGAATGAGCTCCAAATTCCATATGTTGTGGTTTTTGAACATTTACTGGGATACTCAAACTAAAATAGTGTATCGCACGTGTCGCAACCCGAAAAAATCGCGACGAGGACGGCGATACATATTAGATAAAAAATATAGTAGAGTCACCACCAATTTTATTTATTTAGGATAAAAATTGGAAAAACCTAAAAAATGGTTTTTGGAACCAAAATGAGTTCGGAAGTCGGTTACGAGTAGGGAAGGTGTTAAGCACCCTACATTGCTCATTCTAAGAATGATACCTTAAATAAATTGCGCTAAATTAAATTATTTATTTATTTTACCCCAAAAAATATTTACAAGGAAGAAATTATTTATTTACATTTTTTTTTTATGTTTCTTTATTGGTTTTTTGCATTTTTTAAATTTTTTAAAAAAATTTATTGATAGATCCCAAATGGGGTTGGACATGGCACGTAATTCCACAGGGCAACCTTAAAGCTAAAGGATTGAGCATGACACTTATCATAGAGCAATCCAAATATATTAAATAAATTGTTAATTAATTATCTACATTAACAAATAAAAAAAACACAAAAATAAAAGAAAAATTAATTTTTGGCTTGATGGGATGATTGACCACGCTCCTACGTATTCCCTGCTGCGATGGGAAACTCAAAGCCACGTAGTTCTTGTAGAAAATATTTTGTTTGTTGGTTGTTTTTTTATTTTTTATGAAATGGTTTTTTTTATTTAAAATTTTTTTTTATATTTCATTTTTTTTTCGAAAACTCCTAAACGAGATAGAACATGGCAGATACGTCCACAGAGCTATCTCGTATTTAGGGAATTGAATGTGAAACCTCTCGCAAAGCAATCCCAAAATTGTTTTTTTAAATGTTTCCTTTTTTTACACCATTCTATTTTGTTTATTTTAACAAGAAGATCAAATCCAGTTTCATACACTTCTTGTTAGCTCAATTCCCTCTTTAAAAAAAACATGTTAAACCCACTTAGTTTGGGCTCAAGTCCAACAACTAATCCAAATAATTATTCAGAAAAAAAAAAGGAAAAACAAAAAAAGCTACTAAAACCCAATACAATGTGTCAAGACAAATTTAAAAGAAACATTGCAGAGAATCCTTTCCCCTTCTACCTGCGTACGTGAGAACAGAGGAAGGGACCAGTGGTGCGGTGGCCTGGCTAGGATGACAGCGGCGGTGAGCTCGTGACCGGATCTGGGCTGCTCCGGGACGGCGAGGAGAGTGGCGAGGGACGGTGGTGCGGCTCACGGAACACGGTGGTGTCGCGGTGACTGGGCTGATGCGAACAGAGATCGACGGTCCCGGTTCTGTACCTTGAGGCGCAGACGCTTGGCGGACAAGATCGAACCTGGTCGTGGTGATTCCGACCTCGGATGGTGGTTGGATGGCGGCACGGTTGACACAGGGTGGCGGTGCGTGGTGACTCGCCAAAGAACAGGGACAGAGGTGCCTCTCTCCCTTTTTTCTATTTCTCTCCTCTCTGTATTTATTTATTTTTCTTTCCCTCACTGTTGTTGTCGTTCTACTCTCATTATTTTGCTTCAGAGACTTTTTTCCAACTTTTCACGTCTTCTCCCCCCTTTTAATGATAGTATCTCTTGTGATTTTATAATGCCAAATTTGCTCTGATTTTGATCCTAAAAATATGTAAGGATTAAAATTTCTATCTCTGATTTGAAATAGAATCAAAACTTGTGAGCCTTATCTGCAAAAATCAAGGGATTTGTCAACTGGATTCAAATTCAAAATAATGTTGGAGGGAAGAAAAATGGTGGCTGCTAGGGTTTGTTGGAGGAGGGTGAAGGAAGGAAATGGGTTTGAGTAATGGGTTTGGCTGGTTTGGCCCAATAATGAACAAAATAAATCTTAAAATTTAAAAAATAAATTTTTTTTGTTATTTTTGTCCTTATATATATATTTTTTGGATTTTGGGATAAACAAACAACAAAATAAGATGTCAAAAATATATTCTCTTTGCATTTTTAATTTTTTTGAAATTTTCATTGAAAACTAAAAAAGACCCGGTCAAAATAGGGTGTTCACAGTTGACCCTCTTTACTTGTTCATTACAAGAATACATGAAGAAAGAATGATTTTTCATGTGATCGTAGTAAGGAACTAGTAAAGAAAATGAACTCGCATTTTGGCCAGGATGAGAAACAGGTTGGATAAAATTCAGAACATTAAGCTTTAGAGCTTGGAAAATAAAAATGACAGCGGGCCTTAGATCCCAAAAATAAAACTAGCAGTGAACCTCAGAGCTCAGAAAAATAAATTTGCAGCAGACCTCAGATCACAAAAATAAAATTAGCAGTGAGCCTCAGAGCTCGTGAAATAAATTTGCAGCGGGCCTCAGATCCCAAAAATAAAAATACTAGTGAGCCTCAGAGCTCAAAAAATAAATTTGCAGCGGGCCTCAGATCCTAAAAATAAAATTAGCAGTGAGCCTCAGAGCTCGAAAAATAAATTTGCAGCGGGCCTCAGATCCCAAAAATAAATTTGCAGTGAGCCTCAGAGCTCGAAAAATAAATTTGCAGCGGGCCTCAGATCCCAAAAATAAAATAAGCAGTGAGCCTCAGAGCTCGAAAAATAAATTTGCAGCGGGCCTCAGATCCCAAAAATAAATTTGCCGTGAGCTTCAGAGCTCGAAAAATAAATTGCAGTGGGCCTCAGATCCCAGAAATAAAAAAGCAGTGAGCCTCAGAGCTCCAAAAATAAAATGGAGTGGACCTTGGGTCAAAATATGCGAGCCTGGAGCCAAAAACAAGTAAGCCATGAGCCTTAAAATATAGCCTTGAGCCAGAAAATTTTATGATTGGGCCATGACCCGAGAAATTGATGCACTTTGAGTCAAAACAAGCAAAGCCATGATCCTTAAAAAAAAAAAAAAATTAGACCATTGAGTCGAAAATTTTATGATTAGGCCATGACCCGAGAAATTTATTGAAAACTGCCTTGAAAAAACTCAAGGTATTCCAAAACAAAAACTCAAACATGGGTAAACCTTTTATTGAAAACTGCCTTTTAAAAAATGTGGAACCAAACGCTTCTCAGAAAAGCTTTCACTAATCAAACTCATATTCAAATGGAACCTTCTGTAAAATTGATCTTGCCTATATCCCTTTTCACTTGATAATGCCTCCTTGAGGCTTGCTACTTCCAGAATATCCATTTCTGCCTCTCAGTCTTTATTGTCCATAAGGATGTCATTTCCTTCCATCACTGAAACTTCAGAGCTCTTTTGGTCTGGACTGTTCATCAAAAGATTATCATTAGATGGTTAAATCATACTATTATGTCCAGGTTCATCTTTCTTGAAACATAATATAACAGATATGCATTGATTCAGAAGTGTGATGAAAAAAGATTTAATTGACTCGATAACTTTGACTTGTGCATTTGACTTCACAAGATACGGAAAACAAGGAAAGAGACACAAAGGATGGTAGGGATTTCAAAGGGGTTGTTTTCTTAATCTAGATTGTTCTGATCTTAATGAGATTGACCTTTTCTCAACAAATGGATATCACAATCGAAATTTGCCCCAGTGTAAGGTATTCCAAAACAAAAACTCAAACATGGGTAAACCTTTCAAGAACAAAATTGCCCCAGTGTAAGGCGTTCTAGAATAAACACAACCAAGGGTACACCTTTAAAGAACGACATTGCTCCAAAAAAGCCCCAGTTTATGGTTCTAAGGATAAAACTATCCTCATTCAAGCCAAATCTCGCCCTAACTTTTGCTTAGACCGCCCTTTCGAGTTTTCAGTCTAACGGGCTCTCTGTTTTTTTTTTTAAGAGCAAAGTGCTTGGAAAAGAAAGTGTGGCTACCTTGTCTCACGATTAATATTTTATGAATATAAGAGTAATTCCTCATTGATCAGAATGGACTTTTAAAGCTTGTAACGTGGCCATGGTCTAAGGGTTAAGAAACAAAAGGTATAAAAGGGTCAAACAAGTGTTTAAGGGTGAATGAGACAAAGGATCTTACATCATCAAGAAAATTGCTTGCTTTAACTTGCACACACAACTTTTTATTTTTTCATTTCATTTTTCTCCTTCTCATCCTTTTTTTCCAATTCAATTACATTGCCAACATTGTCCCCTTTTGCTTTCAACATCACATTTTCCTCCTCCTCCTTCTTCTTCTTCTTCTTCTTCTTCTTCTTTCTTCTTCTTCTTCTTCTTCTTCTTCTTCTTCTTTCTTTTAGTATCTCCTTCAGATTCTTCTTCCTTTTTCCTTCACTTATTGTGGTTGCAACCAATCTTTTATACGAACCCCCTTTTGCAGTGGTGATCCTTGTCCAAGGTTATTTTGAAAGAATATATAAGGCTCAACAGGGGTAACAAAGGGTAATGATTTTTTTTTTATGGAGGATAGAGAAAGATGGCCAATCTTCATTTCAAATTAGGATTACTCATTTTTTCATAAAGAATTAAACTTGAGACATGGTAAATTAAATACGCACCTTCATTCATTTGCTCTCATTTTTATTTTTTATTTTTCTTCTTTTTTTTTTATTTTATTTTTTTCTTTCCCTGGGGCAAATAGGACATGCACAAAGGGCTTCATCAAGGGAAAAAAATTCAAAGGATGGATACCCACATAGTTCCGATGTCAAAGAAAAAACCAACAAGAAATATAGAGGTAAACACATAAATGAAGAAGCTAAACTATGATAGAATCCATGCAAATTTATTATATTAATGCTTCAAGAAGAATGACAAAAACTTAGATCTCAACAGTTTCTAATCACTAAACACAATAAATAGTTAAACCATCATCATGACAATCTATTGATGAACAAAACAAGATGCCAAATATTGTCTTTCCTCAACTATTGTCAAAAGAATCATTTGTAATGATAAGCTCTTCCCCTTGAACACTGACAAGTCCAGATGCTAACAGGCTTCTCACGGTGGTCTTAAAATCTTCACAATTATCAATAGAGTGACCACCTACCCCCATGTGAAACTTACAAGTGACATTTGGGTCATACCATGCTGGAAATGGGGGTTCCCTTGGGCGCATAGGCTTCTCTGAAATCATATGGCCATCAAATAATTGTTGGAATAACTCATCCTTGGAAATGGATAGCCTAGGGAAAGGTGGTAGGGTTGATGGAGGGTGAAAGGTTCTTCTCATTTGTGGGTTCACTTTGGGTTGGAATTGACTAGGGTGATTTGGTGGGGAAACAGTGGGATATGATGAGTGTGGTTGTGTGTATGGATAAGGTGATGATGGAGCTTGGAAAACATTTGTGGGATGGAAGATTTGGTGAGGTGGGTATATGATGTAGGTGTCTGGTATGGAAAGTAAAGATTAGGATCATATGGTGGTGTTTGATATCTTGGGTACAATGTTGAATGTTGGGGAATGGTGGTTTCTTGGTGTTTATGTGATTTGCCTCGGCTTCCTTCTTCCTTGGGTCAACCACTTTTTTTGGCTCTCTACCTTCTGCATCATCAACAGGCAGCTTCCCAGCTTTAGCCAAAATTTCAAATCTCTCCCCTGCAGAGATCAAATCTGAAAAATCTTTATAAGCAACTCCTGCCATTGCCCATATAAAGGGTGCCCCAGGGTTCCCAAAAAATACGAGCACGTCTCAGATAATGTCAATGGGGGTTGAACATGTGCTGCTAAACTTCTCCATCTTTGTGCATATTGCTTGAAGGATTCCTCGTCTCTATTTTGCATTACAATAAGTTGCTCACGAGTGGGAGCCGCATCCAGATTGTACTTGTATTGATCCATGAACATATCAACTAATTCCGTCCATCTCGAGATCTTAGAATGATCTGATTGAAGGTACCATTCTAATGTGAGACCCGTCAAACTTTCATGGAAAAAACTGATGAGGAATCTGTCATCCTTAGACCAAATTGCCATTTTGGTGGCATAGCTGATTAAGTGAAATCGTGGATTTCCGCTTTCGTCAAACTTGGAAAAATCGGGAACCTTAAAATCCTTGGGGATCATGACTTCCATGGCAGGACACAGTTTCCTCTATTTTGAGGGAGCCATAAGCACTAGAACCTCTGATTGCCTTGATCTCCTTTTCCACTTTCTCCATCCATTCCTCCTCCCTTTTATCCTTAAGAATTGACACATGAGGTTGTTTCCAGGTGAGTCCTGGATAACCAGGAGTTTTGTGATGGGCATTTTCCAAAGATTGATATCCTTCTTCGATGGGAATTACTATTGGCGTTGTGCAATGCGACTGCTCTTGGTAAGGCAACCCTTGAGTAAAGCTTGTACTTATGCTTGAGAACATTGGTGTTGTTACCATGGAAGAGGTTTGTTGTGAATTCTTATATGGACCAGCTTCATTTGCACTTCTAATTGTACTAAGCAAGCTTAGTGACTCCCTCATATCCTGCAATATTGCTTCTAGTCTTGCTTGGGTCTCATTCATCTCATCTATTCTTCCTCTCATTCCATCCATTTCCAAACTCAAATTCCTTCCCGCTTCATGATTGCTAGCAGCCATTCTAGCTCTAGTGTCGTGAACACGAGTTTGATTGGTGACTTCTTTTCTGGGACGTGCAATAGTTCAACTTTTCTTCTGTGAGAAAGTCATTCTTGGGATTAAAATAGATAAAATCATTGTCCCTACTTTTTCTTAGATGCAAAACTTATGTTGAGGTGAGGCGCAGATATATATATATTTTGCTTGAAATGAATCTTTTTTTCTCAAAATATTTTCAATTGAGCTTCTTTTTTTCAAATATTTTTTTTAAGAAATAAAAAGAATAAAAATAATGCATGGCATGTTTGGAAAGAAAAATGCATGTTTGTGCATGTGGTGAGTTCTTTTTATTTATTCAAAGTTTAACAATGCATGAGATACATGAAACAAGTTTTTTTTTTTTATGAGGGGAAATTTAAGGGGGAAAAAAAGAAACATGAAATCAAATTGTTTTTTTTTTTTTAATAAAGTTGAAGATACATCCTTTTTTTTATTTTGTATTTTTTCTTACAGGTGCAAGAACATATAGGATAGAGGGAAAAAATGCTCAGTGTCCTAAAATGGTATAGCATGCCGTAAAAGGTCCTTGGGTCATGACTCTAAGGGGATTGGCCACTAAGTTGAACTATTAGTGAAAATTTCAGGGTGGATCTAGAATTTTAAAGGTCGTGATCCCCAGATTGCCCTTGTCTCGAAAGGCAAGGACCCGGCTCATGACCCTAGCCACAAGTAGGGATAAACCCTCACAGGATGACTAGTCCATGACACCAGTAACAATCTGAGTGATGACTCAACAAATATCAGAGAGGCACCAGGCCGATCAATGACAATGTTGAGACACCGCCTAGTCCTAAGTTATCCACAAGCTCGGGTATAGAGCCAAAAAGTGTGTGCAACAAGTGATAGTGCAGTGTGTGGAAAAAGCATCCAAACTTGTACAGCCCTAAAAACTAGGACATACCTTACAAAACCAAGCCTACACATATATACATCAAATAGAGAACACCTACCTTAGGGTTGAGGTAACAAGTCAAATTATCATCAATGATGTATACCAAATAACAAAAATAAAGCAGAATATGAATATTAAGGAATATCAAATCTAGATAAAACAAACAAAAATATATGTTTTCTTTTTCTTTTTCTTTCTTAAAAAAATAAATAAAAGAAAGGGGTAAAACAAATAAGTTAAAATTTACTAAAAATTTGCACAATCAATTATAAGAGACTTGACGCAAAAATATCCCCAGTAGAGTCGCCATCTGTCGCAAACCGAAAAATCGCGACGAGGACGGCGATACATATTAGATAAAAAAATATAGTAGAGTCGCCACCAATTTTATTTATTAAGGATAAAAATTGGAAAAACCTAAAAATGGTTTTTGGAACCAAAATGAGTTCGGAAGTCGGTTATGAATAGGGAGGGTGTTAAGCACCCTACATCGCTCATTCTAAGAATGATACCTTAAATAAATTGCGCGAAATTAAATTATTTATTTATTTTACCCCAAAAAAATATTTACAAGGAAGAAATTATTTATTTACATTTTTTTTATTTTTATGTTTCTTTATTGGTTTTTTGCATTTTTTAAATTTTTAAAAAAAAATTATTGATAGATCCTAAATGGGGTTGGACATGGCACTTAAGTCCACAGGGCAACCTTAAAGCTAAAGGATTGAGCATGACACTTGTCATGGAGCAATCCAAATATATTAAATAAATTGTTAGTTAATTATCTACATTAACAAATAAAAAAACACAAAAATAAAAGAAAAATTAATTTTGGCTTGACGGGATGATTGACTACGCTCCTACGTATTCCCTGCTGCGATGAGAAACTCAAAGCCACATAGTTCTTGTAGAAAATATTTTGTTTGTTGGTTGTTTTTTATTTTTTATGAAAAGTTTTTTTTTAATTTAAATTTTTTTTATATATATATTTCATTTTTTTTCGAAAACTCCTAAATGAGACAGAACATGGCAGATACGTCCACAGAGCTATCTCGTATTTAAGGAATTGAATGTGAAACCTCTCACAAAGCAATCCCAAAATTTTTTTTTTTAAATGTTTCTTTTTTTTACACCATTCTATTTTGTTTATTTCAACAAGAAGATCAAATCCAGTTTCATACACTTCTTGTTAGCCCAATTCCCTCTTTAAAAAAACATGTTAAACCCACTTAGTTTGGGCTCAAGTCCAACAACTAATCCAAATAATTATTCAGAAATTAAAAAAAAAGGAAAAACAAAAAAAGCTACTAAAACCCAATACAATGTATCAAGACAAATTTAAAAGAAACATTGCAGAGAATCCTTTCCCCTTCTACCTGCGTACGTGAGAACAGAGGAAGGGACCAGTGGTGCGGCGGCCTGGCTCGGATGACGGCGACAGTGACCTCGTGACCGGATCTGGGCTGCTCCAGGACGGCGAGGCGAGTGGCGAGGGATGGTGGTGCGGCTCGCGGAACACGGTGGTGTCGCGGTGACTGGGCTGATGCAAATAGAGATCGACGGTCCCGGTTCTGTACCTTGCGGCGAAGACGCTTGGCTGACAGGATCGAACCTGGTCGTGGCGATTGCGACCTCGGATGGTGGTTGGATGGCGACGCGGTTGACACATGGTGGCGGTGCGTGGTGACTCGCCAAAGAACAAGGACAGAGGTACCTCTCTCCCCTTTTTCGATTTCTCTCCTCTCTGTATTTTTTTTTTCTTTCCCTCACTGTTGTTGTCGTTCTACTCTCTTTATTTTGCTTCAGAGACTTTTTCCCAACTTTTCACGTCTTCTCCCCCCTTTTAATGATAGTATCTCTTGTGATTTTATAATGCCAAATTTGCTCTGATTTTGATCCTAAAAATGTGTAAGGATTAAAATTTCTATCTCTGATTTGAAATAGAATCAAAACTTGTGAGCCTTATCTGCAAAAATCAAGGGATTTGTCAACTGGATTCAAATTCAAAATAATGTTGGAGGGAAGAAAAATGGTGGCTGCTAGGGTTTGTTGGAGGAGGATGTAGGAAGGAAATGGGTTTGAGTAATGGGATTGGCTAGTTTGGCCCAATAATGAACAAAATAAACCTAAAAATTTTAAAAATAAATTTTTTTGTTATTTTTGGCCTCATATATTTTTTTTTTGGATTTTGGGATAAATAAACAACAAAATAAGATGTCAAAAATATATTTTCTTTGCATTTTTAATTTTTTTGAAATTTTCATTGAAAACTAAAAAAAGACCCGGTCAAAATAGGGTGTTCACAGCACGGGTGTAAATGTGTTGAGATACTCGTAAACTATTCGGGTTTGACTCGTTAAAAGCTCGATCAAGCTCGTTTCTTTAATTGAATGAGTCAAGCTCAAGCTTAAGATTGAGCTCGATTATTTAAATGAGCCAATCCCAAGTCTTACAGGCTCGACATTAAACGACTCGTGAATAGCTCGTACAGGTATTGTGGTCTTTAAGTTGTTGCAGCGGTTTTTTTGTTAGGTGAAGTTGTTCTGCTAGCATTGGACTAGATATATCTCAATAAATAGATGGTAGTCATATATTTTTTTTTTTTGGACTCATGCTTTTGTAATGATTAAGCTTAAATTGTATATTTGGACTCATGCTTTTGTAATGGTCAAGTTTAAATTGTATTTGGCAAGGGCATGTTTTTAGGATGTTTTAGTCAAGCTTTTGAAGTTTCTTTTTTGTAGTATTCAAAAAATCTTAAACTCACATACCATATGTTAAGTATATATCTTTATTTTTATAGATTATCATATAATATTAAATAGGTTTAATTATTGAGTTGATCCCTGAGCTATTTGAGAATTTTTTAAGTAACTCCCTGAACTAAAAAGGTTTCTAATTAGGTCGCTGAACTTATGTAAAATTTTCAATTGGGCCCCTGAACTAAAAAGTTTTTAATTGGGTCCCTAAAGTAGAAAGGTGAGTATACAAAATAAAAATAATAAAATGATAGATAATGAAATTTAGAAGAAAAAATACTGTTTGACTTAATAATAAAATGACAAAAGAAGAATATGAGGAAAAAAAACTCACTATTTAAAATAATAATAATATTAATACTGAAATAAAAAATAAAACTCAGTGAAAAACGCTATGTTTAGCATAATAATTAAATAAATTTGAGAGACAAAATTTAGTTCTTGTAATGATATTAACAAAATAATAAAATATGAAATTATGCTAAAAATTTATGTTTTATAACAAAATATTTAGAGATTAAACTGAGTCAAATATTTAATATTTGAACTAACATTATAATAATAATAATAATAATAATAATAATAATAATAATAATAGCAATCAAAAATATTATTTAATAAATATTAAATTATTTAAGATAAACCTAACTCAAAATAGATTTGACAACCAAAATAAGATATGATATTTACTTAATTAGATTCTTGACCGATAATTGAGGACTAATCCCCGAGGATGCAGAGTACCAGTTAAGGGATAATTCCTCTACCCACAGATGCAGCTCTATTCCTATCACCAGGATTCGAACCCGGGATATATGGTTAAAGGACTCAAGCTACTAGCCACTTCGATCACACATTGTGGGTAGATTCTTGATTTTATTTATTATTCAAACTATATATATATATATATATATATTATATATATATATATATTGAAATTTTTTTTACGCGGTTTCATCTCTTGTTAAAATATTAGAATAAAAATTATTTCAAATAATAACATTTTCGACTAAGTTTCATCCTTTATTAATATATTACTATTTAAAAAATCTATATTTTTAATTGAGGTTTATCAACTTAATCTCTTAATATTAGAATAAAAATTATTTCAAATAATAACATTCTCGGCTAAGTTTCATCCTTTATTAATATATTTTTTTTTGGTTACAAAAGAGAAACGAAAGAAAAAACCAAAAGACCAACAACTAATGTCTCATAAAGACAATACCCATGGCATCTGCCAACAATAAACTCTCCATCGCTGCAGGAGCAGCATCAAACACGCTCAAAGGAGAATCACTTCTAGTGCCCATCTTAGCCAAGAAATCTGCGCAATAATTCCCCTCCCTAAGAGTATGAAGCAACTGGAAACTCCACTCCTTGGCTAGCAAGTTTCGAATTAAAGCTATAACATTACCAAACCTGTGCAATTTGGGATCACCCTCCTGAACAAGCTGAATCACATAAGTGGAGTCAGAATAGCAAATAACATTCCTGAACCCCAACTCCCAACACAAAGAAATACCATGATACAAGGCCAACATTTCTGCATGCAAAATATTAGAGAAGCCCCCTGAACCATAGAAACCATGCAAAAATTCCCCTGTGTGGTCCCTAATTAATCCACCATACCCCGTGAGGCCTGGGTTACAATGCACTCCCATCCACATTAAGACACACGACACCCAAGTTAGGCTTTTCCCATTGAACTTCTCTGGCCGGCCTATCCATTCGATCCACATTACTATTTCCAAATGCATTAATGGTGTCAACCAGCAACGCCCGTGATTGGGCAATGACTGAGGTCCCATGCACATGCACGTTTCTAAATACTGTACTATTTCTACTACACCACATCTTCCACATGGATAACAGCACCATTATCCCATGCTTAGCAACCATCTCTCTCAGCCACACGAGCAAGCTATCACCATCATCAGGGACGCTAATGCTAACGCCCAAGCACCCCTGCCAAATGCTCGTCAGTCTGTTACACTTGAACAAGCAATGAATAAGCGTTTCCTGCTCAACGCCACACATTGGACAGATTGGATCCAAGGGAATTCCTCTAGCCACCAGTTGCATCCTAGTTGGGAGAGCATCATGGCAAAACTGCCAAGCAAAAAACTGAACATTAGCCGGGATTCGAAGCTTCCAAAGCCACTTCCAATGCCCATCTAGACTCTGAATCTGTTGCTCAGAGATAAGCCATTGGTAAGCACTTTTTGTGGAATACTCTCCTGAGATGCAATAGTTCCAAACCCAAGTGTCTTGCAGACCCTCAACCAAACAAGGTTTCAAACTGGAGATAGTTTGTTTGACCTCCTCCGGAAGGTTTGTATAGAGCTCATTGATCCTCCATTCGTCATTTCTGAAAACATCCTTGATCCTTAACTCAATATCATGAATATCCACCGCCCAAACAGACTCACACAGGGGCTGCTTCAAGACCCAAGGAGTGTACCAAAAACTGGTGTTTCCATCGCCAATCTTCATGCTAAAACCATCTCTAAGAACCTCTAGAGCCTTCACAATGGCGTTCCAAGTTCCACTCCCCCTAACTTTTTTCAAGTTCCACAGGTTGCCATTTTTAACATATTTATCAGTGATCATAGACACCCACAGCTTGTTCGGGGCAGCTTGAAGATCCCAAACCAACTTACCAAGGAGCGCAATATTCTGGTTCCTTGCAATGCGGACACCCAAACCTCCCTCCCTCCGAGGCCTTGTGATAGTGTTCCAGCTAACCATGTTCATACCTTTATCACTTTGGCCTTTCCAAATAAAATTCCTCACGGTCCGGTCCAAAGAATTGCAAACCGACTGAGGATACCACTGAATTTGCATGCCGTATGATGGAATAGAGGAGAGAACAACATTAGCAAGAGTAAGCCTACCAGGTTTGTTTAGTAGTCTACCCTTCCATGATGCTAACTTAGACGCCACTCTATCCAAAATCTCCGAGAAATCCTCCTTCTTGATTCTACCCTTGAAGAGCTTGAATCCCAAATACTTTTCCAGATTAGTAGTGGAACGGATTTGAGTAATTTGCACTAGCTTATCCTTTTTAGTCTTCGGAACCGCAATTGAAGTCAAAAGTTTGACTTCTCCACACTCACCTTCAAACCAGAAATTGAGCAAAAATCATCCAACACTTTTTTAATCAATTTGGCCTGAGATGACTTTGCTTTAGCAAATAAAAGAACATCGTCTGCAAATAAAAGATGAGATACACAAGGACCATTTTTAGAAACCTTGATCGGCTCCCACCTCCTCTCCCTAACTTCCATAGATATCATTTCCCCTAACCGCTCCATACAAAGAATGAACAGATATGGCGATAAGGGGTCTCCTTGACGAAGCCCTCTCCTAGGCATAAAACTATCCGTCCTATTGCCATTCCATAGAAGAGAATTGGAAGAGGAGGATATACCATGCATGATAAGAGATATAATATTACCTGGAAAACCAAACATCACCAGAGTCTTTTTCAAGAAATCTCAATCCACTCTATCATAGGTTTTTTCCAAATCTAGTTTCAAAACCATATCCCCATTCTTCCCTTTCTTCTTATTCATATTAAAAATAATCTCCTGCAAGACAATAGCATTGTCCTTTGTGCTACGACCAGGAATAAAGCTACTCTGCAAGGGGCTAACAATCCTGTCCAAGTACGGTCTAAGTCTATTAACCAACACCTTGGATATCAATTTATGGATCACATTACAAAGAGTAATTGTCTAAACTCCCGAAAGGAGGAGAGGTTATCTCCTTTAGGAATAAGAACCAAAAGAGTTTCAGCTGCTCTCACATCAAACCTGCCTGTTTCAAAAGCTTTTTGCCACAAAATGCCATACGTCATCACCCACTTCCTTCCAAAACATTTTAAATAAAATCGGTTGAAAACCATCAGGGCCAGGGGCTTTATATGACTTCATGCTTCTAAGAGCTTTATACACCTCCTCCTTCCTAACCGGTCTTACAATTTCTCTTATCTCATCAGTCATTAAGCCATTCTGAATCTCCCCCAAGTTAACCGTACTAATTGTCTCCATAGAGCAAAACAGATTTTTGAAGTACTTAACTGCCTCATCTTTTAAGACAATAGGATCCGTGCACCAAATCCCTGAAGGCAAGTTAAGTCCATGAATTTTATTCCGCTTTCTCCTAATAATTGTCTGGGCATGAAAGAAAGAAGTATTACAACTCCCTAGCTTGATCCATTTCTCCCTTGACTTTTGAAACCACAAAGTCTCCTCTTGGAAAAGAATTGCTTCATATTCATTAAGAAGCTCTTTCTGTAAAATTAATAATCTTGCAGAGTCAATATCTTCCAAAGCACGCTGGATACCTTTCAAACGAGCTTCCAATTTGCGCTTCTTCTCAAAGATATTGCCAAACACCTCCTTGTTAAATAACAAGGAATGATGCGATACTCGATTGAGAGCTTGAACCACATCCCCTTGCTCTTGATTCCAAGCTGCCTGAACCACATTCGGATATTCCTTGTGAGTGCACCGCACTGCCTGAAATCTAAAAGGTCTTGCATGCCTAGAGATATCGTTGTTACTGCACCTCAATAAAATCGGGTTATGATCTGAGTGCCGTTTTACCAGGTGCTCTACTGTAGCCTCAGGGAAGCCCATCCTCCATCTATAATCTCCAACTCCCCTATCCAAACGTTTAGACACAAGCCTGTTTCCAATACGCCTCCCTTGCCAAGTAAAATTCATGCCAAAATACTCCAAGTCAATCATGTCACAAACGTTCAACATTTGATTAAACTTGGTGGCTCTAGATTGAAGGAAATTACCACCCCGTTGCTCAGAGGGAGCTAAAAATCTCATTAAAATCACCAATCATGGCCCAAGGAATCCCAATATTACTTCTCAAGTCACCCAAATATTCCCAGAAGGTGCACCTTGTAGAATAGTTTGGGCTAGCATAAACACCAGAACAAGCCCAAGAGAGATTACCTCTAGTTATGGACAAAGTGATACATTGCGGCATAGAGTCCACAATATTGAACGTGCAGCTGCTACTCATGTTAGCTAAAGCCCAAATGCCTCCTGCATGCCCCTGACTATCCTCTACCGCGATGCAATTATAACCCTTTTTTTCCCAGAAATGCTTTGCATTCGAGAAAAGAGTGTGGGTCTCGAACGCAAAGATCAAATCTGGCTTATAATTTTGAATAAGCTCATTCATATGTTGCTTACTCCTCCTACTGGCAAAGCCACGCACATTCCAAGAAAGGACACGAAATTCTTTAAAACTATCCATAAAAACAGTTTTTTGAAAATATTGTACCCCAAGTAAACACTAACCTTGATGCATTGTGTAACACCCCGACTTTTACTGTACTTTACTATCGGTAAATATATTTGGACAGTTAGAAACTGTTTTCATGCTTGTAAAACTGTTCTAAAACTCCAAAATGAGTTTTGGACTTTTAGAGTGTAAAATCGTTGAAAAAGGATTTACGCGACTTACAAACTTAACGACGTTCGGTAACATTTTTAGGAATTTTGTATCAATGGAGAGAAAACTGTAAAGTCAGTGTTTCAACAACTTAATATGAGTATTTTAACCTAGGAAATTAATACATTTGAGGTGAAGAACCATATTTTCAAAAGTATGGCTTTTGGGCCTAAATTCAGTAAAAAGCGGCGGAACCGTCGTTAAGCGTTTTTAAAGATTTTTCAAGAGAAAGGTTTTGAGAAATTGATACTTGTGTATCTTGGATGGAAATGGTTTTTAAAGAATGATTTGATTTCATTTAAAGATTTTGGTTTTAAGATCAAAAGGGTTTTAGTCTTCAAAGACAAGTATTTACGGTAAAGAACAAAAACCTAAGTCATGAACGACTTAGTGAAAACACGAACATAATATTTATGACGTAGGGTGGATCAAGACCTTAAGTCATAAAGTATGGATAATTCATTATCCATATTCCATAAAGTGTAATGGACTCAGAATGATTTGTTTTCTTGGAAGCCAAAGAAAAAGGCTCAGTTAGAAAAGTGCAGAGAATAAATAATTGGACTTGTGTTCCAATCTCATAATGCGTTAGGACTTTTAATCAAGTGTTTTAAGAAAACTGTGCACAAAGATGAAAGGTTACTTGAGAACTTTAGCTTGATGATTAAGTACCGGTGATTCGGACTTAAGGACATCTAGCATCTGTTACAGTACGTTGAAAGAATTCTGAAGGAATCACGATGTCATCTGTTGGATGGACGAGAAGAACGCATTTCCGGCAAAGTTTGCCTAAACACATAGTGAAACTATATTCTGTAAGGGCGTTGTGCCTAGGAGATGGAGCTAACACTTTAATGCGGGTGCGAATTCCGTAGTGACGATCTATTGATGCTCGGGGGTGTCGGGGTATGAAATACTCATATAGGCCCAGTTGGTTGCTCCTCTGTGGCATGGTGATCTTGCAATACACCGACATACTCGACTAGACACTATGTGTTTTCTGGTAGTGAAGGATGTTCCCGAAAAAGCCTATGTGCACCATGATGACTGTTGACGCATTTTATTACCCAAGGCTGGTGGACTCCGGAACAATCCTCCGAACCACTCTCTCCGACTGTTCGTAAAACCATGGTATAGAAATTCAGAGGTCATTCCTCGAGTCTTAGATGTTTCTATCTAGGAAAACGTTGTGCTGTGGTCATGTTTCTGTGAAACATTATTGTTTTGTTATGAGTGTAGATATGATTGACAATTGTTAATTGTACGTACCTGAGAGTCGTACCACTGCATGTCTGCCTTATGTGTAAGATAAATGGAAATCTCACCTCCTTATTTTTATATTGCCTATATCGGCTGGCTATGTGCCTTCTGTATTCTTTGAGAAGATTGAGACGTCAAGATGTCGCTTGGCTGACGCATCGTAGATATTGAGGTTCGAGCTTGCGGATGCTATGGTGGAATTTCTAGTGGACATCTTTCAGCTTTCAGCTTTCAGATAGTCCAAGACGATAGCATTTGTTTTCTGTCATGCCTTACTTTTGTTTTCTTGAGATGGGAATGACGGTTGATAGTTCATAGACTATGTTTTCCTCTTGGAAGGAAAAAAAAAAAAGGGCTTAGATCGAGCGCTACTTTTGTAGTGACTCCAGTAGTGTCTTTTTCGACGACGTCGGTAGTGGACTCAAATAGAGTTTCCACTAGACCTCGTCAGTTGAGTTGTCCTTCTCACAGTGTACGAGAAAGGACTGTCTTTTCTATTTTAGATTGGCCAGCTGGGTATGTTTGGGAGTTAATGTAACTATCTATGGAGCTGCGACTCCAAGTATTTTATATTTTTAGGAGCTGCGTCTCCACATCTTTATACGGGATACGTATATGGTTATGATTTTTGGGTTATGTGTCGGGTTGGGCATTATGTAATTAATTTGCGAACTTATGACCCTAAATGTGATAATGGAATGTTTTATTATCCATTCATTTAAAACAAAGTAGTTATATTTATGACTTGCGAAGAGGAAAAAAAATTACCCCATTCTTTTATAGCCAATTTTAATTAACCTACTTTTCGGCCTTAAAATGTCACTTACGATGTAGCGCCCAAAGAGGGTGTTACACATTGTGGGAGTCTCCTCAACCATCTCCTCACCAGCCAAGTCTTCCTCACTACCTTCATCCATATCAGATTCTTCAAAGTCACCAAACACCCACACCTGTATTCACATGCGGGTCAGGTGGTTTTGGGTCATCCAACAATCTCAGGTGGTTGGGACTTATCATTTCAACGTGCATGGCGGTGAAAATCCCGTTCCTTATCAGGTCCTGTTGATTCTTCTCCACATCCTCATTATTATCTTCAAAGTTAACTTCATTATCTCTCTGCACATGGTTGCCTTTATCGATGCCCAAGACTCGATAGGGACGAGCCTGCTCACCATTAGTTTTTTCCAGCAACAGTGCATGCAAAGAGTTTATTTCCTTTTCTGCCCCTATCAGTCCCAAATTATTTGAGCCTTTATTTTCTCTGCGTGGGCGCTTTTTACGGTCCCAAATCTTCTCATTCCTTTTGTCACTATCCCCTGTATTAAATACTCCATCAAAGTTTAAATCATTAGATTTGCATGCACCACCCTGATCCTTCCCATAAAGTACGGAAAATTGGTTCTAGAAAAAATCCTCCATTCCTATTATTTCGAAACGAATTATTCATAACTCCCCTACCTTTTTTACCGCCCTTCATGTTTTTCTTTGGTTTAATGACCTCTATCCAATCACCGTGGAGATCCCCCCAGCCTCCATGATTTTCAGGATTTTGATTTGCTTGGGTTGGGCTAGGGTTTGGATGTGCTTCACCTGTTCCAAGCGTCGTCACCTCTCCACCTCCTGTCTCCTTCCCCCCCTCCGTTGCTAATGGGACAGTAGGACAGTTTTTGCTAATATGGCCATATAGCCCACACTTTTTGCACAATAAATGTAAGCCTTCATATTCTACCTTGAACCATCTGTTTCTAAACCATATTTTCCCCACCACTGGTTTGTCGAGGTTGAGCTCCACACACACCCTAGCAAACTTGCCCCTTGATGCATCAATGGTTCTAATGTCCACTCTAACTGGTGATCCCACAGCAGATGCTAGAGCCATCAACACACTCTCATCATAGTACTCCATTCCCAAGCATGGAAAGCGAATCCATGCTAGGGTTTTGTTTATCTTTACTTTAGAAGCCACAAAGTCTGGTTCCCACTCCCTGACCGCGACGTAATGATCAAACACCATCCATGGGCTTCCCCCAATAACCTTTTCCCTATCTGCGGCAAGATCAAATTTCACCATAAAGAATCCATGGCCAATGTCAATCATATCCATGCCCCCCACCGGTTTTCCATGCAGCTCTGAGTTTATCTCTCATTGTGAGATACCCCAGGTTTTTTACCCAGCAACGTGACAAACACTGCATCCTTCCATGGTTTCCTCATACATTCCAGGATTTCTTCCTCAATAAAACATTTGGGTTTCAATCTATCCCCATTCTCCCACTCAATCCTGAATAGCTTTTTCGCCAGCAGGTCTACCTTTTCTCTCCTAGGAAGAGGTTCTTGTTCCCCCATCAATTTGTCCCTGAAGGAGACTTTCTTTGCTTCACTTCCTCCTCCGCCATCAAGCGGGTGCTCACCATGATTACTATTCTCTCCACTCTTGTTATTCTCCATAATCTTTGATTCATCCTTTATTAATATATTACTATTTAAAAAAAATTCAATATTTTTAATTGAGGTTTATCAACTTAATCTCTTAATATTTTGTTATAAAATATGAATTTTCAATCTCAATTTCATATTTCATTATTTTATTATTATCATTTCAATAACTAAATTTTGTCTCTCAAATTTATTTATTTTTATTTAATTATCATTCTAAACAATAACTTTTCTTACTAAGTTTTTTTTAATCATTATTTTAAATATTGGGTTTTTTTCCTCTCATATTCATTTTTTTTGTCATTTTATTATTATGTCAAACAATATTTTTTTCTTATAAATTTCATCATCTATCATTTTATTATTTTCTATTTTATATAGTCATCTTTCTACTTTAGGGACCTAATTGAAAATTTTATATAAGTTCAGCGATCCCAATTAGAAACTTTTTAGGTGATGGACCCAATTGAAAATTTTATAGAATTCAGGGACCTAATTAGAAACTTTTTTAGATCAATGACATATTTGAAAATTCTCAAATTGTTCATGGTCAAACTCAATAATTAAACCAATTAAAATCTTTATTAAGTACTAAATTGATAAAATTAAAAAGTAATTAAAGAAAAATTTTCATAAATACAAAAATAATTTAATTACAAATAAGCTAAACAAGTCAAGCTCAAGCTTTATTATTTTTAAACAAATCAAGCTCAATCTCTATTATTTTTAAACGAATCAAGGTCAAGCTTTTAATTAGACTCATTTAAATAAATGAATCAAGCTCAAGCTTTACTATTTTTTCACAAGCCAAGTTCAAGCTTCAAGTGCTCGGCTCGACTCATTTACACCCTTAGTGTACCGCATTGGATAGGCATCTAAATAGATAAAGAATATACAAAATCCCATGTTCTTCCTGCCTCTTCATCACCTCTCTAACTCGGCTCACTGTTAATGATGTCATAGCTGCAGCCTGGGATATGCTATATACTAGACATAATGGGAAAATAAGGCAGGGAATATGTACTTTCCTAGTAATCCTATATCTGTGAAACTTCAAAGAGAGCTGTTCGGGATTGAGCAGATAAACGCAATGGCAATGCTAACTGAATGCTCATACATATATAAGCTTCCTCTCATGCATTTTGGCAGCAAGCAGATTAATCTTGGACAACAAAGCCATTCAGAAGAAGTTCAGAGCAACCAGATGAACTATCTCAGTACAAAAATAAGTAGAAAGTCAGATGATTTGAAACTCCAGCCATGTTAACACTAGCAAAGATTTAGCATGGTACTTTCTCCTTTAGCAGCATTGAATGAAGAGCCCTTCAGTTATTTAAAAGCATGACCATATGTCTACTACCCAATTGTGCCAAAATTGAGATAGCTGTGAGAAGAAAATATTGACTTCCAGGTGTATCACATTCACTAACATATAGGCGTCAATATACACCATTTATTCTTTCTTCAAACACTCTGTAACTTCTGTCACTGATAACTTCTCATCAGTTCAGCATTAAAAACCTGATTTCCATTCTCAAACTTTTCAAGATGTTGTAAAGCCTAAAAACCAGTTCATAATTTGGCACATTGCAGGAGAAGCCAACTGAAACACAAATGTCCTCATGAACCAAATCCAACACTAAAAAGGTTTCATAATTTCAAATGACGAGGGACACGACCACACCTGCTCTGCATTCTTATTATCTCCTTTGCAAAATCTTGGTTGCCTGTTAGAACAAGTCCATTCAACACCCGATTGAAAGTAAACTTCCGGGGCATAAACCCTCTACCAACCATCTCTATCAACAACTTCCCAGCCACCACCAAATCATCTGATTTCTTCCTCACAAACATTGCACTAATCAAAATGTTGTATGTGTCCAGATTGGGCAAGCATGACCCATTCCCCATCTTTTCAAACAAGTTCAAGCCCTTTTCAATCTCCCCGGCATCACAAAAGTAACGGATCACCACAGTATACGTCTGAACATTCGGCTGGCAACCATCTCCCTCCATTCTCGCCATAAATTCCAACGCCCTCTCCATATCACCAGAATGACACAACCCCCTGATAACAACATTATAAGTAATCAAATTCGGCACGCACCCCTTCCTCACCATCTCTTCGAAAACCAACACCGCATTCTCCACACAATCCTTCTTACATAAAACCTGAATCAAAGCATTATAAGTCGCAACTGAAGGAACCACGCCCTCTCTAACCATCATATCGAAAACCCTCTTCGCTCTCTTAACCTCACCGGCAACACCAAACCCATGAACCAATGTAGTATAAGTAACAACATCAATCTCACACTTCCTCTTCTTCATCTCCAAAAAAAACTCCCAAGCTTCCTTAAGTTGCCCAGTCCTAAAGTACCCTTTGAGCACTATATTATAAGTAACCAAAGTTGGATTAACTCCTCTCTCCACCATCTCCTTCAAAACCTGCAACGCCATCGGTGTTCGCTTAATCAAGCACCAACCATTAGCAATCACATTATAACTAACACTATCACACTTAAACCTAGACCTCAACATCTCAAACAAGCTATAAGCCATTTCAACGCGTCTAGATTTACACAAAACATCAAGGATAGTGTTAAATGAATTAAGATCCTGGCGGCAACCGTGTTCGTGCATCGAAAGGAAAACCCTAACGGCCCTATGGGCTTTTCCGGCGGAGACGTACCTTTCGGCGATGACGGCGAAGGTTCGAGGGGAGGGGCCGCGGCGGAGGGAGCGCATCCGGTGGACGAGGGTCCAGGCGGTCTTGTAGTCGCGCAGGCGTGCGGCGATGTCGATGGCGTGGTCAAAGGAAGAGGAGGAGTGGATGTAATGAGGGTGGCGGTCGAGGTGTTTGAAGAATTGTAGGGCTTTGGGTCCGTGGTTCCAGAGGAGTTTGAGGACCTTGTCGACGAGGTGTGGGGTCCATTGGAATTTGGGGTTTGATAGGGTTTGGGAGAGGGATTGTGGGTCTGATTCGAGGACCAGTTTTGGCTATGGCCTCTGGTGGCGTTGGAGGTTGGGTGGCGGTGGAGAGTGGGTGGCGTGGAAATGGAAATGGAGGTTTTGGTGGAGGGAGGAGGTGGAGATGAGATGGTTTTGACGGGAGCCGAGTGAACATCTTTCTAGCCTGATAATAATTTTTGGATATTTTGAGATTTTTTGTTTAGTTCATCAGATCATGTCACCACGCATGAACCAAATTTTGGAGAAAGGGGAGTTGTCAAGACAGTGATAATAACGGCTCTATCATCCTTTGGATAGTGATTGAGCTTTAAAGTGAGGAAGCAAGGAACTATCCATCCTTAGATGATTTAAAGCATGTTTGTATTTTGGTATTGTTCTGTTGCAAAGCTTCGTTTCTGCAACGCTCGAATTTTTTCCTTTGGAAAAACGCCAGGTTTCGTGCCTCGTAACGCACAATTTGTCGTTTGCGTTGACGAGAACACGAAACAAACAGACACTTAGTGGGTTGAGATTTCTATGTATTTAAATCAAATCAACGATGAATAATTACTTATTTTCTCATTTTAGAGTTTCACTCACTTTACAGGAGTCAAATCCCGATCCTTTTGGGTTATTAGAGGTCGTTAGTGGCAATTATCCGTGTGCCAGTAGTAACAAAGGTGTTATAGGTATAACCATCTTAACTCATTTTTTTGTTCTTAAGGTATCCACCACGCACAGTTACGAAGATTAATCCATCGAGTTTAGTAGGATCACAAGGGTGACAAAGCTCTCCCTCGAAACTTTTAACGTTCGTTGCATTCCCACCATCTTAACTCACTCACTTTAGCTAGTAAGTAAGGATGGATACATTGTGCTTATCGGGAAAAAAAAAGAAGGGATACATAGTTATTTTTTTTCACTTTACATACTCACTTTTAAGAGTGATTTATCAACAAGTTGATTTATGAATAAGTTGGTATCGTGATAAAAAATAAATGCTTCATTACACTTTTGATCCCATTATTGACCTTGTACGATTTTTATCCCTATAATTTTTTTGTGCCCATTTGGTCTTATTAATTTTTTCAATGTTGCAAATTTGGTCCATTCATCTAGTGTCTGTCAATTTTTACAATGATGAACATAAAGGAACCATTCCTTTAAGCACACAGAACCTCTGGTTGATGTTCTCCATTCTCTGCCTCTCCGATTCAATATGATTCCATGGTTTCTCTATGTTATTTACTGGTTTTGTCCCTCCTTTTCGGGACTTTTTTTTTCCCCACCATTGGTTCCTTTATCACAGAAGCTCAACCAGAGGTTCTATACGTTTAGAGCAGCGATTCCTCTCTATTACTCATTGAAAAATTGATTGTCGTTGGACGAAAGGACCAAGTTTGCAACATTGATAAAATAGGAAGACCAAATATGCACACAAAAAAAATTATTGACCAAAATCGCATATGACCAATATGAGGAGGACCAAAAATACAAATAAACCAAAAAAAATTAAAGGTGGTAAGTGCTGGAAAGTGATGAGGATCGCAACTGATAATAATAGTTATAATAATCATAAATATAAATCTAAATATATATAATAACAAGAGTTTAATTTCTATGCACTATCAGTGTAAAGTGTTTTTACACTTTCAACCAATAAAAAATCATGATATATATGACTTTTAAGGTAGTTAAGATAAAAGTAAAACATTTTAACTTATATGACAATTTATGATTGGTTGACTGTATAATTTTTTTTACACTGAATATACATACCAGTTAAATCATTATAACAAAAAGATAAAAGAGAGCATCAAATATACCCTGTCAACTATCCATGTGCAATTTTTATTCATTCAAACAACGGTACCGTTATTCTTATGTATGGTGTGCTAAAACAAAAAGGTCGTGGGAGTTTGTGAATACTTTGGATTCTGGGAGTTTGTGAATACGAACAGGTACCCTTGAACTGGATGCCTGGTTTGAGCCTCCTGATATACCCATTCACTCAATTTTCTGAACCCACGCTGCCAAGAGTCAACCGTTCATTGACCACTGTGTCTACTTGCAATACTTATTCATTATTTTCCCTAGCAGGAGGGGCTTAAAAATGTGCAAATGTAACTTCAGTTACAGCTACTACAATTACTTGCACTACTTTAAACAATTACAGTGGTTGAAAAATAGAACATGGATGCTCCACTTTTTGAGTTAAGCATTGTAGACAGCGCCATTTTGGTTCTGACAAAAGACAGGTTTGATGCCTTATTTTTCAGTTTCTGGCTTGAGACATAACTGATAGAATACATTCAAGTGCTTAATAAGAGCATTATGGTACTTGATTGCTGCACAATGTGCATTAGTTGTATACATGTGTTCAATATTAGAAAATTATGCATTACAGAAGATGAACAATCTATATATACAGTTAGCTTATTCCAAGCAGCACCAATTTGAAGTATGAAGAGGTTCTCTTCATCAAGGAGCTGGAGTCCTACCTGTTATTTACTTCATTACTTGGATGTATCATACCAGGAAGGAATCCTTTTCTTATTATGCAGTTTATCGATGAAACAAGTATATATATGATTCAAACGAATTTGCATCATATAAAATGAAATTGTCTGTCTTTAAAGTAAGTAAAGATATAATTTTTTAATAAAACGCATCGTGATCTTAATCTACTAAATTCACTTTGGAGGAACTTTATCAAATTTAAATTGCCACGTGTTTGGAACCAGATATATGCAGCAAGCTAGACAGGGCATTATGACCTTCAAAACATACAGCAATCATTGGTGAACCAAACAGTCAAACACAGGATTGTAATTCTCAACCACAGCATACATGCTGCTCAGCCTGAGATCAACCACATTTTGTTTTCTAAATTCACCATAAACTGTCCTTAAACATAATAGAGTTCACATCTCGAATTAACCTTTGTTTATTCAAAGCAAACTTAATTGCGACTAGGGTCGGTGAAGAAGCGGTTGAGGTTAGGCATGATCTCTGGCTCTCTGTTGCGTGAAAACTTCCTCAAGAAATGCTCAGCATACTTCTCTCCCTCAGCAAAGTTCTCCAACACTCCTGCAGCCCTGTTCTCCTTGTTCACCCTAAATACATGAAAAAGAAAAAACAACTGTCCATTATTCCTTTAGTAACAATATACTTGACCAAAAATAACGACTCTTACTATGATGAGTGACAAAATGATTGATAAAACTGACAATATTGACTTTTTTTTTCCCAATTGATAGCTGTTCTGTTGAGAATCAAGATGCGAATAGGATAATCTTGAGTATATCTTTCTAAGTTCTAACCCTTCAACTGAGCAAGAAAGATATAATTTTTTTATAAAATGCATCATGATCTTAATCTACTTAATTCATTTTAGAGGAACTTTATCCAATGTAAATGTAAATTGCCATATGTTTGGAACCAGATATCTGCAGCAAGCTAGATAGGGAAACATACAGCAATCACTGATGCACCAAACAGTCAAATACTGGATTGTTATTCTCAACCACTTCATACATGCTGCTCAGCCTGAGATGAACCACAATTTGTTTTCTAAATTCAACATAATAACTTTCAATTCCAAATTGAATGACTCTAGTCACACTTCTTTTGACTCAACCAGTCAAGCAAGAAATTTTATCAATCAATTAATGCTTCCAACACTCAACAACCTCTCACAAGCGAATCCTCCTTTCCGAGTCCTGACTTTGTTTCGCCCCTCTTTTCTTCCATCATTCCGACAAAAATTAGTAAGCACTATTGATTCTAGGGAAGACTACTCTAAAATGAGTTTATTTCTAAAGAGAGCAATCAAGGATGTATCTACCTTTTATTTTATAACATACGTCGAAATCTCAACCCACTAAATAATCTAAAAGGGTAGATGCACTCTTAATTGCTCACCTAAGAGACAAACTCTTAAGTCAAAAATCACTTTAGAGGAACATTTTCAATTGTTCCTATAGCCCCCTATCTCTTATCTTGACCAATTCACAAAAAATCATAAAAGTGTGTCAAAGAAACATGTGAGAAATTTAACAATAAAACAATTAAGTTTTTGGACACAAAATCGATCAAAAACTAACACAGCAAACAATTAAAAAGAGGTATTTCACTAAAGAGACTTGCAATTCCAAGCCAAGAAAGAGAGAGAGAGAGACCTGACTTCAGGGTTGATGCAGATATTACGAACCAGCTGAAACCCACATATCCCGACAGCAACTCCAACAGCCGCGAAAAGCGGATATACCTACAACAACGCAAAATCAAAAACTCTTCCAAATAAACACCAGTAAACAGCAAACCAAAGTCCTTAGTAATTAATAAATAACAATAAAAATAAAAGATTGAAACCCTAAGAAGAAGAATGACTGAAGCATGAGAAAAGCAACAAAAGGATCGAATATGAAGGATGTGGATAATAGATCGGAACACACCTCGGGCCTGAGCCAGTGGTTGGTGGCCATGGACAGAAGCGTTCGTAACTTGAAAAGGGAAAGGGGAGAGAGGGGTTGAAACTTGAAAGTTGAAACAATGGGACAACACGGAGAAAAGAGGAGTGGGGCTTTATTGTTGGATTTAAACTATTATTGAATTCCTAGACTAGAGACGAAACCTTATTGGTGGACTCGGTTGCTAGGTAAGGACTCCGCGTCATACTCGAGCACACAACTCGATAAGCATTAAGAGCCAATTGTTAAACGCCACGTACACATACGTGGTTCGAAAAGACTTGTGTTTTTTTTAAAATGGAAGGAAAAATATTGAAATATTCATGTAAATTATTTCTAAAATATGGATCCTGTTAACGAGTGTCCTAAAGACATTGGTAAGAATTCGAATAAGATTATGCTTTAATTGAAAAACTAAAGATATTACTTATCAAAATTTCCTAATAAAAAATTTCTTTTATTAATTCCTTGATCAATGTCCTTAGGATACTAGTTAGTATTTTTCTTAAAATATATATACTTTTATATTATTTTATAAAAGGTTTAATTGTTATACACTCGCAATGTAAACTTTTTTGATATTGTCAACCAATCACTAATTATAATATGTATGATTTTTAAGATAGTTTAGATAAGAGTAAAAAAAAAAACTTACTAATATGAGACAATTTATGATTGAATGTTTATTTGAAAAAATGTTTTGCACTATTAACATATAGAAATTAAACTCTTCTCTATTATGCATATCTTTTTATCCCATGGGAAGTTGTAAGTTGGTGCATCCCAAATTGACTTTCATGCTTGCAACTTTTTTTTATATTAATAATTTTTGGGTTGAAAAATAAATAAAATATGTCATAACTCATAAGAAATATTATAACAATATAATAAAAATATTTTAAAATTTATATATAACAAATAATAATTATAAAATACAAAATATAATAAATATCAATAAATTAGTGTGCCATTAAAACAATATTATATTTGTCAAACCAAAACTCGTTTTATTTGCAAGTACTAAAATGTTTATTAAACATTTTTTTTTCAATTTTCTTTGGCATGCTATAATTGCAATTTTAACTATTATGCTATTTCATCAAGGTTTCCCCGCCATCATCCTCTCCATAGTTACTACCAAATGGAACTAACATTTTGCTTGGTTTAGAAAGAAAGTGGAAGGAAAGAACGTGTAAGAAAAGATGGAGGAAAGAGAGAAAAGGAGTAAAAAAAAATATGATATGATTGTTTAACTTTATTTGTTTGATAAGAGAGAAAATAAAAGAAAATAAACTAAAACTTTTATCTCCTCTCATATAATTGGGTAGGAACTAGTAAGTAAGAGGAAAGAAAAAACAATTTCATGCAATAACATTTTTAAAATATGGTCTTTAGGCCTAACTCAATCCCACATAACCAGCTTGTAATGTGAGGATTGCATAAACCTTATAAACACTACTTAGGCCATATCTTTAGTTGATGTGGGACTCTCAACACACTCTAATAGAGATCTTGGCCTAATGACGGATCTGGTATATGAGGCTCTGATAGCATTTTAAAATTTGGGCTTCTAGGCTTAACTCAACCCCATAAAGCACCATAACAGGGGAGAGACCCAGCGCCGCACCATCATCTTTGATGGCATGAACGCCGCCATCTCCACTCCGACGCGCTTCTCACCTCCCAACACAGCCAGCCTTTTCGCCACCCCAGCCAGACCCACCCTTCCGGATCTCTTACATCAGCCACCTCTCAACCCCAACCAAGACACATCGCCACCAACACCTGGCCGGATCTTTCCCCCTCTTGCATCTCTCCATCGAACCGCCGTCTAGCACCCCTCTTGCCGACAACCTCCCTTCTCTAGTTGTGTTGCGTTGGCTTATTCTATTTTGGATTTCGTTCTGTGCGTCTGACGATGGTCTCATGGCTTGTCCTTGGACGTTCCTCAATCCAGAATCTCCTTCTTCATCGCCTTTTTCACAGCGAAAATCTTTTGTTCAGGCTTTGAATGGTTCGTTTGACATCCTAGTTAGTCAACTTCCTCGGTCGTGCGTTAATGGAGACTTCGTCTCTATCAAAATATGCGAGGATGAGTATCAAAGGGGGTTGGAAGGTTGCAAAAACACCTTCATGGCCGCTTGTTGTTGTTGAACGGTGATATCCCCATAAAGATCTCCGACCTACGTGACAAACTTTCAAAACTATGGAAGCCTTTGGGTCAATGGAAGATGATTCCGTTAGGAAAGGGATTCTATGAATTTAGTTTTGCTTCCCAAAAGGATTTGCGTAGTGTCTTGGCTGTTGGAGCTTGGAACCTTTAACCAGGGCTATTGCGTCTTTTTAAGTGGTCTCCTGATTTTATTCCTACTACGCAGAAACAATCTCATACTCAATGCTGTGTTAGAATTCATGACTTGCCGCAGGAATATTGGCTCTCAGAATAGTTTTTTGAAATTGCAAGCGGTTTAGGTACTCCAATAAGTTTGGATGAAGCTACCCGTACTCGGGCATATGGTCACTATGCTCGAGTCTTAGTGGATGTTGACTTAACATGGAAGTTGCTCAAGGAGATTATGGTAGAACGTGAAGATTTTGCATTTTCTGTCGATATCGAATATGAGAAGCTTCCTTCTTTTTGTTCTCATTGTAAATCAATTGGGCACTTAGCTTCGACTTGTAAATTTGACAAGGAGAAACTGGTGCATAAGGATCTGCCTTTGGTGCAGAAGACTAAGCAAGCTTATGTTCCTAAGGTTCCAGAGCAAAAATCAATTTAAGTTAATGGACAGATTGATACATCACCGAGCGAAAACTTGAGTGATGGTGAATCGGTTGAGACTATTTATGAGGAACCTTTATCCCTTGATCATCAAATTCCATTCCACAGAACTCATCTTCTGTTACAACCAATGCTGTCAATGGCTCTACGGAAAAGAGCTCAACTTTTATTGCAACTAATGTGGACTCTAGAGTCAAGGATATTCCGGTGCCTGAGCATACTCCAGAGTCTGTGCATTCCAAGGCTACCTGTGATTTAACAGTTAGTGGTAAGAATCTGGAGACTCCTAAGATTAATTCAAGTCCAGTTTATGTTCAAGATCTTAGCGCTTTTCCAACTGTTGTTCATAATGATTTTAATTTATCTACTTGGTTGGAAAAGCAAAAAGATGCAAGTAATTCTAAGGAAGGAGAGCAGAATAATGATAATGTTGCTGAAGATAGTTTCACGGTGGTTACGTCAAAGTCTTAGAAGAAGTATAACCTGAGACTGAATAAAAAACCTAATTCTATGTATGCTTGATTCTCATTTATTTTGCATGGGTTTTGGTTTTTGTCCCCCATGTTCTTGTTTTATTTTTTATTTTATTAATAAATTTATGGTGACTTGTCGCCTTGCTTAAAAAAAAAAAATCAACCCCATAAAACCGGCTTGTAAGGTGATAATTATCTAAGCCTTATAAGCACTACTTAGGCCATATCTATGTGGAATTCTTAACAAACATAAACACCATTAAGTAAAAATGAGATGTAATAATAACAACTTACATTCTAAATTATAATATATTTTTAAAAGTATTTATTTTAATAAATATTTTGCAAATATTACATAATAAATTAATTAATTATATATAAAATTTACAATAAAAAATATATTATAATTTAGAATGAAAGTTATTATTATTATATCTCGTTTTTTGTTGTGTTTATTGTTATAATTAAGCACATCAAAATATAACGGTTATTATAATTAAAATATAAAAATTATATAAATATAAAGTAGGTTTAACTATTGAGTAGGTCCTTGAACTATTTGAGAATTTTCAAATAGGTCGCTATACTAAAAAAAATTGTAATTGGGTCCTCGAACTTTTATAAAGTTTTCAATTGGGTCCCTATACTAAAGAAGTTTTTAATTGGTCCCTGAACTTAAATAAAATTTCAATGGAGTCCCTGGGGTTGGGTTCTGTGAAGAGGTCTTTAAGTTTGCTGATGTGAAACGTGACCTGGAATTCCCCCAAATTTGTATTTAGGGTTGCAAGAGACCAAAATGTTGAGCCAAAAAACCAAAACGTGACCTGCGATTGCTTCTCCTCCATCTGAACAAATAGTTCATTCCTTCCCCGATTTATGTTTTATGGTTGTATATCCCTTCCTTAAATTAATTTCGCCCAAAATAGTTCTCATACTTGCAACTTACTATATCTCATTTCATCTTGTTACATCTTGATGTATTTTGTTATGACAATCTCTCAAGGTTCATCTTCCACCCAAACTACTCATAAATGACTGATATGGTTATCCAGCTTGGATGAAATCAGTTATATTCCGTCCAATTCAACATATCACTAACGAATTTTATAATTTAGGGACCCCATTGAAAATTTTATATAAGTTCAGGGACCCAATTAAAAACTTTTTTTGTTCAGGGACCTAATTGAAAACTTTATAAAAGTTCGATGACCTAATTACAAAATTTTTTAGTATAGGGACCTATTTGAAAATTCTCAAATAGTTCAGGGACCTACTCAATAGTTAAACCTATAAAGTCAAGGAGAAACTTTGAGAGAGGGTCACTTACATATATGCTATATAATAATTGATTGTAGAGTCACGAGAAAGTGGTTGTGTTTATTATCATCCTTTGAGCCGAGAGTGAATTAAATCAATTTACCAAATGACAAAATTTAGGTACAATTTCATATGTATATTAGGTGTTGTTTTCCAATATAATTATAACATGTGTGACAACTATTACATATGTTATGTTTTCATTGATGAACTTTTACATGCCATAATCCTACTGGAAAACAGCACCTAATGTACCTATAGAATTGTATCTAAGTCTTTCCCTTTATCAAATTGTGTTGAGTTTCCTTTGCTTGAAGAAAATTAGAGAAATAAGCTCCTGCCACATTACATTTTCCAATTTGATCTTCAACGCTTATACCATGCTCATCCAACAACTTCTTAATCATATTATACTTCCTCCTAGACAATGCCATAAAATGGAAGAATTTAGAGATTTGATCCCCCTCCTTGAGACGTTAGATTTTAGGTCGTTGCTTCCATAACCTCTCTTATTGGATGAGAAGAGTCGTGAGTTTGTTACGAGTTGCCACAAATCGTTTAACCGACACCTCATCATACTGGTTACGGAGGGAGTTCAGCTCATGCTCGCATTTGTCAATATCACACTTGAAATTTGACCGAAACTTACACCCCCAAGAGAAAAGATCAGAAGCACAAGATTCAAGCTTATTAACCAAGAGCAAAGATTCCAACAGCTCCTAGCTAGACCGAACAATGTCTGTAAGATCGACCTCCTGCAACCAAATATTTTCGAAGTTAAACCTGCGTCTGAAGGAAGGCCCAATGTCAACATTCAACGAGAGTAAAATATGGCTATGATCTGAAACTGAGGCAAGTAAATTTTTCAAACAAACATCTGAGAAAAGGAGGAGCCAATATGCTGTGGCCATAAAATAATGCAAGCGCTCTTCATCTGTTTTATCCATTCCTCTACCCCTCCACCACGTGAAAGGATAGCCTTCCAATTGAATATCTGTAAGGTTGCAATTTGAAACTATATCTCTGAACACACCAAAGATCCAATGGGGATGACCAACCCTACCACATTTGTCCTCAATAGACATAAGATCATTAAAATCTCCTATAATTTGTAACATCATTGGCTGCTCGCATCCCAAAATTGCTCAAAGTCAAGCACGCTTAACTGTGGAGTTCTTAAGTGATGGACTTCCGAAAAGAAGATACATCTTGTTGGTATATGTAGTACCAATCAACTCATATAAGTCATCCTCAACTATATAGTCTCATACCTACACAGTCTCATGATCTCTCTCATTCTTGTGTGTAATCGGTTCATTCATGTCCGCTTGGTTCGTCCCCGAACCACACCGTACTTGCACTGGGAGAGGTGCTGCTTTGATACCATTTGTAACATCTTTGACAACTCTATGGATTGACGACTGTCCCCACAAACCAACACAGGTCTTTTCAGCGTGCTTTGTCCTCATTCACACTCTTCCTGACAAAACTTCCCAGGAGGTCACCCATCCTAGAATTGCTCCAAGTCAAGCACGCTTAATTGTGGAGTTCTTAAGTGACGGGCTTCCGAAAAGAAGATGCATCTTGATGGTATATGTAATCAATCAATTCATATAAGTCATCCTCAACTGTATAGTCCTATACCTACACAGTCTCATGATCCCTCTCATTTTGGTGTGTAATCGGTTCTTTCATGTGTCCCTCCGCCTAGAAGCTTGCCAGGAGTCGCTCCATGTCCATGCCTTCTTGCACCGGCGACCACTCCCCGCCCTTGTCAGTCCCGGGTGTCACATAATACAAAGCAAACATACCATAGAGATTTCTCAACATGCACCAAGCTTCTTTTCTCTTACTTCTCTGTGGAAGACCATAATAGTTGTTAATCTCCAGTTACCTTTAACATAATCCACAACCTCCAAATTGATGAATTTTTTTGAAAAAAATCATGATGTTATACTGGATTGCCTTTCTCCATATCTTCTACCCTCTATATCAACCGCAAAAGAAAAATCAAAACCAACCTGAAGACAAACGTCTTAATTTTATTCACATACACTAAAGTTTCAAAAAGAAATAAAATAGGCTTAATTGGACTTTTAGTCCCCCAACTATAGTGTTAAGCCATAGAGCACCTGACTCGTCATGCGTCTGACTCACACTCCTGTGGCCCCTTGTGTGTTTTGACATTAAGTAATTGATTTTACATTGAACCATCTGAATATTGCTAATCATCTACTTGAGTTGTGTAGCCAAAGCATTCTATCTTAGCAGAGCAAGTCAACAAAAGATTATGAAAGAATCAAATGGTTGCATACAAGCGTCTGACTCAAAGCTGTCTAATAGTACAATGCGTCTGAAGCCTGACTCACTGAAGCCTACATCAACATCTCTCAGACTTTTCAAACTATGAAGAAGAATAGCTAGCAGCAATGCCAAAGCGAAGCAGTCACTAATTGTTATCTTCATTGAAAGCTAAAGGAAAAAGACTTATCCATTTATATGCAAATGAAAGAAAAGAAAGTATCAAACAATACTCTTATAGAAAACTGTTCGTTCTTACTTGACTGACTATGCTTAAGACCAAGAAGCATGTAGTTATCAGTCAGAGTAATGATCAAAGTATTCAAAGAATGCAAACACTATCTTCTGAAGCAAGTGAAAGAAGAAGGCTCAAGATTATAGATCAAAGTATTCAATGAAGCGTCCATCTCTCTCAGTATGCGTCTAAGCCTCTGACAAAGTCAGAACCACTCTTCTGTCAGAATTAACGTGTTTGATTCAAAAGATATTCAAACATGCACAAGCTTAAAAGATGTGAAATGCTAAGTCACCTTTCGTACTGATGAAGCACGCACTAAGGAGAAAAGCTCTCTATGAAGTAATCACTTAATCTCTGATTCAAAAGTAAGAGTGATTTGAAATATAGTTAATTAAACTTGAAAGAAGTTTATTAATATATTTCTTATCTTCAATCGAAATCAGAGAAAGGAGAAAAGACAAAAGCGCAAAGCTACAGAAAAGCATTCCTTAAGTAAGTAAGAGAAAAGCTACTTTATCTGAGATTTTCTAAGTATTACACAAATAAGGAAAGAACACTGCCCAAAGCTAGAAAAGCATATCTGCTACACTCAGATGTCAACAAGGAATCTTCAATGTTCTTCAAAGCATTTATTATCAAGTCAGAATGGCTGTTTCCTGAAGAACAAAGCTAAAGCCTCTCAAATGCATCTCAACGGATCTTTGTGATCAAGTATAAATAGAAAAAGTCGAAGACTGAACAAAGGAGTGATGTGATACAGTGATAAACAACCAGAGAAATTACTCATCAGTGAAAAGCTATATTACTCAAAGAACATCATTCATCTTATCAAATCAATAGCTGAAAGCTTTGATCACTCACATATCTTCTTCTCACTCTAAAAAATCATTTCATGAAGAACTCATCTGCAACTCACCAAGTTCTAAGTTCATATTCACTCTCTTTAGTGTTTAAAGATTGGTTGAATTGCTTTGTAACTTTGAAGCTGTGCTTCAAAACTCTCTCAAAACTCTGAGCCTGAAGATGTTAAGTCTCTAAAATGTCTGTGTGCATTTTCCTAAGTTTTGATGAAAACTAAACATTGGGTAATGATTTAATTAACCTATTTTGTGGTTGCTAACCTGTCTACTTAGTGTACAGATCAGAAGATTACAAAACTCACCTGTCTGTCTACCTAAGTCTCACCTGTCTGTAGTAGCCAAGAAGTCAACCTGTCTGCTGACTAGGATTGTTGATTATGTGCAAACTGATTTTACAACCTGTCTGTACCCTTCAACTTGTCTAAGGTTCTTCGTTAAAGGAACTCGAAGTACAGGAAGCTTTTGCAAGCTGTCCCCTCATGAAGAATACTCTGAGAACTCTCTCACGCTTATCAAGAAACTCAGAAGTGCTCTCTCTCAAGCAAACTAGGAAGTCAGAGATAAACTTCCAGTTAAAGAACATTTCCAACATGCTTTATTCCCTAGTACTTTCAGTCATTACACAAAAAGGGAAATGTACTCTGCAAAAGTACAAAAGCACTCTGCACAACTCTGAGTTGGCGTCTACACGATGCATAAAGCTATTATCCCTCATGTTAGAGTACAACCAACGTCTTCATTGCATTAATGGCTGCCCAGAACGACTATATTGCATTTAATGAAGCTCTGCCTGAAGCCATAGTTGCAAGGAATGTCTCTAACGGATATTAAATGTTTGAAGGCTATAAATACAGAAGTCATTGAAGATGAACATCATCAGAGTTTTTACAAAGCATTAAAGAGCCATTACTCTGTTTATTTATTCATTCTGTATTCTTCAATCATTTGAAGTTATTACGCAGACTTTCCCAAAGCCTTATATTTAAACCACTCTCTGAGTGTTAGTGAAAGGTCTGTAAGTGTATTTATTACAAACAAAACTCTCAAACAAATCTGAGTGAGCCTGAAGAGGCTAGGTGTGCAAAGAATACTTGTGTTGGAGCCTGAAGAGGCTAGGTGTGCAAACAATACTTGGAGTCTGTAACCTGATCAGTTATAGTGGATAAATCTTGGTGCTGCCAAGGACTGGACGTAGCTCTTTGTGTTGAAGAGTGAACCAGGATAAATCTCCGTGTTAATCTCTCTTCCCTTAATCTCTTTAGTTGTTTAGATTATATATCATCTGCTTTCTAACTAAGGGGTTAAAACTGTTTTTATCAAGACTGTTTTTGTTTTATACGTGTGTTGTTTTTTGCGAAAACTACAACAGACAGGTGACCTGTCTGTGTAACCTTTTTACACCCGTCTGTGCTTGGCTTCTGCATGCAAAAGTTTTTAACTTTATTTTAATTTCTGATAAACACAATTCAACCCCCCTTCTCGTGTTTATAGCTGTCTATTTCAGTTGGTATCAGAGCTCAGCCTCTGGGTTGAGCATCTAACAGTGTTGAGGTAAAAGATCCTGAAGAATAGACATGACTGCTGGAGCTAGTGGAAGTAACCAGACCGAAGGAGCCTCCTTAACCAGACCTCCATTCTTCAATGGAGAAAACTACAACTATTGGAAAGATAGATTTCAATGGTTCATTCTATCTACAAACTCAGACCTCTGGGATGTCATCACAGATGGTCCTTTCATCCCTAAAAATGATGACAACACTGACAAACCAAAAGCTCAGTGGACCCCTGCAGAAAAGGCAAAATGGGAGCTGAATCACAAAGCCAGATACAACATCATGTGTGCACTCAGTCCTGATGAGTTTGAGAAGGTCTGTGCCTGTGATTCTGCCAAAGAAATATGGGATACCTTAGCTGTCACACATGAAGGAACCGCCAAGGTCAAAGAATCAAAAATTGCCATACTTGTCAGAAAGTATGAACTATTTCTCATGGAAGAAGGAGAATCTGTTGCTCAAATGATTGGGAGATTTCAAACTATCATCAATGGTCTAAAGTCTCTTGGCAAAGTTTACTCCAATGCTGAGAAGGTTGGAAAGATACTTAGGAGTCTACCTAAGCAGTGGAGACCTCTGGTAACTGCTATCTCTCAAGCCAAAGATCTTTCCACTTTGACTATGGATGAACTCCTTGGAACACTTACTGTTCATGAGCAAGAACTTGGAGATGAAGTCTCAACAAAGAAGGGCAAGTCAATTGCTTTGAAGGCTGATCAAAAGTCTTCCAAAGCCTCTAAAGCTTTAAAGGCAGACGAGTCATCCAGTGATGCTGACCTGTCTGAATCTGAGGATTCTGAAAGTGATGAAGAACTATCTCTCCTAACCAGAAAGATAAAGCTTCTCCTACAGAAAAAGAAGTTCAGAAGGGATAAGCCATTCAGAAGATTCAACAAGGACAAAAATTTCAAGGATTCCACCTCAACAGACAAAAACTCAATTGTCTGCTATGAGTGCAAGAAACCAGGACACATCAAAGCAGAATGTCCTCAACTCAAGAAAGCCCCATTTAAGAAGTTCTTCAAAAAGAAGAAGAAAGGAATGATGGCCACTTGGGAAGATCTAGAGTCAACATCTACTGATGAGGAGACAGAGGAAGAAGCAAATCTCTGTCTAATGGCTAACACTGACTCTGATTCAGATAATGAGGTAAATTCTGATTATGAGGAATTACTTGATGCCTATGAAGAATTGTTGGAGGAATCCAACTGTTTGTCTAAGGCTCTCAAATCTCTCAAGAGAGATCATGTTAAGCTCCTTAGTGAGCATAAACAGAAATATCTAGAGTGTGAGAAATTTGCCAAGGAGAACAGTGAGCTGAAGACTGAAAAGTCTAATGAAGCTAAGATCTCTAGTGATACATCACAGTCTGAAGAAGTTGAAAAACTTCAACAGAAAGTGGAAGAGCTCACTTCTGATCTTGCCAAATTTGTTAATGGTAGAGATAATCTGACAAAGCTGCTTGGCTGTCAGAGGCACTCCCTTAACAAAGAAGGTATAGGATATGTCCATCAGATACATCATAAAGTATCAACTAAGCACTCTAAAGTGCCTGCTACATCTATTTCTATTAAATCCATACCTGTCTGTAACTTCTGTGGAAAGACTGGACATGTTATGTCTAAGTGTCTCCACAAGAAAAGAAGGAAGTCTTGACAGACTCCTAGAACTAACAGAAAAGGACCCAGAAAACTATGGGTACCTAAAGATCAAATAATCTCTGTTGCAGATGTCCTCAACAGCACAAAGAAAACACCACTGCTGGTACCTGGACAGTGGCTGCTCGCGACACATGACAGGAGAAAGGTCTATGTTCCTAGACCTCCAACTTAAGAAAGGAGGACATGTGGCATTTGGTGGAAATCAGAAAGGGAAGGTTATAGGAATTGGTACTATTGGTGGTAAACCTCCTCTTCCCTCTATATCAAACGTTCTTATGGTTAAAGGATTAAAACACAATTTGCTTAGCATAAGTCAATTATGTGACAGTGGATTTGATGTCTCCTTTACCAAAGATTTCTGTATAGTTAAAGATCTTAGTGGCAAAACCCTCTTTTCAGCCAAAAGGCAACAAAATCTGTATAAGATTGAACTGACTGATCTCTCAGATCAAAGTGTAACATGTCTGATGTCTAAAGAGGATGAAAGATGGTTGTGGCATAAGAAACTAGGACATGCTAGTATGAAATTAATTTCAAAACTAAAAAGGGATAACCTTGTGAGAGGATTGCCTGATATTAGTTTTAAGAAAGATATTTTGTGTGATGCATGTCAGAGAGGTAAACAGATAAAATCAAGTTTCAAATCTAAAAACCAAATATCAACCTCTAGACCTCTTCAGTTGTTGCACATGGATCTGTTTGGACCAGTTAGTGTTGCTAGCTTGGGTGGAAGGAAATATGGATTTGTCATAGTTGATGACTATTCTAGATTTACATGGGTACTCTTCTTAACCCACAAGGATGAGTCTTTTAAGGCTTTCTCAGTATTCTGTAAAAGAGTACAAAATGAGCAGGGTTTCTGCATTTCTACTCTAAGAAGTGACCATGGGGGAGAATTTGAAAATGAGCAGTTTAGTCAGTTCTGTGAGGAGAATGGGATCTCTCACAATTTCTCTGCACCTAGAACTCCTCAACAAAATGGAGTGGTTGAGAGAAAGAACAGATCTCTGCAAGAGATGGCTAGATCTATGCTCAATGAAAATAATCTCCCTAAGTACTTCTGGGCAGAAGCAGTAAACACAGCTTGTTATGTACAAAACAGAATACTCATTAGGCCTTTTCTAAAGAAGACTCCCTATGAACTGTGGAAAGGAAAAAGCCCCAACATCTCTTACTTTCATGCATTTGGTTGTGAATGCTACATATTAAATACCAAGGATCAACTTGGAAAATTTGACTCTAAGACTGACAAAGGTATCTTTTTGGGATACTCTGAAATGTCTAAAGCTTTTAGAATTTACAATTCTAGAACATCTGTTATTGAAGAATCTGTTCATGTCAAATTTAATGATAACTTAAAGACTGATAAGGAATTGTCAGATCTAGAAGATGATCTTGCAGGTCTTGATATAAACAAGTCAGAAGATCAACAACCTGACTTAACCAAACCAGAACCTGAAGCAGAACCAGACAGACCAGTGGAACAGACAAGTCAACAGACACAGACAAGTCAAGGTCCTCTTGAAAGAGACTGGAAATTCAAAACTCATCATCCTAAGGATCTCATCATTGGTCATCCCTCAGAAGGAGTAAGAACCAGATCTACCTTAAGAGAATCAAGCAATGTGGCCTTTTTGTCAGAAATAGAGCCAAAACACATTGAAGAAGCTCTTGATGATGAAAGCTGGATTCTTGCTATGCAAGAAGAACTCAACCAGTTCATCAGAAATGATGTTTGGACACTTGTCTCCAAGCCCAAAAACAAGTCTGTCATAGGAACAAGATGGGTCTTCAGAAACAAGTTAGATGAAGATGGCAAAGTTGTCAGAAATAAGGCAAGGTTAGTAGCTCAAGGCTATAACCAACAAGAAGGTATTGACTATACTGAAACATTTGCACCTGTAGCTAGAATAGAAGCTATTCGCATACTAATGTCATATGCTGCACAACACCAAATCACTCTTTTTCAAATGGATGTGAAAAGTGCTTTTCTCAATGGAATAATTGAAGAAGAAGTTTATGTTAAACAACCCCCTGGTTTTGAAGATACTGATAAACCAGATCATGTTTTTAAACTTAAAAGGGCATTATATGGTTTAAAGCAAGCACCTAGGGCATGGTATGATAGACTAAGCTCTTTTCTCATGCATAACGGCTTTACAAGAGGTCAAGTAGATACTACTCTATTTAAGAAAAGCTATAAAGAAAATTTCATTGTAGTCCAAATATATGTTGATGATATTATTTTTGGAGCAACTAATGAAAAGCTGTGCAAGGATTTTTCAAAGATGATGCAAGCAAAATTTGAGATGAGCATGATGGGAGAATTGAAGTTCTTCCTTGGTCTACAAATCAAACAGACAAGTGATGGAATCTACATCCATCAACAAAAGTATATCAAGGAAATGCTCAAGAAATACAAAATGGAAAATGCTAAACTTATGAAAACTCCCATGGAAACCAATGCAAAACTCAGTAAAGATGATGAAGGTAAAAAGGTAGACCAAACTGTCTACAGAGGTATGATTGGATCTTTGCTGTACTTAACTTCAAGCAGACCTGATATTCAGTTTAGTGTCTGTATGTGTGCTAGATTTCAATCTGACCCAAGAGAATCTCATCTTAAAGCTGTTAAGAGAATATTTAGATATTTGCTTGGTACTACTAATCTTGGTTTGCTATATTTAAGAACTAATGAATACAGATTAGTGGGATTCCGTGATGCTGACTTTGCTGGAGACAAAATAGAAAGAAAGAGCACCAGTGGAGGATGCCACTTCATTGGAGCAAACTTGGTCTCTTGGTCAAGCAAAAGACAAACAACTATAGCTCTATCTACAGCTGAAGCAGAATATATCTCAGCTGCCAGTTGTTGCTCTCAGCTTTTATGGGTAAAATATCAACTTGAGGATTACTCTATTTTTGAGCATAATATATCTGTATGGTGTGATAATTCTAGTGCTATCTGCTTAACTAAAAATCCAATTCAGCATTCTAAAGCTAAGCATATAGAAATCAAACATCATTTCATTAGAGATTATGTTCAGAAAGGTATTTTTGATATTAAGTTTGTTAAAACTGAAAATCAATGGGCTGATATCTTCACTAAGCCCTTAGCAGAAGAAAGATTTTTATTTATTAGAGATAATTTAAACATGCATTGTATTGTTGATTGACATGTCTGAGTTTTTTTTTTTAAACTGTCTGTGATCACCTGTCTGACTCTGCTGAGTCACTATGCTGAAACCCAACAGTTTTTATTAAAATGGTTATTATTTATTCATTTATTTAAATACCATTTGTTAATCTGAAGCTAATCATAAACACGGCAGTTTCTACCTCGAAACCATGTTTTCATTATGTCTAAGTGGGCGCTACAGTTCCCCACACAAATCGTGCCATTCTTAATTAAAAATGTCTTTTTTCTCTCTCCTGCTTTCACTTCTTTAAAAGGCAAATCTTCAGAAAGTTTTAAACTTTATCCTTCTCAAAAGCCCTAAGTCTTTTCGTCTTCGTCTTCCTCTCGTTCAAACCCTTCTCCCTTCCAAAACTTTCACTTTCTCTCTTTTCTGAAAAATGGCATCTTCAAAACGCCTGTCTCCAAAAGAGATTGCTGAGAAATACGAGATGAGACTAACTGATGTAGAGAAGATTCTACCTGGAAAGACTGTTGATCTTCAACAGATGAATAAATGGGGAATGGATGTCACTGAGGAGTTGGAATACTCTAAGTGGACACCCTTCTTTGATATCAAGGAGCTGGTCCATCCAAAGCTTGTCAGAGATTTCTGGAGGAATGCTGTGGTCATCACCAATGTGGTTGATGGAACCAAGAGCTTCAAGGCTCAAATGTCAGCTGATGTAACTCTTCTGTTCCCTATAAGCTCTCTGGAACTGGCAACCAGATGTCCAAGAATTGGAACTGCCTTCAGACCTGACTGGGAAGATCAGGTGGGAACTGAGAATATCAATATTGCTGTTTATGGTGTTCCCAACCCTGAGAACAAGAAGCCTGTCTGCATGGTGCCCAAGTGCAGGTTCTTGCACAAGCTGCTTCTGGAGTGTGTGATGCCCAGAAGAGGGTCAAGAGACAATGTGACCAAGTTGGACAGATTTGCTCTGTACCACTTGATTCACAAAATCAAGATAGACATCAATGACCTCATCTACATGTATCTTGAGTCTCTGATCAGAAGGACGAATATGCCTACCTACCCTTATGGAATGCTGCTGACAAGGGTTTTTAGGAACAAGATATTTGTTCCAACTGATGTCCACTTTGTGGACATGGCTTTGCCCATAGACAAGAAGGTCTTGTCTATGATGGGGATTGAAGGAATCCCTCTGGAGGATGAGGAAGAAGAGAAGAAGAAGAAGAAGAAGAAGCCTGCTGTTGAGCAGAAACTGAAGGAAATAGCAGAGGAGCCTGCTGATTCCACTGGTGAATCAGAGTATCCTATCTCTGAAAGGATTTGGAAAGCTGCTGGAAAGGTTGCCAGACAGGATCAAGGGCCTGAGGAACCCACAGCATCTGAAGCATCTGCTGAGACAGTAGAGCCTCTCAGATTCAAGCTGAAGAAACCCTCTCCCAAGAGGAAGACCAGTGAGGCTGAAAAATCAGGTGTGGTTTCTGCACAACCCACCAAGAGAAGAAGACTGGTGAAGACCTTTGCCAAGGACAGACAAGTGAAGTTTGTGCCTAGTAAAGAGGAAGCACCTGCTCAGGGGGAGCAGACTTCTCCACCTGCAGAAGAGCTTAGGGAGATCAAATCTCTTAATCTGGGTTTCATTCCTAGAAAGAGAAGGACAGGGTACCCTATGCCTGTTATGGCTGCTGCTGAAAGGGAAGCTGTCCCTACAGAAGAACCTGCTGCTGCTACTGCTTCTGCACCCTCCACTGACCTGTCTGCTGGAACACAGACAGTTGGTCATCTTGAAGAAGCTTCTCTGTCTCCTTCAAGGAAGAAAGCAAGGCTTTTTGCAGAACCACTCTTCACCTTCCCTTCTGCACCATCCTCTCCCCTTCATCTAGGTATTCCAGATTCTGTTGTCTCTTCCCCCTCTGCTCTCTGTGTCAACCCCTTATCTGTTGCCTCCCCTTTTCACTCACCTGTCTCCTCTCTCCCCTCTCCACCATCTTTTGATGTCCTGTCTGATGTATGTCAATACACAGTTGTTCACAGGGACTCAACTCCCAGAGAACAATCTGGCATATCATCTAGACTGTTTGTGAGTGATTTGCAATCTCTGATGACTGCAAGTATATCTCACTTATCTGTCATCCCTCCTCCACCACCTCATATTCTGAACCCATGTAGGGAGATCTTCTTTTATCCCCCTATTGTGTTGTTCATTAGAACACTGGAAGGATCTCACTGTCCTGCCTCTGTTGTAATGTTACCCTCTAAGTCTAGATTTTTCTTTCTTTTAATCACAGGGTCTAATTCGTTCTTTTCCCACATAGACTCTCTCCTACCCCTACCTCCATCTGTCTTAGCCCAACAACCTCTTCCCCCTCCTATTCCAATAAGAGTCACTCGACTGTCTCTTTGTGAAAGACTCTCTTATGTCTTTCCCTCTCCTGATTTTGACATAGTCAAAATCACCCCTCTGTTTAAAATAGTTTTTCTTCCTTTATTTTATTTCAGAACCATTCATCAACTTTTCTTTCCCCGTATCTCCTCACCCTTCTCTGTACCTAAGGCACCCCCAGTTTTAGCCTTACCCTGGTATCCATCTCTGTCTGCTGCTTCAACCAGCTTGTCTGCAGAAGTCTCCTCCTCTCAAATGGTGGATTCAGTGAGTTTCAATCTCCTTAAGACTGAGCTAGAAGAAGTCAGAAGACAATTGGATGCAGAAAGGCATGCTAGGCTGCTGTTAGAACAGAAAGTTGACTCCCTGTATCTTCTTTTTAATCAGCCTAGATAAGTAGTTGTAGGAACTGCCCTGTAATCGAAATGCTTATGATGAATACAAATCATTTTTTTTTTTTTTGCCTTATCATTTTCTTTTTGTCTCTTTTTCTCTCCACTGTTATATCTTACACTTTTTGTTGCTGACAAAAGGGGGAGAAAAATGTTAAGATGTTTAATGAATGTTTAAACAAATGTTAAGATGTTTAATGAATGTTTAAACAATTGTTCGTTCTCTAATATACTCTGATACTATGAACTTAAACCTGCTGCATATTACTCTGATGCTCTTATTTGAACTCTAATGCATCTGTCTGCACATATAGAAAATATCAACTTGTCTACTGTCTGTACTCTGATATTTTCAAAGGTTCATTAAATCATCTGAATGTTTGTCATCATCAAAAAGGGGGAGATTGTTAAGTCTCTAAAATGTCTGTGTGCATTTTCCTAAGTTTTGATGAAAACTAAACATTGGGTAATGATTTAATTAACCTATTTTGTGGTTGCTAACCTGTCTACTTAGTGTACAGATCAGAAGATTACAAAACTCACCTGTCTGTCTACCTAAGTCTCACCTGTCTGTAGTAGCCAAGAAGTCAACCTGTCTGCTGACTAGGATTGTTGATTATGTGCAAACTGATTTTACAACCTGTCTGTACCCTTCAACTTGTCTAAGGTTCTTCGTTAAAGGAACTCGAAGTACAGGAAGCTTTTGCAAGCTGTCCCCTCATGAAGAATACTCTGAGAACTCTCTCACGCTTATCAAGAAACTCAGAAGTGCTCTCTCTCAAGCAAACTAGGAAGTCAGAGATAAACTTCCAGTTAAAGAACATTTCCAACATGCTTTATTCCCTAGTACTTTCAGTCATTACACAAAAAGGGAAATGTACTCTGCAAAAGTACAAAAGCACTCTGCACAACTCTGAGTTGGCGTCTACACGATGCATAAAGCTATTATCCCTCATGTTAGAGTACAACCAACGTCTTCATTGCATTAATGGCTGCCCAGAACGACTATATTGCATTTAATGAAGCTCTGCCTGAAGCCATAGTTGCAAGGAATGTCTCTAACGGATATTAAATGTTTGAAGGCTATAAATACAGAAGTCATTGAAGATGAACATCATCAGAGTTTTTACAAAGCATTAAAGAGCCATTACTCTGTTCATTTATTCATTCTGTATTCTTCAATCATTTGAAGTTATTACGCAGACTTTCCCAAAGCCTTATATTTAAACCACTCTCTGAGTGTTAGTGAAAGGTCTGTAAGTGTATTTATTACAAACAAAACTCTCAAACAAATCTGAGTGAGCCTGAAGAGGCTAGGTGTGCAAAGAATACTTGTGTTGGAGCCTGAAGAGGCTAGGTGTGCAAACAATACTTGGAGTCTGTAACCTGATCAGTTATAGTGGATAAATCTTGGTGCTGCCAAGGACTGGACGTAGCTCTTTGTGTTGAAGAGTGAACCAGGATAAATCTCCGTGTTAATCTCTCTTCCCTTAATCTCTTTAGTTGTTTAGATTATATATCATCTGCTTTCTAACTAAGGGGTTAAAACTGTTTTTATCAAGACTGTTTTTGTTTTATACGTGTGTTGTTTTCTGCGAAAACTACAACAGACAGGTGACCTGTCTGTGTAACCTTTTTACACCCGTCTGTGCTTGGCTTCTGCATGCAAAAGTTTTTAACTTTATTTTAATTTCTGATAAACACAATTCAACCCCCCTTCTCGTGTTTATAGCTGTCTATTTCAGAAGAGGCTTGTTTCAAGAATACTTGTTGAGCCTGAAGAGGCCAGGTGTACAAACAATACTTGTGGTTGAGCCTGAAGAGGCTAGGTGTGCAAATAATACTTGTCTGTAACCTTGATAAGTTATAATGTTAAAATTTGGTGAAGCCATGGATTGGATGTAGCCCAAGGTTTGTGGGGAACCAGGATAAATCTCTGAGTATACTATTTCCCTATCCTTTACTTTATTATTCAGTTGTTTAACTATTTTAAGCAACTAACTTGTGTGTGATAAATAGTTGCAAATTAGTTTGTTGAGAAAGGCGTCTGTCTCTAACTATCTCATAGTTACTGATTTTGTTTTTGTGCTTCTTAAACTCTGTTTTTCAAAAACACTATTCAACCCCCCTTCTAGTGTTATTTTGTGCCATTTCATATAACACGTGTGATTTTGGTCCCCCAATTTTTTTTCGAGAACATTTGGTCCTTCAATTTTTTAAAAGGTGTAATTTTAGTCCCTATATCAATCAATTGTCATTAATCTAACAGAATTGTCCTACCTGTCTTACATTTTGCCATGTAGGATGCCTAGGTGGCATTTATTTAATTAAAATATCAATATAATTAATTAAACAATAAAAATTGACGAAGATGTGGAGACTGGTTGATGTCTGATGAGGCAAGTGTAGGATTTGAAAGGGGAGGATACTACTAGTCAATCAGAGAGATCCAATGGGTGCTCAACTTTCCCAATCTACCACCTCTATGGAAGAAGATTTTCAGTCCAGTGTTCGACCAAATTCTTCTTTTCATTTAAGAAGAAAACTTGTCATGGACATGTTATTTCATTTCCCCTAGCATTCAGACCCGTAGATATGGTGTCATTGTTGCTACCCGTAAACACTTTCATTTTCTTAGATTGGTCGGTGGTTTGCAATCGATGACCAAAGCATTTTGCCACCAGACATATGATCTCTTGATTGCACACCCAACATTTTTGCAAAAGAACATAAAAGATAAAGACAAATAGGAAACCATTTCATTTGAAAACGCAAACAAATCATAAAATTATTGAAAATGCTTATAACCATCTCGGGTTGAAGTTGCCTTTCAGAGAAAGACAAAGAGGATTGGGGATTAGAGAGATTACAAGGTTTTGAGGGCTCGAGCGGTTTAGCTTATGAGATTTCTTTCCCTTTCGCTTTGTGCCCTTGGTTCTTCTGCTAAACGTGTTGTCGCCTTTGACAGCCATACCGCATCGGTGGAGCTATTCACAAAGGAAGAAGGGCCTTACGCATTTACAGAAGAAGAAGAATGTCTGACCAATTAATCAGTTTTTTTTACTAATTAATTATATTAATATTTTAATCAAATAAATGCCAACTAGCATGCCTCATAGGACTATTATGTTAGATTAATGACAATTGATTGAAGGAGGGACTAAAATTACAACTTTTAAAAAATTGGAGGACCAAATGTCCTCTTAAAAAAATCGTGGGACCAAAATCGCACATATGTTATATTTGGGGGAATAAAAGTGTAATTAAGTCAATAAAATATGTGGCCTATGAGACTGAATTAGGTCCTTCAATATGGGAAATGCTCTCAGGTTACTCAGGTCTCGGCACTTCCAGATCATTATGATCATGGTTCTTGGCGAGTCTGGGGACCAGGGCCAGCCAAAAAATAAAATAAAAAAGAATCTTGGAACATTGGATTTGTGCGCACCACCATTTCCAACTTAGCATCAAGACTTCCTTCCCATGTAACCTGAGAATTGTGATTCTCTTTGTCATTATGCTTCCTTTTCTTTTCTCCTTGATTTTTGATATTCAAATTACCCAGGTCCTTGGCAATATTATCACATGCAATCTGCATGGGTTCGTTTACTCTACCACCTTCAATAATTATTCCTGATAATATGCGCTGCATCTAAGATATATTAGGACCTATATCAACATATTAGAATTGGAAACGATCGCCATGCCCTTTTTCACTTGCTGCGTGAAATTCACATGTGCCTTATCCAGAACCGTATGCTCAGCATCATCATTATGCACAACATCATATTTATCATTATCAGAACCCATGTTCTGTGTAGCGTCGCCCAATACATTAGGAGCTGATGAGCTTTGACCTTGAGAGTTGCAAGATTCACGCCCAAGGTTCCCAGGATTTCCAAGATTCAGATCCTCCCGTTGGGCTCCATCTCCCTTCAGCCAACGGTTGTTTCCACCGCTACCCATCCGCCATGGCTCCGCTCGCATTTCCACTCCCCAACCACAGATGCAAGCTTCAGAAGGCAACTCAAACCTGATATCATAAAAGCTCTCATTGTGCCCTAGAAGACCACATAGGAAGCAAAACGTTCCCAATCTTTCGTATTTGAACGAGATCATGCACCACTCACCACTTTGTTTCTTTACTTTGCATTCTTTCTTCGAGGGAAGTCTTACATCTGTCACAACTCATAGCCGCATATACCTTCGCCACAAACGTGAATTATTTGAAGCATCATACTCCAAGAATGAGCATTCCCCAGATGTTTATCAATTGTTTCAGTCATAAAGCCAATTGGTAGATTATGGACCTGCACTCAGAAACCCACCTGAAATAGGGGAATATTAGCCAAGACATCACCTACCTGAAACTTACCTAGAATAGGAAGATGATTATCAAAGGACCAAGGGCCACCATTGAGAACTCAATCCATATCAAGACCGTGCCAAAACTAAAACAAACACAAACCTTTCTCAGTCTCAATGATTGATACTCCTCTAGCTGGCCTCGCCACACTTGCCATGTGGTCCTTCATCACATTGGTATGAATCTCTCTATCAGTCGGGAATCTACCGATTAAACATAGTTGGAAGTTTGTCCCACCCACATTCTTCTGCTATTCCTACAAAATAAGACCCTCATCATCATCGTCAACAATTGACAATCCTTCCATGTTAATCTCCATATAAATAGAACTTGTAGGCTTCCAAATCTCTTAAGAGTGAGAGAAAACCAAAACTCTGAAGGGTGAGAGAAAACCCATCATAAAGTTACGCTAATATCAACAAATTCACATATTATTTTGAAAAACATGTCAATTAATGATTGATCGAAGTATACTTTTTTTTTTACACCGTGTATATAATTAAATATTTTTATTTTATTTATAGACATTTTTGTGAAATATATTTTTTATAAAAAATAAAAAACTAGAAAAACCAGACAAACAACACGTGTACTTCAAACTCTCTCCCCATATTACTCATAAATTTTGCATCGCAATATTTCTTTTTCTTCTCTTCCTCGTTACTTTACTGCACAAGGGTCAAGGGTTCATCTAGCTCTATAGCAGCAGTCACAATCTGAAGAGAAAGAAAAGACGAAAAAAAAAATGCAATCTCTATCGCTCACGTTGAGCAAGAGGCTTTCGAATTCCAAGCCTCTCTTCAGAATCTCATCCAATCTCGTCGCCTATGCATCATCATCATCGACCACCACTACCGCCACCTCTTCGCCACCGCTGAACTCACCACCACAACCGATCTCCGCCGCCAACGGCAGCGCCTTGTCATCCCCCGCTCTCAACAACTTCTTCACCGCTCCATGGTCCGCCACTCAAAGCCGCGGTATCACAGTCACTGGATCTGATGTAAGTTTTAACCGTTTTCTCTTATTCGGGTTTTATGTTTCCATTTCTTAAATGATTACTTCCTAGATTGGTTATTGGTTGCTTCGATTATAATTTTTAGGGCTCATAATTGTTCCTTCTTGTGGTGCAGGTTAGAGTTGGAAATCTCATCGAAAACCAAGGTTGCTTTTTTAATTGATGTGTTTTAATGTGATTATGTGATTATTCGATTTGATATTTTTATGGACAATGATAATGATATTTTATTTCATTGGTACAAATGATGTAACTATTTTTTTGTACTATATAGCAGTAGTACTCTATTTTTATTGTTACTAACAAATGCACTTTGCATTGCTATTGTGGTTGATATGGATTGGCATGCTTGATTCCAGGGCGAGTTTACGAGGTAATTACTAGTTACATGAGAAATTGGTTGTTAAATAACGTATCATTGAAGCTTGTTATGTAACATCTTATTGGGTTTTGTAAATCTCATTAGGTTCTTAAACAATATCACACTCTTGAAGGAAGAGGAAAAGCCAATATCAAGGTTTGTTCTGAGACTTTCTCTTTTTATTTATTTATTTATTTTGTTTTCAAATGCCTGGTTGAATACTGACCCTTAACAAACTTCTTATTGAATATGACCTATTATGTATCATGTTTCTTTCTGCTATTTATCGTGACTGGAATTTATTTCTGACTATTATTTGGAGTGGAATGTAGTGTTGTGTGCACATGTCTATATGTTCAACTGCCGTAAATAAGGAACTATTGTTTCTAATGGCTTTCATGCGACCTACCTAATGTTTTTGGTGAAGGAGAGGCCTTATAAGGAAAACATTTTTTGGGAGTTTTCTGCACTCTCTTTGAGATGTAACTTGACACAGAGTCAACTCATTGTCTCCCGTCTCTACGCTATAGGGTGTGCTTGGTAGTAAAGAGAAAATGAGAAGAGAGAAAGAGGTAAGAAAGAGTGTGAGAAGAGAGAAAGAAGTAAGAATTAAAGTAGATTTGATGTATTGTTTTATATAAGAGAAAAAGGAAAGAAATATAGAAGAAAGAAGTGTTGATTGTTTTTGAAAGTACAAGAATGCCCCTAAATTAAAAGTAATTCCAATCAAAAACAAGGTTACACATGTAATTTCACACAATAACTCCCCTCATCTTCTATTTTCTTCTCACCTATTGAGAGAAATAATTTTTTGGTGGGTCCCACCAAATTTATTCTCTCTTCTCTGGGGAACAAAGTGAAGGAAGTTAATAGAAAAACAGTAGGCTGTAATGTTGTATTAAAGACAAATAATAATTTATTTGTATAGTCATAAATTATCTCTCATGTTTTTGTTATAAATGCTTGGAGACTAACAAGTTATTCTTCGTGATCAAACAATGTATGCACAACCAAAAGTATTTCTTTTTTTGTTGATTTATGTGCACATTTACTGGCTCAAAAATGTCAGAGTCGTATTTATTAAGCTGTTGGCTACAAACTCACTAGGATTGTATTGAAAATAAGCAATAGAAATTTTTTTCCCATAGAAACAGCTTCATGAAAAAATTTGGTTCAAGTACTAATGATTTTTCATGACATTTACCATAAATGTTAATACAACACCCTAAAGGGTCATATTATGTGGTCTGATTAAGTAGTTTTCCTTTTTAATTACCTACCCGCTACCCTAGATTTTGGAAAAGCTGAATGGGGTTAGTTAATTCAATATTTGATGTTGGTAATGCTAAATACTTAAGTCTTGTTTCTTTGTATGACCGATGACTCCCAGGTTCCGTCTCATGCTGTAGCTGGTTATGCCACAGTTGCCACTACAGGGGATGCCATCAGAAGGTTAGTTGGTGTAATATAACTCTAAGCATTCAATGATAAAATTGATCATACCTTCAATTTTGTTAAGTATCATCTACTATTGCTTGATGAGCTTGATTGTTAGCTTGATTATTATATTGAGTCTTGGAATTCTTTTGGTTCCACATACAGCTATATTTTTGAATGTTTGATTGTACATGTAATCATTACTATCATAGAAAAAGAAATATTATTCGATTGGAAGAGGGAAATACAGAGAGGATAAGATATCCTCCAAAAGAAACCACAAAAGCTGAACGAAAACAAAAAGTTAAAACCCCCATAAGAAACCACAAAACAAACACAACCAAGGGAGAAAAGACAGAAAATTGAACCACCAAAATTGCCCAAAACTCTCCTTGGATATTCCCTCCACAAAACACCCACAACTAAAGGGATAAACTAATCTAGGAATCGCCAATACTTCAGAATGGTTGTTGTATTGGTGTCCGATACTTTTTGGATACATTTACCTCATATTTTTCAATATGTTTTTTAATTTTTTGTACCAATACAAGCAGGATACCAGAATCATTAGATAAATAATAGTATTTGTGTCTTCTTTAAGATGTGCCACATCTGTATAAATGTTGTGTCATATCTGTCTCCTGTATCTATTTCTGTGCTTCCAAAACAACACTCCTTTTGCTTTCAACAAAGAAGATAACTTTAAAGCTTAAAATGAACTTAAGTAAACCTTCATATACCTTTAGGCCCTCCACAATTTACTGTTGTCACCAATCTCTGAATTTCCTTTTCTTAGGGCATGCATAGGTTGGTTCAATTCTGAATACCAAACCAAACAAAACCTCCTTGTACCAAAATATGGTTCATAAAAACTGAACCAAACTGTTGTTATTTTGTGAGAAAAACAATGAACCAAAAAACCTGTTTTTCTGTTTCGGTAAACTGCTCAACCAGTTAACCACTTGAGTTTCTTTTTTGAAAAAAAAAAAAAGTACTGTAGCTCTGTTCTTCCAACTTGCAGTGTGTGAGAACTGAGAATGAATGAAAGTAACCATTGGTTTTGGTTCTTATCACTTAAGATTGCTGAATAGCTTGAGAGAAACCCTCTCAGCTTTGTGAATTTATAGAAACAAGAATTACAAGTGTAGTATCAAATCCCTTGATATTAGGGATTGAGTATATCTCCTATTTACAAAAGATATATGATAAACTAGGAAACTAAATCATCTATATTATCAACATATCAAAACAATTAAAACAATATCAACACTCCCCCTCAAGCTGGTGCATAGATGTCATAAGCACCAAGCTTGTTACATATGTAACTTATTCGTGAACCTCGTAGAGACTTGGTGAAAACATCTGCAAGTTGATCATTAGAGTTAACAAATGAAGTACTAATCTCCTTTGAAAGAATCTTGTCTCGAATGAAATGACAATCGATCTCTATATGTTTTGTCCGTTCATGAAAGACAGGATTAGAAGCAATGTGCAAGGCTGCTTGATTATCACAAATCAGTTGCATAGGACTCATCTCGCAAAACTTTAACTCTTGAAGTAGATGTTTTAACCATATAAGTTCACATGTAATGAGAGCCATGGCTCGATATTCTGCTTCTGCACTCGATCTTGCAACTACACTCTGCTTCTTACTCTTCCATGAGATGAGATTACCTCCAATGAAAACACAATATCCAGACGTTGATCTCCTATCACTCGGAGATCCCGCCCAATCTGCATCTGTATAGGCAACAATGTTTGTGTGACCTCTGTTCTCATATGTTAACCCTTTTCCAGGAGATCCTTTAATATACCTTAAAATACGAGTAACTGCATCCCAATGACTATCACAAGGGGAGTTGAGAAACTGACTAACAACACTGACGGCAAAGGCTATATCTGGTCTAGTCATAGTGAGATAATTCAACTTTCCCACTAATCTCCGATATCTGCTTGGGTCTGAGTATGGCTCCCCCTGATTTGGCATAAGCTTAACATTCGGATCCATAGGAGTATCCACCGGCTTACAATTTAGCATCCCGGTTTCTTCCAAAATATCAAGTGCATACTTCCTTTGACAAATGGAGATACCTGTCCTTGACTGAGCAACCTCAATACCGAGGAAATATCGCAACCTGCCCAAATCTTTAGTTTGGAAATGCTGAAACAAATGTTGCTTTAGTCTAGTGATCCCTTCATGATCATCACCTGTAATTACAATATCATCCACATAGACCACAAGATAAATAACCCTTTTAGATGGTGAATGTTTATAGAACACAGAGTGGTCGACCTCGCTACGAATCATGCCAAACTGCTGTATGACTTTACTAAACCTCCCAAACCAGGCTCGAGGAGACTGTTTCAACCCGTACAATGACTTCTGAAGTTTACAAACAAGACCTGACTCTCCCTGAGCAATAAACCCAGGTGGTTGCTCCATATAAATTTCCTCCTCCAACTCACCATGTAAAAATGCATTTTTAATGTCTAGCTGATATAAAGGCCAACAAGAAATAGCAGCCATGGATAAAAAGAGACGAACAGAGGCCATTTTGGCAACAGGAGAAAAAGTATCACCATAGTCAAGACCATAAATCTGAGTATACCCTTTAGCCACAAGACGGGCCTTCAAGCAATCCACTGCCCCATCAGGACCAACTTTGATAGTAAAAACCCAACGGCAACCAATTGTAGACTTCCCAGGAGGAGAGGGAACAAGAGCCCAAGTATGGTTAGATTCCAAGGCTGTCATCTCATCAATCATAGCCTGTCGCCATCCTGGATGGGATAGTGCTTCCTGAACAGTTTTAGGTATAGAAATGGACGACAAAGCAGATACAAAGGCACAATGGGTGGAAGACAAACGATGATAACTCAAAAAATTATAAATAGGATGAGGATTACGGGAAGAACGAGTACCTTTGCGAAGAGCAATGGGGAGATCAGCGGAAGGCTCAGGTTGGACCGGAATCGATGGAGACGGAGGAGCAGGAGGTGAGTCACTGGTGTCCACAACGGGTGCAACTTCCAGAGTCGTAGGACGAGGACGGCGGCGCGTGACGGCGCGTCGGGAGGAGAACGGAGATGGGTCTTCTCGGAGATGAATCGCCGGCGTTTTCTGAGTTGTCCGGTCACCTTACTTTGGTGATCGGAGATGGTGGCCGTTGACGGTGGTCGGAAACAGTGGCCGGAGAAAGGTTCTTGACCAGATCGAACCCTAGCTCTAGATACCAACTTAAGATTGCTGAATAGCTTGAGAGAAACCCTCTCAGCTTTGTGAATTTATAGAAACAAGAAGTACAAGTGTAGTATCAAATCCCTTGATATTAGGGATTGAGTATATCTCCTATTTACAAAAGATATATGATAAACTAGGAAACTAAATCATCTATATTATCAACATATCAAAACAATTAAAACAATATCAACATTATCTATTGTCGTTGCAAGTAAGGCTCCGGCAGGATCTGCTGGTGCTGCCCGGAACAAACTAAAAGATCTAAGTGGCTGCAGCAATGGCAACTTGGAGTTGACTATCTTCTTCGGCTTGGCACCTTTGCATCCATTTTTTCTTTTGGTTTCTTTGGCAGCCACCAGATGAAGTCGTTGCAGATCCATGTCGCCTTGGAAACCTCTATTAAGCATCGATGGCGATGAGGATGCAGCGCGACAGGCCGAACACTGGAGTGGATGATTCTTATGAAAGAATCCACTGGTGGTGCAAGGGGCGTAGAAGGCCTATGACAGGGCAACACCAAAGTTGAGGATCTTCTTGGTGGTGGGAGTAAGAATCATGAAATTGCTGTGTGAGATCCACCATGAAGACTCAACTCAACAAGGATGCAAATTGCAATGTGATGAGGAGGCAGCAGCGACGGTGCGTTGATGACGTGGAGGCAGTGGCAATGGAGCGCCATCAACAAGGAGGTGCTAGAGTTGATCTTTTAGAAAGAATCTTCGCGAGGGAGGAGTCTGGAAAGTGAAAAATTGGTTTGAAATCAGGTTGATTTTCAGTGTGTTTGACTCTAGTTAATCAAACTTGAATAAGAAGTAAATAAGTAATTAACCAACTCAAATCTGAGAAAGCAGCAGTTTGGTTTGCAAACTGTTTAAAAATGGTTCAGTTTTAGTAGTGCAGTTTGGTTCAGTTTATAGCAGTTTGGTGCACACTCTTTTCTACCTTCATTGTTCATTCTTACTATAGGTATTTGACGAAAAAACCACCTTTACCTCCTTTCCCAACGGATTAACCAACTTTATCCCCATTGAATCAAGAAGTAATTGTAGATCATACAAATCACTTGCATTGGCTAAAGGCTTAATTGAAATAACTTCCTCCTCAAATGCCTTCCGACTTTGGCCAGCAGGTTTTAGCTTTTCTACATCTGGAAAAGGCCGAATTCCCTTTTCAGAACCAGCATTAATAAATGGCCTCCTAGAAGCCTAATCTTGTCCTCTATGGGGTCTTGGCTGCCGAAACTTAAAAAGTATCATAGCTTAGCACTTTGTTGTTGAAAAAGTTCCTTAACTCCAACTAAGTAATCATAAAAAATCATGACACTCTTTCTGTACTTTTGTTGATAAAATTTTGCCCTCAAATCATCCCAATCATCTTCAGAATTAATCTTGCCCTTTCTGGAATCTCGGAAGTCGGAAGCCAAAACTATAATTTTCATTAACCTCATCATTTTCCTGTTGAAAAACCTAGTTCACTACCATAATTTACCATTAATGTCAAGACACTATTCCTGAACATTTTCTTGATTATGTTTGTCCCTTAGTTCATCTAGAAGTAGACCTCCATCGTCTTCATAAAAGGAATCAAGATAATCTTCACATGAACCCCCCCTGCAAAAGGAGAATATTCTTCAACCTCTTCAACAGAGTTTAAATCTTGAATTACATGGGCACTGTTAACATTATTTTATTGCACTCTATTTAACCCATCTTCTAGAATGGGGAAAACTCTTGACACATCCACATGGACTAACTGCTGAAAATGCTTCGGCATTTATATCTTTCCTGTCAGAATTTTAAACCTCGCCGCCCACTTTTTGGGAATTGTAATGACTTTTCATATTGTCCATGTGACCAGACATTGTTAGTCTTGATTTTGGGCCTAACTCAACCCCACAAAACTGGCTTGTAGGGTGAGGATTGCCCAAGCTTTATGAGCACTACTTAGGCCATATCTCTAGGCGATGTGGGACTAACACACCCTCACAACCAACACAATGAAGGCGCTGGAGGCTGCAATGAAGGCAGCTCAAAGTTTTAGGGAGGACGACAATTTAGGCGACTTTTCAACATACCCCCTCATGCCCAGGTCTATGCACCTGGAGCGTGCACAATATTGGATCTAGGATAGGCTCTGATACCATCTTGGATTTTGGGCCTAACTCAAGCCCACAAAACCGGCTTGTAAGGTGAGGATTGTCCAAGCTTTATAAGCACTACTTAGGCCATATCTCTAGGCGATGTGGGACTAATACACCCTCACAACCAGCACAATGAAGGCGCTGGAGGCTGCAAGCAATGAAGGCAGCTCAAAGTTGCTGCAATTAAGGCGGCTAGGGAGTACCGCAACTAAGGTGGCTTTTCAACCGCTAGAACTGCCAACATTAAGCATTTTCCCATTTGCTAATATATTTCTCAAGTGTACCCTGCAACTGAATCTGTGAAGCTCTCCCCGGCATGGTTGATTCCTTTCACTTCTGCATAGGCTTTGAGATGTGATTATTAATTATGCACTTTGCTAACTGTTTCCTGTGATGTGTTCTTCTCTGGTGTGACGGGAAATTGTGGGGTGGCTTTTTTGGATTGTGTTTTTTATTATTTGAAAACATACACTATAGGAGTTTGTTTTCCATACGACGCAGATGGCAAATGACTAAAAAAATTACTGTGGGATATGTATGTGAGGTTAACCAAATTTTTTACTGATGGGGCTTATTAGTTATTATGTTGGGGATGAGCAACGAATTGATCACTGTGGCTACTGCTACACTAGATTCTAGTGGTCATGTTGTTGTCAGTTGAAGGATATTCGTTGATTTTATGTACTATTCTGGTCAATATTGTGTAGCCTGTGTTGCCAATAGAAGTTTTATTTTTTCATTCTTAGGATCGGGTAGTCTGTCTTCAGCCAGTATTTGAGATTGAGCCGATAGCTTTGGGATGCAAACATTCAATATAAGAGTCAGTTGAGTTTTGGATAAGATGTGTTCTTTTAACCCCCATTTTCTTGATATTAATCATGTTTCAATTCCTTTGTTGCTGGTTTTTCCTTTGTCCATGGGCATGCAGTTTTGATTTTTGTAATAATCCTAATTAACTTAATTCTTGAATATTTGACAACAAAAGAAACATTTAGAAATATTTGCTGGCATTTTGTAGATATGGTTCGGTTAATTCCCATTTCTCTCTAACCATTGGTGTGCATGTTTAGGAAGGAAACCAGTGGCCCGAAGACAAAGCGAGAGCAGCTCCTAAAAGTTACTGCAGCTGTCCCTCTTCTTATGATATATCCAAACGCCTATTCCATGCTCCTGGCAAATCTCTTTGTATTCTGGCACATAAATGCGGGGATCGAAGAGATTGTGGCAGATTATGTTCACCAGGAAATGACCCGAGAATTCGTCATGATTTCTTTCAGATTGTTCCTCATAATCGCAATGAAGGATGTTTTCTTGAAATTTGTATTTGTATGATCAGATAGCTCATTGGTTGTGCTTACATTAATTTACAATAAGAGTCCATTGGGGAGCAAACTTGAGAAAACCGTCGTTTGTAGTTTTCAGTTGTTTCTCAAACTTTGAGACGATGCAACATGATAGCTTCTGATTGTCGAGTTAATGGATGAATTTTATTCTGTTTGGCATCTATCTGCCGTTGCAAGTTAGTGTTTATACAATCGATTTTTCTAACTTATGCAACTTTTCACATGTTAAGGAATCCAAAAAAGGAAATGTTATGTTGAAAGTTATGTATTCAACTCTTTAAAAACTTAAAAGCCACTTTTTCCAATATAATATTTTTAATTTAAGATTCCTTAACATGTGCAAATTGCACACGTTAGAAAAATCCTTATACAATAATGATTAGAGATTCATAGTAGTGGGTAATGAAGTATATGTGTGGTTTTTAGAGGAGTGCTATCAACATATTCTTTAACATTCTTTCCAACACTTTTTCCTATTTGTATGACTTACATGAATTTCAACCAATAGAAAGGAGTTTATTGAAAAGAGTGTTAGATGATGTGTTGTTAGTATTTTTCTTGTTTTTATTACATGTTTTTAGAAGAAAATGCTGTAAAAAAGAAGGGGGGGTCTTGCATACCAATTAGGTCACTGGTTAAAAAATAAAAAAAATAAAAATTTACATTAGGAAGTATATAACTTTAAAACTTTAATACGTTGATACATATTTTTTTAATGCAAAGTTTTTATATTTGATTTCTCACTTGTTAGCATTTGCCAAAAATGAAATTAAAGTTCGTATATCTTTTGTTACATGCCAAGAGATTTTTTTGGAAGTGTGATTAGTGTCCTTATTTCTACAATATGGGATATATTATGTTGAAAATTAACACACAAAATCGTTATGTTAAACCTATATGTATTTTCTTATATTTCTATTCATAATATTTTATCAATTGATTTTGTTTGATAATTTCATCCGGAAATTATAAAATTTTCACCATTTGCATGAATTTAGGCTACCATATAATAGTATAACTACTCTATAAAATATACATTTGGTATTTCAAAAATAAATATTTTTGGTTATAAAAAAAGGTTAAAGAAGATTGTACCATTTTCATTTAGTGTCCACTGAGATCATGGAATTGAGATTGCAATTTAGAATTTTAATTTCCATTTTAATTTTATCACAATTGAAATTGGTTAAATATTATAAATTTTATGTATGGGGTGTCCAAAAAAATTAGTGTAGATGTCATTGAGTCAAATAGGAGAGTGTTAAAGGTCGTTGAGGTTCTTATACGTGAGTGAGGTATATCAAAAGATGTGGTTAGAGTACTCCGTGATGCTAAGATGACTGAACCATGATAAAATCTGTTATACAATTTTTTCTTCCATATAAAAAAGATCGTGGTTTATTATATTTTGATTATTTGCTTTATGCTGGTGTTAAGTTTTAATTGAGAAAACTAATTTTGAAAAATAAATTACAAATTTTTAAAAAACAATTCACACCCTATTGAATAATAGTTGTGTGGATTAACATAAACCACAAGAAGCGGTCTATCACTCTATTGGCTAAATGATGCGACAATGGTTGCCTGAATTTAACTTAAGCCACAAGAAGCGATGTATCACTCTATTGGCTAAATGATGCAATGTAAAAGCCGCTTTTACACCCCCTCTATTGATGGAGATTATTCTAGTCACCTAAATCTTTTGAAAAATGCTAATGGAGCACACTTCCTGGACATCAAATACGCGACATCCTATGTGCTGCACTATGCAGCACTGTAGCTACATTGTAGTGGTTTTTTTTTATAGTTTTTTTTAAATGTTTTTTTTTTATAAATTAATTTTTTGGTTAAGTAGGTGTAAATATTTGGTGAATCAGGTATAAATATCTGGTGAATTCAGTTCATTATCTGATGAATGAGTTTTTTATAGAAATAATTTTTTGGTTAAGTATGTGCAAATATCTGGTGAATCAGGTACAAATATCTGGTGAATTCAGTTCATTATCTGGTGAATGGGGTTTTTTGAGAAATAATTTTTTTGGTTAAGTATGTGTAAATATCTGGTGAATCAGATACAAATATCTGGTGAATTCAGTTCATTATCTGGTGAATGAGTTTTTTTTAGAAATAAAATTTTTCGTTAAGTATGTGCAAATATCTGGTGAATCAGGTACAAATATCTGGTGAATTCAGTTCATTATCTGGTGAATGAGTTTTTTTTTAGAAATAAAATTTTTCTTTAAGTATGTGCAAATATCTGGTGAATCAGGTGTAAATATCTGGTGAATTCAGTTCATTATCTGATGAATGACTTTTTTTGAAAAATAAAATTTTTATTTTTTAAAATATTCAAAATAAAAATAAAATTAGAAAGTAGTACTACAATGACTATTACAGTGCATCACTGGAGCGTGATGTCACGTATTTGGTGTCGATCCGTATGTATCACGGCTCAATCTTTTAGGGGAGAAATAAATTGTTAGGCTAAAGGTACAATATTAATAATTAATAATAGAATAATGGAGCGCGGAAAACTAAATGGATCGTGAATCATATACGGTGGATGGTAATGGAAGAGATGGCGAATCCTGTGACGGAGTGAATGAAAGATACATATGTTGAATTGTTGATACTTGATACGTAACACAAGATCTAGGTTCACGCTGATAGAGGACCCACCTGGCCTTTTATCAGAATCATCAAAAGATATGTCTCTCTCCTTTCATGATCTACTGTACTGTACTACAGCTGCAATAACACTGCCCAGGTGATGCTGCTGATGCCTAACCGTGTGTCTGGACGACGAGTAATTTTCCTCTCCATTTATTACTGGATCATCCAGTAGGTGAGAGAGGGACACATATATTAAAATAATATTATTTATAAAATAATATTATTTATAAAATAATATTATTTTAATATATGTGTCTTTATCTCTCATAATGGACCTCTCCATTAACTGGAGAGGATCTGAATTCCTGGATGATGGGATGGGATGGTGAGTAATAAAATATGATGGTAAATAAGGCTTTTTTATTGTTTGAGAGTATTTTAATAATGGAGTGGAATGGAGTGGATCATACCTTCCAATTTGGGGGTTTGGGATAGAATACTTCCCTCTTTTTACTTTGATATATCAATTTACAATTTTGTCCTTACATAAAAAAACAAAACATCGTCACTTTCATTAGTTCAATAGTAAATGTTATTTCTCTCAAATCCATTTGTAGACACATCACAACACTCCTCTCCTCTCTCTCTTCAACCTGTTTTTTCTATGGCTAGGTTCTCGTCTGTTATTTAATTTTTGACGGGGATATCTAATTTTTTTAAAAAAAAAAAAAATTTGAGTCAATCTTTTCAGTGTAGAAAAGATATCCAGTTCCTTACACCCAAAAACCCATCCGGTGAAGATGCCATGCTTGTTTAATTAGTTGTACTGTTCTTAGCTTTTTAACCAGTTTCCGATTAATTTTGTCGTGGGCAATTTAAATGAAGAAAGGTAATATTGGAAAGGAAATTTTTTAATCCATCCTACTCTATTACTAACCATTGTTTTACCTCTCCACTCCATTGCATCCTAAGTCACTCCATTACTAACCATTCCACTCAATTCGCAAACAAAACTCTCAAACATAAAAGGGGTAGTATTGGAAATAAAATTTGTAATTCACCTCATTCCATTACTTACCATATAAGACTTCCAAACAATGAGTGGAATGTCCCTCTATTCCTTCATTAAAACTCCCAAATAACAGAGTGGTATACTTTTGTCACTCCACTCTAAACCATTCCATTACTATCCATTTCACTCCGTCATCCTCGAAACTCCAAAACTCCAAAACATAGCCTAACTTTAATTGGACTACTATTCTAAATTCTAAGTTCAAACAGGCCAATTTGTAAAAGGGTTACTTTATATATCATAAAAATTAAATGCCCATTTTGGTTTTAAAAAAAATTTTAAAAAAAATACACGAGAACATCTTTGATCTCTAAAAAAAAAAAAAAGTTAACAACTTGTAATCTAAATAAATAATTAATTAACAACTTGATTGCTCAAATTTATAAACATGGTCCCTCACACGAATTTCAATATCCATTTACTTATTTACGAAGAAAAGTGAACAATGTATACAATTCAAAACTCATATATGTAAAAATCAAACTTTTTTTTTTACTTTTCATTTGTTTTCCACAGTGGAAAATTCATCATATCTATTAACGAACCAGACATGATGGTTAACAGAGCACATATACAAATAAACGAATGTTGGAACTAGTTTGATAAACTAACATGTTTCGTATTTGTAAATTTAAGAAACCAAATGATTAATTTATTTTTTCAGGAACTAAAAATGTTTTCTTATTTTTTTATGAGGACCAAACTGGGCCTTTAATCTATCATAAATTTACTTTTAACTATATTCTGAGTAAAATAATTTTTTTTTACAAATATTCTAACCATGTATTTTGATATAAAAATAACAATGTGAAAATATTTTTTTCTTTTAATCTTAATTCAAATTTTATTTATGCCCCATAATTATATTTTGTTTTGTTTTAGTCTCAAATCTTATTAAAACTCACTAAATTTATTATAGCTGTTAGCATCATTAGAAATGTTAAATAATAATATGATAATTTTTAAAAAGATTTGAAATAAAAATGAAATAGTATAATACTAGACTGATAGACCTGTGGCATGGCGCGGGGAATATGCTATTTTTCTTGGATTTTATTTTTAAATATATAATTTTTGAATTCATGTTTTGTGGTTTAATTTTTTTTTTTTAGGAAATTATATACTAAAAAATGTTATAAATTTATTTTATCTGAATCGTCGATCATAAATTATAACATATATTAACTTAATAATTATTATAGATATTTCCATCTAGATAATGACTCTTAAATGTAAAAAATAAGTACATATTGTCTCCTACACAATTGTAATATTAAAAATATAATCTAAAATTAAGACATTTATGAAGAATATATAAAAAATTTGAAAATAGCCATTAAAGTTTTATTGTGAATTTTTTTTTCAAACAAAATTATATGTTAACACTAATTATTTCTTACCTCACTATATTAGTATCGTACTTCTCTGAACATTTAATAGTAAATACACTTTTTTTTTTTATCAATTTAGTAAATACACATTTTAAAAGCAAAACTGCTTTCTGTAACACCTCCTTGGGCATTACTATATAACACGTGCGGAAATAAAGTAAAATTATTTTGCTGATTGCTTTCGGAAATTGATCTATTTTGATGTCGGAAAAATTGGGTAGAAAAATTTTTCTTCTAAATACTACAAACATAACGTGCACATCACAATAGTAAAAACCATATTATTCACAACAAAACCTCAAACCATATAAAGGTTTTCAAAACATCTACTCAAAGGAAATCCTAAGTTGGTCACTCTACAAAACACCACATGGAAGAACTCTTGAGTTCTCACTACTATTACCAACCTCTTCAAGGATCACGAGTAGTATCCCCGATTGAAGTTAAAACTTCCTCTGCACCATCTACTGCCAGTACCAAGGCACAACGGCGAAAATGAATAAAACTTGATATATTGTAAGGGTGAGTTCCAATATATGGATCTTAAAACGATAACCATACGCACGACACACAAATAACATTTAACATGAATATTCAAAGATAAACAATATATTTATCAAAGGGTTTCATACCCGACAATCTTAGTTGTTTTAAAAACCATGACACTTCAATACTCATCAACTAACTTTTGAACCTAATCTCCGGAGCTCCAACCAACAAGTAAATAAGCTGATCAAGCTCCAATTGCCAAATAAGGCAGAATCAATGCCAAATATGGCAAAGTTCAAATAACCATTCCACAGTCCACAACGAGGCAAAGTGGTGACTACTTATAGCATATGGTTTTCTTGGTCATATATCCATCAAGGCACAGTGATACAAACTGCATGAATACTTGCCATCAAGCATTCAAGTCATATGCAAAGGCATGTCTGCCCAAAAATGCATGTAAAACGTTTTGTTCTCGTAATTTTCTTTGTGTTCATTCTTTCCTTGTCGAGGCTCAAAGGCTCACGACCAAACCAAGGTTTAAACATTTAAGTTAAACAATCATTCCAATAAAAAGGACTCCAAGTCCAAACCAATCCAATAAAAAGGACTCCAAGTCCAAACCAATAAAACTGACTCCAAGTCAAAAATGTGCAAATCACGAAATGTAGACCCGTGCACCAGATTTAGATTCGTAGATTTTGACGCACAAAAATAAATATAAATTTCTACAGGACATCTAGTCCACAACTTCACCTTTCGGACCCCGGACCCATATCTTAGAACACTAGACACCGACATCTCGGTAACTAGGTTCGTTTTCAACTTTAAACAACATTTTCGCTCTGTGTAAACACAAATCCAAAAACAAAGTTTCCTCAACTTATCCAAGTTGTTGAAAATAACCCGTTGTATAAATCCACTTTACCGAAAATCCTTTTGCGTTGGAAATTCATTTTACAAAATCATCAAAATCACTTAAAATTCATTTTCTTTCAAAACTCAATATTTTGAACCCGAAAATATTGCTTTGAGACAAATTCTCTATTTTAACTAATATTACCATTTTTAATACGCATACTGTAATTATTGTCGGAATTGTCCGACGTTGGACGTTTTAAAAATGTTTTAAGTCCAATTATGACTTTTCTAGTAAAATAATTTTTCCAACACCATAATAAAATTATATTTGAAACTTATCTTCTTAAAATAAAATTTTCTAATATTTAGAAATTTCTTACGTATAAACTAGCAGTGCAAAAATATTTTCACGGTTACGTCCTCACTATGACTCATAAAACGCTCTTATGCCGTTAAACCATTAAAATAATATTATTTTTAACCTTTCTCATTTTCAACCAACCAAAATACTTAAGTAATATTATATTACTATTTCTCATCAATTAAAACCCATTATCCCGTAAAAAGCTTTTTAACGCTTTTAACCTTATTATTAATTGAGCACTGACCACTGTCAGGCTTTACAATCCACAATCCACATCAACAACAATCATGTCAATAATATAGCATATAGCACAATTAATGACATGCAACAACATATAATAACAATTAAATGCAGATAAATAAATATTTAAAAGCAGATAATTGCAAAACAGATAATTTCAAACTACAGAAAATAATTAACACACCAACTAAATTATACAGACACAACAAATAGCAAGAAAAATCCCTCAGGTACTCCCCTTAACTCTTGAAGATTTTTTCTTGTGGAATTGAAATTCCGTCAAATGTCCGATCTCCACAAAACTCGTACACGACTCACACAACAAATTATCCTTCAGCAAAACACCACAATTAATTATCAATCAAACACTAAATATACCTATGCTTCTATATGCTAAGGTCGGCCATGAGGGGATTAATTAGCTAAAAATTTCTAAAAATCTTAAGCTCTTGGATTAGTGTTCTTTAATCACTTGAAACCCTAAAACAAAGATTAGAATACAAAAATTGAAATAAAATATTCCAACCTTTCAAGAACCCTAATTCGGCCATGACACTTAACATAGGCTAGAGATTTCAAAATTTTACATACTCTTAGATTTATGATCCTAGAGTAGTGTAGAGTTAATATAAACTATCATAAGTTGAAAAATGAAACAAAATCTTTCAATTTTTCAACAATACCATTTCGGCCATGAACAAAATAATGGCTTAGAGGTTTGATTTTGATTCAACAACCATGGATTCAATACCTATATGAGCTATAAGGATTGAATCAAGCAAGACATGTCAAAAAAATGAACAAAGTTCCTCCCCCTCACAAGACTAGGGTTCGGCCTCAACAAGATCATAGGGCACGAAATTTTAGTTTGATGCATCCTCTTGGATCTTAAATATAGAGAGGATATTAAGATCATAGAAATTGGTTTCATGCTTATTGGATTTTTCTATGATTTACTATGAATTTTCAAAGTTTCTAGATCTAAGAATTGAAAAATATGATCAAGGCTTTAAAACATAAAACTATATGAAGAACATGATGATGATTGAATGAGAGAAGCATGGTATACCTCTTGGAATTGAAAAATGAGCAGGGAATCTACTAGTTGCTTCACAAAACAAGGCTATGGAAACTTAAGCTTTTAAGAAAAATGGAGGAAAGCTAATGAAGAAGATGATGACAAGCTTAAATAGAAGTGAAATGGGCTCTCCGAGGGTGTTTGGGTCGTGGCCTTTTAGGGGTATTTGGGTCCAAGTCATAAAAATTTAAGGGTAAAAGAATAATCTTACAAAATGGCATTTTTGTGATATAAATTAAGGACAAAATGGTAATTTTGCCTAAAGTAATCATGAAAATTATGTGGTTGAGGTTAAAGGAGAGGTGGCTAATTTGTGTCCACAAATTGTGGGACAAACTTGTCATTTCAATGAAAGTTCAAGGGTAAAATAGTCTTTACACTATTTTGAAGAAATATCTAGATATTTTGTTTAAAGGTAATGATGACATTGGTGAGTCACCCCCTATGAGTCATCACTCATTGTCTTCATCCATTCGATGTCGAATTTTGTCTCTGCACATTCGCTCTTGACTTCGTCGATTACCCGATTTAGGGTTTTACACCCGCAATAACTTATTTATTTTGAAAATTTTCAAAATAACCTATATCATTGGAAATGAGATATAAAATTTATTCATTTCTTTCTCGGGTCAAAAATAGGTTTTCTGATCAGTAAAATCTTACTGTTAGTGAAAACGCAGACCGGGTTCCGTCTGAATTTTCAACCAAAAATTTAACCGTATACTTATAAAAATAAATGATATGAATATGACTTTGGTTTTCCCAAAATCATTTTCTAAGTTTCAGATAAAAATATAAACGTTTATTTATATTTATACCGATCTTAGGAAGCAGAAAATCGGGGTGTTACACTTTCAACCTGATCAATCATTTATAAATAAAATATATTTAAACACTAATACTAAATACGTCGCCGTGACCTTCATAATGATATGAATATTTTCTTATCTCTTGAAAATTGTAACACCCCCTTGGGCATTATCTCGTGAACACATGCGGAAATAAATTAAAAAGAAATTTGCTGGTTGTTTTAGGAAATTGATTTACTTTAAGTCAAAAAATCTAGGTGTAAAAATTTTTCTCCTTAACACTTCGGAAGAATGTGATGCACACAACACAATAGTACATTTACACTATACTTGACAACATACATATATCAATTTTATTTATAAACAAACCTTCCATAACGTACAAATCTTTCTAAAAGTTTTTCCTTATAAACCCACTAAATATTATCAGGACACACGTACTAAACTTCTCAAGCATACATCCCCCAAACACAAACCTAAGCTGGTCGTTCTACAAGACATTCCCTGAAAAGACCCCGTGGTCATCCCTATGATCACACACCTCTTCCCGCATTCGGACTTAAGTCTTCAAGTAACTTAGGGAACTCCTCTGCAACATCTGTACTCGTGTACCAAGGTACAACAGAAAAACCAAACGAACAGAGATACACAAAGGTGAGAACCAATATATGGATTTTAAAACAATAACTACATGCGCGACACACTCAAAACAACATATAACATGTATAATTATAACAACATAGATGTTCAAAAATAAACAAATAGTTTATCAAAGGGTTTCATTCCCGACAGTCATCGTCATTTTTAAAACAAATGCATGATACTTCAATATTCACCATCTAAAATTTTGCACTTAATCTTCTGAGATCCCCAACACCATATGAATGAGCTGATCAAGCTCTCTTTGCCAAATAAGGCACACCGAATTTTAGCCAAGGCACACCGGATTTAACCATAGCACTGTCCAAAACTAGGCACAGTGGTCACTGTCTATGGCTTTATTATCTATCAAGGCACAATGTACAACGTCACATGATACCTTATCCATCAAGGTCTCACGACACAACGTCAGGCACGTCTGCCACAAATGCAAATGTAAAACATTTTGTTTCTTGTCACTTTTCTTTTTGTTCATTCTTTCCTTGTCGAAGCTCAAAGGCTCGCGACCATCTCAACTTTTAAACATTTAAGTTCGTCTTTCAATTTCAACAACAAGACTGCAAGTCCGAATGTGCAAATCACGAAGGTCTAGACCGATGCATTCAGCCTTAGGTTCGTAGATTATAAAGCACAAAACTTACACAACTTTTATAGGACAAAATAGTCCATAACTTCAACTTTAGGACATATAGTCCACAACTTATAATAGAACACTAGAATCCCGATGTCTCGGTTACTAGGTTCGCTTTTCAACTTTAAAATCATTTTCGTTCTGTGAAACACAAATCCAAAATAAAACCTCCGCAACTTATCCAAGTTATCGGAAATAATACCGTTGTGTAACACTAATTTACTGAAAATCCTTTTTAGTTAGAAATTCATTTATAAAATCATCAAATCACCCAAAAACTCATTTTCTTCTGAAAATCTTTGTTTGAAACTTTAGTTCAAAGAAAAATATTGATTTGAGACTAATTCTCGGTTCTAACAAATATTGTTTCTAAAAAAAAATGATTTCTGTAAATATTTTCGGAATTAACCGTCGTTTGGCATTTTAAAAACGTTTTTAAGTTAAAATTTGACTTTTCTAGTAAAATAATTTTCTCAACACCATAATTAAATTATTTTTGAAACTTAACTTTTTATAATAACCTTTTATATTATTTTGTAATTTCTTATGTAAACATTAGCAGTCCTAAAATATTTTCACGGTTACGCCCTCACTGTAACTCATAAATCACTCTTACACCAATAAATCATTAAAATATTACTATTTTCAATTATTCCACATTTTTAACCAATCAAATAATCAAATAATATTATATTACTTTATTCCACCAATTAAAAATTCGCTATTTCATATAAAGCTTTTTAACGTTTTTATCTTTGTAATTAATTGAGCACTGACCACTATCAGGCTTTTCAATCAACAACTAATGTCAATAATAATTTCAAATCAATACTATAGCAGATAACACAATTTATAACATGCATTAAAATACTATAACAATTAACTGCGGATGATCAATTAAAAGCAGATAAATTAACTACTCAAGATAATTTAAAACACTACAAACACACTCAAATAAATTATACAGACCACATACTGATAGCATATAGCTATCAGAAAAATACCTCAGGTACTCCCCTTACCTCTTGAAGTCTCCGATTCCTTTCTCGAAGTGATTTCCCCGATTCGCTTCCGGTTTCCTCCGCGAAACTCAGAACAAACCAACAAGGTTTATCCTTCACAACAAACATCACACAATTAATAAAAATCAAACAACAAAACACTCCAATTCCTAAGATTATGGTTCGGCCATCACAAAATAATTTGGCTAGGGATGTTAAAATTTTAATGATCCTTGAGTACTAGGAAGACATAACTAGTGATCATAAACTAAGAACTTTGAACAAAACCATCTAACTCAATAAGTTAGGGTTTCGTCCTCAACAATAAAATTAGGCTAGAAAATTTCTTTGGTTTAAAACTCTTGGATTTAACACGTATAGGTACTAGAGAGATTGAATCAAGTGTTCTAATTCAAAAATTGAAACAAAACTCATCGAAATCCTCCTAGAATAGGATTCAGGCCTTGACTCATAAAATAGGCTAGAGGTTTTATTTTGATACAATATTTTGAATTCAACACATATATGTAATAGAAAGATGGAATCAAGCATCACTTTCTACAAAAAAAAAATTGAACTAAACTCCTCCACCCAAAAATTAGGGTTTCGGCCATGGGAGGAAGAAAAGGAAAGGAATTTTTGTTTGATTCATACTCTTGGATTATAAACATAGAGATGATAACAAGTTGATAGAAATTGGTTTCATGATCATAAGATTTTTCTATGATTTTCTAGAGATTTTTGAAGTTCTAGATCTAGGAATTTCAAATGATGATCATGGCCTTGGATCATGAAAATGAATGAAGAACATGATATTGATTGAGTTAGATGAGTATGGTATACCTCTTAGAAGTTGAAAAATTGAAAGAAATCAAGCAAGTGCTTCACAATTTTTGTTTACGGTGTTCTTGAGAAATGAGAGAAAATGTGAAGAAGATGAAGTAAGTGAAATGAAAATGACTAAATGTGGGAGGATGATGGGAGGTCATCCACGAAAATTAAGAGAGTGAGTGAGTTAGGAATTGTTTAATATTATTATAGAACCATGGTTAAGTTTACTTGACAATGGTTAAGTTAGAAAATAATATAATACGTAACTATAGTTAATAGTAACCATAGTTGAGTTAAAATGTGTGGTGGAGAATTATTGATGGTGTGGATGATTTGTGACCACAAAAAGGTGGAAGAAGCCAATTTGAATTTGTCATGCCTTAACCATGATTAATGTTTAACTAGGATATGTTAGGTTAGGGGTATTTTGGTCTTTTCACACTTAAACCCATCATTACATAAATTAAATGCTAGGCGAGTCACCTCTATGACTCACTATCCTAGGTGGCAAGATGTCTCCTCATCCGATGTCGGGTTTTGTCTCTGCACGTCCGTTCTCGACTCCGTCGATTACCCAATTTAGGTTTTTACGCCCGAATAAGGTAAAATAACTTATTTATTTTGAAAATTTTAAAAATAACCACTATCATTGGAAATGGGATATAAAATCTATCGATTTCTTTATCGGGTCAAAATTAGGTTTTCTGATCAGTAAAATCTTACTGTCAGTAAAACCGCAGACTGGGTTCCGTCTGAATTTTCAACTCAAAATTTAATCGTAACTCTCTATGATAAATTAGAGTATAAATATGACTTTGGTTTATCCAAAATCAGTTTAAAAGTTTCAAATAAAAATATAAACGTTTATTTATATTTATACCGATATTAGAAAGCAGAAAAATCGGGGTGTTACAAAAATCGACTTGATTTATTTCTTCTCTTTGCTAGTTGCAAGTTAACTATTTTTAGAAAATATATTTTTATATCATATTATTTTCTACTTCTCTCTAGAAAATTTATTTGACTTAATTCTCCTCTTTTTCCTGTGCAAGTTAAGCATTTGAAAAAATATATTTATCTATAATATTTTTTTTTATTCTCCCTTAAAAATATATTTGATCAATTTACCCTCTTTTCCCGTGAAATTTGACCAGTATTAGAAAAAATATTTATTATTATTATTTTCTTCTCTCTTGAAAATCTATTTGAGTTAATTCTCTACTTTTCCCAATGTAAGTGAACCATTTTTGGAAAAATATATATTTATCTATCATATTATTACTATTTTTCTTCTATTTTAAAATGTATTTGATTTATATCTTCTTTTTTCCTATGTAAACCAACCTTTTTTATAAAATATATTTATCTACCATATTACTTTTTTTCTTCTTTCATGAAAACTTATTGGAATTATTTTTCCACATTTCCCATTCAAGTTATCCATTTCTAAAAAAATATATATTTATCTATCAATTAATCTTATTTTTATTTCTTGAAAATTTATTTGATTTATTTATTTTCTTTGGATGGTGCAAGCTAACAATTTTTAGAAAATATATTTATCTATCATATTATTTTACCCTTATCTTAAATACCTATTTCATTTATTTCACATTTTTTCCTTTTGTAAGTTAACTATTTTTATAAAATGTATTTATCTATCATATCATTTTTCTTCTTCTATCATAAATATCTATTAGAATTATTTATTCTCTTTGTCCGATGGAAGTTAACAATTTCAAAAATTTGATAAATTTTTGAAATAAAGTTATTATTGTGATGATGATGGATTAGATCCAATAAATTCAATAAAAAACTTGATGCTCAAAATTTTGTGATATTTATAGAATGATGTAATTGAAATTTATAAGAAAATTAATTAAAAATAAAGTTGTTTTAGACAAAAAGAAAATGAATATCGTGTTGATATTTGACATGATTTATATTGCATAACATTTTTTATATAATAATAATGATAATAAATTAATAGTTATTAATAGCATGATTGATTGATAATTTATGTATAATTTAATATTATTTAATTTTGATTTGATTTTATTTATGTCAACTAATTATTAAGAACATAATTAATAATATTATGATCTGATTGAAGTTTATATTTGATTTTGATATATTTACGGAAGCACTTCGAAATAAGGTTGTTATAAAATAACTAACAAATAAAAATAGTTCAGGTGGACAAATCTCTAAATTTAATGTTAAAAATTGAATGTGATGGTAACATTTGATTGGGACCGAAAAATAAAATTTTAATTTATAATATATTATTATCATTATTATTGAATTTATATATATGTATATATATGTTATAAATATAAAAGAAAAATAGAAAGATCAAGACAATATAAATATAGATTCAAAGGCTAGTTCTCTGGGAATTAGGATTCAGAGGCTGACTCTTCAGGAGGCCATGTATAATATTTGTATTGATCATCAGATTGAGGGAATACAATGACAGACTTAATAGTTCTTTTATATCGGACACTTAATTCTGAACCAAATCAAAGAACATATAAAAGGAGTAAATACAAAGATATTATGAGATGATATCATATCTCCTAATTTAGGATAGTCTTAGTCATCCATGACACATCAATACATGGATATTTACAACACTTCCCCTTGGATGACTATACACTTTGAATATGCATCGTTAAAACCTTGCTAAGGAAAACCCAGTGTGATAAAAACTTATGGAAGGAAAAAGAGTACAGTATTCATAATAACATACTTCCCCTAAAAAATACATCGATAATTGAAAGTCCTTTAGTTGGCGCATTCCAATGCTACGTATGTGCTTCTTGAAAACTGAAGTCAGAAGCGCCTTTTTATAGTCACCTTTAATTTGTGCAATCCATGCGACATTATCTTCATGCAATGTTGTGGGCTTGTCATATTCTTTCATTAATCTACATGCTCTTCTAATGTACTTGGCCATAGTTCTTAGCCATATGCACTTACGGCTTGCTTCATGAATAGCTAATATCTCTGAATGATTTGATGAGGTAGCCATAATTGTTTGCTTCACAGATTGCCATGAGGTAACAGTTTTTCCATATGTGAAGACATAACTTGTTTGCCGTTGGGCTTTATGAGGATCAGGAAGGTATCCATCATTATCATATCCTACCGATTCTCATTTTACTTCATTTGGGTAAAACAAACCCATATTAGATGTACCACAGAGACAAGAACTTGTTTGACTATCGTCCAATATCTTCGGGTTGGTGCTGAACTAAACCTTGCTAATAAGTTCACTACAAATGATATATCCAATCTAATATTGTTTTCAAGATACAAAAGTGCTTTAATGCCACTAAGATATGATACTTCAGGACCAAAAGTTTCTTCATCATCTTCTCGTGGATTTAAAAAATCATTTTTCACATCAAGTGAACGAACAACCATTGGATAATTTTTTGGATAAACTTTATATACAAAAAATTCAATATAAGAAGATTGATGACTAGAAATCCCACTTGTGAAAAGTTCAACTTAAAAATCAAGACAAAATTTTGTCTTTCCAGGATCCTTATTTGAAACTTACTCTTTAAGTACTTTGTAATTTTGGGAACTCTTCAGGAGTCCTTTTATGTTTAAATCATCAACATATACTACAATTACAAATCCAGATTTCATTTTCTTGACTGATCTTTGCAATTATATTTCATATTTCATATATATGTCATTATCCAATGACTATACAAGTAAGTTGTCATTGCATACATTTGATGTGTGTCAAGTCCTTCAGGGACTGCCAAACTAATCATTAATATAAAATAATAGCATTCAAAAAAAAAAAAGACAACTTCAGGTGTCTGGACTACTATTCCAAATGCTTTATGTTTGGCTAAAAATCTAGCTCGACTTGTATCATTCCTTTCCATTTTGGCCAATCAATTTAATTTCGATATATTATTTAATAATTTTTTAAATAAATTTAAATAAATTGAATTAAACTAATCATTTATTTAATTGAATAAAACTAAAATTAATAAAATAATTATATTAAACTGATAAATTTTATTAGTTAAAACAAATTAATAAAATAAATTATTTTAAATTATTTGATTATTTAAATTAACTTAATTAATGAAATTAAAATATTTCTATATTGATTTTTTAGTTAAGGGTATTTTTGTCTTTTTAAAAACAATTACATTTCTATCTTACTTTCTATCCAACCAAACAAAGGGGAGAGAGAAAACACACTTCTTTCTCCTCTATTTCTCTCATATTTCTCTTATACCAAATAACACATCAAATCTATTCTCTTTCTCACCATTTTCTCTCTTCTTATAATCTTTCTTACCTTTTTCTCTCTTCTCACAACCAAACAAAGCATAAGTCAAAAAAATAGAAGAATACAGAACTAATTTTCACTCACACCGAATCCCCAATCACACTTAATGTCTCTCACACAATACATAATATCATGATAAAAAAAGAAAATACTAAGCTTTTACAAATTACAATTGTTTTTTTGTATTTTCATATTTTGAAATGTCGTATGATTTTTATATTATCAATACTATGAAAAATAGGATTAAAGTAGTATGTAGTATCAAGTTTTACATTGGCATGGTAATTTTAATTTAATAACCAAAAAATTGAGAAACAACAATAATATTAAATTATCAAAATATTACTAGATGTCAGTGTAAAATCTCTTACACTGACAATACATAGGAATTAAATTCTAGAAAATGTCCCTCCATGTATATAACCAAACAATTATTTTGTCATTCTGCTTTCATATAATTTCATATTTTATTTTTCACAAACGAGCGTGATGATTTATTATGAGGAACTAACATCTAATTTTTTAAGGGGGGTAAAAACAAATTATTAAATACATTATCACAAAGAAAAGAAAATTGTTTAGTGGGAGCATTTGCCCCACTGTCTTACAAGTGGATCGGTCCCTGCTTACATGCAGACATGCATAATATTTTATATAAACATATTTTTACGTGATTTTTAAATAAAACATATAATTTACTAATTTGGATCGGTTCACATGATTAATTTTTTTACTTATAATAAATGCATAACTTGAGTTTAGATATATGAATGAATCTCTTGCTTAATCCACGATTTTGTATAACAATTTTTTTTTTTGATAACATGTATAACGTAAATATTTGATCAAATTGGTAAGTTTCCCTTATATTTCCCCTCTTTATTTTAAACTCGCTTTGATAGAATATCTAAATAATTAAAAAGCTGCAGAATGTTTCTAATGAAAAATATTTTTAGATACATAAAAGGGTAAATAGAGAAGAAGAAAACAAGCCAGCCAACCATGACTTATATATAATAAAAAAACAAAGCAGCTTGCCAAAAACCATTGAAGAAGTAAAAAGGTCATTCAAACTGTGTTAAAGTCAAACCCAGCTTTCTTTACTCAAACCGCGGCAACCACAGAGCAAAAGTGGATCCCAACAATATATACGTTTGGTCCCCTCTGACCGTGAACAACGTTTTTTACTAAATGGAAAGAGAGGAAAAAAATGTAAAAAAAAAAAAAAAACAAAGATAGTGATGAGAAAAAACTGAATTATAATAAAAGTTATATCGAGGTCATAGTTTAATTAAACTTATATTTCTTAAAAATTATATTAATTTTATGGTTATGCTTATTTTTATATTTCTTGATTTTTATATTGTTATTATATTCGCACTTATAAAAAATGAAAAATAAAATTAAAAAAGTTTAACCAAATATGCGTATAATTTTATTTAGATATTAATAGCAGTTTTACAAACAATTACTGTAAGGAAAATAGTTAAAAAAATATGAAAATATATTTTATAAAAAATGGAATATTTAAAAATTAAAATACAAAGTATTCAATATATATTTAATTAGCATGTATTATTGATATAAAAACTTTTTACATTGTGGATTAATCTTAAAAAATTATAAATCATTAAAAAATATATGATCCTACCAACCAATAGTGGGTCAAGTGGTAAGTATCTTGATCCCATAAGGAGGAGGATGCAAGTTCGAATCCTGATAGAGACAGTCTAATTGAGAGGTTTTGAAAATCAAGGATTAATTCCTTACTTTAAGTAACTGATCGAGGATTAGTTTCATAACCGATCTGAATGATCGAAACTTGTAGAAATACCCAAGATGCCATTGGGGAGGCAAATCCCTCGTTACATTGGTCCATCATAAAAATATGTGATCCTTGTCATCCGATGGTTCATCAAAATTAAATTCACTTAATTTATTAAAAATATACTTTTTAATTGTTACCCATTTACAAAAACAATATTAATAACAATAAGCACAGGACTTGTCAAAAAAACATTCCAAACAAATGGAGAAGAGACAAGCGCAGGTGGATAATCCTCTCTGCTAGATTTGGCAAAAAGACAAACAAGATCTCTGAGATTTGGATCCTCAGAATCTCTCACCCTTTCCACCTTCCAAACAATTCATTAAAAGCAAAAGCAAGTTCCAATCTCTTTCCCCCACTTTTCCAGTTTCCTTCTCATTTATTAAAGTTCACCCATCTCCTCAACTCTTATCATCATTTTCATTTTTGACTCTCATATAGTTCCCTTTTTGGTCTCGGTTCACTCCAATAACCATTCGAGTTAACACATCCATTGATCGGTGATGGCTCCCACCTGCGATGTTTTGAGGCAGAGTTTGCACGAAGTGGATGCAGCAGCACAGGAGCTGCACGTGCTTGCAGTAGATGACAGCCATGTTGATCGTAAGGTCATTGAACGTTTGCTCAAAATCTCTTCTTGCAAAGGTAAGATACATAGTACCACATAAGATGTGTTTGGAAGAACTTATAGAAATCTTATTTGAGCCTATAAAAATAGCTTATGAAAATATAGTTAATCAAAATATATCAGCTTGTCTAGAAGCTTATTTTAAAAATTATATCAACCAAATGTCTAAATATTTATGTTACATTTACACTTCTTACTAGATAAACTTTATGAAAAGTGGATATAATTTCTGAAATAAGAAAAGGGTTAGTTGTAATTGAATATTTTGTTTAGATTGGTTTCTGAAGGTTATTGGAAATGTTTTCTTTTTTGTAGTGACTGTGGTAGAGAATGGAACCAGAGCTCTTCAGTATCTGGGGTTGGATGGAGAGAACAAGTCTATTGGTTTTGATGTAAGGAAATTTAACTTTAGAATTGTATTGTTGGTGCATTCTACTTTACTGTTTTCCGAAACCTGTTGCTTAAATTGTCTTTTGATGGCTATGGTAACAGAGTGTGAAGGTTAATCTGATAATGACCGATTATTCCATGCCTGGAATGACAGGATACGAACTACTCAAGAAGATAAAGGTATGAATCTATTTTTTATTTTCACTTGTTGTTTCTTATTTTTATTAATTATTTCTCAGTGATGCATGTAATAATAGACTAGAAAATCACTAATGTTTGGTTAATTATGTGTAACTATATATTTTCCTGATTTAAATTTAAATGTATAGAATTTATGTGTTGCATTTTCTGGAAGATTGAGTTTTTAAAATCGATTCAGAAGGAAATTTTGATTCTTAATCTTTACTCCTTTCTGTTAATTTCAGCAGGAGTCATCTGTTTTTAGAGAGATTCCAGTGGTGATTATGTCATCTGAGAATATTTTGACCAGAATTGATAGGTAAGCTCTTCATTCAAAATATCCCGCTGTTTGCATTCTTTAAATTGTCGTAGTGTTTAGGTTGTGTTTGTTGCAATTGTAGAAAAATTTAAGGCTGCAATTGTGGTTGTGGATTCTAATTCAAAACCTTGTTTAAGGAAGCCTATTGTTTCTTAGCCGAGCTCTTGTGAACTCATTTTCTTGATTTTTTTTTCTGTAGTTTTTACATTTTGGATGATGCTTGTTGATTTGCCTCTGCTTTGATGAGCTAGAATATAAAAAAATCTAGGACTACCATAAAATTGAATCTGCAATCTGATCTTTTCTGTGAAAGAGTATATTTTTGGACAATAATCATTCACATCTAAACTTGGAATTCCACTTGTGAAAGACATGTATTTGGATGGGTACATCCCTCACTGTTCTAACAAAAATAGACTCCTGTAAGTACATAATCTGCCAATGAATCAGAATCTAACATCCATGTGGGGATCATAATACTGAAACGATAATAGGGAGACAAGAATGTTAAAAGTTCCTTAGAGATCTTGATACCTAGCTGGCACTGTGGTGACTGGTGGAGGTTGGTGCTAATAATGCATTGAAGCCAGCTTAATGACTGAAATATGAAGTCAAGTGTGTTGAAGATCTTGTGCCAAGTTGGTTGCTTGTTTCTTTATGAATTGTCTTTGATTATCCAAAAAAAAAAAAAAAAACGTGTTGAAGATCTAAAGCGAATTGAAATTGCCACTTAGGCCTAGGCTGTTGTGGTGATTCAGATCACCTGTTGGGAGTTGATCAAACTATAAGTCATTAAACAATGGCCAAAATCCTTTCCCTAGAATATGAGGTTATTGATATGAACACTCATTTAGCTGATACACAGAATTAATCTGTGAATCTCATAATGTTAAGCACATGGATTTCAATTCGCAAGCATTGTGGAACATGCTGCTTTTAACTATCAATTATGGCCACATGATTAAAGAAGCATGACATATCCTGATTCCCACCTTCCTACTGGTCAACTAGCATGGTAGCAATTATTGTCATCATAATTGCCACATAATTGAACATTTTATCAACAGCTTCTTAAATGCATCTAAATTATTGGCAAATAAAATTAGGTTATGATTATCGCTTTCAGTGATATAAGGGAATGATGTATATATAGTTTGTTAATTATTAGCATGACAACATTTTAACTAAGCCCTATACCATATTCTTCATCTTGTAAAATTTATGATCCATCTATGCAGGTTTCTTAGCTTGTTTACAAGACCAGTATTTATATACCCACTTATTCGTTGTTTACTTGATCTAATTAACAGTTGCTTGGAGGAAGGAGCAGAGGAGTTTCTGTTGAAGCCCGTGAAGTTGTCAGATGTAAAACGCTTAACAGATTTCATGAGAGGCGAAGCGAAGAAAGGAGAAGAAAGATCTCAGAAAAGAAGGCGATCAGATGATTGGAGTCCATCACAATCAACTGCATTCTCAGCTATTTCTCATCTATGCAATCTATCATCACCCGAAGTACTTCCACCATTGTCATCATCTGCGTTGTCCTCGAAGAAATCTAGACTCTGAGCAAAAAGATTGAGCTTGCTCTGTGTCCCCATTTTTGCTGAAAACCATTGTTCATATCCCAAAGACCCTGATGTAATTTGCATTTTTACACATATTACTGACAATGAGTACTAGGATTAGGAATGAGGAAGAGAGATGCCAGAATCACTTGGTTCTTTTGGCCCCTTACTCTTTAGTTTTTGTTTGTACACAAATTTATTAAAAATTAATCAATGAGGCCTCTATTCTAAAGGGTTTGACTTCAAATTATGTTTACTTTTAGTCAGTCTATCTTCAAGTTCAATTAGTTATTGGACTATCAATTTGATCAATTTGGTTGTTGAACCAATCAAACCATGAAGAATAACAATAGCAACAACCAAAATCTGTTCTCTCTTGGTGGGAAATCAGGATCAAACAATGCCTCTCTATCATATCATAATCTAAATCTTTTGAGGGGCCATTTAGATCCAAGTCATCTCTAATGATTTCACAATTTTCCTCGTCTTTCCTTCACTCCTAATTATTGAGTCATCTTTTATCTGATCAACTCTTCTAAGTGAGACTTTTATTGATCTTCTTCTCACACGTTCAAATCATCTCAGGTATGACCTTAGCATTTTTTCCTTTGGTGTCATTGTTACTTTCCCTCTAATATATTCATTTCTTATCCTACCTATTCATTTATACCCAATCTCTGTCACATACATCCCACCGAGGCCTAAGCATTACTCGTCGTATGGCTGTTTGGTAAACTTTCCTTTTTAGCTTGATAGGCACCTTACGATGGCAGCAAACATTGAACAACACAAATTGCCACAAAAGAGACATAAAAACCTCCCAAAAAGTACTCATATGTGGTTAATGTTATAGTTGAAATTATTCACATCAAACATTGCATGACATAATGTGCACCTATGGCCTATGCATCAAACAGTAGCTTCCAAATTATACTACAAATTACTCATTCTTGTCAACTGGATGCCATAAGCATCCACTGCTACAAAGACCACAAATAATGATCGTAACCTATGAAGCACTGACACGAAAACACGGGCACCGGCAATGACCAAAATATAAGACACCGTGACACTGGTTGGTATATATATTTCATCAAATGAGACACTATTATACAATTTGAGCACTTTTTTTTTTTTACAAGTGGGGGTGCGGGCAAAAAACAGAAATTGCCGGAAGTAGGAATGAGTGTATACAAGGAGGAAGTAAAAAAGTCTACTAGTGAAATGGAAGAAACCACAATGAAAATAGCCTTATTCTTTATTCTTTAAAAGTTTTAATTTATCTTTTATTTTTGTAAAAAAAAATTGAGATGTGCCTTTGAGGTGTCCAATGCACATGTAAAAGTGTCGGCGAAGTGTCCAGTAAGTGCCCGAACAAAAAAAAAATTAAATTGGACACCTGACCAGAAGTGTCAGACACATGTCGTGTCGGTGTTGGACGTGTGTTCGACATGCGGACACCCCAAAAGCTTAGAGTGTTCGTGCTTCATAGATCGCAACAGTCCTACTATAATAGGAGGGCCCCAACAGGCGTCCCTAACTAACTAATGCTAAACTCTCTTATATCATCAAGTTGTATCAGGACTAGCTCTTAGGTAGTAGAGGACAACAAATATGATGATGTTGTTTTACTTTGCTCCTGAATTCATTTGTAGAATTGGAGGAACAATCAAGCTTACAATTTAGGAGCTGCATGTTGTCCCCAATAATGAGGCAGTGGTAATGCCAACGAAATGTGTGAGAATGTGTGCGCCTTTTTTTTCTTGTGCCGTCCTAAGTTTGCTTCCTAGAAGGAAGGGAAAAGGAGGTTGGCATTGTATTTTTGCTGTTTTCAATTTCAAGCCTTAATTTCCATTGAGTAACTGAGAATTGAGAAAGACAATATCAACTAAGCCTTTGTCCACTAAGAAGTTCAACCATAGCTTGGACTTGGTGAATGTATGCATAGCTTGAGACCTTTCGTGGTGTGGTGGCACCCTTGATGTTCTTGGTTCTTGATGACTTGGGAATAATTGATGACTTGGGAATAATTGCAAGTGAAGGTAGAGAAATGTTGAGTTGGCTTGAATTTATTAATGGGCAATCCAACTATAACCCGCCCCGGTATTTTCGGAGGAGAAAAAATGGGAGGTTTGTGGGGGAAGTGGAGGGCAAGGGCCAATAGGCCCGAAGCATTGATTTTAAAATCAATTTACTTTTATACTCTTATAATTATTTATTTCAAAATATACAAGCAAAGATATTTTAATCAATACATGTAGAATATTTTAAAATCACTCTCCTAATCTCCAAATCCCTAAATATTGGAAAGGAGTCAAAATTGAGTGAGGAGAGATTTTGTTCCCTTCTATTCTCCCTCCCTTCAAAAAGTTGAGCCAAACATGAAAGATTTTAAAAAACTCTCTCTCCTCCCCCCCTCCATTTCCCTCCTACAAAACACTACGTTGATTTCCATCGAGAAATTGAGAAAGACAATATCAAATAGTTAAGTTTCCACTTCTCCAATGTTTAAGGCCAAGAGTTTTATAATTAAAGCATCCACATGGCAGCTTGCAAGTGAGTCCACATTTGGCGATTTTTTCATTAGTAACTTAAGAGGGTGTTTGAGACAGCTTATTTAGGGGGGAGTTTCGGCTGTTTTTAAGAGAAAAAAAAACTGTTTCGTAAAATTGAACTTGTGTTTGGGTCAAATGATTAAATTTCAAAAAAGCTTTATAAGGCCAAAAAATGCTGTTTATTCATAAGCTGGTACACTGGACTGTTTTGCTAAAAACGCTGGTATATTGTTTATTTAACGGCAAAAAAAAACACTGTTTATTCAAAAGTACATGATTTTTTCTTCATGCAGCAAGAAAGTAACGTACTTTAGGCTCATATATATTTTTTTTAATATAAAAGTGATTATTTTTGTACCACCCAAATGAAATTGATTATCTTAAAATCGTTTTTTCAGCAAACACACCTAAACAAAAATAGATTCTGATTATAATCGATTATCACAATAATCGACAATTTGAAAACAGATTATCAACATAATCTTTTTTTATTCCAGCTTTCCCAAACTTACTCTAAGTGTCCCATGTTTGTTTTCTCCCAAAAGAAAAAAAATGTTAATTGCCCTACACAAGTCTTATATGATGACGCCATTACTAACAGTGTGTTTGGAACCACTTCATTTTGTGCCAAAATCACGTCCAGAAGCCTTCTGAAAAATCACGTCCAACCTTTTCAAACTCGCTTTCCAAACACCCACTAATACAATGTAGTTATTTGTAAAATTAAATGGGACAACTTTTGGAACAAATTTTCGTTAATGGTTATGCAGTTTAAAATTATGGTTAATGATGTGCTAAGCTTGATTAATGGTACACATATAGTAAATTGGTAACTCATTAACCATCCACTGAATACATTAACCGTTAATGGGTATATCAGTGAATGGTTAATGCAATTCGATGGATGGTTAATAAGGTACCCATTTGTCACATGTTTACCTATTAACCATGTTCAACATATTATTAATCACAATTTTGAATTACATTAACCATGTATAAAAAGTTATCTCAAAAGTTGTCCCATTTGATTACACAAATAACATTTCTGTTACTAATATTGCGACTACCGTAAGAGAATAAGACAATAACCAAGAGGCATTTGCAAACCATTTTTTCATTCATCACAACCAACCATCAGTACAATAAATAATACTAGATCCCTTTTGGCATAAGAATTTAAGAAGCTAACACAACCTTTCCACAATGCAACAACTGGAGCAAGATTTTCGCCTTACAAATTACCATTTGGTGAGACGGCAGACAGAACACAACAAAAATTGACATTGATCAGAGCATTATACTAAGACAAACGTCAATTATGTTCCTAATTAACAATTGCAATAAAATTCGAGGTAGGACGGTTCAACCATTACATCCACCATCAACAATGAGCATTTATCTCTCCATAAAAAATTTGACCGACCTAGCTATGATCATCAATTTGGAATTGCCATTTAAAGGCATTTTGTGCTCCTACTGACATGGCCCCCCAATGACAACTACCTAATATAATTTTTGTCAGCAACCATTGCCAGGCACATTGAAAACATACTAATTTTATTAACAGTGCCAATTTATTTTTCTTGTCATCTTACTTTATTTATTTTTCTAGTTTTGTTCTCCTTTGCACTTTCACTATAGTCCATTAACCAGATTATTCATAGTTTACATTCAGCTATATCTCTTGCCTGTGATCACCTGAATGTCCATAACAATATCTCCAACAAACACATAAAAAAATTGTCAATGTTGTCTCCTAGTCATGCAATTGCAACGGCTGTGGCTGCTACAGCTGGGGCTATGTTATTTATTGGAGGGGTTTTCTTTTACTTCTTCCAAAAATTTGCTCATGCTAGATGCTGCCAGAGACACAAAGTTGCTGCAAGTTTTGATCGAGAATCAAGAGTGAACCATGATGATATAAAGAAAGTTGGTGGAAATGTGAAAGGATTAATTGTTGAAGAAAATGGGGTTGATATTCTTTATATGATGGATATAGAAGGCAGACAATTGATAACTGAATTCTCAAACACTAGATTTAATCCTAGTTTTGAAGATGATAGAGAAGAAAGAATAGATGTAATGGTCCAAAGAAGATCCAAGATATTCAAGCATCAAGAGATTCCATTGGTATATGAATCTCCAGTGTTGATTGGTCATGAGGATCTAGTTAAACCAGTATCACAAGTACTTACTATGCCATCTTCAGTTTCAGCATCATTAACACCAAGAAAACACGTGCCACAATCACCTCAGCTACCACCTCCACTTTCACCACTACCACAACCTTCATCAATGATTACTGAGAACAAAACTCAGCCACCACCACCACCACCTCGTCCACTGCCGCCCCCACCACCACCACCACCACCACCACCAAGCCCTCCGCGAAAAGAAGTTCCAAAGGCACCACCTTTGCCTCCCTCTCCCTCTATGTTTGGAAAAGGTGCAGCACCATCATCTGGTCCACCTCCACTTCCAAGGGACAGTGGCTCAATTTCATCGCTGAAACCGCCACCTGCGCCTAAAGGGAAAGCAAACATCAAAAACAACAAAGAGAGTACGGTAGAGGAGAGCTCAAGAGAGAAGGATGGTAGCCAAACAAGGCTGAAGCCTCTACACTGGGATAAGGTTGTAGCTAATGTTGATCATTCAACAGTGTGGGATCAGATCAGTGATGGCTCTTTTCGGTATGTCTCACTTAAGTTAGATCAGTATTATTTGAACAACTGATTCAAACAACTTCTCGCGACATCTGATAGTTTTATGCACAAAGTACGCGTAATGTACTAAAAAACTTTCTCACATATGATAGTTTTATGCACAAAGTACGCCTAATGTACTAAAAAACTATCAGGCGTCATTCAAATCACATTTTCTTTAATTAACTCCCTTATTATTTGACTTGTTACTGTTTTTCTTCAATCTTCATTGCATTGTGAACTTCAAAATTTCCTACTTATTTTCCATTTACAGGTTTGATGATGAACTCATGGAAACACTCTTTGGTTATTCAAACAACTATAAAAGCCATGAAAGAAACAGAAGATTTTCAACTTCAGCTAAATCCAACTCCAACACACCAACTCAAATATTCATTCTGGAGCCACGAAAATCCCAAAACACTGCAATTGTGCTGAGATCACTTGCAATTTCACGCAAGGGAATCTTGGATGCACTACTGGATGGTCAGGGACTCAGTGTTGAGACACTTGAAAAACTCACCAAAATAGCTCCCACCCAAGAAGAAGTAGCCAAAATCATCCAATTCAATGGCAACCTTGATAAACTTGCTGATGCTGAGTCTTTCCTCTACTACATCCTGAAAGCAGTTCCAACGGCATTCAACCGTTTGAAAGCAATGCTTTTCAGGTCGAGTTATGATTGCGAAGTTCTTCAGCTTAAGGAAAACCTACAAACACTTGAAATGGGTTGTAAGGAACTAAGGACTAGTGGTCTGTTTTTGAAACTGCTTGAGGCCATTCTCAAAGCTGGTAACCGGATGAATGCTGGAACTTCAAGAGGCAATGCACAAGGTTTCAACCTGAACTCTCTAAGAAAACTTTCTGATGTAAAAAGCACAGATGGGAAGACTAGTTTGCTTCACTTTATCGTGGAACAAGTTGTTCAGTCGGAAGGAAGACGACAAGCTATCAATCAGAAACACAACCTTCACATAAGCAATGGGGAAACAAGGAATCTTAATAGACCATATTCAGATAGCCTGATACAACAAGAGGGAGACAAAGAATATCTGATGCTTGGTTTACCAGTATTAGGTGGGCTAAGTGATGAGCTATGTGAAGCAAAGAAAGCAGCCCACATAGAGTATCACAGTTTTATCACTATGTGTTCAACTCTCAATGCTCATGTTATTGAAATTCAACAGATAATAACATGCTGTGGCAACACTGAGAGAGATGGATTTATCAATGAAATGAAAGGATTCCTAAAGGAATGTGAGGAGGAGCTTAAGGTGGTGAAAGAGGAGCAGTCAAGGATCATGGAGCTTGTGAAAAAAACTAATGAGTATTATTTAGCAGGAACGTCCAAAGACAATATGTCAAACCCCTTTCAACTGTTTGTTATTGTAAAAGATTTTGTTGACATGGTAGGTCAGGCTTGCATAGAACTTAAGAGGAAGCTAGAAAAGAAGAATGCAGGAGGAGAAGCTGTATCAACACCACCTGTGTCACCATCAAAGAGGGTGCCACTTAGATTCCCCAACTTTGATTTATATTTTCTGTCAAATATGCCAGAAACTACATCTTCCAGCCAATCAGATGATGATTTCTGAAGCTGGGTTTTATGCATTTGTATCAATTTTGGATCATGCAATATGTTCATTGGAGGGGTTCTCTATTAGATCACACACAGATTTGGCATACAAGACCAAAAGATCATTAACTTTGATGAAATTTGAAGCTTGCTTCTAGCATTTTAATCATTTTTGTAGAAATTGGCGGTATGAAATGAACTTAAATGAGAATCACATTCTAGAACATGGTTTCAGCAGCTCACTTGTTCCTTTTCCTCTATTTCCAGACATCAAAATTTCACATCAAGCATACTAAAATAATCAAATGGTAGAACAAAATATATATTTTTTGCTTTAATTTCCTTTCTAGAAACAAAATGATTTTCAACTAAAAGAAATTTGCTACAGGCACAGATAAAGCTGTCACTGCAATAACATAAATTGATCAGGAAGTAGGAAGTAATTCTCCTATACTATTGCATGCCGCTGTTCAAATAATAAAGTTGTGAGTTGGGAAAGGTTTTAGTAGATAATTAGTGGGGAAATTTTGTACCCAACAGTCAAATAGATAATGGACATAAAGAGCAAAGGAAAAAATGAACCTTTACATAATCTGAATGAACCTTACATAATCTGATACAAGATTAGTCCCTAAAAACTAAATCATGCACCAAGTTAGCCCCTTAAAAATTAATTAGGGCCTGCTTGGTTTGTTTCATGTTTCCTTTTTCATTTCCTATTTTAAGAATAATTACAACACAAATGATTATAAAAATGTCATATTGTTTTCATTTTGTTTCCTGTTTCCAAAGATTTGTACAGGAAACAGTGAAAACAATTAAAAAGTTGTTTTCCATATTTCCTGTACAAATATTTGGAAACAGGAAATAAAATGTAAACATTGTGACATTTTTATAATCATTTGTGTTGTAATCATTCTTAAAATTAGGAAATGAAAACAGGAAACAAGAGACAAACCAAGCAGGCCCTCAGTGACCCAAGTTAGTTCCTAACCAAAACATCGTGGCCCAAATTTGCCCCTGGTCATGTACTCACCGATAAACTTGGGTACTGCCTTGTAGATGCAATTCCACTACCATATGCAATTGTGGTTGCTCCATCAGGCTGCAATCTAGTTCAAATAACAACATCAAATACAAAATAAAAACCGGTAAAAATGAATGCAACAGTGCCTAAACTAGAAAATTAATGCAGCAGCACCTAAACCAGAAAATTAATGCAGCAGCTCCTAAGCAGCAACATCTAAACAAGTGCAAATGAATGCCGCAGCACCTAAATGAATGCTACTCCTAAACCAAAAAATGAATGCAACAAAACCTAAACCATAAACAAGAAAAAGAACTAGAACCTGTGCGAACCAGAAACAGAAACGGAAAAACTAGTACCATAAACCAACAACACATAAACCAGTACAAAAATTCATAAACTAGTATGATACCAAAACCACCAAAAGCAGTAAGATCCTTAAAACCAAAATCAGTAAGATACCAAAACCAGTATAGGATGTTGACAATCTACCCACCATGTTAGTAACAAATTCAGCATCTTGAACATCCAATACATGATATTCAAAGTATAAGTATATCACATTCCCCCCTTCATTGTTCATAGCTGCCTCACAAATTTCATTTATTTCTTTGTCGCCATCAATCACCCTTAAACCTGATTCTAGGTCCTGTGTTCAGGTGTAACCCAGGACATTGTCTTGAAGTCATATCCAAAGTGGTTGAACAAAACCTTCAAGTCAAAGTAGTTGAGTAAATGGGAGTCCATTGGAGGCAAGTAATCTACCTACCGTTAATGTAGATTAGAACACCTCGGGGTCTCTTATAACCTCCCTCCCCCCGATCTGGATTCCCTACACATTTGGGAATCCCTAAATTCCCCAACAGTTAGGCAAAATTTTCACTGCTATGCTCCTCACACATAAACCAAAACACACACACACACACCATATCAACATTGTCACTGATGTTCATATGTTTGATAAACCAAACATAAAACATAGAAACCAAAGTTGGAAACATCAAACATATGAACATTGCCACTTTCACAGCTATACTCCACACACAATGAACCGAAAAAACATACACACACCATATCGAACATGTAGGGTTTTTAGTGTTTCTCTATTTTCGTTACAGAGGCAATGTTCGTATGTTTGATGTTTCCAAACTTTGTTTTGTTTAATTAGGGTTATGGTTAATTGGGGGAAGATTTGGGGTTAGGGTTCATAATTTTTTGTGTGTGGTGAATTGGGGGACCAAAACTCACCATTTTACCCCTCCAATTAGTGATGCCACTTTACCATCCCAGAGGCACACTCTTGTTCACCTGGACATTCTCACACACAGACCCGGATTCCCTACAATAGCATAATCACGCAGTTGCAAGCAGTAAGCGATTTCGGCCATTGGATTTAAATTGGATGGCTGACGTTCAAATATGCATTAAACATATGGCTGAGATAATAACTACATCACGCAATAACAGCGGGAATCCGTTTCCCTCACACACATGTAAGCCAACAAAAATGCCATTTGAGGTTGTTAACGTGTCAAATAGACACAACCATTAAATCTAGTCAAATGGAGCTTAGATGACAAAAGAACTAATGTTTGTCAGTATGTAGTTTTGATTTTTGAGAGGGTGGCATCTATGATGAGAGGATGAGAGAGTAACTATCTCCCTTACCAGCGAGGGACTAAAAAATACCTGATACATCAAGTAACTTCGGTGGTTAACATATTAATTTAAAGTTTTATGATATAATTTTGTAAATAGGTGTTTTGTAGTAAGGTCCCAACTCTAAAGTTTTGACTTAACTCACTGCAACAACCAAAAAAAAAAAAAATTTAACAACTTGAACCACGCTTTGTTTTTCTCCATGGCTGAGCGACTTAACCCAAGCAAGGAAGGCGTCCTTATCAAGAAATCATCTTTGTTTTTCCTTGAAAAAAGCTGGAGGATGAAGTGGTGGAAGCGGTGTACTATCATGTTCCCAAAATACATATGTTCGGCGCCCAATACGTCGTGGATCTAGCATAGGGAATTTGGTGGAAGCGGTGGTTGGGCATAAATTTGAAATTGGTGGAAGGAGTAGTTTGAGGTTTGGGTTTAGACTCGATATTAGCAGGTTTTATAAACATTGATGATGTCCCTGTTTTTTAAATACTCCCTCCGGTCCTTATTATAAGAGGTAAATGACTATTTTTTTTTATCCAAAATATAAGAGACATGCATGTATTTTGACAAATATTAAATGCTCATTTCCAATTTTATCCTTATTTATAATAGGGTTTATATTTACGAGACAGTGCAACTTTTAATACAAGTAGGTTTGTTCATTAATTATTGAAAGGTTAAATTTGTAAATTTATATGAATATTAATTACAAATAGCTTATTTCAATGCATTTCCTTGGTCTGTGTGTTTTAGGATTTTGCCTTTTATATATAGTACCAGAGGGTATGATGAAATTAGTTTTCGTGGGTTCATTAGCTTTTGATATAAGTAATTGTTCCTACTTTTCCAAATAGCTTCTGGTATCTACTTGTAACTTTCAACAAATTATTAAAAATAAATTACTCATTGGTTTTAGGGGTGGGGAGCAATTGGATGAACAAGACTCAAACATCGTGGGCAGCCCAGGATTAATGAGTGGCCAATAGACAAAATTATAAATATTAAAATGTAAAAAATATCATAACAATAATTTTAGTTAGCCAAAATTTTGAAAAATAAGGTGGAATGTGAGCAACCATACCTGTAAGCAGGTTGGGATGGAAGGAGGCTGAAGCTGGGAAGAAGACTAGGGCTTTGTAATAGAAGGGCATAATCGTCCAATAGATGAAAAAAAAAAAAAAACAAAGTTGTGGAGCAATTTCATAAAGTTACACTTTATTGGTTCTCCAGGTAACCCAACTTAATCTCAGTCACACACTTATTTAAAACAATATATCCAAAGGCTAGTTTTAGTCCCTCGCTGGTGAAGGAGATAGTTACTTCCTCACCATAGAAGCCACCTTTTGAGAGACCATTTAATTAGTTTTTTTTTGTCGGGGGCACATTAGGTCGAATCGTTTTTCCTGGGACCAGATTGGGTTATTGCTCTTAATTTCTCAAGAAAACACAAGAGGAAGGTATTCATATTCTGACATGAAGTTTCCGGGTAACCGGGACAAAACTTGCAGCCCACAATTCCACAAACAATCCTTTGGCACTCAACTCAACCTTAATGTGTACTTGGTTTTAGGTAAGAAAATAGACCCGTAATTACCAAACAAATTCTCATACAGTTCTATATAATATTACACCTATTAAAATTAAATTAAACATGGAGACAGTGTAACTTTCTTTATTATTCGAGTGGACAACTATAATTATACCCACTGCTAGATTAAATTTAAAGTATTGAATAATAAAATCAAGATTAAATCTCAATAATTGAGCGCCGTGCTAGGAAAGAAGTATCCAAGAATTTTTTTATTTTAACGCGGATATCTAGACTCGGTCGCTCCAATGAGGCTAGCTTGTAAGTCAACTTGCCCCATGTCTTCGTCAATAATAAACTGATATTAAAAACATCTCCGTCTTGAGCAACTTAACATAAAACCCTTCCCCTTATAGATCCAACAACCAACGAGCAATAAGCAAAGAAGCAATTATAGAGAAGAACTCAAAGACATGGCTGAGAGCATAGGAATGAGTGGAGAGCAGATTGAGAAGGCATTTTCAGTAGCCTGGAAGGCTCACAAGACACCAGACAAGCCTTACCTTCTTGAAAAGATTACTAAAAACAACCGTTCAGAAGTCATAATCAGTTTTCCTGGATCAGGTACTATCAAGGATTGGTATTCTGGAAAACCCTTTGGGGAAACCAAAATCAATCTCAATCTGTTTCCCTCACTTAAAAGTCTAGGTATCAGTGAAGCTGCTCTAGTGAATGAAGCGTTTCTGCTTAGATTTGAAGCTATTTTAGCCAAGTCATCACTTGTAGATGAGGTATTCACTTGAACTATCTCTTATATTTAATGATATAGTTATGCAAACATGGATTTTTTTTTTCTTTCGTTTTCGATCCAAACTTACCTGCCATCAGTTACTCTTTCATTTCATAGATCACCTAGATTTGCAAGATAAATAACTGATATTATCACTGTGAAATTATGGTAGTAAAGTTGTGGAGACTGGAGAGGTTGTTCGAAAAAGTTGTTGTAATAACTTTTTCGTTTTTAAGGAAAGTATATGTTTGAACGGAAATGTTTTCCGAATGAGCTGTGATAATTCAACACAGCATTTCGACGTCATTCGTGACACCTACGCTACTCTAGCACAACTGTAGTATTACTATAGCTTTTTCTTTTTTTCTTTTTTTTTTTACGAATTTTGATTTTTTTTTTAAAAATAAAAATTTTATTTATTAAAAAAAACTCATTAACCAGATAATAAACTAAATTAATCAGATATTTGTACCTGATTAATCAGATATTTGTACATACATAATCAAAAAACCCATTAACCAGATAATGAACTGAATTAATCAGATATTTGTACCTGATTAACCAGATATTTGTACATACTTAACAAAAAAATTTATTTCTCAAAAAAACCCATTAATTTGCACATACTTAACCAAAAATTTTATTTCTCAAAAAAACCCATTAATTTGCACATACTTAATCAAAAATTTTATTTATCAAAAAACCCATTAACCAGATAATGAGCTGAAATTAACCAGATATTTGTACGTGATTAACCAGATATTTGCATATACTTAACCAAAAAACTTATTAACCAGATAATAAACTGAATTAACCAGATATTTGTACCTGATTAACCAGATATTTGCACATACTTAACAAAAAATTTTATTTCTCAAAAAAACCATTAATTTGCACATACTTAACCAAAAAATTTTATTTCCCAAAAAAACCTATTAACCAGATAATGAACTGAAATTAACCAGATATTTGTACGTGATTAACTATATATTTGCACATACTTAACCAAAAAACCCATTAACCAGATAATGAACTGAATTAACCAGATATTTGTATCTGATTAACCAGATATTTGCACATACTTAACAAAAAGTTTTATTTCTAGAAAAAACTAAATATTTTAAAAAAATAACAAAATATTTTTTAAATAAATAAATATTTTTTAAATAAAAAAAAAGGGACCTGCTACAGTGCCGCACAGTGCAGCAACGTATGATGTCCCGTATGGTGTCGGCATTTTGTGTCAAAATATCATTTTTCTTTCCGAAAGTCTAACCGATGGATAGTGTTACTGTATGCGACATCGTATACAATCATACAGAGTGTCTTTTTTTTTTTTTTTTTTTTAAAGTTCATAGAGTGTCCTTACCTTGTGCAATGAAGTGTCTTTTTGCATTGTTGAAATGAAACGATGAGCGAAAAAAACATTTCTATTATTTGAACATCGATAGCAATCAACAAACGGTTAATGATATTCAAAATCGGTTAACATTTCCATTGTTGGTTACTTTCGAAAAAATAAGGTTTCTAATTATTTATTCTTTTCAAAAATGGTGATAAATTTTTTTCTTTTTCTTATATTTTACATACAAACAACATCATCACATAATATACATCTCTATATCATACATATGCGTCATAAGAGTTTTATACAAGACCGTCATCCTACCAAGTCACTTCTTACAGTTATAAAGACATAACAAAAACTAAAAACAACATAACCATACCATAGTGGGAGTCTGGAACTACAACTCAAAAAGATGGCTCTCAATAGCCGGAAGTCAGACTGTCGAAAACCTCACTATTCCCAAAAATGGAACCACATCCTACAACTGGTCACTACTAATGAAACCCATTGGGGAGTCCAGTATAGACATCCCCACCCCAAGGAGGTGTATCCGGAGAAGATACCTCAACCCCCTCTCCAACATTCGGGACTACACCATCCTCAAGAGGATGATAGTCCGGATCCGCAATCAGATCCTCCTCAGGATCTTTCTCCATCTCATCCTGCACCTCCTCCGAAACCAACACAATAGGCCCTGGAGGTGACTCTGGAGCTACCTGCTATAGAGGCTGAACATGAGGGGGAGGGTGATGCTCTAAGTCCCCCTACTGTACCAAGTATTGCAGAATCATCCAAATGGGAGGTAGTGACACTTCGATCGTCTCCATGCTGTGAATACGCCGCTGTGGCCCAGCTGCTATTGTCCCCAAGATAGTCCTGACAGGACCGGTGTAGGTGGCACTTCGAGCTCCCGGGTTAATAACCCAAGCACCACCGTCGTCTGCGTTGTCAAACGTCAGAGATCTAATCCCTGAGAAGTTCAGATCTATCTTGTCCGGATTCATTTGTACTCAGATATATATTCCACATGGTAGAGGAAACAACAAACAAATATATAAGGGTGAGATACCAATATATGAGTTTTGATAAGATAACCACATGCGTGACACACAAAACAACATATACTTGATATTCGCAACATATAGAAATTATCCAAACAGCATAATAATTTTGTCAATGGGATTCATACCCGATAGTCATCACGATTTTATAAAAATGCATGACACTTTAATACTCAGACTCTAATTTGACATCTAATCTCCAGAGATCCCACAACTTTCTGTTTCGTTTTGAGCAGATCAAGCTCTTTACATGGATCATTGTAAAAACGAAATAAAAACAATGTCCAACAAATATATAATACATTGGCCAACACACAGGACACAATGGCTATTATGCAAAAATGTAACACATTGGCCAACACTCAGGACACAATGGTTACTGTGATAAATGGAATTATTGTCATAACACATAGGCCAACACTCAGGACACAATGGTGATCGCGCATTAAATGGAAACATAGTCCATTAAAGATACATTGGCCAACACTCAGGACTCAATGATCTATGATTTAGCACATGACACGTCTGCCAACTAATGCATGAGAAAAACTTTTAATCTCGCCTTGTTTTTTTTTTTTCCGTCATATTCTTCCCTTGTCGAAGCTCAGCTCACGACCATGCTTAATTTTATATTAAGACTTTTTCACTTTAAACAAACACAGGACACATCAGTCCAAGTGTCTTAAACTCAACACAGGACACACAGTCCGATGTTCAATCGCAAAGCCCTAAACTGATGTACTAGTCTTACGCTCACGGATATAGGATTCACATTCCCAATATCAATTTTAGGACACAGTCCACAATAACTTTTACAGGACACACAGTCCACTAACACAGATCCATGATCTACGTGTCAACAGAACACTATAATTCCGATGTCTCAGTTACTAGGTTCACTTTTCTTCTTTAAACTCTTTCGCTCAGTGAAACAACAAATACAAAAACCAAACATCCGAAGAAACTTATCCAAGTTTAACGGAATTATTTTCACTGCATAAGACTCCTATACAGAAATTCTTTTTCGTTAAAATCATTTATAAAACGTTAAATCGCAGATAAATTCCTTTTTCTCCCAATTTTCTTCATTCTTGAAAATCAATCTCATAATTTAAAAAAATCAACTCTTTGAAAATCCTTTCTAAACAAATTCGTAACCAATATGAAACTTTTTCGAAACTTATGTCGGAAAAATCCTTTTATAACTCAAAATGACTTTTCTGTTGTAAATAATTATCCGACGTCAATATTACACTGTTTTAATAACTTAATTAATTTAAATAACATTTTATAATATAATTGAATTTATTTTGGAAAAACTAACACCTGTGAAATTTTCACAGTTCCGCCCTTACTGTCACTCATTTACCCATCTTTCCCCGAAAATATTATTAAAATAATATTTTTTCACTTTCATTCAACTTTCCACAATTTAATCTATTTGATTAAATATATAAACTTATCAAGTTTTTATCCTCAAATTAAATTGAACACTGACCACTGTCAGGTTTCTCAATCCATCATTCAACAGCAGATAAATTCAATACAACACAATATAGCATACATCACAATTATTGCATGCATCACAATTATAACTCAATAATTCAGTTATAATCACATAAATCAACATATCACATCCAAAACATATGGCAAATTAAACAACAAATAATTTAAAGCCACAGAAAACCACAACAGATAAATTACAGACAACTCTAAGATAGCATATGGCTATCTTAAACTCCTCAGGTAAATTCCTATTACCTCTTGAAGATTCAAGTGTTCGTTTCAAGAATTGTTTTCCGATTCGATCTTCGTTTCCTTCGCACACTCAGGATAATCAAACAACGATTTATCCTTCACAACAATCACCACAAAATTAATACAGATCAAACAACAAAATTTCCTAAACCACATGGTAATGGTTCGGCCCACTCAAATTAATCAAGCTAGAGATGTTAAATTTTTTCAATACTTTTGGATTAATGATCCTTAAGTATTTGAGTTACAATATCAATGATCATAAACCAAGAACATTGAACAAAATCCATCTAACTCAACGAGTTAGGGTTTCGGCCTTGACACAAAATTTGAGTTAGAAATTTCACTTGATTTCCATCTCTTGGATTCAACAAACATTAGTATAGAGATGAAATAAAGTGTCACAAGACAAAAATTGAATCAAAATCCATTCATACCAAGAACTTAGGGTTTTGGCCCTCTTGAAAAAAATGAGACTAGGATTTGATTTGGTTTTCTTAATCACTTGAATCCAATACCCATAATGATTTAAGAGATGAAATCATGCATCATTTAACAAAAGTTGAAGCAAAACCCATTTACACCCAAAAGCTAGGGTTTCTGCCATGCTTGGAAAAATAGGGAGGAAATTTCTTTTGGGTTCATGCTTCTTGATGATGAATTTAGACATCAAGATGAATTCATAGAAATTGGTTTCAAGTCAAATGGATTTTTCTACAATTTTCTAGAGATTTTTAAAGAAAACATCAAGAACTTTGAACATGATGATTCATGGCATAAATTCATGAAGTATGTGAAGAGAAAGATTGATTGATCATGAAGAGAAGAAATCACCTCTTGAAACTTGAAGAAATGATAAGATTTGATGATGTTCTTCACAAAATGACTAAGAGCTCTTAAGCGAAAATGATGAACTTTGAAGATGAAGATGATACCCGACTTAGGTTTTCCTCAAGATATTTTGAAGCTTTCGCCCGTATAAAATATAATATTTTATTTTCACTCGAAAATTTTCAAACTACCAATATCGTAGTAAATATGATATAAACATTAAGCATTTCATTCACGAGCCAAAATTAGGTTTTTTTTAGTAGTAAACTTTTACTGTCAGTGAAAACGCAGACCGGGTTCCGTCTGAATTTTCAACCCAAAATTTCATCGTAACCTTATAATATTAAGTATAACATGGAAATGATCTTGGTTTATCCAAAATCATTTTCTAAGTCTCGGATAAAAATATAAACATTTATATATTTATTATCGATATTAGAAAGTAGTGAATATCGGGTGTTACAAATGACGTGTTGAATTTGATTAATGAGACACCAATTATGGGTAGCTCATTAACTATCCACTGAGTTGCATTAACTAAGATTCTGTACATCATTAACCAATTTGTCAGTTAGCGAGTTATCCCATCTACTAAATGTTTACCCGTTAATCAAGTTTAACACATTATATACCACGATTACGAACATTATTAAGTATTGTCGATAGTTGTCCCATTCTTTGATGTCCAAATAACCTTTTCGGAGAAAAATAAAAAACAAGGGATTTAGATCCTGTTATGTGTTTTCAAAATACAATGCAAGTTGGAGAGAAAATGATATAAATTTTTTAAAATATAACTAGTGGACCTTATAAGTTATAACTAATCATAATGGGTTCGTGAATGCTAAAAGTATATCTATAATATAATCATCATGTAATAGTAGAAGATCCATTTCCATAAATAACTATATTAGAGTACTGGATTGATATTCAATTTTGTTGTATAAGTAATGACACTCGTGTTTGAATGAATCTGCAGGTGGAGAAAGCAATGACAAAACAGAAGCAAATAGTGTTTACTGGACACTCCTCTGGTGCTCCACTGGCCATTTTGGCAACCCTTTGGACCTTGGAGAAGTACCTAACCCCAAAATCTCGTGGGGGGATTCCTCCTCTCTGCGTAACTTTTGGGTCTCCCTTAGTTGGTAATCATATATTTTCTCATGCTACAATACGAGAAAATTGGTCTCGCTACTTCATTCATATTGTTGATGAGATATGACATAGTGCCACGAATCTTCTTTTCTCCTCTCTCTTCTTTCGATCAAAGATTTGAAGCAATTTCCCAATTCTTCAATCCCAAATCAAAGTCTTTCATGAACGAATCAATTGGAAGAGGTACCGCAGCTTCAGATTTCTATTTTTCTGTAATGTCAAATGCTGCAACTGTCACAAGCCATGCTGCTTGTAAGTTAATGGGAAGCATAGATGCCACACTGGAAACTGTGACAAATTTTATTCAATTAAGCCCTTACAAACCCTTTGGAACTTACATTTTCGGCACTGGAAATGGAAAACAAATTGTCATAAGAAACCCAGATGCAGTTTTGCAACTCTTGTTTTTCTCTGCTCAATTAAGCAGTGAAGCAGAAGCTGCTCAAGTTGCCTATAGAAGCTTACGAGAACATATCATCAATGGCACTGAACTTCAACAAACTTAGGAATGCAGAATGTTGTGTACTTGGACCAACTCCTCAAGGTTCCTTTGTCTGATGATGGTTCAAGTGACGATATTAGCATGGCCTTAAATGACCTTGGCCTGGTAAGTAATGTTTCTTTTGCATGCTATTATGGGTATAATTAAGTACTAGCATAACCTTAACCATTGGCATGAAATTGCTTACTATTTTAATGAGATCAATGACTAGCTTACTTTTCATCATCATTAACCTAGAATTGGATTTTGTTGAAATATGGTAGTTAGAATCTAGATAAGATTTTGCAAAATATGTGATCAATAAAAGGTGGTAGGTAATTATTGGATGATGTAGCCATCAGTCTATCATTACTCCCATAATTCTTAGAGTCAAGTTTTTTAGTTTTAGAAAATAATATAAATTCATTAACTTGGTCCTCCTAAATTAAATATATATTTTTTTGGCCTCCTCAATGAAAATCTTCTAACTTGATGTGGTGATTCCTCATGTTGAAATTCTAGAGCACAAGAGCAAGATTATACCTCAGGGCAGCAGCAGAGTTAGAGGAACGTAGACGGAACAATGAGGAGAGAATGAAAAAGAAGATAGATTTTGTTGAGGAAAAGATGAAGGAAGTTGAAAAATACAGAGAGACATGGGAGCATCAGAAATTGGGTTACTATGATGCCTTCAAGATGCAAGAGGACCCTGATGAGGACTTTCCAAGCAAATGTGAAGAGGCTAGAGCTAGCATCTGTGTGGGATGAGATTGTTGAAATGTTAAGAAGATATGATCTCCCAGATGCGTTCGAAGGAAATCCAGACTGGGTTGAGCTTGGAACAAGGTTTCGCAGATTATTGGAGCCTCTAGATATTGCCAATTATTATCGCCATTTGAGACATATTGAGGCTGGTCCTTACATGGTTCAGGGAAGGCCAAAACGATATAGATACACCCAAAAATGGCTTGAGCATTTCCAGAGAAAGCCAGAAGAAGCAATCTCAGAATCTTGCTTCTGGGCTGAGGTGGAGGATCTTTGGAACATGACTAGTAAGAACAAAAATAGTTCTTTTGAAGATGTTAAGGAAAGAGTTGTGCGACTAGAGGCTCAAATAAAAACTTGGGTTGAAAATGGGGAATTAGCTAAGGATGTTTTCGTGAAGAGTTCTACCTTGGTGAAGTGGTGGAAAGCTCTACCTCCACAACACAGGCAAGAATCATGCATTAGAAGTCTTATTGGAGTGTAGCACTTAACAAAAATGCATTAGAAATCCATTTTGCTGAGTGCAATGGTCGTGTGATATTTCTTTTCTTCTTTTTGTTTGGTTGTGTAATAAACATTTCTCTCTTTTCAATTTTCTTACCACGAATAAATTGTGATAGATATAAAAATATATGCATAATATCTTTTAATTTTCCTCAAATTTTCCTCAAATCTTAGTTTTACTTTGCCTCAAAAAAAAAAAAAAAAAAATCTTAGTTTTACTATGTAAGCTAGTTTTTGTACACGTGTGAAAGACTTGAGCAAAGATGAGTTTCAAACAGTAGAGAGAAGGTGCAAAGTTATTTATGAAAAGAACAAATGTAAACATAAGTTGGGTTGAATTGTGTTGACTAAACATTTTCGTAAAATAAAATCTTTTTCATAAGCAGGGAGAAGACAACAAAGAAGGGGTCAGACAATGGATGCGTCTGATGATTTTAAAAGACTTGTCTAGGATGAGTGATACGAAATAGAAATACGGCTAAAAAAACACTTTTAGGAAGCACAATTTTACGCCTTGGTCAGATGCAAGTTAAATAAACATGAAATACATATCTTTATCTTTATTATTAAAAGAAAGGTGGTAGCTCGGGCAATTTTATAAAATCACTTGGAATTTATAAAAGTAAGATAGTATGGGATAATATTGTCAATTCACTTTCAATTCATCTCTAGCTTATTTATTCTCATTTATTCTTATTTTGCACATAATATTTCTGATCTCCAATCCTTTTTTTTTTTGGTACTATTCTGTATTAGTATTTAGTTCTGTATCAATATTCCAATGTTTTAATTTATGGTATTGTATTTTAGTGGCCGATTATTTTTTATTTTGTGTATACAAAACTGTTCCTGATTATGTTTTAGTGTCTGTTTCTATTTTTATTTTATTTTTATGATTCTCAAACTTTAATCTGTTACTAAAGAAAAGCATAAGATTGATTGTTGTTTATGTAAACAATAAAGAAATGGCCACAAATAGTATTCTCGACTATTTTATTTTATGGGTATATGTATATTGTCAAGAAACATCTATACTATTTCTACATTAAAAAATAATAATAACATTAGATAACTAGTAATTAGCATAGAATGAGACAGAAAAAATTGATAGATAGAAAAAGGGTGGATAAAAAGCACAGAAGTTTTAGTGTATAAATAAATTCATCCGCCAAGAAAGAACATTCTGTTATCCAAACAAAAAGAAGCCCTTTTCATTGAAAATATTTTATATACACAGTAAATACTTTTCTCTATTATGTAATAAACAATAATGAAATAAAATGTTGCTCTTGCTATAACCAAAAGTAGGAGCAATTGTAAATCAAAGACAAAGGTGGAAAGCACCACAAGAAGGGAGAGATGAATGACATATTAGCCAGGTTGAAGAACGTTTTTTTTTTCCATTGAGAGTGAGAGAGTGAGAAAGTGAGTGAATAATATTTGTGGGACCCATTTAAGAACTCAAAATGATTCTTCTATCGGAGTGAAGTTGAGGTTCACGCTCAGCAAGTTATCAAAGTTCACCCTTAATAACGCGGGGTAAGTTCCATCGTTAATTTTGCCAAGATTTTCACTATAATCGGCTTGTTACAGATGAGTAATGTTTTAACACTTAGCCTCTCCAAGCTCCACTTTACAATAAGTATTATTTTCACATTTGGTCTCTCCAGACCCCAACACTAAGAAATAAAAGTAGAGGTAGTGTATTAAATACAAGTGCAAATCTTTAAACAACACTCAGAGAGTAGAATTGATATGAGACTTAGAAAAGACTACGTAATAACCTCTCTAGGTGATATTGAATGAAAGAATGATAAGAATAATCGAATACTTGAGTGTAACATCCCAAAATTTGGCTATTAGTTAATTTAATAGGAATTTGATTATTAGAATGGTTGTATTTCTAGTTTAGAAGTGGTTAAAATCTCATAAGTGACTCAAAAGAGGTTAAATAAATAGTTTTGAGTGTTTTGGGCTCAATTTTGCACGAGAGAAATCCTATGACCTGACACTAAACTTCATTTGTGTATTTCATAGCCAAAACGAACTTGTTTGGACTAGAAGTCTTCATATCAAATATAGCTCTTTCTATTAGATTTCCATAGACACCAAATTCATCCATATTGGATTCTTGTAGCTCAAGTTATGGTTAAATTCGTAACCGCTTTTCAGGTTCCAATGTTAGCACCGTTTTCTAACTTCTAGCCCAGTTTTAACCCTCTAAACATTCGTTTCAGATTTCGTGATCTTCATATAAGTTGTAGATATTTCTTTTAGATTTTCGACGATATAAAATCCATAATTTTTAAATGTCTATAACTTATTATATGTGTGAAATATTGCGCTAAGCGCTGGATACATGGTCCCTGACGCGTTTTAATGTGTGTTGGGCTTTGAGTGGCCTATAAATATGAACCTAATGTGCATTAGCAACATTTTTGGAACCCTGATTACATTAGAAACTTATAAAAACACTAGAGAAAAGAGATTTCATGCTTTGAGAATAAAAAATTGTGGAAGAAAGAGTCTAGGAAGAGGAAGATGAGGAGAACTCTTGGTAAACACTAGGATTTGCCGTAGGAATCGTCTGGAGCTACTTGGAGGTCTTCAACAGGTGAGTAAAAACACATTTTCTCACCCTTCCATAGTATTTCAAAAGGGATTTTGGATTCTTCGGATTGATTTTGAGATTTTGGGTGATTTGATTGGGAAAATTGGGTTTTTGACATATTAGGGTTCAAAAACATCAAAAATTTTTTTGGTAAGCAAAAAGTATTATAAACAAGGGGTATTAGGGGTACCCCAACTCGTATACAGATGAACAATCAAAAACATCAAATTGATTTGGGGGTTTTCAATAAATGATTAATTGATGTGTTATTGGTTATCTACATGTGATCTGTTTGAATATTCTAAGAATTGTTTGATGATTTACAAATATTATGTATGTGTTAAACATGATTTAGAATACTATGGGTTTGTTTGGCATAAATTATACCATTTAGATTGATGAATGAGGTCATATGTCATGTCCTGAGATCATGATATATGCCCAAAATGTGATTTTGGATTATTTTTTGTGATTATTAAGATATCTCCTTCTAGGAAGGGGATGACATATACCTCCTTCAGGGAATGGGATGACATATACATTCTCGTTAAAGGGGAAGACGCATACCTCATCGTTAGAGGAGAAGACAGATACCTCCTTCTGAGAAGGGGAAGACCCATTATAGATACCTTCTTCTGGGAAATAGAAGACATTGCGACGCCATTGCATTTGTCATGAGCTCATTGACTTAAAATTGAATATTTAATAAAAGAGACTTATATGATACATTGAAAATGTTTGGACACAAGAAATGTCCTTTCTATGGATTTATTTATGTTATGTGGACTGATTGTGATGAATTATTTCTATTTGATAATGTTATGACTTGAGCACTATTTAAAGATCAATTTTGATAAAATCAATATTACTGAAAGGAAATGCACTCTTTGTTTCGTGCACTTTACATAGCTAGAAATTTACATGCAAATTAATATGTATTATTATGTGATCATTGGAGATAATAATTAATATACAAATAATGAATAATTGATATGTAATTAATTAGTGATCAACATGTATTATGTAGTAACTTTTTAATAACAATTATGCAAAATTAATATTTTCAATAATATACCCTTATTACTAGTTATTTATTCATTATCAAGTGATTATTTACACATCAATTAATATCCCTGTTCATAAGATAATGCATGCCGATCATACTGCATCTATCCATCAATACTGGTGTGAAAAAAAAAAATGTCCGAATAGAAAAACTGTTCCTGAAAAAAAAAATGATATGTATGGTTAGTTTAGAGTTTTTTTTTACATTGGCAACCAATTATAAATTATCACATTATTAAAAATATTTGAATCTTTTCATAACTACCTTAAAAATCACATATAAAATAAATTTTGATTTACATAAAAAAAAAATATGATTAGTTGATAGTGTAAAAAAATAGCCTTTAAAAAAAACATTGTGTACAAAAATAACTTATTCCAACAATATATCTTAATAAATTGTATATTGTCTGAAAGTCTTGCTTTGTAGATGTAGTTAGGGGTGTTCATCAACCGATTCAAACCGCAAAAACCGCACCGAAAAATCGAAAACCGAAAAAATCGAAAACCGGAAAAATCACTTTTTTAAATTAGATTGAATCGGATTTTGGATCCCCTAGTGAAATCTAATCAAATCCAATCCAAACCGATCTATTATATACATATACTATTATTATGAAAATTATAGTAATACTCATACTTGAGCATTGTTTTTCATACTTTTATGTCCCTCATTTACTTTAATATTTTTGTTGGAATGACATATATGAAACCATTTAGAATAAATATTAATGTCTTGAAGTTATATTTTGCTAAAAGTTTTTTTTTTTTTTGGGATAGAAACCATCTTATTTCATTTCAATCAACATGAGTTCAACAATACAGGTCGGAATATAATCAAAGACACTGAGACTAGCAAAAGATCGTGAAGCCCTAGCTAAAGTATGAGCAACACGATTGGCTTGCCTCTTGACAAAACTGACCCTAAAGTTTCGGAAAGTGTTTAGAAGCTCCTTGCACTTAGAGATAATAGACCCCAGCTCAGTGTTGTTAATATTTGCACCCTGAATCCCATCTACCACTGCTTTGCAATCTGCTTCAATAATAACTTCCTAGAAACCCAAATCGACACTCCAAGAGATTGCTAGGCACACTCCCAGCGCTTCTGCTTCTTGAGGTGTGGGAATGCCATGGAACCAGCGAGTTTGAGCCATCAACACCATGCCCTCATCATTTCTTAGACAAATACCTAGGCCAAAATGTCCTGTCTCCATAAATAAAGCCGCGTCCACGTTGCACTTCACTGCTCCTGCATGCGGCTTCTTCCAAGAATCACCATTTTCTTGCATGGGCTCTCTCGACAAGATATCATCTTTTGCTCTCACCCTTTTCCAATACGCGAGCAGGTTCCTAGCATCAGTGATGTAGTACTTTGCCTCCTTGGTTGTTTCATTCCATATTTTTTCATTTCTCCTTTTCCATAGGCACCAAAAAATCATGATTAGATCCTTCTTTTGGTGCATTGGTAGTGTTTGTAAAAGAGAGAAGAAAAGTTCTACATAGCCTTCAGCTGCCTCCACCTGTGCTCTAATATGCACCCATAAACCTGCTTCATTCCAACAATTTATGGTGCTAGAGCATCCAAAAAAGATGTGCCATTCGTTCTCTAGCTGAGTCTTGCAAAAAGGACAATTACCAGGGCATTGAACTTGTTTGCTTTGAAGCTTTGTCTAGTTGGTAAGCATCCTCTAGCCACTCTCGATAAGAAAATATTTACCTTGTTCGGCACCTTCAAACTCCAAATGCTAGGCCAATCTCCAGGGACTCTTAGTCGTGAATTATCAACAAGGTTCTCCATCATAAAATAATATGCAGACTTCACTGTGAAGCGCCCATCCTTGCTATGCTTCCACACGATTTTATCATCCCTGTCAAGTTGCAAAAGTGGCATGTTGGTAATAGTATCAATATCACTTTGCTGGAAAATATTAGCCAAGAGATCACGCCTCCAAGTACCCACTTGGTAGTCATTAATATCAGCTACTTTAAGCTCCAAATTTGCATGGGTTGGTTGGCTAGATATGTAGGAATTTTCCACACCCCGAAGCCATGGATCTTTCCACACGTTTATTTTATTCCCATTACCAATATGCCATCTCATACAACCTTTAACCAACACCTGGGAAGAGTAGATACTACGCCAAACATAACGTGGGTTGTGGCCCAAACGAGCCCCCACAAAATCCTCTTTTGGAAAATATCTAGCTTTGAAGACACGAGCAACAATAGTATCTTGGTTGGTTGCAATCTTCCAACCCTGCTTCCCTAGCATAGCTAAATTAAAGCCATAGAGATGACAGAAACCCATACCTCAATGTTCCTTTCTCATAGCTAGGCGATCCCAACTAAGCCAATTGATTCCTCTCCCATTTTGCCTATTGGAACCCCACCAAAACGAGTTAATCATCCTTTGCATCTCCTCTCCTAAAGAGATAGGAATCATGAATGTACTCATGCAATAAGAGGGGATCTCTTGGGCCACTAATTTCACTAGGACTTCTCTTCCAGCTTTAGATAAATGCTTACCTGACCAATTCTGGATTCTCTTCCAAATTCTGTCTTTCAAGTAACTGAAAATTGCTTTTTTATTTCTCCCTATCATCGAGGGGAGACCGAGGTATTTACCTGCACCCATGCATTCAGTCACCTCTAAGATGCTTGTCACCAGCTCTCTCTGTGATGTGGAAGTGTTCCTATTGAAATAAATTTCTGATTTCTGCATGTTAATGGCTTGACCCGAAGCTTCTTCATAGATGGAAAGAATATGCCTCATCTTCCTGCTTTCCTTTTCATCACCTCTGAAGAACAAGAAACAGTCATCTGTAAACAGTAAATGCGTAAGGGTAGGAGCACCCCTACACACTTTAATACCGTGAATATCACCCATTGCCTCAGCTCTTTTTATGAGAGAGGTAAGACCCTTAGCACACATGATAAACAGATAAGGCGATAACGGATCACCTTCTCTCAAACCTTTCCCTGGAACAACTGGACCAACACCATCCACCTTCTCTCAAACCTCTCCCTGGATCAACTGGACCAACACCATCCCCATTCATTAAGATCGAATATTACACTGTCTCTAGACACATAGACATCCAGCTAATCCATTTCTGATCAAAACCCATCCGTGCCATAACCCCCTTGAGATAGTGCCAGTCAACCCTGTCATAGGCCTTACTGATATCAATTTTGAGAGCCACTTCCCCAATCTTACCACTGGTCTTGCACTTCATATGATGGATAGTCTCTATGGCCACTAAGACATTATCAATGATTGATCTATGCTCCACAAATGTAGACTTCTCTTGGGAAATACACTTTGAAAGCAATGGTTTGAGTCTGTTTGCCAACACCTTCGACATAATCTTGTACATTATATTACAGAGAGATATAGGCCTTAAGTCTTTCATAGAAGTAGGATTGTCCTTCTTGGGAATAAGGACAATATTCGTATCATTTAAATGAGGAGGAAATTCACCTTTTTATAGCCATGCTACACCAATGTGGTAAATCTCTGCACCACAAAGCTCCCAAAAATGCTTGTAAGAAGCCGGGTTCAAACCATCAGGTCCTGGTGCCTTATCTGAGTGCATTTGAAAAAAGGCTTTTTTAAATTCATCAAACCGAAAAAGTTTAAGCAGCTTTGCATTATCATCACAACAAATTCTAGTCTCAATTAAATCAAGAACAGGCTCGTACTGACCTTGCTTTTGTTGGAAAAGCGTTACAAAGTAATTTTTTGCGACATCACATAAACCTGCATGGTCTTCAACATTACTACCGTCCTCTCTCTCTAGTTTAGTCACCTCATTCCTTTTTTTTTTCCTAGCACTGGTCATTGCATGGAAGAATTTGCAGTTAGTGTCCCCATCTTTTAACCATAAAACTCTTGCACGTTGCTTCCAAAAAGCTTATTCTTGTGCCAAAAGAGAGCTCATCTTTTCACGCAGCTCATTGTAACGCGTAACTGCCTGGCTACTGCAGTCCTCCCTGAGCACTTCCATCTCACGTCTACATGTGTCAATAGACGTCTTATAACGTGTCCTTAGCTTCCTTCCCCACAAATTCATCTCATTGGTGCACTTCTGAAGTTTTGTGATCAAATCCCCAGTTTCTTGTTTATTCCAACCTGCCCCCACGATAGCTTCCAGATCTTGTTCCTCCAGCCATGTATTCTCAAACCTGAAGGCCCTAGTTCTCACCCTTCTATCACGCACATAGAGAGTTAAAAGAAGAGGAGAATGATCGAACCTATCTGCCACTGCATTCAGAAATTGTGGTGTGGGAAACAGGCTAGCCAACCCTGGGTGGCCAAAGCCCTATCTAGCCACTCCTCTATTGCTTGCGGGGATCCCTTGCTCTTGGCCCAAGTGTACTGGTATCCTTCCATCGGAATATCATGAAGATTACAATCAGTCACTGCTTCTCTAAAGCCTCGAATCATCCAAGGTGGTTGCTCAACCCCACCTCTTTTATCTTCGTTTGATATATGGTCATTATAATCACCCATCATGCACCATGGTAGAGAATTATCCATAGCCAAAGTACGAATGAGATCCCATGATTCCCTTCTCTTGCTTCTGTCAGGAAATCCATAGAAACCAGTGAACCTCCAACTAGGATTCCCTTGTTGAACCATCTCTACGTTAATGACTATATTTTGCTAAAAGTTTTGATGCATAACATATAATCATATATACTTGATTGAGTAAACATGAAAAATAGGAAATCAATTAAGTAAATTTGAAAAATAATTAGCTACAATTTATTTGTAGCCGATTCAAGGAAAAATTTGGATAAGTGAGAGCGGATATAGAGAATTAACATAAAAGAATGTTTAAAATAAAAGAATGTGTTAAAAAATAGTATTTTTTTTTCTCAAACTCCCAAATTAAAATTTTGTTAAGAATTCTCTAGAATTTTTCTCACTCGTCATCAAATCAAATAATGGTTAATTACAAGGAACAAATAGTTGTTGTCTTTCATAAAGGTGCTACTGTTCTAACATAAAGAGATGTTGAAATAAGTATTGAACACCCTAAACTAGCTCACTTAAATGAAAATTATCTTTTGTCCACTATTAAATAAGTAAAAAGGACACTTAACTTAAGAAAGAAAAAAAAAAGTATGACAAAACCGAATTATCGAATCCAATCCAAACCGCATTAATTGGACTGGATTGGATCAGATTTTTTAAGGAAGCAAATCGATCCAATCTAAACCGCAGATTGTTTTCATCATTGGATCGGATGACTCTTTAGCTCAAAATCGATCCACTCCAATCCGCGAACACCCCTAAACATAGTAGTAGTAAGATAAAAATTAGAGTGAAGGCCTAAATTGGTTCCTGAAAAATTTCGGGGACCCACTTTTAGTTCCTAAAAAAATAAATTAACCATTTAGTCCCTCAAATTTTCAAAGCGGGACACATTAGTCCTTGGATTTAGTTCCGACGTCTATTTACTTGCTTACGTGTCCCATTAACCATCCTACTTGACTCGTTAGTGATCTTGCGTGGCCTATAACGAATGTCTGCTGTGAAAATTTTTTTAAAAAAAAGATGAAAAAAAAGTGCACTAAATTTGAGGAATTTGAATTTTAAAATTGTGTATATTTTTCACTTTTTATTCGTTTTCTACCAAGGAAATTCGTCGTAAGTCACACAAGACGACTAACGGACCAAGAAAAATGGTTAATGGGACATGTAGGCAAGTAAATAGATGTCAAAACTAAATCTATGGATTAATGTCCCACTTTAAAAATTTGAAAAATTAAATGATTAATTTATTTTTTTTCAGAAACTAAAAATAGATTCCAAATTTTTTTTTTTTTTTACCAATTTGTGTCTTCAATCTGAAAATTATGGTTAGCCGCCGAAAGAGCGAGCAAAGTCACTGGCAGCATCGTTGGCATGAGTTTGATGGAACGTATGAGGCACATTTACGGACACCGTCACTTTGACGTTTAGATTTTGGATTGAGTCTTGACAATTTTGTAAAAGTACGGTTAAAGCTAAAAAAATTTAGGCTAAAATTATGTTTTTTTCTCATATCTTTATTTTAGATTTTAATTAGATTATTTTTTTTATTTTTTTATTTTTATTTTGGTTTCTTATCTTTATTTTAGGTTTTAATGTGATCCTTTTTATTTAAATTGTGGTACAGATAGGTCCACATTAATATACTTTTTGCAAAGAAAAAAATGTAACAATTTCCAAATCAAAAAAATAAAAGAGGGACCTATCAAAAAAAAAAGTACCACATTGATAAAACTTTTGCAATCTAAAGGATCGTTTCCGATCAAAAATAAAAGAGAGAGCATATTACATAACTTTGCAAAATAAAAGACTATTTTGGAACTAAAAATAAAAGAGGAACCAAATTGAAATCTAAAATGAAGATAAGGGGCCAAAAGTATAATTTAACCTAAAATTTACGAGAAAATATATACATCTCCTGAACTTTTAGCTTATTTGTAATTAAGAATTTTTAACTGTTTTTTATCAATTAGTCCTATGACTCTTACTGTCGATATTGTCAATTTTTCTATTGATTCCTAGTTAGATTATTAAGAGTAAATAAATTCAATTGTTCATTTAGTTTATTCAAAGTGTTAATTACATTTTTTTATTTGTTAATTTTTTTAAAAAGAAAATAAAACAAGGCTCGAGGCTTGTAGTTGTATGCTATTCTCCTTGCTGGATTTTCCCCAAACCACCCAGAAAAAAAAAAAAAAAAAACTTCATCCATTTTCATCTATCCAACCATAACCCACGATAAAAATCCTAGCAAGGAAGAATGAAGTGGGGGTAGAGGATACTAGAAGCATTTAAGCCTCAATGATTTGTTCTTATTTTCTTTTTAAAAAAATTCTTAAAATGCAATTTAGAATTTCGATTTAAGCTTTGTTCATCATTAGTGATCTAATTGAGAATTAATAGAATGATTGATTTTATTACTAGTTGGACTTTGAGAACTAATTAAGATAAAAAAATAATTGAAGAATTAATTTTACTGATAATAAGAGTTTAAAGACTGATTGAAACGAAATAAATAAATAAAGGTGCTTATTTACAAATACTAAAGTTTCGGAACGTGGATTGACTATTGTAAAGACTTGTTTATCAAAGTTTATAATTTTAATAATTAATATAACCAGTATTTATAATTTTAGAAAATTAAAAGTTAATATATATAATTTCAAAGATTAAAATAATAATTTAGCCACTTACTAATTTAACCCTATCATAAAAGAATAATAAATTCTCCCAGCCCTTTTCCCAGTATTCTCTTTTACATTTACTTAATAATCATTAATCATCTATTATTTTTAGAAACAACCATGGATAGTTAATCAATTGTTACACTGTAGCTGCAAAAAAGGGTACATAAAAGGAAGCAACCACCCAACTCCGTGAAAGTGGAAGTCTTCGTCAATTTAGAAATTTAACCAAAACTTCCTGAAACCATATGTAGTAATTTAACCCCATTTCCGTCCCTTATAAGAAGAGGCAGCAAGCAAGTCTCAGGAACCAATTAAACAAGCACAAAACATTCTTAAACTGCAAATTGTTGTTGGAGAAGAGAGAAGAAGAAGCATAAGAAACATGACAGGGGTGTCAGTTGGAGACAACATAGGATTGAAAGAAGAGGTTATCAAGAAGGCATGTGCTCTTGCCTTCAAAGCTCACAAGTCACCAGACAAGTCTTATCTTTCTGAAAAGGCTCGTATTTCTTCAGAACCTTACCTTATTATTAGTTTTCCTGGATCATGGGATCCAACTAACTGGTTTGTTAGTAAACCTTTTGGAGAAACAAAGATAGATCTTACACTGTTTCCATCACTTAGAAGTATTGGAAATGATGAAGCTGCTTTGGTCAATGAAGCCTTTCTGCTCAGATTCAAAACTATTTTAGATAATTCATCACTTAAATCTGAGGTATGTCATTTAAAACCTTTAATTGATTTTAGTCATGCAGACTTCAATTTTTTTGTTTTCTTTGAATCCCACATGTGATAATCCCAACTCCCCATGATAAACAAGACAGTTTTTCAGTTAGAAAATACTTCCTCTATTGCAAGCAAGAATTGAATAAAACACACATATTAAGGTGGTTACTTGATCTCATTTAAAAGAGTCATTGAGAAAAAAAAATTAAGTTTGCCTAAATTATCCTTCCTCTTATTTATTAAGCTTGTGTTGTTGATAATAAAAGGAGTCATTGGAAAACAAAATTTGTATTAAATGAAGGGTATTTTGAGAATAACTTCATTAAATAGGATAGAAGTAGTTGAAATTTGCTTATATTTTGAACCAAAAAATTTGGAAATTTTTGCTTATATTGTGGACCGGAGGGAGTATAATTTGACCAATTTATTTGAATATCTTTTTTATGACATGTGGCACATAGAACTACTAGGTGTCCCAAAATGTGATTCAAATCATTTGTTGATGTTTTCAGTTTTTCTGCTAGTTTCGGTTACCCTGATACTTTCTATTTTTAGTGTTTTTTTTTTGAAGAGTTCTATTTTTAGTTAACCTTTAGTTAATTACTTTGATTTAAGCAAACAAGACAGTTTTTCAGTTAGAAAATATAATTTGAACAATCGATTCGAATAACTTTTGAACACAACTAGAAAGTTGCTTCCTTGCTCCTCGAGCTTCTAGAAATCATTCACAACCAAGAGAAGAAAAGAATTACTAGGTGTCCCCAGAAGTTATTCAAATCATTTGTTGATTTTTTTTTCAGTTTTTCTAGTGGTTTCATTCAGTTACCCTGATACTTTCTATTTTTAGTTAATTACTTTGATTTAAGCAAACAAAAGCATCAAATTCTGTAGGTGAGTAAAGCTATGACAGAAGGGAAGCAAATAGTGTTTACAGGGCACTCCTCTGGTGCTGCAGTGGCCATTCTTGCAACATTTTGGGCATTGGAAGAGTACCTTAACCCAAGCAAAATCCATAACCACAAGCCTCCCCTCTGTGTTACTTTTGGGTCTCCCTTAGTTGGCAATCATATATTCTCTCATGCTACAAGGCGCGAAAATTGGTCTCGCCACTTCATTCATTTTGTTATGAGATTTGACATAGTGCCAAGGATTTTGCTTGCTCCTTTCTCTTCTATTGAGAAATTATTTAGCTCAATTCTCCAGATCTTGAATCCCAAGTTCAAACCTTCCACCCAGGATTCAACAAGAAGGGCCAGTGTGACTTGTGATTTTTACTCAACTGTGATGAGGAATGCAGCTACTGTTGCAAGCCATGCTGCATGTAATCTCATGGGAAGCACTAATTTGTTACTGCAGACAGTGAGAAACTTTGTTGATTTAAGCCCTTATAGGCCCTTTGGAACCTACATCTTCTGCAATGGACATGGACAGCTGATTGTGGTAAGAAACTCAGATGCTGTTTTGCAACTCATGTTCCACACTGCTCAGCTAAGCGATTTGGCCGAAATTTCAGAAGTAGCAAACAAAAGCATACTAGAACATCTAGTTTATGAAGCTGAATTGCAAGATAGCTTTGAAATGCTGAATGTGGTGTACTTAGACCAACTTGAGGAGCTTCCTTTGTCTGCTGATGGTTCTAATAGTGATATTGCAACAATCAGCACGGCCTTGGATGGCCTTGGACTGGTAATCAGTTGTATAGTTCTTTTTTTCTTTTGCTTCGTTTTTGGTTAAATTAGGATTCTTATATTTCAAGCCTAAACTGATGGTTGAGGCTATTGACATTGCCAGTTCACACTTTTTCGTTAACCAATGATAATTTTGTAAAATAGAAATCTAAAACAATGATTAGTTAAGGAAGAGTGTGAATAGGCAACTTACAGTGCTAATAGCATTACACTCAAATTATACTGCTAAATTTAGCTATTATGTCATGATTTCTTGGCTGAAATTTCAGAGCACAAGAGCAAGATTGTCCCTTCGAGCAGCTGGTGAGTTGGAGAAACAGAAACAGAGAAATGAGGGGAAAATCGATAAGGAGAAAGCTCTGGCAAGCATGAAGGAACTGGAAGAATACAAAGCAACATGTGAGATACAAAAGGGCTATTATGATGCCTTCAAGCTGCAAAAAGAGGCAAGGGACTTCCAAGCAAATGTGAAGAGGCTTGTGCTGGCAGGAGTATGGGATGAGGTAATTGAAATGCTAAAAAGGTATGAACTCCCTGATGAGTTTGAAGGCAAACCAGAATGGATTAAGCTTGGAACCAGCTTTCGTCGCCTAGTGGAACCTCTAGATGTTGCCAACTATCACCGCCATTTGAAGAATGAAGATACAGGACCTTACATGGACAAGGCTAGGCCAAAACGATATAGATACACTCAAAGATGGATAGAGCATGCTAATAGGATGCCAACAGGAGCTAGCGCGGAATCAACAGTATGGGCTGAGGTGGAGGAGCTTTGCAGCTGGACTAATAACAAGAAACCATTTGAAGATATCAAGGAAAGGGTTGTGCAACTAGAAAAAGACATTAAAAAATGGATTGATAAAGGGGAACTAACAAGGGATGTGTTCTTAAAGGATTCTTCCTTTATGAAGTGGTGGGAAACTCTACCTAAGGAACACAAGGCCACATCCTGCATAGCTACATTAATATGAAAATTTAGTGATCTCCCTTCTCTCTCAAAATAAAGCTATCAGTCTAGGATGCATTTGATTTGTATTTAAGCTACTAGATACTTTTGTGTTGTATCTCTCTTCTGGTATCAAACTGATATGTGTATTAGCAGTATATTCTGCTGTTTCTCTGTTTTTACTTGGCTAGTTGGTGTATCTATCTAGCTTTATATATTCCTATCTAGCAGGTGTTTTGGTGTTTTATGTAAGCAAGAAGTAGGTTTGTAGAAAATGTGGATTGTAAAAGACTATCTGTACAGTTATAAGAGTATCTCTTGTACTTCTTGACTAATGAATTTTTTGCCTTTTCCAATACAAGATTCCCAGAACCACAAATCGACCAGACTATGTCTTGATAAATTTTTTTGACTTTGGCAAAGGAGTTCTGAGACTTATGTATAAAGGTTAAAATGCCTTATATTAAAACAAGGATTTGGATCTCTCACATGCTCTCTGTTCCGTTACACTCTAAATCTATCAAAATAAACAATATATGATTATCATTTCCGATATTTGCACAGCAAATTTTCACGCCATTTTTACAATGATTAACATTGACTCAATTAGTAGTTAAAAAAATTTATAGGTTATCAATGGAGTAATAATATGCTACTAATAAGCTGATAAAAAGATTGTTTGTTAACCAATTTATACACCTTGTTAACAAAATTGCTGAGTGGTGACTAATCATAATATTTTATAAACAAAAAACACGGTTCAATAGGTTCAAATGGTGGTTGAACCGTAGTTAAACTCGATGATGTAATATGGGGCAATCAGACTAGAGACATAGTCAGTACACCTTTCAACCAATTGAAATGCTTGATGTGGTTCGGGTTTCAAAATACAGGTTAATGATAATCATGTTTAGATTAACCCAAATTTCTATTTTGACAAGTATTGATAGCTTCCTATTTTATTGGTAGATTTAAAATTTGAATTGTAATTAATAACAATATACAATGAGATATGATTGGGGTGGTTAATTGCAATCTAAGTTCTTGTAGATTATGAATACTTGCAATAGGGAATTGTAGAGGCTATGAAAAAGGTGTGCAGATTAAGAGGCCTAGTAGATGTAAGGCAATGGTGAGGAGTTGTATTCACAAATATTATCTTGTAATCATGTTTTGATACTAGACTCTTCTCATACTCAGACAAAGGCATGTTATGCTGAACCACGTAGTGAACCCAAGGAATAACAGAGTTCAGCTTGGTGAACGTGCATTCAAATGCCTAATGGAGTATTTGCAACTCCCAAAAGCTGTTAACTATCACATGGCACTCGACAACAACGACGGAAAGAGAACATTTTTATCGACTTTTATTACTTACAATCTACCCGGAAGTTCCAAGTTTCATAGTATTGGCCACAGGTCTGACGGAAATTTTTTAAGAACAAGGTTATAGCTAAAAAATTCCTAGAATTTTTTTTTTTTTACCAAAAAAAATTTCCTAGAAGTTTTAAATACTAAATAAGTTCGATTCAGAGTGATAACTAAACACTCCAAGTCTCCCTTTTTTATTCTCTTTTCCTTTTGGCACTAAAAGACAAGTAGGAATTGGAGTTTCAAAAGATCCTTACAGAGAAAAAAATTAGAAAATGTGCCTTCAAAACCCAATAACAAGACTTATCACATTAGCTAGGGTGGACTACATGAGTGAAGCACGATTTAACTGTCATTTTTTTTCTTTTAGTTCTTTTTTAACGGTTTCTCCTAAAACAAATATACCATGCATGAATAAAAAGGCCACAAGAAACAAAGCACAGTAAATACCAGTAGACCCCATTTTGACACAATATGCAATAATCGCAAAAAATTCAAGCAAGACGAGCTACATGAGATTTAAATTTGCTGCAACGCTTCAACTCCAAAAAGTGACAGTGTACAAAGAATACAAGGCTGGTAACAGATGCTTAGCCTCCTAGAACCTAGATTCCTACATATTGCATTAACTGTTTGAGCAATCATTTGGCACTCTCTTATGGCTACCCAAATAAGCCAAACCATAAACACTAATCCATGTGATTGACAATTACAGCCACCAAGAATAATAAAACGGATGAGAATGAATTGCTTCCTTGAACAGTACAAATTTAATAGTAAGGAATATCAAAGCTAAAGATACTATAAAAATGATCTTTGGGCAGGCATAGTCTCCAATCAGAAAACCTAATCTTGCTACAAGCACACACTCCAAACCCCGCTGCAAACCAGGCACAGCTTGATTAAATCTTACCCACTTTACTATTTCCAAAACTAAGATGAAAGTGCATAGGCTGAGCAAACTAACCACTCGTTAAAATACCAAATACTCCATGCAATATAATAATACAAGAAATAACAAATGACAGACTTTCATTGATTTCGTAGCGTCTACATCATGCACATGTTAGAAGATAAAGCCTCAAGTCATTTCTTTATACATCAACGATGTTCAACGATACAGAACAGTCAGCCACCAGGAAAAGGTGAGTATATGGAACGCTCAGGCGGACATGTGCTCGAGCCACTGTATCTCACAACAAATGAAAACAAAGAAAGAAAGAAACTAAAAATCACACGCATCTCACAATAATCAAGCAAATTAAAGGCTGAAACCTCAGGCATGCAGTGTTTAATAGCAAAACCAACCACAAAAGAAGTGGGAGCAGTGATTACTTGGGAGTTCCAATATCTGAGTTATTCAGAGAGTGTACATCCAATTATTTAGCTTATATATTTCTACTCTTAACATCCCCGCACAAGGTAGTTTCTGCTTTCAAAGTGACATGAATACCTGATAATATACATAATTATGTAATGTACGAGGTTAAATTTGACAGTTTATTAACCCTAATTCAACCATTTGACGATGTGTTTCCCTGAGTGTATTTATCTTTTGCTTTCAATTCATAGTTGCTGAGTTGTTTTTAGTTCAATTTATAACATTCTAGATCTAAACTAATATAACTCTTTCTGTTGATATTTAGGACATAAAGAAAGTTGGGGTTGGGCGCAAGAAGAGTTGAAGAAATAAGAAGAAAAGCTTCAAAGGACTACTCATACTCAGCATTGGGCAAGTTCAAGATATGCATGCTTGCATAAAAATGATTAAAGACAATTTCTTTCTATTTGAGCATTCTAGCGAAATAGCCAACATTAAATATACTCTTCAGGTTTGGGAGAAGTTATCTTGAATATTTAGGGCCCGTTTGGATAGCACAACTTACAACTTATTAGAGCTTTTCTACTGCCATAAGTGCCTTTTTGAAAGAAAAAAAAATTTGTTTGGGTAAGCTTAAATAAGTAACTTATCAACCCTCCAACAACTGTTTTTAGCTAATTTTATGAAGTCGATTTTTGACCTTATCAACCCTCCAACACGACAATTGTAGATTTTAAAAGCGCTTTTTCAAGTATGTATTCAAACACTAAATAAATTAAGTGCTTAAATAAGTTGTTTATTCAAACAGGACCTTAGTGTTGGGGAAGGGGATAGAGTGGTTATAAAACAAGGGAAAGGTGAAAAGAAAGAAAAATTTGCATAATCATTGAAAAGAAAAAATAATAAACGGAAATAAATCAGGGAAAAGGAGAATGGGGGTGAACGGGCATGAAAAACAAATGATGAAAAGGAGGAAGAAGTTATGGAGGGATGGATATGAATTGGGAAGGTTGTTACTACTTTAGCTGTTGAAGGATAATTCTCCACTACCCTCTAATGCTTCTTTATTCTCTTTGGTGCTAAACCTACCATATCTATATGTGTAAGACCTCTTGATTTATGTAGGCATATAAACTGTGTTGATTGAATGAGATGATATGCAAACTCATAGTGAGCTCAATGTGTGGATATGAGGGAAACGCCAACCCTTGTACCGGGGAGTGTTTTGAGTGGATTGATATACCTTGTGAGAGGCCAGGAACTCCAGTTTTCAATCCTTCATGAAGTTGCCGTGTTCTTTGATTTCCAATATGTTAACAAATTTTATGCATTGCTGTTCGGATTTTCACTTTCGAAATTTTCTGGTTTTAGACTTGCCACAAATGAATTCTGTCAATACTCAATAGGAACTTTACATGATTTGGGCTTACATTTGGGGTTGTTAAATTGTGGTCCCCGTTTAGCTCCTTTGAATCCATTTGATCCTTGGTTTGCTTCTTTATCTTTTTGAGTCATCTTGTTACTTTTGCCGGGACAAGCAAAGTCCTAGGTTTGGGAGAGTGATAATATGCATAATTATGTAATGTACGAGGTTAAATTTGGTAGTTTATTGCCCCTAATTCAACCATTTGATGATGTTTTTCCCAAATTGCAGTTAGTTTATCTTTTGCTTTCAATTCATGGTTGTGTCGATGTTAGTTCAATTTATTAACTTCTAGAGCTAGACTAATTTCACTCTTAAGGTTGTTCTATAGGAAGCAAATAAAGTTGGGGTCAAGGGCATGAAAAGTTGAAGAAATGAGAAAAAAAAAAAGCTTCAAAAGACTACTGAATACCCGGCGTAGGGCGCTGAAGACACAAAAGTTAGGCTGCTCTCTGGATGCCGAGCACTGACCACTGGTTACACGTTCAAGTGCTGTCCACTGCAGCGCTGGTTCGGCTGAGTACTGGCCTTAATTCCACAATTACTGTTATTTATCACACTGATTAACAATTATTAGTACACAACCACCATGTCTGTAAGGGAATTTACTCTAGCAAAACTCGAAGAAAGGTGCACATATGACTTACCAGAGTTTTACATTTCAATGACTCGAAGCAATAGCATCATCTGTTAGTATCCTATTCATTGGAAAACCACAACCAAAGTAGTTTAGTCCATATATGAAAGGAGAGAATATGAAGTTCATTTTTTCCCTCCTTGGCATCAGATTAAATAAAAATGTAGATAATCAGAAGTTTTGACAGAATGAGTTGATGTGCTTATCAACTCTTATATGGATAAGTGCTCCTACCCCTTTCCCTTTATCTTATCAAACAACCTCCGATGAGATTGTATAAGCACTAGTTTGGTAGTAAAAGGTTATTATACTGCTAGTTAGAAGAAATCCTGTTAAAATAAAGTTTAGAGAAACTTAATGCAAGTATATATTGTGCGCCCAAAAATGCAAAGAATTATAGTACCTTTAATGAGATTACCTCCATTGTCTATACTACAGGAAACCCCAGACTAGTAACTGCAGGATAGAAAGCCAAAAAAATAGTGAAGAGCATAAACGTTAACAAGTATCAATATATGAACATAGAAGTTGGATGAATACATGATTACTACTAAAAAAAAGACAGCTACAATTGGCCAAGTTAATCCCCACCCCCACCCCCCACCCCCCCAAAAAAAGAAAATTGCCACATAAGCCAATTAAAAAAAGGAGAATAGGACTCCATAGATCTTCAAAGCAAAGGATACAAAAATGCAGATGAACAGACCACACAACATCAGGAAAAAAAAAAAGGTCTAAAAGAAACTTGGTTCAATCGGACTAGAGTATCATATTGATCTTTGTCTTCTTAATTATCATTCAGTTTCCTGCAAGTAAGCTACTGATCTATCAAGAGTAAAATATTTAACTAATTAGTATTTTCCATATTAAAGACCTCACCTTTCCCTGTAGAGAGGAATATAATGCTGATTTTATAAATATTTATGTAGTTATGTCTGCGTAGAGTGCATCAAAAGTTAAATACATAAGATGAAGCTTGTTTCTTCTATTTCATTCAAATCTCTAGTAGGACCAAAATTTAATATTTTCTCACAAGAACTAAAACTCATGCACTTAACTAAAGTACCAATCAGTAAGAACAGTGGGAGTAAAGGTGATTATCTATCGGTGATTGATTAAAATCAATGATAACTAGTCAAGCACCAATTACTAGAACAACAGGGAAGAAGAAAGAACAAGTGCATTCATTCACAGACTCTGAGAGCCAAACTTAAAAGAAGGATACAGCGATGCCATAAAGATATTCCCATACCTTGAAAAACACTATTGACCAGCCTTCAAATTTTTACTTACTACGAGTATCTTGGCTCCTAAAAGATATAAGAGGAAATAAAAGCAAGGTTTAAATGTCATATTTTTCTAAAAACAAGCTGTATCTTAATGTCAACTAGCATCAAAGAAGGAAATCAAGAGCACCCTTTCATGTAATGGGACAGAGCAGTGAAGGATCAGGCTTTAACCATTCCATATATCTTATTTATGCAAGAACATGTCAATAAATGAAAAAGATGCAGATTATCCATATTAAACAAATTTGGATCTTTCCTCATGATAGAAATTTGGTCAAATGGAAAGACAAGACTAGTAGATATGTAGTCAATAGCAGTAAACAGCGCCGCTATAGCAGGATAGCGTAGCGGACCCCTGGACGCGACGCGACACTACACCCTGTAGCGGTGTGTTCCTGTGTAGCGGTCGTCGCAGCTGCAAATAGCGGTCAAATAACAGCTATAGCGGCCGCGACATTGAAGGTTGTGGGAAAACCCCATTTTGCTCCCACAAATTAGTCTTTCCCTCCCCTTTTTTGGATTCTTTCGTCATTTCGCCCTACCCATACCCTGAGTCACCATTTTAGGGTTCTCTTCTCCTCACTCTTCTTATGTTCTCTTACATGCTCCAAAACCAACATCTTTCTTCTCCGTTCACTGTGTGAATTTCAGGCAATTTTCCGGCGCTTCTCCAGCTCTTCTCTAGTGACTGAAACGATCTTCCTCTGCTCTCTATTTTTCTGGCAACTTTCCCTTTCTGCTGCAAGTGAAACCACAACTGCAACTGAGAATCAAGTTGCTATTCAAGTCTCAACCGTAACTACAACTGAGACTCTCAACCTATACTCTCAATTGTATTTATTTTAAATTAAATTAAATGCTTAGATTAGTTATTTTAAGCCTTAGAGGCTTAAACTTATTTTATTTATATTCATATTGTATTTGAATCTTAGTAACAACGAATTTTGATTATTAATTATGAATCTATGTAGTCAATCTCGGATAGCGGCCGACCCCCAAAACGCTATAGCGGTATAGCGGGTAGCAGTATGGCCGCTACGTCGAATACTAGGGAAACAATATAAGTAATTTATACCATACACATATCAATGCTCTAAAATAGAAAATTATACAAAGTTAAAGACATACTCATAATTAATAATCAAATTTGTTGTCACTAACCAAAAATAATAAAAAATATTTTGAAACTATAAAAACACACACACACAGATATACATATATATAATATTTTGGAAATAGAATCACATTAATATCTTTAGTGAATAGAGACCCAGCAGAATGTTTTAATTTATATACATGAAGATTACAAAGATAATAACTGTCAAGTGCAATTTACAAGAGAGTAATTAAGCTATCTGAGTCAAAAAAAAAAAAATTTAAGCTATCACTATTTCCTAAGATGCATTGAACCTATTCTACTTGGTGTACAAAGAATCTATGCTACTTGGAAAGTGGAACATTAATGTGATTCTATTTCCAACAATATTATAACCAATAAAAATGTTGTAAGTAATGAGTTGGAATCATTACCGTAAAAATGACTGTAAAAGTCACTTAATAGAAGATAATAGAAAGACCAAAAAGAAGCACAAAATGGAAAAGAAAAGGAAAAGGCAAATCACCAAACAGCGAGGTACATGGAGGCTGGGACTGCCGGAGAAAGGCTGGGGTTGTCGGAAAAGGGCTGGGATTTGGCCGGAAATGGGGTGGGATGCCGGAAAAGGGTTGGGATTTGGCCAGAAATGGGGTGGGCTGGTCAGAAAATAGGGCATCTTCACGGTAGCGGCCGCTACGACCGCTATTTGCGGTGTTACGACCGCTCCTCAAAACCGCCACCCTACAGGGTCTTGCATAGCGCCCGGGGGCCGATACGCCACGCTATGGCGCGATTGCGGCCGCTACAACCGCTATTGACTACATAGTTATGAATATGTCTTTAATTTTGTGCATTTTTCTATTTTGAGCATTTATACGTCTATGGTATAAATTACATGTATTGTTTCCCTAAACTTCGATGTAGAGGCCATCCCGCTACCCGTTATAGCGTTTTTGGGGTCAGCCGCTATCCGGGATTGACTACATAGACTAGTATTAAACTAAACATGGTATTTCTACACATCCCTTGATGGTTAAGAGGAAAAAACCACAAGACAAGACAGTCTGCTGAAGGATTAATAATTCCCTTATTTAAGATTTTAACTATCGGTACAAGAGCTTTGCTAACACTATCAACCGTGTTAGGAGAATAATCATACAAGCTGAAAATGAATTGAGACATGATTTCGCAAACAATATTCTATCACACAAGAGAAGCCGAAATATTTCCGAGTGATCCAACCTGTAGAGATTAAGTGGGAAAAAAAAAAAAAACATTGCACTGAAAGACCATTTAAAGACCAACAATGAAAATCATAGTGTTTTACTTGGGATCAAGGTTGTCAAAATCGAGATCCTACGTAGGATCGGGAGAGGGAGAGTGACATGTAAAATAGGAGATTGTAACACGGATCGTAAGATCCTACCAAAAATAGACTCAAAATTACATAAATCATTATATTGAAGGCTTAAGCCATACATAGTAAAAAACAAAACACACCTAAGATAAAATAACATCTCATCTCGTGAGTCTCATCCGCCACCTTTAAAAATTGAAAGGAATGAGAAAAGACCAAAAAAAAAAAAAAAAAACTCGTTTACCAAGTTTACTAAAAACTCTCGTCTGCCTTGTAAAAGATACGTTTTACTTTTACATTTTTGTTTCCACTTTTTGCCTTTTTAAGTTTTAATAGTGTCACAAAGAAAAGGCAAAAAACTAAAAAGCAATTTCTTCATCCAACCAAGTTGTTAATCCATAAAAGACAAAAGCCACCTCTTCTTCGTCACTCATTCTCGTCTGCCACTGTCAAGCCCTCTACGACAACTTCAAAACCCACCAACATAGGCTCACAGCAAGCAAGCACTCAACTACCCATCATCCCAGAGTCACAACAAGGAAGCACCCAGCCACCAGCGTCGTCTTAGCAGCTATCAGGTAGTCAGCTTCGTCTAGGTTTGGGGAAGAGATTGGAATGGCCAAATTTAGTTGAAGTTTTGGTTTTAGGTGTCTTTGGGCTAGAAATCGGGTTATGGTTACTTTGAGCGGAACCCGTTTTCCATAAAAATTGGTCAACGGCGAAAAGAAAACTCAAACGAGGTCAATCGCACAAAACCGGAAGATTTTTACGATTTGGCTATCTTCCCCATTGATTGCACTACGCGTTCATCCACATGAGTTTTTGGTGGAATCTGGATCACAGGGGTGGTGAAACTCATAGGAACGTGCAATCCTACGAGTAAAAACGTGACCTTGACTGCCATGCTTAGGATCATTAGCATTTCCCCTAAATACATAACATATGGTTACACAGATTTTAAAATTGAGAAAAGAGAGATGAGGAAGCAGTACAGCATCATTATTCATTATCAGCCTCAGAATTTAATAACTGCAGATGTAGAATAAGTCTGACATAAAAGATACAATGTGACATTAGCAAAAATCAAATCTACACAATCAGAAATATGAGCATGTTCATCTAATATGATAATGTTCAAGAGCAACGTAGAAGTATAAAGAATTTTTTAGTCTAGAAAGTGCACAGTAAATGTGAAGTGAAAGCATAAACAAAATAAATCACATGATCTAACCATTTTAAATGTATTAAATTTCTATACCACCTTATGTCTGTATTCACATACCAGCAAAAGTATTCCACATCAACATATGCACCATAAGATCATATGAGAAAACACTTGATTCCATGGTGCCCAAAATCCATAACCCTATACCAACCAGACCTATGAAAATTATATCAGAGTATATAGTCCATGCAAAGATGCAAAAACAAGTGATTCCACATACACAAATCATTAAAACAGAGACCTTCTCAAGACCTTTCAATCATGCTGCATGAACGGGCCAACCGAAGAGTCAGGCTGCCTCCATGCACACTTGCTTCGGTCTCACCAGGTTCACACTCATACGGCTTCCTGCACCCTGGACAGCGGCCATCCTCCTCAAGAATCCTCTTGTGACAAAAGAGGCAGAGCCGGAACCCACACAGGCAAGGCAAAAAACTCGAATCCGTCAAATCAAGATCCTCACAGCAAATCGGACACGGGGATGGCGCAGCAGTGCAAGCCCAAGAGACACCCTCTCCATAACGCCTAGCAGGGTTTGGTAAACTATGCTGCCTCGAAAGATTAGGCAAACATTGAGGACGAAAAGCATCATCAGGTCTCCAAGCTCGGCAATTACCAGAGGCACAAGAAACTAATCCAGCACTATCAGGTGTACAATCCTGAGGCCCTGCATTCAACAAATTAGTCAATTCACAAGTCGAAACCATTTGCACCACAGGTTCAGCCTCAGGGGGTGACTCCAAACAAGGGTTTTGAGACTTCTCATCGGCAGCTAAAGCATCAGCCACAGCCTCCCAATCATCCACGCATCCATCATCACCTCCTTCTTCTTCTGTGATATTCCCAGAGCAGCACCCAGCACTGCTAGTACTACTAGTGCTATTGCTGCCACTGCTGCAACTACCAGTGAAATTTGTCCCAGAATCATTGCAACTTTTAACACTAGTGGGACTGTTTGCCGGCGGTTCGGAATAGTTGTCATGGCCAATCATTTTCTTGTCATCTTGCTCATCTCTACTCCTCATTCCCAATTTCTCCAACAAACCCTTGTTTCCTTTCACGGCAGGCAACGATGGCATGTGAGCATCATCGTTATTGCATCCCTTATTCCTGACCACACCTTAACATCCATCCGTCGTCATCGAAACAAAGAGAGTCAGTAAAATCCGCAATCAAAGGGATTAATTGAAACATGTGTTATGGATGGCATGTACATAAATCACTAGCCGTCAAATTAATACATAGCGTTTGATAGACGTATCAAAACAAGACAAAACAAAACAAAACAAAATATGGTTCTATTCTACACAACAACAAGACAATAAGAATAAAAAATGGAACATTTCAATTCCACCAAAAGAATTGAAACCGAACATAATACAACATCTCATTCTATCCTATTTTGTCCACGCCAAAAGCTACCATACATAGATAGATAGATACATACATACCTTGGGATAGCCATTGCTCGCGACGTGCATCAATCTTACACTGCTTCAATTTTGCGGACCTGTTGGTCTGAAATACCGAAAAGGCATTGAATAAGAAGAATAAACAGGAAAGATACCTCAAACAAATAGGAACCAAAAGAGATTAAAAAAAAAAAAAAATGGGTGCTCACCCTCTTCTTTTTGCCCATATTCTTCGTACTTGCAGCTGAAGGAATTGGAGCGGTGGAGATTGAATCGGAAACCATGGCTTTGGAAATGAAGGATTCGGTAAAACCCTAATTTGTGTGATTGACGAGAAGGAAATTGTAGAGAGAAAAAAACTTGGAAAAGAGATAGAAATTTTAATTGTGGATAACAGAAACTCTTCCTGTGCTACACTCGCCCCTATTCACAGTTCTGAGAGGAAGAGGTGACTCAGCTTGGATATTTTTTTATGTATTTTCGTAATTCCCAAATTAACCTCAATTTTCAAGCGTATCAATGACAAAAGAGAAATTATATTTAAACACCAAATTTGAAACACCACCATATGGTGTTCTTTTGGTTTTTCAATATATTTTTGGGATGTATATATACAAAGAAGATAAAATAAGTGAGTGAGAGATAGAGATAAAAATATATACAGTATCATTTATAGTGTCTGAAATTGGATGTTCAAATATCATAATCCATGATAAAAACCAAATTTTATTTTTGAAAGATATGATAGAACCATTTAATTCATGTGTAAAATAATAAACTAAATTTATTATAAATTAAATTCAATGCATTTATTTCTTTTATTAATTTCTAATTTACGTTTTTCAACCGATTGTAAACGTTTCTTAAAATATTTTATTTTAGATGATAAATAATTAATTACTTTCATTGTATTTATTTATTTATTTCAATAAATTTATTTATTTAATTAATTTATGTTTTTCAATTGATGGTTATCTTTTTTTAAAATATTTTAATCTGTTAAATAATTATTTCATTATTATAGAACTCACTTTTACCATTCAAATCTTTTGATATGCTTTTGTTTTGTTTTTTTTTTTTTGAAGCATTGTTCTTTAGTTTTGTTATTAAAAAAAAAAAAAGTTTACAATATACTTAACCGACGTGCCATTGAATAATATATTAACACGACATGTGGAAAATCATGAGCCATCCGATAATTTATTTAATCAAAAGTATAAGAATTTAAAAGTTAAAAAAATGCATAAATTTTAAAGGGTTGTCCACACGAAGTAGAATAGTGACATATGTTGGAGCAAACCATAAAAAAAGGTTTCCTTACGGAACACTGAATGGAATGTGCTAAATTGTTTCATGGTATTGAATGGAATGAGTTGTTTAATATGTATTATAAATGGTGTCCGTGCTGTCACATGGATGTTATTGATTGTATACGAATGAATGAAAACGACTGTTGTTTATACTAATAAGTTAATATATATAACATTTATTATTGCGGTTCATGACTTTTACATACTAATAGGCTGACATAAGATGGTATGCATACACACACTAACATATTATACATAGGGATGATAATTTGTACCCTACCCATTGGGTACCCGCAAAAATTACACATGATAGATAGAGTAATTACCCGTACTATGGGTAAGGGTCTGGGTACGATAATTACCCGCAAATTTGAATAGGTATGAGCGCAAGTATGGGTATTATGGCACCCACTCCGCCTCGCCCTAGCATATATATATATATATATATATATAATTTTAACTATGATACAAATTTTAAAACCAAAATTAACTTAAAGATTCTTAACTTTCTAAACCTAGTTGAATCTATAATCCCTTTCCGGATGTTTTTATTTATTTAAATATTTTGATTTATAATGTTTTATAGATAGATTTGAAAGACCTTTGAATCGTTTTTTAATTGTTATAATGTTTCTTTTGTTATTTCTTACTTTTTCACGGTTGAAGTGCGGGTAACAGGTGCAGGTACGGGTACTTAGGTAAAGGGGATACAGGTAAGGGTACTAAAGTTACTAATCAAACGGGTACGGGTAATTTTTTAAACCCGGATATGGGGACGGGTACTATAATGCCCTACCCAGAACATACACATTGTCATCCCTAGTTGAACATTTCACCTAAAATGTGCAACTATTTTTATTGTAAATTTTTAAATATATTTAATTAATTTTATATTATTATATATTCAGTTTTTAAATAATTATTATAAAATTATATATTTTTTATAACATAATAATATAGGATTAAATGATGATATAGAAGGTATATTAAAATTAAATTCATTTGAGAGGATAAAGTTACCGAAAGTGATAATTGACCATATCGTAGAATGTTTTAGGAAAATGCTAACTAGTATCCTTAGGGCATTGGTTAAAAAATTAGAAATAGAAAATTTGTATTATAAAGTGGTGTATTTAACACTTTGAAAATTCAAAAGTTATACTTTCCAATACAAATTTTTTATCTTTGGATTCCTTAACCAATACTCTTAAGATATTGAGAGAATAGAGTAAACACATAACATATGCTTGTTTTCTTTGAGTCCCATATGTTGACACATGCAATTGAGAAAATGGGAAGATAATAATTTGACATGTGTGCATTGAACATTTGAATTTATTGTGTTTTATATATAAAAAAAAATATAGAGAGAAATGCTAGTAACACACAGTATTATTAAAACCAAATCGATCATTGATTCGATTGAGGTACTGGGTCAATGGGTTACTGGTCGAATTAGATAACCGGTATATATATATATATATATATTACAAGTAACTATTGTGGTCTCGCGGTTGAGTATTTGCCCCCTTTGAGCACGTGTGATCGATCCCTACCAATGTGCTTTTCGAAATCCAATTTCGAAATTCCAACAAAATGCAGCTTGGCAAGTCAGGCGCGTGTGGGACAGCATCACGTCTTGGTACAGGGGATAGGCAGACATCACTGCACCTGGTCCCGCGTGTTTAGCCCTAAAAAAAAAAATAAAATTCACAGCTTATAAAATTGACACGTGTCATTAGATGGTGGGATATTATTGAGTTTTATATATGCACAATAGATTATAATTGTTTGAACGTTTAAAATTTGCTAAATGTCTATAATTGGAAAATTATATATTAAATTGTTGCAATAAAAGAAACGGCCCAAGAAATTAGAGCCCATACAAAACCAATAAAATTTAAATTACTTGTATAAATATACGCTGCACATTAATAAAAAAATTATTTGTAGTAGGGATAAGTATACATTAATATATTCAGGTATAAAAATATTTCGCTATACAAATAAGATAACCCAAAAAATATATATTATACATTGTTTGATTAAATATATGTTTTATATACTTAAGAATGCTTGTATGAGATGTCACGGGTCTCTTTCAACTTAACAAGTAGTCTCGAGTTCGAAACCTGACCCTGGAATGCAACAACGTTAAAATTCTTGAGGAAGAGCTTTGCCGCCCTGTAGTCCTACCCATCTCGAGGGATTAGTCTCCGCAATTGCGCATAGAGATTACCATAGGGAACCAAAAAAAAATGTTTATATTCTGCTTATAAAAAAAAAAAATCCTCATTAATAAATATACATTATTTCATATATATTACATTAATTATTCCCACCAGCAATTTAAAATAATCCAAAAATTCCATAAATTCAACAGCTCACTCCCCCCTAAAAAAAAAATAAGCTTGCATATTCCCACCAGCAAATTAAACATTCCATAAATTCTATAAATGCAATAAACAACCCAAAACTTTTGTTGGAACCAAAATGGTTATAGTTAAATAATCTCTTAAGTTTTGATGTTAACAAAAAGATTAAATTTGTATGGCAAAGTAATGATTAAGAACTAACTTGTCTATTTAAGTGTACATGATTGTTTTTAGTATCGCTAGACGAGGGAGCTAGTTTAAAGTTCCTTAGAAATAGCATAAAAGCTTATCGGGTCCAAGTTTTACTCGCTAGACGAGCCCTCAAAAGAATATAGTAAAAATCTAGTCTATAAGGTAATCGCTAGACGAGGCACTAAAAATAGCTAAGATAAAAGGCACTAGACGAGTATCTAAGTTTACCTCTGTAAGGAGTGATAGACGAGCTTTTAAAATCTATCAGGAAAAATAGCAAGTCCAAAGACTTGAATTAGACGAGTAGTTAACTGGACTAACTGATAAAAACAGATCTAAGTTAAACTAGTCCACTAAGTGAGTCAACTAGACGCCAAATCAGTAGACTACCTAGTTGCTCTTTAAAGTTAAGAAATGTGCGTCCAAAGGCATACTGGAATTGAACCCGTCTAGTCAAAAAATAAATGATTGTTTATTTAATGTGAAGGTATCAATGTCATTTACTTGTGTTATTTGAATTGTTTATAACTTTGTTTTTTTGGTAAGATAAACATAGTACCATCGAAAACACAAAACTTTGTACTCTGACACACAAGCTGCTGTAAAGTTGAATATAGTACAAAGAAGGAAAGTCATAAAGCAACTTTCGGTACAACAGAGAAATGACAGTACCACTTTGAGCATTTCTGATAACCAAGAGCACATTTCGCAGAAAGCATATCAAGTTATCAAACTCAATGGATCTCAGCATTAAATGTTATCTCTAAATGGATATGTTTGAAGACTGTTGAAGAAGAAGAGAACTCAAACTGAAGAACTCTATAAATACTGGACGACCCCAGTAAAGAAGTGATCGAAGCTCTGATATTCAAAAGTGTCAAAACTCTGATAAAAGTTCTCTCGAATATCCTCAGTTGTAATCTCACTTGATCTTAAATTTTCATACTCTCACACATAGTGAGTTTTTAGATCAATCTTTAAATATTAGTTAGAGTTAGAGCCTGAAGAGGCTTGGTTGAGAAAGAATACTTGTAAGCTTGAAGAGGTGTTGAATACTTGTAAAACTATTGGATTATAGTGGAGAAAACCTCCAGATAGAAGGGACCGGACGTAGCTCTTGGTTGGAAGAGAGTGAACCAGGATAAATCAACTGTGTGAATCTTCTATCCCTATCTTTTACAGTCTTTTTTTATACTAACTGTGGGGATTTGGATTTGAGTTTGTTAACTCTATTGAAAAGATATTTTGATTGTGTGTATATTTCTTTTTCTACCTGCAAAAAGGTTTTAAGAAAAGGATTTTCGAAAAACTGTTAAGAAACACAATTCAACCCCCTTTCTTTTGTTTCCATGTGTCAACTTCAACTTTGACCCTAAAAAAAGTAGGCTGATTGCGAATTCCTCAAAAGCAAACACGTGTCCTTTTGCCTTTGAGAGTTTGTCATTAGGTGACACGTGTCTATTTTCCCATAAGTTGGAGTCTCAAATATATATTATTATTATTATTATTATTATTATTATTATTATTATTATTATAGATTATATATTTGTATATTATTTTATAAAAAAATAATAATAATTTACACAATAACATATTTGTTTAATTCATCTTCTTACATCTTTGGAATGTGTAGATGGCAAGTGGTCAAACTTCATTAGAATCTAAGAAGCATCATTGGTTTAATTGTGATGAATGATTTTAATTTAACTGTTCTACTAACAAGTGTGTTAAGTGTACAGAAAATGTTTTATCTTAGACAGGTTTCATAAAGTGAACTACATGTCTGAAGTATTACCAACCGTCTGAGTTTACTTAACCAAGTGTCTGTTTGATGACTGATGAAGCCCGTGTACGTGCCAGCCGTCTAAATCAGAAGAATCAGGCCAACATAATTTCAATGTGTCTGAAAGCATAGTTCAGACTCATCACTCGAAGTCAAGAACTACTCTCAAGCTGAAATTCAAATATGATGACTCAAGTACGATGATAAAGCATAAAGCATCTATAACATCCCTTTTGTGCGCAATGACGGTTCTACTTTACCTTGTCATATCTCACTGTGCACAAAAGAGGAAGTTCATGTTGCCCCAAGTCAGAAAAGCATCTACACCTGCTTTGACCCACGCCTGCACTCTGATAAAGTGTGCAAAGAAGTACGTTCTTTGTATTAAAAACCTCTCCAACGACCATAAACATTAAATGGGAGTTCAGAACGACTCTTTGACATTATATGAAGTTGACACAGGGAAACACAAGAAGGGGGGTCGAATCATGTTTCTTAACAGTTTTTCAAAAAAGTCTTTTCTCAAACCTTTTCACAAGCAAAACAATATAAGCAACACACAAACAAGAAAACCTTTTTAAGGAGTTAACAAACTCATATTCAAGTCCCCACAGTTAGTATAAATAAATACTGTAAAAGATTAGGGATAGAAGATTCATACAAGTGATTTATCCTGGTTCACTCTCTTCCAAACGAGAGCTACGTTCAGTCCCTTCTACCTGAAGGTTTTCCCCATTATTCTCCAAATAGATTACAAATATTTAACATCTCTTCAAGCTACAAGTATTCTTTCTCTACCAAGCCTCTTCAGGCTTTAACTCTAACAAAGAGATTTACAGATTTGATCTAAGAACTCACTAAGTGTGAGAGTATGAAAGTTGAAGATCAGTTAAGATTATAAGTAAACTTGTTCAATATATTTTAGCAGAGTTTTGACACTTTTTATATCAAGAGTCTCTATCTTCTTCACTGAGGTTGATCCAGTATTTATAGATGGAGTGCTTTGCTATCTTGAACTTCTTCAACGGTCTTCAAATTGTATCCGTTTAGACATGGCATTAAATGCTTGGATCCGTTGAGATTGATAACTTGATATGCTTCATGGAGAAGTGCTCTTGTTTATCAGAGGAATACTCAAAGTAGAGCTGTCACTTCCCTATTGTACCAAAGGTTGCTTTCTGACTTTCCTTCTTTGTACTTGGTTTAAACTTTACAGCAATATAGGTGACAGAGTACAAAGGTTTATGTTCTCGATGGTACTATGTTTCTAATCTCAAGAAACAAAGAGTTAACAAATGAAGCAGCAAGAGAAAGAGACATATATTCCTTTGAATTAAATATACAATCATTTGAAATAAATACGCTTATAGTAGATGGGTTCATTTTTACTGGCTAGTAGACGCACAGGTCTTTGGTCGTGCAAAATTATCTTATCAGTAAAGTGATAGCGTGAATCCGCAAGTGCGCGGCTTCGTTATCAAGTAATAAAAATATCGAACCCACAGAAACCGTGATCTTAAACAACAATTAATTATTAAATCAATTAATCTAAACAAGGAAAGATTTGGTTTTTGAAATAAGAATCAAGTAACAAATCAAGTATTAAAAGTCGCAATCAAACACAATCGAAAAGTAAATCAAATCGGTTGTATTTCAAATCAAAGGAGATTTCCAGGAATTGGGTTACCAACAAGACTGCTTATGCTACTAAATTGACTACCCCTCTTGTTAATTATCAAATTTTTTTGAAGGTGAATTTATCCTAATAAAGTTAATGTTCCCTCTCGAGATACAAGAACCGTGCCCAATCAAACCTAACCCCTACTCTCGTGGTAATTGTATTTAAATTGGACCTATTGAGGTTTGTGACAATTCAATGAACCCTCGAAGGACCGCTTCTAACTCTCGTGATTTAAGTCCTAAGTTCAATTCTTATGGATCCAATACCTAGGTTCACTTCTCAGTTCCTCCCTAGAATATCTAAGACATGCAAATAGGTGATCAATCAATTCACATGGATGAAGCACAATAAGAACCAAATCTAAAGCAAATTGAAATTAACAAAAAGGGAAAACATCAATTCATAACATAAAACAAGTATTGGGCATAGCCCCAATTTCTATAAATAAAAGGACTACTCAAGCATTGCCATGGTCATAGCAATCTTGATTAAACAAAAGCATAAAAATCCTAAGAGAAGAGAAGAAATTGGAGAAGAGAAATCCTAAATTAAGCCTAAGGTAGCAGCCAAGATCCCTTATTTTCGAGCCTAAGAGTCCTATTTATAATGTAGGTTAACTTGGGATAAAAGCTATTACAAATCAGATCAAAACAGAAAATCAGAATCCCAAAATTAACGCGTCACGGCCAAGCCGTGACAGGTTCAGTCTTGTTTACTTCTTGCACTGGGGGCTGTCACGGCCAGGCCATGACGGCTTCTGACTTGCACTTTCTTCTTTTTCTTCAGTCCATTGCGATCACGGCCATGATGGTTGTCACACCCAGGCCGTGATGGTCTCTGCTTTGCTCATTTTCCTTGCTTTTCAAGCTCCGTCTTCATGCAAACTCCGAATCAACTGGATTTGATCATTTTAATCATGAATTCCTGCACACAAACACCATAGAACCACCTTACCTGTTCCAAAGGGGTAAAACTAACAAATATCAAAATGAAAATGCCTAATCTATATGAAAATGCATGCAAATTGATTAAGAAATATGAGGTGGAATCATACTCATCAAACTACCCCAAGTTTAAGATTTTGTTTGTCCTCAAGAAATAACCAAGGCCAGACAAGATAAACAATCAGAGCATGGACAGTGAACCAAGAACCCGAGTAACAAATCCAAGTAACAGGCATATCCAAATAAGTAACCAAGAGACAATCAATTTCAAGTCCAATTAGAAGCTTAGGTTCCCTAAATTCATGTTTCTCACCAATTTTGGCACTTTTCTCACCTCACTCAAGTATTTAGGGACATATGACTAAGCACTCAATTTCCTCAAGGAAAGTACCCTACCATAAGGTTGACTATTAACCAAAATCTCTACTTTATTAATGAAAACACATAAGAATCAAGAGGTCTTTCATTTTGGTAGTAATGGGGCCATGAGATTAATCGTTAGGTGGGGAAACCAAGAAAAGGAAAATTCAAGAAGGCTAATGGAAAACATCAAACAATGCAAAGCACGACAACCTTCTAAAATATCATTTTGGGCTTTAAATTCACTTTTCCACCTTTCTTTCCTTTTTTTTTTTATTTCTCACTTTTTTTTTCTCATCCCCTTCTCCATTATATATATATATATTAACTTTTCATCAATTTGGAGAAGGGGAGATTTACAATTCAAGAGAAACATTTATTTAATTTTCTTTCTTTTTCATCCCACAATTTTGAAACTATCATTTTGCCCTTTTTCCAATACTTTAAAAGGTGTCATACCATACATCATTCATCAAAATCAGTCAAGGTACCAAGAAAAGCATTTTTTTTTATTAGGCTCAAAATTGGGCAACTAAGGGGTAGCATTTAATCATTCAAAGTTCAGAAGGCCAGAAAATACCTAATGCCTCAATCATTTTCAAATATATTTTCAAAAATTTCTAAGTTTCAAAATGGTTTCAAGTCAAGTTCTAGAGAATACAATCCAAGAGGAAGAAAACACTCAATCATAAGGAATGGGGTAAATTTGGAGAATACCCCTTTTAGGCTCAAAAAATCTCACATTTAGTAGTTTAAAATCAATGAGAAACACAGAATCCAAGGAACCACATGCTAATTAACAACTATCAAAAGATCATCTCTAGAATTTTAATTTTAGCCTATCACAAGAATACCAAAAATTGGGTTCAAAAATTCACTGTCTCAATTCATTTGGCACAAAGTTTTTACAATTGGATGCAATTTCTGAACAAGGGGCAATCTAATTATGTGATCATGCAAAACTACACATGAATGCAATATGAAGAATGCAATATGCAAAAATAATACCCCTACCCCAAGCTTAAAAACTTACATTGTCCCCAATGTAAATAATCAAGTTGGAGAGAGAAGAAAAATGGAACAACTCACTTAGGTGGTGGTGGGTGCTGGCTTAGATGCCAGTCATAGAGCTGTTGGAACACGCGTCACGAGCGTGACAAATGTCATGGCTAGGCCGTGCCCAATTCTGCTTGGCATTGTCACGCACACGAAACCCGGCCGTATCACGACCATGACCCAATTCACGGCTAAGCCGTGATCCTTTCTGATTAGTCTGATGGGCTTCATTTTCATGCTCGTGATGGCCCTGCTGGAACTCGTCACGGACGTGACCCAAATCACGGGTAGGCCGTGATACTTTCTGATTTCAGCTGCTGGCCTTTCACGGCCTTGAAACCGGTCACGGCTAGGCGTTGATGCATTCTGACTTTCTGGCACCTTCGCATTACGCCCGTGAACTTTGTCACGGCCTAGCCGTGATCATCGCTGACTTTCAAATTTTTATTTTTTTTGCCTTTTTGCTCTTCATGCTTTTCCAACCTGTAAACACACTTGGTAAAACCATCAATTTGTGATCTTTCTCCTCTAATCTTATTAAATTATTGAAAGCAAAAACAAAAACAAATAACTACGGAAAGAAAACTTGGGTTGCCTCCCAAGAAGTGCTTATTTACGGTCTTAAGCTTGACCATAGTCCCTTCAATCAATCAGGATCAACTGGGCTTGGGAGTGAAAGAACACCTCTCTTCCATGGAAGTCCTTCAAAGAGCCTATTTTTTTTCATATGGCCATTGATTCTTTCGCTTTGCTCTTTTTACTCTGAGTCTCATGGCCTTACTTCCTCCTGGCGGAATTTTTAACTCCACATGTTGAGTAACTACCAGTTCATCTTTATTCGGTACATCATTTGTCATGCAAAGTTTGGGAGTTGCTTCCATGTTAAGCTCTTCTTTCACCTCCGGAGGTATTATCTTAATCCTGCACACATGATTCTCAAAAGGAGGGTTGTTATATGAGTTAGTCAAATCAAAATCCACCCTACCTTCATCTACATTCAAAGAGAGCTTACCATTTTTTACATCTATTATTGCTCCAGCTGTGGCCAAGAATGGCCTTCCAAGAATGATAGGGAATCTAGAATTCCCGTTCATATCCAACACCATGAAATCAGTAGGAATGAAATGTTTCCCTACCTTTATGGGGACATTCTCTAGTATGCCTAGAGGGGTTTTATTTGAGCCATCCACAAATTGTAAAGAGAACTTGGATGGACTCAATTCCTTGGTTCCTAACCTCTCAAAGATGGCAAGTGGCATCAAACTCGCACTAGCCCCTAAGTCACATAAGGCATGATCTATTTTAACTTCTCCAATTGAGCAAGCAATAGAGAAACTTCCTGGATCTTTTAATTTAGGAGGCATATTAGTTTTTATCATTTCATCATGCTCCACAACTAAGCTCTTAGTCTCTTCTTCTACTTGCTTTTTCTTGACTAGCCTTTGTGGGAAAGGTATTGGGAGTTGGTAAGGTGGTGGAGGGATATACTTTGGTTTAATTTCTTCTTGTGCACTCATGTCCACCTCACATTCCATATCCTTTTCAACTACCCCAAACTTATCATCCCTCAAGTATATAGCATTACATTGCTCACTGGGATTAACTTCGGTTTGTCCCGGAAAAGTACCCTTAGTCCTAGAAGATGTACTAGCTTGTTGGGCAATTTGTGTCTCTAGCATCTTATTGTGAATAGCTAAGTTATCTACCTTAGAAGCTAGCTCTTTTATTGCCTCATTGACTGTCCTACCTTGTTGCCTAAACTCTTCATTTTGCTTTGTTTGAGTTTCAACAAAATTTTCCAAAAGAGACTCAAGTTTAGAATTTTGTACCTGAGGATACCCCGATGCGGGTTTCATATTACCTTGGCCTTCTTGGAATTCGTGGTTCAATGTATTGTTGTAGTTCCGGTAAGAGAGATAAGGGCTATTCTTCCTTCCTTGGTTGTAAGAGTTTGAGGGAACATAGTTTGGCAACTTCGGGTTCGTGTCATAAAAATTGTGACATGAATTCACTTGTTCACCCGAAGCGCCATTTGCAGGAGCAATACCATGTGGGCACTCCATTATGTCATGTCCCTGCATTCCACAAATCTCACAAACAATATTAGTAGCACCTATTGAACTCACATTAGCCTTTTCAAGCTTATCAAGCATTTACTCAATGAGTCAACTTTAGACATAATTAAATCTGAACTATCCACATCAAACTTACCTCCCGAAAGCTTTTTTGGGTTATTACCTCTTTCTGAACCCCATTGATGATAGTTGGTGGCAACGCTTTCGATGATATTGAATGCTTCAGTTAATGGTCTATTCATCAATGCTCCACTAGCTGCGGAGTCAAGTGACACCTTCGAAGAATAATCCAATCCATTGTAGAAGGTATGCACTAATAGCCACTTCTCGAGCCCATGATGTGGGTAAGATTCTAGCAATCCCTTGTAACGATCTCAAGCTTCGGATAAGCATTCTCCGTCCTTTTGGAAGAAGCCGGTGATCTGAGTTCGTATGTAAGCAGTCTTGGATGGTGGAAAGAATTTTTACAAGAATGCCTGCTCCAGTTGGTCCCATGTTGACAAAGTATTAGTAGGCACTGACTTCAACCAAGCTCTTGCCTTTCCAATCAGAGAGGAGGGGATTAACCTCAAGCGAATAGCATCAACGGGGGCACCTTGAATTCTTATTGCATCGGTGAATTCAAAGAATGTCTACACATGACCAGTTGGGTCTTCCGAGGATAATCCTCCAAACTGATGTTGCCTAATCATGCCAATTAACTGGGGCGGTATAATGTAGTTCTCCGCCTCAATTTCTGGCCTAGCAATCCCAGTTCGCAAACCCCTAGCATTTGGGGCTGCGTAGTCCTTCAGTGGTTTGGTATTCGGTTGATTGGCCGTGAGTGGAATGTGGATCAACTTTGCTCTTTGTCTTTGTAGTCTTCTATGTTTTCGATTTCGGAATCAACTTCAATAAGAGATCCAAGACTTTGGGATCTTCGCATAAAAGAGAAAAATCACCTGCAAAGAGAGAGATAGATACACCAAAAAAAGAAAAAAAATTGTTTATAAAAATCAATTTAAAAACTAAATTGGTATTCAAGAAAGAACAGTCCCCGACAACGGTGCCAAAAACTTGATAGCGTGAATCCGCAAGTGTACGGCTTCGTCGTCAAGTAATAAAAAGATCGAACCCACAGAGATCGTGATCTTAAACAACAATTAATTATTAAATCAATTAATCTAACCAAGGAAAGATTTGGTTTTTGAAATAAGAATCAAGTAACAAATCAAGTATTAAAAATTGCAATCAAACAGAATCGAAAAGTAAATCAAATCGGTTGTATTTCAAATTAAAGGAGATTTCCAGGAATTGGGTTACCAACAAGACTACTTATGCTACTAAATTGACTACCCCTCTTGTTAATTATCAAAATTCTTTGAAGGTGAATTTATCCTAATAAAGTTAATGTTCCCTCTCGAGATACAAGAACCGTGCCCAATCAAACCAACCCCTACTCTCGTGGTAATTGTATTTAAATTGGACCCATTGAGGTTTGTGACAATTCAATGAACCCTCGAAGGACTGCTTCTAACTCTCGTGATTTAAGTCATAAGTTCAATTCTTATGGATCCAATACCTAGGCTCACTTCTCAGTTCATCCCTAGAATATCTAAGACATGCAAATAGGTGATCAATCAATTCACATGGATGAAGCACAATAAGAACCAAATCTAAAGCAAATTGATATTAACAAAAAGGAAAACATCAATTCATAACATAAAACAAGTCTTGGGCATACCCCCAATTCCTAGAAACAAAAGGACTACTCAAGCATTGCCATGGTCATAGCAATCTTGATTAACAAAAGCATAAAAATCCTAAGAGAAGAGAAGAAATTGGAGAAGAAGAGAAATCCTAAATTAAGTCTAAGGTAGCAGCCAAGATCCCTTATTTTCGAGCCTAAGATTCCTATTTATAATGGAGGTTAACTTGGGATAAAAGCTATTACAAATCAGATCAAAACAGAAAATCAGAATCCCAAAATTAACACGTCACGGCCGTGATGCCTGTCACGGCCAGGCCGTGATAGGTTCTGTCTTGTTTACTTCTTGCACTGGGGGTTCTGACTTGGACTTTCTTCTTTTTCTTCAGTCCCATGCTATCACGGCCGTGATGGTTGTCACACCCAGGCCGTGATGGTCTCTGCTTTGCTCATTTTCCTTGATTTTCAAGCTCCGTCTTCATGCAAACTCCGAATCAACTGGATTTGAACATTTTAATCATGAATTCCTGCACACAAACACCACAGAACCACCTTACCCGTTCTAAAGGGGAAAAACAAACAAATATCAAAATGAAAATGCCTAATCTATATAAAAATGCATGCAAATTGATTAAGAAATATGAGGTGGAATCACACTCATCATAAAGCTGGCTCATCTACTGATACTACATCTATAAGACTCTTGTCTAGTTCTAAGTCTTTGGACTTGCTATTCTCAATAGCTCATCCAGTATGACTTCTCGTCTATTATCAAGTCTTTGGACTTGCTATTTTTACTGGAACATTTTTATTTGCTCGTCTACTACTCTTTTCTTAGACCTAGATACTCGTCTAACATTTATTATCTTAGCCAATTTTTTAAGGTCTCGTCCAACGATAACTTCATAGACTCAGAATTTTACCATTATTTCGAAGACTCGTCTAGAGCTTGAGAAATAGACCTGATACTGTAATTGTATATATATTTCCTCTTCTTATCACAACTTAGAAATCCTGCAAGCCTTCACTTAAACAAGTTAGATCTTTGACAATACTTTGCCATACAAATTTAACCTTTTTGTTAACATCAAAACTTAAGAGATTATTTAAGCCAAAACCACTTTGGTTCTAACAATCTCCCCCTTTTTGATGATGATAAAAACCAATTAAATTTGACTGAGCAAAGTCTAAGAGAGTTGCAGAGTTCCCCCTAAGACAAAGCATACAAACTTAATTATCTAAGACATCAGATAGCAAATATTAATAATAAGTACTAAAACATAGTATAAGAGCATTGAGGCATACATGTAATCAGGCAAACACATATCAGAACATATGTTTAATTAGAAAAGCATGAAGGCAGCAATTTAAACAGATATGCATATGCAGTAAAACACTTAGATCAAAAACTAGCTTTCTATAAAATTTAATTCTCTTTCCTTTCTCCCCTTTTTTTGTCATCAGACAAAAAGGAAACAGGAGTGGACCATCATTGTCAGTATCAAAACCAAAAGTTAAAAGAAAAACTAAGATGGGGGTGGAGGTGGTTGAGGAGGATTCTGATTTGGAGGTGGAGGAGGTGGTTGAACTTGTTGACCTTGGTTTTGTTAAAAGCTGGTTATCAATTGAATCATTTGGCAAGAGAATTGGTAGGTGCCAACTGTTTTGCCACTTGAGCTTCAATTTTCTTCTCCAAAATCTCATCAAGGTCTGGTGGCAAAAAGGATCTGGAGCTTTCAGCAGTTGCATGCATAGTTCCTTGACCGGGTAGAATACTCAAAGCTTGAGAGTGTTGGGGTTCTTTATGGGGATGAACAACTGCTAGTGCTAATGGTTGTGAGAAGTGCTTCCTAGAAGTACCTTGTCTGCTTGTAGACTCAGCGACTTCTTCATGCACAGCCTTAAACTGAACAGCTTCCTGATCCATATCTGGTTCCTCAATAATTATCTCTTCAATATGCTCAGATGAAGATTCAGCAGCTTATGGAGAGGGTGCAAGGGGTAGGCAAATCTGGAGCCCAATGAACAGGATCTTCCTCATAGACAGGACTGATTAGAGGTATGCCAATGGTGTCCTCATGAATATAATACCTGACATGTGGGAAGCCAAACTTTCCTCTAACAATGGGAGTGGCTCTCTTGTCATCTTCATTTAGTCCATAGGAGGATGCTTCCCTATTGCATATCTGAATGTGACAAGCCCAGAAGCCTCTGGCATCAAAATTTGTTCTCTTGTCTTCATTCTTATTTTCCTCCAGCAAGTAATTCAGCATCTCTTTAGCAATCAGAGGATCATCACTGGTTTCAATCAGACAGGAGCTATCAGCAGGCATTTTCTCTTTTTTCTCCTACACTTGGCATCCTTGTCCGAATTCAGATCACATATTAAGTCTTGGACAAATCATGGGAGGTCTCACTCCAATTCTGGTGTCCTTGGAGGAGTGGTACAACCAGGTAGGTGGAGCAAAATTGGCAGCTCTAATGTACCTTGGCAGTTCAATCTCAGCCTTCAAATGTGCATACATGATGTGATCCACCACATCAGTAGCTCTGCCATACTCCCTTGGATGCACAAAATTCTTCCATTTTGTATTTCTGTCCATAATGAACTTCTCTCTGCCATATGTTCTTGATCTCCGGCATTCAATGTACTTAGATCCAGCTTTGAGCGGATTTGTCCACCAGACAGGAATGATATGCCAATCTACACCATCAGTGTGCGGCTTGAAGGGTGGGCATTTGATGAGGTTTAGGTAGATTTTTCTAGGTGGAAATTTCTTTTGTGGAAGGTGAGTGAGAGCAGGTCCAATCTCATTGTATAAGGTAGATGGAATGGGATCATTTGGTTCATATGGAATAGGTTGATACCAGGGATAGTAGGTAGGCTCTTCCTCATATTCATACTCAGGTAGTGGGTAGAAAGGTCTGGTTGATTCAGGTTGAGGTTCAAGTTTATGATAGAGGATTTTCCAGTCCCTTTTAACCTTGGCTAGGCTTTTAGCTTTGCCATCATATAGAACTGAAGGGTCAGTGTAAGGAAAAATGACTTGGGGATTTTGGGAAAGGGTGCTCCAGGATTGATCCCTACATCTGGTTGATTAAACCAGGGATCATCAGCAGGTATTATAGGTTGGAATTGAGGTCTTGCTGGTGAGGTTTGGATAGGTGAGTGGACAGGTGAGTATTGGAGTGAGGTTGTGTATTGGGGTGAGGATTGTGATTCAGTTAAAGGTTGTGGAGGTGTTTGTACATGTGTGTCAGGGTGAGGTGTTGGTTGTGATGGTGGTGACATAGACGGTGTAGTAGCATTATCATTTTCATTAAAACTTTCAACAAATGCATCAACTGCTAATTGAACAGGATCATTAGCAGGGATGCTTACCTCAGAAGTCATAACAAACTTAGCTCTTCTTTGAGGTTATTGTCTTGTCCTTGTTGGGGCAGCAAGCCTTTTTTTTTTTTTTCAACACAGAACCAATGGGGACATTGTCCTCATCATCTTCATCCCCATTGTGAGACAAGATTACATTCCTAGTTCTCTTCTGAGTTGGAGCAGGTTGAGGTGCATCAGCAATTTGCTCCCTAATCACAATGAAAGCAGCAGGTTTCCTTGCTCTGATGGTTTTTCTTCCAATGGTTTTCCTTTTCAGCCCTAGAGTCTTAGCATTGTTGAGCTCTATTTGTTCTTACTTTATCTTCATCATCTCTTCTTCCTTAGCCAATTCTATTTGAGCCACTGTGCTCAGCTTCATATTGGTAAGGTTCACCTTACCAAAGATCATAGCAAACATGCCCTTCTCCTTAAGAATCAGTGCTTGTTCCACAGGGGTTTTAGCCTCCAGATAGGCATAAATTTGTTGAGCTTTGAGGACCTTTGACAACAAATGGCATAAAGGAATAGCAGATGCCTTCTCCTTGTTGATAACATATTCTCTGAATCTTCCAAAGAGAAACGTGGAAGATTGACCTTTGTCTCAGTCATCAGATGGCAGAGACAGAACTTGTGCAAGGCAGAAGGTTGTCTTTTGAGCCAGCCTTGTGAAGAACTGTCTTGTTCAGAATCTGATGAAGGATTCGAACCTCATCCTTCATTTCCACAGCTTTCCATGAATGAGTTCTAACCTTGTCAGACCTCATCAGAATAGAAGCAATAACCTCTGATCCTCCTAGGTCTCGCTCCCAAGTTTCAGAGATGATTAACCCTTCCTAGGCACAGTTGATAGCAGCAGCAATAGAAGCTTTAGAGACAACTATCCTTCTTCCCAACACAGTACCAGTTACTTCAGTGTCTGTGACTTGGGGGTTTCTCCAGAAAGCTCTAATCAAGTCTGGGTACACAGAGACCTTCTCGACGAAGAGACCATCCCAGCCAGCAGAAATGATGTATTTGCTTACATCCACATTATATTCCTTCAAAATTCCAAAATCAAAGTGGTACTCGATGCCAATATTCAGCTTGGTGACATCATAGGTTGAAACAGCAGTTAAGGAAGCCATTGTTGAAGATTGAAGGTTAGGGTTTGGAAACAGGGGAAACAGAGAGCTCGAAGGTTCAGAAGAAAGAGATTGTGAAAGGTTTTCAGAGGAAAAAGTTTTTACTGAAAAAGGTTTCGAATGTGAAGAGTTTCCCTTAAAAAATTTCAAAAAGAAAATAAAAGGAGACGTGTGAAGAGACATGTAATGAATGCTGACATGACGCAAGTTTTTTGAAACTGTAAAAAGCAAGTGATGGGATTGATGGAAATAATTGACACAGCAAAGAGAATTTAATTAAAGGGTTAAATATGTTTTTAGTCCCTCATTTTTTACAAAAGTTCGGTTTTAGTCCCCCATTTGGGAAACATACTTTTTTAGTCCCCCGTTTTCTAAAATATGTCAGAAATGGTCCCTACACCAAACTTCCATTTGAAAAACATAAGGGACTAAAATTGAATTTTTTCAAAAATGAGGGACTAAAAATGTGTGGTTGTAAAAAATGAGGGACTAAAAATGTGTAGTATAGGGACCATTTCTGACATATTTTAGAAAACGGGGGACTAAAAAAGTATGTTTTCCAAACGGGGGACTAAAACCGAACTTTTGTAAAAAATAAGGGACTAAAAACATATTTAACCCTTAATTAAATATGTCTTGAAGACAAAATAAATGCAAATTAATTATATATAGCATAGACGAGTCAGATAAAGGCATTTAGACAGTCAATGGACCCGAAGCTTATTGGACGCACATAAGTAATGGATGCACATGCAGTAGACTCGACAAACATTTAGACATGCAATCAATCCACACAAATCATGGTAAGATGCTTTCTAATAAAGATGAATCTGTCCTCAGCAAGAGATTTAGTAAAGATATCTACCTATTGATGGTCAGTATCTACAAATTGTATATCAATTACACCTTTTTGCATATAATCTCTAATAAAATGATATTTTATCTCTATATGCTTAGCTCTGGAATGCAATATTGGATTCTTAGATAGATTTATTGCAGCAGTATTGTAACATATGAGTGGAATACTACTTACAAACACATTGTAGTTTGATCCATAGAAGTTGTGAGCAGCAACTAGTAGCTGAAATGTACTCAGCTTCAGCAGTTGATAAGGCAATAATACTTTGTCTTTTGCTTGACCATGAGACTAGATTAGCTCCAATGAAGTGGCATCCTCCACTGGTACTTTTTCTTTCAAGTCTATCTCCAGCATAGTCAGCATCAGAAAAACCAACTAATCTGTAATCATTATTTTTCTTAAAGCACAAACCCAGATTAGTAGTACATTTCAAATATTTAAATATTCTCTTAACTGCTGATAAGTGAGATTCTCTAGGATCAGATTGAAATCGAGCACTTAAACATACACTGAACATAATATCTGGTCGAGACGCGGTAAGATATAGAAGAGATCCTATCATACCTCTATATACCTTTTGGTCTACCTTTTTATCTTTATCATCTTTGTTCAATATGGACGTGGGATGCATAGGGGTGTTCATTGGTTTGCAATCATCCAACTTGAATTTCTTTAGAAGTTCCTTTGTGTACTTAGTTTGACGGATGTACACCTGTCCACTGTTTGTTTAACTTGAAGTCCAAGGAAGAATTTGAGTTCTCCCATCATGCTCATTTCAAATTCTTTCTGCATTAGCTTAGAAAACTCTTTGCATAGAGATTCATTAGTAGCACCGAAGATTATGTCATCAACATATATTTGAACAATAATAAAATTGGACTTATTGGATTTTCTAAACAAGGTTGTATCAACCTTTCCTCTACTGAATCCATTGTTCATTAAGAATGAACTTAACCTTTCATACCAAGCTCTAGGAGCTTGTTTAAGGCCATATAAAACTTTCTTTAGCTTATATACATGTTCAAGTTGGGTTTCAATTTCAAAACCCGGAGGTTGCATAGCATACACTTCCTCATTAATAAAACCATTTAGAAAAGCACTTTTTACATCCATTTGATATAGCATAAAATTATGATGTGCAACAAATGAGAATAAAATGCGAATTATTTCTAGTCTAGCAACTGGTGCAAAAATTTCAGTATAGTCTATACCTTCCTCCTGTGAGTAACCTTGTGCAACAAGTCTTGCTTTATTCCTTACCACTTTACCGTCTTCATCAAGCTTGTTTCTATAAACCCATTTGGTTCCAATAACTGATTTATTCTTTGGCAAAGGCACAAGAGTCCACACTTCATTTCTTTCAAATTGGTTCAGTTCTTCCTGCATTACCAGAACCCAACCCTCGTCTACTTTAACAAGCATTGCATTCAAAGCTCTTTAATTCTTTCATTGTTTCTTAAATACTTCTCGTTCAATCATTTGTATTTTTTTTAAGAGAACTTCTTTTCTGTTGTCATACCAACCTTCATTAATATTCACTCTTTGAGTGTTATTCGGTTAACTTGCAAAGTTGATTTTGCTTCACAAACTCTTTCAGTTTGTAAGCCTGCGAAGGCTAGTATTAAAGAATACTTGCGTTTGAGACTAGAGAGGCTATGTGTGAAAACAATACTCGTAGGAGCTTGAAAAGGCTACGTGTGAAATAATAATTGTCTGTAGCTAGTCAATTATAGTGAAAAGCTTGGTGAAGCCAAGGACTGGACGTAGCCCAAGGTTGAGGGTGAACCAGGATAAATCCTTCTATGTGAATCTTTCTATCCTTAACTCTTTATTACTGCTTTGATTATTTACTTGTGCTAACCGGGGTTTAGTTTGTTAAACTTAAACACTTCTGTTTTAAGTTCGTGTAAAACCTCAAACTCATCCAAGCATCTGTAGTGCTTCTGAAAGCGTCTCCTCTCAGCTGTTTGCGAAAAGATATTTGTTTTTTTTTTCCCTGAAAAGGTTGAAGTAAAACACAATTCAACCCTCCTTCTCGTGTTTCAATCTGTTCATTTCACTTACAATAATGGTATTTTCTTTATGAATTGCATGTATTAACATCATAATGATTTTTTCAATGCAGAAATAAGGTAGGATACCTCGGTTGTTTTGCATGGACTTTTATGATGAAATTGCAGGTCGTGTGATGCTTTCTAGCTGATGCTGATTTAGCAATGAGATTTAAGTTCGTGTTTACAAGAACAATGGAAAAGTGTATTTTATTGATGGCCGAAAGAAGATTAGGAGTCTGTACAAATTGGAAGAAGGTGGCTGGCTAAAGCTACACTATTTAGAAGCCATTGAATTTATAATTGAGCTTCAAGATATATGGATGTCTAAAGTGTATTATCCCATGTTTCCCTGGACATTTAAACTTGGTATGGTTTCTACTGTTCATGATGATAAGGGCGAGTATAACACATTTGCTATTCGCGATGATTACAATTTTCATTATTTAATGGAGAAAAAGTCGTTTGCAACACAAGTTGGGGCTTCTTTGTTGGTTAGTGTTAATTTGAATATTTTTTGCTTATTTTCTTTATGTTAGTTCTTTGCTTCATACATTTATTTGAAAATTGATATTTGATTTTGTAATTTTTACCTATTGTATTCTGTTCAATGGCATTGTCAAATAGGTGTTCTTCACATGTCCTCAAATTGTTAATACTGTGGAATTCCTAATTGAGTTTTGTTTTTTTTAGTGAAACAAACAACTCATTAATACCTAAACTGTTAAAATTGTGGAGTTCTAAGGTTTCAATATATGTGCAATCATTACCCAGTAAGTCATTTTATGAGGTATAAAAATTTGGCATTTTCCATCTATATAGCTGCTACTTATTTGAGAACTTTTTAATTCAGATGCTAAATAATAAATTACATTCATTGTATTTATTCATTTTATTCATTGTATTTATTACTTTTACTCTAATAGACCCCAAATAAGGAGATGGACTTAAGTGAAATAGACAACTATAAACACGAGAAGGGGGTTGAATTGTGTTTATCAGATTATAGTACTAAGTTGAAAACTTTTCACACACAAAGGCTAAGTTCAGACAAGTGATTTCACAAGATACAGACCGGTCACCTGTTTGATCATTTTTTCACAGAAAAACACACAAACATGCAAGAGTAAAACTTGTTTGAAATTCACACTTAAACCCCTTTAGTTAGTTGATAAATAAAGATAATCAAAGCAACTAAAGAGATAAGGATAGAGAGATTAAACACATCTATTTATCCTCGTTCACCCTTTAACAACTAGGGCTACGTCTTGGCAGCACCAAGTTTTCTCCACTATAACTAATCAGATTACAGACTCCAAGTATTCTTTGAACACCTAGCCTCTCCGGGCTCCAAGACAAGTATTCTTGCTCAACTAGCCTCTTCAGGCTCACTCAAGTTGTTTTGAGAAAAGATTGTAATAAATACAATTTGTAAGTCTTGCACTAACACTCAGAAAAGTGAATTAAATGTGAAGTATAGAAAAACTGCGTAATAACTTCAAATGATTGAAGAATACAGATTGAAAGAATGAAGGATTAATTGTTTAGACTAATGGATCTTTAATGCTATGTATTCACTATATTCATCTTCAATGGCTTCTGTATTTATAAGCTCCAATCATTTAGAATCCGTTAGAGACATTTCTTCAATTTCTGGCTTCAAGCTGAACTCTATTAAATGCAATAGAGTCATTCTGGGCAGCCATTAATGCAATAGGAACGTTCGTTGTACTCTAACACGTAAGTCCAGTGCTTTATGCTTTGTGCAGCAGCCAAATCATATTTGTGCAGGTTGCTTTTGTACTTTGCTGGACATATTTCCATTTTCGTGCAACTCCCAGTTGTACTAGGAATAAAGAATATTAGAAGCACTCATCTTCTGAGTTCCTAGGTTGCTTGTGAGTTTGACCTTTTGACTTTCTTGATATGCGTGAGAGAGAAAGCATTAGTGACTTCTGCTTGAGGGGATAGCTCATAAAGGCTTCTTTGTCCTTGTGTTCCTTATCGAAGGACCATAGACAAGTTAGAGCTTCAACCAGATAGGTTGAATTTTTAATGCAGATAATCAACAATTCAGTCAGTAGACAGGTTGACTCTTACTCATAAGACAGGTGATCTTCAAGACAGATTAAGAGTGTCTATGGGCAGACAGGTTTAAAAGAACATTTCACTTAATATTCTGCACAGTAGATAGACAGGCCAGCAACTAATATGAAGTTCAATTAAATCATTAACAAATGTTTAGTTTTCATCAAAACTTAGGGCAAAAGCACATCAGACATTTAGAGACTTAATAATCTCCCCCTTTTTGATGATGACAAACATTAGATGATTTAATAAACCTTAGAAAATATCAACAGATAAGACAAAATATTCAGACAGGTTGAAAACTTTCTTAACCAGAAAAGTTTGTGCAGAAAGGTACACATAGGTTCAGTTCATATCATAAAGACTTAGAGCAGAAAGCACATAGTATATTATCAGAGCAATATATCAGAGCAGCATGCATTAACTTAGATTTTACATCAGTTAAGACGAGTTAATCAGATATGCAGGCATGTTCCATTAAGCATTTTATGCAGCCAAGACAAGTTCAATTTTATTTATTGATATAATCTTAAGTCTCTCTACTTTCTCCCGCTTTTGTCATCAACAAAAAGGAAAAATATAAAGCAAAAAGATAAAACAGTAAAGATAAGAGAAAAATATATATAAATTTTTATTCATCATTAGCTTGTACAAGGCAAGTTTTACAAAAGCTATTCAGACCTAATTAAAAGAGAAAACAGAGATCCTACTCTTACTTCTAAAGTAAGCCTAGCACTCCTTTCTTCTTCCAATTGCCTTCTAGTGTCTTATAGCAGATCTTGCAACTGATTGAAGCGGTTGATTTCCACATGTTGGAACCAAAGTATTTTTATATTAAATAATCTCTAAGTTTTGATGCTAGCAAAAATGATTAAATTTGTATGGCAAAGTGTCAGTTACGATCTAACAAGTTTTATCCAGTCTTATAGGGTATTCGAAATTTTATAAGTTAAGGAAATCTCTAAAGAGTTCTATCAGCATCCAACCGGGTAGACAAGCTGTTCAAAATAAATGGTATATTTAGTTATGTGAATACTTTTTGGTTAGACGAGCTATAGAATAGTGCTAGTAGACGAGCTCTTAACTCATGTAAGTAGACGAGCGTATGTGCCACATCAGCAGACGCAAATCTAAGTTACTCATTGATATATAGCAAGTCCAAAGACTTGATAATAGACGAGCAGTTTTTGCCACGTCACTGGACGAGCTAAATAATATTTTGGCTATGAACATATAGACGCACTACACTAAATAGACGAGCTCTTCTTTATTATGAATGCTTGATATAATCAAAATAACTATCTCGACCACATAGAAATATTTATTTCAAATGATTGTTATTTATTTCAAGTATATGTTGGTCCTTCTTATTTGTTATTAACGGTTTTATTGTCTTGTTTCTGTGAGAGAGACATAGTACAAATGATGTATTGCAAAAAGAAAAATAGTACAATGCAAAACGACTTGTACCCTGTCACCTTTTACTCTGGAATAGCTGAAATTTGTACAAGAAAGGCAAGGCAGTTTTTCAAGTTGCATTTGCTCAGAAGTGTGCCCGTTTTGTCCAAGAATATTGGCATATAGCACAATGGCCACGAGCAAGCTGAGTCACAACGGATATTATACATTTGAACTTGATTTTGTTAAGCCTTCAAAAGTTTGTTTTTCTGTGTTTGCTTCTGCTTTTTTATTTTTGTGTGAGAAAACTATTTTTGAAAATGTTATTTTCGAAAAATATTAACAAACACAATTCAACCCCCATTCTTGTGTTTGCCTGTGTCAACTTCAGTTGGTATCAGAGCGCAGCCTCGAAAGGGTTGAGCATCTAACAAGTACTGAGGAAGTACGATCCAACAACCATGGATGCAGAAGGACAAGCTATCAACAGACCTCCACTCTTTGATGGAACTGATTATGATTATTGGAAGAAGAGAATGATGGCCTTCTTGGATGCACAGAACTTAGACATCTGGGAACTGATTGAGAATGGCTATTCTGAACCAAGAGGTGAAAATGGAGCAGCCTTGGCTAGAGCAGATTGGAGTGCAGATCAAAAGGCTAAACATCAACTAAATCTCAAGGCCAAACATTACTTAATGTGTGCCATCACCATATCAGAACATGATAAGGTTCACGGTTGTAATACAGCAAAAGAAATCTGGGATACACTGGCTCTTGCTCATGAAGGTTCATCACAAGTGAAGGAGTCAAAGATAAGCATGCTGGTTCACCAGTATGAGCTCTTTAAAATGGCTGATCATGAGACTATAGATCAAATGTTTGGAAGATTTCAAATAATAACCAACAGTCTCAGATCTCTTGGAAAAATTTATGAGAATATAGATCATATCAGAAAAATCTTGAGAAGTCTCTCCAAGCAATGGAGACCAAAGGTCACTGCCATTCAAGAAGCTAAGAATCTGAATACTCTCTCTCTGGAAGAGCTTCTAGGGTCATTAAAGGTTCATGAGCTTGAACTAAATGAAGAAGACAATTCTAGAAAGGGAAAGTCCATTGCCTTAAAGGCAAAGAAAGCCAGCTCTTCAAAAGTCCTTAAAGCTGCTGAGTCTTCAGATGATGCTGAACCTTAAGACAGTGATGAAGGATCAGATGAAGATGAATTATCTTTTATCTCTAGAAAGATACAACATATGTGGAGAAAGAAATGTAACTTTAAGAGAAAGCAGTTCAACAATAAGTTTTCTAAGGAGAAATCAGACTTCAAAGAAAAAGGTCCACCCCTGTGCTTTGAATGCAAGAAGCCTAGTCATTTCAAAGCTGACTGTCCTGAGTTAAAAGATAAAAAGAAGTTCTTCAAGAAAAAGAAAGGCTTGATGGCAACACGGGAGCACTTGGACTTATCCTCATCAGATGAGGAAGAGGAAGCTGAGGAAGAGGCAAACATTTGCCTAATGGCTGACACATCATCAGAGAATGAATACACTGATGATGATGAGGTAATGGATTCTAACTCGTCCACTCTCAAAAATGCCTTTGATGAATTACTGCATGACTCATCCATACTTTCACATGAATACAAAAGTCTTAAAAAGAAGTTTGTAAAGTTAACCAAAAGAGTATGATAGAATCTGCATTGAAAAAAAAAGTTTAGCTCAAGAGAATGATAAACTCAGATTAGAGAATGTCAGTCTAACTGACAAACTTGAATGTGAGCCTGACAATTCTTGTGAAGTTACAAAACTGAAACAAGATGTAACCTACTTGACAGACACTCTGTCAAAATTTGTAGAAGGCTCAGATAAGTTAAGTCTCATTCTAAGATATTCTAGGTCACCTTATGATAAATCTGGCGTTGGTTATGACAATGAGAAGCATGAGGCATCTCACAATAAGTCAAAACCACCTATGCAGCAAAGGGCTTCAAAAGCTCCAGCTAGGTATGCCAAAGCCAAGTTAGGCCCGTCCAACACCTTTTGTAAAGTGTGTGGAAAAAATGGGCATGCTACAAATAGATGCATACATAATAGGCATGTTAAACATTCACGTCCAATGAAAACTAACAAGAAAGGACCTAAGTCAGTTTGGGTGCCTAAGGACAAGATAATACCTGTTGCAGATCTGCTTAACAACAAGAAAGAAACAAACATCCTGGTACTTGGACAGTGGATGCTCACGTCACATGACGAGAGAAAAGTATATATTCCAAGACCTTAGACATAAGGATGGTGGCTGGGTGACATTTGGAGGAAACCAGAAAAGGAAGATCTCTGGTATAGGTAAAATTGGTAAACATCCTTTTCCCTCCATTGATAATGTTCTTTTAGTGAATTGTTGAAAACATAATATGCTGAGCATAAGTCAATTATGTGATAGTGGATATGATGTTTCTTTTAATAAGAACATGTGTTATGTCAATAAAAATGATGGATCAATTTTATTCACTGCTAAGAGGCAAAACAATTTGTATAAAATTGACTTGGAGGACCTATCAAATCAAAGTGCCTCATGTTTAGTGTCCATTGAAGATGAGCGATGGATTTGGCATAAAAGGCTAGGTCATGCAAGCTTGAGATTAATCTCAAAGCTAAATAAGCATAACCTCGTGAGAGGATTACCACACCTTAAGTTCAAATCTGATGCTCTCTGTGATGCATGTCAAAAGGGAAAACAAGTCAAAGGTTCTTTTGAATCTAAAAATATTGTTAGTACCAAGAGACCACTAGAACTGCTACACCTTGATCTTTTTGGTCCAACAAGGACTGCTTCTATCAGTGGTAAGAAGTATGGTCTAGTCATTGTAGATGACTACACAAGATGGACATGGGTTATGTTCCTAGCTCACAAGGATGAGTCCTTCAAGGTCTTCTCTATATTCTGCAAACGTGTACAGAATGAAAAAGGCATGTGTATCACTTTAATCAGAAGTGACCATGGGGGAGAATTTGTAAATGAGATATTTCATAAGTTCTGTGAAGATAATGGTATTCTTCACAACTTCTCAATACCTAGAACACCACAGCAAAATAGTGTGGTAGAGAGAAAGAACAGATCTCTTCAAGAGATGGCTAGAACTATACTCAATGACAACTCTGTCCTTAGGCACTTCTGGGCTGAAGCTGTTAATACTGTTTATTACATTCAGAACAGAATATACATTAGACCAATTCTGAATAAGACTCCTTATGAATTGTGGAAGGGACGAAAACCCAACATATCATATTTTCATCCTTTTGGTTGTAAATGTTTTATTTTGAATATTAAAGATCAACTTGGTAAGTTTGATGCAAAAGTAGACAATGGAATCCTGTTAGGATTTTCTGAAACATCAAAAGGCTTTAGAGTATATAATTCTAGAACTCTAGTAGTAGAAGAATGTATACATGTTAAGTTTGATGACAAGCAGCCTGATAAGAAATTATCAGAGCTAGATGAAGCTTTTGCAGATCTTGACTTAAACATCTCAGGAGAGACAACAGAGGTAAAAGCTAATGATCAAGTTGAAGACCCTCCTCAAGAACCAGAGACATCCACCTCTCAACAAGATAATGTTCAGAGATCTCTGCATTTCAAGAGTTATCATCCACCAGATCAAATCATTGGAAACCCCGGTGATAAGCTGAGAACCAGATCAACCTTCAGAGAGCAGGAAGATACTGCACTAGTCTCTGAATTGGAACCAAAGACAATGGCTGGATTCTAGCTATGCATGAAGAACTAAATCAATTTAAAGAAGTGATGTCTGGACTTTGGTAACCCTGCCTAAAGATAAATCTGTTATAGGAACAAAATGGGTTTACAGAAACAAGCTTGATGAGAATGGTAAGGTCAAGACTGGTTGCACAAGGTTATTCTCAAGAAGAAGGTATAGATTACACTGAAACCTTTGCACCTGTTGCTAGATTAGAAGCAATCTACTTTGTTTTGCGGCACATCACAACATAATGCTTTTTCAAATGGATGTAAAAAATGATTTTCTTAATGGCTTTATAAATGAAGAAGTTTATGTAATGCAACCTCTGGGTTTTGAAAGTGAAACCCAACCTGAACATGTATATAAGCTTAAGAAAGCTTTATACGGCCTAAAACAAGCCCCTAGAGCTTGGCATGATAGGCTAAGTTCATTTCTGATGGATAATGGCTTTAATAGAGGAAAGGTTGATACAACCTTGTTTAGAAAGTCAGTTAAGTCCAAATTCATAGTAGTACAAATTTATGTTGATGATATTATATTTGGTGCTACTAATGAATCTCTGTGCAAAGAATTCTCAAAGTTAATGCAGAAAGAATTTGAAATGAGCATGATGGGAGAACTCAAGTTCTTTCTTGGACTGCAAGTTAAACAATCTATGGACGAGGTGTACATTCATCAAACCAAGTACACAAAAGAACTCCTAAAGAAGTTCAAAATGGATGATTGCAAGCCAATGAATACTCCTATGCATCCCACGTCCATACTGAACAAAGATGATAAAGAGAAAAAGGTAGACCAAAAGGTATATAGAGGTATGATAGGATCTCTAATATATCTTACTACGTCCATACCTGATATTATGTTCAGTGTTTGTTTATGTGCTCGATTTCAATCTAATCCTAGAGAATCTCACTTATCAGCAGTTAAAAGAATATTTAGATATTTAAAAGGTACTACTAATCTGGGTTTGTGCTTTAAGAGAAATGAAGATTACAGATTAGTTGGCTTTTGTGATGCTGACTATGCTGGAGACAGAATTGAAAGAAAGAGTACCAGTGGAGGATGTCACTTCATTGGAGCTAATCTTGTCTCATGGTCAAGCAAAAGACAAAGTACCATTGCTTTATCAACTACTAAAGCTGAGTATATTTCAGCTGCAAGTTGCTGCTCACAACTTCTGTGGATCAAACACCAATTGGAGGACTACAATGTGTTTGTAAGTAGTATTCCACTTATGTGTGATAATACTACTGCAATTAATCTATCTAAGAATCCAATACTGCATTCTAGACCTAAGCACATAGAGATCAAACATCATTTTATAAGAGATTATGTGCAAAAAGGCGTGTTTTGATATTCAATTTGTAGATACTGACCACCAATGGGCAGATATCTTTACTAAGCCTCTTGCTGAGGACAGATTTATTTTTATTAGAAAACATCTTAGCATGTTAGTTGTGGATTAATAGTGTTATTCATGCTTGAGAAATTCTGTTGTTGATGTATATATGCCTTACAAGCCTATTACATGATTTTAAATGCGCGTCCAGTGCATACCGCGTCCACTACCTTTGAATTGCGTCTACGGCATGTCGCGTCCATGCTTATTTGTTGCTTGAGCCCGTCTACACACACTTTATTTATTAACTGCATTTATTTTGTCTTAAAAGACAAATCTATGTTTTATTCTCTCTCTACTGAGTCAGTATTTCTTTTCAAACCTTTTTATTTTATTTCCAAAAAGAAAACCCTTCGAATTTCAAAACCTCTAAAAAAAAACCCTTCCCTCTGAAGAAACTTTATGTTAACCTTCGTCTTCAAACTTTCTTCAACTCTTTGTTTTCTGACTTGCAAAAACCCTAACCTTCCTCCTTCAACCATGGCCACCCCAACTGAAACTTTCAATGTTAAAAATTTGAATCTTGCTATTGAACACCATTTTGACTTTGGGATTCTGAAAGATTACAACTTGGATGTAAGCAAGTTCATTACTGCTGTTGGCTGGGACGGCATGTTTGTTGAAAGGGTTTCCATTTATCCAGACCTGATTAGGGCATTTTGGAGGAACCCTCAGGTGTCAATCGCTGAAATTTCTGCTGCAGTAGTTGGGAGAAGAATCGTGGTTTCTGAAAAGACCATAGCTGAAGCCATCAACTGCTCTCAAGAAGGAGAAGTTATTACTGAATCGTGGGAGAAGGACCTTGGTGGTTCCGAAGTGATAGCCGCCTTGTTAATGAGACAAGACACTGTGACAAAACACTCATGGAAATCTGTAGAGATGAAGGATGATGTTTGTATTCTTCATTAATTATTGAACAAAGTGATTCTGCATAAATTGGGGTCAAAGGACAACTTTTCCGCCCTACACAAATTTTGCCTCTGCCATTTGATTACAGAGAGAAAAATCAACCTTCCAAGAATCCTTTATGGAAGATTCAGAGATGCAATAGTCACAAGGAAGAAGATTTCAGGAATTCCTTGCTGCCACTTATTATCAAAGATTTTCAAGTCTCAGAAGCTGTTTGACTTTATCTTTTCCAAGCCAACTGAGGAGCAAGAAAGAATTCTAACACAAAAGCATGTCAACTGCTATTTTTGGCAAAATGAATATTGCCAATATGAACCTGAGCATCTACACAGCTATTGCCCTAGTTAAGCAGGAAGAATTGCTCAAGGTTAAAGAGGAACAGATTGAGCAAAACAATACTGAAGTCCTAAGAATGAAGAGAACATACAGGAAGAAGACTGTAGCTGTTAGGACAAGAGCTCCTAAAAAGCCTGCAGCTGGCATTGTCATCAGGGAACCCACTGCAGAGGTCCCTTAACCTGCAAGAGCTTAGAAAAGAACAAGAAACTCGATCCTTTCTCATAATGATGATGAAGATGATGAGGACAGAGTTCCTATCAGTGCTATTCTCAAGAAGCAAAAGGCTGTCAGTGCTACTGCTTCTACTAAAAGACAGTAACCTCAGAGAAAAGCCAAGTCTGCCATGGCTACTGAGGTAACTATCCCTGCTAATGATCCTGTTCAATTAGCAGTAGATGCCTTAGTGTCTAGTTTAGAGAATAGAATGGGCATTGCCTCTGCACCAGAAGTATCCATTAACCAAACTGATAACCTAGATGATGTTTATGTACCCTCACCACCCTCACCACCACAACCACAAATAGCCTCACCACAACAACCAAAATTTCCATCTTTGATCTCTAAGGATGATTCCTGGTTTAACCAACAAGATTATGGTATTGTCCTTGGTGCCCCTTTCCCAAAAATGAAAAAGATTCTATTTCCATTCACTCCTCCCTCTGAACTTTATACTGGCATGTCTGAGTCATTGGCCAAAGTTAAGAGGGACTGGAAGATTCTTCACCATACTCATGAACCACAACCAGTGTCAACCAAACCCTGGTATCCCCTGCCTGAATATGAGTATGAACCTGAAATCATTGTAAAACCTTGGTATAAACCCCACCCTGACATTTCCAAAGGCCCTCCTCCATCCAAAATGTTCAACAGACGTGGACCCCTTATCACTCACCTACCACAAAACAAATTTCCACCCAGAAAGATCTACCCAAACCTTGTAAGATATCCTCTTTTCAAACCCTTTACTGATGGTGTACAGAGGCACATCATATCTGACTGGTCTAAGTATCCTGCCTACATGATGTAATATACAAAAGGTCTAGATCCTACAGACAAGTTTGCATCATCATGGATAAAAATACAAAGTGGAAGACTTTTGTCCATCCAAATGAATATGGCAAGGCAGCTGACATCAAAGATTATCTCATGTATGTCATGCTGAAGACTGAATTTGAGCTTTTCAGGGTTGTAAGGGCTGCCAATTTTGTACCCATAACTTGGTTGAATCATTCTTCTAAAACCAAGATTGGGGTTCAGCCTCGAATGATATGTCCAAGACTGCCAATGATAGATCTCAACAAGGACAAGGACAGGAAGAAGGAAAGGAACACTGGAAAGATGCCCTTTCCAAAGTCCTGTATGATTAACCCTGATGATGTTAGTGACACTGATCAGAACATCATAAACTTCTGACTGGCACAACCAATTGAGCTTATTAGAGAAGATGTGGCTGTTGATATCTGGAAAGCTCATATTGTGAAATGCACAGAAGAAGCCTCTTCATCTGGTTTATCTTCTGAGCAGAAAAAGTTCATTCCTAAGGTTAGAGGCAAGTGTGGACTGTCAAACTTCAGACACTTCATATACAAGGACATTCTAGGTGTTCTTATAATCAGTCCAATCTATGAAGAAGAAGAAGTCCACTGGGCTAAAGAGCTGCCCCCACCCGTTCTGCAAATCACATACTCTCCTCCACCTTCACCACCTTCTAAGTACACTAAAGAAGATATCATAGTTGATGACTCTGGTATGGAAATTGACTCTGCTGCACCAGTCAATGCTAATGAGGAAGTTGCTGAATCTGATTCCAGACCAAGCACTTCTGGAAAGTCATCTTCTCAACCATTGGCAATAACTGTTATTCATCCAGAGAAGCCTCAGACTTCAAGAGCTCTTGACACACTGCCAAGTCAAGCTCATGCTCAGGAAAGTACTGAAAGCTCAAGACCAACACTCTCACTACCTCCAAACTTTGAAGAAATCATTGGAAGGATTGTAGAGGAAAGAGTCAAAGTTGAGGTGAAAGAGCAGGTAAAACAACAAGTTGCAGAAGCTCTGGCTCCCACCAATGCCATGATGAATCAGATGATGAGCATTATGCTCAATTTTCAACAAAGCCAGAACCTGCCAACTCAAGTCCCTGCACCTCCACAAAATCCAAATCCAAACACACCTCCTCCACCACCTCCATCTTCCTAAACCTTTCTTTTGATTTTTTTTACTGACAATGATAGTCCACTTTCCTACCTTTTTGTCTTATGACACAAAAAGGGGAGAAATGGAGTGAGAATTTTTTTTTTTTATATATATGAAAGTCAGTTTTTGAATCTATTCTTTGTCTGCATATGTGTTACTTGTCTTATATGACTGCATAGTTATTATTTTATATGCTCTGATGCTTTTGTCTGATAAGTAGTTCTACTGATACGATAAATAATATGTGATATATACTTATCTGTTCACATATTATTCCTTTTTATATTCCTGTTAAGTTTGAATGCTTTGTCTTAGGGGGGCTTTGTAAGCTCTCTTAGACTTTGCACACTCAAATTTAATTAGTTTTTGTCATCATCAAAAAGGGGGAGATTGTTGGAACCAAAGTATTTTTGGATTAAATAATCTCTAAGTTTTGATGTTAACAAAAAGGATTAAATTTGTATGGCAAGGTGTCAGTTACGATCTAACAAGTTTTATCCAGTCTTACAGGGTATTCGAAATTTTATAAGTTAAGGAAATCTCTAAAGAGTTCTATCCGCACGAGCTGTTCAAAATAAATGGTACATTTAATTATGTGAATACTTTTTGGTTAGACGAGCTATAGAACAGTGCTAGTAGATGAGCTGTTAACTCATGTAAGTAGACGAGCGTATGTGCCACATCAGCAGACGCGGATCTAAGTTACTCATTGATATATAGCAAGTCCAAAGACTTGATAATAGACGAGCAGTTTTTGCCATGTCACTGGACGAGCTAAATAATATTTTGGCTATGAACATATAGACGCACTACACTAAATAGACGAGTTCTTCTTTATTATGAATGCTTGATATAATCAAAATAACTGTCTCGACCACATAGAAATATTTATTTCAAATGATTGTTATTTATTTCAAGTATATGTTGGTCCTTCTTATTTGTTATTAACGATTTTATTGTCTTGTTTCTGTGAGAGAGACATAGTACAAATGAGGTATTGCAAAAAGCAAAATAGTACAATGCAAAACGACTTGTACCATGTCACCTTTTACGCTGGAATAGCTGAAATTTGTACAAGGAAGGCAAGACAGTTTTTCAAGATGCATTTGCTCAGAGGTGTGCCCGTTTTATGCAAGAATATTGGCATATAGTACAATGGCCACGAGCAAGCTGAGTCACAACAGATATTACACATTTGATTCTATCCCTAAACTAGAAAATTCAAAAACAACCGTTGAAGAATTTGAAGAGAAGAGCAAGGTCTCTATAAGTAGAAGACCTAGACTTTTGAAGAAAGAACTTCTGCACATAAACAGAATTCACAAGAAAACTCTTGCGAGCCAAAATTCTTTTATTCTTTCAGAAAGCAAAAGTCTGTAATATCTTAGTTTGAATATTGCTATAATATTCAAGTGATCTTAAACTTTCATATCCTCATACATAGTGAGTTAGAAGATCAAAAGAAACCAAATCTCTTTGTTAGAGGTAGAGCCTGAAGAGGCTTGGTAAGAAAGGAATACTTGTAAGCCTGGAGAGGTGTTGATTACTTGTTGTAATCTATTTGGAGAATAGTGGAGAAAAACCTTCAAGTAGAAGGGACTGGACGTAGATCTTGGTTGGAAGAGAGTGAACCAGGATAAAACATCTTGCGTGAATCTTCTAATCCCTTATCTCTTTAGTTTTATTTGTTTATACTAACTGTGGGGATTTGAACTTGATTTTGTTAAGCTTTCAAAAGTTTGTTTTTCTGTGTGTTTGCTTCTGCCTCTTTATCTTTCTGTGAGAAAACTGTTCTTGAAAAGGTTATTTTCGAAAAATATTAACAAACACAATTCAACACCCCTTCTTGTGTTTGCCTGTGTCAACTTCACCACAAACTCAGGCGTGGAGGCTTGTAGAGACAAGGCAGAAGACAGATCAAACTGGTCTTGATGCCAAGGCAAGGCTAGCACAGAGGCAAGCCTGTTAATGAGGGAAAGACAAGTGATTCTAAATTTCTTAGGAGGGGGAAGAGGTGTGGCAGCAAGAACAGAAGGGGGTAGGGGTAGCAGAGAGTCTATGTAAGAAAAGAAAGATGAAGAACCAATGATAAGCATGAAGAAATACCTAGATGGAGAGGGTAACATAACGACAGAGGCAGGATAGTGACTTCCAGCCAAAGTTCTAATGAAAACTATAATAGGGGTAGAAGAAAATTTCCCTACAAGGGTTTAGAACATGAGGTGGAGGGATGACAGACAGGTTAGAAAAGCTAGCAATCACAAGGGATTGCAAGTCAGATACAAACAAACTTGATGATATACCAGTTTGTTCCTTAGCGTTTTCATCCCTATGAACCACAGAGTACTGACACATATCAGAAACAACATCATAAGAAGATGTTTGGGTTTGGTGAGAAAAGATAGGTGAAGAGCATGGAGACACATGAGCTAAGGGTTCAACAGTTAGGGTAGGAGGGGAGGAGATAGGTAAGGTAAGGATACCTGGATGAGAAGGGGATGATGGTGCAGGTGAAGAAGATGGATCAATCACTTGATTTTCAGTCATCCTTAGCTTCTTCCTTGGTGGAGGAGGATTGATAGGATCAATCTTAGGATAAACAACTGTCTAAGTCCTTAACAGTTGCAGCAGCAACTTCAACTTCTGCAGCTTGAATTTCTATAGCCATTTCTACTTCTACAGTAGGTACCACAACAGTAGGCATAGGGTAACCTAACCTTCTCTTCATGGGAATGGGTCCCGGAGGAAGAGTCTTCTTCTCCTTGGGCTCCTCTAAGGGTCTTGTTTCTTGCTCCCCTTGAGCAAGTGCTTCCACTTTGCTTGGAGCAAACTCCACTTGTCTGGTCGCAGCAAAGGTCTTCACAAGCCTTCTTCTCTTGTCTGATCTCACAAACTCATCCTCAGATGCCTCAGCATCCTTTATCTTCCTCTTAGGAGAAGGCTTCCTCAACCTGAACCTAAGAGGTTGGACACTCTCTTCAGTCTCAGCAAAGACTGAAGGCTTCACCATATCAGGTCTCTGGCCCTGTCTGGCTATCTTTCCAGGAGGCTTCCAGATCTTCTCTGAGATAGGAACCTCAGATTCATCAGTCGACTCAACTTACTTGGATGAGCAATAGCTGGCTTCTTCTTCTTCTTCTTCTTCTTCTTCTTCTTCTTCTTCTTCTTCTTCTTCTTCTTCTTCCTCTTCAATAGCTTCATCCTTCTGTTCTTCCTCATCCAGAGGAGTCCCTGGGATGTTCATCATAGACAAGTTCTTCTTGTCTATGGGGAAAGTCATATCCACAAAGCTTCCATCTCCAGGAACAAACAACTTGTTCCTAAAAAGTTTTGTTAGCAGCATTCCATAGAGAAATGTCTGCATGTTGGTCCTCTTGACCATGGACTCAAGGTGGTTGAAGATGAGATCATGGATGTCCACCTTGATCTTGTGAATCAGATGATACAGAGCAAATCTGTCCATCTTAGTCATATTGTCTCTTGACCCTTTCATTGGCAAGACACATTCCAGCAGTAGCTTGTGCATGAACCTACATTTCAGAATCATGCTTACAAGCTTCATGTTGGTAGGGTTTGGAACACCGTATAGAGAAATATTGATGTTGGAAGTCCTAACCTCATCTTCCCACTCAGACCTAAACCCAGCTCCTAGCCTGGGGTAGTTAGTGACAATCTTCAGAGAGCTCAAGGAGACCAAGAAGGTCGTGTCAAGCACATGCACACGAATTGTCTTGGTTCCATCAACTGGGTTTGTGAGAATAATAGCCCTGGTCCAGAAATCTCTGACCATTTTAGGATGAACCAGCTCCTTGATGCTAAAGAAGGGGGTCCACCTAGAGTATTCCAACTCCTCAATAACATCCATTCCCCATTTCTTCGTTTGTTGAAGATCAACCATATTTCCAACCATGATTTTCTCAACATCAGCAACTCTCAATTTGTATTTTGCAGCAATTTCTTCGGAGGTGAGATGTTTATTGGGTGCCATTGAAAGAGATGAAGTTTTAGGGTTTGAAAGATTTTGGGGTTTCAGAGAGAGAGAGAAGGAGACGAAGAGTTTTGACAATTTTTGAAAGCATAAAGAAATGAGCTTTCTGACTCTTTTACCTTCTATAGTTAAAAAGGCAGGAGACAGAGACATTTTTAATGTAAAAAAGGCACGAATTGTTTGGGAAACTACAGTGCCCACTAACCCGCCGCGCCCCCCGCTCCGCCCCTTTTTTGGGTGGGTTAGGCGGGGCGAGTCATGGCAGGTTGGTGGGTTGAAAAGTGTAACCCGCCCCTCCAAAAAGTCCAACCCGTTTTGCCACCCCTACTCAGCAAGGTCAAACAGGTATCATAGACAGGTTAGATAAAAGATACAAGACAGGTTAAACATGTGATATCAGACATGTCATTCAACAATGCAATGCATGTTCAGATTGTCTCTAATATATATAAACCTATCTTCAGCTAAGGGTTTTGCAAAAATATCAGTCCATTCATTTTCAGTTTTATCAAACTTAATATCAAAGATACCTTTTTGAACATAATCCCTTATAAAGTGATGTTTCATTTCAATATGCTTAGCCTTAGAATGCTGAATTGGATTCTTAGATCAGCATATTGCACTTGAATTATCACACCACACAGATATATTATGCTCATATATAGAGTAGTCCTCAAGTTGATGTTTTACCTATAGGAGTTGAGAGCAGCAATTAGCAGTAGAGATGTATTCTGCTTCAGCAGTAGATAGAGCAATTGTTGTCTGTCTTTTGCTTGTCCAGGAGACTAAACTGGCTCCAATGAAGTGGCATCCTCCACTGGTGCTCTTTCTTTCTATTCTGTCTCCGAAAAAATCAGCATCATAATATCCTACTAATCTATATTCTTTTGTTCTTAAATACCTCAAACCAAGATTAGTGGTCCAAAGCAAATATCTAAATATTCTTTTAACAACTTTGAGATGGGATTATCTAGGATCATATTGGAATCTTGCACACATACAAACACTAAATTGAATATCAGGTCTGCTTGAAGTTTAGTACAGAAGAGAGCCAATCATACCTCTGTAGATAGTTTGGTCTACCTTTTTACCTTCACCATCTTTGGTTAACTTTGCATTGGGTTGCATAGTTTTCATAGGTTTAGCATTCTCCATTTTATACTTCTTAATTAACTCCTTGGTGTATTTTTGTTGATGGATGTAGATTCCACCACTTGTCTGCTTGATTTGCAGTGCAAGGAAAAACTTTAATTCCCCCATCATGCTCATCTCAAATTCTGCTTGCATTAGCTTGAAAAATTCCTTGCACAACTTTTCATTAGTTGCTCCAAAAATAATATCATCAACATATATTTGGACTATAATAAAACTATCTTTTGAGCATATCTTAAACAAGGTTGTATCTACTTGTCCTCTAGTAAATCCATTATGCATGAGAAAAGAACTAAGTCTATCATACCATACTCTAGGTGCCTGTTTCAAACCAATAAAACCTTTTTAAGTTTGAAAACATGTTCTGGTTTATCAGAATCTTCAAAACCAGGGGGTTGTTTAACATATACTTCTTCTTCAATTATACCATTTAGAAAATCAATTTTTACATCCATTTGGAAAAGAGCGATTTGGTGTTGTGCACCATATGACATTAAGATGCGTAAAGGTTTCACTGAAATCAATATATTCCTGTTGGTTATAGCCTTGAGCTACTAACCTTGCTTTGTTTCTGACAACCTTACCATCTTCATCCAACTTGTTTCTGAAAACCCATCTTGTTCCAATGATAGACTTGTCTTTTGGTTTGGAAACAAGTGTCCAGACATCATTTCTGGTGAACTGATTGAGTTCTTCTTGCATTTCAAGAATCCAGCTTTCATCAAGAGCTTCTTCAATGCGCTTTGGTTCCATTTCTGACAGAAAGACCACATTGCTTAATTCTCTTAAAGTTGATCTTGTTCTAACTCCTGTTGAGGGGTTTCCAAAAATAAAATCCTTAGGATGATGAGTCTTGAACTTCCAGTCTCTTTTAAGATCATCATGTTGATAGATTCTTCAATTACAGAGGTTCTAGAGTTCTAAACTCTAAATGCCTTAGACATTTCAGAATACCCAATGAAGATATCTTTATCCACTTTGGAATCAAACTTTCCAAGTTGATCTTTAGTGTTTAGGATGAAACACTCACATCCAAATGCATGGAAGTAAGATATGTTGGGTCTTTTACCTTTCCACAATTCATAGGGAGTCTTCTTTAGAAAAAGGCCTTATAAGTATTCTATTTTGTACATAACATGCAGTGTTTACTGCTTCTGCCCAGAAGTACTTAGGGAGATTATTTTCATTAAGCATTGAACTAGCCATCTCTTGCATAGATCTGTTCTTTCTCTCAACCACTCCATAGATCTGTGCAGAGAATTTGTGAGAGATCCCATTCTCTTCACAGAACAATTTGAATTGCTCATTTTCAAATTCTCCCCCATGATTACTTATAAGGGTAGAAATACAGAAACCCTGCTCATTTTGTACTTTCTTACAGAGTACAGAGAAAGCCTTAAAAGACTCATCCTTGTTGGGTTAAGAAGAGTACCCATGTAAATCTAGAATAGTCATCAACTATGACAAATCCATATTTCCTTCCAGCCAAGCTAGCAACACTAACTGGCCCAAACAGATCCATGTGTAACAACTGAAGAGGTCTAGAGGTTGATACTTGGTTCTTTGATTTGAAACTTGATTTTACTTGTTTACCCTCTGACATGCATCACACAAGACATCTTTCTTAAAACTAATGTCAGGCAATCCTCTCACAACGTTATCCATTTTCAATTTTGAAATTAGTTTCATACTAGCATATCCTAGTTTTCTATGCCATGACCATCTTTCATCCTCTTTTGACATCAGATAGGTTACAATTTGATCTGAGAGATCAATCAGTTCAATCTTATAAAGATTTTGCTGCCTACTAGCTGAAAAGAGTGTATTGTCACTCTTGTCTTTGACTATACAAGCATCCTTAGTAAAGGAGACATCAACTCCACTGTCACATAATTGCCTTATGCTAAGCAAATTGTGTCTTAATCCTTTGACTAAGAGAACATTAGAGATTGAGGGAAGAGGGGGCTTACCAATAGTACCAATTCCAATAACCTTTCCTTTCTGATGATATGGTCAAACCAAGTTGGTGTTCAGTACTATACTAGTGGCATGTTGAAGGATACTGAGGGCAAGAATGGGGCCACATACCATAGGTATGCTGGCATTGCCTTGGAGACACAGGGCTTCCCAGACTCTGTGAACCACCCAAATTTCCCATCATAGATTGTGCATCCAGGGCAGACATACAAGCACTACATGCTTTACAGATTCACAGCTAACTAAATGGACTTGTGGATTATCAGACTGCTATATAACTTGACAATTGGCTGGTGATGATTTAAATCTTCTCTTTCTTGTTTTTTTTTTTTTGCCCCCTTTTGAGCTTACTTCCAATGATACGTTTGTGAAATAAACAACTATAAACACGAGAAGGGGGGTTGATTTGTGTTTATCAAAAATTAAAACAAAGTTACAAACTTTTCGCACACAGAAGCTAGATTCAGACAGGTGTAAAACAGCTTACACAGACAGGTGACCTATCTGGTGTATTTTGACAGAAATACACACAATCATGCAAATGGAAAACAAGCTCGAAATTCACACTTTTAACCCCTTAGTTAGAAAGCAGATAATATAATCAAAACAACTAAAGAGTTTAAGGGAAGAGAGATTAACACAGTTGTTTATCCTGGTTCACTCTTTAGTTTTCCGACACGGTCGTGCTTGTGGCTCACTTAGCCACTGAGCACTCCTTTGAGAGCGGGGTTGTGATGTACATGAGCATGGCCGTGCTCATGCACCAGAAAGGGATTTTTCACTCTAAATTCCCACTTGACCCAATAAAGCATTCCTATGGCAAAAATCTAACAACATACAACATACATTGCACACATATAAACACTTAAAGGCTTTAAACGAAAAATGGGGTGCTACAGGTTACAGAATACAGTTTTGGCGACAACGACAATAAGGATAAGATCACAACCACCACTCTTATCCGTAAGCTCAGCAACTCTCGCCTTAGCAAATATGCCATCGAACGTTGTTCGGTAGCCACCTCACCATGGTCTCCACTGAAGGATCCTCCTTGAGTGTCCCAAGCCTCTCAAGGCCAAAAAAGAGGACACAACTTCCGTTAGTTTGCATGTACCGCCAACTCAGAATGTGTCTGTGGAGGAGACCAGGATGTCCTACAGTTTGGTCACGTCGTTGATGCTACCTGTGGCTAAATACCCAACACATGTGGGAGAAGGAATGGAGCTAGGGCACAATGGGCAATAAATTGGGAAAAACTTTAGCCCTCACGAGCCAGCCCAAATGGTTAATATTAAGACTGTATCTAGGAAACAAATGGGAGAAAGGGCATGGATAGGAGTTGTAAATGAGAAACGAGTGAGAGAAATGATGAAATTACATAAAATAGGTCAACTCTTTTTATCTAAAAGGACAAGAACACTCCCATTTTAGTATAGGACTCTGTTTTCTAGACTCTGGGAATCCAACCCAACTCTGTGAATATAGAAATGGCCTCTATGAACTAGTTCCCTTTCCAACTAATGTTTACGATGGTTTGCTCCTAACAGGTGCTACAAGGGAAGGAAATAGCCTCCATGAATTAGTTTCTCATGACCAATCTAGTGCATCAATGCTCCACCCATAATTTTAATTATTCTGCATATTAATGAGCCTTGGATAAGCCATTTTTCTTACAGACAACTAAACCGAAGCTTTCATAAGATTGGCAAGACTACAAAGTTGATGGATGTATTTACAGTCTAACAAAAATCTTTATTTTGGTGTCATTGACTGGAATATTGTGGAAATTGGGTGTAGCCAGGACAGTCTTACCAAAAACTATCAGTGGGAGTTTGATGCGGGTATTAAACAATGCCAATGGGTCCTTTATGATAGTTCTTATACTATATTTGTAGTTTGGTCATCATTGGTCAAGCAATATGGAGTCGAAACTAGCAATACCAAAATGGGCTTCAGGGAATAGGTTCACAACTATCAGGTTTCAAGCAATATGACCCAGGTAGATGTCCTTTCACTATGCCATAGGGCACTTATCTAGAACTTCACCTTGAGGACAAGGTGAATTTTTTAGGGGAGAATTGATACACCCGTGATAAGGAGATGGACCTTCGGAAGGATATTCAAGGAATATAGTAAGGGCGAGATATTCAAGGAAGGACTGACAGCATAACAAAATGCTTATGTGGCATTGGAAAAGTAGGGAGAAGGCAAATTCAGTTAGGATTGAGTGGGATTGTAACGCCCTGTTTTCTCGATTTGTGTTTGAGGAAAAGATTAATCATGCTTTAAGGCTTAATCATATTCCTTAGATGTTAATGAGCTTCTGTTTAAAATTTGAGGTCAATCGAACTTCAAACAACCTCAGAACACATCGAATCGCGTGAAAATCGGGTACCGGCAGCAAGCCCCACACTTGAGCGTGGAGAAGGCCCATGTTTGAGCATGCCAACGCTTGGACGTGCAAAGAGGTCAGACACATGGTGCACAGGTGTCAATCGCATGGACATATGGCTGGTTGCAGGGCCACGTTCTAGCGTGGGAATGACCCAGCACTAGAGCGTTGGGACGCTTTAGCATCAGTGCCCAAAACGCTAGAGCTTTCTCATCAGAACTTAGAAAAAAAATAAGTTGGTTGAAGTTCATTTTGTATGAATGTAACACCCCCCTTGGGCGTTACATTTCTAACTCTTAACTCGTCGCGGAACTTAAATAAAAAGAATTTTGCTGGTTTTACTTTTGGAAAACTTAATTTACTTTAAGTCAGAAAAACTCAGGTGTAAAAATTTTCCTTCTGAATATTTCGGAAAAATGATACACACATCACAAAAGTAAAATCACATTATACTTGAATAAATATTTAGAATTTTTACAAAAATTTTCGACAGAGTCTCCTCTGTAATTCCAACCTCCCAAACAAAACACCCGTTGACATGTTTATGTTTTCATCCAAAAGGAAGGCTCTCCGAGCCATAAATATACATACTTGTCATAATCAACATCTTAAAGACCTAAACTGGTCATTTCTAAAAGATATTCGCAAATATAACAGTAATCCAATAAAAGACTCTCAGAGCCATAAAACAGATAAATATGAAACTTTTCCAAAATTAAACTTGACTCGATAAACTAAGCTGATCGTACTATGAGACTCTTACTGGAAAATAACCCCATGATTATTCCAGTTGATCAACTTCCTCTAAAAGTCGGGACCAATCCCTCCGAGTAGGGCAAAGAATCCCTCAGCATCATCTGTAGTCACGTACCAAAGTACGACACAAGACCACAAAAATATATTGCAAAGGTGAGTTACCAATATATGAGTTTAAACATAGCAGTCATATATTTAACATATAAACAGCATTAAGTATATCAAGGTAATAGCCCAGGAAAACATAACAATGTTCATCCTATAAGGTTGTTTAGATTAGAGATTTTTATTGTGAATTTTCGGTTAACACTTCAATATCCACTTTCTAACTCAATCTCCGGAGATCCTAACTTCCCTTCCTCGAGTATGATAGGCTGCGATAATTCCTATAACACAATTTTTTCGCGTTGGGTGACCTCTCCACTGGGTCCTTTCCCCAATTGTTCTAGGATTTCGCGTATCACCTAAATAAGATTTGATAGTCCCCTATTGAGTATATTCGTGCAGGGTAGCCGATTTCCACGACAAGAAGTTGCAAAGCCCCAAGCATTTCGTGGAGTTCGAGCCCGAATGTCCCTAAAGACCCAAAGACTCAGGAACATGCCTTTGGTCCGTAACTATCAAATTTGTTAGTTCATCCTGTGTGAAACTGTAGCTCGACGGCACGTTTGCCAGAACATCTTTTCAGATATTAATTAAATGTTTAATATCCACTTGAGTTTTAAGATCTTTGTTAACGATTTTTCAAAATCTTTTATCAACAGACACTAGTCCGACGTCTCGAAACTCTAGGTCCTTAACAAGAGGAAGGCTAGTCCGGCTTCACAGTAATCAGAAATCTAATCTGAAATCTCAGCACAGAAGTCTAGTCCTTTTCTGTTTCCTTTCCACTTTCCAAAGAAAGCCGAAAAATCATGTTTTCCACTTTTCTATGTTCGTATTTTTTTTTATAGAACAAGGTTTCTCCTTTATAAGCCATACTTCAACCAGTCTCAAAATATTCATCAACATAATTGATCACATATATATACATATTCATCAAATAATCATACAGTTTCAGATCTCAGCATTACATAACACACACACACACACACACACACACACACACACACACACACACACACATATATATATATATATATATATATATATATATATATATATATATATATATATATATATATATATATATATATATATATATATATATATATATTCACAGTCATTCAACATATTATTAATTATCACATGCAGTTCATAGCATTAAAAATATAACGGCTAAGAACTCCTCAGGCTTACTCCCTTTACCTTTGAAGACCAGAAAAGATCCTTTATCTCGGATTCCACAATTTACTCCATGTCCAACGAAACTTCACAAGACTAGATGTAACACACCAAGTAACTCAGAACAATTTCTTCACATGAAGTTCATGTTCCCCTAAACCAACGCAATCATGATCAACATCCAAGAGCGAGCGTCCAAGTACATTCACAACAACCAAGCGACATAACCACAAATTAATAATCCTCAAAACGTAAATTCAGAGGAAACTATATATTTACTCTATCGAAACATAATTGATTTCTTAATAAAATTAATTTGGGTAAAAACGGCTCTTTCACAAAAATTGTGGAAACCTTGGTTCAATTTGAAAATCATAACATTGAACTTAGAAATTGCCAATTGAGAATCCTATTTGCACTAAATCATAGTCAATTTCGCAAAACAGAGTAGATGTCAAATAAAATCAGATTTGAACTTGGGGCTCCTAAACGAAATTTGGGGAAAATTCAATCTAGCCAAAAAAATAATGAAATTGTCTTAGGGAATCACTAATTCACAGTCTCAATAGCATAAAACAATGTTAAATTTCAAAATCCAAAACAGAAATCAAAATCAAGGGTTAGGGTTTCAAAACTGATTTGGGGATTTTTGAAACTACAAGAAATTAGGGGTAAACACTTACCCAAGGAAGAAGATGATGAGGTGGTGACTACTAGGACCTCCGGCGCGGCGGCGATGGCGGCGACTCCGATGAGAACAGCGACACCATGAACGAACGTGTGGGGTTCTAAAGCGCGGGGTAAGCTCCTCCCTTCCAAACGGTGGTTGGACGACGATCTAAGGGTGGTTGGAGGCGCTACCGCGGCGGCGACAAGGGCTCACCGCGACGGCGACACCGCACAGCACAGAGGAAAGCGAATCAGAGGCGTGGGGCCATGGGTCGCGTGGTTGTCCTCACTCCGAGCGGCGGTTCGCAGCTGAACGGCAACGGGCGGTGCTCTTAGTGGAGGCATGACTGGTTTGGAGAGAAGAGGGAGGAAGACTTATGGTGGAGAGGAAGTGAGGAGGAAGAAGAAGATGTGAGGAAGACGGAGAAGAAAAAAAATAAAATAAGGCTATGTTTGGGAGTTTTTAAAGTGATGGAGTGGAGTGGTTAGTAATGGAGTGGTTTAGGATGGAATGGAGTGGAGTGGTATAAGTAAACCACTCCATTGTTTGGAAGTTTAGTAATGGAGTGGAGAGAATTCCCACTCCATTGTTTGGATGTTACAATGGTTAGTAATGGTATGGAATGAATTAAAAATTTTAGTTCCAATATTACCCTTTTTTTTAATTCCCATTGCCTACAACAATATTAACCAATTAAAAAGCCAAGAATAGCAAACCACACCAGAGGACAATAGCCAAAATAATCTAAAGCAAAAATGCAAATTAATCTAAAGCATAATTGCAATCAAAACAAGTTCTCAAATTTCAAAGGTCAATAACAATAGCCATACTGGATGGCATATGTACCAACATGAATCTGAAACAAAATATCCCTCAAAGGAAACAAAATCAGCTTGTTCAAGGGGGTTGAAATTGTAATTTTGTATTTAAAAGTAAAAAGAGGGAAGTGTTCCCTCCCAAACCCCCCAAATTGGAGGGTATGAAAAAATGATGCTTTGGATGGTTTGGAGTGGTTTGGGCTACCATCCCCAACCATCCCACCCCATTGATTAAAAAACTCCCAAACAATGGGTCAAGGTAACCATCCCACCCCACTCCATTACTAACCATCCCACCCCATCCTCCCAAACATACCCTAAGATGGAGTGTGGGGGGTCGAGTACGAGACAAGGGGAGATAAGGTGGAAAAATTTTCTTTTCTTTTCTTTTTAGCTAATAATAGGTAAAATGGGAGGTTGAAATTAATTTTAGAAAAGGGAAATAATATCAATCATTAGATCTAAAAATGATGAGTGATAAATATATAATTTAAAAATTTCAATTAGAGTAAAAATTGATAGTTGAATTGATCCACCAAGAAAATCAGTGATCCTAAATTAACATCTGATTAATATCAAATCAGTTTATTTTCAAATCTAAAATTAAATGTAGTAAAATAAAAATGAACATAATATTCTTTCAATCATACTATTTAAAATATTTTTCTGAACAAATACTAATAGTGACAATAACATCACATTATTGTTTAGTAAATGTACTTATACTGGAATAAGGCAGTGTTGGCACACTTAATAAAATAATTTTAAAAGAGTAATTAAAATTACTCAAATCAAACCCCTTAAGATAACCAAAGCTAAACATCCCGAAAATTAATCTTTCCAAATAAAATAATATAAACATATATATATAATTACTGTTATTGAAGAACAGTAAAAATCGGGGTGTTACAATGAACTTCACCATTCAGACCAGGGATGAACTGAGAGAATAGGGGAGAGAGCTGAGAGAGAAAAGTGGGATTTTGCAAAATCTGCCCGTTTGATTTCAATTATGACCTCATATGTACGATCAGGGAAACGAATATGTCCTATACCTACTTTTGATTCGTCGATCGCCCGAGGTAATGCTCGAATCCCTAACTCGTCAACATGTTGATATTGTCATTTTTCATGGTTTCCTTATTCTTGCATGAATTCTAGCTTTATTTATGGATTTCTTGCAAGATTATGGTTTGTGACAATGTCTAGATGCTTTCTGTGTGTTAGTGCAAATTTTGGAGCATCAGGGAGCTCCGAAGAGGACGAGGTAACGACTGTATTGTGAAGGGGGTGCGATTTTTGAGATGTCAGACGATTGTACGCGAGTGTACAAGGTGGGGAGAAAGTATCTAACTCGTGGGGAGGCAAGCATAGTACTACACAATGACTAAACCCTGGTTGAAAATGATTTTAGAATGTTATTTAGGGTTTGGTTATTGTAGGCTTATCGACATTAGGGGGAAACCCTATGTTAGATAATTTTTGTTGAGGTTGCATGCTTTATCTATTATATGAATCTATCTCTGGATGTTGTGCTGATTGATGTGTGGTAGAAGTTTATATGTTTATTATTGTTTTAATACTGTTGATGGTTGATGTATATACATGATCTATATATGTGTTGTTATTGAGGTTGACTGATTGTTGAGTTAGAGCCCTAGTTGACACCCTAAGGGTACACTGATTAGTTTTGTCTTGAGATTGCGGTATGTGGGTACCGATATAAGCTAAGGATGATTGTGCAATGCATAGTTGCCAAGTGGCGAGCCGTGTGACTGGGGGTCATGTGAGGTTGGTGTATGTAACATCCATGTTTTAAGGCATTATTTATATGTTGGATAACTATGTTTAAGACTTTGATTAATGGTCTAATATGCATGTTTAGGTGTTGGGAACCTTGTATGAAAAGTATGAGATTAACCGGCGTTAAATTGAATAAGAAAGTGTTCTAGAATTTCCGTTATACAGTTTAGAATGCATAAGAATGCACAATAGCAAATTTAATTTTGTGGAAGAGATTAGGTATTTTTGAAGGCTTAGTGTTATTCCTTAGGTATAGAAGTTTATGTTTCAAATTTCAGGTCAAACGGACTTCAAACGAGCTCAGAATACGATAAAACGTGCGAACCAGTAGTGCTGGACAGCAACTAGTGCTGAGTGCTGTATTCCTGGCACTGAGCGCTGGCCAGAGTGCCACGTGTCGCGTCATGATGGGGCGAGGGAGGCGGTTTGCCTCACCAAAGCTCAGCGCTGGATCCCCGGCGCTGGGCGCCAAAAAAAAAAAGGTTAAATGATGGAATTTCGTGGAAGCAGCCAGAAATTTCAGAAAACTCGGCTTTAGAGAGAGAGGGAGAGGAGAGAAAGAAAGAGAGAGAAATTTCCAGAGGAGATTCTGATCAATCCGTTCGTCCTATTGAAAAACTGATTATACCGTTGTGATCCTCGCGACTTCTACTTCATCATCCTACCTTTCTCTTCTTGGTTAGGCTAAGGTAAGTCTATGTTTTATGTCGAAATATTGTCCGTGATAGTATTGAAGTTATCTCTCAATCCGTTTATCGATTTTCAATTTCGTCTTCAGATTTGAGCTACACGTAACGTGTACTTCGTGAATATGTGTTCAGGTGAATTTTTGGAGCCCCGGAGGTAGGAGAACCTCATGAGGCAGATTTGAGGAGATTGGAGTGGGTCCGTTTCGTAACTCTAAAGCTAGCCTACGACATCTCAGGTGGGGGAAAGAAGCCATCTAACGTCGGAAATGGCTAAGTAACATTTTATTCAATATTGGCGTAGGGCGACCTAAACCCTACTAGTGAGCGAGTAATTGACAATATCAATATCACATGGGGATCACTTAGTGGTACCAATGATGATATTGAGATTGTAGATTTATCGCAGTTAGGCTAATTTTTATGATATCTGAGGTTGTCTGATTTAACTATTTTGAGCTGCTTGTTGTGTGCTGTTTGGATTGATATATTAATTGTGATTATGTTTAATTTATTATTTTATTATTATTATTATTATAATATGATTATGGTTAATTGTGATTAATTTTGTTTAATTTATTATTTAATTATTATTTAATTATTATCATAATATGATTATGGTTGATGACATATACTGGCTGATAATATGTTATATTTGCCATAACATGCTTAATTGTTTTCTAGGCAGTGATATTTGATATTTAAAGTGATGCATGTTGGAGAGTGTATGATATATGATTTAGACGTGCCTAACCTAATTAATAAATATTTTAATTATGACGAGATTGATGAGGTGATGAGGTGATGTTATTTGAGATATGCTATGAGATAGTGATGAGAGGTTGAGGCACTAGGATATGACTTGATATATGCTGGCGAGACCCATATAGATGCATGTTCTTGATCACAGCCGTGTGTTCGGAACACACGAGGTCAGAAGTCCTCGCGGGATCGTCCCAACATAGATTTAGGCTGTGCAGCTATAGTGTCATTGCTATGCATGAGCACCCTCAAGAGAGAACCAGGGTGTGCACCGGAGCGAGATGTGCAGCTATAGTGTCATTGCTTTGCATGAGCATTCTCACCGCGGATGAGAGTGTGCACCGGTGTTTGGGGACGCGTCGCTTGGACGACTGACTAACATCTCTCGGCAGGCAAGGGATGTGTGACAGGATTGGTGGTGGCCACGTCAGCATAAGTTGCATGAGTGTGAAGGGTAGAGGATGATAATATATCTCGAGGATGATTGTTTATATTTCTTGTATATATATCTGTGATGCATGTCTATGTGCCTTTATTGTTTATATGTTACGTACCATTTTCCATATATGATGATAGATAGTTTATTATCCCCTACTTCTTTTATATGTATGTCTCTTTGATGTGCTCGTTTTGAGAAGACCCAATGGATGAGCCAGCTACAGAGGAGTTTGATGGGACTCCTTATGAGCCAGATACTAGAGGACGAGCAGTGACCTCTAGCCATTGAGTTTAGAGTCTATGGCCAGTGCGTCTTTTGTGACGTTTTAGTTTCCGTTGCTTATATCATTTTGTATCAGTATGTATCTTTTGGGACCCTACTGATGGATTACCCTCTTTAGTTTATCAGCACAATATATTTGTATTTATATTTATATGTGTGTGATATGATGTTTAATTTTGTTCTTACTTTTAAGTATTTAATATTTATGATTTTCTATATATATATATATGTCCAACGCTAATATTAAGATTAAGTTTTAGATAAATTAGGTTTTTCTTTAATGGGACATTAACAAATGAGACACCCAGATGTCCCATTAAAGAAAAACCTAATTATCTAATACTTAATCGTAATATTAGCGTTGGACATATATATATAGAAAATCATAAATATTAAAAAAATTAAAAGTAAGAGCAAAATTAAACATCACATCACACACATAAATATAAATACAAACAAACTGTGCTGATAAACTAAAGAGGGTACTCCATCAGTAGGGTCCCGAAATATATATATACTGATACAAAAAGATATAGGCAACGAAAATTAAAACGTCACAAAAAGACGCACTGGCCATAGACTCTAAACTCAACGGCTAGAGGTCACTGCTCGTCCTCCAGCATCTGGCTCATAAGGAGTCCCATCAAGCTCCTCTGTAGCTAGCTCATCCACAGGGTCTTCTCAAAACGAACACATCAAAGAGACATACATATAAAAGAAGTAGTGGATAAGAAACTATCTATCATCATATATGGAAAATGGTACGTAACATATAAATAATAAAGGCACATAGACATGCATCACAGACATATATATATATATATATATAAGAATTATATACAATCATCCTCGAGATATATTATCATCCTCTACCCTTCGCACTCATGCAACTTATGCTGACGTGGCCACCACCAATCCTGTCACACATCCCTTGCCCGCTCAGGGATGTTAGTCAGTCGTCCAAGCGATGCGTCCCCAAACACCGGTGCACACTCTCATCCGCGGTGAGAATGCTCATGCAAAGCAATGACACTATAGCTGCACATCTCGCTCCGGTGCACACCCTGGTTCTCTCTCGAGGGTGCTCATGCATAGCAATGACACTATAGCTGCACAACCTAAATCTAAGTTAGGACGGTCCCGCGAGGACTTCTGACCTCGTGTGTTCCAAACACACGGCTGTGATCAACAACATGCATCTATATGGGTCTCACCGGCATATACCAAGTCATATCCTAGCGCCTTAACCTCTCATCACTATCTCATAGCATATCTCAATTAACATCACCTCATCAATCTCATCATAATAAAATATTAATTAATTAGGTTAGGCATGTCTAAATCATATATCATACACTCCCCAACATTCATCACTTAAAATATCAAATATCATTGCCTAGAAAACAATTAAGCATGTTATGGCAAATATAACATATTATACGGAATATGGAGAGGGATGATTCTAGAAATCTTGGGGATGTTATCCGGTCTTGAATGATCTACAGTGACCAGTGATTTTCACCCACTGTGTCCTGATCCTCGTGGATGCTTGTCTATCCCGACATCTGGCACTGAGTAGTCCAGTCACAGGTGGACTTTCCGGGGCAACCAAGATACCCCTATTGGAGATTGAGCTCATAGGGGAAGCACCTTTATTGGTCATGGTGAGCGGAATAATTACCTGGGAAAACCAACTGACATTCTATGGGCAAGGAAGGCTCGTGAGAGAGAAATATAATATCTGGGAGTCAGTATTTCCTGTGAGAGTGATTGACCGACATGCATAGGAGTGTGACTCCTTAGAGGATTGATCCTAGAGGTATAGTTGAGGATGTTTGTAAAAGAATGACTCGAGAGATGGCTATTGTTTGCATATCTTAACTATTTGATAACATGTTGTATTGTGCCCCCAACCCCTTTTATGGTGATGATTAGTTGCTTATCTCAATTCTTTCTCTATCTTTCTGTATATGTATCGGTACGATAGACGATCGTGGGTGGCAGGTCAACCACTCACAGTTCTTCATGACTTACATTGGCCTTGTCAGTTTCTATGCGCGTCTTGGAGGAGGTCCTTATTTCGACTTGGATGGCCCGAACCTGATTGCCCAGCGTTTACCTTTCCCAGAGATGTGGTATCCACCTCGTCAGAGGGAGTTCCCTGATGATATGTGGAACATGGTGGATAGATCAGAGGCTCGGAGCCACATGGGTATGGTTCAGAGAGGCCGGAGACAGAGGAGCGTGCAGACCATACGTTGGTGACATTCTGTAAAAATTGTATATATCTATTTTATGTTTACTATTTGCGCATGTTAACTGTTTTAATTCTTTACGAATTTTAATATTGCCATATTTTCTTTTGTACTAAAGCGTGCGAACGCTAATAATGGATTAAGGCTTAGTTAATTAGGGCTCTTCTTTAATGAGACATCGGGGTGTCTCAGGGATAAAGGGCTTGGGTGTGAAGAGGTTGTAGGCAGGCAGTTATTCAGGTAGTTTTGGGATGGCTTGGCCATAGGAGATGTTGCAATTGTCCCAGAGGGTGCTGCAATGAAAAAGAAAAAAGATTTTGAGTCGCCACCAATTGCTTTGTCCATTTGCATGGAATGGTGCAATTGGATACATAAACAACAATGGTCTGTGTTTTAGAGATTAGGTTTGTAGGGGGGTGTCACAGGTAGGAAAGCTATTAGTACCCTACGCCATCTGTTTAGAAAATGGTTACATATTTGATCTAAACTTATCCGATAATTTAATTGAATTTGCCTTGTATTTTCAACATAGTTTTTTTGTTTTTATTTTTAAATGTCCCATTTTGTCATCATATTACCAATATTGATAAATGATTATGAGAGGGAATGAGTCACTAAAATGATATTTTTCTATGGAACAAACCAAAACCACACAACTTATTAAATATAATCGTGGTGTATTAAAGTTTTTAAAAATATAGAATAAAATATTAAAAAAATAAAAAATTTATTCAAAGAAAAAAAGAATTTCTCTTAAAAAATTCCTAATAAAAAATGGTTTAGGAAAAGAAAACACTACAATCATCACATCTATTTTTTATTTTATTATTTAAAAGTTATTATTACTTTCAGTTTTGACAAAATAGACCCCGTTAGCACTCCTTGCGACCCAATAAAATAACCATAAGAAAATTGGGTAAAAGTTTACTCAACTGTAACTCCAGTCATCCATCGATTATTCTATCATCGGTAAAGTTTTAAATATTTTTATTATCGGAAGGTACAAAAAGTAAATTAATTTTAGTATTATTTTAAACTGTTGGGATTAGGTTTATATTGGGATATTTAAAGTCTCGTCAACACTCCTAGTGAAACCTTATAGATAATCCTCACCTCAAGAAAACCATAATTTCGTCAGTACTCCGACAGTTATGGGTATTCCATCATAAATTTCTTCATTCACAACATTAATTAAAAAAAAATTATTTTAACAAATATTTAAGTGGTTCGGTTCAAATCAAAAGGCATAAATAATATACACTAAAAACTTGGATTACCGTCATATTTGTATCCCTTACGTCTCATCAGCACTCCTAGCGAAACCCAAGAGATGATCATCATTCATCATTTCAAGAAAGTCATAATTTCGCAGGTACTCCGACTAGTCGTGGGTATTCTATCATCGAAATCTTAATCCAAAGAAAAATAGCATAAAGATACTAATTCTAGAAGAAACTAAAAATAAATCTTTTAAGCCATAAAACAAAAAATAAAGAAAGAAAGGAAAAAGTTACCTCTAAGACGCGCCGAAAAGCTATGTGTTTGGCCCATGTATTCTCCCTTCCAAAATACACAGAAATAAATGATTTCCTATGCTTAGAATACAAAAGAAGAAGAAAAAACAAAAGTAAATATTAAAAAAAGACTTTTTACAAAATGTTCAAACTTTATATATAATATAAGGCCAAGCATTAGAAACCAAACTTTAAAGAGTAAATTACACTTCACCCTCTTGAGGTTTTGCTAAAAGACATTCTACCCCAAACTTAATTCAAAAACAAACTTCACCCCTATTGACATGTTGACTGTTATCTAGGTTAACAGATTCTAACAAAATATTCCATTTATCCTTACTGGGTTTGAAATTACTAGATAGGATGGTTAACAAAATTTACAGTAAAAATTATATACATTTTTAATAGTTTCTGGTTCAATACACTGGTTCAATGAATTTTGGTAATTGTAACCTAGCTACACCTTCGTAATTTGAACTTAAAAACACATTTTATCTATTTTTTTCATAGGGGAGACGAAGTAGAAAGAGGTTTGGGTGAAGAGATATAAATCTCCAACAAAATCTCAATTTGTGGAAAGCCTTCAATGGCTTCTTTTTGAGGCGATGTGAATCTTAGAAAACCCTGACTTCTTGGAAAACCTCCAATGCCGATGTGAATCTCCCACGATGCCAACGCGATTCCAGTTGATCCATCCATGGCAACTCGATGAGATAACTTTATGACTTCTTGATAATAATAATAATTAGGGGTGTTCACAGGTCGGTTTGATTCGAATTTAGTTAAAAAAAATTCGAACCAATCAAAATCAATTGGTTCGGTTTGGTTCGGTTCGGACCCGACAAAAATTAAATATTAAAAAATATATAAATATTAAATATATAAAATATTAAATTATATATATAAAAATAAAATATATTAAATATAAAAATATTAAACTATTAAAAACATTAAAATATATATGAATATAAATATTTAAAAATATATAAATATTAAAATATAGTAATTGGTTCGATTCGGATCAGAAATCCTTAAATCCGAGAATCGAATCAATGACCATCGGGTTTGGTTTGGTTCGGATTCAAACACCTAAAAAATCCGAACCAATTTAATTGGTTTGTTTCGGATTCTCGGTTTCGTTGGGTCGATTTGAACCAATGAACACCCTTAATAATAATAGTAATATTTTTTTAATCCCCTTATATAAATTATTCCACATACCACTGAGGAACCACCATAATGGTCAACTTAACTTACTATCAAAAGAATTATATAATTTTATTGTAAATTTAATTTTGTTAATCATCCTATCTAGTTATTTCAAGTCTAGGTAAGGTTGGTACCCAAAAAAGTCTAGTAAGGTTAAATGGAGTATTCTGTTAGAATCTATTAACTTAATTAGTGGCCCGTCTATTTTGATTAAAAAAATGATTCTGACATCCAGTAATTTAGAGATTATTTATAAGAGATTTTAAAAAAAAAGCATAAGCTAGTTTGTGTTTGTTTACAATTATAAAAATCACTTTTTAAAAAGTAGTTATTGGTTTTAAACATTTTTTTTCGAAAAGCTAATGAAAGTAGCTTTAGATTTTAACTATAAAAATAACTTTTGATTTTTTATTTATTTATGAAAAGCATCAACAAACACAATCAAACTCATCAAAAATGACTTTTTAATCAAAAATTGATTTTTTTTATCAAATAATTTGTTACAAACGCCCTCCAATAGTCAACTGGTCAATTGGGACGAAGTGTATTTTCAAAGTGAGAATGGGATTATGTGTCTTTAAGCAAAACTTCAGAGAGGCAGAGTGTAATTTACTCTTTTGTTTAAAAGTCACGGGCCTTATATTTTAGTATTAAGTCTAAGTGTAAAGGTTTCTTCATGTATTTAAATACTTGAGGATCCATGCACTCTATATATAGAAGGTGAGGAGGGGGAAGAAGCTTACATTGTTAGATGTGGGACTTGTCAAGTGAATAGTTTAACCATGTAAGACTATATTTATCAATGAGATAAGTGCACATTCTTCCTTATTTTTAATCTTTTTTTTTTTGGTAATTTTTCATTTTATTTTATTCCTCTATTTTTAGTGAAATCAACACATCAAGCATTAGTTTTAAGATAATAAAAAGGAAGAAAGACTCGTACAAAATTGGGTGCTGACAGGAGAAATAACACTTTTGCTTCTTTGATATTTTCCTTTCACTTTATGCATCTATATTTTCTGCAATTTTCCATTGTGATCAGAGTTTTGTTCTCTTAATATTCGTACTATTTCTATAGTAATTTCAAATCCTATCATATTCATTCCTAATTTATGTTTCCTAATTCTTTGTTACCTATTTTAAAACCTTTTAACTTAGATGTTGAATAATAAATTAAATTCATTGTATTTATTTCTTTTATTCATTGTATTTATTCGTTTTATATATTTCTAATTTATGTTTCTTAATTCATTGGTATCTATTTTGTAACATTTAATTCAGATGCTAAATATTAAATTATATTTATTCCTTTGTTATGAAAATGGTGCAAAATGTGAGTGTCCATTTTGTAACTTCCATGAGTAAAAGTTTTCATCACAAGTTATTAGCCATAATATTATATTGTAATGGCTCATTATGTTTAGGCTTTTAATTGGTTGATAGGTTACAAGTCTTGTGTCCTATAAATAGGACTCATGTAGTATTGTAAAGTGCATATTGAAGAATATGATACAAAGACTCTCTTATTCTCTACTCTATCTTCTCTATTACTCTCTTCTCTATTCTTCTTAGTTTATAAGATCTTGCTCTTGTTTTGCTTTATTTCATAACACGTTATCAGCACAAGACTCTGCCATATGAGCAATGGCTTAATCGGTTTGGAGAATGTATTGAAAGGATTTGTTTTCTTCTCACTCTCCTTGGAAGATCATGTTCTTTCCTTATTGTTATATTCTTCATATTAATCTTTTATATTTTATTCATAGAAATTTTATTTTGAATTTTGTTTGACTAAAATCGATTATTACATTTTGTCTTTTTACTTTTGATAAATTCTGGAAGAATTTAATATTCAAGCATTCCCGTAGGATTGTATAAAACTATGATTATTTTTGTCATCATTGGTATGAAGATTTGTGCTATAGTTCCTGAAAAACTAGACCGTACACCATAATTAAAATCTAAAAGATCTATTTGATCTTAGTGTAATTTGACACAAAAGAAAGTAAGAGAAAGATCATCTATTTTTGTGTCACTCAATTATGCTCCCGAAGTAGCAAAATGAGAAAAAGATCATTTATTTTGTGTCACTCAATATGCTCCTGGAGTTTAAGCTTTAATGTGATTGAACACAATAGACTTATTGATGAAAAATGAGAAAGGTCACCTAATAGATTGAACATCATTCCCAGAAGTGAATGTTTCATATTGTAATTTAGGGTACGACAAAGGTCGTGATTTTGATCATCTAAGAGAATATTGAATATGTTAGACATGATGATTGAATATATTCATTAGACATTAAGAGTGGTAAAATGTCATTAGTATGATTTTTATGACCTTTACTATTCCTAACGATGGAGTAGTAACTCATAAATAAGGACATCATTTTCTGAAAGAAGGAATAAGAAGAATTGGTGGTATGCCTAGTTCCTGAAGAACTAGACTCTTCTGTGTTATTATTTTCTTTGTCCTAATATCTCCTTATCTTCTCTTTTCATGTTACCTTAATGTTGTAACATGGATCATATCAGTTATATGTCAAAGTTTTGCTGATATTTAAAGTAAGTTTTAATCAAGGTAAAGATAAATTTTTGTCTCCCAAATCCTAATGAGGTAAGCTATGGGTTAATATTCAAATTTTCTTTATGAATTTATTCATTTGATCATGGTCTTACAAATAACATGCATTTGGGTATATCTATTTTGTTAATTTTTTTCGAGAAATTATTCTTATATTTGATTGATGATTTAAGTAATTAAATTATTTTCTTGGAATTCATATGATTCGTTTCATTATGTTTTTATGTGATTTTAGACGCACATGTACACGTTTGCTATTATTTTGTTTAGTTTACATGTATTTTAAATAAAATATTTATGATATTTCTAGAATTTTATTATTGGAAAAATTTGTGTCTTCTTTATACTTTATATATAAATGATAATATAAAAGGTGTCATTCTTAAGGATATAGTGGTTATAACTTTTAGCATATTTTATTCTTTTGTAACTATTGTGCTTATTTTGTAACCGTTTTAGATTATTGTGAATTATATTGAGACATCTAACCACTCTCCTTATTGATGTTTGGAGTCCTATATAAGGAAATGACCTCCCATGAAGAAATCGGAGAAAGTTATAACTAATTTGATTTTAGTTTTCTTTTCTTCTCTTCATCTCTCTATTTCCTCTGTATTAGAAAAGGTAAATCAGTCTCTAAAATATCTACTATGTTGTTTTATTTGGAGAATGCATTATATCAACTCAAATAGATTTGAGTGTGATTGAAAGATGTGTTAATTATAAACCAGAAGTTTGGAATTCACATATAAACCAAACTTCATTATACCCTCGTAAACTAGAAGTTTACAGATCAAAATAAATTTGTTGTTTGGCATAACCGGTTGGGTCATCCCGGATTTATTATGATGCGAAAAATATTTGAAAAATTAAGTGGACACCGAGCCAGGAGATTCTTCAATGCAATTTGCACTACTTGTTCTCGAGGGAAGTTGATAATAAAGCATCACCAACAAAAATTGAGAGTGAATCTCTCACATTTTAAGAACATATACCAAATGATATTGGTGGATCAATACACCCGCCGTGTGTACCATTTAGATATTTTATGATTTAAATTGATGCATCAACTAGATAGTCACATGTTTGTCAACTCGTAACCATAAGTTTACGAGATTGCCTTCTCAACTAATTTGACTAAGAGCTTATTTTCTCGATGTCTTGATGTTGTTGGTGAATTTATATCTCAGAATTTGAATAAGTATTGTATGCATATTGAGGTTAATATTGAACATCCTGTAGCAAATGTTCATACATTGGAATTGCATTGATTGTAAAACAATTACTTATGAGATCAAAACCTCCAATTTATACTTGGGGATGTGCAATCTTAAATGATGCGGTTTGGATTCGCATCAGGCCAACAAGTTATCACCCTTTTACAATTGGTTTATGGTAAGAAAGCTAATATTTCCCTTCTAAGAATTTTTTTTGATATGATGTATATGTTCCAATTGCTCCACCACAAAGCAGTAAGATGGGTCCCTTAAAGAAGGTTGGGAATATAAGATTGATATGAATCTCCATCTATGGTAAAAATTTTGGACAATCAATATGAGATTTATTTATGACTCGGTTTGTCAATTGTTATTTTGAGGAATCATTTTTTCCCAATATTAGGGGGAGGGTGTAACACCCTGTTTTTCGCTGTTTTAAATAACAGGAATGCAGGGTAATATGTTAATTAATTATTGGTGTGTTAGAAAATTATTTTAAATAAACGGAGTTTACCACTCAATTCTACTTGAACGTAGAAAGCTACGAGTAAAATTTTGGTTGAAACGACGGGCGAATCCCGGCCCGCTATTTCCACTGACAGTATATTTATACTGACCAGAAGACCTAATTTTAACTCGTGAACGAAACACTTAAGATTTTTATTTTATTTCCTACAATAGTGTATTTTTAGAATTATTTCACAAAAAAGTGACATGTTTAACTTTTGCGGGCGAAATACGTAATCGGGTAAACGACGAAGCAAACGCCGGAGTTTCTTGAAGCTGATAAATAGTTTTCTTATAATTTTAAGTTGACATATGTGGTGGAGTTACACTTTTGTGTCAAATTAGAGAATTGCACTTAAGTCCTTGAACTTTCGCTTAATTGCACTTTGGACCCTAAGTTAGTTTCTATGCATTTCCAAGTGAATTGGGCCAGAATCTTTGTTTCAAACCCATTAGAGGGCTGCGGCCCAAAACCAAATCCAAGAGTATGAATCCCACACAATCCAATTGATGTCATAAACTCATTTTGAACTAGTTATGTTTAGATGGTTTCTAGTTAACATAATGAAACAAATGGGCTTGGGCTTGGCAAGGCCAAAATGGCGCATGGCCCATGGTGGTGGCAGCCACATTTTGCTCATTAAGTGACTCACACATTCTACAATAATCTAGAGTCATCTTCATCTTCATCCTTTCTCTCAAAAACTCCAAAACTCCATTGTTAAGTATAACAAAAGCTTGAGTTTGCAAAAGAAGTTATTGGTTCTTGCTCATTTCCTAAGCTTCAAGAGGTGATTCTTATTTCTTATCATCATTTATGGTCATGTTCTTCATAAAGTTTTCTATTTCCATGTCTTAATCATTATGTTCCAACTATGTTCATCTTTATGATCATAACTTTGAAAAATCACCATAAATTGTAGAAAACTCCTAAAATAGTGAAACCAATTCCTATATGCTTATAATCATCTCTTCTATCTAAACCCAAGAGTTTGTTGAAAACCAAATCTTCCTTCCCTATTTTCTTGCTTGGGCCGAACCTAGGTCACAAAAGGAGGAAGAAATTTTAGTTTATGTTCATATCAATGATCATTGATCTTAACTCTCTAGTATCTAAACATGTTGAATCCAAGGTTATTTAGCAAACAAACTCTTCCTTCCTAATTTTTTTGGCTAGGCCGAATCCCCTTAAAAGTGGCATGAAAAATTTTATTTCTTCTCATGGAAGCAACCTAGTTAGCCTTGATAACCATCATGTATATATCCTAAATCCATGGCTATGTTGAAAACAAAGATTTCCTTCCTTTCATAGTCACCATGGCCGAACCTAACTAGGTTAGTTTGGAGGAGATTTTTGTTCATGTTTCTTATCAATAATCATGTATATTATCTTATTAGTATATATGCTTGTTGGATCCAAGTTGTTGTGTCAAACCAAAAACCCTAGCCACATGAACATGTCATGGCCGAATTCTAGGTATTTGAGGGTTAGGAAGTTTTGATTCTTAACTTAGTTGTTTAGTTGCTAATTCATGGTTCTAAGTAGTTAAGACTCCTTAATCCATAACTTAGGCATAATTAGGAAATTTTAGTCACATTAGACCCTTGGGGCCGTGACCATGTAGAAGGAATTAGGTGTTTTTAATTTCTTGTTTTGTAATTATTTGATTGTAATGGTTGAAGGTTACGTGAATACGACGAGTACGTGAACTTCGGACTTTCGACGAACAACTGTTTTCACTGAACATTCTACAAGAGGTAAGAGGGAAATTCCTAAGGGATTTTCGGATGGCCATATACCATTTGTGTTTGGTCTGTATATTGGTTCTGTGGGTGTAGTATTGTTTTCTGTTATTTGCTTTCAGTTGTTTTGTCTATTCTGTGTTTGATTATCTGCTTTTAAATTATTTATCTGCAGTTAATTTTTATGTTATTATGTTTTTGTGATTGTATAATCTGTGTAGAATAATATTGTATGTTATTGAGAAATGTTGGTTGAGAAGCCTGACAGTGGTCAGTGCCAAATCGATTAATCAGATAAAAGCTATAATAAGCTTGGTAAATTATATTCAATGTTTAATTGGTAAATATTGGAATATAATCTTAATGGAATTTTTAATTTGAGAATAATAAGGAATATTGGAAAAATATTATTATTTTAATGAATAATCAGTGAAAAAGTGAACTATGAGTCACAGAGAGGGGGAAACCGTGAAAATATTTTACTACTGCTAATTTTTACATAAGAAATTCCGGAAAATTATAAAATGTTATTTTATGAAATTAATTTTCAAAAATAACCTAATTATGATTTTTAAATATTATTACAGTGGAAAAAGCTAATATTAGGCTTAACTGACGTTAAAAACATAAATTGACGGCAAATGTTATTTTGAAACGGCAGTACGTAGTTTGAACCAGTTGGGTTTTTGGGGAACTATTTTCAGGAAAACTAAGTTTTTATATCAGTCGATTTTCTAGAATCAAGTTTCACTTAACTATGTTAATAAGTGGTTGTGAACTTAGTAACTGAGACGTCAGGGTACTAATGTTCGTTGGTGTTGTGGACTGAGTGTCCTTCAGACTTAAGGTCCTGTAGATTGGGTATCTACTGTATACATGAGGTATACTGTTTAAAACATTTAAAATATTTTCTATTACCACGAACCTAAAACTGGTGCATCGGTTGATGGGTCTCGTGATTGAGCATTCGGACTTGAGGTCTTGTGTTGTTAATAAAAGAGTTAAGATACTTAAAACGATGATGGTTGTAAGCGTTTTGTGCTTCAACAGAGGAAATTTTATACACAAAGAGAAATGACGAGAATAAAAGGTTTTACATGCATTTAAGGCAGACGTGTCTATAAAGTTAACCATGGTATCAAGGGGATATTCATGTGTTTATATTATTGTACCTTGGTGGTCAATGAGCCCACTTTTATATTATTGTGCCTTGGTTTGGACAGTGTACAATGGGATTTGGCTTGAGTGGGGTTGCCTGAGTGGCGTTGCCTGAGTGGCTTTGGCTTGAGTGCCGTTGGCTTGAGTGCCTTTGCCTTGAGTGGCTATTGAACTTGATCGACTCACCATATGTTGTTGATATCTCATGAGATTAGGTATATTGTTAGAGAACAATTATTGAAGTGTTGCATACATAATTTCAAAACTGATGATGCGAGGGCATGAAACCCTGTGATGTACTTGTACACATTATGTATGAATGTTTATGTGTTTTGTTAGTGTCGGGTATATGATTTTCGCGTTAAATCCATACATTGGTTTCTCACTCTTGCGTTGTTTCTCTGTTTGTTCTCTACTTGTAGTATTTTTACTTATATCTGAGGATAGATGGATCCAATGATGCCATTGGCACATTCAGTGATCCGCAGCATCGTTTTTGAGAACCGTACGCACGGTGGCGCATGGGAGATTAATCCCGAGGTGAGGAGCGCTACCTATTTTGGCCCGACATATGAGACTACTGGCACACTAGCTGCCGGACCTCAGCGTAGAGCGTATGTTGTAACACCCTGATTTTCACTGTTTCAAAATAATCGAAATGCGGATGATTATGTATATATTTTTATATGAGTGTTAGAAAATTATTTTAAATAAACGGAGTTCATCACTCAATCCTACTTAAACGTAGGAAGCTACGATTAAAATTTAGGTTTGAAAGTCAGGTGAATTCTGGCCCACGAATTTCACTGATAGTATATTTATACTGATCAGAAGACCTAATTTTAATTCGTGAACGTAAAACTTAAGGTTTTTATTTTATTTCCTATGATTGTGTGTTTTTAGAATTATTTCATTTACAGTGAAATAAGTTAAGTTGTACGGGCGTAATACTGGATCGGGCGAACGACGGAGCTAACAACGGGATATTCGGGACTCGATAAGTGGATAAATCCTAAGATCATAAAAAACGGATGAGTATATTGAGAGTTATGACCAAAATACAGAAACTGCCCAGAATCCTCAGATCCATGCAAGATAACAGAAAGAAGCCTATTTTTACCCATGTTATGATCCGAACCAAATGAAACCTTAAACATCAAAGTTGTTCCTTTTCTTCTTATCTTTCCAATAAGCTAAAGTTTGTAATTTTTGGATGAGTAGATCATGAGATATACTCACAAACCAACACACCCTCAAACTGTCCAGATTTTATATAAGTGTTGGTTGATCATTTTCTTCATTTCTTCAATCTTCAAGAGGTAAAAGCTCAACTCCTTGATCATCTAAGCTTTCATATTCAATTGTTTCTCATGTTTATGCCATTAATCATATTTTCCCATTTCTAGATCTAGAAGTTTGAAAATCCATAGAAAATCATAGAAAAATCCTGAGTATGAAATTAATTCATATGTTCTTATAATCCTGTATATTGTCTAGATCTAAGAGTATGTGATGATCAAAAATTTCTTTCCCCTCAAACCCATCTAGGCCGAAACTAGGAGGTTTTCAATTTAAAACTTTGTTGTTTTATCCTTAAACAATATCCTTAAACCATTGTCTTAAGTGCTTAGAATCCTTAATCCATGACTTAAACAATTTTGGAGTTTGTTTAGTCATTTGATCCTATTACGCCGTGACCTATATAGGTGTATTTAGTGATGTTTTAATTGTCTGATTAAGGGATTGTTTGGTTGTATTGTTGAAGGTTAATTACAAAGCGGGGTACGTGAGTTTCCGGCTTCCGATTGAATTCTTAAGATCATCAATCCTAGGGAGGGGATACCGATTCTTTATGGTCACCTTGTTGAGCTGTCGAAAGTCGACACACAACCTCATACTACCATCCTTCTTCTTCACCAACAACACAGGTGCTCCCCACGGAGACACACTCGGCCTAATGAACTGCTTCTTCATCAGGTCCTCTAACTGTTCATTCAACTTAGCTAGCTCTAGAGGAGACATTCTATAGGGTGCTATGGAGATTGGCCCGGTGCTAGGCACTAAGTCTATGGTAAACTCAACATCTCTCTCCGGGGGTAAGTTATAAACATCCCCCGGAAACACTTCAGGAAATTCTTGCACAACAGGCAAGCTGGCGACATCAGGAGGGCTGCTCTCTACATCCAGGGAAGCTAACATCATGTATACTTGGGCTTCGTCTCTCATCGAAGCTTGAACTTGGCTGGCAGAAAGAAAGTCTGGATTCTTAGACTCCTTTGGAGTTGGTTGGAAGATAACCAGTCCATACCCAGAATAATGTCCAGGTCTTTCAAAGGTAAGCATACAAGATCGGCAACAAAAGTTTTATCATTTATAACAATATGACAGTTCTTGCATGCATAAGAAGTGGAAACAGGTTTATTTGTAGGTGTAGAAACCAACAAATCAAACTCAAGGAAAATAACAGGTAATTTAAGACTCTTGACCCTATCATGCGATATAAACGAGTGAGCAGCACCCGAATCATACAATACAGTCAATTGAGTTCCATCAATTAAACACGTACCTTGGATCAAGTCATCAGACTCGGAGGCTTCGGCTCCACTAAGAGTAAAGACTCTCCCATTGGTCTTCAGTCTGTTGGCCTGGGACTTCTGATTCTTGCTAGCGCTGGGCGGCTCGGCCTTAGCTCCATCACACTCGCGGCTGATGTAGCTTGGCTTGCCACACTTGAAGCAGATGACTCGTGTCTCCTTGCACTGGGACGAATAGTGGTCCTGTGCTCCACACTTTCCACATCGCATAGCTCTCGGGGCATCAGAAAATCCACCCCTGAAGCTATTCTGCTGAAACTGGGGCTTCCTGCCGCTCTGCTTGAAGTCCTTGCCCGTAGGAGCATACCGCTGCTTGCCCTTATCTCTCTGGTTAGTCCTCTTGCCACTCTGATTGTCCGATCCTCTGGAAATGGCAGCTCTGAACTGACTAGCATCCTCTAAATCCGACACTTGTTGACCAGAATCGGAAACACTCGGATCTCCTGATAACTGATGGCCTGCTTTATCTCAGGCCGGAGTCCCGCTTCAAACTTCACACACTTGGAGCGATCATCCGTCTCATGCTGGTAAGGAGTGTAGTACCTAGCCAGCTCCTCAAACTTGGCCTCATAGTCACCGACTGACAGCGACCCCTGCCTCAGAGACAAGAACTCCATCTCTTTCTTGTCCCTGATATCCGCTGGAAAATACTTTTCCAGAAACCTCTGTCGGAACACAGCCCATGTAACCGCTGTACCCTCAGCCTGCATCCTCTGTCTGCAATTATCCCACCAATGCTCCGCCTCTTCAGTCAACATGAAGGTGGCGAAGATGAGCTTCTGCTGATCATTGCAGTCCATCGCAGGAAAGATCTTCTCCATCTCCCTCAGCCACAACAATGCTCCCTCTGGGTCGTACGCTCTCTTGAACGACGGAAGGTTGTTCCTCTAGAACTTATCTAGTCCTTGGAACTCAGCTGGCCCACCGTTGTTAGGGTTGACCGGTTCAATAGCATTGGCTAGAAGTGTCAATGCGTCAGCAATTGCCTGATAGTTGCGTCCTCTACCGGCCATTAGTTCCTATACATACCCAAAATAGCCTTTAATACGGAAACTTAGCGAGTAAAAGCTACAGGCAATTAATTTAAGCATCATTATCTATACCGAGTCACAAAAGTCTCACATGAACCGTTTACAACGCGAAAAATGAAATAACTTTTAAACAATAAAAACATAACAAACCAATAGTATTACCACCAAGGGTTTTCAATCAACTCTAGTTTTTTGTAGACACTTGGAAATCACATCCAAGAACACCCCAAGAGATATCACCTCTCTTGAAAACAAGGTGTAGAAAAGTAAGCTCTTACCAACAATATGCACTCTTAATAGTGCTGATAAACAAATTAAAGAACAATTACAATAACACCTATATGGTGTATAGAATACTCAATATACTATGGTCAAAGTGAAAGTACAAGAGATAGAGTATAAAAAGATGTTTAACAGAGTTTTAGCACAGTGAAAAAGATAGCAGTGTATTGTATCTGTTTGAAGGCTGCCTAAACTTGCTTTTATAGGAGTTCAAAAGAAATCAGGTCAAGCCTCTTAAAATTCATTTTTGTCGTAGCATAATAGATTATTACATTCTCATAATCGATTATTTAAACCAAATTCAGGAAGCGCTCACTTTGACAGAATAGTCATAATCGATTACACTAATCGATTATGAGTCCACTGACTTTCATATAAAAAGCTATAATCGATTACAGGGTTTCTGTTTGAAGTCAGAGAGGACATAATCGATTATACAAAAGTCATAATCAATTATTCTATTTCGAATTTCAAATTCAACGGCTTTAATGTCATAATTACTCATTAACACCAATTAAAGCCATTTAACCTTGACTCATAATCGATTATAGGATTGCCATAATCGATTATGGCACGTATAAATTTGAATTTGAAAAGCTTGACAATTAAAGAATTGATTACTCATTAAGTATGATTGATTGTCAGATTTAATTCTTTTAAGCACATGTTGAAAGTGTGTGTGTGAGACCAATATTAAATTGAGAACTCTACTTACCATTTACACACATTTTCTAAAACACAATACAAATACTGAAATGCCCATTTTGCCCTTTGTACTTGCTTGCTTTATAACTTTCCGCTTTTTGCACTTTAGTCCTTCTGGACCTCTTCCTTTTGTCATTCATCAAAACTAAAGTGCCTGTCAAGGCATATATTTACATTCTCCCCCTTTTTGATGATGACAAACATCTCAGGAGGGATTTGCTAGAAAGATAGGGTTAGAGCAGTTCAAGCAGATATATCAGAGTTCTAAGTTCTAAGTGCAATTTGCTCTACTCCCCCTCACTCTATGCATACATTCAAATCCACTCCCCCTGAATCAAATATTCAGATAACTCTCCCCCTTTTGGAATTATCAAAAAGCGGGAAAAGAAAATAAAGCAAGGCATATATTCAGAGTCATAAATATAGAAAAAAAATATATATATGCAGGTATCAGTGTAATTCAAACATGTGTGCGGAAGCAAATGCCGGGATTGTAAAAGAAATGATTCCCCCTTTAGCAAGTATATGATTATTTCCCTTAGGCAAGCAAATATTTCTCCCCCTTTCTAAAATAATTTTTCAAAATAATTTTTCAATTTTCTAAGGCATTGGAGAGAAGAATGTATAATGATGAAAGACCCTTTTCAAATAATTTTGAAGAGTTAATCATGTAAAAGGTTCTACCATGCATAATCGATTATGTAATCGATTTTGACTCTTCTGGAAAGATACCCGCTTGCATAATCGATTATGCTAATCGATTAGAGGCATTCTGACTTTTGCCTTTCTGCTCCTTGTCCAAGCGTAATCGATTATGTTAATCGATTATGACCTTACCAACTTTTGCTATTTGTCTCCTTTCTGTGCATAATCGATTCCTTTAATCGATTTTGGTCTTTCTGACTTCTCATAATCGATTATTGCTATCATATAATCGATTATGACTTGAAGAACTGTGCTTTTGAACGACCATATTGAAATTCCAATTTTTGTTCTTGGTCTTCAAGCACTCCTGCAAAATAGAATCATGTTTTGGCTGTTGGTACCCAAACCATTTTGGGTCCTTGAACATTAGTCTTGGGCAATAGGCCCTTTTTAATCCATACATTTTTAACATCTATGCCTTTGTTTTTCCTAATGTTGCAAATAGAAGCAGTGTGACCTTTTCTACCACAGTGAAAGCATTTAACAAAAGGACTACTTGACTTGTTGCTAGGACTAAAAAATTTCTTAAAAGATTTTTCATGAAATTTCGGTTGATAGCCCAAACCAGCTTTGTCATACATTCCCTTTTGATTTCCCAAAAGAATATTTAGGTTATCCCTTCCCATTGTGAATTTCGCAAGCATGTTATATAAGTCCTCAATTTTAATTTTTAAAACGCTGCATTCATCACATTCAGAAACTTCATTCTTTTTAGTTTCACAAGATAAGCATGATGAAGTTTTATTTGATAAAGTTTGTTTTCTTTAATTGCTTCCATTTCTTTATTTAATAAGTCAATTTTTAGCTCAAGACTACAAATGGTTTTCTTTGATGAGGAAATAATTTTTCTAAGTCTAATAGTTTCATCATTCAATTCTTCACAAGCAATAAACAAATCATCATAGGATAATTCAGTTTCAAGTTCAAGATCGTTTACCTCATCTTCCTCATGATTTTCCATATGACATAAATTTGCCTCTTCATTATCCGATTCATCAGATGAGTCCATATCATTGTCTTCCCAAGCAATATAGGCCCTCCTTTCTCTTCGGTCCTTTTGTGGCCTTTTATCCGATTTTTCATGCTTTCTTTGGCCTTTAGGACAGTCGGGTTTTATATGACCCCTTTTGCCGCACTTGTAGCATGTTGGGATGAAAGAGGTTCCTTCTTCCTCATCTTTCTTTTTAGGATTGGAGGCTTGTTTTCCTTTGCCTTTTTGCCTTAAGAACTTTTTGAATTTGCGAATCATTTGGCTCATCTCCTCCTCGTCTTCATCAAGGCTATCACAATCATCAAAGTCACTCCCTTTATCGTGTTCAATCATGCATGCTTTGAGTGCATGGCCATTCTTTATTTTATTATCATTCTCCTCACTTTCCATGAGGCGATATAATTCAAGCTCATGTTCCTGCAATTTGCCAAACAAAGTAGCCAAAGACATAGATGATAAATCTCTAGATTCAGATATAGCAATTACTTTGGGTTGCCAGTTTCTACTCAAACATCTAAGCACTTTATTTATCAAATCCTCATTATTAAAAGATTTCCCAAGAGCCCTAAGATGATTTATAATATGGGTAAAACGTTTCTGCATATCTTGTATGCTTTCACCCTGTATCATCCTAAATAGCTCATGCTCATGGGTCAATGTGTTCATCCTAGCCCTTTTGACCTCGGTAGTACCTTCATGGGTCAATTGAAGGGTGTCCCACATTTCTTTAGCTGTCTTGCAATTTGAGACCCTATAGAACTCATCGTAGCTTAAAGCTGAAGTGATGATGTTCCTAGCTTTCAAATTGTATTGGACCTTTTTCTTTTCCGCGTCGGTCCAAAGATTTTTCGGTTTATCCACTAAAGCACCATTAACTTCATGCTTAGGGACAAATGGACCATTTTCCATAGAATCCCAAATATCAATATCGGAAGCTTCCAAAAAAATTTGCATTCTTTCTTTCCAATAACCATACCCTTCACCATTAAAAGATGGGGGTCTGTTTACGGAGTTTCCCTCGTTACAAAAACGGTTTGAAGTCATGTTACCTCTTGAGGTGGTTTCGCCCTTTATATCCAAGAGTTAAGCTCTGATGCCACTTGTTGACAAGTGACTCCAAACACAAGAGGGGAGTGAATTGTGTTTTTCAAAAACTTTGGCAAATATGAAACTTTTTCCTTTGAATATATTATGAAAAACAACTTTGTTAAATACGCGTTCAATTAAAAGCGTTTTGCAAAAGATAAAGCAGAAATAAAAAGATAAGGGATGAGAAGATGAACACAAGCGAGATATCCTGGTTTCGGCCACAAACTACCCAAGTGGCCTACGTCTAGTCCCCAAGGCAATACCACCTAGGGTTTTCAATCAACTCTAGTTTTTAACAAGATCAACTAGAACCTTTACAATAGAGAGCACTCCTCACAGACCAGGGATATCACCTCCCCCAGTGAAAGAGTCTCAAGACAATAACCTAAGAGATATCACCTCTCTTGTCAACCACAAGGAATATCACCTCCCTTGTAGACACTTGGAAATCACATCCAAGAACACCCCAAGAGATATCATCTCTCTTGAAAACAAGGTGTAGAAAAGTAAGGTTTGAGTCACACGACTCTTACCAACAATATGCACTCTTAATAGTGCTGATAAACAAATTGAAGAACAATTACAATAACACCTATATGGTGTATAGAATACTCAATATAATATGGTCAAAGTGAAAGTGCAAGAGATAGAGTATAAAAAGATGTTTAACAGAGTTTTAGCACAGTGAAAAAGATAGCAGTGTATTGTATCTGTTTGAAGGCTGCCTAAACTTGCTTTTATAGGAGTTCAAAAGAAATCAGGTCAAGCCTCTTAAAATTCATTTTTGTCGCAGCATAATCGATTATTACATTCTCATAATCGATTATTTAAACCAAATTCAGGAAGCGTTCACTTTGACAGAATAGTCATAATCGATTACACTAATCGATTATGAGTCCACTGACTTTCATATAAAAAGCTATAATCGATTACATAATCGATTACAGGGTTTTTGTTTGAAGCTCGTTTAAAGTTAGAGAGGACATAATCGATTATACAAAAGTCATAATCGATTATTCTATTTCGAATTTCAAATTCAACGGGTTTAATGTCATAATTACTCATTAACACCAATTAAAGCCATTTAACCTTGACTCATAATCGATTATAGGATTGCCATAATCGATTATGGCACGTATAAATTTGAATTTGAAAAGCTTGACAATTAAAGAATTGATTACTCATTAAGTATGATTGATTGTCAGATTTAATTCTTTTAAGCACATGTTGAAAGTGTGTGTGTGAGACCAATATTAAATTGAGAACTCTACTTACCATTTACACACATTTTCTAAAACGCACAATACAAATACTGAAATGCCCATTTTGCCCTTTGTGCTTGCTTGCTTTATAACTTTCCCCTTTTTGCACTTTAGTCCTTCTGGACCTCTTCCTTTTGTCATTCATCAAAACTAAAGTACCTGTCAAGGCATATTTTTACAACATCATATCAAACATCCACATCATTATGCTATGCAGTGCAATGCAGCCCTACTCCGCTAAACCATCAATGCATGTGGATCCACTAAACTCGGGATGAATGACTTCGGAGTTACATATCCACATTGAGAATCTACTCAACGCTGGAGAATCTACTCCTTCGATAGCAAACGCATCAAACCAACGAATGCCTCGTCACGGGGGTGCTAGGAGAATCTACCCCAACCGTGGATGGCCGGATCGCCGTACTCTAGGACGATCTCCCCTATGTCGAACATCCCTAAACAATAACTATGATGCAATGCGTATGCAACACGACAACAACGGCAACACCACCTCCATAACTCCAACGGAAACGACCGAAGGTAACAGCGGAATCAACCGCGCCAACTTGCCTCGCGGAATCTACCTGAGGACTTTAACGGAATCAACCGTAGTACCTGGGGCAAACTCTCTGCCACCAAGGTACATAACAACAACACCTTAGACCCAAACCACGGGGTCAAGGCCTCCTTGGCCAAAAGCACCAAGGCACAGCTCATCAACTTGTGACACCCAATGGGCACCGACTTATCAAACTCAACACCTCACCATCTCATCATCTTTAATTATATTTAGTATCATCAACCAAATTGTCTAATCAATTAATCATCGTTGGAGAATGGCGCTTAAAACCCCTTTTTGTCCTTTAATTCTATTCTGCCCAAGGGGTTGAGCACGGTCGTGCTCGTAACCTAGCACGGTTGTGCTTAAGCAGGTGAGGGGCGTGCTCCCCTTTAAGTGAAGCACGGTCGTGCTCAGTAGCACGGTCGTGCTCTTTATCCTGCACGGCCGTGCTGAACAGCGCGGCCATTTCCCAGAATTCAAATGGGAGCACGGTCGTGCTCCCTGTTCAGCACGGTCGTGGTCATCGCGCGACAGTGCTGTTCTGGGCAGGAACAGAGACATGCATTTTAACCAATTTCTAGGAATAAATTCGTTAATCAACCTAAGTCAATTATTAGCACGTTTAAGGGTTAAAAATCCATCATTAACAACAGCATCAATCAATATCATCATCATGTGAATAACAACGCTTAACAAATCACCATCATGCTCATATTCAACATAAATCAATCATCAACGTTATAGAGCATGTAGCATATCATCACAAATCAGCCAAAAAAATCATAACATAGTCTTAATTTATACAATCATAAAACCAATAATAACGGGGTTGTGGGAACCCCTTTACTTTACCCTAACCCCAAGCCTATGTAAACACTACCCTTCTCCCCATACCTGGATTGAAGGTAGCTCTCCCAAACACCGAATAGCAATCTGGTTCCTCCTCTCAATACGGTTCAACCTCAACTACGCCTTAAACAAAGGAAACAAACCAAGATTAATTTCCCAATCATAAAAACTGAAAAGGAAATCACTAGGGAAGAGGGAACCATTACCTCTGGACTACCACAGATCAACCAGCTTCCCAACCGGCCTCCAGACTCTACTATATCGCTGGGAAGAGAGAAAATACAGAATGGGTGAGTTCTGGCCACAACAGAGCAGTAGCAGCTGTCACAAATAGGGTAATGACGTTAACCCTCGATTCTACTCACGTATATAAAACTCAGACCTGAGCACGGTCGTGCTTACTCTTGAGCACGGTCGTGCTCAACTTAACGTTACGAGACGAGATCAGCGTATTGAGCACGGGCGTGCTCACTGTTGAGCACGGTCGTGCTCAACTTAAAATCAGAAACACTCTCCTGACTTTAAGTACGGGCGTGCTGGCTAATGAGCACGGGCATGCTCATGTACCAGAAAGGGACTTTTAACCAAAATCCCACTAAGCCCTCGAACGATAAATCCAACTTAAAAAAAACTAGCTTAAAGAAATTAATTCTGAAAAATAGGGTGTTACAAAGTGGGGGTCAGAAAACCCAAAATCAAGGCCAAGTCAAGAGATGTTACAACTGCGGGGATCCTGGACATTATGCTGATACTTGTCCTATGAGGGGATTTAAATGTTTCAACTGCAGTCAGGTGGGGCATATGGCAAGGGACTGCAATGCACCAAAGCGAGGATCGACTGTTAACACCACCAGGACAAATAAACCGACGGCCAAGGGAAGAGTTTATATAATGAGTGGAGCTGAGGCTTCAAACTCTGACGATCTTGTACAAGGTACGTGTGACGTAAACGGTAAGCTTTTAATTGTACTATTCGATTCAGGTGCGACCCATTCTTTTATTTCGATGGATTGTGTGAAACTTCTGAAATTACCTGTTTCTTCATTATCGTATGATCTGATTGTTTCTACTCCAACTGCTAAGCCAGTCACTGTCAATGTTGTTTGCTTGAACTGTCCTATTATTATTCAGGATAGACATTACTTTGTTGATCTGATCTATTTGCCTTTAGTATAGTTAGATGTAATCTTAGGCATGGATTGGTATCATCCAACTGTATTCTAATAGACTGTGCAAGTAAAACTTTAGTTTTTCCTAAGGATGAGAATTCTGGATTTTTGTCTGCTAATCAAGTAATAGCTTCTTTAAAAGAGGGAGCGCAAGGATACATGTTATTGTCTTCCTTAGATGTTAAGAGTGAGTTAGACTTGCAGTGTATACCCATTGTCAACGAGTTTCTCGACGTTTTTCCTGAAGATGTACCTGGACTACCACCTGTTCGAGAGATTGAGTTCGCGATTGATCTGATTCCCGGCACTGGACCAATATCTATTGCGCGATATCGTATGTCGCCAGCAGAACTTGAAATCCTAAAGGAGCAGATAGTGGAACTGATGAGGAAGGAATTTATTAGACCCAGTGTATCACCATGGGGAGCTCCAGTATTACTGGTGAAAAAGAAGGATGGAACGTCTAGATTGTGTGTAGATTTTCGTCAGCTGAATAAGGTAACGATTAAGAACAAATATCCGCTTCCAAGGATAGATGATTTGATGGATCAACTGCGTGGAGCGACTATTTTCTCAAAGATAGATTTAAGATCGGGCTACCACCAGATTCATGTAAAGGCGGAGGATGTTTCTAAGACAGCGTTTCGAACATGCTACGGGCATTATGAGTACCTTGTGATGCCTTTTGGTGTGACGAATGCACCTGCTATATTCATGGATTACATGAATAGGATTTTTAGTCCTTACTTAGATCAGTTTGTCGTTGTTTTCATAGATGACATTCTAATCTACTCTTCCAGTAAAGAAAAACATGTTGAACATCTCAGTGTGGTTCTCCAAATTTTAAAGGAGAAACAACTTTACGCGAAACCTGAAAAGTGTGGATTTTGGTTAGACCAAGTTCAATTTTTAGGACATGTGATCTCGAGTGAGGGAATTGCTGTAGATCCTTCCAAAGTTGAAGCTGTTTTGGAATGGAAAAGGCCTACGACTGTGACTGAGATCCGTAGTTTTGTGGCATTAGCAGGATACTACAGCAGATTCATTGAAGGATTTTCTAAGATAGTAGGACCACTTACTCAATTAACTCGAAAGGATCAAGCGTTTATATGGACGGAGGCTTGTGAAGAAAGTTTCCAGGAATTGAAAAGAAGGTTGACTACTTCACCTGTGTTGGTACTACCAGATCCTAAAGAACCTTTTGAAGTTTATTGTGATGCTTCTCATCAAGGACTAGGGTGTGTATTGATGCAAGACCGAAAAGTCGTAGCTTATGCTTCAAGACAGTTGAAGATCCATGAAAGGAATTATCCTACGCATGATTTAGAATTAGCTACAGTGGTGTTTGCTTTAAAAATCTGGAAACATTATTTATATGGAGCGGCTTTTAATGTTTTCAGTGACCATAAAAGTCTAAAGTACCTATTCAGTCAAAAGGAGCTGAATATGCGGCAGAGGCGTTGGTTAGAATTTTTAAAGGATTATGATTTTCAACTACAATATCACCCTGGAAAGGCGAATGTAGTGGCAGATGCTTTGAGCAGGAAATCAATGCACGCATCAGTAATGATGATCAAAGAACGTGAGTTGTTAGAGGAATTTAGAGATATGCGTTTATCAGTAGAAGTGTCACCTGGAAAGATTTGTTTGGGTATGATTACTGTTTCAAATCAATTAATGGAACAAATACGAGAGAAACAAGGAAGTGATCAGTACCTACAAAAGGAAAGCGAATCAGTGCGACGAGGAGCTGTACCAAAGTTTAAAGCGGGAACTGATGGAATCTTGAGATTCGGCGAAAGGATTTGTGTACCAGATGACGCTGAATTGAAGAAGTTGATTCTTGAGGAAGCTCATAGGAGTAAGTTAAGTTTACATCCCGGAGCTACAAAGATGTACCAAGATCTAAAGAAACTGTATTGGTGGCATGGTATGAAGAGAGACGTTATGAAATACGTAGCTTCTTGTTTAGTTTGTCAAAAGGCCAAAATTGAGCACCAGAAACTAGCGGGAATGCTACAATATTTGGATATTCTAGAATGGAAATGGGATGGCATATCAATGGATTTTGTATCAAGTTTGCCAAGGACTCGGAAGGGGCATGATGCCATATGGGTAATAGTTGATCGATTGACCAAATCAGCTCACTTTTTACCTATCAAGATGAGTTATTCGATGGAAAAGTTGACTCAGTTGTATATTGGAGAAATTGTTAGATTACATGGCGTACCTACCAGTATTATCTCAGATCGTGATCCGAGATTTACGTCAAAATTTTGGCAGAGTTTACAAGACTCACTAGGCACAAAACTCAGGTTGAGTTCGGCATATCATCCACAAACGGACGGACAATCTGAGAGGACTATTCAATCACTTGAAGATTTACTCAGAGCTTGCACTTTAGAAAATTCTGGGAGTTGGGATGAATTCATATCCTTGATAGAATTCACTTATAACAACAGTTTCCACTCAAGCATAGGGATGGCACCTAATGAAGCTCTATATGGTCGACGATGCAGAACACCGTTATGTTGGTACCAGGATGGAGAGAGTTTATTGCTAGGACCAGATTTCATGCAACAAACGACGGAAAAGGTGAAAATGATTCAGGAGAAAATGCGGACAACTAAAAGTAGACAGAAAAGTTATGCTGACAAGAGACGACGACCTCTTGAATTTGAAGAAGGCGAACATGTGTTTTTGAGAGTCACGCCTACGACTGGGGTTGGTCAGGTAATTAAATCCAGAAAACTCACTCCTAAATTCATTGGACCTTACCAAATTCTTCGTCGTGTGGGTCCTGTAGCCTATAAAATTTCTTTACCACATTTTCTTTCCAATCTTCATGATGTTTTTCATGTTTCACAATTGAGGAAATATATTCCTGATCCATCTCACGTGATTGAACCCGATGTTGTACAATTAAAAGAAAATTTGTCTTACGAAACCTTGCCTGTACGAACCGTGGATAAGATGACGAAGCAGCTCAGAGGTAAACAAATCCCCCTGGTCAAAGTTATTTGGAATGAGGGTACTGGAGAAGCAACGTGGGAAGTGGAAGATAAAATGAAGTTACAATATCCTAATTTATTGACAGGTACGTAATTTCGAAGACGAAATTTTTTTTAGTAGGGTAGTAATGTAACACCTTGTTTTTCGCTGTTTTAAATAATAGGAATGCAGGGTAATATGTTTAATTAATTATTGGTGTGTTAGAAAATTATTTTAAATAATCGAAGTTTACCACTCAATTCTACTTGAACGTAGAAAGCTACGAGTAAAATTTTGGTTGAAACGACGGGCGAATCACAGCCCGCTATTTCCACTGACAGTATATTTATACTGACCAGAAGACCTAATTTTAACTCGTGAATGAAACACTTAAGATTTTTATTTTATTTCCTACGATAGTGTATTTTTAGAATTATTTCACAAAAAAGTGAAATGTTTAACTTTGAGCCGTGTTATTTGAACAACCAGGCTGGGACAACTATACGGGACAACTTTGTCCTGTAGCACACTGTAGCGCTACAGTAGTGCTATTTTTTATTTTTATTTTTATTACAAATGTTGACCTTTTTTAAAAAAAAATCTATTTCTAAAAAAACCCATTAACCAGATAATGAACTAAATTCACCAGATATTTGCACCTGATTAACCAGATATTTGCACATACTTAACCAAAAAACCCATTAACCAGATAATGAACCGAATTCACCAGATATTTGCATCCGATTAACCAGATATTTGTACACACTTAACCAAAAATTTTTATTTCTCAACAAAACCCATTAACCAGATAATGAACCGAATTCACCAGATATTGTACCCGATTAACCAGATATTTGTACATACTTAACCACAAATTTTATTTCTCAAAAAAACCCATTAACCAGATAATTAACCGAATTCACCAGATATTTGTACCTGATTAACCAGATATTTGCACATACTTAACCAAAAAGTTATTTCTCAAGAAAACTAAATATTTAAAAAAAAAGAACAAATTATTTTTTTTATAAAAAAAATATTTTTTTAAAAAAGTCAAAATTTAAAAAAAAAAAAATTAGTGTTACTGTAGCGCTACAGTAACGCTACAGTGGACAAACATACGGTTGTCACCGTATGTTGTCCACTTTGGTTGTCTGAAAAACATTAGCGTTAACTTTGACGGGCGAAATACGTAATCGGGTAAACGACGGAGCAAACGACGGAGTTTCTTGAAGCTGATAAATAGTTTTCTTATAATTTTAAGTTGATTTATGTGGAGGAGTTACACTTTTGTGTCAAATTAGAGAATTGCACTTAAGTCCTTGAACTTTCGCTTAATTGCACTTTGGACCCTAAGTTAGTTTCTATGCATTTCCAAGTGAATTGGGCCAGAATCTTTGTTTCAAACCCATTAGAGGGCTGCGGCCCAAAACCAAATCCAAGAGTATGAATCCCACACAATCCAATTGATGTCATAAACTCATTTTGAACTAGTTATGTTTAGATGGTTTCTAGTTAACAAAATGAAACAAATGGGCTTGGGCTTGGCAAGGCCAAAATGGCGCATGGCCCATGGTGGTGGCAGCCACATTTTGCTCATTAAGTGACTCACACATTCTACAATAATCTAGAGTCATCTTCATCTTAGTCCTTTCTCTAAATGGCATGGGTTGGGCTAAATTGACACTCTACCAAGGCTTTTAGATTCTTACTCCATTGTTTGGAGTATAGTGACAATTAACTATTACCAGTTTCGGTGGTGGTGGACCAACTAGTTACAAATATGAAAATTCTAGAATGGAGTTTCCAGTAAAACAACCACTTATTTTGCGATCATTTATGTGATAATTACTTGTTTCATATCCAAATCTTGATGATGCACTTGGCATTAGCCAGTCCATTTTTATAGTATTGTGCAATGGGTGCAATAAACTGTCACAATTTCGCACAAATGCCTTATATCCAGGGGATGAGAAGCACAGACATATATGAGATGTTAATATTGATGACTATAGTGTATAGAGAGGAAGTTTTAATTCTTAACTTAGTTGTTTAGTTGCTAATTCATGGTTCTAAGTAGTTAAGACTCCTTAATCATAACTTAGGCATAATTAGGAAATTTTAGTCACATTAGACCCTTGGGCCCGTGACCATGTAGAAGGAATTAGGTGTTTTTAATTTCTTGTTTTGTAATTATTTGATTGTAATGGTTGAAGGTTACGTGAATACGACGAGTACGTAAACTTCGGACTTTCGACGAACAACTGTTTTCACTGAACATTCTACAAGAGGTAAGAGGGGAATTCCTAAGGGATTTTCGGATGGTCATATACCATTTGTGTTTGGTCTATATATTGGTTCTGTGGGTGTAGTATTGTTTTCTGTTATTTTCTTTCAGTTGTTTTGTCTATTCTGTGTTTGATTATCTACTTTTAAATTATTTATCTGCAGTTAATTGTTATGTTATTATGTTATTGTGATTGTATAATCTGTGTAGAATAATATTGTATGTTATTGAGAAATGTTGGTTGAGAAGCCTGACAATGGTCAGTGCCAAATCGATTAATCAGATAAAAGCTATAATAAGCTTGGTAAATTATATTCAATGTTTAATTGGTAAATATTGGAATATAATCTTAATGGAATTTTTATTTGAGAATAATAAGGAATATTGGAAAAATAATATTATTTTAATGAATAATCAGTGAAAAAGTGAACTATGAGTCACAGAGAGGGCGAAACCGTGAAAATATTTTACTACTGCTAATTTTTACATAAGAAATTTCGGAAAATTAAAAAATGTTATTTTATGAAATTAATTTTCAAAAATAACCTAATTATGATTTTTAAATATTATTAAAGTTGGAAAAAGCTAATATTAGGCTTAACTGACGTTAAAAACGTAACTTGACGGCAAATGTTATTTTGAAACGGCAGTACGTAGTTTGAACCAGTTGAGTATTTAGGGAACTATTTTCAGGAAAACTAAGTTTTTATATCAGTCGATTTTCTAGAATCAAGTTTCACTTAACTATGTTAATAAGTGGTTGTAAACTTAGTAACTGAGACGATAGGGTACTAATGTTCGTTGGTGGTGTGGACTGAGTGTCCTTCAGACTTAAGGTCCTGTAGATTGGGTATCTACTGTATACATGAGGTATACTGTTTAAAACATTTAAAATGTTTTCTATTACCACGAACCTAAAACTGGTACATCGGTTGATGGGTCTCATGATTGAGCATTCGGACTTGAGGTCTTGTGTTGTTAATAAAAGAGTTAAGATACTTAAAACGATGATGGTTGTAAGTGTTTTGTGCTTCAATAGAGGAAATTTTATACACATAGAGAAATGACGAGAATAAAAGGTTTTACATGCATTTAAGGCAGACGTGTCTATAAAGTTAACCATGGTATCTAGGGGATATTCATGTGTTTATATCATTGTACCTTGGTGGTCAATGAGCCCACTTTTGTATTATTGTGCCTTGGTTTGGACAGTTTACAGTGGGATTTGGCTTGAGTGCCGTTGCCTGAGTGGCGTTGCCTGAGTGGCTTTGGCTTGAGTGCCGTTGGCTTCAGTGCCTTTGCCTTGAGTGGCTATTGAGCTTGATCAACACAAAGAGAAATGACGAGAATAAAAGGTTTTACATGCATTTAAGGCAGACGTGTCTATAAAGTTAACCATGGTATCTAGGGGATATTCATGTGTTTATATCATTGTACCTTGGTGGTCAATGAGCCCACTTTTGTATTATTGTGCCTTGGTTTGGACAGTTTACAGTGGGATTTGGCTTGAGTGCCGTTGCCTGAGTGGCTTTGGCTTGAGTGCCTTTGCCTTGAGTGGCTATTGAGCTTGATCAACTCACCATATGTTGTTGATATCTCATGAGATTAGGTATATTGCTAATTATTGAAGTGTTGCATACATAATTTCAAAACTGATGATGTGAGGGCATGAAACCCTGTGATATACTTGTACACATTATGTATGAATGTTTATGTGTTTTGTTAGTGTCGGGTATATGATTTTCGCGTTAAATCCATACATTGGTTTCTCACTCTTGTGTTGTTTCTCTGTTTGTTCTCTACTTGTAGTATTTTTACTTATATCTGAGGATAGATGGATCCAATGATGCCACTGGCACATTTAGTGATCCGCAGCATCATTTTTGAGAACCGTATGCACGGTGGCGCATGGGAGATTAATCCCGGGGCGAGGAGCGCTACCTATTTTGGCCCGACATGTGAGACTACTGGCACACTAGCTGCCGGACTTCAGCATAGAACGTATGTTGTCGAGACTTGCAAGATATCATTACCTTCACCAGGACTTTGCCTGCAGTACTTGTTGGATCACGGAGAGATTGAGGTTCACCCAGAGTTGGGACAACCTTTTCAGATAGCTGCACTAGATGTAGTAGTGCCTGCTGAGCCTCCTGTTGAGGTAGTTCCAGATGATGTGATAGAGGAGGACCCTGACGAGTTCGTAGAGGACATCCTTGCGGACTTGCCACCTATTGAGGACGATGATGATGTACCCGGCGAGGGTGCGGAGCAGCAGTATCCTCATCGCATAGTTCTACTTTAGGAGGGGGTGATCATCCTGATCTCCCCAATGGGTTCCATTAGCTCCGACCAGCTGTAGGGTTAGTTATTTTGGGGTGGTGATATTCGTCAGTTGACTTGGCTACTGAGAGCCATTAGTTTTTGTATGCTTCTAGACGTACGCTACTGTTTTGTATATATCTTTATATTTTCTTTACTTAGTTTGAGGAGAATGACCTAATTGATAAAGGTCCTTTTGTGATCTCCTAGTGTTGTTGTAATATATATAAAACAATGATGCATATGTATATACATATATGGATATATTAGTAAATGTTTGTTTTATTTCTGTCATGTTTGGTCGTGCACTAAAAAAAAAAAAAATATCGCCAGTTTTGCAGAAATGTTATTAATTTAAAAGTTTTATTTTCCGAAAGTAACCAGCACTTTAATTAAATTTTCCGCATTGGGGTAACTTTGTGATGATCCTTGAGAGGGTGTCACAGAGGGAATAAGCAGTTGGAAAAGGAGATTAGTTGGAATGAATTATCATTTCTAATCTTGATCCTCGTACAAAAGAATATGAACTGGAAGTTCAAAAGATAATTCATTTACTATATCAACTGCTAATGCTCCAACTAAAATTGATGTCCATGTTGGACAATGTAATATTGTAAATGAGTCTCAAGCATGCATGAAGCTTGGCAGACTCTTCGGTTCCAAGGATAAAAATCCTCAACTAGCAAAAGGAGCTAAAGCAAGATGGTCAAATTGAGGATATGGAAACTCCAGAAGAGTGCTTAGACATAATTAATATTTCAGTTTCAGAAGAAACTCAGGTACCTGAACTTTGTGAAAATAAAGAGATCTTGATGAATTATGTCATGAATGGAATACGATGGAACCGATATGAAGTCAACGTTGACAATGTTTTTTGCATACAATGTAGTGCTAAATGAAATAAATAATAATGAGGATCATGAACCAAAGTCTATTAAGGATTATAGACAAAGAAATTTTTGGCCAAAATGGAAAGTTGCAATTGCCGCGGAATTAAACTTGCTTATCTAGAGAAAATTTTTTGGACCTGCAGTCCGTATAACTGAAGTGGTAAAGCTAGTTGATCAATACAAATGAGTTTTTGAGCGAAATCCAAATGAGAATGGTGAAATTGTGAGATAGAAAGCTCGACTTGTTTCTCAAGGGTTTTCGTAAAAGCCCGACACTGATTTTGAAGAGACATGTGCACTTGTGGTGGATGCAAGTACTTTTGGTTACTTAATTAGTCTGGATAGCACATGAAGGACTCAATTAACATCTAATAGATATTATCACAAACTATTTGTATGGATCTCTTGATAATGACATTTATAGAAACTCCCTGAAGGATTCAAGGCGCTGGAAGCATATCCTTGAAAGATTCAATATGCATAAAGCATATCCCTGAAGGATTGATGACATTTGAAATGTATAATTTAAAACATTGAAAGATGTACTCTTTCAATTTGAGCAAATTGAGGATTTTGAACAATAGTTCAAATCCTAGAAGTTTCTTGAATGGACTTGAAGTCCAAAATCTACAGAATATAAAATATATCCATGTAAATAGTTGTTATTACATCTTATGGTTGACTCGAGGGTGATATCTACATAAAAAATCCAGGAAGGATTAAATAGATTTATATATTTGGATTTATATAGTTTATATGCATATTTTTCATGCAATGGTAGATAAATTTATTTCTGTACAAGACTTTTATTTTCTTAGATATCTATGTGAAGAAATTTCTAAATGTGTTTAATATAGTTACTATGAGATGATTTAATATTATGGAATGACTTTAAGTTGTTCCAGAATTATAGAATATATAAAGAAATGTCTTAAGATAAAATACTTTTACATAACGAAGTTTTGCCTCGACCCATAGATCGAGCATTTAGCAAGTGAATTTTTATCTAACAAGTGATACAGAAGTTGTTCTTAAGTGTCTCATAATAGATTATATCTAATGAGTACACTACTATAGTTCGGTAGCTGGATGTGAAGAAGATAACGAATATATTGGCCTGAAGACCATACCTACGAATCTATTAGTCTTGAAGACCATCCTTATTGTTAGAGAAGCACACACGAAAATTTCTAAACACTACATGACTTGATATAATAATTTTATATGAATATATGTTCAAATAATTGATCATGCAGAAAGAAGTTATTTTTATGATCCAGATGAAGTCAGATCCCAAACCTGCTATTATTTACATGTGGAAGGAAATTCCACCTGAGGAAAATATTGCTTGCAAAGCTCAATTGAAATGAGGATATGTCAAATGTGCCGGAGAGAAGAATATTGCTTTAAAATGCTTCAGGGGGAGAAGATCAAAATGTTGAATTTCATATTCTTAAGCGATGCTTCTAACAGGGGGAGAAAAGTGTACTCTTTTTTCCTTAATCAAGGTTTTGTCCTACATGGTTTTCCTTGATAAGGTTTTTAATGAGGCACTTCCCACATAAAGGATATTGTACTCTTTTTCCTTCACTAGGATTTTTTCCCACTGGCTTTTTCCTAATAAGGTTTTAACGAGGCATATCCTTAATGGACATCCAAAGGGGAGTGTTATGAAAATGGTGCAAAATGTAGATGTCCATTTTGTAGCTTACATGAGTAAAAGTTTTCATCACAAGTTATTAGCCATAATATTATATTGTAATGGCTCATTATGTTTAGGCTTTTAATTGGTTGATAGGTTACAAGTCTTGTGTCCTATAAATAGGACTCATGTAGTATTGTAAAGTGTGCACCTTGAAGAGTATGATACAAAGACTCTCTTATTCTCTACTCTCTCTTCTCTATTCTTCTTAGTTTATAAGATCTTGCTCTTGTTTTGCTTAATTTCATAACATCCTTTTGTTTGTTCCTAATTTTATGTTTGATAATTCAATGTTACCTATTTTAAAACCTTTTAATCCAGATGCTAAATAATAAATTACATCCATTGTATTTACTCCTTTTATTAAATAAATTTATTCCTTTTATTCATTCCTAATTTGCATTTCCTAACTCATTGTTACCTATTTTAAAACCTTTTAATTCACCAACCAAGTGTTGGTAGAATGGTAAGCATCTCGACTTCATAAAAAGAAGAATGCAAGTTCGAATCCTGATGACAGACACTCTAGTTGGGAGGTTGCAAAAACCAAGAGTTAATTCTTTGTTCTAAGCAACCGACCAAGGATTAGTCCTATAGTTGACCCAAATGGTCAAAATTTGTGGGGATATCCCGGGATGCCATTAGGGAGTCAAATCCCGAATTATGGTGGTATCATAAAAAAGAATAAAACCTTTTAATTCATTTACTGAATAATAAATTATACTCATTGTATTTAAAACTTTTATTCATTCCTAATTTACGTTTCCTAACTCATTGTTAACCATTTTAAAACCTTTTAATTAAAATGTTGAATAATAAATTACTTTTATTGTATTTATTTATTTTATTAATTGCATTTATTTATTTATTTTATTCAATCATTTTTATGTTTCCTAATTCATTGTTGCCTTTTTTAAAACCTTTTAACTCAGATGCTAAATAATAAATGACATTCATTGTATTTATTCATTTTATTCATTCCTAATTTATGTTTCATAATTTATTGTTACCTATTTTAAAATCATTTAATTCTTTTCTTCATTATATTTATTCCTAATTTGCGTTTCCTATTCTTTTCTTCATTATATTTATTCCTAATTTGCGTTTCCTAACTCATTGTTACCTATTTTAAAACCTTTTAATTCATATGTTGTATAATAAATTAAATTCATTGTATTTATTCCTTTTATTCATCCCTAATAGGGAGGGAGGATGTTCTATTTATAGATTCAAAGTTTCGCCCGTAAGCTATTGATTGATTCTATTGGCTGACGCCTAGAGGATTTACATTTCCTAACTCAATATATGTTAACTATGTTAAAGCCTTTTAATTCAGATGCTAAATAATAAATTACATTCTTTGTATTTATTCATTCCATTTTTCTTTTATTCATTCCTAATTTAGTTTTCCTAATTCATTGTTACCTTTTTTAAAAAAAAAATCTTTTAATTCAAATGCTAAATAATCAACTACATTCATTGTATTTGTTCCTTTTATTCATTCCTAATTTACGTTTCCAAAAGTTTTAAGAGTCTAGGGTTTACAACTTTATGGTTACCCATTTGCGTTATTATTTTTGACCACCTTTTACAACTATATAAAATGAACAAATTAAAATACGAGAATGGGGGTTGAATTGTGTTTTACTTAAAAAAATTAAAAACAAATATTTTTTTTCGCAAACAGCAAAGAGGAGGCGCTTTCAAAAGCACTACAGACGTTTGGATGCATCTGAGGTTTTACACAAACTTAAAACATAATTGTTTAATATTAACAAACTAAACCCCGATTAGCACAAATAATAATAAATGTAGAAGCAAAGAGTTAAGGATAGAGAGATTCACGCAGTGAGGTTTATCCTAGTTCACCCTAAACCTTGGGTTACATCAAGTCCTTAGCTTCACCAAGCTTTACATCAGAACTAACCAGCTACAGACAAGTATTATTTTCACACCCAGTCTCTTTAGGCTCCTACGAGTATTGTTTTCACACCTCTCTTCAGGCTCAAACACAACTATTCTTTAATGCTAGCCTCTTAAAGCTTTACAGACTCAAAGAGTTTGTGAAGCAGAAGCTTCAAATTACAACTTTACAAGTCAACCGAATAGCACTCGAAAAGTGAATATTAATGAAGTTTTTTATGACTGCAGAAAATAACTTCTCTTAATAAATACAAATAATTGAGAGAGAAGTATTCAAGAAAGAATTAAAGAATTTAAGAGCTTTGAATGCACATCTTGTAATGAATATTCACAGTTGTTAACTTCTTGCAAGTGCCTTCATTATCTTCTTTATATAGCCATCTAGAATAAATCCGTTGAGGGACATTCTCCTTGGATCGGAGCTTTGTTCTTTCATTCGTTTAACGTCAAAGAGTCGTTCTGAACTTTCATTTAATGTTTATGATCGTCGGAGATGTTCATAGTACAAGGACCATACTTCTTTGCACACTTAATCGAAGTGCAGGCGCGGGTCAGAGCAGCTATAGATGCTTTTCTGACTTGGGCAACACGAACTTCCACTTTTGTGCAATAGTGAGATATGACAAGATAAAGTGGAACTATTTGTTGTGTGCAAAAGGGTTGTTACAGATGCTTTTTGCTTTATCTTTGTACTTGAGTCAGCATATTTGAATTTTACTTCGAAAGAGATGTTTGACTTCGAGTGAATATTTTGAACTGTGCTTTCAGACGCTTGATCTTGAGTTGTTCTGATTTTTCTGATTCAGACTATTGCCGCACATAAGAGTTCCTTTTGTCATCCTTCAGACTCTAGATTAAGTAAACTCGGACACTTGATTTAGTTTTTGATATCTGTCTAAGATGTTTTGATTTCTACACACTTGTTAGTAGATTTCATATAGTTCAATTAAAATCATTTATCATAAATGTTTGAATCCATCAAAATTAAAGGTAACAAAGCTTTAGACGTTTGGAGACTTAACACTATACACTTATATTACAACTAGAAAAGCCTAATCATCTTCTGAAGGTATGTATTGACAGCCCATGATATCATTGATCCCTGGTGAATTAAAAACTTATTTAAGTTTTGACAGCTCGTGCTCGCTTAATGGAAATCTTCATACACTAGATGATGATGTTTATACTCGTATTTTTGGACACCATTTCTTCTTAAGCATTGCCAAATCATGAATTGAAACTCAAAATTGGTGTTTCTATTATGTTGTTGATAAACATAGATCAATTTTTGGGATGGGATTGTGCAATGATACTCGACTCATCATTACCGAAATGGGAAACTATGTTATAGAGGCAAAAGTCATTGCTAAAAGCAATATTGGATTGGGTAAGAAGGTTTTTAAAATTTCAGTGCAGACAATTTCCTGTGATTGTTTCTTTTGCCATGATAATAAATAGGAGTCTGGAACAATCTCTAAAACATATGTGCATCTATCTTTCAAAATTAGTTTTTTCACATGGACAATTATATGTTGGAATATCAAGGGTTACATCACGTCGTGATTTGAAGATACTCATATATGACAATTAATGTCACATTTCTAACTCCACTTCCAATATAATTTATGGAGAAGTCTTTCAAAATTTAACATAGGTCTTGGGTGCATTTCATGACTTTGTGTCGAAATTGGGCCTAATTGCATTTTTTAGCATTATTGACATCTTGACATTGCTTCTGTATTTCGAGCATAACTTTGGTTGTAGATACTTAAAATTTGTGATTTTAACTTTGTGGGAAATATAAGAGATTTATATAGAACTTTCTTAAAGAGTTCGAGATCTAATTTTGATGATTAAAGGGTCAAATCAGAGCTGAAAGTGAGACCAAAGGTGTTGTTGCGTGAGTTTGAATAGAGATCCATGTTTGGGGCACAACTTGGGCTGTAGAGGTTGGATGCATCTGAAACTAAGACTATTTTGAATATGACACATTAGGCTACAACTTTCATGAAGATCACTTAATCAAATGATATCGTTTTGATGTTGTAAATTGACTTAGAAAATAAGTCTCGGATCCTGAGGTATTTTGGGCCTAACTTACTCATTAGAGGTCCAATTGGGCCATTTTTTTATGGCCAATTGAAGCTGGGCTCAAGGGACATGTAGAGAATTAATTTTTTTATTAACTAAGTGAGTTTTAAGATCTGAAAAATTAAGAATACATCCAGACACGATTTTAGGGGTTTTAGAAGAGAAATAGAGAGCTAATCTCCTTCTCCCTTCTTCTTCCATTCTTGGTTTTGATGTATTTTCGTTTTATGAGTTATTTTTCCACAACAATGGGGAGCTAAACTCTTGTAATCAATTCTTGGGTTGACATTATGATGGGTTAATTTTGAAATTAATCAGGTTTTGTTTGCTTAATCCCTTGCTAATTTCGTTTTTCTATTTTTCCTCTACTTGATTCTGGATTCTTTGTCTGTTTACTTAAATGAATTGGAATCCTGAATCTATGTGTTAGTGGCTTCATTAACTCATTTTTAAAGAGGAGAAATCAAATTCTTGGTTATACAGTGAAGGTGTTTGATGAAATGCCTAGCTTGGTTGGATTTCAGGTTTAATATTGGTTAATTTGGTTTAGTGGATGCTTAATTCGTTTACCTTGATTAATCACAGTATTGAAGCTTTTCTAGTAGGAAATTCATGAGTTATAGTAGGGCTTCGTGCTGTAATTCGAAACTAATATCTTAACTGCATTAGGAAGTTCATTTGTGATTAAGGATTAATTAACCTCGGTAATTGTCATTCCCTTTGATCGATTATTTTTCTATCACTATTATGTTTTAATTAGTTTCTTCCTTGTTATATTCGTGCTTACAAACTTGCAAAACCCCAACCTTTAAATTTTATTGCTTAATTTGATTAAATTTCCAAGTTGGTCAATTGGGAAATGGTTCGGGTTGACACCCTTGTTGTAAGTAAGGTATTGATTCAGTTTATATTAATTTTGGTGGGTTCGGCTCCCGTCAGTGTACAAACAAAAGAAGATATAACAAATATAGGAGGAAAGATGATTATCCGCTATACAGTAAGGCAACATAGTAGTAATAATTCCAAAACAGTAGAAGCCAAACAAAACATTACAATATAAAACTAAATCGACAAGTACAACAATATCTAGTGTATTCATATTCTTCCAAACATTTACAACAGGATCAATAAAATATCTCAATCATATATGCATGATGTATGATGTCAATGATATATGAGGGATGTGCATGGGCCCGGCTCGACTCAACTTCGTGGAGTGTCCACAGAATCAAATGAGCAACCGGAAGGACATGTTCCGTTTCCATCGGTCAAACCATAGTGCCTAATATCATTCCAATTCACATGCATACGAATGTATGGAACACTCTACCACCGATCTTGAGTAGTTTAGTGACTCGTTGGGATCGTTATGCGAGGGTATCAAATTACCATGGCACAAAGGGCTACCACCTGGCCGTTGTGAGATTTTGCGCAACATACATTCTGAATGTCTTCACAACCTTCATTATTTTATTCTCACCTACAGCAGGGTGTAGTTCTCTCCTCAACATCATGCCAAAGACCACATCTTCATAATGTGCCAATGCCTATTTCAATTCATGTCAATATGTTAGACTGTCAAGCCATTCCTTTGATGTTTGCCCCCGATATATTCTTTGGCATCAAAAACTCATACAAGCGAAATGCACATGTCACATGTCACTCCAGGGTCATGTATGACTCAATGCACATGTCACATGTCACATGTCTCCATGCATAGCATAATTCCAGGCACTATCACATGTTATTAACCAAGTATTAATATCATCATTCTCAAAAGAGAGCGATGATATAAACATGCACTTGCTTCACTTTTAATCATGTATTAACCATTTATAACCAAGTAGATCATCAAGTATTGTACATTGATGGTCCAAGTAGAATATGTCCTTTGTCCACACTTGGTTTTAATTCTAGTATCATTTTCTCACATACCATAATGGGTCAAGCCAAGTGGTGAGGCCCAATTCCATAATCAGGATCTTTTCTCCACTTGTATGCCCATTTAGAGTCAAGTTGTAGTGACTTGGGCCTTATAAGCCCATTATTGTAAAATTGTCATCAGTTTGTCAATTTCCAAATAATTAGTCATTAAACTTTTACCAAACCTTAATTTATCATTTAGGGTTGCATTCTTGTTCATTAAGGGTTATTCTTATCTTGTCCTAATCAGATTTCATTATAACCATCAAATATTTAAATTACTTACTCACATAATTTATGCTACATTAGGCTATTAATTCTAATTACTTTTCTATCAACTAAGTTTTATGTTGCTTATTGAAAAAAAAAAAAAACAACAACAACAACAACAACAACTAAGTTTTATGTTCTAAACAATTGAGAGTTAGGTACTTACCTTTTTCTTTTTTTAAGGAAGTAAGGTACTTACCAATATATCATTTTCTAAGTGTCTTACTAACTAATGACACTTAAAAAGGAGCTTAAATAAGCTCTTCCAAACGCCACCTTAATCGAGCACTGAACAACATAGTAGATGGGAGGGGCCTTCCCCCCTAATTTGTTTTCTTTTTCTTTTTATAAATTCTAATTTTTTTTATTTTTAATTCTAAAATATTAATAGGTATGAAAACTATTGTTGATTTATGCCATTGGTTGCTAAAAATTAGAAAAGCAAAAATCTAGCTATCCTCTTGTGTATAAAGTGATAACTTTTATTCACGCACTTAATGTTTCTACAATTAATACAGAGACAATCTTTTTAGTTATAAATATAGTCAATAGCACATTTCGCAATAGGATGGAAGATGACTTTTTTATTAACTTTCTATTAGTATACATTGAAAAGAAAATTGTTGAAAGTTTAGTTATATTCAATTATAGACGATTTTTGTGACATACAGGTGTAATTAATGTTATGTAATATATAATTATGAATATTTTGTATGAAATTTGGTGAGTACGTATTTGTTAAATAAACTTTAATTTTTATAGTTGACCTCCCCTATCATTCAAGTCTGGCTCCGTCCCTACACTTAATAATTCTTTGTCCACTTTATACTTATATGATCTAAGAATCCTCCTAAGTATTTAATTTACGCTTTGAGGCCCAATGTCACAATTGGGTCATTATCCATTTACAAGCCCATTTTATTATATGATGGCCGAAATCCTAAGAGGCCTAAAGGTGATGTTTCAAGCTTTTATTAGCCTAAAAATCATTGTTTCCTACATGTCTTGAAATATCACTTATGCTCACATCCTTAGTTAAGTGCTAAATTATTTATTGGTGCCTTCTAATTTGATTTACCTTCCCTAGTAATTGTTCCATAACTTAGTTTATCATATATTGGGTCTTTGATCCTATTTATTTTTCTAAGAGTGAAGTCTTCTAACTTAAATAATGACTTAATTTATTGTCTAAGTGTCAATTTTCTAAGTCTTACTAAGTTAGTGTTACCTATAGCAATTCCTTTATCTAGCCTAGGTCATGTTGACCCAATGAATCTAAGCACCAAACTTATACATTTTAATTCAAGTCCTAATTGTTGACTAATTGATCATTGGTCACTTGATCTCATTAGTGTGTAATCAACATAATTTTTGGAGCTTTTGGGTCCCCTTTTCTTTGTGGTGGCCGAATGTGTCTGTGGCTTAAAGCCCCACCTTAACTCAAATTTAATCTCCTTTAAGAATCAAGGACCCTTGCACTCTTAACATGGTTTCTTGATGTACAAAATCCACAAATTTACGGTTTTCATCAAGTAATAAAAGTATCAAATCCACACAGGCGATGTCTATGACTACCAATTAATTAGATAATTCCATTAACTAAATGAAGGTAATTTGTTTGTGAAGGAAATATTGTAACGAAGCTATAATGAGAAATAACAATTAAAGAAATCAAAGAACGCAAATAGCAAAAGTTCAAGAAAAGTGTTTTTAATATCAAGAAATGTTCCAAGATTGGGGTTACCACAATGATAATTAACGAATTCTAATTGACTAAAACTTACATGCAGTACCTTAAGTACTGTTAGTACTGTTCCCCTGTAACAAGAGGACACGTCAGCACCTGTTACTATACTATTATTTTTATTTTATTATCTATCCCTTCTTTTTAAATTTTTTTTTTCACCTATCTTCCTCTTCACCCCCAAACACTTCCGCCTCTTCCCCTAACCCTCTTTCCCAAATTAGATGGTTGGATTATTGAATAACCACTGGCTTGACAACGGAGCATGGGAATGAGCCCAAAAAGATAATAAGGAATAGCCTTGTAATGTGAATTGTTGACCACAAACACCTTAAAATGAACTTATACCTTCATTCTGTCCAGGTGAAGCAAAACAATGTAATGTTCACCATTTTCATTTCCATTCTTCCACCTTGAATTTAACTCGGTGATTCACTTGTTGTCACTCTCTCTCTCACCTTACCAACTCTGTAACACTCACCCTTTCACCTTAGCCACATCCACATTGGTTCCATTTTCCCCATTTGCTTTTTCATTTCACATTTCACCTTAACAACCATGAATCATGGGGGACCCAAAGCAGAGCAACAAATCTGGGGACCAAGAGCAACTCACTCTATTGCGTCTTCGCCGCCGCCAAACTGCCCTTGTCGTATTCGGCAAGACCGTAAACCTAAGATGAGATTTTGGAGTTGGGGTTCAGTGATTCAAGGAATATGATTTAGGGAAGAGGCAAAGTGACAATGGAGGGCGGTGAGAAGATGATGATTCGAAAAAGAGGGACAGGAAGATGAGGCCGAACAGAGAACATAAGCGTTTGGGGGTGAAGAGATGAAGATGGGTGAAAAAAAAATAGAAAATAAAATAAAATTAATGGTGTAGTACAAGGTGCTGACGTGTCCTCTTGTCATAAGGGAACAATACCAACACCACTTAAGGTACTGTATCTAAGTTTTGTCCTTTATTAATATCAAATCCCTTTAGAAGGTGAATTATCCTATTATAGTTAATGTTCTTTTTCATGGAACAAGAACCATACCCAATTAAACCAATTCCTACTCTCGTGGTAATTGTATTTAGATTGAATCGTTTACGTTTTGTGATAATTCAAGAAACCCTCAAAAGACCAAACCTACTCTTGTGGTTCAAGTCTCAAGTCCAATTCTCACAGTTCCAATATCTAGGTTTACCTCTCAGATCTTCCCTAAATATCTATGATATGCAAATAAGTGGCCAACAAATTTACATGAATAAATGCAATAGGAATTGAGTAAAATGATCATTTAGGCTTTGTTTGTTAGAGTAGAAAATGGTAAGAGAGAAAACAAGAAGAGAGAAAAGGAGGAGAAAATACACTTTTCTCTTGTTTGGTGGAGGAGAGAAATAGGGAAGAGAGAAGAAAATTGGTGGGACCCACCTCAAATTTTTTTCTCCCCCAAGTGAGAAGAAAATGGAAGAGGGAGGGAGTGTTTCATGTAAAATGACTTTTGTACCCTTATTTTTGGGTTCTTATTCAATTATTTAATAAATTTAAATAAATTGAATTAAATTAATCATTTATTTAATTAAATTAAATTGAAATAAATAAAACAATTATATTAAACTAATAAATTTTATTTAAAATAACTTAAATCAATTAAATTAATTTAAATTATTTGATTAGTTAAAATAACTTAAATCAATTAAATTTAAATATTTTTATATTGATTTTTTGGTTAAGGATATTTTTGTCTTTTTAAAAAAAATTACTTTTCTCTCTTCTTATTTTATATCCAACCAAACAAAGGGGAGAGAGAGAAAACACTTATTTCTCATCTATTTCTCTCATATTTCTCTTACACCAAACAACACATAAAATCTACTCTATTTCTCACCATTTTCTCTCTTCTCATACTCTCACCTCTTTCTCTCTTCTCATTTTCTTCTCACAACCAAACAAAGCCTTAACATTAGCAAAAGGAGAAAGAAAGTCAATCATTTGTCGTCAAAGTACCAAAGGGCGTAGCCCATTTCTCCCCTACACACATATCAACACATTATCATATTATTGCGTTCCCAACAATTGTAGTTCCTTTCTCCCCACCTGATAGTATACATGTAGAACTCCTCGACTCCACGAAAGATCACTGACACCATACTCTCCTTATAGCCTCGAATCTGCCACACAGTCCATGAAGGTTCTCGATGCTCTGAACTTTGCTCTTATCATGCAAACAAGCAGGCAATGTCAGTAACCCTAATATCAATCAAATCGAGCATAGAAACGATAAAAGATCGAGGAACAAGAGGAAATGACGAAGAACATCAACGTCAACAATGCTGACGTTAAAGGCGGATCTTAAGTCTAGCGGGGGGAGCCGTTGTTCCCCAAAAAAAAACTTAACAATTTTTTAAAAGCAAAAATTAGAAAGAAAAAAAAATAATGGCCTGCTCCCCCCCATTTTAAAGGAAAAATTGATGGCACTCTCATTTATTAGCAAAGGCAAGTATTGTGATTTTATTGATGCAATCTAAGATACCCTCCAAGAAGAATTCTTTGTGCTTTCCTAGGTTTCTTTTTCAATCTAAGATACAACTTCTACTTTTCTTTTGCAATGTTGTTTACGTTTTTTATATGCAATTAATTTTAGATGTTTTAGGACCGATATGGTTTTTTTGAAAAGTAAAAAGGTTAAACATAAGAAAATTGATGTATTTTTCGAAGACTTCAATTGTTATGTATTGACAGTGTATAGTTTTTTACATTATCCATCAATTAGAAATCATGACATTGGGACTTCTAAGGTAGTTAAGATAAGAGTCAAACATTTTTTATGATGTATCAATTTCTAATTGACTGACAGTGTAAAATATCTTTATACTGTCAATACATATCAATTAAATCATTTTTCAAAAAGAAAAGTGCGAAGCAAAATGAAATTATATTATTTCAACATCTTCACTTTAAAACCATCTTTCTAATGATCAAATAATCCAATAGAATGAGCAACCTTTGATAAAATTATACATGATTCATATGAATTTTAATTACATTATTTTAGTTAACAACTAGTGGCTCCCCCGAAAATTTCAATCAAGGTCTGCCACTGGCTGTCATATAGACATTTTAACAATGCTATACTATCTCTCTACTAGTTTTTTCTCTATAGAAGAAGATGGAAATTCATTCAATTGAAACGAGGAAGAAAACTTTTATTTTTCTCCTCTGCCCTAAGCACGCTTTAGCGGGCCAGGATTGGTCACTCTATGTTTACACTAACTTGCACCTACCCCACACTCTAACATCAACGGTCAACGTTTGAGCGTTGGGTCACCCAACATCAAAATGTTAGGTGCTAATATGACCCACTATTTCATGTTTTTTCGCATTCTGAGCTCGTTCCAAGGCCAAATCTTCTCGAAATTGAACATAGCTCTATCAACCCATAAAGAACATAATTAAACCCTTAAACATGATTAACTTATGTTCTAAACCTTATTGGAGAAGACGGGATATTACATGCTACATTATAAATTAGGCATAAATATATTGGATACAAATCCTGCCTCAATTTCTTTTATTTTAAAAAAAAATTGTCATATTATGACATTTTTTATTAATGAGACAGAAAATGAGACAAAACACACATTTATATGTATATATAAACAGTTTATGAGGATTAATCTTTATCTCTAGACTGACAAACCCATGTTGAGATGCACTACAATTATTGAAGTAAAGTTTGACATGCAAAGACATCACGATAAAGGAAGCAATCCCATCTATGTTGGCACCACAACCCCTACCAATCACGATAAGATACCCTCTAAGAAGAATTCTCTGTGCTTTCCTAGGTTTCTTTTTCAATCTAAGATACAACTTCTACTTTTCTTTTGCAATGTTGTTTACGTTTTTTATATGCAATTAATTTAAGATGTTTTAGGACCGATATGGTTTTTTTTGAAAAGTAAAAAGGTTAAACATAAGAAAATTGATGTATTTTTCAAAGACTTCAATTGTTATGTATTGACAGTGTACAGTTTTTTACATTATTAATCAATTAGAAATCATCACATTGGGACTTTTAAGGTAGTTAAGATAAGAGTCAAACATTTTTTATGATGTGTCAATTTCTAATTGACTGACAGTGTAAAATATCTTTATACTGTCAATACATATCAATTAAATCATTTTTCAAAAAGAAAAGTGCGAAGCAAAATGAAATTATATTATTTCAACATCTTCACTTTAAAACCATCTTTCTAATGATCAAATAATCCAATAGAATGAGCAACCTTTGATAAAATTATACATGATTCATATGAATTTTAATTACATTATATTAGTTAACTAGTGGCTCCCCCGAAAATTTCAATCAAGGTCCACCACTCGCTGTCATATAGACATTTTAACAATGCTATACTATCTCTCTACTAGTTTTTCTCTATAGAAGATGGAAATTCATTCAATTGAAACGAGGAAGAAAACTTTTATTTTTCTCCTCTGCCCTAAGCACGCTTTAGCGGGCCAGGATTGGTCACTCTAGCGTCCCCATGCTTGAGCGTGGGTCTTCTCCATGCTTGAGCATGGCCTCCTATGTTTACACTAACTTGCACCTACCCCACACTCTAACATCAACGGTCAACGTTTGAGTGTTGGGTCACCCAACATCAAAATGTTAGGTGCTAATATGACCCACTCTTTCATGTTTTTTCGCATTCTGAGCTCGTTCCAAGGCCAAATCTTCTCGAAATTGAACATAGCTCTATCAACCCATAAAGAACATAATTAAACCCTTAAACATGATTAACTTATGTTCTAAACCTTATTGGAGAAAACGGGATATTACATGCTACATTATAAATTAGGCATAAATATATTGGATACAAATCCTGTCTCAATTTCTTTTATTTAAAAAAAAATTGTCATATTATGACATTTTTTATTAATGAGACAAAACACACATTTATATGTATATATAAACAGTTTATGAGGATTAATCTTTATCTCTAGACTGACAAACCCATGTTGAGATGCACTACAATTATTGAAGTAAAGTTTGACATGCAAAGACATCACGATAAAGGAAACAATCCTATCTAAGTTGGCACCACAACCCCTACCAATCACATGTCCTAATGGGTTGCCTATATATATATATATATATATATATATATATATATATATATATATATATATATATATTGATGTGAAGTCATCGATGTTATAAAAAAATTCACACAATACATACAAATTAAATTCTTATAAATATTTAATTTTTAAAAAATAAAAAAATTATATAAAAAATTATGAAGTTTATAATATTAATTCTTACAAAATAACAAGTTGAAAAAGATATGATAGTAAATCATTAGTATTTGAATTAATTTTAAAAAGATAACAATTTGAATAAAATATAACAGCAAATAATTAACATTTGAATTAATTTATAAAGATAGCAATTTCAAAAAATGTGATAGTAAATATTTTAGACAATCCAAAAAATAGTATTAGTAGGTAAAATAATTAAATAAAAAGATAAGAATTTAGTAATTACATCAATTAATTTGCTGTGAAAATGCATTTAGAAAATAAAATATTACAACAAAATTGCCAGACAACACATGGCACACGGAAGAGGAAAAAAAAAATTAGGACTCTAATTTATCATATAGAGATTGACAAGGTAAATGGTGAATTGCAAATTGTGGCAGTATTTTGCAAAAGGTTAAAGGTTGAAGTAATTTAAAATTTGTCCTTAAATTTACATGGCGCTGTAGGCCAAGAATAGCATTCATGTCTCTAGTAAATTTTGGGTTAGAAAGCTCCCAATTGTGAATGTTCATGCAGGTTTTGGAGAGCTGCTACCTACACTCACACACATGCACATCCACCCCCACACATCTAATTTTAGTACATGAAATGACATTTTTACCCCTATGAATTTCAAAACCCCTTCCTCTCCTTCATCTCCCTCGTACGACGCACCCCCACCTCCAACCCTAACTTCCTTTCCTCTCTTCTGCTCGCAAGCCCACCCACATCCGCTCCCCAGGTTTTTTTATCCCATCTGGTGTCTCAGGAAAATAGAATGGTGGTTATGATGGCCCACCCACAAATAAGTAGCACTAACAACTTGAATACAAAGAGAAGAGATGATACGAATATTAGCTAGGATGTTTCAAACGTTTGGATCTTATTACAAGTCAAATGGAAGGAATGACCAATCTAGAGAATCTTGTTCTCTAGTCTGATAAGATCAACCTATTTATACAATTATTTAACGAAGCTAAATGTTAACAAACAAAATAATTGGCTACTAATTAGCTAACTAAATACTAACCAATTACAATTCTTATCAGATATAATTTGACAAACATAAAGCAGGAGTAAATATACAGAACTCAGCTGAAGCACCAAATGATATTGCCTTCTGGAGTTGCTCTTTTAAACATTTCAAATAGAACAGTTCTTAAAACTTTAAGGCTCCTTGCGGATCTACCAAAAACCAGACCCGGTTTTCATTAAAGATGGCAATGGTATAAAATATAAATTAAGACAGAAGTAGAACATCTAGGAGTTTACATAAGCTAGGAAGCAAACTGCATTTTGTCACTGATAAAAATTTCTATCATAGATTACAGTTTTCAGACTTGTGCATATTTGGAAATGCTTAAATTTTGGAAACTAACCATTTCAAAAATTCTTCCAAAGAGTATTAGATTATTAAATATTTTGAACATAAAATAAGTAAATCCAAACACTCACTAGACAGCAACTTTAGGCTCTGATGCAGATGCATCTGCATACACAGGATGGAGGACATGACCTTCCTTAGGCTCAACATGAACCCACTTCCGACCAGTTAGCTTGTTCCGTTCAAACTTCACACAGCCCTCTATCAAAGCAAAAAGAGTATGATCTTTTCCTAATCCAACATAGTTTCCTGGATGAAAACGAGTACCGCGTTGTCGAACAATTATATTTCCAGGTATCACCCTCTGCATAAAAAGAAAAGAGTCATGCCACTAGTTAATGAACCATGTTGAGAACATTAAGGTTCCGTTCTCTTTCTCACTGCCATAAAATTAATACTGTTGCTTAAATCAGAAAGCTCATACCTCCCCACCAAATTTCTTCACTCCAAGGTTCTTCGGTTTTGAATCGCGTCCATTCTTTGTGGACCCAGCTGACTTTTTGGTAGCCCAACGCCTGAACACCAGACTCAGTCCTTCTCCAGAAACATCTACAATAATGAGTCAGTCATTACTCTAGCTTACTTTCGAAAGTTATAATACAACAGCCACCTATATAGCAATCACAATGTTATACCACCAGTGCTTCTGTACACAGGAACACTGGTAACCAATTCCTTGATATTCAATCTTCTGCACAGTGATGCTGCAAAATTCATGTTGTCAATGCGTTTATGACACTACCTGACATACACATAACAGCTATGGTAAAAATTCAAATACTGAGAAAGCCAATCAATGATGCGTAGTTTACTTGTGGTAACAACTAACAAATGAACAGAAATGAATCAGTTGAGGCAAAGATCAAATCTCAAATGATCTGGTCATACCAGCCCTTCGACCTGTGATTCTTGGAATGTATTTATATATATTTAATATGTAGACAAGAAGTTATAATGAGAATATATCTCATACAAATAAAACAAAGGTTATTATAAAATTAAAAAAAAAAGCTCATTGATGAAACTATATATCCGTTGAAGGGAGAAAAAAAAAACCTAAAACAAATTAGAGAGATACAAGTATAAAGAATCCCATCCTGCAATACATGAAACACTGTAAATTTATTCTTTAAGATTGATGCATTCATTGCCATATACAGAAAACAAATCATTGCAAGCAAAGGAATACCCAATCTCCTCTTTTTATGGTGATACAGCTCTTTTACATATTAAGTACATTACCCAACAAGTTTGGTAGAAATGCAGGCTTCTAGCCATTAGCAAGTAAAATGTGTCAAATCAACATTTCAAGCAAGTGATGACAATTTACAATGACATCAATTAATCCGGATGAGAAACTTAAAAATTTCTAACATATACTTCTAGTTTCAGATTGTAGAGATAATTAATATAGAGATATTCAACATCTCCCTTATATAGGTTTCGATATGATAGAAATAATGCATGTTGCCGAACCAGCAGAGCAAGCAGCAAGGCGGTGATCGAACCGGCGGAGCAGGCAGCGAAGCGGCGGAGCAGGTAGCGAAGCCGTGGAGCAAGCAGCGAAGCGGCGGAGCAAGCAACGAAGCTGGGAGAGATGCTAGCAGAGCAACATATGGAGAAGAATAGACACTGGCAGAGGCGCAGAGCCGCGACGTCGTCGCCGCTGGTGGGTCTGGGTTGTGGTTGTGCAGCAGCGGCGCAAAACTAGGGTTTAGTAAGAAGGAGATGAAACAAATGAGTGGGTGAGTGAATAAAGAAATCTGGAATAGAGCCTTTCATGTTTCAGAAAAAGAAAAAAATAAGGTTTAAATAAGTTTTTGGTCCCTGCAAAATACACCAATTTTGGTTTTAGTCCCTGCAAAATTTTTCCTTAGGATTTCGTCCCTGAACTTTCAAATATTTTGGAAATGGTCCCTCCGTCATCTCTTGCCGTTAACTGCTGACGTGGCAAACGGAATGCCACGTCAGCAGGGACCATTTCCAAAATAAATTGAAAGTACAGGGACGAAATCCTAAGGAAAAATTTACAGGGACTAAAACCAAAATTTTAAAAATTTACAGGGACTAAAACCAAAATTTGTGAACTTTACAGGGACCAAAAACTTATTTAAACAAAAAAAATTATATTTTCTGGCCAAACTTCAGAGCAAGTCAGACATGGATAAGATTACAATAAACTACCTCAGTACCCACGAGTACTATAAATTATATCCGAAGAATAAATTTGATAATTTTATCCTTTTATCCCTAATGTATGATTTTTTTCTATTTGTTGGCCAAATCTCAGAGCAATTGGATAGGAATAAGAAATTATTTCGATACCTCCGAGTACTAGAAATCATATCAAATGAAGAGATTTGTCAATTTGAAACACATGACACTAATGTATGATTTCTTTCTATATTCTAGCCAATTTTACCAAGGTTAAAATTGCTAAATTCCTTAATCTGGTATGATTTTTAGTACTCAAAGGTATTGAGGTAATTTTATTTTCCTGTCCGACTTGCTATGAAATTTGGCAAGAAAATAGAAACAAAATCATACATTATGGACCACATGATTAAAATTGCTAAATTCCTTCATTTTGTATGATATCCAATACTCAGGGATATCGATGTAATTTCTTGTTCATGTCCGACTTACTTCAGAATTTGGCTTCAAAATTGAAAGAAATCATACATTAGGGCCACAAATAAATTTTTGGTCTCAGCAAAGTTTTTGGTCCCTGTAAATTTTTAAAATTTTGGTTTTAGTCCCTGTAAATTTTTCCTTAGGATTTCATCCCTGTACTTTCAATTTTTTTTGGAAATGGTCCCTGTACTTTCAATTTTTTTTGGAAATGGTCCCTGCTGACGTGACATTCCGTTTGCCACGTCAGCAGTTAACGGCAAGAGATGACGGAGGGACCATTTCCAAAATTTTTGAAAGTATAGGGACGAAATCCTAAGGAAAAATTTTGCAGAGACTAAAACCAAAATTGGTATATTTTACAGGGACCAAAAACTTATTTAAACCAAAAAATAAACACAAAAGACCAAAAAGACCTCAAAAATATTAGAAGTTATAATATAATTATAATAATATATATATTTAAGGATAATTAGGTAATATCTTTGGGGCAGGAACCCCGTGGGGTGGGGGGCATGAACCCTGTCCCCGTTCCCGAATCAGTCACGGGGGGAGTTTCTCCCCCACCCCCGTCCCCGCGGGTGAAAAATCCCCGTCCGTGGGGCTCCATTCGGGGCAGTCCCCGCGGGGATCCCCGCTCATGGGTAGAAATTGCCACCACCAATCCATATTTAGTTTTCTGGTATTGAAGTTTATTAGATTTGCATCGGGAATTTATTATCCTGACGATCTAGCTTTAATTTCTTTGGCGTTTCAAGTTTTAATTTCTGGAAACGTCCGGAGTTTATTTTTCGAATGTAGTATTTTTATGTCGTATTTTAATTTTGGAACCATCCGAAAATAATTTTTCGAAGGTAATATTTTTTTGTGTTAGATTTTTCGGATGTAATATTTTTTTGGTGTTCGAAAATAATTTTCTGGATGTAATATTTAAATTTCAGGATTAAGCGATAACAACCGACTTCTATAGGTGATGTGGAACGTTGGTGACCAACAGCTTCTGCACGTGCACAACGTGCTGCTAGCCGTGAACTTGGCTAACTTATATTTCTGCTCTCTATTTCTGATGACAACCAAAGGATGGGTTGCCTTTGAAGATGATCTTATGGTTGAATTTACAAGACAAAGATAGATAACATGTTCATGTTCAATTCAAAAGTAGAAGAAAATATAAAAATGGAAGAAGAAAGGGATGGAATGGCGCCACAAACCAAGGTGGTTTGATAAGCCAAGTGATGTTCGCCACAAGAATCTTGGATTCTTGATAAGAACTAGTTGGCTCAACCAAGAACCAAGGAGAAACAATATTTCTCACCAAAATGGAATTTGATCCACAATGAACATCCAAGTTGTATTCCATATGCCATAGGCGTCATTTACATAGAGTTGGCAGCCAACTCTTGGTTACCAAAACAAATCATAACCCTCACATAAAGTGGCCTAATAATGATACTAAAGACTCACTAAAACTAATCTTTACTCAGCCACCAAATTGATTTTTACGCCCCACCATCTCTTGATTATGGGTGGTTTCACTTTGCTTCTCAAATTAAAAGTGTAACCACCACAATTTACATCAAAAAGGAAACTCAACCTAACACTAAACTCATGTGTAGAATAGGAAAGGTGGGCTGTACCAATTTGCAAAATGGACTCACTTAAATAATCCTTACACTTATTGAATTAAAAGGAAAACAATTAAAAGACTTGAACTTGGCTTCAAGAATACGCCCCACACTTCATGCTTCTTCATCATGGATGAGCAAAGTGATTAACTTAGGCTCATTGTCTCCTTGTCTTGCATTTGGGCTTGTGTCCATCAAGAGAACCACCAATTGAGCTAGAGCTTCTTGGGCCACCAAGACCTTGAATGGCTTCTTGATCCAAGTTGGTCTCCATTGGGCTCACATTAGTTTCTCTCTTTTCATGTTAACCAAGTTCATGCAAATGAACTTGGCTAACTTATATTTTTTTTCAAAATTAAAGACAGCATGCTCTAGTGTGCAAACTGGTGCACGCTCAAGCATGCCCACGCTTTAGCATGGGATCACCTCCACGCTAGAGTGTGGCCCCCAGAACTCACATGTGTCCTTGCAATTGACACGTTTTGCCACATGTATGAGACCCTTGCATGCTCAAATGTCCAAACCCAGCGTTTGAGCGTGCTTCCCTAATGTTGGTTGCTGATTTTCACGCGTTTCGGTGCTTTCTGAGTTCGTTTGGAGTCCGATTGACCTCAAACTTGATACACAAGATTATTAGCACCAAAGGAACAAGATTAAGATCTTAAACATGCTCAATCCCTCCCTTAAACCTTAATCAAGAAAACGGGGTGTTATGTAATTAACCCCAATAATTGATGAACCCCTTGAATTGGTTGTTTTTACATCATTATTTATCTGTTAATTTTTTCTTACCATTTAAGTAAATCATGTGTGTTTAAATCTTCAAAACACCCAACCATTTAATATACTTTCCTAGTTAATTGGTTTTCTGATTTTGGTCACCAAGAATCAATTCAAGTTGACACCCTTGCTACGAACAAGGTTTTAGGCTTGGTTTTGTAATTTTGGTAGGTTTGGCACCTGAGGCACCCCGTTGTCCCATCAAAGAAAAACCTAATTAACTAATCTTGAATCTGTTATTATCGTTAGCGCGATTTATTACAGTAAAAAAATTATAGAATATTTAAAACTGGAAACTTAAAAAAAAAAAATTGCACAAACATACAAACAGTGGATTTATACATAATATTTACGTAATCATCATTAGAGTATGCAGAGTCCCATCCATGGGACCATAAGCCTAAAACCAACTAGACAAACTTGAAAAGAAATCGGAACAAAGATACAGAAACAGATGCATGATAACAAAAGAAGAGATCCAGCTAGAACTACCCAACCTGCCTCACATAATACAAAAAAATAAAAAATAAAAAATTGACACTCACAGAGGCTCACATCCTATAAACACACTGGCAGATTCATACCCTCAGTGGTATGGGCATCTAGAGCTATCCTCACACTCGCCATAACGGAGTCTATACACGTAGGGCTCCCACACAAACTCATCACTACTGACGACCACTCGACGTCGTCTGCTCATCTCCAAGTACTTCCTGCTCCTCCGCTGCCTACCTATGTATACAATGCTAATCCTACTCTGAGCGTGAGAGTTGTTGACATTGTTTCACATATCATCTGGGAACTCATGCCGCCGTGGCGGATACCACATCTCTGAGAAGGGTAGTCTCTGCGTGATACTAAAAGGACAGTACTGGAAAGAAGGGACCTCCACCATATCTCGTGTAGAAGTTGACTGGGCCGACGTAGACAATAAAGAACTGTGAGTGGTCAACCTGCCACCCATCAAGGTCGTAGTATACAATCTCAAGATCTCCCAGGACCGGGATCCTGGGTGGCTGTGCCTGTAGAAAGTATCAAGGTCTCTAGTCCCGCCACCTCATTGTCGTAGTTCTGCTCGTACTACTCATTTGCCCGTACATGAACATACATAGAAAACAGAGGTAGGGGAGATAAGCAACTCATACATTACATTAAAGGAGATGGGGAAATATAGAATAGCATGTTGCAGACAAGGCATACAATACAAACAACAACCATTTCCCTAGTCACACCAACACAATTCATCCTCAAGTACAAACTCTCAGATCATTCCTCTAAGGAGTCATGTAACACCCCCTTGGGCGTTACATATCTAATTCTTAACTCGTTGCGGAACTTAAATAAAAAAGAATTTTGCTGGTTTGCTTTTAGAAAAAAAAAATTGATAAACATGAATAAGCATCAGAAAACTAGTATAAACTTTGTCACAACTCAAAACCTAAGCCGAGACTGGTACACAGACTTACAAATCCTAGTCTGGCAAGCCTATTTATTTTAGAATTGTACTTGGATAAAAAGCTAGAATTTTTACAAAAAATTCGACAAAGTCTCCCCTGTAATTTCAACATCCCAGAATGAAAACACCGGATGAAATATTTATATTTTCAACCCAGAAATTCCAGTCATTCAAAATACATCAAGATAGTAATATTCTGAAAATATTTACATCAACAAGCTATGCATGACCAAAAGGAAAATCGTAGATTTCTAACTAAGAGAAATGCTCTCAGAGCCATAAACAATCAATTTAAAATAAAGTCTCTCCGAGCCATGAACATATATACTATCATAAATTAATAACGTCTCAAAAACCTAAGCTGATCGTTCTAAAAGATATTCCTGGGAAAGATCTCATGATTCTCACCATTATAATTAACATCAGACATCTTCAAGGATTGGGACTAATATCCCCGAGTGAAGCCGGGAACTTCTCTGCAACCTCTGTACACTCAAACCCAAAATACCACAAAAGAAACCAAACAGAAAAAAATGCAAAGGTGAGATACCGACATATGAGTTTTATCGTGATAAATACATGCGTGACACACAGACAACAACAGCATGTACACATATGCACTTCACAAAAATTCTAAGAATAAACAAGATATTCTAAACAATGGGGTTCATACCCGGCAGTCTTTGCAATTTATAAAATTACACGACACTTCAACATCCACCATTAAATCTTAATATTTGTTCTCTTTACTTATCTTTTCATTCATTTCTTTCTTTGTCGAGGCTTACCTCTCACGACTATTCTTACTTAGACATCGAAAACGTTCATTCTCAACATAGGACACGCGGTCACATGTGCCAACTGGAACTCTAACCCACGACACACACAACAGAGATTCAACTGTGTGACTTGGGACTCTAACCCACGACACACACAACAGAGATTCAACTGTGTGACTAGGGACTCTAACCCTCGACACACACATCAAAGATTCAAATGTGTTAACTGGGACTCTAACCCATAACATACCGAACAGAGATTCAAATGTGTTACCTGGGACTCTAACCCACAACACATTGAACATGGATTCAACTGTGCCAACTGGGACTCTAACCCATGACACGCACAACAGAGGTTTAAATATGTTCACCGGGACTTTAACCCACGACACATACAACATGAATTCAACTATGCCGACTAGGACTTTAACCCGCGACATATAAGATAAATAGTCCACGTACTTACTCATAGGAACACTAGCCTAACGTTTTCGGTTATCTAGGTCCTCAAAACTTCCACTTACATAACTCAAAACTTCAAATTTTCCTCTCAAGTTTTTAAAGCATTATTCATATTATCATTGAGCTCTGACAATTGTCAGTCTTTCAGTCAAACCTAAAATCAACAATTCAATCCAGACATACAAATATATTTAAACCACATAAACAGTTATTATCTCATCGAATTTAAAACACACATCATACATAACCACAACAACCTTACACACAACAACCAAATAGCACATAGTTACCAAAACCCGTCAGGTAAACTCCCTTTACCTTTGAAAACCATAAAGGATTCTCTCCTTGACACATTCAACAGTTAGTGTTCCTCACCACGAAGCTGCACAAGGCTAAACCCCAACTCGATGTTCCAGTTTCCTCTAAACAGCTCCTATCAACTCCTGAAAAATATAAAACCTGTTTCCCCCAAGTAAACGCAACCACAACAACATCCCGGAGAGGGAGTCAAAGCATTTTCACAACCAGACAAAACACATAATCAGCTACTCATCATCAAACGCTCACTCTAAATTGATTTTAAATACTCACTTTCACAAAATAGAGCTAACTTCAATAAAATAAAATAAAAATTCAGATTTGGGACTTTAGGGTTCATAAATCAATTTGGGGAAAACTCATTTTAACTAAATAATAATGAAATTGGTTTAGGAAAACATTAATTCACAGTCCCAATTTCATAAAACAAGTGTTAATTTTACACTTTGGAACTAAAATCAAAATCTTAGGGTTAGGATTTCCAAATCAGTTTGGGGATTTCTCAATTAGAAGAGATTAGGGGTAAAACACTAACCCAAGGTGAAGAGAAAAATGTCATGATGGCTGGAAGACAAACCAGCACGGCGGCTGGTGGCGAGGATGGCGGCGGCGTGACGGAGCAGCGACAGTTTTAGGGTCATCCATGAGCAAAAAGAGAGATAATAAGCTTAAGGAGAAAATGAAGCTTAAAGTAAACAAGATAAGGTTCGAAAACCACCATAGATGGTGGCTAACCAAGTTTACCGCGGCGGAGATGGCGTTTTCTCGGCTGCGGAGGGTGAACCAGAACGGTCAGGGACGTGAGGCGTGTCGTCTCCTCTTCGTGCGGTGGTCGCGTGGCTCCAAGCGGCAGTGCAGGGGCGACGCGCGATCTGGTCTGGCAAGAGAGAAGGGAGGAGATAAAGACTTGCGGTGGAAAGGAAGTGAGGAGGAAGAAGGAGAAGAAAAAAAATAAAAGAAGATGGAGTGTGGGGGGTTTCGGGTCTCAAGATAGGAATACGAGAGAGGAAGTTGTGTTTTTAACTTAATACTTAGTGATAGGTACAAAATGAGTGATAAATATTAAGCCTAAAAATAAACACGTTTTTAGCTTTTTGAATTTAAAAATAAAGGGTGACAAATATATACTTTCAAAATTTGAAATAAAGTAAAGATTGATAGTTGAATTGATTAACTAAGAAAATCGACGGTCCAACATTTAATCTCCGGTTAATGTCAAACTAATTTATTTTCAAATATAAAAATAAATAGAGTAAAATATGAAAATAATTTTCTTTCAATCATATCATTTAAAATATTTTTCTAAACAAATACTAATAGTGACAATAACATAAAATTATTGTCTAGTAAATGTACTTACACTGAAATAAGGCAGTGCTAACGCACCCAATAAAATAAATTTAAAAGAGTAAATAAAATTACTCAAGATTAAGCGTCATAAAATAAACAAAAATAAACGTCCAAATAATTATTATTCCATTAAAATAATATAAACAGATATATTTTACCGATATTGAAAAACCATAAAAACTAGGGTGTTATATTACTACCCCACTTAAAAAAATTTCGTCCTCAAAATTTCGTGACTCGAAATTAGACAAGATCTTGTAATTATATCTTAATTCCAAGATCCTACATTGCACTTCCCGCATTCACTTTCCTTTATATAACTTTTGTAACTTAATAACACATTTCATACTTATTCTTCGTTCTATTTATCCTCAACATTAAATCGCTTATCCTCAATCCATACTTCCTGTCCTCAACAATTTTATCTTAACCTTCCACACATGAAAGATATAATTAAGACTTAACTACTTTTCTTTTCAATACTAGCCCATTAGAAAAATCTTCCTTCGACATCTTTAACTCTTACTGTTAACTCCAAGATTTAAACTAAGATTTCCAGTTTTTCACAGCACACACATCAGTTCCTATCCTAGATTCTATGTTATATTCCCAATCACTTCATTCCTCTTATTACAAACTCCATAACATAATCAATTCTTACGTCGTCTTTATTTATCATCAAAACTTTCCACAACCACATTATTTCCATTACTCTTGACATTTCACCTTAGTCTATGACACTCGAAAGACAAAATTAAAACTTAATCACTTCTAGCCTCAGTACTCGTCTACAAAAAAAACCTTCTTCAACATCTAACTTTCACATTCAACACCAAGTTCAACACTAACTTTACCACAACATACCCCAACTTCCTTCTCAAGGTATTTAATCGTAGTCTTAGCCCCTTTTAACGTAGTCCATTATTCCAGATTACATCAGAATCACACGTCTCAACCTCAAAAACATTTATTACACCCCTTAATGTAATTAACACCAAAAGAAACCACATCGGTTAGGATTATCTAATTCATCAACTTTGAATTTTCCTAGCAATCTTAGGTAACCCAAAAGTTTTATCTCTTTCGATTCGAATCCACTTAGATGAAGTCACTATAGACACTTTCCTTTTAATCTTCCAAACTCATACCATCAATCTTAACTACAAGAATTTTATCATTCCTCTAAATTCCTTTAGTGATATTTCTGCCTCGATCATGATAAGATCCATTGTAATCATCTTACTAAATGACGTTGAGCTTAGGGTTTCTCATCTTACCAGTCATATCCATGGTTATCAAAATCGTACGATTTACGATTTGACTCGTACGGTTCGATACGAGTTATCGGAGAAACGATACGTATCAGTGGTTGAATCGGGGAGTTGCTAGAATCGCACCATGAATCGTCGGAATCATGCGATACGGTGCCGATTCGTGAATCGCCGATGGAGAGCGATTCACACTACTGCTTCTTCGCAGGTTGTGCAAACGGTTTCTCGATTCTGAAGTCGGGTCCGTCGCAACCTAGAACGAAATCTGCAGTCAGGTTACGTGTGTTGTGAAGTCGAGTGGGTTGCCTTGGGTGGCTCGGTCCGTTGCGCTGCTGTAGGCAGCCATAGTTATGCTTATTATAGAGCCAGCATCCCTTCTCTCTCTTTGTAAAAGTTCGATCTTTTTTCTTCTTTCATTAATATTTTTTTCTTTATTTTGTGAATGGACCAGATCTGTTTTATTTTGGGTGGGCTTATTTTGGGTCTGGTTTTCTGTAGTGGGTAGGTTAAGATCCTTTGTTAAAAATTTTTTTTAAAAAAAATTATCAAAAAACTATTCTTCTATTTCTCTTATGTGTAATTTTTCTTATTTATTAGTTTACATGAGTGTTAATTCTATCAATGATGACACTTAATTATGAACTTGTGATTTATGAAAGTTTGTTTTATTTATATAGTGAGCATATATACATAATACATCATTTATATGATATATTTCAAGCTATTTTCATTATGTTTATGAATCTTACGATTCGATACAATTTACGATTTACGATTCAAAAATTAGCCCAACGATTCACGATTTGAATTGTGATTTGACAACCTTGGTCATATCTATACCTCAACAAAGGATGACAATAATTAGGTACTACGCTTACTCCCAGCTAACCTTCTAAGGATAGATCATTTTCTTACTTGCCCATCGAGTTGAGGGTGATCAGTCGGGTTTAGCCTCAACTTGGTCCTCAACACTTAGAGCAGACATCACCGAAAATCGTGGAGTAAACTTCGGATCTTCTTCTGAAACGATACTTGATGATGCTTCGTGAAATTTGATTAGTCCTCTGATACATATTTCGGTTTAGCTTCTCCACTTCATGATGGATCTTAACAGCTAAGAAGGGTGTTGACTTCATTGACCTGTCCACTATCACTCAAAACGAATTAAATCTCTTGAAGATACTCGGTAAACCCATAACTAAAGTCGTTGCGACACTATCATCTTAACCAGGAAGGATTTCACGCGTCAAACCATCTCTTTTTCAATGTACTCGACTAACTTTGATACCCTGATATGGATCAGATAAACTCTCTCATAACTCATGAGATAGATCACACGTCAATGACGCTTGAAACTATATAGGATCAAATTGATCAAAAAGTAGCAAGTTCTATCGAATGGCAATAAAACATGGCTTTGAAAGATTCAATGAAAGAAATTTTCAAGAGAGGAAATTTCTTGATCTTGCCTTCACAAAAATCTGAAACAAAAATTTCATCAATCAGAAAGATACAGGAACATCCAGTATGTAAAAAGAATCTTCAATTAGGTTCGTGAGTGTAAAAATGCATAGCTAATACATGTTTACAATCATGACTCTAATAAAGTTCCTCCTTTCACAAGAACTTCCAGCGGATTCAGGAAATCAAAGGATGAATAGTTCCTAATCCCAAGAGGATTTATTCTTAGTTCAAAGAATTTACAAAACGACGATTTTAAAAAGGAAAACAGTCTGGCCAAAAATCAGACTTGGTCACCTCTACCAAAAGTAGAAGTGATTAGACCGAGTTTCATCAAGAAACTTCTATTATCACGAAGTTATCGACGTTACAACTCAAGAAATAGTCATAACAAATTCTTTCAACGAACCGTGAAAATATCCAGACCAATGGGTACTATCAAATAAAACCACTCAAATGCCTAATACACTGGCAGGTATTTCAGAAGCGTGAGTACAAATTCTCACATGCAAGGAAATTCGTTAAAGTATATTGAGATTACAGAACAACATAACCAATGTATGAGTCCTGATAGGTTTCAAATCAACATAAGAGAAGTCTGTCTGACAAGTACAAACTTGGTTACTGTGATTTTTTAATACAACCATAGGGACTCGAGGAACAATTGTCAATCTACAAATCCACAAAGGATCGAATAGTACAGTTAAGAGCTTCTTAATCATGAGACAGTCACCTAAGGTTGAAAATTCAATTCCATTCGCCTTGATTCCAACAAACACAAGGTCTTTCCAGACACGCTTAGTATGGTCACTCCGAATTGGGCACGATCACGGACAACTTGGTCAGTCTCTCAGACATACGAAGAGTTGATCTTTCCTCGTAAGCGGAGTCAACGGCTCCAAAATCTTAGATAGGTCCTCGATGAACCTTTATTAATAATCGGTTAACCTAACAAACTACGAATTTCAATCACCGTCTATGGTCGCTTCCATGAAAGTACTGCTTCATCCTTGTGAACAACACCGATGCTCCCCCATAGTACACACTTGGTCCCACAAACTGTTATGACGACAGACCTTCCCGTTATGTCAAGTCATCTAACTCGACTAACTTTGTAGGCGGCATCCTACACAAGGAGATTAGAAATCGGACCGAATCTATAAACTAGATCGATCAAACATCAATATCATTTGCTAGCAGCAAAACTAAACATTTCCAGGGGACTCTCCCAGAAAATCCTTTTGCAAACGATCATCCTGGAACATTCTCAACGAACATTCCTAGAAAATCTACCTTAACAGGCACACTATCCAAATGTCTGACACATTCCAAAAAGGATAACCGAAGGTGTCACACATGGACCAAAACACAATTACCATATACTAATCATGTGATCTTACAAGATCTCAACTCACTTAGAACCCATTAAAACACACATGCTTGTGTGTCAACATACATTGTTTCGACAAGGAAACAATTCAAACAATGATCAATTAGAGATCACTCAACAAGAACATAACAGACCTATTTCCTAAGGTTCCCGAAAGACTCGACCAGCTCTGATACCACTAATGTAATACCCCCCTTGGGCGTTACATATCTAACTCTTAACTCGTTGCGGAACTTAAATAAAAAGAATTTTGCTGGTTTGTTTTCAGAAAAATAATAATTGATAAACATAAATAAGCGTCAGAAAACTGGTATAAACTTTGTCACGACTCAAAACCTAAGCCAAGACTGGCGCACAGACTTACAAATCCTAGTCTGGCAAGCCTATTTATTTTAGAATTGTACTTGGATAAAAAGCTAGAATTTTTTAAAAAAATTCGACAGAGTCTCCTCTGTAATTTCAACATCCCAGAATGAAAACACCTGCTGAAATATTTATATTTTCAACCCAGAAATTCCAGTCATACAAAATACATCAATATAGTAATATTCTGAAAATATTTACATCAACAAGCTATGCATGACCAAAAGGAAAATCTTAGATTTCCAGCTAAAAGAAATGCTCTCAGAGCCATAAACAATCCATTTAAAATAAAGGCTCTCCGAGCCATGAACATGTATACTATCATAAATTAATAACGTCTCAAAAACCTAAGCTGGTCGTTCTAAAAGATATTCCTGAGAAAGATCTCATGATTCTCACCATTATAATTAACATCGGACATCTTCAAGGATTGAGACTAATATCCCTGAGTGAAGCTGGGAACTTCTCTGCAACCTCTGTACAATCAAACCCAAAATACCACAAAAGAAACCAAACAGAAAAAATGCAAAGGTGAGATACCGACATATGAGTTTTATCGTGATAACTACATGCGCGACACACAAACAACAACAGCATGTACACATATGCACTTCACATAAATTCTCAGAATAAACAAGATATTCTAAACAATGGGGTTCATACCCGGCAGTCATTGCACTTTATAAAATTACACGACACTTCAACATCCACCATTAAATCTTAATATTTGTTCTCTTTACTTTCCTTTTCGTTCATTTCTTTCTTTGTCGAGACTTACCTCTCACGACTATTCTTACTTAGACATCGAAAACGTTCATTCTCAACATAGAACACGTGGTCACATGTGCCAACTGGAACTTTAAACCCACGACACACACAACAGAGATTCAACTGTGTGACTTGGGACTCTAACCTAACCCACGACACACACAACAGAGATTCAACTGTGTGACTTGGGACTCTAACCCACGACACAATAGATATTCAACTGTGTGACTAGGGACTCTAACCCTCAACACACACATCAAAGATTCAAATGTGTTAACCGGCACTCTAACCCACAACACACCGAACAGATATCAAATGTGTTACCTGGGACTCTAACCCACAACACACTGAACATGGATTCAACTGTGCCAACTGGGACTCTAACCCATGACACGCACAACAAAGGTTTAAATATGTCCACTGGGACTTTAACCCACGACACATACAACATGAATTCAACTATGCCGACTGGGACTTTAACCCGCGACATATAAGACAAATAGTCCACGTACTTACTCATAGGAACACTAGCCCGATGCTTTCGGTTATCTAGGTCCTCAAAACTTCCACTTACATAACTCAAAACTTCAAATTTTCCTCTCAAGTTTTTAAAGCATTATTCATATTATCATTCTGACCATTGTCAGGCTTTCAGTGAAATCTAAAATTAACAGTTCAATCCAGGCATACAAATATATTTAAACCACATAAACAGTTATTATCTCATCGAATTTAAAATACACATCATAGATAACCACAACAACCTTACACACAACACCAAATAGCACATAGTTACAAAAACCCTTCAGGCAAACTCCTTTTACCTTTGAAGACCACAAATGATTCTCTCCTTGACACATTCAACAGTTAGCTTTCCTCACCACGAAGCTGCACAAGGCTAAACCCCAACTCGATGTTCCAGTTTTCCTCTAAACAGCTCCTATCAACTCCTGAAAAATATAAAACCTGTTTCCCCCAAGTAAACGCAACTACAACAACATCCCGGAGAGGGAGTCAAAGCATTTTCACAAGCAGACAAAACACATAATCAGCTACTCATCATCAAACGCTCACTCTATGTTGATTTTAAATACTCACTTTCACAAAATAGAGCTAACTTCAATAAAATAAAATAAAAATCATATTTGGGACTTTAGGGTTCATAAATCAATTTGGGGAAAACTCATTTTAACTAAAGAATAATGAAATTGGTTTAAGAAAACATTAAGTCACAATCCCAATTGCATAAAACAAGTGTTAATTTCACACTTTGGAACTAAAATCAAAATCTTAGGGTTAGGGTTTCAAAATCAATTTGGGGATTTTTCAATTAGAAGAGATTAGGGGTAAAACACTTACCCAAGGTGAAGAGGAAAATGTCGTGGTGACTGGAAGACAACCCGGCACGGCGGCTGGTGGCAAGGACGACGGCGGCGGCGTGACGGAGCAATAGCGGTTTTAGGGTCATCCATGAGCAAAAAGAGAGATAATAAGCTTAAGGAGAAAAAGGAAGCTTAAAGTAAACAAGATAAGGTTCGAAAACCACCATAGATGGCGGTTAACCAAGTTTACCGTGGCGGAGATGGCGTTTTCTCTGCGGCGGAGGGCGAACCAGAACGTCCAGGGACGTGAGGCGTGTCATCTCCTCCTCGTACGGTAGTCGCGCGGCTCCAAGGGGCGGTGCAGGGGCGGTACGCGATCTGGTCCGGCAAGAGAGAAGGGAGGAGATGAAGACTTGTGGTGGAGAGGAAGTGAGGAGGAAGAAAAAGATGTGAGGAGGAAGAGAAGAAAAATAATAGAAGAAGATGGAGTGTGGGGGGTTTCGGGTCTCAGGATAGGAATAGGAGAGAGGAAGTTGTGTTTTTAACTTAATACTTAGTGATAGGTACAAAATGAGTGATAAATATTAAGTCTAAAAATAAACACGTTTTTAGTTTTTTGAATTTAAAAATAAAGGGTGATAAATATATACTTTCAAAATTTGAAATAAAGTAAAGATTGATAGTTGAATTGATTAACTAAGAAAATCCACGATCCAACATTTAATCTCCGGTTAATGTCAAACCAATTTATTTTCAAATCTAAAAATAAATAGAGTAAAATATGAAAATAATTTTCTTTTAATCATATCATTAAAAATATTTTTCTAAACAAACACTAATAGTGACAATAACATAATATTATTGTTTAGTAAATGTACTTACACTGAAATAAGGCAGTGCTAATGTTCCCAATAAAATAAATTTAAAAGAGTAAATAAAATTACTCAAGATTAAGCGTCATAAAATAAACAAAAATAAACGTCCAAATAATTATTATTCCATTAAAATAATATAAACAGATATATTTTACCGATATTGAAAAATCGTAAAAATCGGGGTGTTACAAGTGACACTCCTATGCATGTCGATCGATATCTCTCACGGGCTCACTCTGTGACACCCAAGTAGGTACCTAGACTAATAATTAATTATTAGTTTTGTTAAGAATTATATTAGACTAATATATATATGCCTCACTTTGACAACATCAGTTCATATATCATATATATGCATCATATACATATATTTTGCAGTAGAGGTTCAAATCATAGAACAAAAAAGGGTTATAAGATATACTGAGTCCAAAAAGTTATAACCCTTTCTATGTACTACTAAGAGAAATGACTACATTAACATAATGTCATTCTCTTCAAAAGTATTAAAAAAAAACTCTCTACTGTTATGGACCCCTAATCACGACAGCGACAGAAAGATGGTGTATAGTTTCCAATTGTAACAAGAGGTGGCAGATCTAGAATTGGATCGTAAAAGATTAATACAACAATTGTTCCATTGAAACACAAGTTGTTGATATTCTGATGGTAATGGGAGCTCACATCCACGAGGTACCATTCAAAAGAGAATTTTTAATCAAGATAATGCAGCCTAGAAATAGGGTAAGATATCTAGTACTGAAGATAATGCATCCTATAAATAGATTTAAAATTTACACAACAATTATATGGGGAACAATAATACCATACCAAAGAAATTATCAATCACACTAAATTATACCATCTTCAATTATTATAATAATTGTTATGTAAATATATGGGCCCCAAAACCATCTCCATGGAGAGTACTTGTTCACACCCACAAGGTGTAGCTTGCTCATTACATCACCAAGATGTATAAATATTATACCATACATGGTTACAGTACTTCATTCAATAACATAAATACCATCACATCCCGACAACATACAAGCACACATTACAAATTTCTGTTTGTGAATCATAAAATTTGAAAGTATACATAATTTATTCACAAAGAAGATAAGTACAAATAAAATAAAATTTTCAAATCTTATATTACTCACAAGTAAAAAAAAAAAAAAAATCATTCCCAATTCAATATTATTGCTAACAGATTTTGAAAATGTTTATTAAAAGTAAGTACAAATGATATTCATCCAAATTTCTATAAAATATTTATTAACAAAAAGTGAGTACAAAAAAGAGATTATAAAATATTCAAATTTAATTTTAACTACTATCCATATTAACTTTTTCTTTTTATCCCAAACACAATAAAATATATGTTCAAACTTCAATTTTTCACGTAAAAAAAAGTCTAATAAAAAGAATAAGACATTTATCTTTTTTTTTAAAAAAATTATTGACACTCAAAACATAATTAAATTCTTCATTTAATAGAAAAGAAGATTGGCTGAAGTCTAGAGTAGTCCCTGTTACCACGCCAACAGTGGTTTAAAAAAATTTCTCATAGAAAGATCTAATTACTTGCATTTCAACACTAAACAAAATAATATCATGAAACTAAAGGATATGAAAATAGAGAAAAATACAAAAATTAATAACTAAGTCAATAGATAATCAGCTTTGCAAAAAAAAACTCCTTCCTAACTTCATTTATCTAAGCTAGGTTTAAAATCTTTTCAAAAGGCATTTCATGTAGAGACTACAAAATAGTGCAGTAGTTTCATGCATGGTAATATTATTTGTACTTTGGTACCCAGAAAAATATAAAACTACTACATATGTTCTTTTAATAGTGTAAGCTTTGTAAGCTTTATTCAAGCTATAACATCAACATGCATCAAGTCCTATGATTATCAAATAGCAACTTAGCAAGCATTCCTATTTTCCAAGAACTAAAAACTCACATGCATGTCAAAACTTGCACCATATATGATGCATGCAACCCTCAACCAATCATATGAGGATATCTCCTCCAAAAAAAAAATGCAGCGCACACTTAACAGGGGAAGAGGTTTATGTTACAGGCCACACACAAAAAAAAAAGGAGAAGAGGAAAAAATATTACAACCCACTTTCAAATGAAAGCAATATCAAAGAAAAGAATATAAGTAGAAGGAGTAGTAGAAAACTATATTTAACGTTTCCTTGAGGTTTTGGGTTAGGGACTTCCAAAACCCCAAGCTTTTTATTTTAAAATTGTCATGCATGTAGTCCATTTCTAGGCTTCAAGAGCAAAGATTATCTTCCCCCCTACCTGAGGTGATGCTAAGGTTGCAAAGAGACAAGTTAGGGAGTTGTTTCGTTCACTGGATTGGTTCCTCATTTTAAATGAAACAAAAGGAAAAGAAGTTTTGTCAGACAATAAAATAGAGAAGTTGTAATGAAGGCAAACTAGAAGGAGTAGAAAAAGTAACCGTAAAGCAAGAAGAGTTAAAGAGAGATAGGTTTGGAAGACAAAAAGGTGTGCTTCAACAACAAAGAATAGGAAAGGTTGCAAGAGAAAAATTAGGGGAGGAGAGAGAGAGAGAGAAAAGTATTGTGAGAGTAAAAGTGATGGTATGGTGGAGTGATTGAAAGGTATAGTGATTTATTGGGGAAGGAATAGCTTCATTTCACAAAAATAAAAATTACTTTTTCACGCTTACACATGTTGCTTTTATCTTCTACCACCTCATTCATTTACATACCCACTCATTATTTCCATATGTTGCCCACCCATCAGGTAGCACTTAACTCTTCTACTTTCATCTTGTTTTACACGAAGCATACTCTCACGATGCATCAGTAAAAACTTATGAAATTCTACATTTTTATTTGTTGAAAACTCATGCCATCATTATATTAAAACACACATGACACCTTTCTGGTTTACCACCTTATTGTTTTTCTTTCTTTCACTCTGCACTTTCCCTACCATTACACGTTACACACACAATTACTTAAACACTTATCATATATTTTAAGAAATATTTAATTTTAGGTATAAATTTATTGGATAAATATACATCTATAATCTATAATCTATAATCTATAATCTATAATCTATACAAATGAAAATGTTTGTAAGAATTCATGTTAACACGTGTCATTCAATCACAGCATCCACATCAGCAGAATCCTACATGTCGCTCATACCACAAAGTAAGGGATGACTATATTATTATTCAATTCAATTTCCCTTCAAAAGGAAATAATTTTCCGACATTTAAAAAATAATTTGTCATGAATTTTGCTTGAAAGAAATAAGGAATGATTTTTAATATTGGATGTAATATAATAGGAAACCCTCATGATGCAACAACAAAATCATGATTACAATGATATCGTTAATAATACATCTGCCAAATTAATCCTAAAATTTAATGCAATCTCACGTTTTAATATACAAATAGCATCTCAAATCAAAATAATAATGTGCAAATCTCACGTTTTAATATAGAAATAGCATATCAGATCAAAATAATAATGTGCAAATCTCACATTTTAATATACGAATAGCATATCAGATCAAAAATTAATTCGCTCATTTCAAAATTTGAATTTAAAAATGCATCTATAAATTGGGTCATCCACACCCACTCTCTGTCGTGCTTATTCCAAACGCCACTGCCTTTATTTACTATCCACCTTTAATTTGTTTTTTATTTTTTATTTTCTTCCATCAAAGTTTGTTTATGCATTTGAAATCCATATGTATGTGCGTTGCTAATTGGTGATGCTTTTCTCGCATGATGATATCTATGACTCTTCAATGTAGAGATGATTTCAAATGTGTTGTTAGTAAGACATTGTTACAACTGTTGGATAATCCAAAACCACATTCTCAATCTCTCTTTCAACGTCATTATGTGTGTGTCACTTTCCAAAACCACATTCTTAATCTCTCTTTCAACGTCATCATTATGTGTGTGTCACTGGAATCTGGTCAACTTTTTCAGGAACAACATTTGTCCACCTTTTAATTTTCTTTTTCTTTCTCTTTTTGATTCTAACAATATTCCTCTATTATTACGTGTTTTCTCTCTCTGGCTTCATTTTTTTGTCCAGCACTCTTCAAGTTCAATCTCAATCCTCAAAACTCAAAATATCTGGTTTGTATCTTCTTTCTCATTTTTTTTGGTTTTTTTTTTTATGGTTATATGTTGAATATCATTAAACCCCTAATTTTTTTATGTCATATTTTCTTCATCAAATATCATTGAAAGTCTGATTTTTTTTGGAGATTGAATATTTTGATGTAACGACATTTTTAATTTTGAGTTTCTTTTTAACACAAGTCACAAAGATTGAATAATTTATTTTATGTGAGTAAATTAAAACTTTTTTTAAACATTAATATCTTTATATAAAGTGAATAATATAAAATTTATAAAAAACAAATATTACATGGGATTAACTTTGAAAAGCATTTAAATACACTTATGTTTTTTTTTACTTTTTTTTCATATGAGATAACATTGTTATATAATTAGTTGAAATTGTATTGGCTTGATATTTATAAAATAAAACAAAATAAAAAATTATTTATAGATACTATAAAAATCATTAAGTTAAGGTTTTGAAGAAAAAAAATTGAACTAAGAAACAGAAAGTGTGCTATTCAATTAAAAGTTTCCTTAAAATACATTAAAACAAATTCATGTCAACAATTCTCAATTGTCAAATATTAAAAATTTATTTTATATAAATTTATAAAAACATTTTTAGTACATCTTCATATTAAAAATATTACAAAAATAACAATAATTATTTTAAAGAATTATTTTTTTTGAATCTATTATTTTAATTTTAAGTTTAGTCAACTTAATTATTATTATAACGATCACTATTAAAATTATATGCTTATATAAATTCTTAATGGTTTATTTATTTTAATTATAAATAAATATATTTTTAGAAACAAATTGTTCCATTATTCCATTATATGATTAAAGCCAAATAATAACTAAAATTATTGAAATAATAACTTTATTTATAATTATAATCATAAGAAATTTGCAATAAATGCCATTAAGTAAATTATTATCATTTCATATTTAAATTTAAATAATTTTGAATGGATATTCGAAGCAAAGGTTATGAATTGATTAAACGTTTATATGATTAACCTTTTTAAAAAAAAAAATCATTTTAAAACATCATATCACAAGTTCTCAATTTTAAAATAGTAATATTTTTAAAGAGTGTATTATATTGGTGAATATTTATATATAATAAAGATAGAAATTATACAAGAAAACTTATTAATTTATGGATTATAAAAGGTAAATATATATTACACAAAGATGAATATTTTGGGTGAAAATGTCATAAATTTAAATATAAATATTTATATGCTATTTAATATAAATTTTCCACAACAATATTCCTAAATAAGTTTCCAGAAATAGAAATATTCAAATATCTTGAAATATATATGTTGCCACAATCCGAGTGTAATCTATCATAATGAATGAAATATTCAAATTTCAACACTAATTGATTTTAATTGGAATCATTAAGACAACAAGCCTTATTTTTATTTGAATTTTGAAAACACTCGAGTTAAAAAATTGGCATCAATTCAGCATAATGAATGAAATATTCAAAAATCTACACTATTTTGTATATATTATAGATTATAGATTATAGATTATATCTGTTTTGAGTGCCTCGAATTTTGAAGTGTGAGATTGTGAGACAACTTGATAATGGGGCTTGCAGTAGCAATCATGAGAAATCGTACATCAGAGTCAATTATTGATAAAGTTTTGCAGAAGTTAGTAGTGCTTCTAGAGTTTGTATTATTAAAAGTTTCTATTTAATATGATAATGAAGAGTTGTCAATTTCAGAATATGAGGAAGAAGTTGAGGACTTCAAAATGAAGTATGTAACGATGGCTCTTTGTATTTTCATATTGTGACCACCATAACTCGAGGACTATTTTGAATGATATTACAAGGCTACTTCCAAATCATTTTGTAGGAAATCTGATAACACTTTTCCTTTATCCCATGGATATAACTATGATGTAATTTATTTTGACAAGGAGAATTATGATACTGTTAAATAGAATAAGTGGCCATTGAGCTTTAATAAAGATAATTTTTTGAAACAATTTTTTTTTTTTTTGACAATTACTTTCATAAAGATAATTAGAAAGAGCAGAAGTTGCATTTGGATATAAATTAAATATTAAATATTTGAGCAAAAGTTTGTCCTTAAATATTAAATATTATAATAAATTTAATCGGTCATATCCTTTCATATTTTTATTCCTTATCGATATAGAATTATGTAATATTCTCCATAAATTCCTCTCCTATGTGTCATACTCTAAAGTATTCCTTCCAAAAAAAAGTCTGATGTGTCGCAACCTCATGCATTTGACCTCCACAGTTATTGTTTGTAATTAGTCTACCATTTTTTTAAGGGGGAGGTTTTGATTTATTTATTGTATTTATGGAATGTTTTAATCTACTTACATGAATTTGATGCTACGTTTTAATCTCTGATTTAAAAAACGTGGGAATAATCAATGTAATAATAGTATATATGAGCATCCAATCAAATTTAAATGTTAAAGCAAATATTACTGATTTGGAAATAAATGTAAAGTATCAATGCAAATATTATTATTTTTGAATCAAAACCATTACATATGGGTAATAGTTAACTTACACTGAGAAAAGATGAGAAATAAATCAAATAAATTTTCAAGATATAAGAAAAAAAATGTGATAGACAAATATAATTTCTAAAATAGTTAACTTGAATGGGGAAAAGATGGGAAAAAAATCAAATAAATTTTCAAGTGATGAAACAAAATGATATGATAGCTAAATATATTTTTTAAACAGGGTTAACTAGCCCAGGGAAAATAGAAGAAACAAATAAAATAAACTTTCAAGAAAGAAAAGGAGAAATAAATCAAAATATTTCATGAAATGAGATTTTTTCGTTTATATGATAGATAAACATATTTTCTAAAAATGATTAACTTACACGATAAAAAAGATAAATAAATCCATTAAGTTATTAATATGTTTTTATGTAACCTTTTTTTTTTTTTTTTGATCAAATGTTTTTATGTAACCTGTTCAATCCCAGTTTAATGTATTCTTTTTATACCATTTGTTTAATGTAAATACTACATATTATATAAAACATCAATCATTTACTATTTAAAACTCAAATTGATTACATGAATTTGTTTATTACTGGAAATATATATTTAAAACTTTACTCTAAAAAATGTGTCGTGGTTTTTTTTTTATGGACTCCAAATTGAACTTTCACTTGAAAATGATAAAACTATCACTTCACCATCATTATTTTAAGTATTCTACGACCTCTACTATAATTTATTTTGTATTTTATTGTTAATTCTACGTTAGCGACAAAAACTAATTTCATAATTAATCAACTATTTATAATGCTCAATAACAATTATTAACTTACTATGTGTCGAGCCTATAAAAAAAAATCTTACTAAGTGTTGAATAATATCATCCATATTTAAATCAATCAATTTTTTTAAGTTTATGATATAAATATATTTTAAAAATATAATATTAAAAATAATTCATCTATACAATTTTTCATAAGCACTATATAGCACTCGTGCATGGCATGGGTCACTGCTATTTTATGCCTTTAGGCTTCAACTATAATTTATAAATTATTTTATACTCTTAACTATAATTTATTTTTTTTCCTAAAAAAAAAACTATAATTTATTTTGTATTTTATCAAGTATTCTACATTAGCAATGACAAATATATAAACTCATAATTGATCAACTATTTATAACGCTCAATAAAAATCAGAAACTTACTATAAGTCTTGTGCTTTATCATTCACATTTGAATAAATTAATTTTTTATATTTTATTGTCTATATTTAAAGATAAAATATATTAATTTGAGAGATTTTTATTCAATTTTTCATTAGTGATGTATACCCATGCATGGCATGGGTCAAGAACACTAGTATATTTATATTTATATTTATATATATATATATATATATATATAATATTTTAGAATAGTGTTTTGAGCTTTGATAAAATTTTAATACAGCTAGGTAAACATCATACACACATGCATTCAAACATGTATAATTAAATAAAGCAATAATTTATCAAGTTTTTTTTTAAAAAAATTTAATGTGGTATCTATTTTTCTCCTAAAATTAGGCTTAGGAAATAAATGAGGATGTTACACACTCTCCAGGATATTCTCCCTCCAGAGCCTCACTTGCTCGGAGAATGTTAGTTAGTTTGTCTAGGTAAACTTTCCGCTCGTCGTGACCAATAAGAGTGCATCCCCCTATAAGCTCAACTCTAATATGGGTGTCTTGGTCGCCTCGGAACCCACCTGCGACGTGGATACTCTGGGTAAAGTCGGGAAACCGGGCTATATAGGGTAACATAACACAATAGGAGCTACCTATTGGTCACCGTGAACATCCCAAGTCCGATTCGAACATCCTTAAGGTCTCTCAGAGACCGGCCCTTCAGTAACTCGTACCCGCACTCGGGTACAACTAACCTTGTATGACTCCGAGTCATACGGCCCACCACTTGGAAAATATGCAATGCAACAAACATCGCTTGTTAACACCAGAACCTTCTTACTCATCCATAACCTTACATACGATTCCTAAGCATCAAGGCCTCAAAGCCACATTCTCAAGGCATTACCACAGTATTAACCATAATCTCACTTGCATATCAATACGCCCATCAGGTCATCAACAACATATAATCATAATCATAAAATCATAGTAAACACAACAAGCAACATATCAGAGCATATGACAACAAGACAACATAGCAGCATGCATCGCAGGCAACCCCAATCATATAGTTCACCTAACCCAGGGTTTCAGTCCTAACATCGATAAACCTAAAATTACTAAACACTAACCAATATCACAAAACCATTTTCAATATGGTTTAGCCAATGTCGATTATCCGACCACTACTAGGGTCTGGGGCACCCTACGCATACACAAAACAAACTACACTATGCTTGCCTCCCGGCGATGTCGGTTACTTTCTCCCCACCTTGACTAATCTCGTACACTTGTCCGAAGCTTTGCAAACGTGTCCTTATCCCCTCTTGCTCGCTGCCACAGTTCCCCAGGGAGCTCCTCGGTGCTCCAAAATTTTCTCCAACATAGAGACAATATGCAGGCAACGTCATTGACCCTAATCTTGCTCAAAGAGCTTAATCGAAGCAAGAAACGATGAAAGAAATAAGGAAAATGACGAAGAACGATAACATCGACATTGTCGACGTGCCGACATGATAGGGATTCGAGAATTACCTCAGTCATATCAACAATTCCAGCATGTATCCGTGATGTACACGTATCCGACGAAGTCAATTTTCATGAAACGATGGTTGAGTCTCTCACGAAAAGCTTCTCTCTCTAAAACCCAATATCTCTCTCTCTGACTCTCACTTGGCATGTGAAGAGACGAAGAAGAAATGTCAAAGGAAAATAACTTTTGTTGGATTCTACTGTGCACGCTTGAGCGTGCTGCTCCTCCAAGCCAAAACGTTCCCACACTCTAGCATTGGGATTTTCCACTCTAGAGCGTGGCCTCTGCTACGCCACCTGTTTCATGTAACTGACACATGTCCCATGTTGAGTCTCCAAATGTCTGATGTGCATTTGCCCAAAGTTTTGATGAAAACTAAATATTTGTTCAATGATTTAATTGAACTATTTATTATTTTACTGACTCTTCTACTTAGTGTGCAGATCAATATCTTAAGTATTTTATTTCACTCGTCTACTCTAAGTTCAGATAGTCAAAGTCAGAGGTTACTTGTCTGATGAAGAATTCTCAATCGTCTGAAGGAGTTTATGAAAACTTTGACTTTCTGAAGAAAAGTCAACACATCTAATGACAGTATCTTCACCTTTCTGCTCACACTTTGTGAAGAACAAACCCAATCCTGAAGACTTTCGTGAATTGTCCCTTCAAGTCAAAATATGTTGAAGATCTCTCTTACAAGGATCAAGGTTTCAAAAGACTAAATATTCAAAAGCAACCTTGTAACTCAGAAAATGAGAGCTACCAAAAAGTTTTATTCCCTAGTATACCTAGAAGTTACACGAAAAGGCAAAATATGCACAACAAAGTACAAAAGCAACCTGAAGAACTCTGATCTGGCTGCTGTAGAAAGCATAAAGCAATGAACTTCTCTTGTTATAGTACAAGCAACGTTCATAAGCATTAATGACTGCCCAGAACGACTGTATTGCATTTAATGGAGTTCTGCTTGAATCCAAAATCTCAAAGGAATGTCTCTAACGGATTTAATTTGATTGAATGCTATAAATAGAGAAGACCGTCAAGATGAAGAAGACATACAACAATCACTCAAGAGCATCTACTCTGCGCAATTAATTCTTCATTATTTCATTCTTTATTCTTCAATCATTTGAAGTTATTACGCAGTCTTTCAATTTCACATTTAATCCACTCTTCTAAGTGTATGTGAAAGATTTGCAAGTTGTATTTATTACACTTACAAACAAATCTGAGTGCGCCTGGAGAGGCTAGGTGTGCAAAGAATTCTTGTCGAGGAGCCTGGAGAGGTTGTGCAAAGAAATACTCGTCTATCATGTAACCTGACCAATTATAGTTGATAAAACTTGGTGAAGCCAAGGACTAGATGTAACCCTAGTTGTTAAGGGGTGAACCATGATAAAACATCTGTGTTAATCTCTCTATCCCTTATCTCTTTAGTTTGTTTATTTATTTAACATATCAACTAACTAAAGGGGTTAAAGCTGTAAATATCAAATAAATTTTTCATTTGTATGTTTGTATGATTTTATGTTGAAAAACCCACAGACAAGTCACTTGTCTGACTGGTAAGCTTTTTACTTATCTGCTCTATGCTTGTGCTTGCGAAAAGATTTTAACTTTTTCTAAAAGTCTGATAAACACAATTCAACCCCCATTCTCTTGTTTATATCTGTCTATTTCATCTCACACTTGTCTGAACCAGTACCACGTTTGAACGGTCAACAACCCACAATTGAGCGTGCCAACACTCAAGCGTTGGGCCTCCCAACGTCCAAACGCTGGAGATGCTGTCAGTACACGTCTTTCACACTTTTCAGTGCGTTATGAGCCCGTTTCAATTCTGATTCTTCTCAAATTTGAAACGCAAGCTCGCTAACACCTAAGGAACATGATTAAGCTCTCAAACTTACTGAATCTATGTCCCACACTCAAATCAAGAAAACAGGGCGTTATGTGACACCCTAATCTTGGGACATCACATGGTTACCCGTGTGTGGAAATAAAATCATAATTTCGCTGGTTGCTTTCGGAAAATAAAGTTTTCTCAACGTTTATCTTAATCAAAATGTGGTGATAAATTTTTTTTCTTTTCAACATCGTCACAACAGCGTTCACATAATCACACTTAGATATATCGATATATACATATACAAGTCATACAGCTATACTGCCTCGTATGTTTCACACTTAAACATTGAAAATGAAAAGACTATTCCCAAAACATAACTTAACTTAAACCTAAGCTGGTCAAACACTACGACAAAAGAAGCAGCATCAGCATGCCCCGGACTTGGGTTTTACACGTTTTCTTAATGATTACGTCCGAATAAAACAATTTTATTTCATTCCTGACGAATTTTTTCGAAATGTGGAAAATCGTCCGGGGCAAAATATAAAACCTAATGGTTTCGTTCACGAGTTGAAATTAGGATTCCTGATCAGTAAAATCTTACTGTCAGTGAAAACACAGAAAACGCAGACCGGTTTTCGTCTGAATTTTCATTCCAAAATTTCCCCATAACCTTATAAAAATAAGTATGACAGGGAAATGACCTTAGTTTATCCTAAGTCATTTTCTAAATCTCGGATAAAAATATAATCATTTATATAATTATTATCGATATTAGAAAGTCGAAAATCGGGGTGTTAAATTACTGCCCCTCTTAAAAAATTTCGTTCTCGAAATTTCATGACTCGAAACTCGACAGGATTTCTTAATCCCAAATCTTACTCTCACCAGAAAGAATGCAGAAGAATTTGATCAATCTGAAAAGAATATAAAAGATTCTTTAATAGGTTCGTGAGTGTAAAAATGCATAACTAATACATATTTACAACCATGACTCTAATTAAAGTTCCTTCTTTCACAAGAACTTCCAGTGGATTAGAAAATCAAAGATAAACAGTTCCGAACTCCAAGGGAATTTATTCTTCGTATAGGAAATTTACAAAACGACAATTTTCAAAAGGAGAACAGTCTGGCCAAAAATCAGATTGGATCACATTTACCAAAAGTAAAAGTGATTAGACTAAGTTTCATCAAGAAACTTTCATTATCAATAAGTCATTTGTGTTACAACAAAAGAAATAGTCGTAACAAATTTTTTGTTGTCTTCAATAACGTATGAAAATATCCAGACCAATGGATACTAGCAGGTCAATCCACTCAAATGTCTAACACACTGAGGGTTATTTAGGAGTGTGCGTATAAATGCTCCTTTGGAATCGCAGGCCCTAAGAATTTTCACCTCATCGAGCCAACTCGCACTTAGGTAACTTCGCGATAACTCTCCTCGCGTAGGATCCGTAACACTTGACGCATAGATTCCTCATACTTCTCGTAATTCTTAGAGTAAACGAAAACATCATCGATAAGGATGATGACGAACTTATCAAGTAATGGACCAAAAATTCCATGTCATGTGGTCTAACTTGGCTAACTTCGTAGACGATATTCTATCATCCGACACGATGGAGATTTGACTGAATCTAAAAACTAGATCAATCAAAACTCAACATCCTGTTATATACTAAACATGAGCTCTTACAAGGCCTCAACCTGAGTAGAACCCATAAAAACATACATACTTGTGTGTCAACACACCTTGTTTTGACAAGGAAACAATTCATCTAAGAACCAACCAGAGATCACACAACAAAAACCTAACAGACCTATTCCCCAAAGATCCTGAAAGACTCGACCTGCTCTGATACCACTAATGTGACACCCTAATCTCGGGACATCACATGGTTACCCGTGTGCGGAAATAAAATCATAATTTCGCTGGTTGCTTTCGGAAAATAAAGTTTTCTCAACGTTTATCTTAATCAAAATGTGGTGATAAAATTTTTTTTCTTTTCAACATCGTCACAACAGCGTTCACATAATCACACTTAGATATATCGATATATACATATACAAGTCATACAGCTATACTGTCTCGTATGTTTCACACTTAAACATTGAAAATGAAAAGACTATTCCCAAAACATAACTTAACTTAAACCTAAGCTGGTCAAACACTACGACAAAAGAAGCAGCATCAGCATGCCCCGGACTTGGGTTTTACACGTTTTCTTAATGATTACGTCCGAATAAAACAATTTTATTTCATTCCTGACGAATTTTTCCGAAATGTGGAAAATCGTCTGGGGCAAAATATAAAACCTAATGGTTTCATTCACGAGTTGAAATTAGGATTCCTGATCAGTAAAATCTTACTGTCAGTGAAAACACAAAACGCAGACCGGTTTTCGTCTGAATTTTCATTCCAAAATTTCCCCATAACCTTATAAAAATAAGTATGACAGGGAAATGACCTTAGTTTATCCAAAGTCATTTTCTAAATCTCGGATAAAAATATAATCATTTATATAATTATTACCGATATTAGAAAGTCGAAAATCGGGGTGTTACATGTTACAGCACCAATCAGTCTCCATGTCCCACAACCATAGTATCAGCTTCATTAATGCCTTTATGACCCATAATCCCTGTTTTCTTTAAAACTTGCTCTTGGAGTCCTTCCACAATGTCATGACCCGAATTTCGTAGCAATGACCGACCGAAAAGGAAAGTCTCTCTTTCCCCTTCGCTACTACACAAGCATACAAAATTCGTTTATCCAAAGAAAATGATTACATTCATTATTACATCATAATGAATACAATACATCATAGTAACTAAACAACACAAATTTCAAAGTCCTATTAAAAACTAGATACAGTTACTTATGGGTATCAAAGCATTAAAAGTTGTCCACATGACATCCAAGGCTTATGGCGGCTTCGCATATACCTGCATCTGAAATGTTGAACTTGGGGTGAGTCCACTGACTCAATGAGGGAGTTTCTCCCAAACACATGCAGTCATACTTAATTGAGTGTGAACTAAGAATCATATATGCATTCATACATAATTGAAAATATCATATCATCTCATAAGCATATCAATTGATTAAACACTTACATAACATACATAGGACCCTTTTGTCCTCTTATTGGTCACTTGTGGAATGACCTGCAAACTTATAACTTTACATAAGTCTCATATCTGAGGATAAAACACAATATGAGCATAATATCACAATTCGAACCTTTGGGTATCATAGGAGGTGGGTTCTATAAGGACCTATTGCCCCGATGGTTTTGATTTCTACCTCCTCAACTTTCACGTTACTTGTGAGGCCCCTCTCCCCGACGATGTTATTTATATCTCGGAGCCTCCCGTTTCTCTGGTCGGCTACCCAAAGATTCATAGCATATCAATCTATTCCATCGAGTATCATATCATTAAACACAAAGAACACATTCACAAATACTCTATTCTATATCATAACTTTCTAGATACTTTCCAAGATGTACATTTAACATAAAATGAACATACACACATATTCACATCCTTCAACTTATAAAAATAAACAAGAGTAACAATTACCTTAATATTCAAATATTCATAATTACATCAAAATGCAAGTAATCTAGTTATTTTAGTATCTAAAACTCCATTTTAATGTAATTTTGCACATCAAGGATGGCACACAATTCTAACATAAACATCTATAAAAAAAAACAACATGAACAATATGAACAAGCATATGCAGCAGTAACTTCCACGAAGTTTTAAAAATATTCCCAGCGTTAAGAAAATTCAAAATAACTTCTAGGTGATATAACATGTTAATACTCTAAAAATCAATTTTATAACTCAAACAAATTATCCAGTCCTCAAATAAATTCAAAACCGAAACAAACACACAAAGTTCAAAATCTGTCAATTATTGAGCTATTAAAAGTAATGGTTTTTATACCCTGCCAAACGAACTCAATTTTGCCTCAAATTTATTATGTTGATCCCTGACATACATATGTTCATTGACATATTTTTATTTGGTAAAAATCTCTCACCAATTAATATAGAAAAATCAAGTAATGTTCAATTTCTGCCTAGAAATTTCTAGCAAGCATTGTTTGTGATATACAATGTCATAGGAGGGTCAAAACTCAACGCAAATTCATCAAATGTAATATGCAAAAACCTAAAACACACACACACACATACATATATATAAACAGTCTCCAAGTGGTCCCATGTCAATATCATGTCTCAAGCATTCCCAGTAAATTCGAACAAAAGCATGTTCTTCTCAAAAAAATCTAGAAATTTACAAGTTTTCACCTTTAACATGTTCTAACTCATTCAAATCGTTATGCATGCTAGTATAACTCAAATATCACTTATCCAACCATTATCCAGATCCATAAACTCGGATCTAAACATTCATCTAAGCCAAAATCTTGAGCAACATTGAAAACACACATATAAACATTATAAAGTACAAGGTTTAAGACCAATTTCATCTCCAAGGACCCAAATTTAAAAACTCCATGGGAAAAACTCTAACATTTTGTTTGGATTAGGAGAGAAGTAGGGATAAAGAAGTAGGAGATAAAGAAGTAGGAGAGAAGAGAAAATGAGTAGATTTTTAGGTGTTGATTGAAAGAAGACGGAGAGAAGTAGAGATCGAAAGAAAATTTGAATTTTCTCTCCACATGTTTGGTTGGATAGAAAAGTAGAAAAAAATAAAATGAATTTTTTTGTAACGACATATTTGTCCCTAATTATAAATATATATATTCACACTTATAATATAACATAATATTATATTAATATTATATTAATATAATATAATATAATAAAAAGAATTAAAACTACAAAAATACTTTATAATTATGTTCTTAGATTTTTGAACTCCTAACAATAATGATATTTTCTTCCTCTTTAAAACAGTGGTATATACACATTTTGTTAGGAATGTATAAATTGCAGTTCCTTGTTGTAACTTCATGTTGATGGATTATTGTAAAAGTCTTCTCCCAGTTTTCTCGAAGAGAACCAACATTCTCATTTTGTGTGATAGAGAACCAGCGTGTGAGAAATAAAAGACAGGGACAAAGAAGTAATTACACACCACAACCCTTTTCTTCCCCAGAAATCTCTTCACATGAGGAAAGATTTTATTTTTGGGTGGGTCCCACTCAAAATCGTCTCTCTTCCTACTTCTCCTCCTTCCCAAACAAGATAAAATCACTTTGCTCCTCTTTTCTCTCTTGTCAAAATCTCTTGAAACAAACGGTGTAAATCCCCAAAATCAGCAATCAAACAAACAATTCAAACCAAAAATCCCCCACCTTAAAACATATTTATAACTTACAAAAAAAAATTACCATGTATAACCGTTATACAAAAAAAAATATGGAACTACTAGAATAATGTTTGTTAAAGCCTTTAATTAAATTATCTTAATTTCTGGGTATTACACACAATTATTGACTTTATAATTTGCTCGTTGACTCCCATTGCCTTCTTTTTTTTCGATCTACTTCGAGGAGTATCCCACCGCCAACCGACGGGGACTAATCTCCCGCGGGAGTTTGTTCGGCACCTCGATGGGTGGCATCCCTCCCAGCTGAGGTTTTTTCCATACCCAAGGCTCGAACTCGAGACTTTGGTTAAGGGGCAAGAGGCCTTTAACCACTCACGCCAACCTCAATTGGTCATTGCCTTCTTTAACTCCATGCTAGTAATCTCCTTGTTTTTCGCGCTTTTGGATATAGAAGCATTAGACTCAACAATCTTGAATTCTCTTCCACTAACCACTTTTATATCCTTTTTTATTCCTATCTGATAAATAGTACCTATGGGTCCCACCCAAAATCTTCTGTCTTCCCTACTTCTCCCCCTTCCCAAACAAGAGAAAATCACTTTTCTCTCTTCTCAAAATCTCTTGAAACAAACATAGTGTAAATCCCCAAAATCAACAATCAAACAAAAAATGTACACCAAAAATCCCTACCTTAAAACATATTTATAACTTCAAAAAAAAAAAAAACCATGTATAACCGTTATACAAAAAGAAATTTTGAATTACTAGAATAATGTCAGTTAAAGTATTTAATTAAATTATCTTCATTTCTGGGTATTACACTCAAATATTAACCCTATAATTTGCACGTTGACTCCCACTGCCTCCTTTAACTCCATGCTAGTAATCTCTTTGTTTTTCGTGCTTTTGGAAATAGAAGCATTAGACTTAGCAATCCCGAATTCTCCTCCACTAACCACTTTCATATCCTTTTTTATTCCTTTCTGATTAACAATCCCTATGCACGGATTTTGCGGTCTTTTTTTTTTTTTTTTACCAACACCAACTAATTATCTCCCACCATATCAAATTTATGGTCATATGATTATCCTGAAGCAAAGTAAATCGAGATCCCACAATTATAGACCCCCCATTCGGCTTCTTTACTACGTCCTTAGCTCCGGAAAAACCAACCAGATTCTCTTTATCCCTAGCATTCTCTGATCACCTAGCTTTTGAAGTTGACACAGGCAAACACAAGAAGGGGGGGTTGAATTGTGTTTGTTAATATTTTTCGAAAACAGCCTTTTCAAAAAGATTTTCTCACACAAAGTTAAGGAGACAGAATAAAGCACACAGAAAAGAAGTCTTTTGAAGGATTAACAAATTCAAGTTCAAATCCCCACAGTTAGTATAAATACGTAAAACAAAAGAGATAAGGGATAAGAAGATTTACACAAGATGTTTTATCCTGGTTCACTCTCTTCCAACCAAGAGCTACGTCCAGTCCCTTCTACTTGAAGGATTTTTCCACTATTTTCAAATAGATTACACCAAGTATTCAACACCTCTCCAGGCTCACAAGTATTTCTTTCTTACCAAGCCTCTTCAGGCTCTACCTCTAATAAAGAGTTTTGATATCTTTGATCTTCTAACTCACTATATGTGAGAGTATGAAAGTTTAAGATCAGATAAATATTATAGCAATATTCAAACTATAATATTACAGACTTTTGCTTTTGAATGAATAAGAAAATATTTGCTTCGCGAGAGATTTCTTGAGATTTCTTTGTATACGCAAAAGTTGTTTCTTCAAAAGCTTTAGTCTTCTATTTATAGGGTCCTTGATCTTCTCTTCAGAGTCTTCAACGGTTGTATTTGAAATACCCGTTTAGAAATAGAGTCAACTAGGTAAATATCCGTTGTGACTCAGCTTGCTCGAGGCCTTTGTACTGTGAGACAAATTCTTGCATGAAAAAGCACACCTCTGAGCAAAAGCAGCTTGCAAAAAAAAAATTTTGCCTCCTTTGTACAAGTTCCAACTATATCAGCGTAAAAGGTGACAGGGTACAAAAACGTTTTGCATTGTACTATTCTGCTTTTTGCAAGTCCTGACTTGTACTATGTCTCTCTCAATGGAACAAGGCAAAAGGAATCGTTAATAGAAAACGAGAAGAACCATTATAAATGAAATGAATATCAATCATAAGAAATAAATTCGCTTTGGTTCAAATTGGTATAAATGCTTAAAAAAAATCTTCGTCCAGCAAACTAGCGTAAAGGCAAGATAAGCAAAAAGAGTTTTAAGGCTTCGTCCACTGACGTGGCAACCAAAACTTCGTCTATTCAAAACAACGGTCTTGCCAGTACCTGAGATAACTAAAATCTCCGTCCAGTGACGTGGCAATAGCAGACTAAGGGCTCTCGTCTACACGAAGAGAAATTTTCCGTCCACTAAAAGCATTCAAGCGCTCGTCCACTGACGTGGCACTAGAGTTATAATGGAGAGTGGACTCGACCATACTTTCAGCATAGATATTCAATAGAAAACATATGGACGCGGATTTGCAAGGAGAAAAGACTTAACATTTTAGCTTATAAGAACAGAGATTCTTTAAGACTAAAGGCACTTGTTAGATTTAAAGCATTAACACTTTGCTACACAAAATTAATTCTTATTGTTAACATCAAAACCTAGAGATTATTTAATCCAAATCATTTTGGTTCCAACAATCTCCCCCTTTTTGATGATGACAAAAACTAATTAAATTTATTTTGCAAAGTTTAAGAGAGCTTACAAGGCTCCCCCTAAGACAAGGCAGTCAACAGATAAATGCTGTTAAGGCATAATAAGTCAAGTCTCATTTGCAATAACATTGATTAACAAATCAAGATAGCATCCTATAAAACATTAGAGTTCAAAGCAGTATTGAAGCATAATCATGAAGTCAAGGCATAGTATCAGCAAGATGAGTATATATTTATGCATATGCAGACAACTATGTAAAAAAAAATATCTGTATTAATTATAAAATTTAATCTTTCCTTTCTCCCCCTTTTTTGTCATCAGACAAAAAGGCAAAAGGGAGTGGACCATCATTGTCAGCACACAAGAAAAGGATAAAGACAGAGAAAAGAACAGAGAAAAAAAAATTTAGATAGAAGGAGGTGGTGGAGGAGGTGGTTGATTAGGCTGGGGATTTTGATTTCTCTGAAACTCCAAGATCAGAGCCAGCATTTGGTTCATCACTGCATTTGTAGGGGCCAGAGAGTCTTGAACTTGCTTCTGCACCCTTTCTTCAAGCTGTTGAGCCATCTGCTCAGTCTTTTCCTCAACTATCTTGCCAACCTTATCATCAACAATTTTCCCAATGATGTCTTCAAGATTGGGTGGCAAGGTAAGTTGTCTTGAGCTCTCAGCAGTGTCAGAGACAGTGTCTTGAGCCTGGGCTGCTGTTCTGACCATAGCAAGAGCTAATGGTTGAGAAGAAGTCTTAGCAGACTCAGCTCCTTGCTTAGAGACACCAGCCTCAGCAGACTGCTTAGCTTGTGCAGATGAAGGTTCAACTGAAGTAGGCTGAGAAGACATTTGCTCATCAAGTTCAGGGCCTTCTACAATTAACTCTTGGGCTGCCTGATCTGAGGAAGAAGTTGCTGGAGGTGCAGTGGCAACTGTGATAGGTTTCTGAGGTAAATCCTTTGCCCAGTGGATAGGTATGATTTCCTCCACATCCCTGCTGGTAATAGGAAGTCCCCACAGATCTTTGTAGATCATGTGCCTTACTTTGGATAGGCCACATTTTCCTCTGTACTTAGGAATTTCCTTCTTCTCTTCTTGAGTCAAACCAGAAGAAGAGGCTTTCCTGGTGCAGTGGATGATGTGAGATAACCAGAAGTCTGCAGCCTTCATTTCTCCAATTTTCTGCACATCCTCCATATATAGATAGAAGTCAAGCTCGGAGTGATCAAAGAGTTCCTGAGACAAGTCCAGAATGGCAGAGTGAGCTTCAGGCATGACCCCTTTATTTCTTCTGCACCTCATGTCTTTGTCTTTGTTGAGGTCTATCATGCCAAGTCTTGGACAGATGGGGTAGGGAGCAATGCCTACTCGAGTTTCCTTATGGTGTCTCAGCCAAGTGATAGGAACCCATCGTGCAGCTCTTTCAATCTGGAAGTAGCTGAACTCCCACTTCAGAATGTTGTAAATCAGTTGATCTGCAAAGTGGTCTGAGGCACTTCCATAGATGCTGGGATGCTCAAATTTCATCCATTGTGTGTTTGCATCCAGAATAATTGGAACGTGCCTAGATGATCGAGCTCTCCTCTCAGGTAAGGTAGGCAGATGGTTCCTTTTAGGATCTGTTTCCCATACGGGAATGATGTGTCGTGCTACTCCTTGAGTGTGAGGAATCAGAGGTGGGGTTTTTTGTAGGTTGGGGTAAATTTTTCTTGGAGGGAAACGGTTGAGGGGTAGATGGGTGAGGAGAGGGCCATGGTGGGTGTTCATCTCTGATGGAAAGGGACCTTTTGGGGGCTGAGAGTTTGGGTATTTGGTGGTCCAAGGGTATTCCTCATAAGGTTCATAGTCATACTCAGGATGGGAGTACCACCTGGTCAGAGGAGTTTCAAGGTTAAGTTCAGGGTCAGGTTGATGAGTATGGAACAGAATTTTCCAATTTCTTTTGACCTGAGCCCAGTTCTCGGACCTATTGGCAAAAATAGTGGATGAAGGTATGATTGGTGGAAAAAGTTTTCTTAGTTGTTTAGGGAAGGGGGCACCTCTGCAGATTCCATCATCTTCTTGATGAAACCAGGGATCTGAATCAGGAATAATGGGTGGAAAGAGGGTTTTGAGTGGTGTAGGTTGAGGTGAGGTTAAGTGAGTTGGGCTATTTAGTGGTGAAGATGAATTTGTGGTTTGGTCAGGTTGTTCTCTTTGTGGTGAGGGTAAGGGTGAGGGTAAAGAAGGTCTATATACATTATCAAAGAAATCTACACTTGGGGTAGGGACATCATCACTCACATTAATAGGAGGAACATCAGAGGATGTGTTGACCTCAGAGGCTGCAAAGGTTCTTGCTTTCCTTGCAGGTTGCCTCCTCTTGGTAGGCACAGCAGCATCAACAGCAGCAGCTGCTTTCCTCTTTAAAACTGTTCCCAGTGGAACATTATCATCTTCATCATCGTCTTGAGGCAGAATTAGTTTTCTAGCTCTCTTGGGAGCAGGTTGAGGAGCAAGTTGAGGAGCCTCACTGCCAGGCTCATTTATAACAATGCCTCTGGTAGGCCTTCTAGGAGCAGGCTTTCTGACAGCCATAGTTTTCCTTCTAGTTCCTCTCCTGAGACCAAGAATAGCTGCATTGTTGGCCTCAACTGCTTCTTCCTTAATCTTCATTTTCTCTTCTTGTTTTGACATTTCAACAAGCTTGTATGTGTCAAGGTGCATGCTACTTAGATTGCTTTTTCCAAAAATGGCAGCTTGCATCCCCTTTGAACGAAAGATCTTGTCTTGTTCTTCTTGAGGCTTTGCATCTAAGTAATCATACAAGCCTTGCTGCTTGAAGACTTTTGACAGAAGATGAGAGAAAGTGATATGAGAGGCTGTTTCCCTGTGTGTGATGGCATCCTTGAAACGATGAAACAGGATCCATGGCAAGTTTATTTTTGTCTCATAGACCAAGTTACAGAGACAAAACTTGTGAAGGGCAGAGAGGTTGTCCTTAGACCCTGCCTTGTGAAGCACTGTCTTGTTCAGAATCTGATGAAGAATCCTAATGTGATCCTTCATTTCAGATGACTTCCATGAGTGAGTCCTCACTGTGTCATCTCGCATCAGTGTAACAGCGATGGTTTCAATACCACCAAGATCTTCTTCCCAATTTTCTGTCATGATTAAACCCTCTTGGGCACAAACGATTGCATCAGAGATGGTCTTCTCAGAGACAGTTATCTTCTTTCCTTGGACAAACCCTACTATCTCAGTTTCAGTAATCGTTGGTTTCCTCCAGAAGTCCCTTATTAAGTCTGGATAAATCGAGACCTTTTCCAGAAACAATCCGTCCCAACCAGCAGCGTTGATGAACTTGCTTACATCCAAGTTGTACTCACACAAAATTTCGAAGTTAAAATGATGTTCAGCCGCGATATTGATGATGTCAGTAACATAGGCAGGTTCGGGAGTTGAGGTTGAAGCCATTGTTGAGTTCTTGAGTAGGTTAAGGTTTGAAGAAAGAGAGTTCGAAAACTTTTCAGAGAGAAGTTATCAAAGATGAAGAGTAGCGAAAGGTTTTTCAGAGGGAAAGGAGTTACCTTTAAAGAGTTTTCGAATACCAACAGTTTTCAAGGGAATTTAAAAAAAGATTGATTAGACAAGACTTTAGTGAAAAAACGGCGTTGGTATATTGGGACCGTAAAAAGGTTACGATGGGATTGATGGAAGTCGCTGACTCAGCAAGGAAATGATTAATATCAAACGTTTTAATATAACTGAGTTCATATATATAAAAGACAAATGTATGTAAGATTGGGTCCACATAAGATTGAGGGTGGACGCATAAAAACATATGAAGTGGACGCGGCACACCAACAGTAGTGGACGCGTAGACTTCACAAGTTCTGGACGCCAAAACTAGTGGACGCGCAGATAAAACATGCAATCAATACATATACCATTTTAAACCACATACAGCATGTTAAGATGTTTTCTGATAAAAGTAAATCTGTCCTCAGCAAGAGGTTTAGTAAAGATATCTGCCCATTGATGGTCAGTATCTACAAATTGAATATCAAAAACACCCTTTTGCACATAGTCTCTGATAAAGTGATGTTTGATTTCTATATGCTTAGCCCTAGAATGAAGAATTGGATTCTTAGACAGATTAATTGCAGCAGTATTATCACACATTAGTGGAATACTACTTACAGACACATTATAGTCCTCCAATTGGTGTTTGATCCAGAGAAGTTGTGAGCAGCAGTTTGCAGCTGATATATATTCTGCTTCAGCGGTTGATAGGGCAATGGTACTCTGCCTTTTGCTTGACCATGACACTAGATTAGCTCCAATGAAGTGACATCCCCCACTGGTGCTTTTTCTTTCAATTCTATCTCCAGCATAGTCAGCATCGCAAAAGCCAACTAATCTGTAATCTCCATCTTTCTTAAAGCACAGACCAAGATTAGTAGTACCTTTCAAATATCTAAAGATTCTTTTAACTGCTGATAAATGAGATTCTCTAGGATCAGATTGAAAACGAGCACACAAGCAAACACTGAACATTATATCAGGCCTAGAAGCAGTTAGATACAAGAGAGATCCAATCATACCTCTGTATACCTTCTGATCTACCTTTTTCTCTTTATCATCTATGTTCAGTGTGGACGTGGGATGCATAGGTGTGTTCATCGGTTTGCAATCATCCATCTTAAACTTTTTGAGAAGTTCCTTTGTGTACTTAGTTTGATGGATGAACACCCCGTCTATAGATTGTTTGACTTGAAGTCCAAGAAAGAATTTGAGTTCTCCCATCATGCTCATTTCAAACTCTTTCTGCATTAGCTTTGAGAATTCTTTGCACAAAGATTCATTAGTAGCACCAAAAATAATATCATCTACATAGATCTGTACTACAATGAAGTTGGAATTAATTGATTTTCTAAATAAGGTGGTGTCTACCTTTCCTCTGACAAAACCATTATCCATTAGAAAAGAACTTAGCCTATCATACCAAGCTCTTGGGGCTTGTTTTAGGCCGTATAAAGCTTTCTTAAGCTTGTATACATGTTCAGGTTGGGTTTCATTCTCAAAACCCGGTGGTTGCATAACATAAACTTCTTCATTGATAAAACCATTTAAAAAAGCACTTTTTACATCCATTTGAAAAAGCATAATGTTATGATGTGCAGCAAATGAGAGTAAAATTCTGATTGCTTCCAATCTTGCAACGGGTGCAAAGGTTTCAGTATAGTCTATACCTTCTTCTTGAGAATAACCTTGTGCAACCAATCTTGCTTTATTTCTTATAACCTTACCATTTTCGTCAAGCTTGTTTCTGTAAACCCATTTTGTTCCTATAACAGATTTATTCTTAGGTAGGGTTACCAGAGTCCAAACTTCACTCCTCTCAAACTGATTCAGCTCTTCTTGCATTGCCAAAATCCAACCATTGTCCAGCAGAGCCTCATCTACAGTTTTTGGTTCCAATTCAGACACCAATGCAGAGTCTTCTTGCTCTCTGAAAGTTGATCTGGTTCTTAGCTTATCGCTTGGATTTCCTATTATTTGATCCGGTGGATGATAATTCTTGAAATGCCAAGTTCTCTGAGCATTGTCTTGTTGAGAGGTGGATGCTTCTGGTTGATGAGAAGGGTCTTCAACTGGATCATCAGTTTTGACTTCATTTGTTTCTCCTGTGATGTTTAAGTCAAGATCTGCAAAACTTTCATCTAGCTCTGATAGTTTCTTATCAGGCTGTTTGTCATCAAATCTAACATGTATAGATTCTTCTACTGTTAACGTTCTTGAGTTATACACTCTAAAACCTTTTGAGGTTTCAGAAAATCCTAGAAGAATTCCATTGTCTACCTTTGCATCAAACTTACCAAGTTGATCTTTTGTATTTAAAATAAAACATTTACATCCAAAAGGATGAAAATAAGATATGTTGGGTTTTCTGCCTTTCCACAATTCATAGGGAGTCTTATTCAGAATTGGTCTAATGTATATTCTGTTCTGAATGTAGCAGGCAGTGTTCACAGCTTCAGCCCAGAAGTGCTTAGGGACAGAATTGTCATTGAGCATAGTCCTAGCCATCTCTTGAAGAGATCTGTTCTTTCTCTCTACCACACCATTTTGCTGTGGTGTTCTTGGTATTGAGAAGTTGTGTTGAATTCCTTTTTCTTCACAAAACTCATTGAATAGCTCATTGACAAATTCTCCCCCATGGTCACTTCTGATTGAAGCTATACCCATCCCCTTTTCATTCTGTACACGTTTGCAGAATACAGAAAAGACCTTGAAGGACTCATCTTTGTGAGCAAGAAACATAACCCATGTCCATCTAGTATAGTCATCCACAATGACTAGACCATATTTCTTACCACTGATAGAAGCAGTCCTTGTTGGACCAAAAAGATCAAGGTGTAGCAGTTCTAGTGGTCTTTTGGTACTTACAATATTCTTAGATTCAAAAGAACCTTTGACTTGTTTTCCCCTCTGACATGCATCACAGAGAGCATCAGATTTGTATTTAAGGTTTGGTAAACCTCTCACGAGGTTATGCTTATTTAGCTTTGAGATTAATCTCAAGCTTGCATGACCTAGCCTTTTATGCCAAATCCAACGTTCATCTTCAATGGACACTAAACATGAGACACTTTGATTTGAGAGGTCCTCCAAGTCAATTTTGTATAAATTGTTTTGCCTCTTAGCAGTGAATAAAATTGATCCATCATTTTTCTTGACATAACACATGTTCTTATTAAAAGAAACATCATATCCACTGTCACATAATTGACTTATGCTCAGTAGATTATGTTTTAAACCATTCACCAAAAGAACATTATCAATGGAGGGAAAAGGATGTTTACCGATTTTACCTATACCAGTGATCTTTCCTTTCTGATTTCCTCCAAATGTCACCCAGCCACCATCCTTATGTTTAAGGTCTTGGAACATATACTTTTCTCCCGTCATGTGACGTGAGCATCCACTGTCCAAGTACCAGGATGTTTGTTTCTTTCCTGTTGTTAAGCAGATCTGCAACAGGTATTATCTTGTTCTTAGGTACCCAAACTGACTTGGGTCCTTTCATGTTAGTTTTCTTTGGACGAGAATATTTAGTATGCCTATTATGTATGCATCTAGATGTAGAGTGCCCACTTTTTCCACACACTTTACAAAAGGTGTTGGACGGGCCAGATTTGGTTTTTGCATACCTAGCTGGAGCTTTTGAAGCTCTTTGCTGCATAGGTGGTTTTGACTTAGTGTAAGATGCCTCATACTTCTTATTGTCATAACCAAGGCCAGATTTATCAAGGGGTGACCTAGAATACCTTAGGATAAGACTAAGCTTATCTGAGCCTCCTACCAGTTTTGACAGAGAGTCTGTCAAGTATTTTACATCTTGTTTTAGTTTTGCAACTTCACAAGAATTGTCAGGCTCACATTCAGATTTGTCAGTTAGACTGACATTCTCTGATTTCAGCTTATCATTTTCTTGAAACAAACTTTGTTTTTCCATGCAAACTCTATCATATTCTTTGGTTAATTTTGCAAACTTCTTTTTAAGACTTTTGTATTCATGAGATAATATGGATGAGTCATGCAGTAATTCATCAAAGGCATTTTTGAGAGTTGAAGGTTCAGAATCTGTTACCTCATCATCATCAGTGTACTCATTCTCTGATGATGTGTCTGCCATGAGGCAAATGTTTGCCTCTTCCTCTGCTTCCTCTTCCTCATCTGATGAGGATAAGTCCAAGTCTTCCCATGTAGCCATTAAGCCCTTCTTTTTCTTAAAGAACTTCTTCTTCTCTTTTAGGTCAGGGCAGTCGGCTTTGAAATGTCCAGGCTTTTTGCACTCAAAGCACAAAGGTGGACCTTTTTCTTTAGAGTCTGACTTCTCCTTAGAAAATTTCTTGTTGAATGGCTTTCTCTTGAAATTATTTTTTCTTCTCCACATATGTTGTATCTTTCTGGAGATGAAGGATAGTTCATCTTCATCTGATCCTTCATCACTGTCTGAAGGTTCAGCATCATCTGAAGACTCAGCAGCTTTGAGAACTTTTGAAGAACTTGCTTTCTTTGCCTTTAAAGCAATGGACTTTCCCTTTCTGGAATTGTCTTCCTCATTTAGTTCAAGTTCATGAACTTTTAATGATCCTAGAAGTTCTTCCAGAGAGAGAGTATTCAGATTCTTAGCTTCTTGAATAGCAGTGACCTTTGGTCTCCACTGTTTGGAGAGACTTCTCAGAATCTTTCTGATATGATCTCTATTCTCATATACCTTTCCCAGAGATCTGAGACTGTTTGTTATTGTTTGAAATCTTCCAAACATCTGATCTATAGACTCATGATCAGTCATCTTGAAGAGTTCATACTGGTGAACCAGCATGCTTATCTTTGACTCCTTCACTTGTGATGAGCCTTCATGAGCGAGAGCCAGTGTATCCCAGATTTCTTTTGCTGTGTTGCAGCTGTGAACTTTATCATGTTCTGATCTGGTAATAGCACACATCAAGTAATGTTTGGCTTTGAGATTTAGTTGATGTTTAGCTTTTTGATCAACACTCCAATCTGCTCTAGCCAGTACAACTTGATTTTCACTTCTTGGCTCAGTGTAGCCATTCTCTATCAGTTCCCAGATGTCTAGATTCTGTGCATCTAGGAAGGCCATCATTCTCTTCTTCCAATAGTCGTAATCTGTTCCATCAAAGAGTGGAGGTCTGTTGATAGCTTGTCCTTCTGCATCCATGGTGATAGGATCGTACTTCCTCAGCACTTGTTAGATGCTCAACCCTTTCGAGGCTGAGCTCTGATACCAACTGAAGTTGACACAGGCAAACACAAGAAGGGGGGGTTGAATTGTGTTTGTTAATATTTTTCGAAAACAGCCTTTTCAAAAAGATTTTCTCACACAAAGTTAAGGAGACAGAATAAAGCACACAGAAAAGAAGTCTTTTGAAGGATTAACAAATTCAAGTTCAAATCCCCACAGTTAGTATAAATACGTAAAACAAAAGAGATAAGGGATAAGAAGATTTACACAAGATGTTTTATCCTGGTTCACTCTCTTCCAACCAAGAGCTACGTCCAGTCCCTTCTACTTGAAGGATTTTTCCACTATTTTCAAATAGATTACACCAAGTATTCAACACCTCTCCAGGCTCACAAGTATTTCTTTCTTACCAAGCCTCTTCAGGCTCTACCTCTAATAAAGAGTTTTGATATCTTTGATCTTCTAACTCACTATATGTGAGAGTATGAAAGTTTAAGATCAGATAAATATTATAGCAATATTCAAACTATAATATTACAGACTTTTGCTTTTGAATGAATAAGAAAATATTTGCTTCGCGAGAGATTTCTTGAGATTTCTTTGTATACGCAAAAGTTGTTTCTTCAAAAGCTTTAGTCTTCTATTTATAGGGTCCTTGATCTTCTCTTCAGAGTCTTCAACGGTTGTATTTGAAATACCCGTTTAGAAATAGAGTCAACTAGGTAAATATCCGTTGTGACTCAGCTTGCTCGAGGCCTTTGTACTGTGAGACAAATTCTTGCATGAAAAAGCACACCTCTGAGCAAAAGCAGCTTGCAAAAAAAAAATTTTGCCTCCTTTGTACAAGTTCCAACTATATCAGCGTAAAAGGTGACAGGGTACAAAAACGTTTTGCATTGTACTATTCTGCTTTTTGCAAGTCCTGACTTGTACTATGTCTCTCTCAATGGAACAAGGCAAAAGGAATCGTTAATAGAAAACGAGAAGAACCATTATAAATGAAATGAATATCAATCATAAGAAATAAATTCGCTTTGGTTCAAATTGGTATAAATGCTTAAAAAAAATCTTCGTCCAGCAAACTAGCGTAAAGGCAAGATAAGCAAAAAGAGTTTTAAGGCTTCGTCCACTGACGTGGCAACCAAAACTTCGTCTATTCAAAACAACGGTCTTGCCAGTACCTGAGATAACTAAAATCTCCGTCCAGTGACGTGGCAATAGCAGACTAAGGGCTCTCGTCTACACGAAGAGAAATTTTCCGTCCACTAAAAGCATTCAAGCGCTCGTCCACTGACGTGGCACTAGAGTTATAATGGAGAGTGGACTCGACCATACTTTCAGCATAGATATTCAATAGAAAACATATGGACGCGGATTTGCAAGGAGAAAAGACTTAACATTTTAGCTTATAAGAACAGAGATTCTTTAAGACTAAAGGCACTTGTTAGATTTAAAGCATTAACACTTTGCTACACAAAATTAATTCTTATTGTTAACATCAAAACCTAGAGATTATTTAATCCAAATCATTTTGGTTCCAACAGCTTTTTGGACCATTGTCCAAGGACCCCATTGCCCAGCAAGGTCAGCATTCATATCCAGTGCCAGCGAGCCAGCTCTATCTCCTCCCTGACCAGTGACCAGCCCCACCTTCCACCAAAGTGCCCATTGTTTCTGCTTGCATTCCATTCCTGTTCCAGCGCTATCCTTATGAGGACACCTCCATGTAATGACCAAACCTCCCACAAGCGAGATAAAGAAGATGAAGACCTTCGTACTCTACGTTGTAGTACCGTCCATTGATCTTGAACATTGTTAATAGGGGTTTCGTTAAATCAACCTCCACAAACAATCTCGTATACTTCCCCCTCTTGCAATAGCGTACTTTTATCAACCCTCATTGGTCTACCAATTTTGTTCCCGAAAAAGTTCAACTCCTTGGAATTATAATATTCAATAGGTAAACCCGAAAATCGAATTCGCATAGCTACTTTTCCAATAGACTCATTTGTGGGATGAAAATTCGAGCCTCACTCCGTCACCATTAGATAGTGATCATAGTTCAACCACGACCCTTCCAACAAAGCCTTCATCTGGTCTTCCTTATGCGAGACGATTACAAGTAAGTAATCATTTCCTAAATCAATGATTGTAATAACTCCATTCCTCTTACACATATGCTTCAACCTTAACTCCAACGTCTTGGAACTAATCTTCCTCCCTAGCAATTTTACTATCACACAATTCCACTATGGCCTGCGAATCCTGTTTTTGTAACATCCCGATAATTAGTATATGTGTTTATTTAAAAATTAGTTTTACTAATAGGTTAAATATTTATTTTTATGCGTTTTGGCCTATTTGATTTGATTTGCTTATATGTTTAATTGCTTTATTAAGAATGATTAATTTTTCTAAATGTTTATTTCTGTTTATTTGAAATGTTGTTTGACTTGAGTAATTTTATTTACTCATTTAAAAGGTTTTACTGAGTACGTTAGCACTGCGTTGTTACAGGATGTGCATGCTTGCTAGACAGTAGCATTAAACAATTATATTTTGTTTAGAAAAATACAATATAAAATTATTTTGGTTAAAGAAAAGTTATTTTCATAGTCCCTAAAAGATACTTTCAGCACCAAAAAAATAAGAGAGTAAAAATGTACTCTATTCTTTCCTTGGCTAAAACACTCCACGACACCCTCTTTTCTCTCTCTCTTCCTTTTTCCTTTTTCTTTCCTTCTTCTTCTGCCAAACCCATACTTCTTCTTCTTCCTCCAAACTCCACTCTCCACCTCCCTGCACTCTTGTTCCAGCCGCTGCCCAAGCACCGCCGGACCGCCGCCTGGACGAGGGAAGACGACCGCGACCGCCTGCACGCGTCGCTGTTTGCGTTGAGCGCCGTCGTCTTTTTCTCGCCAGGAAGAAGCTCCACCGCGGTGAGCTCTTAGGTCGCCACCCATGGTGGTTTCCGGTCACATCTGATGATAAGGAACTAAGATCTGGGCTCCTCTCAACCTCCTCTCTCTTTTGGTTCGATTTATTTTCCCGTTCGTCGCTGTCATTCCGCCACCTTCGCCATCGTGGGTAAGCTTTCCGGCCATTGTGCTGCTCTATTTCATTTCTGTTTAGTTCCATCTCTTCCACTTGAGGTGCGGTCCATAACCCACACTTTTTGGTCAGGAACCGTCGTCAGCCGCCGCCTGTCGCCGCGTCGGAGCGTCATCGGAGTACCATCGGAGCTCCTAACAGCCAATGCTTCTTCTCTTTCTAAGTTTGGGTGAGTGAAATCTCACTTATTGTGTTCATATTCAAAAAGCCCCAAACTGATTTTGGAACCCTAACCCTAGGTTTTGATTTCAGTTCTCAAAATATGAAATTAATTGGTATTTTATGAAATTGAGATCATGATTAAGTGTTTCCCTAAACCAATTTTATCGATTTCTTGTTAAATTGATTTTCCCCCAAATTTTCATCTTGAGCCTAAAAGCCTCAAATTTGTTTTGATTTGAATTAATGTGATTTTTTGAGAAATTAAGTATATTAGTAAGTTATATTTATAGTGTTGATGTTGAGAAATTAATTTAGCGTTTTGTCTGGTTGTTTCTGTGCTTGGATCGGCTCTCTGGGTTGTTTTTCGTGTTCATGCTTGCTCTGGGGAAGCAGGAATTACTTTCTGGGAACTAATTGGAGCTGACTGTATAGCTGTGAAGTTCCAGAATAACCTCCGAACACCTTAAAAGGTGGGGGAAGATTATATGTTAGGTGTAGTTTGGGGTATATGCGGGTTACTATAACTGCTTAGGAATATTGGGAATTATCTTAGCATGCTTGCTTAATATTTTAATGTTGTGATTATCTGTATGATTTTAGGATCTTATATCTTGTTATATCTGTTTAGATTTAATTTAGCGTTGTGCTAAATTGGATCTAGTTGAATTGGCATAAGGTTCTAATTCGAGAATCTTACTTATCTCCGTAACTCGAGTACGTTAAGCGTTGGATATAATTCCAAGTATCTAGACTCTAAGTATAAGCCTTATGTCCGATCGTTAAGTCGCTTAGGGACTTGTTGTGATGTGTATTTGTTTCCGAACTTAGATTCGGGAGGTGTTGGAATATTAATATCAGTTGGTATCAAATTCTTATTTATTGAATCTGTGAATTCAATCTTAAGGTTTTTCCTTATTTACGTTTTGTTAAGTCTTGGGCTCGAATATATTTTATTATACGGAGTTGAGTAATTTTCTTTGGAATAAATGGGCCAATGGTCCGTTCGAGCTCAACTCTTATCAATAACTGTTTTTAAATTGATACCGGCGCTTTGGAACTTTAGTTCCTGCTTTGTTTGTCTTTGGACAACATTCCAACCTTATCATTGTCGTTGTCGTTCTGGAGGCATAGACACCTTTTGTAGGATATTAGGGGACTGTGTGGGGGCCATGGAGACCTTGGGTATAGTCAAGCGCGGATCTTGCCAATGGTCCGGTGTATGCATCACCGGTGCCCGTGGAGACCTGGACAACAGGGCTATCTTGAAACTCCACTGAACTAAATACTATTCAGATGTTAAGTACTCTCGCGTGAAAGTGCCGGGGAGATGGCTTGTGCCGAGTAGATGGCTTTTAGCGTACTCCTATCGTGGGCTTGTGCACCGAGTTGTTTACAAATATTTCCTGAATGCTATCTCGACAGAACGTTATGACAACAATATAGTCTCCATGGAGCAAAGTTAGGTCGATGTCTTAGGCATGCATTCAAGTCTCAGCCTTTTTCTATAATTATATAACTATTTTATAAAAGTTACCTCCATATGCGTTTCTTCTTCTTGTGTATGTGAGTAGCTGATTCTAATGGCCGCTCCGTATGTGGGACCGAGTTTCATGATGACTGACGATGTACAGTTTGGACTTTGGTTTCTTTTTGGAAGATCCGTTGTTGAGGGATATTTGGAGAATCTTCTTTGTTTTATGGGGTTTATATATATATATATATATGTGTGTGTGTGTGTGTGTGTGTGTGTGTGTGTGTGTGTGTGTGTGTTAGGGGGAACTTTGAAGTTTTGTTGTATCGGCCTATTTGATGGCAGTTCCACGTGTTTTATGACTTTATGTATATTTTATGTTTTTAATGAAAATTTCCACGTTTGTATGAAAATTAAATTTTGATTACTGTATCTATTATTTCTAAGTCTTATTCATGAGTGAAGTCTTCTTTTTAGTTTTTCGTCCCTGGCAGTTGATATAAGACCAGAGACCAAGTTTGGTTGGGTAAAGTTTTAACGTTATAAAATGTTTATCAGGTGTTTTCCGACTTTCAAACAAATTTCCGTTTTTGAAAGGAGACATTTCAAAATATTTTATGAAACTCCTTATTTTAATCATTATAATTAGTGTTAATTAAAACTAGGCGTCACAGTTTTCCTCCATTTTAGTCAAGAGAAAAGTAGGTCAGACATACTTGCCTCGTTGCCTCTCAATCATAGACAACCCAGCCTTGATCTCCTCTTCTTCCTTGTCTACCTCGAGATCATCATATGAACTTTTCTCATAAGAATCCTCCATCTACTCATCACTATCTCCATCAAAGTCAACGACATGCCGCTTCCCTCTGCCAACTCAAATATCGAGTCCCTGTATGATCTCCTGCCTACACCCTCCTTCAGTTCCCCAAAACCATCCACAATATTAGCGTAAGACACTAGGAGAGAGGGCTCCGTTTTAAAAAGGAATGCCCCCTTTGACTTTCTTTGAACTCCGATCAACCAAATTTGTTTCCTCCGTTGAGAGAACGCTTTCCTCACTCATGTCTCGTTAAAAAATGAAGTAAAATTAATTTTAGTTTTTCAAAATTGATTTTATTGGATACACTTTTACAAACAAACATGTTTAGTTACTATTGAAATGACTTCTGACTAGTCAAACAGACTTTTGAGGTGATGTCCAAATAGAGATGTAAATTTTACTCATATCCACAAATATCCGTGAATAATATTTGCAAAGGGTAGAAAATGGGCACTTTAATGGGTACTCGCTGGTAAAATAAACGAGTATTTTCTCTACCCATTTATCAATGTGACGAGCCCACTAAGATAAAATTACTAAAATGCCCCTTTACATATATAAACAAAATATACCTATTAGTGAATATTAGCGTGAAATTCAATAATTTTGCCAAGAAAAGGGTGTTTGATTTATGCCAGGCCAGAAGTTTTTGAATTATGTGTGAATGATGCTAAGCTAATATAGGAGTGTTTGAATAAAAAATATAGTTTGATATTCAATAATTTTGTGAGGTGTTTGAATATTTATAGATATTTGGTGATACTCACAATATTGATAAATTCGTTTATAAACCGCAAAATGGATACCACACATATATAGAGCGAGGACGGGTAAAAAGTTCATCCAACGAGACAAGTAACGGGAGCTACTACTGTACCCATATCTATCCCATCTCATGTGTATCCCTGTGTCCAAACAAGTCCTAACGAAAGCTATCACGGGAAACCGGTTTAACCAAAAAGTTAAGCAATGTATAACTTCTTGTGCCGACAAAACACACAGCCTAGTCATGAGAAAAACAATGATGCGAGCCTGTTTGGAGTAAATCTCGGCAACTTGATTGTGAGCAATGAGCATAGTATCTTTTGCATGACAATGGTGTGGCAGCTTCACGTGACACATTAATAACAATGTTATACCTAAATGTCATCATCCATTTACTCCATCTGTATTACATAATAATTTTTTAATTTAATAGTGGTACCGTGTTAATTAATGTAATATCAATTAATTATATATGTATATATCACTTTTCAAGTAATTATTGTAATTTGAGTACAAAGAAAAGAAATTATTGTAATTTTTATATTTGTAATAATATGATAGTATATGATTAAATGATAGAATAAAATATTTTTATACTTATAATATATTATCATTTAAAATTTTGTGTAAATATCTAAATTCATCCATAAAAATATGTGCTTCCAATTTAGTTTTAAAAAAATGAATACTTATAACTTAATCCTTGACAATCTCAAATGACAATCAAAATAATTCAAGATAAGAATCAATACGCCTCTAAAGTTTGTTCTCTCTCTATCTTTTTTTTTTTTTTTTTTACAAACTCTAAAGTTTGTTCTAAAAAACTAATTTTACTTGGATTTAAAATTCTTTAAAATCAAATTATTATTTTTCATCTTACCAACATAAATTTTCTAGGAGAGAAATTTAGGTATTTTTTCCCTTTCTTTTAGCCAAACATAATTGATATATGTCACGATTCACATCCAAATAATTCCTCTTCGTAGCTCAGTAATAATTTTTTCTTTTTTATAAGGACCCATTTGGTGGTCAGGATAAGAGAAACATGATAGGATAAACTATCATATCTTATCTTAAACTATTGTTTGGTGAGCCAGCATGATAGAATAAATCAATCTTGTCACTTATCATATCTTGTCAATTTAGTTAAAATTCTATCCTATGAGGAGGGCTGAGTTAAAAATAACAAGATAAGATAAAGTGATTTAAAGTATAATAAAATATAAAAATATTTGTATATAAAATAATTTAAGTATAATAAATTAATTAAAGTATAATAAAATATAAAAATATTTAAAATAAAAACTCAAAATAAAAAAATTAATATTCAAAATTATAAAATATAAAAAATAAATTAAAATTAGTAGAATATCTAAAAATTTAAAAATTACACGTAATTCTGTAACAAGGCTAAAATTATCATTTTATATAACATCAGTAAATTTTAAAAAAAATAAAAATAAAAAATGTTAAAAATAATAATTTAAAATATAATAAAATATAAAAGTATATAAAGTAAAATATTTTTGTAAAAAATATAAAATTTAAGTTAATAAAAATATTAATAATTAACTTTAATTTTTTTATCACAAGACTAATTTGTTATTTTATATTATTTTAAAAAACTGACAAATATAAAAATTATCTTAACAATTTAATTATATTTAAAGTAAAAACTAAAAATGAATATTTAAAATAAAATAAAATTAATTTAAGTAAAAGAATATTTTAAATTTTTTGAAAATTATGTGTAATTTTGTTATAAGGATAATTTTGTCTCTTCATATAATTTAAAAATTGAAAATTATAAACAAGTACAATCTAATAAAATAAAATAAAAACATTTAGTATAAAAATGAAAATTTTAAAATTCATATTAAAATTATAATGCTAATATCCTATCAAGTTCCTTATGGATATCAAACGTCGGATATGATAACAATTTATCATGTTCATATTCTATTCTATTCTACTTCTATCCTGCTCTCTTATGCTATTCACTCCTATACTATCCCGACCACCAAATAAGCTATAAGAGTCTTGCTAACGAGAGTCATAACGGCATTGATTAAAGAACTCACAAAAGAAAAGTTTGTATTGAAAAATTAAGTATAATACTTTTTCAAAATACTAAATACTTCATTTTCTCATATAAATCTTTTTTTTTAATTTCTTAAATATTGCCCTAGGTATACTCGTTAACGTTCTCCTTATAAAAATAGCAATAACATTAGCAATTCACTCTCTTAAGCTTATATCACCGAGTGAAATTTATATAAAATCCATTAAATCATGGTACTCTACTCTTCATTTGATGAATTTCATTTCTTATAAATTCTATTCAACAATAAAAACGTGTAAAAAAGAAAGTATTGCTATCATTATTCTTATATTATACTGCCATCGTGCCAAGGACATTTTTTCCCAACCTATTTGTCTTTGCGGTGTTAGGTCGCTACCACTGTGACCATTTAAGAAGCAAGCTATACACGTGGCGGCACGTCGAACGCTAGAGTACAAATCAACTGCCTTGAGCAAAAAGAAGAAGAAAGGAAAAAAAGCAAACCGCAACGTTTCTCTCAAACAGCAACAAGCGGAAAATCTTACGTCGTTTTAGCTGCCCAATCCTCAGACAATAAATAAAACGACATGCCGTTTCGCAGTTTCCCATAACAGTTTAAAAACCAAAGACACGATAACGCTACCTCATTTCATTTCGCATCGCGACACTGCAACCAACCACACAGCTAAACAACCCAGCCACCGGCGCTCCGGCGATGTCGCCGGAAATACCAGCAGCTCCGCCACGCAACCCCTAACTACTCCACCACTAACCTTCTCACCACAATGCCTCCCTCTAAATCCCCATCATCCCATAACATAAAGCAAAGGGTACTCACGTGCCTCACAAAACTCTCCGACCGCGACACTCACTCCCTCGCCGCTAACGAACTCGAGTCAATCGCTCGAACCCTCGACCCAAACTCGGTCCCCCACTTCCTCTCATGCATCCGGTCCACCGACGGTTCAGACAAATCACCGGTCCGCAAGCAATGCGTCTACCTCTTCGGAATACTCTCCGAGACACACGGCAACGCACTCTCCCCCCATCTCTCCAAAATCCTCGACGCCATCGTCCGCCGGCTCCGCGACCCGGACTCGTCGGTCCGAACCGCCTGCGTCGACTCGGTTTCGGCATTGTCGGTAAACGTAACGAAGCAACCGTTCTCCAGCTTCCTGAAGCCGTTGGCGGAGGCTCTGTTCACGGAGCAGGACCCGAACTCGCAGGCCGGGTCGGCGCTGTGCCTGGCTTCGGTTATTGATTCGGTTCCGGATCCGGAGCCTGCCAGGCTGGCGAAGCTGTTGCCGAGGTTCGAGAAGCTTCTGAAGTGCGAGGGGTTTAAGGCCAAGGCGGCTCTGATGACGCTTATAGGAAGCGTGGTCGAGGCCGGTGGCGCGGCGAGCCGCGGTGCAGTGAGGAACTTGGTTCCTTGTCTGGTGGAATCTTTGGGTAGTAAGGATTGGGCTGTCAGGAAGGGTGCTGCGGAGGCGTTGCTGAAGTTGGCGATTGTGGAGAGGGAATTCGTGTCGGAATTCAAGGGTGGATGCTTGAAAGTCTTTGAAAATCGACGCTTCGATAAGGTTTTTGGTTCAGATAAGATTTTACTATTATTATTTTTTTAAAGTTTTTCTTTCTTTTTTGTGTGTCTAAATTTAGTAATTTCCTTATTTTGTTTCCAACATAGTTATAATCTACCAAAGCCTCCTGGTCCGAGGGGTAAAGAGCATTTCTCTTAAGTAAGGTCTTAAGTTTTGATCTTGTGAAGGGCAAAAAAATAGGAGTTAGGAGTGTTTTACTTCTTTTAAGCGAGGATTCCAGCTCGATTAGAATTAATTCTAGACTAAAGTGATTTCTGAACAGTGAGGATCTAGACAAAAACTAGCTTATAATCAAAAGAGCTTTTAATAAATAGAGCCAGTAAAGATTGATGTCATGCAATATTGCAATGCATTTCTAGTTTCTACCTTTGTTGTTTATTTATGGTAATTTGAAAGTGAATTGAGTTTTGTCTTGTTTGTTTTTTAGGTAAAGTTAGTTCGAGAAGTTATGAATCAGATGTTGGAGGTGTGGAAGCAGATTCCTGATGTTTCGGATGAATTCTCTCCACCTCCTCAATCGAATTCTTCTTCAAAGGGTATTGATTTTTCTATATCTGATGTTTGCTTGATTTTGTCACTGAGATGAATACAAGTCTCAGATATTTTACAAGAATTGAAACTCATATTGTGTTATCTCATGTTTCCTGTTGAGCCTTCAAAAGGAAATCATGGTTATAAAGGGGAAAAAAAAGTTGGAGATGATGATCTATCTAGAGTTATTTGATTCCACATTAACGAAAAAAATTTCTCAGCTACAATTTGTTTTGGTTATAATTAAAGTATCAATGATTTTTTTTTTTTTTTTGTGTCTTTCTGTTTGTGGGGTTGGGCTTTCTTGTCTGGTTCAGAGAATGTAAGTGATGGACACTATCCCCCGGTCTCTCAAAAATCATGTAATCCTGGTTCTGTAATGACTAAATTGAGGAAAAAATCCACCCCCATTAGCAGATCAACTCCACCAGATAGATCTTCCGCTGGCAATGCTAAAAAGATAAGTGCTCTAAGTAGCAACCGAAGAATGAGTTCGGGTGTTCTGCATAAACTAAATCATGAGAATTGGGATGTTCAAATTGATGTGTCAAATGCTCCCTATGCCATGGCTGAGCAGGGTGAATCTGTTTTGGAACGAAGCAAAAAGGATACCAGCAGATTTTTGAAGTCAGATATGAAACAAGCTCCGTTGGATAAAAATCCTGATGACAAGATGCATAAATTTGGTGGGTCCAAAGTTCGATCTCGTGTGGTTCCTTATTCTGAAGAGAGTCAAGATTCAGTTCCCGTCTGTAATATAACTAAAGACCTACATAGGAATGACAAAGAGAGTGAGGATTTATCTTTGATCCGCAACCAATTACTTCAAATTGAGAAGCAGCAGTCAAGTCTACTTGATCTTCTGCAGGTTTGTTCCCAATACTTACATCACGTTCCTTCAAACACTTTTAATCTGTTTTGCTCAACTTATGGTTGCACATCACTGGAAAGAATGTTTGCTGTTTAATATACTGTTGTGTTTAAAATTCCTCCTTGTTTCTTATATCTGTATGGATATATAGCATGTGTAATTCTCGATTGACGAACATGTCTGACAATGTCCACCATATTCTTACAGAAATTTATGGGGAGCTCTGAAAATGGAATGCGTACTTTAGAAACTCGTGTGCATGGCCTTGAGTTGGCATTGGATGAGATCTCTTATGATTTGGCTGTATCAAGTGGAAGGATGACTAAATCTGATCCTCCTGGGAATACATGCTGCTTGCTACCTGGTGCCGAATTTTTAAGCTCAAAATTTTGGAGGAAAACACAGGGCCAGTATTCATCCTCCCGGTTCTCTAGATCTGGTGGCACCCCATCTCTAGCTGCCATCCACCACAGAGCTGACAGGAATGCTGAAACTAAGTTGACAAACCACAGATTTAGGCTCCATGGTGATGGAGGCTTCATCACTAATCCTCTAGCAAAGATTAATACTAATTCAAGGGAGATTTCAGGTTTTGCAATAGCACAACCTGTTTAAAAGTACGTTCGCTTTCCACATGTTGTAGTCTATTCCCACAGCTCTCATCTATATATTCCTTCTAAGCCAATGATTTAGTAGCGGCTGTTGAATTTCATGGTTTTCTTAGAATTTGGGTTTGGGCCTAACTCAATCCCAAAAGCTAGCTTATAGGATGAGGGTTGCCCCTTACTTAAGCACTCTTCAGGTCATATCGCTATCCAATGTGGGACTCCAACACACCCCCCTCACGCCCAGGACTAGACATCTAGAGCGTGAAGTTTGCAGGACCTGACATTTGCGGGTGGCCCAACGGATCTAGGATCTAGGATAGGCTCTGATACCATCTTAGAATTTGGGTTTGAGCCTAATGAGTTAGGCCTAAACCCAAATTCTAAGAGCTGCTATGGCCTTCTGGGCTGACAATTTTTTAGATTAATTACACCAGTTAATGCAACTTTTTTAGATTGTATCCTTGCTCTCTATTTTCTTTGCTCTACTATCTAATGCTATCTTCCCTGTCTCCTATCCTCCCTTTTGTTTCTTACTTTCTGGCAGATGTGCTGCACAATATAGACTGCAAGTTTGATCTTTTGATTCTCAACCAGCTTGGTGGAAAATCCCTTGATCCGAGAGGTGTGGCGATGATGATGTAAATCAGAACATATATTTGTTATGCTGTGAAGCATTGTCTACTTGAAAATACCCAATGGTAATCTTGTCACTCTTGGAGAAAGACAGAGAAGCTGGCTATCATACTTTTTCATCTTTGTGCAGAATTTCATTTGTTATGCCACGATAGTTGTTGTACGAGAACAACATATTGGGAGTGAGTTCAGTGCTAAATATTACTATTTCAGTAGAGGGTGAACCTGTTTATGGCAGAAACACTGTATCTGGCTGCTTACCCTTTTGTGGGATGATTGAATACTATATTGCATTCAAGTTGCTAAAGCCTATATGGGTGACCGTAGCTGGAGGCTGGGATGGCACTCCTGTCTCATGGTCATGTTATTTCATCATTGGATGTGAATGCTTCTCTTCTATTCCACGTACCCACATTTGGTGCTTTCCCTTTGTTTAATGAAGTCTAAGCTTGGTGTTCTAATTGGAGCTCTCTCATCTGTGTGCTCACGCGCGCGCACGCACACCAGGAAAGAGAGAACAAAGAATCGAATGAAAAATTACTTGCATTATTATTAATATTTTTGAATGGTGCACACAGAATACTTGCTTTTGAATAATGAATATGGATATTTATATGGCCTACCTTATGTTGTCCTGTCACTCTCGCAAGCTAATTGCCAACTACTCATCGCTATTATGATACTTATAATATTCCTAACAAATCTGAATTACTCTATAACACACCCTTAATATTATTTTTTTTGGTTTAAGTAGATTTTTTTTTTGGTTTACCCTTAATATTTAAAGAAGAATAGAAGATCCAACACCTAATTTCTTTTTAAGCAATATGAACTTATCACTCTTAAATGGTTTAGTTAAAATATCTGTCTTCCTTTTATTCACTTTTTCTCTTAAATAATGAAATATGGTCTTTATATTGTTACTCATTCCACCATGTCAAGTCTTGAAACATTGTCCACCGCCAACACCATAGCTTGCTCCACTCCCAAGTGCATTTTTTCCAATAATGTTCGAAGCCACAACTCTTGACATGCAATGGTTGATGCATAGATGTACTTAGTCTCACACGATGTAAGGTTCATGTCCCCTCATGGTTCTTTGTATTCTTTTCTTTTTTTTAATAATATTAAGGTGTGCTGCAAATGATTGGTAGGGTTTGGGGTGCCAACCTAGTTAGGATGTCTTACTCTATTGTGATGCTTTTGCATGCCTTTTTGCTTTTAAAAAAAGTACAAAATGTAAAAAAAAAGGGGTTAAATATGTTTTTAGTCCCTCATTTTTATAAAAATTCGGTTTTAGTCCCCTATTTGGAAAACATACTTTTTTATTCCCCTGTTTTTAAAATGTGTCATAAGTCGTCCTTATACTTATACCACACATTTTTAGTCTCTCATTTTTTACAATCACACATTTTTAGTCCCTCATTTTGACAAAAAATTGGTTTTAGTCCCCTGTTTTTCAAATGAAAGTGTGGTGTAGGAACCATTTCTGACACATTTTAAAAAACGGGGGACTAAAAAAGTATATTTTCCAAACGAGGGTCTAAAACCAAACTTTTATTAAAAAAATGAGGGTACTATGGTCATTTACATATAATTTATATCATATCCTGACAATATTTGGTTTACCTCAAACACAAGACAGGATAACATAATGTTATCCAGTTGGTTATCTGGTGGACATCAAACTTTGGATAGGATAAAAACTTATCCTGCTCATATTCTATCATACTCATATCCTGTGCTCTTATCCTATCCGTGCTAATTCTATCCTGACCACCAAACGAATCCCAAAGTTATTAATTTGAGCTCATTTTGATGAGCTCATCCGAGTAATTCGTAATTAAGATCGAGTTGGATCTCTCAAAATGCTAGTCCAAAATGATTCAGGCCAATTTGACCCATCCCGATGAATCCTACGGGCACAATCATGATCGGGTCAGGTTGACCCATTTTTTGGGATAATAATAGGTAGAGTAATACCCATCTCGCCATAAAAAAAGGTTTAATTATTGAGTTGGTCCCTGAACTATTTAAGAATTTTCAAAAAGGTCCTTAAACTAAAAATGTTTCTAATTAGGTCCCTAAATTTATATAAAATTTTTAATTGGGTCCTTGAACTAAAAAATTTCTAATTGGGTTCCTAAAGTAAAAAGGTGACTATATAAAAAATAATAATAATAAAATAAATTAAGTAACTCAAAATATAAAACAAATAGTATGTGATATAAGTTAAATAACTCGAAATAAAATAATATTATTTAAGAAATATTAAAATAGTTCAAGAAGAACCTCAATTAAAAAAATATAAAATAATAAAATAAATTAAGTAACTCAAAATAAAATTCAAAATCCAATTATTTATTTTATTTATTATTTCAAACAATAACTTTGTTGTTAAATTGATAAAAAAAGAACTTTGTCGTTAAATTATATATTTTTTTAATGGTGATTTTTTTTACTTTTTTTTTTTTTACTTAGTTTCATCTCTTATTATAATATTAGAATAAAAAATATTTCAAATAATGACATTTTCTGTTAAGTTTCATCCTTTACTATTTTATTTATGTTTTAAATATTTTTGTTTTCAAAATCATCATTTAATAATATATTACTATTTAATTTTTTTAATTGAGGTTTATCATTTTAATCTCTTAATATTTTGTTATAAAACATAAATTTTCTAGCACAATTTCATATTTCATTATTTTTGTATTATAATTTCAAGAACTAAATTTTGTCTCTCAAATTTATCTATTTTTATTTAATTATTATGATAAACAATAACTTATCTCACTAAGTTTTATTTTTTACTGTATTTTATTATTATTATTATTATTATTATTATTATTATTATTTTAAATAGCGAGTTTTTCTTGTCTTATTCATCTTTTTCTATTTTTATTATGTTAAAAGAATTTTTTTTTTTTTAATTTCATCATCTATCATTTTATTATTTTATATATTCATCTTTCTAGTTTAGGGATCTAATTGAAAATTTTATATAAGTTCTGGAACCCAATTAGAAACTTTTTAGTTCAGGAACCCAATTAAAAATTTTATATAAATTTAGAGACCTAATTAAATTTTTTTTTGTTCGAAATCTTAATTAAAAATTCTCAAATAATCCAGGATGAACTCAATCATTAAAAAAAAAAAAAACAACAACAACAAAAGCGCAGCCTTCTACTCTTATTTCTCTCTCGGGCTCTCCTTGCCCGATACCCATCTCTCTTCTACTTCCAATTAGCTCGCTCTCGCGCCACCGCAATCGTTTTCCCCAAAACGCACTCGCTCTCGTGCCGCAGCCGTTTTGCCCAAAACACCCCAAACGGGCACCCCGGTATGTTTTCTTGTTAATTTTGTGTGTTGTGACCCATGTTTTGGGTTGGGGGATTCATATGTTTGTTGTAGTGGTGCAAAAAGTGGCAAGGTTTGATTATGGTGACCATTTGGATTTCTAGGTATTTCGTTTAGGTGGGGGAGGAGGGAACATGGTTTGAATGTTTGGATTTCTAGAGATTTGGTGTTTTTGTGTGATGGTGTTTTTGTTACTGTAGAATATCAGTGTGAAGGAGACGATGCAAGGATAGAATTAATGGTGCATTTAGGTAAAGCTGATGTGATGTTGGTTTTCAAAATTGTTACATAGGTTGATGGTACTCTTGATTGATAATTTGCTGTTAATTATGAATCATGAACATGACAGTGAACCCACTAATAGAAAGAGAATAATTCTTTTTCATGCTTGGTTGAGCAATGAAGAAGGAAATGGGAAAAAAATTGAGAATGTATCACAATGTAAAAAGAGCTATCAAATAAAAAAATTTATTAGTTCTAGAGCTATTTTATTTTTTGTTTGAAATGACGTGTATATATATATATATATATATTGTGTGGCTAAACTAGGTGCTTTGCTTGAAGACCACTTGAAGATTTTGGCATCTCCTCCTGCTGGTATCAGCAGCTTGTTGGCTGATGCATCAGGTGTTTGTTTCTAAGATTGTAAAAAACAAGTGCATCTCTTTGGTTTTTGTTTCAACGCAAGTGGATCTCTATAACTTACAGTGTGGACAAGTCCAATCCATTGAAGACCAAACCATGACAGACCATTCAACTTAGCTACTGATTGCGGGGGTTTTGACCAAACTAACCCACTTTTAGAAACTATTTACCAAAATAACCTACTTTTGAAACTATTTACCAAACTAACCTACTTTTGAATAAAATAATATTTTTTTTTTGTTGACTTTGAGTGGCACCGGTACATTGACTTTGGACCCGCCACGTGGCGGGTCTCTAATGGCAAAAAAAAAACGAAAAAGAAAAAAAACAAAAAAGAAAAAAAAAGAGGGCAGTGGCGCCGTTAGGACTGGCGCCAATGTTTTATAATATATATATATATATATTATATTATAATATAATAATTATTAATATAATTATTATATATATATAAATAATTTAATAATATTAATATAATTATATTAATTATTAACTAATTAATAAATATTTATTATTAATATTAATAATTAATAATATATGTTAATATAACTTTATATATATATATATAAATTAATAATTTAATATAATTATTATATATAAATAATTTAATAATATTAATATATTTATATTAATTAGTAATTAATTAATATAATTCTTATATAGTGATAATATTTATTAGTATAATTTAATTAATTAATTAATTAATAAATATTTATTATTAATTAATAGTTAATAATATAAATTTGTGTTGTCTTGTGTCTGTAATGTAATTTGTTAAGCTCGTTTCCTTTGACCGATGACTTGGTTGCTCGTCACATTCACATCACATACATGTTCACTGATCACAATACTATCATTTATATATATAATAATTAATATTATCATTTATTTATATAATAATTAATTATTATAAACAAATTTGTTGGAGTTGGTTTTTGTGGAGCAAGAATTGTGAAATTGTCAAACAGTCCACTAGTGTGATAGTATTGTGATCAGTGAACATGCATGTGATGTGAATGTGACGAGCAACCAAGTCATCGGTCAAAGGAAACGAGCTTAACAAATTACATTACAGACACAAGACAACACAAACCGAACACTTTTATAAAAAAAACCGCAAACCGAACACTTTATTATTGTAAACAAATACTGTCATGTGAGAAAAGAAACAATCAATTGAGGTTAGAAGCGTAGCTAGCAAGAAAAAATATAAGGAAAAATACTTTTATAAGAAGATAATTAAAATTATAAATTAATATTATCATTTATATATATAATAATTAATATTATCATTTATTTATATAATAATTAATTATTATAAACAAATTTGTTGGAGTTGGTTTTTGTGGAGCAAGAATTGTGAAATTGTCAAACAGTCCACAGTGTGATAGTATTGTGATCAGTGAACATGCATGTGATGTGAATGTGACGAGCAACCAAGTCATCGGTCAAAGGAAACGAGCTTAACAAATTACATTACAGACACAAGACAACACAAATTTATATTATTAACTATTAATTAATAATAAATATTAATTAATTATTAATTAATTAATTAAATTATACTAATAAATATTATCATTATATAAGAATTATATTAATTAATTACTAATTAATATAAATATATTAATATTATTAAATTATTTATATATAATAATTATATTAAATTATTAATTTTTATATATATAAATTATATTAACATATATTATTAATAGTTAATATTAATAATAAATATTTATTAATTAGTTAATAATTAATATAATTATATTAATATTATTAAATTATTTATATATATATAATAATTATATTAATAATTATTATATTATAATATATAATATATATATATATATATATATAATATATTATAAAACAGTGGCGCCAGTCCTAACGGCGCCACTGCCCTCTTTTTTTTTTTTTTTTTTTTTTTTCTTTTTCGTTTTTTTTTTGGCCAATAGAGACCCGCCACGTGACGGGTCAAAGTCAATGGCGCCGGTCCTACCGGCGCCACTCAAAGTCAAAAAAAAAATATTATTTTATTCAAAAGTAGGTTAGTTTGGTAAATAGTTTCAAAAGTAGGTTATTTTCGTCAATAGTTTCTAAAAGTGGGTTAGTTTGGTCAAAACCCCACTGATTGCGTGGGACACACCCCCGCCATTGCCCTTTACTCATTTTCCCACTAAAATACGAGGTACATAGATGACACTAATTCTGTTTATTGCCAAACCCAACGACCCACCCAACCCAATGAGTTGAGTTTCATGATTTTTTTCTGCAAACCCAACCCAACCCATTCACCTTTAATCAGGTTGGGTCCTAAAACCTATCGAACCCAACCCAAACCGACCCATTGAACATCCCCAGATAAGAGTCTTAAGGGTGCGAACGGTATTTTTGGAAAAAAATATATATAAAAAGGACTTCTAGGTGTGTAAAGTAAAATACACGGTGCAAAAAGTAATCCCCTCTCGAATCGCATCTCCTACGTTTCTTTCTTTCTTTCTTTCAAGCCACTCTGAAGTCTGAGGTTGCACTCTGTGTCTGAAGTCCATTCCCCTCCGAGTCCCAGCTGCCTGAACCCTAATAGACAGCGTCTATTCCGCCGTCCGTCATCCTCCAAGCAACGCCTCCGTCCGCCGTCAGCTTAGCAACGCTTCTGTCCACTTCCTTACACACGTTTCTTCGATTCAGGTTCATAATAACAAGGGTTCAATCCTCATTGCTCTCTCATGTTTTGTCTCTTTTCCATTCCCTTTCCATTTCTCACATTTTAGCTATCTGAGTTCATTTCATTGATCTGAGTTTGGCATGGTATACTTGATTTTAATGTTGGTGTTGCTCCTTGATTGAGGTTCTGTTTCGAAGCGTGAGTAAAAATATTGCCAATCCCCTTCTGTTGTTGCTTCTTCTTGGATTAGCTACTATTTGTAACCAATAGATAAATTATGATCTGAAGACTTTTTTCCCTTATGTAAATATGCAGTAAAAAAATTATGGTATTTTCAATTTCTGGTGTTATTTATGATTTCAACGTTATGTACAGGTTTTTAAAAGTACTTGAATAATCTGTAGGTCAATTTTTTTTCCTAAAAAAACCCAACATTTAAATCGTTTTTTACAGTTAAAATTTTCAGTTTTAAGAATTATAAACAAGTGTTTTATAAGCGCTTGTGTAATAATGCATTCAAATGCCTTAATTTGTATAAGTGCTTTTCAAAGTTTGCGTCCAAACACAAATAACTAATTGAATTTAAGCACTTATGACATAAACTCTCATGTGATAAAAACTTATCACATAAGCGTTTAATTAAGGTATTTTCCCAAACACGGGCATAGATATATGAGCAGAAGCTTTTGAAAAAAAAAGATAGAGAAGCAGAAGCTCCATTTAGGGGCTATGTTCTTTTTTTCTCCTTTCCCCGCATATTCTCCCCTGCATCGGACTTGGAAGTTGGAACTGTAGCAGCACCATTGCGGCAGCAACTCTGTGGCTTCATTTGGACAGCGATTCCACCAGCTCTAAGAGGTGCGCTCCAGCGGCTCTCCAGGTTCATTACAAGACACCATTCGTCCTTTTCTTATACTATCAATACACCCAAATGCTTCATTCCTCAATCCCAAATTCCCAATCTATGAAACAAAATCCCAACACAGTTTCTCTTTATTTGCCATTTTAAAATTCACGATCTCTGCTCACAGTTTTCTTTAACGTGAAACCAAAAAGGAAAACAATGTTGCTTTGACTGTACTTGCACATTAACTAATTGTTACAATTCCTCTATGGGATTCGGTCTTGCTTATGTATTAAAAGTTTTGGTGTTTACAGTTCAACGATGTTTACAGTTTATGTTGGTTCTCAAATATTATGGAACAGCTTTTAAAGTAAAGTTTTTGCCTTTATGCATTGTATTGCCTGTTCTCTGGTATTAACTATAGTTTAATATTTTTCCATCAAATTCTCATCCCATATTATGCTTGAAACTATTATACAGCTCGTTTTCCCATATTTTTTTTACTTTCAAATAATTTATTACATTGAACTCTAAAATTATGCTGTCAGCATAAATCTGATCCCAATTTCTACCTTGAAGGCTAAATTATTATTGAATTAAGAATAAAGGCACACCTAGGTGGACATGAATGGTCTTTGTAACCACTAAACTGCTCACTTTATAATATCCTCTCCTCTCTGTCTAACAGTCTGAGTTTAATCCTAGGCTACAAAAGTGTACAATGCAGTATTAGCACAAACCATAACATGCTCAACTTCCTAAAATCCAACTTCCTTGTTAGTTCACCATCTAGGCATAATTATAGATATGGAGTCCTCTATCCTATCCATCACTCTTTAGGCAACCAACTCCAAACACGAGTAGTGGTGTTAATGTAAATAAATATACTACACTTTAATCTCATGTTAGATTTTAGTTGTGGATCTGCGTAATGACTTTGTAAGGTTAGCTTTGTAAATTTCAAGCCCCACTTGCATCAACTACTGGCTGTTGCTTGTTGAACCTTAGCAATTATTCTGAAATTAGTTTAAATTTGCAGTTTGCTATTTCTCATGTTGGACCATCTCTTCCAAAGCTTAAGTGGTTAGGTGAAGGACAAGAACCTTTTAGACTTAAGTGAGGACAATGCATAGGACCTGGTCATCTTTACCATGTGCTGAAATCCAACTTTTGTCTAGAATAATGAGAGTGGCAAGGATCAAACTCTGGACCACTTGATTAGAGAAGCTTTAATACCATATCCATCACCAACTCTTCCAAAAACTTAAATTGTTAGGTGAAGAACGTGAATGGTTTTATATATTTACACCATTCAATTGAAGAACACGACTTTGAAATTGTGTGCAATAGTATGCTAGTTGGTCATATAAGTATCTGGTTTGGATGTTTTCATTAGAGGTGACTCTTGATTAACGAGTGCAGAACAAAATCTTTCTCCTTTTGCACTTGCTTTTCGGATGCATAGTTGCAAGTTAAAATTTTTTTTTCCTGCATAAGCTAACTATGGATAACCTAAGCATGCAGTTTTTGACTCAATGTTGCATCATTGAACCACTTAGATGCTGCTTAACAGTTTGAATTTGCATTGTGCACCATTGAACCATTGAATTTAGTCACAAAGTGCATTTTAATGTGTGGTTGTCCAACCTGGATTGGAAAGGCTAGAATGCATTTTTGAAGTAGCTTTGAAGTTGCGAATTAGCCTAGTGCATGCATTTTGTTTGCTGAATTGGATTAGTGAACTACATTTCGAATTACATTATCAAGCCTCTGAAATAAATGCATAGTGGAAAGAATGAGGTAGCAGGGAAATAACCCTCTTCCACTATGGAGCTTTAGACATTAGATATTAGATATACAATACAAAGTGGATGTAGTATTGTAGTTCCTTTCCTTATTGCCTTTTTCCTTATATTTCATGTAACTATCATTTCCTTCTTGCCTCTTTCCTTAGGAGTTTGAGGTGCGTATGCAATGTTTTTTGTGATTTAGCTATGTTTGTGTATTGTGTTATGTGAATTGAAATGCATAATGGAATTAAGTAGCAGAGATATAACCCTTTTCCACTATGGAGCTTTAGACATACAATACAAAGTAGATGTAGTTCCTCACCTTATTGCCTCTTTCCTTATATTTCATTTAACTATAATTTCCTTATTGCATCTTTCCTTGTTGCTTCTTTCCTTAGGAGTTCGAGGTGCATATGCAATGTTTTTGTGATTTAGCTATGTTTGCCTCTTTCAAACCAATGACTTTTCATGGTCATCATTTATATGAAGATTTGTGATATAGTTTCCGAAGAACTATAACTTTAGATTGTGATTGAATCAGGGTAGTTAATCCCGGATAGCGGCGCGGAGCGGCGGACCCAAAAAAACGCTATAGCGGTATAGCGCATAGTGGGATGGCCGCTATTTTAGGCATTTTTATACAGGTTAGATAGAAATATAAATCTATACTAGATTCATATACCATGTATAGAATACTCAAAATTCAAGTCATATTCATAATTCATCATAGATAGTCATACTGTCATATGTCCTAAGCAAAGCACACTAGTTAATAAGTACAAAAAGTAGTGTGCACATATCAATTTAAGCCTCTACTACCCTAGACCTAGAGTCTTAAAGAAACCAAACATTAAACTTAACATATAGATAGTCATAGGTCCTAAGCAAAGCACACTAGTTAAATAAGTACAAAAAGTAGTGTGCACATATCAATTTAAGCCCTACTACCCTAGACATTAAACTAAACATCAAACACCATATTCAAGATCAGCCAAGTATTCTTCTTCTTCCTCTTTTTCATTGTCACTACTAAGCTTGTAGAGTCTTTCCTCGGTTCCTCCTCCTCCTCTTGAATCTCTTCATCACTTTGTTCTTCTTCTATCACTCCTCCCCTTGAGCTTGTAGGCCTAGAAGCAGCTGCCCTCCTTGTTCTTGTATGCTGCCTAGTGTAGGTTGAGGGCTCACCAGCCCATGTTAAATTAGCAACATCTCCCCATGTCAAGGTATCATCATCAAAAACCAATTCAGCACTAGCATCTTCACCATCTCCACCCATTTCTCCCACTAACCAACTCATTGCTATCATCAATATCATTCAAGAGAATGGGATCAATCACATCGCTGCAGTCAAAACGCTCTTTAAGAGCTTGGTTATATTTAATATAAACCAAGCTTGTAACTTCTCATGCTCAAGCCTACTTCGTTCTTCGAATGGATCTATGTCATTAGTTTTTTACAAAAACTGAATGTTAGTTTCTTTACATTCTCAAAAACTGAATGTCATTAGTTCTTTTCTAACAAAAACTGAATGTTAAGATTAACTTACATTGCTAAAAAATACTCCAGTTTCGCTCATTTTAATTCTTCATTCTTTCAATCTGTATTCTTCAATCATTTGTCTTTCCTAAGCCTACATTTAATTCCACTCTCTGAGTGTTAATGAAAGAAAACTGTTTGTCTGATTGTATTTATTACAAACAAACTTCTCAAAAACAAACCTGTGTGAGCCTGAAGAGGCTAAGTGAGCAAAGAATACTTGTCTTGGAGCCTGAAGAGGCTAGGTGTGCAAACAATACTTGGAGTCTGTAACCTGATCAATTATAGTGCATAAAACTTGGTGCTGCCAAGGATTGGACGTAGCTCTTTGTGTTAAAGAGTGAACCAGGATAAATAGCTGTGTTAATCTCTTTTCCCTTGAACTCTTTAGTTGTTTTGTTTATACTATCTGCTTTCTAACTAAGGGGTTAAAAGTGTGAATATCAAGCTTGTTTTCATTTTGTATGCTTGTGTGCTTTCTTGTTAAAATACACCAGACAGGTGACCTGTCTGTATAGTTGTCTATTTCAGATTTTTCTAGCATAATTTCATATTTCATTATTTTGTTATTATCACTTCAGAACTAAATTTTGTCTCTCAAATTTATATATTTTTATTTAATTACTATGCTAAACAATAACTTTTCTCACTAAGTTTTATTTTTTACTTTATTATTATTATTTTAAATAGTGAGTTTTCCTCTCTTATTCATCTTTTGTTATTTTTATTATGTTAAATAGTAATTTTTTCCCCTAAATTTCATTATCTATCATTATATTATTTTATATATCCACCTTTTTATTTTAGGGATCCAATTAAAATTTTTATATAAGTTCAGTGACCCAATTAGAAACTTTTTAGTTTAGGGACCCAATTGAAAATTTTATATAAATTTAGGGACCTAAATAATTTTTTTTTAGTTTGAAGACCTAATTAAAAATTCTCAAATAGTTCAAGACCAACTCAATAATTAAAAAAAATAAAAAAAAATAAAAAAAAAACAACAACAAAAGCGCAGCACTCTACTCATATTTCTCTCTCGGGACTCTCCCTTCCCGATAGGCCGATACCCATCTCTCTTCTACTTCCAATTAGCTCGCTCTCGTTGCCGCCGCCGTCGTTTTCCCCAAAACGCATTCGCTCTAGTGCAGCTACCATTTTGCCCAAAACGCCCCAAATGCCCACCCCGGTATGTTTTCTTGTTAATTTTGTGTGTTGTGACCCATGTTTTGGGTTGGGGGATTCATATGTTTGTTGTAGTGGTGCAAAAAGTGGCAAGGTTTGATTATGGTGACCATTTGGATTTCTAGGTATTTCGTTTAGGTGGGGGAGGAGGGAACATGGTTTGAATGTTTGGATTGCTAGAGATTTGGTGTTTTTGTGTGATGGTTGTCTTTGTTACTGTAGAATATCAGTGTGAAGGAGACGATGCAAGGATATAATTAATGGTGCATTTAGGTAAAGTTGATGTGATGTTGGGTTTCAAAATTGTTACATAGGTTGATGGTACACTTGATTGATAATTTGCTGTCAATTATGAATTATGAACAAGACAGTGAACCCACTAATAGAAATAGAATAATTCTTTTTCATGGCTTGGGGTTGAGCAAATGAAGAAGGAAATGGGAAAAAATTGAGAATCTATCACAATGTAAAAAGAGCTATCAAATAAAAAAAATTTATTAGTTCTAGAGCTATTTTATTTTTTGTTTGAAATGACGGGTATAATTTTTTGGCTAAACTAGGTGCTTTGCTTGAAGACACTTGAAGATTCTGACATCTCCTGCTGGTATCAGCAATTTGTTGGCTGATGCATCAGGTGTTTTGTTTCCAAGATTGTAAGAAAACAAGTGCATCTCTTTGGTTTTTGTTTCAACGCAAGTGGATCTCTATAAACTTACAGTGTGGACAAGTCCAATCCAATGAAGACCAACCCATGACAGACCATTCAACTTAGCTACTGATTGCGTGCAACACACTCCCGCCACTGCCCTTTCCTCATTTTCCATTAAAATCCGAGGTAGATAAATGACACTAATTCTGCTCCCACGACATAGTACCTTGTGATAGTGTTGTTGCTGTGGTCCATTTTCAAAGAGAAATTTGCACACTTAACTGAAACAAAACAAACTGGTTATTCCAGAAGAGTTCTTTCGTGCCATTTCACAAAGAGAGAGGAGGGAGAGATGACTTCTTCCCTTTGTGAGAACCCTTCGCCGGAGATATACATCCCGGAACAATGGTCAGAGGCAGCCAGAGTCCATTGCATACTGTTCAACTCCAACTCCTATTGTTGTTATATGCGGCGCCAAGAATTGCGGCAAGACAACCTTCTCCCGTCATCTCCTCAACGTCCTCTTGCACGCAAGGTACACTAAAGTAGCTTATCTCGATACAGATGTTGGACAGCCTGAGTTTTCTCCTCCTGGTTTTCTATCCCCACCATTGTTGACAAAGTAACTCCAGGTATGATAATGATTCCATATCTTAATTGTTACTTTCAGAAGAAAAAAAAACCATTTTACCAATAAATACTCAACTTTGTTACTGATAAAAGTTTATGTCTCAATTTAGTCTCTTATAAATGAAAACTCACCATGTGGCCTCCTAAAAACTTCATATGTGAGTAAGAACTAATTTGAGGATAGATTAGTTTTCTATCAGCCAATTTTCTTTTTTATCCCGTTGTCATACAGGGAAGATATAGATAGATAGAGATTTTATTTGCAAGTCCAGTCAAAATTTGTGAAATTTCTTTGATAACCATTCTGACGGTATCTCTTGCACTTGAGGTGACAGTAAAAAGCTCATCATATGGTCTTTCCCCTATCCTGAACTATTTTGATCGACATTTGATTTTCTTAAGAACTAAGTTGGGACTTGGGAGTTTTCATTTCTCAACACTAAATTGAGAGCCAAATTTGAATTTTCACACTTTGATTTATAATAGATATTGACTAGTATCTTATTTCTTTTCTTTTATTGTTTTTTCCATATTAGATCTGAAGATTCCATGCTTGAAAACACCAGAGAGGTAGGAAGTGCTATCTCCTCTCAATAATTCACGAATTGAATCTGTCCTTTTTATTTTGGATTTTGTAATGTTCCTTTGACAAGGCTACTGCTTATGATTGCATATAACATGCAGTCACTTGCATTGGACTGTAAGATACTCTACAATGTATTCTTCATTTATTAGTTAGGTTAAGACAATTACAGTTTTTCATGTTTCTCTTAGGTTTTGGGGTAGGTGTATGCATTGCATACTTTCCAGATCAAGTAGAACTGTCTTAACATGGAATATGAGATAGCTAATTATTTTATTTAGTGAACAAAAAAACAATATTATGTATTATGCCCTTGTTTATATGACCTTGTTCCAATTTTCTTATAAAGATTCTTTAACTGTAAAGTTCAAAGCCCTAGGCGTTCTTGTTTATTTCTTCTTCTAAGAAAGAGAAAACTGTTTTATTAATTTTTTTTTGTTGATAATCACTGTTTTATTATTTATTGCTATGAATTGTTTTGTGGATGATATTTATTGTGTCCGTGGGATTTATAAATGCAATTAGTAAGTGTCAGCTGATCTATATATTGTTTGAATGAACATGTGATGGATTTGCTTGACTCACTATCTGTCATTTGTTCTATAACAGGTGCCTTTTCTTTGGTGACGTTTCGTCTAAAACAGATCCGTCTGCATACTTGAATTGCTTATTTGCCATAAACGATTATTACCGAAGGATGTATTGCATTTCTGATAAGGAAGAAAATCATCCTAGGACTGAGCTGCCTCTCATAGTGAATACTCCTGGCTGGGTGAAAGGTAAGCTCACTTCTTGTTTAGTTATTAATCTGAATTTTTTAATCCTGCATTTATATTTTTGCTGCACACAAAAAATTGCTTTCTTAGAATAATAACAATATATCATCTGTTATCGTAACTACTCATTCAATGGATTCTTCATTTCTCTTGCATTTCAGGCGTTGGTTATGACGTAATTAGTGGAGATGTTGAAATATATTTGTCCAACACATGTTGTTAAGATAAGCATATCCACTGAAAATAAGAATTTACCTGCTGGAGAGTTCTGGCTAGGTGGGGAACACAGTGAAAGAATCAACTTAATTGAGATAAATTCAGCTCGTCAGGATTCCCTCAATAGATCGTTAAGCCCGAATCTGTTCAATAAGTTATCCATTGCACTAACAGCTGCTGAATTGGACTTTAATTTTGATGTTTTATGCATCAAGTATCATAGAATTCCCTTATCTGTTTCCTTAGGCTGCTTGTTCAGAAGGATGCACGCCTCTTGCGTGATTTAAGAATAATGGCTTATTTCAAACAGTGCTTCCTAGTGATTCAGATATTTCTACGATCAAGGAACTTGCACATTCCCTGGCCTCTCACTGTCCTTATGAAGTTACCATTGCAAGCATAAAGATTCGACATCTTCATTGCGAGGTTGGTTCAAATTGTACTTATCTGTTCTGAATCTGAGTTCTAATTCATGCCTTGTGGCAACAGTAAGGTTTGCTCTCTTGCCTTGTGACCTGATGATCACAGGTTGTGGTTGCTGAAACAGACTCTCTGCTCTTGAGATAAGGCTGAATTCATCTAACCCTCCCTAAACCCCACAATGCTGGGAGTCTCGTGACTGAGCCTCCTTTTAAATGTTCTAATTATATACATTCCATCCATTTTAGTTCCAAAACCACTTATGAATTTTAATCCATTTTAGTGTAAAAAATATATGTGTCATGTTTTCCCCTTGTCAAAGCATTCTCTACAACATTTCGTTTCTAATCTATTTTATTCACACATTTGTGGTAGAACCATTTTTTAAAAGCATATTTTTGTAGGTCCCAAGCTCTGAAATATTCTACAGTTTGAATGCTAGTATTGTTTTGGCTTTAAGCAGTTGATTCTGAAGGACGCCTGAAATTTACCTTGGTGTCTTGGTCTTGGTATGTAATTGTGACCAAACTTCCAAATTCCAAAATATGTCTCAATCATGTCTTGCTCTAACATAGAGGGTCATTTCACTTGAAATTTTAAAATTTTTAAAAAGCAATTTAGATGGAAGTAGTGTTGTAAACTAGCTGGAAAGCCTCTCCATTCGGCATTTTTTCCTGTCTAGAAAACTTCAAACGCCTCATAAATAAACCATAGAACATCTGATTCTGATTAAACGATAAATTAGAGACTAGTTTCAATCTTTCTTGGTCGGCAGTGTGATCACACACAAATTGCTGTTAAAGGAATATGCATTCCCAGAGTTAGCTTCAATAGGATCTTCATAATGTGTTGTTGATTGTAAACAAGTTTTTATTAGTGTCTCTTAACTTTGGGCAAAATCAATGTGTAATATATCTTAAGGGATCTCAATACTTCCACAAATGTCAAAAACATAAAGAATGAAATAAGTGATTATTCCTCTGGGAGTTGTTTGCTTTAAATAATGATCAAGCACAGATTATACAGCCTTCTAGGTCGAGTAGTTATACATTTGTCTAATTCCTAACTACCTTCACTATTAAATACAATATTGATTTTCTTATGATTCAGAGGATGGTGAGGGGCATTCGACACAGCCAAAGGCGTGCTCTATGTGATTACACCTGTGCCACATAGTTCTCTGGAAAAAAGTCATAAGGTCTCTTACATACAGGGTTTATATCCAAATTCCTACTTGGTTATTTGCAGGCAAGGATAGATTTTTTTTGTTTTATAATTCTTTTGCTTTCTTAATAGTATACCAATTTGGGTTTTTTTGTCATCTTTATGGTGACAGAACAAGGATACATTGTCGTCACCTGTGTTGCTTTGGGATCTGGCAGAAGGGGGAAATGCCTTAAAATATTGCTTTTATTATTATTATTATTATTGTTTAATTTTTCAGGATATCATGTTTTTGTGTTGTCTTTTTTTTCTCATATTAAACATAATGGTTTCTTTTCAGGTCCAGGGATGCATATCGCCTTACATGTCCGCGAACCTGTTTTTGATCTATTAGGCTAGTTATCTTCCCCTAAGTTGGCAAAGAGGACCATTACAGTAACAGGATAGTAGCCAACTCCTTATGGTTACTATAGAGGCTTTCCTTGTCCATGGAAGAAGCACGTGGATTAAGATTATATATTATATTATATATATTATATATATATATATATATTAATTCTTTAGAGTTTGTTTTCCCTATTTTCTGCAAATCTTAAACAATTTTGGGGAAAGCAGGATGTAGAATTTGTTTCTCTTAATATGGGAATGACAAAATTGGGTTGACTTCTTAGATGTTCTTTATTTTATTTATTTATTTTTTGAAAAGGTTAGATACAACTTGCACGCTATTTATCCAATTCTCTACTTTTAAAAATCGTTGGTAATTTTTTTTTTGCCTTTTGTTTATTAAGCAATGTAGCAACATGTTTACTACTCTGTTGCATTATAATTATGTCACTTTGAGTTTCAGTATGTTTTATCTTTTTTCCAAGGTTGGGATATATAATATTGGTTATGATTTGAAATAGACGCATGATGGCATCGATTGCTTGCACACTAGTCCAGAAAAAAAAGGAAACAGTTGGGAAATAATATGTTGGGCCAAATTTACTTACATTTCATGAGAAATAAAAGGTTCTTCTACTTTTCTATTTTAATATCTTAGAAATAGTTATGTTGAAATCAGTCCAATTGAACCGAACCTAGTTAAGTTTGGCTTGGCTTGATAAAAAAAATGGTTTAACTTGAGATTCGAATTGAGTTTTGATATCAATAATCCTTTAATAGTTTATGAGCTTAGTTTAAATTCAATTCAAAAATAAAATCGTATGAATCAAATGATGGTCAAGAATTGGAATAAGTTGAACCAAATGAACTAGGCCTTATCATTAACTAAAGGTTTTAATTAATTTGAGTTGACCCCTGAACTATTTAGGAATTTTCAATTAGGTCTCACTCTAAATTAAAAAAAAAATTTTTTTTTCTAATTTCTAATTAGATCCCTGAACTTATGTAAAATTTTCAATTGGGTCCATTGTACTAATTTCTTTTTAATTGGGTGCTCCGCACTTATATAAAATTTTCAATAGGTCCCTAAAGTAAAAATGTGAATATATAAAATAATAATAATAATAAAATGATAGATGATGAAATTTTAAAAAATATTTTTTGATATAATAATAAAATGACAAAAGATGTATATGAGAGAAAAAACTCACTATTTAAAATAATAATAATAATAATAATAATAATAATGATAATAACTAAAACTTACTGATAAATACTATTGTTCAGCATAATGACTAAATAAAAATAAATAAATTTGAAAGACAAAATTTAGTTCTTGAAATTAACAATAAAATAACAATAGACATAGCAAGAAAAAATAACAAAATAAATAATAAAATAAATTAAATAACTCAAAATAAAATTAACAATCAAACTAAGATGTGATATTTACTTAACTAGATTCTATATTTTATATATTATTTCAAAAAATAACTATGTTGTTAATTGAGGTTTATTTATATTTTTTTAATTGAGGTTTATCAGTTTAATCTCTTGATATTTTGTTATAAAATATGGAATTTTTTACCACAAGTTTATATTTCATTATTTTGTTATTACCATTTCAAGAACTAAATTGTCTCACAAATTTATCTATTTTTATTTAATTATTATGCTAAACAATAAATTTTCTCACTAAGTTTTATTTTTCATTTTATTATTATTATTATTATTTTACATAGTGAGTTTTTTTTTCTCATATTCATCTTTTATCATTTTATTATTATGTTAAACAATATCATTTTATTACTTTTTATTTTATATAATCACTTTTTTACTTTAGGGACCCAATTAAAATTTTTATATAAGTCTAGGGAACCGATTAGAAACTTTTTAGTTTAGGGACCCAATTAAAAAATTTATATAAGTTTAGGGACCTAATTAGAAATTTTTTTAGTTCAGGGACCTAATTAGAAATCTTTATAAGGTTTTTATTTATTTATTTATTTTTATTTTATTTTTTATTTTATTATGAAGCAACTCATTTTTTTTGGTAAGCGAAGCAACTCATTTTTATAAGTTACATGTACGTTAGTTCTTGAATGAATTACGTGAAATCCTGTTTCAGCTTTTATTTGGCTTCCCTTCAGAACGATGAGTCGACGTATCTGTTTTTGTGCTTTATGAAACAAAATTGGTAGAGAGGCAAGCGCACGATAGACCGTTAATTCAGGTTATTGTCTGCCTATCACCCTCCATAGGTTTTTCACAACAACAACTGTTTCTTCTATTTATGGTCAATTGAGTTCCACCACCCATAACTCTGAAAACCTTGTTGTTTTTCTTTTTGTTTCTTTGGTAAAAACATTGTTTTCAAACCATAACCTTTTACATTGTCTCTTCCTTCCTTTGCACCCGTGCCAGTGATAGAAAGAAAGAAAGAGACAGAGAGAGAAAGATCGTGATCTCGTCCTCAAACAAGGTCATGATCTTCCTCCATCTTGCCACCTTCTGAGTTTCAATTAATCTTCACCAGAACTATAGAATATAGAACACAAAAAACTTGAGTTTTTTTTATCCAAAGGAAAAAGCAGAAAACAAAGAAGGAAAAAAAGACCAACATGGCTACTCGATCATTTACTCGTTTTGTTGAACAAGAACTGGGAAAGTTCCCTCACTTTGTGCTCTATGTACTCCTTGAATGGGTGTTGATAATCATACTTTTCCTTGATGGGTTTCTTGCATTTCTTGCCAATGAGTTTGCAAGGTTCTTTGAATTGAAAATCCCTTGCTGGCTATGCACCAGGTTTGATCATGCATTGGCTCATAGAAATCCTGATTTCTATTACAATGAATCCATATGTGAGTCTCACAAGAAAGACATGTCCTCTTTGGCGTTTTGTCACAATCACAAGAAGCTATCTGATATAAGGAGAATGTGTGAGGGGTGTTTGCTTTCATTTGCAACAGAAAGGGAATCTGATATTGACACCTATAAGTCTCTGGTGGGGATTCTGCATAAGGATTTGGAATGCTTTGTTGAGGATGGCCAACCGATTCAATTGAGTTTGAAGGATGAAGGGATCATGCAGGTTGAGAAAAGCAACACTCAGAAGTGTTCATGCTGTGGAACACCATTGAAAGTTAAGTCTTCTTATGCAAAACCAAGGCATTCGGATTCTTTTGCACGAGCTCCAACTCCTTCACCCGCGAGCTTATCCATTCGCGTCATTGAAAAATGAGGAAAGCTCATGCTCTAGAATCGCCTCGCATCCAGTATCCAGAACTCAAGTTTATGACAGAAAATGATTCAGAGCTTCCAGAGTATGAGGATGCCTCTAATGTGAATAGTCAGAATATTAAATGTGAGTATTTGCAAAACATGAGTTCCCTCAGAATATATATGTGCTAGCTTGTGTAGATTATGCCAAAAAATTACAATTTTTTTTACTGGTCTTTGAGTTTTTAGGAGTAATGCTACATAGCCTGAAACGAAACAGCCCAAAATTCAATCGAATTTAAAGATAGTTGTGGGATAGAATAAAGTAGTAGAGACTACTCGTTCATTCAAAAGTCAAATTCATTCTATTAAAAAAATTATTGTAGGATAATTTCTGCTGGTCTAGCAGTTTTTTCTACATTTTATTGTGTTAGTATGCTTTAAATGGAGTCAAACAAATGAGTTAGGGTGCCTTTGGCCTAAATACTCGTTTTGAACATTCCTATACAGGAAATCAAAAAACGTACACTTCAAACTGTGCCAGTATGGCATCTTATAAATGTTATTGTTATATGTAAAATAAATCTGCACAAGTTTTCCTAGTAACTTTTACTTTTTATAACTATTACTTTGATTATGTTTTCTGTTCTGCACAGTAAGAGAAGATCCCAAAGCTATCTCTGTGCCTTTTATCGGGAGAAGCCGAGGATTTGCACGATGATATCCCAACAAATTAACCCCAACATTTCAAGGGCAATAAATTCTTTGGAATCCCACTTACAGATTCACGCAAACAACAGTCCTAGATGGTCCTTGACAGGATTAACAGGAAATCACCACTGGAAAAAACAGAATTTGCCTCTGACCTCTAATGAGGTGCATGTCCCAAATGATTTCGATGATGCCATATTAAACAATTTGAAGAGGCAAGTTCGCTTGGATCGTAAATCACTCATGGCCTTGTACATGGAACTGGATGAAGAAAGAAGTGCCTCAGCTGTTGCTGCCAACAATGCAATGGCTATGATCACGCGGTTGCAGGCTGAGAAGGCAGCAGTGCATATGGAAGCTTTGCAGTATCAGAGAAATGATGGAGGAGCAAGCAGAATATGATGAAGAAGCCTTGCAAGCAACTAATGATATGCTTCTCAAAAGAGAGAAGAGATCAAAGTTTTGGAAACTGAATTGGATAGTATACAGAAACAAATATGGAATCTTAACAGAAGAAGATGTTTTTAAAGGAAGCTAACTCATCTCATGGCGGACAACACCAATACACTGTGGCTCAATGGACTTGAGGATACCGGCGAAAAGGGCCTCATCTCTAATCAAGTTATGCCTTCTCAGGCAGAAAATGGAGGGGTAAGGCTCAATGTAGTCGATCAAGATTTTAAAGCAGAGGAAAACATATCTTCGTGGCAGGATGAAGAAAATGGAAAACAGAAACACCCTTTACAGAAAGTGGAATACATTCCTTACATTCTAGCTCGTGACAGGTGTTAATAATTTTAGGCATTGAGACAGGTAAATGTAGCAAACACTCCTTGATAGGTAGTATTTTAATTATACTTGGCATCCTTTCTTGTTTCACTTTGGCACTTTCAGAAATCACACAACCTCCCTTACCGTCCTTGAGGTTTTGATATCATTACACTTACGCCTTTTACAATACAAACTCGTGGTAATTAATTCAAACCTCAGTGAAAATCAGTTCAATTTCCCCTATTAATTATCATGCATGTTTATTGCCATTCTTCATAATGCTTGTGTTGTGACAGGAATAGGAAGCGAAGCCTCCCTACCAAAAGAACTGTATTGCCTTACTGAAAGGGTGAAGGCTCTTGAAGCCAACGGTGGATTCTTAGAGATTGTTTCCAAGAAACCTGAGAAAAAAGGTGAAGGAACCAAAAATTTTGACAGAGATATCACAGAATCTAGAGAAGCTCAGCCACCTTGTAATGTCATCCATTGAGGTGGACAATGCATAATGCCTGTTTTTCACTTTCATAGCAATTGACTCTTTTAAGTGTAATGGAACCAAATGATTTTACTCAGAAAGATGATAAATTGAATTTCAAGCCCAAAAAAAAAGTCTAGCTTGTGGTGTAGAATGTCAGTTATTCAGACACTAGAAGCTTTCCCAAGAGGCAGCTCAAGTATCAGAAGGATGGATGCAAGTATCTTCTAGTTCAAGGACAATGTACTTTAAAGGTCAATGACTTCAAAGAATGTCCTCTTACATGAGTTGAATATCCCCATTACTAGTCTTGTCTAACCTTCATTAGGATCATTTGGACAAACTTCTCTAGGATCTGCTTGTTTATATGACTATTGTCAACAGTTCCTTTTTCTTTTTCTTTTTCTTTTTAGTTTGTACTTCTCTCTTGCATGGAACAAATACAAATTATACTGCTGGCTCTGAAGCTTCCCAAAGCTGCAAGTCTATGCAGAATAGTTTGTATATTTTCCATTAAAATGTAACATATTCTTTGAAATTCATATTTACTTATTTAATTCAACTTTCCACATAGGATATATAAAAGCTAAAATCAATTTACTTCTCCAGAATTATCCTTTTTTTCCCCCTGCCAAATACTATATAAAACCATTTTTGCCGATGAAACTTGATACACTTCCCCTAATCAGTTAAGGTTTTCTCATATTACTACAGTAATTTCAATGAGAAACTTGGAATCCATCTCAAATTACTAGGTATCAATAAGAGGATAAAAAATTATAAAGGTGAAAGTACAAAACTTGGTTCCTTTATTGATAATTGTTTTTTTGGGAGAATAGGGCAAATCCAACTTATTTCAAGATAAAATGGCGACAACTAATCGAGTAAACTCGAAGTCGAAGGTATCACAAAGAGACATTCTTATGTACTCATGAGATTAGATTAAGTAGAAGTTCTTAATCTGTATTATTCATTGCGAATATCTATTGTAAAATTTATAAATAATATCAAAAATAAAAGACAGTAACACTCGATAGTTGACGATCGACACTTAACGAATTTGGCAAGTATACCAATCGTAGCAAGTAATAAAGTGATAAATCGAATTATCGTCCCGACGAGAATTATGATCAAGTACCAACACTAACTAAGCGATTGTTATTTGAACTATTCGATAACATTGAAAACATTGAAACTTGATTCAAGAATTGCAATTAAATTTAGAGTTAGAATAGAAAAATCACAATGGTGAATTACAGGATAAATGCATCACAAAGTATGAAGAGAAGATCAAGGTTTAGAGTGGTTAGGTTTAGAATCCTTCCAATCAGTTTCCAAAGTAATCAAACTCAAGATACAAGTCCTTCAATTCATGCAATCATCATTCAAGTTCACTAGAGTGTATTATCTCCAATTCCTTTGTGAATAATCCCTTTATCCCTAAATATGAACCCTAATTCCTTATGTGCACAAAATTAACAATAGACATACAATTAGGAACTCTCGAGAATGCATATATACTAGATTCTTACCCTTAAAAATCAAGAATATATGGCCAACAATTCAAACCCATTTAGAATACCAATTTTCCAATTGAGAATTCAAAGCTATGTTCATTCAATTGTTGATCAATCAATAGAAAGCACTAAGAATAGAATTACAAGCTCTAATTACAAATAATTGAATTGGACATACATGGAGAAGATGACCAATTCAGAATGCTAATTGAAATTCATCCTAACCTAACCTAGAAGAATCTAGAAATTCATGCTAGAGATAAAAGAGGTGGAGGAGATGTGCTAAAATGGAGTTGGAGAAGCCATTGAATCTTCAAGGAAGTCTCCAACCTCTTGATTCTTTGAGCTTAGACAGAGTAGGTATGAGAAATGAGAGCTCCAATTCGAAAAATGGCAAAAAGATCCAAAAAAAATGTAGTCAAAATGCGCATTTATACATTTCTAGAAAACACCCATTGCCCAACGAGGACAAGCCATCGCTGGGCGAGGCCTTCACAAAAACCCTAATATTGAATTTCGCAGGCATGAAAATCTCTCGTCGGGCGATCCGAGGCAGTAGCTACAAGTACGAAATTCACTGGGCAATGGGAGATTCTTGCTGGGCGAAACTCCTTTCTTTAAATTGAAACTTGCCAAAAATCCTATAAATGTTACAAAATTTCTCCTAAGATCACCTAAAAAGCCAATAAATATTCACTAGCAATATAATTCTAGTCATTCTTTCTCCTAAAGCTACCAAAATATACTCATTATTTACACATTTAATAAATCCACCTCTAATGTGGATTTGTCACTCGTGCTTCATTAATCATCTTTCATACGTTTGGTTTACAGACGCTTGATAACTTCTCAGACGCATGGTTCACCTTGTGAAATCTGTCAATGAAATAATATTTTTTGCATACTTAATACACTTGTTAGTAGACTTCAGATAGTTCATATAAAATCATTTATCATAAATATTTGGATCCTTCAAAATCAAAGGTAACAAAGCTTTAGACGCTTAAAAGACTCAACAAAAAGCTATGGTGTTTACGAATAGGTGATACATGTATTCAGTCATATTTATTGATTATACTGTGTGAGTCTCACTTTCTTTTTCTATATGTTTGTAATCTTGGAACTATTCTTTATGTTATCTTTTCATTAGCATTACTGAACACGGGGTTATTGATGTGGAGCCCTTAGCTGTGGTCCTAAACAATTCAAAGGAGGGTTTGGAGATTGGTTTCATGAAGCTTCACCCGAGGAAAAACATTTCTCATCTTGAAGAAATCAAAGAGGTATAGTTAGTGCATATTAATTTTTGGGTGTAAAGGCTGCAGAATAGATGAAACTTACATATTCTGTCTATTTGATAATTTGCTAATGGCTTTTTAATACATGATTTGATGATTTCTAGTGCTGTTTCCAGGATGGAATATTTGTTGTTTTGGGCAAAATTGTGGATGTTATTATTGATGATCCTTGGTTTTATCTTGCTTGCAAATGTAATTTCCTCATCCTCATCCTCATTTTGAGAGAGCTTATCCTTTGGCCTACTTGAAGATGGAATGTTGTCATCATTGTTTACTGACCTCTCCTCAGAGGTTTCCTTGACAACAGTATCCTCATCATAGAATTCTTCAAGTCTGTTCCAGATATCTTTTGCTGTTTCACAACTACTGACCTTGTCATATTCAGATCTACTGAGAGAGCAAACAAGTAGATACTTGGCTTTTGCATTGAGCTGAACCATGCTCTTATGATCTGCTGTCCATCTGCTCCTTGGAATGACATTTCCATTCTCATCAGTTGCACTGTAGGGTCCTTGAGATATTATTTCCCATAGATCCAAATCAGTTGACTCGATGTACATTTTCATCTTGCTTTTCCAGTACTTATAATCCTTTCCATTAAACATGGGAGGTCTGCTAAGGTATGTACCTTGGTTGTACATACTGTTGCTTGAACTTGCTTCACTTGCCATTCTCCAAAATCTTTTCCTCTACACTGTGAGGTGCTCAACCCAGAGGATGAGCTCTGATACCAACTGAAATGACACAAAACAACACTAGAAGGGGGGTTGAATAGTGTTTTCGTAAATCAGAGTTTTTCAAGCACAAAATAAAATTCAGTGTAGATAAGACACTTGCTACAGACGCCTTTTTAAGCAAACCGAATATCAGCTATTAGCACTCCCCAATTAGTTAACAAATTAGACAACTAAATTTAATAATAAATTAAAGAGCTATGAAAAGAAAGTACTCAGAGATTTATCCTGGTTCACCCACAAACTTTGGGCTAAATCCCGTCCTTGGCTTCACCAAGTTTTAGCACTATAACTTATCAAGGTTACAGACGAGTATTATTTGCATACCTAGCCTCTCCAGGCTCCACACAAGTATTATTTGCACACCTAGCCTCTTCAGGCTCAACAAGTATTCTCGAGACAAGCCTCTTCAGGCTCAGAGAGTTTTCAGAGTTGTTTGAAGCACAACTTCAGAGTTACAATAGCAATTCAACCAATTTACACTTTAGTGAGTGAATGTAGATTTAAGATCTGGTGAGTTGTAGATGAGTTGTAGACTTAAGGGTCTAGTTTGTCACAAAAAAAACTTAAGGGACCAATTTGAACAAAACAAATAACTTAAGGGACCAAAAGTACAATTTTGCCATTTATATTAGAACACAAGAGATCCGTTGAGATGTAATCAGAGGTCTTCGTTCTTTATCCTTTGGATAATAGCCGTTCTGACTTGACAATAAATGCTAAAGAATGTTGGAAATCCTTTGGTTGACCATAGAGCATAGTAGATATGCTTTCTTCGCCTTGGGCAACGTTTCTTTCCTTATTTGTGCAACACTTATAAAAGCTCAGATAAAGTAGCTTTTCTTTCTATTGCATAAGTGACATTTCTGGAGCATTGCCCTTTGTCTTTTCTTCTTTCTTCTGATCTCGATAAAAGACAAGAAATAATGTACTCCTTTTGAGTTAATTAATCCTTTCTTTAATCAAACCCCTTTTCATCAATATTCCATGTATTTTATTCGTAAAGCATTTCCTTCTTTTGAACATTACTTTATCCATATGCGATAAACCATAGCTCATAATGTAATGCTTCACGTCTTTAAAGCTTAGAGATGTAAAACTTGAACATCCTTCGGTTCATTGAGAATTTCTGACAAGAGTGAAGTTCTTGATTCTGACAGAAGTCTAGACACATCTTGATATACTCAGACGTTTCTTGATATGATTTTTTAATGAGGATTTAGTCTGTTATCTTGATCTATCTTCTTTCAACTTTCTTCAGAAGATTTGTGTTTGAAATCTATTGTTGCTTCGAGGAGCATTTGATCAGTGCATAGCTTTTAAACAACTTTTTGATTCTCCTTCATTCGAATGCAAAAAGGTACAAAAGAAATGTTTGAGTAGATAATTCTTTGACATGGTCTTTGCGAACAATAGATTGAGTTAATGATGAGCTATCTTCATCTTTCATTCTTGCATATGCTAGATAAGGAGTTATATTTTGCCTTCTTACTTTGAACTGCTTATCACTGAGTCTTCTTGCTTCTGGCAACTTAGAAGTTTGGAGACAAGAAGTCTGAGATGTGATATTAGCTTTAGTTTTACCTTGAGTCAATCTTCAGACGCAGTACTTTTGTTATGCCTTGATGTTAGACGCATGTGATAACGCTTTGATCCTTTAGTATTCTTTAGTTGAATTGACCTGCTAAGACAATGTTCTTTTTCTGCACAACTCAAGTAGATGATTAGCAATACTCACACAGTTCAATTAAAATCATTTGCTTAATGTTTGGGTTCATCAAAACATACACGGGCTAACCGAAGTATAAGTCAGACGCATGACAGAGTCAAACGCTTTGTGAATTAACTGACCTTTGAGAGATATACCATTTGTTTGCAAGAATTCTTGAAATAAATGAGACTGCCATCATTTCTTGAAAACCAAATTTCAGCAAATAATGAATTACATTTGAGTTTGGATGTCCAAGACGTTTATGCCATGTGTGAGAATCAACATGAGCATAATTACAAGAAACAAAAGGTAAGGAAAGACATGGAGACAAAGAGAAATGGAGTGGAAAAAGGCGTCCAACTTTAGGCCCCTTCACGATCATCTTCCCTCAGTGTTGATCCTGCACAAGACAACCAGATTTTGAGAATTCTACCCGATAATTATTGTCAACTAATTGACCAACAGAAATAAGATTACTCGTTAGGTCAAGAGAGACAAAGACATCAGTTAAAGATGAAGAAATATCACCAGTGGCTGTGATAGGTAAATGGTTGCCATCAGCAGTATGAATCTTAAGATCTCTAGAATATTTGGTGACATTAGTAAGGAAATGAGCATTGTTTGTCATATGGTTGGAAGCACCAGAGTCAAAGTACCAAGAAGAAGAGGTAGAAAAGGGTTTACCTGAGAGTCCTAAAGCAGAGAATGCAGAAATGATCATTTGTTGAACCATTTCGAGAGTCAAAGTTTGAACAGCGGCAGGAGCATTTTGTTGGACAGATGTTGTATTCACAGAGCTTCTAGCAGTAGAATAACCAACTGAGGCAGTAAAGGCCGTTGCTGATCTCTAGGGCCTTATGGGACATTCTTTGATAATATGCCCATCCTTTTTACAGTAATTGCAGAATTTTTTAGGACAGTTGGAAGCATAATGACCAAATCCTTTGCAACAGAAACATTGAGTAGCACTCATGTCCTGTCCTTTTGGCTTCGCTTGTGCTGCATACACCACTGGAACAGATGTGAATTTGTGTTGGTCCATGGTGGTTTGAGTGAGAAGGCGCTATTCCTCACAAAATAGGTCATTGAGGCATGCATCCAAAGAGGGTACATGGCTTCTGTTCACTAGATTGGACCCGATACCTTCAAATTCAGATCGCAGTTTCATAAGAAATTGATCACGTTTAGTAGTTTCATGAACAGATTGTACCAAACTAAGGCCTTAAGAAGTTAGGTTTTCATAGACTATGTCTGTGTATTCAATCCACAAATTCATGAAATGAGAGTAAAATTCAGAGATAGAGAGACTGTCCTGTTGAAAAATCGTGATTTCATGCTCAAGCTGGAATCTTCTAGCAGTGTTATTCTGATTGTAGATTTTCTTCAGATAGGCCCACATCTGGGCTGCAGTCTTGAAGGGTCGAAGATTGAGGACGATGGTGGGATTGACAGAGGCGATAATCCAGGCCATGACTTGAGCATCCTTGACTACCCACTTGGCATGCTCGTCCATATGGGTGTCTTTGTTAGGAGCAGGGTTGCTACCATCAATATTACCCCACATGTCCTTACCGGTGACAAATATCTGGAGTTGAAAGGCCCAGGCTGAGTAGTTCTTGCCATTAAGACGGACTAATAAGACTTCATACTTTTCAGAAGACATGAGACTGAGACAAAAATTGGTCACAAAGAACCAATTTCAAACTAGGAATGAGCTGAAAAACAACCTAAAAAGAACTTGATCTGGACTAGGATAGACTAGGACTGGAATTGCAAAAGGATAGAGACGTGATGTAGGCTAGGCTAGGATCGTGACCCAGTGTGATACCATGTCAGACTAAGAAACGTGTAGACTAAAAGCTATTTTTTTTTCATTTTTTTTCTTTTCCTCTCTGGGAATACTCATATAAATATTGTTTAATACAAATAAATACAAGCTGATTTTCAACCCTGAAAATTAGCTAAACTACCATATATTCCCATCCTACAGCCGTGCTATCCTAATTAAGGAAAGAATATTAGATTTACAGTTACAGATAGGCTTTTAAATGGCTTTACAATTACAGCTGGGCTTTTAAATGGCTTTAAATGTCCAGCTGTATTCAGAAAGTTGCCATTTCCATTGACATATATACTCTTTATTACCTTCACCTACCTGTGTTTGGATCATGTGCAACATTACAAGGTCGTGCCCACCTTCTAGATCTGCCATCACAACATCTCCTCTGCGAAGTAGAAGCGCTCCTCAAGCTGTCTCCGAATCTGCCATTGATCACTTGGTCTCCACTGCAAAGAGGCGCTCCTCCATAGTTGTTTAGGGCAGATTTTCATTTGTTCATCACACACACTAACTGATTAATGTCATTACAGTATTTTGGGGTAGTAGGAAGGTCCAAGCCAAAAAAAAATGAAATCTTTTCTTAATTTAATAATTTTTATTTTTGGTGATTTCTAAACAACAAGAATTGATAAAAACCATTTTTCCCCATGAATGCATCCAAATATAAATCACTTCACTCGGGCTACAAGGGATGTTCGTCGACAGAACATATATCAGCAAGACTTAGGCAGAATAACACTAGAGGTTGACTGAATGAGTCAGTCAAAGAATCACTAGGAAGTAATAAGTCTGTGAGCGAAAAGTTGAATTACGCCAAGATAAGAAAACCTCCATCCAATGTAGTGGTGGATAGGTGGGTAAGGAATTCCGCAATGGCCCTTTATCCAGAGCTGCGAAAGCAGAAATGGGCCAAGAATAACAAGTTCAATAATCGGAATCCTCCCTTTTGGAAATAATTCATACAATATCTCCATATTTAACTTAGTCCTTGCAAGTATATTCCCAATTTGACCAATAGTCAAATTTGTACTTGGCAGACAGTATTACAAACAACATATTTTTGACGAGATTACCGCATAACTCATAGATCCCAAACTCGTCTGATCTTCAAATATTTGTCCCATCGGAATTTTGGTCAGAAACCAAAAAACCATGTTAACACATGGTAAAACACTAATTACATCCCTCAAAATGCATCACAAGTAATAACCTGGATGGTCCTTAAAGCGACTTGGACGCAGAAGCACATTACTGAGTAAACTATATGGAACCTCCCCCCCTTCCTTTCTAGTACATTGGTTAAGAATGTATACAATGTATTTTTTTTTTTTAGAATGCATACAATGTATGTTGTTACCCGTACTAGATAAGTCTAACGACTCTTTTGAAAAAATGTACTTATAATATGAGCGTATTATGGAAGGAATAATAGTTGATGAACTAGTCATAACATATGTGAATGATTGGATAGAGCCAAACGAGGGTCTTTAATATGTATGGACCTACATCCTTGTACGTACTTTTAAACGTTGCACACATAAGAATTGATAGTTGTGATCCTTTATTTAGAAGATATACGTTCCAATTCAAGAGCAATCTGTCTGTTCATTTTGCAGCTTGATGAGAAGGTTGTTAGAATGAGGATGGCCATACTTTTGTTGAATGGGTCACACAATGAGTGTTGGTTGGAGCTAAATAAAAAAAGTGGACATATCATGACAGATTATAAGATCTCAAGCGACAGGTCAAACAGGAGCTACCTTTACTAGTATTAAGCATCGTCGGCTTCACATATGACAACCCTTACTTGTAGATTCATTTTGAAATCTTATGGCACTATCAGACACTGGGGTGTCATGGTAGAACTTGCCACTTAGTCTGTCGAATTTATCTAATCTCATTATGATATTTGGTGGTATCGGACGTGTATAAGTAATATTGCTTTGTTCGGGATGATTGACCAGTTCAATGTTCTTGTAAAGTCGTCTAGACGAGTTAGAGATTTTATTGAAGAAGAGCAACATGTTAATGTGTCCATAAGATTGTTTCGAAATCGTCCTATTGATGGTCGAATGTATACTTTGCCATCTGTGGATAAGGTTGATGCTTTGATTGTTGGTGATTTCAACAGCTCTAATTGTGGTAGGGATATTATTTTACATACTCGTGATGGTAATCTTCAGAGGATTCAGGAGACTCAAGTATAATTTATTCCACTCCCATACCCATTGTTATTTCCGTTTGGAGAAGATGGCTACCAGAAACATATTCCATTAATGGTGACTAATTCCTTTGCTAGACAATGACCAATAATTCGCATCTCTGTTAGAGAGTTCATTGCATTTAGGTGATTTGATAAGGCATTCGAGGAAACTATACTGTCAGAAGCAAGAAGTTATTTCAACAATTTGTTGTTGATTCTTCCTCAATGATCAAAGCACAGTGATTGTTGTATATTAAACTGAATCAAAGTACTACTAGGGGTGATTATATGAAAGGTATTGGAGAAGCAATTGAAAAAGGTGACGATGAAGCTATATCCATTGGGAACATGTTATCCTACCATCTTCAATTACAAGTGGTCGTCGCTACATGTTTAGCAATTGTCAAGATGTAATGACAATTTGTAAAAATTTTGGATACCTTATCTTTATTTAACTGTCACGTGTAATCCAAAGTGGGATGAGATTCATCAATTTGTTGATCAAAGAGGACATACTCCATCTGATTGTCCAGAAAATTCATGCAGAGCATTCCACATGAAATTAGATTAATTAATGATTGATTTTAAAAAGCGATTATTCTTTGGGAAACTTATTAGAGGTATAATATTGATGAACTTTCATAATTGGTTTAGGTTTTTTAAAGACATAATTATGTTTTCAAATCAAATATCTTTTTTTTTTTTTAGCACTATTTTTTTTTATGAGCATAAAACAAATATCTAAATCTTATTTAATGTATTAATTCTTTGGTATTATATTATTGAATTCCAAAAGAGAGGTTTGCCGCATGCACATATACTACTTTGGCTGGAGGAAATGGATAATTTACAGTCTACTGATTTTATTGACTCAATTATATCTGATGAATTATCCAATAAGAAAAGGTTTCCAAATTTATATCATGTTGTGTCAAACTTTATGCTTCATGGACTTGTAGTAATGTGAATCATATTTCTCCTTGAATGAAGGCTAGGAAATGCTCAAAGTTTTTCCCAAAGAGATTTGTTAATCATACAAGATTTGAGATGATGGGTATCTCATATATAGGAGAAGGGATACCAATGTTACTATTACAAAGGGGATATTGAATTAGATAACTGATTTGTTGTGCCTTATAATCCTAAGGTTTTTTTTTTTTTTGGTACAATAAAGTTTAGATTGGGGGAAGGCACACCCCCTTACAAGGTCACGGAATACCACCAATCTCGACGAGGATTTATAATGGAATTTACATATTGCCTACCAACATGGGAGATCTAAGAATCGAACCCAAGTCACAGCTAGTGTGAGCGAAAGGCTTGACCAGATGTGTCAACCCTTGTTGGCTATAATCATAAGTTATTGATAAGGTACTGGGCCCATATTAAAATTGAGTATTGCAATAAGTCAGATTGTATTGCATATTTCTTCAAATACGTTAATAATGGCTCAGGCTGTGCTACAGTTGTTATTATTGTTGACGGACATCATTCAGAACAATTACAAACGATAGAGATGAGATTAGGCATCACCATGACTGTTGATATTTGCCTCCGTGTGAGTCTATATATGGAGACTTTTTGCTTTTGATATTCATCACATATGGCCTCCTATTCAACGATTGACATTGCACCACAACAGTTATAGCCATCAAGGAAGAAGAAATTGCCTGTTTCATTATCCACAACAGCCATTATTTCATCATATATTAACATTTGTACTACATTTAGTTGTTTTACATACTTATCAATCATCTCCTCTGCACCATAGCCAAATTCTTTAACAATGTAAATATTGTTAAAATCAGACAACTTTTGACAATCAGGATAAGACATTTTGTCAATCTCCTTCAAAGATTTCCCATTCAGTGCAACAATTTTTCGACTTCTACTAAACACATCAACTTCAATTGACCTTCGGTCAAAGACAGTCCTACACCAACAAATGTATGAACTAACGTCTCCGTTTCTTAAAAATAATTACACAATAACTCCATTTTGTTTATCACATAAAATCTCACCGGCTAATAACTCCCATTTTCTTCCCAAACATATGATGAGCTACTAATGTTGTTAGACACCAATAAGGTTACAAGAAGTCTCCTTAAATATAACCCTAAAGCCAAAATTGTAACTTCACGAAACTCATCAACAAAATTCTTTATCATCAGACAATAAACCTAAAGAAGAGCATGCCCCTTGAAAAGTATCAAAGGTTTGGTTGTTCATAGTTTTTAAAACTCTCACAACGTATACAACTTTTTTGTATATTAAGCAGCAACCTCATGTAATAAAGCTCTCTCGTGCCTGGCGAAACAAACTTCAACCATCCAATCATTTGTCCTTTATTTCTAGGACACCATTCCCTTTCTTGAGGAAAGTAAACAAACTTTGATGGGAATTTAGCATAGGTTAAATTCCTGCCTTCATGATATTTGCAATTAGCTTCCACCCACGCTTGAAACTTTGTTTTCTTATGTTTATTCCTTTTAAACACATCACCGATGTTCACTTTGTCATTGAAAACAACACTTCGTTCCATAGGAAGATGGAATGTCAATCATTGAACAAGAGGTCATTTGTGATGAATATCAATAGCAAAAAGTCTCCATACAGATTAAGAAGGAGACAAATATCGACAATCATAATGATCCTTAATCTCATATATCGTTTGAAACTGTTCTGAATGATGTCCACCAACGGTAACAACAACTATAACACAGTCTGAGCCCTTAATAACGTATTTGAATAAATATCGAATACAATCAGACTTATTGCAATATTCAATGTTAATATGGGTCCGATACCTCATCATTAATTTAGGATTATAAGGCACAACAAATCAGTTATCCAATTCAACACCCCATTCATAATAGTAACACCAGTAACACTTCTCTTGTATATGGGATACCCATCATCATAAAATGTTGTATGATTAACGATTCTCTTGGAGATAACTTTGAGCATTTCCCAGCCTTCGTGCAAGGAGAAGAACGATTCACATTACCGCAAGGTCCATGAAGCATATAGTTTGACACAACATGATATAAATTCGGAAATGTTTCCTTATGTGACACCCGGGGCTGACGAAAGCGGGGAGTGGTCGCCGGTGCAAGAAGGCACGAACAAGGAGCGGCTCCTGGCAGGCTTCTAGGCTGAGGGACACATTAATGAACCGATTACACACCGGAATGAGAGAGATCCTGAGACTGTGTAGGTATGGGACTATACAGTTGATGATGGCTTATATGAATTGATTGATACTACCTATACCAACAAGATGCATCTTCTTTTCGGGAGCCTATCACTTAAGAAGCTCCATAGTTAAGCGTACTTGACTTGGAGCAATTCTGGGATGGGTGACCTCCTGGGAAGTTTTCTTATGAAGCGTGTGAGTGAGGACAAAGCACGCTGAAAAGACCCGTGTTGGTTTGTGAAGACAGTCGTCAATCCATAAAGCAGTCAGGGATGTTACACCTTATCAGGTAAATCAACAGATATAATTGAGTCACAAAATTAGTAGACAATAAATCATCCTTCTCCTCCAGGCAAAGTAGTATATGAGCATGCTGCAAACCTCTCTTATGGAATTCAATAGTATACATACCAAAGCATATAATACATTAAATGAGATTTAGGTATCTGATTTGAAGAAAATAATCATGTCGTTAAAAACCCAAAGCAACAATGAAAGTCCTTCAATATTATACATGCAACAACTTTCCCAAAGAATTCTCCATTTTTAAAATCAATTATCAATTGATCCAATTTAATGTGGAATACTCTATATGAAAAAGCAGGATGATCAGATTGAATAAGTCCTCTTTCATAAACAAATCGATGAATATCATCCCACTTTGGATTACATGTGACATTTAAAAAAAGATCTGGGTGCTCATATTTTTTTACAAATTGCCATTGCATTTTGACAATTGTTAGACATGTAGCGACGACCACATATAAGTGAAGATGGTACGATAACACATTTCCCAATGGACATAGCTTCAACATCACCTTTGTCAATTGCTTCTTCGATAAATTTCAATTAATCACCCCTAATAGTACTTTGATTCAGAGTCTAATATACAACGAGCTTCAACTATTGAGTAAGAATCAACAACAAATTGTTGAAATAGTTTCCTACTTCTTAACATTATAGTTTCTCGAATGCTCTGTCAAATAAGCTAAATGCAATGAATTCTCTAAGAGATATGTGAACTCTTGGTCATTGTCTATAATCATCTTCTCTAAATGGAAATAACAACGGGTATTGGGATGGAATAAATGATATGTGAGTCTCCTATATCCTTTGAAGATTGTCATCACGAGTACGTAAAATAATATCCGTACCACGATCAGGGTTGTTGAAATCACCAACAATCAAAGTAGCAACCTTATCAACAGATGGCAAATTATACATTCAACCATCAAAAGGACGATTTCGAAACAGTCTCATGGACACATTAACATGTTGCTCTTCTTCAATAAAATCTCTAACTCGTCTAAACGTCTTTGCAAGAACATTTAACTAGCCAATCATCCTCAATAAAGGAATTATTCTTATACACGCTTCATACCACTAAATTCCAGTATAAGACTAGACAAATTTGAAAGACTAAGTGGCAAGTTCTACCATGACACCCCCAATATTTGACAGTACCATAAGACTTCAAAATGAATCTAAAAAATAAGGTTGACATATGTGAAGCCGATGATGGTTAATACTACTAAAGGTAGCTCCTGTTCGACCTGCCGCTTGATATCTTATAATCCATCATGATATGTCCGCTTTCTTCTTTAGCTCCAACCAACACTCATTATGTGACCCATTCAACAAAAGTATGGTCATCCTCATGCTACCAACCTTCTCATCAAGGTGCAAAATTAACGGAGTTAGTTCATGCATGATTTACCTTTGCTAATAAGTCAAAAACATACAATGAATTCACCACTCAGACAACATTGGAAGCAAAGTAGTATTCCATGAGCATCCACTTCGTTACCAAGACAATAGAGTCCTTGCTGCAAAAAGGATATCTGGTTGAAAACTGTTTAGTCCGTTGGATATCTAGTACAATATGTAGACAGCATGACGCACCTTTGACCCCACTTGGGAATGCCACGCTGCTCCTGAAACTCCTAAGTACCAAGTTCAAAGGCGTCTTTCTAGTATTTTTCACCATGGAAGTGGCAACCATTTGTGATATGACCTCGCACTAGTGGATTGACACAATCATGATTGATTTGTATCAACAATTTTACATACCGAAAAACATAGGAGATGAAAACTTTCACAATACACCAAAATACCAAGTGGGTAGTGTAGCAAGAGAGGGGCTGCGAAATTTGGCATTTGATGAAGGAAGAGAGGAAAGAACTTGTCAACTTAACCAAGAGCTAAAACAACCAACCACCTATCTTATAACATCATTACTATTTAGAATACAAAAACACTAAAGACCATAACAGTTCATACAAAAAGACACTAAGGTTTTAAATTGCGGTCGTGGTTGCAGTTGCATTTAACGCAATTACGGGAAAATGCGACTGTTTTGAAGACCTCCAACATCAAAACGTTGCGGACCTAATTGTGGTTGCAGACCTTTATTTAAAACCTTGATCACATGTCCAATATCATTTAACCCTTCTATATTTTTGGGACTTTAAGCTCACAGGCAAGTTAGTAACTTCTTCTCCATCGAACACTTCAGATAAATGACATTTTGTAGGGGACAATTATAATTGTATGCCAAAGATTACAAAGTGAGAAGATGTTTTAAATGGAAAAAATTGTCTTGATTATAACTTAGATGATCGTAGGAAGATTGCGGCTTTATTTATTATCTGTGAAAAAATGTCATTTAAGATTGTAAAAGGGAGTGAGTTTCATAAATGATGAATTGACTAGAGCTTAGATTTATTCTACCATCTAGGTTCACAATTTGTTTGGTAGAATGTATTTATCTGTTGTCACTGTTGTTGATTGTTAGAAATTTTTTCTAATTCCATTTAACTTGGCAACAAATAAGAAGCCAATTATTGTCAATATCCATAGTTGCTAGATGGATTGTTTGGTAAAAAAATATTGTTTAAAGTGGAAGTCAAGTCCACTGCAATGTCCATATATGATGGATGCTTGCGGATAGAAAGTGTGTGTGATGAAGAATATATCATAAGCAAGTTTCTATCAAATGGGTCTCATCTTACTCCTAAAAAGGTAAATATATGCAACTATTTATTTTGCTGACTCATTCCTTACCTTATCTGATTTCAGGATATGTAATAACTTTTTTTTTTTTGACAAATAACTTATTGTTTGTGTACTCCATAATTTATGTCATTTTCATACCTCCATTCACTTCTATTTCTTCCAATGAATTAGATAAATATGATGGTGAAATTTAGAAATCAAGGTGGATATTTTAGAATTTGGTACTTAGTGACATGTCAGTGATTTATATAACTAATTTATAATTTATTATGATTTAAAGTTCATTGATGTGTATAAGACTTTGTCGGTTTGCTTAATAGTCCATTGCCATTTGCACCAAAGAAAATTATTGATTTGGGCCATTTAACCCCTACAAAATGCCATCTATCTCAAGTGTTCAATGGAAAAGAAGTTACTAGACTTGGCTGTTATATGAAAGTCCAAAAATAGAGAATGATTGAATGGTGTTGGATGTGATCTTTTGGAAAGTGTCTTTTTGTATGAAATGTTATGGTCTTTTGTGTTTTTGTACAACAAATATTGTACATATGTTCTAAATAGTAATGATGTTATAAAATAGGTGGTTGTTTTAGCTATTGGTTAAGTGTTTGTATTTCCTACTATTGGTGGCTTTGAATTCAAATGTCTTAGGAATTATATCCGTGTCCTTTGTAATTGGGTATTATAATGACCAAAATTAGTTTATGTTTTATATGCTTCAGTTTGTCGATTTTATTTATATTTAATTTATATTTGAACCATTCACCCTAATTTTTTATCTCTCCTTATGGATATTGCTTTAGTGCCAGTTAATATTCAGATGTATATTTTCTTAATTCATTGGAATTCAATTTCCCAAAAGTGTGATCATGCTCAGCTGTCAAAAGTGTACCCTTTCTACCATTTCAATAATTCCATTGTAGTTGTCCTATAACTAGAGTTAGGACTGGACAAAGACCCGTTACCCGATCCAAACCTGGTAAATCCAAGTACAAAAACAAGCATGTGGGTGGGTGGGATCAGGTCACCCGATAATCAGGCATTCTACTCAGTTAAGCACGGGTGTTCTAGGACGAGTCCAAGTCTCGTAAAAACATTTCATCGGTACCTAACCTGGCCGAAGAAGCTTACTTGTTACTTTGTTCTCATTCTCACTCAGCCATTAGGTTTGTTACTTTGTTATGATGTTTTCATTCTCACTCAGCCACTCTCTCGCTCTCATTCCACGTTGCCTCTTTTCAATCTCTCATTCCCTGCACTCAGCCACCTCACTCAACCACCGTGAAGCCTGCCATTGCACTCCCGCCATTAACCACGATACCTTTGTCCTATGAACCACCTCTGGAACCACTGCACGAACTTTTTGTCACCGAATGTCTCCACCGTGAAGGCTCCCAACCATCGCACCTCTGTTTTGCATAAAACACCCAAAAAACAGCGCGCCATCATAGCTCCACCGCGAAGGCACTCACAACCACCACCTTCTTCCATGGCGACACAGAATACTAACATCTTGGAGCTTGCAAAACCACTGCGCCCAGCCCTTCTCTCTGTCAAACTCGCCAGCGCACGAAATGGAAGAAGCCCAGATCTACGAATGAAGAAGCCCAAGTTACTGTTGTTGTCTTCCTCTCCGCCAGATTTTCCCAAGGTGCTGGCTATGCTTCAACAAAGAAGAAGAGGCGCTACCTATTTTAGATCTCTTCAGGTTTCAACCTTTTTTTTTCTTATGTAAACAAAATACTAAAAAGATTGATCTTTTTGCTAAAAGTTTGATGGTTTTTTTTTTATGGGTTTGTTCTGTTCTAGAATGTTTGTTTATAGGTTTGTTTCTGTGCTTGAAGCATCTGTAAAAAAAATATTTTGTTTGGTCCAAAACCGTGTCAATCCACCTGTCCAAGCCGTCACCCGCCCAACCTGATGACACAAACATACAGGAATGGGTGAGATATTCTCCTCTTCGATTTTTTTTTTCGAATTGGAATTTTTTGACCCGAATCCGACTATAACAGACCGGTGTCCAGCCCTAACTGGAGTCCGGTCTTGGAGTCAGTTCCTCCCTTCAGCACCTACCTGGTCTGGTCTGACTATAGACGTTGTACAATCATAATCAGGTTTTAGTTTAGGAGATAGTCTTATTATATATACTCTCTAAAAGTATAATAGCAACCCAATTAGAACATAAATTGTGGCATAAAAATGGAACGTTTGCCTAGTGCCGTCAGACTAATTGTATAATACTTTATACACTAAATTCTAAACTGTGATTTTTTATTTTTTTTATTTTAGAAGCTTCCCAATGGATTATGTACCTGAGAGTAAATTTTTGGTATTTCAGAAGCTTCCCAATGGATTACGTTTGATCTAAACTATAGAAATAAGCAAGAATTTAAGTTTCGAGATTTAATAGCAATAAAGCAATTAACAAAATGGTAACGATGCAGTACAGAATGTTAGATACCATAAGGTATGAAACAAACATGCACAAAACTAAATCAGTGCCCGAAGCAGAAGGATCTCGCTTTTGTTAAGAGCATCATGGTCAGTTTGGAGCTTCTCAAGCTGCTGGTTTACTGCAGCAGGTACAAGATGTGGGTGATTTATCAAAAATCTGAGAAAGAAATTGCCTGATTGAAGACTCTAGCTGAAGTGAAGCATCTTAGTGTAATGTATTCATAGTGAACCTAATGTCCTTATACATACCACTTATTTGGCCTGATATTTAATTTAAAAACTCAAGTCATTTACAAAACATTTATGATTTATTTAGTGACTGTCTTAAATTTAAGGATTTGTGATAGGATTAGATAATCATGTCATTTTAAATGAATAGCTTTAAATTCCATGCTTAAGATCCTATTATTGGAAACTTACATTACCCTACTAGTAAGAAAATAATTCAATATAGCAATGTATCATATGAAGCATAACGAACAGAACAAATAATCACACAGCAACTGCGATTTATATCATACCTTGCCGGAGAACCGAGAATCGGAGCCAAAGCGAGTGGAGCAAGATCCATTGGGCGCCAATATTTGGATTGATAGCTTATATTTGTCTGATACCTGAGACTGAGAACCCAAAACCATATTAAAAAAATTAAAATAGAAAGTGAAGGCAACAAGCAAAAACACCGATAAAAATAAAAAATCAAGACGAAGCAAAGCATGCTTACCTCGGAATCTGATATGAGCAAGAAACCCTAATTAGGTTGAGAGAAAGTGGGAAGACGGCCACTGCCCACTGACCATTTTGGCAGCATTGAAGAGCCTGTTGTCCAAATGGTCTTTCAATGCAACACGAGCACAAGAACAAATCTGAAAGTCATGAACACACGAAAAAATCTGCAACTCACGAACAAATCACAATAGCCTGAGATGTGTGGAAGCATACTGCCCTCAAGGATTTATCCGCGTGGTGTGCAAACCCTACTGGATACAACAGGCCCCTCTCGATGTGTAGGCTACAGAAAAGCAAAAAAAAAAAAAAGGACTAAGCAGGTAATGTAAAACCCAGGAATAGATGAGGAGAAGAGAGTTTTGTTTTCAAAAGAAAGAAAAATATGCTTTTGTTAAATTCGGGTAGCCTTTTAATATATCAGATCACGTTAAACATATAAGGAAGGACTGGATAAAGTCAGTTATTGCACGTTGCAAATAAATGGGATAAGGCGGAATTATTGTGAAAGTGACGGCATAAAGTTGGTTTTTTTTTTTTTTTATTCAATTATTGTGAAAGTTTGTTAAGTGATTGAGATCTACTGCTTTTAATGACACTAAACTATTTGTGGGATAAAATCTGATAAGGTTGGATAACCAATTTGAACGTGTGCTGATTCAGTAAAATATGGACCAAAGACGTTGGAGCAGTTCAACATTTAGCAAATACTCCCTCCGGTCTCTATTGTAAGCAAAAATTAAATGTGACACACATATTAAGATAGTTAGTTGATCTCATTTAAAAGAGTCATTGGGAATAAAAAATTAAGTTTGTTACCTAAATTACCCTTCCTCTTATTTATTAAGCTTGTGTTATTGAGAATAAAATGAGTCATTGGAAAACAAAATTTGTATTAAATGAAGGGTATTTTGAGAATAACTTTATTAAATGATAAGAAAGTAGTTGAAATTTGCTTATATTTTGGACCAAAAATTTTGGAAATTTTTGCTTACATTGTGGACCGGAGGGAGTAAGTAGAAAATTGTTTTGACCAGGTAATAAGAAGCAACCAATCCGAAAATGAATAGAGCAAGTGTCTGTTTGGTTTGACAAATCCGCTAGCGTATAACGGATGGAAAAGTAGCCCCGTTTGGTAACCGTTTTTAAAATTAGCGTATAGCGTTTTTTTTCACTAGCATATAGCATTTTTTTTTCCAGCAAGTAGCGTTTGAGCTTATATCGTATAGCTTATCATTTTTCTTCCATATTTATCCTTACTATCTTAATTAAATTCATCACTTATCCTTAAAATAAAATACTAATCATTTAACATAGCATATAAATAAGAATTAATTTCACTATTTAGATTTATATTTTTTTTCAAAAAAAAAGATTTATATTTAAGATAAAAATAGAAAATATATTTTTATCTATAAAAAATACAATTTATATAAAAATCATATCAATATATAATTTTATTTTTATTATTCCAAATTATTTATTAAAAATAATTAAAACTAAATTATTATTAAAATTAAAAAAAAATTAATTTTTTAAATGATAAATAAATTAAAATAAAATAAAGTGTTAAAAGTGATAATTATTTTAAAATAAATAATATATATATATATATATATAATTTATATAAAAAAAATTCAGACATATCATTTTATGTCATTTTACATTTAACAGTCACTTCAACCGCTAGTTTTACCAAACACTTCAAATCCAATCCGCTAGCTAATCCGCTATCCGCCAGCTTATCCGTTATCCACTATCAGCTAGCTTATCCGCTATCTGCTAATTTTTACCAAACAAAGCCCAAGAGTCTGTTTGGTTTGCCAAATCCGTTAGCGTATAGTGAATAGCTTATGACGGATGGAAAAGTAGCATCATTTGGTAACCACGTTTTTAAAATTAGCGTATAGCGTTTTTTTCACTAGCGTATAGCATTTTTTCCAGATGCTGAAGTAGCATTTGAACTTATAGCGTATAGCTTATCATTTTTTCTTCCATATTTATCCCTACTATCTTAATTAAATTCCTCATTTATTCTTAGCTAATAAAATAAAATACTAATAATTCAATATAGCATATAAATAAGAATTAATTTCACTATTTAGATTTATATTTAAGATAAAAATAGAAAATATAATTTTATCTATAAAAAATTCAATTTTTATAAAAATCATATCAATATATAATTTTATTTTTATTATTATTTATTTAAAATATTTAAAACTAAATTAATATTAAAAATAAAAATATTTTTTTTATTTTTTAAATGATAAATAATTTAAAATAAATTAAACTGTTAAAAGTGATAATTATTTTAAAATAAATAATATATATATATATATATATAAAATTTTATATAAAAAACATGCAAGCATATCCTTTTATGTCATTTTACATTTAACAGCTTGTCTAACCATTAGTTTTACCAAACATTTCAAATCCAATCCGCTGGCTAATCGGCTATCCACTAGCTTATCCGCTATCCATCAGCTAGCTTATCCACTATACGCTAGTTTCTACCAAATAGATCCCAAGTCAAAAATCTGATAAGGTTTCTGAAGTATAAAATTATTTTCACAAAATTTAATTGGATAAAATATAATAAAAATTAATCACATTTTTTTACACTTATTATGTGGTAGTACCATAATCAAATATTATATCTCAAAAAATTAAAACACAACCAAATATTAAATTTTTGAAATATCTCAAAATAGCCGAGAGAGCCGAGGTTGTAAATTCTCGACATCAAAATCTTTGCTTTCCTTTTCAAGTATGACGGTTTCAGCAAATTGGGGAGATAGAGAGGAGAGAAAAGTGATACTTATTCAATATTCAATTTATTTTTTTACTTAAATCAATATCAGATGACAGTGGATTTATATTTTGAAATGTTACTACCAGCATGTGGTTGGTCTTGGGTTAAAAAAAAGAAAAGAAAAGAAAAGAAACACATGTATAAGTCCAAGTGGTAACGAACTAAGGTCCCTTAAGCAAGTGGTCAAGAGTTCGATCCCTAACTCTTGCGTATGGAGAAAACTTGCTTGGGAGAGGTCAACCCTTTAATATCGTCAAATACTTTAAAATGTCTTGTCAATTTTTTTTAAAAAAATGGTTATAAGTAAGTTTTTATGTTTGAATTTACAAAATTTTATATAATAAGAATTTAGAAGAAATGAAAATACTACGTAAACTTATAAGATTTGAAACAATTTTGATACAAAAAATAAGATTTGAAACAACTATGTGAATTTTTAGTTAATATTCAAAGTTATAATAATTAATAAAAAATGATATTCTTTTTAATAAAAGAAATGTACCATTCGAAAATCTTATAAAAAGAATATAATTCATATGAGTAATTACTTTTTGAGGTTAATTGCATGCACTGTCACTAAAAGTTTTTCATACGGTCAACCAATCACAAATCATGATATGAATGACTTTGTTTGGTAAAAACTAGCGGATAGCTGATAGCGGTTAGCGGATAAGCTAGCGAATAGCGGATAAGCTTGCTGATAGCGACTAGAGGATTGAATTTGAAGTCTTTGGTAAAACTAGCGGTTGAACTAGCTGATAAACGTAAAATGACATAAAAGAATATGTTTGCATTTTTTTATATAAATTATATATATATATATATATATTATTTATTTTGAAATAAATATCACTTTTAACACTTTAATTTATTTTAAATTATTTATCATTTTAAAAAATAAAGTATTTTTTAATTTTAATGTTAATTTAGTTTTAATTATTTTTAATAAATAAAATGGAATAATAATAAAAATTATGATATAAATTTTATATAAATTTTATTTTTATAGATAAAAATAATTTATATTTTTTTTATCTTAAATATAAATCGAAGTAATGAGTTTAATTCTTATTTATACACTATATTAAATGATTAGTATTTTATTTTATTAGCTAAGGATAAGTGAGGAATTTAATTAAGATAGTAGGGATAAAAATGGAAGAAAAATGATAAGCTATACACTATAAGCTCAAACGCTACTTCAAGTAACGTCTGGAAAAAATGTTATACGCTAGTGAAAAAACGCTATACGCTAATTTTATAAACGATTATCAAACATGGCTACTTTTCCATCCGCTATATGCTAGCGGATTTGGCAAACCAAATAGACTTAAGGTGATTTGGACAAGAATCAAAGATTTTCAATGACGTGATGATTTATTATTGGTTGACAGTATAAAAAAACCTTCACACTGACAGTATATACCAATTAAACTCTTTCTTTTTATCTATTATATATGTATTAGTATAATAATTGTTATTAATAAGGATAATAAATATCGTTAGGGAAGATGCATATTTTAGTACAAGAATTAGGATAGATCTATCGCTATCTTTTAAGTGGTGAAATAGGTTGGGATTAACCAACAGGGGTTGGCATATCTGGTCAAGCCTTCCGCTCACACTAGCTGTGACTTGGGTTCGATTCCTAGATCTCCCATGTTGGTAGGCAATATGTAAATTCTGTTATAAATCCTCACTAAGGTTGGTGGTATTCCCTGGCCTTGCAAGGAGGCGTGCCTTCCCCCCAATTTAACTTTTTTCTTATAAAAAAGAAAAAGAAAAAAAGAAAGAGGTTGGGACTAAAATTCACATCCATATAAAATGACTTATAGTGTAAAAAAATATGTAATATATATCTTTTATGTTATACTACAATTTTCTTATTCACGCATGGACAAAATAATTTGAAGTAAAAACTTTGGTAAGAGTCAACTAATTTATAAGCTCAATAAAATAAAATAGATCGAGTAATTAAGAATATTATATATATCTTTGTTACATAATGAACATAAGATATATTAATTACTTTTTATATTCAATTACATATATATATAAACCATAAAATTATTTATAACATTTATCAAATTATACTTGTTTAATTTGTATATCATAATTTGAAAAATATATATGTTTTTAAACATTTTTGTCATATTTATCAACAATGATTATTATAATAATTCATATCTTCTATAGATAAAATACCCAAAAGTAATTGGTCGTAATGGAGTGGGCTGTGCCCCAGGCAAACTTAATTTACCTGCAAGGTCGGGCAGGGGCGGATTCACTCTTTGCCCACTGTGTGCACATGCACACCCTCAATTTTAATTTTTTTTTTATAATACCCTTATACTCATTTCTTTTTTGCCCCTAATAGATATACAAAATTGCACTCATGCCACTCATTTGTCTTACTCAACACTTGGACCAATCCTCACAACTCACACTACCAGGACCCACACGACCAAGACAGCTCCTTCTTCATCGTTGAACCCAGCAGGACTGCTGTCCGCCACCCTCCGTCGTCCCTGTCCGTCCAGCCGTTCGCGACCAGCGAGGCGACCCTCGACCTCTCTCTCTCGTCACTCATCTCTCAGAACAGAGATCCGCCACTACTCACAGCGCAACGCCGTCGTCCAAGACTGAGCACCGTCGTCTGTACCTTTCTAGCTCTCTCTCTCTCTCTCTCTCTTTCTCTCTCTCCATCTTCAACTTCTTTCATCAAATCCTTGATTGTTCTGCGCTAACAAAGTAATGAACCATTGCTCTGCTTTCCTCATATTGTTCACTTTCTGTTTTTGCTTGCCATTGTTCCATTTCTTATTCTTCTGTTTGCCACTGCACAACACATCAAATTGGGGTGGGGTGGGGTGGGGTGGGGTGGGGTGGGGATTAATTTGTTAATTGCATCAAATTAGGGGTTAATTTGTCTCACCCACATCTTATTCTTCTTAAATTGGGAGTTCTTCTATAACTTATTGTTATGATAGTTAATTTGATAGATTAGGTTTAAGATTGAGGGTTTTGTAATAACTATCAAATTTATTGGTTGGACATGGAATTAAATGTATTAATTTTGTTTCTTTAATTACAGGCCAGTTATGAGGTATGTAATTTATTTGCTTAGATATATTAAAATTTTATGATTTTAACATTCATGTTTTTATCTTCATACATATGACGATATTTATTATTAATTATTTTAAAAATTTGATGTCCCGAATGCCCCAGGGTCCTAGATCTACCACTGAGGTCGGGGATTTAAATTTTAGAATTTTCACTTTAAGGAGAGCTTTACCTAATCGTCACTCCCGACCGGAGGGATGGTCTCACAACTTTCCGTATGGGAATATCTAGACAAATTAAATCAATTAAGTATTCTCAAATGCAATGGCGGTTGAAAAGGGTATTCTGAAAACTGAAGAAATGTATTGACGGCTATGGAATATATAAGTGTTGTGATTGTCAAGTACCATGCATTCATCTATCTAATATCATGAGCATATTAAAATTATAAAAGAGTACACTATATTACCATAGGAGTTGACGTTAATTAATGGTACATATTTATCACTAAATATGTATTATAATTAAATATTTAATTGCCCAACTCTTTAATATATAAATTTTTAAAATGTTTATTATATATATTAAGGTTATAATCCAAAAAAGAATTCTAATTCTATCATTATAAATAAATTACTTTTTTTGACTGAAAATAAATTACATTATTGAAATACTCCTTTATTTTTCTTTGTATTTTTATTTCTTATTTATTTATTTATTTTTTTTAGATAATAAATAAAAGTCAGGGACAATCTCTTAAACATGTAACAATTAAATTATCTTTCACAACCACATTTTTATCATTGACAATTGTTTGTCGCAATATCAAAGTTTATCTCCTGTCGTCTGGCCAAAAAAAAAAAAGTTTATCTCTTGTCGTAGTTTAACCTTAAGAGTTGTGATATTCTGACATCAGAATATCGACAACATTGGGACAACATATGCTACTGTAGCATACTGTAGCGCTTTTTTTATTTTTTATTTTTATTTTTTACAAATTTTGAATTTTTTTTAAAAAATAAAAAATTTATTTATTAAAACAAAAATCATTAACCAGATAATGAACTGAATTAACCAGATATTTGTACCTGATTAACCAGATATTTGCACATACTAAACCAAAAAAACCCATTAACCAGATAATGAACTGAATTAACCAGATATTTGTACCTGATTAACCAGATATTTGCACATACTTAACCAAAAAATTTATTTCTCAAAAAAACCCATTAACCAGATAATGAACTGAATTAACCAGATATTTGCACATACCTAACCAAAAAACCCATTAACCAGATAATGAACTGAATTAACCAGACATTTGTACCTGATTAACCAGATATGTGTACATACTTAACCAAAAATTTATTTCTCAAAAAAACCCATTAACCAGATAATGAACTGAATTAACCAGATATTTGAACCTGATTAACCAGATATTTGCACATACTTAACCAAAAAAACCCATTAACCAGATAATGAACTGAATTAACCATATATTTGCACATACTTAACAAAAAATTTTATTTCTCAAAAAAACTAAATATTTTTTTTTTAAAAAGAACAAATATTTAAATAAAAAAAAAAAATATTAAAAAAAAAGGCCTGCTACAGTGCCGTACAGTGCGGCATTATATGTTGTCGCCGTATGATGTCCAAAAACTGTGTCAACTTATCATTATTCTAACCTTAAAGATACTAATTTGTGACAATAAAGATCTCATTTTCGACAATAATTCAAATGTTGTTTATAAAAAAGATTTTCAGAATAAAAGCTAACTATATTACTCTTAAAATATTATATTTATTATTATTTTGTTTTATATCTTGATCTTTCTCTTTGCCTTTTGCAAGAACTGTTCTACGAGGTACATTCTATGAAGCCTATTTATAATATCTTTGTAGGTACATATATCTGCCAAATGTAGTTTTTTTTTTTTTGTCAAATGTTATTTTATGATCGTGTATCTGACTAAAGCAAACTAGATAATCATGTAACAATTGATTTAATACATATAACTCAATTTTTCCTATATTTTCTACTTTTAATAAAACTCTAACATAAGTTGTTACAATATTTATTATGCATATATTTTTTATTTAAAAATAGAAATTATAAATAGTATCAATCATACTTCATAAATACCTCATGCATCGCTCGGGTATCGGTACTAGTTCTATACATGAAGGAATGCAATATAACTTAGGCTAAAATATCATTCTGATCCCATAACATATTTTTTAGATTCAGTTTGATCCCTTAACTTTAAAAGGTTCAATTTGGTCCCTTATTTTGTCACTGTTGAAGCAAGTTAATCCTCTCAGTCAATGAGTCAGTAACGGTGTTGACTTTTTGAAGATATTAAAACTTAAAACATAACAGACATGAACGTAAACAGCACACCGTATATACATATATAACATCATACATACAGCGTCTAGGGCACCCCATCAGTAGGGTCCCACATATAACAATGGGTACAACACATATAAAGAAAATACATATAAGGTCAACCTCAGGATAGACAACTGTCTGTGTCCCAACAGACAGGTCTTTAGCAGTTGCAGCAGCAACTTCAACCTCTGTAGTTTGAGTTTCTACAGGCACTTCTACCCTTTCAGTAGATGCCACAGTAGGCACTGGGTAGCCAGACCTTCTCTTTCTGGGAATGGGTCCCAAATTAAGAGTCTTTTTCTCCTTGAGTTTCTCCAAGGGACTTGTTGTTTGCTCCCCCTGAGCAGATGTTTCCTCTTTACTAGGTGCAGACTCCACTTGTCTAGACTTGGCAAAGGTTTTCACAAGTCTTCTCTTCTTGATGGACTTTTCAGATAGTTTCTCCGAAGCAGGCCTCTGGTCCTGTCTGGCTACTTTTCTAGCAGGCTTCCAAATCCTTTCAGAGATAGGCATCTCTGATTCATCAGTGGAGACCACTTGTTCCTCAACCATCTTTTGCTCAGTAGTAGGCTTCTTCTTCTTCTTGTCATCCTCCTCATCTTCCAGAGGAATACCTTTTATGTTCATCATAGACATATTCTTCCTGTCAATAGGAAAGGACATGTCTATGAATTTTCCATCACCAAGAACAAAAAGCTTGTTCCTGAAGAGTCTTGTCAGCAGCATTCCATAGGGGAAAGTCTGCATGTTTGTCCTCTTGATCAGGGATTCCAGGTAGATGTAGATCAGTTCAGTGATATCCACCTTGATCTTGTGAACCAAGTGGTACAGGGCAAACCTGTCCAACTTGGTCACACTATCCCTAGAGCCTTTCCTAGGCATCACACATTCTAGTAGTAGCTTGTGCATGAATCTACACTTCACTACCATGTTCACAGGCTTCAAGTTTTCAGGATTGGGAACACCATACAAAGCAATGTTTACATTCTCTTTTCCCACTTGATCTTCCCAATCAGGCTTGAAACCAGCTCCAATCCTTGGACGTTTAGTGACAAGTTCCAGAGAACTGATGGGAAAGAGGAGAGTTGTATCCATCACTCGAGCATGAAAGCTCTTGGATCCATCAATAGGACTGGTGAGAACCACGGCACTTGTCCAGAAATCTCTTACAAGTTTGGGATGAACCAAACTCCTTTAAGTCGAAGAAGGAGGTCCACTTGGAGTATTCCAACTCCTCTGTGACATCTATTCCCCACTTCTTCAATTGTTGGAGGTCCACAGTCTTGCCAGCCAAGATCTTCTCAACATCTGAGATTCTCATATTGTACTTCTCAGCAATTTCTATTAAAGAAAGGTGCTTTGAGGGTGCCATTGCAGATAGAAGAGATTTCTAGGGTTTTGGAAACTTAAAAGAGCTTGGCAGAGAAAAAGACGAAGACTAAACGATTTTAGGGATTTGGAAGCGTAAAGGTTGAACCTTTCTGACTCTTTGCCTTTAAAGTCATAAAGTCAGGAGAGAGAAAGAAAACATTTTTAATTTTAAAGAAGCACGATTTACGTGGGGAACTACAGCACCCACTTTAGACATAATCAAAAGGGTTAAATATGTTTTTAGTCCCTCGTTTTGACAAAAGTTCGGTTTTTAGTCCCTCTTTTGAAAAATGTACTTTTTTAGTCCCCCGTTTTCTAAAATGTGTCGGAAATGGTCCCTGCACCACACTTCCATTTGAAAACCGAGGGACTAAACCCGAACTTTTGTAAAAAATGAGGGACTAAAAATGTATGATTGTCAAAATTGAGGGACTAAAAAATATTGGTGCAGGGACCATTTCCGACATATTTTAAAAAACGGGGGACTGAAAAAGTATATTTTTCAAACGAGGGACTAAAACCGAACTTTTGTGAAAAATGAGGGACTAAAAACATATTTAACCCTAATGAAAATATGGGTTCGAGAATAAAACTGCCGTGCACATGATTAACTTCAGATTAGTAAATAGTATTAAATAATTAATAACCATTTTATCAAAAACTGTTGAGTTCTAGCATTATGACTCAGCAGGGTCAGACAAGTAACAAAGACAGGTGATATAAAAGCATAAGACAGATAGCATAGACAGGTTAATTATCAGACATGTCAATCAAAAATGCAGTGTATGTTTAGATTATCTCTAATAAATAAAAATCTTTCTTGTGCTAATGGTTTAGTGAAAATATCAGCCCATTGATTTTTAGTTTTAACAAACTTAATATCAAAGATACCTTTCTGAACATAATCTCTTATAAAATGATGTTTGGTTTCTATATGCTTAGTCTTAGAATGCTGAATTGGATTTTTAGTTAAGCAAATAGCACTAGAATTATCATACCACACAGATATATTATGCTCATAAATAGAGTAATCCCTCAAGTTGATGTTTTACCCATAAAAGTTGAAAGCAACAACTAGCAGCTGAGATGTATTCTGCCTCAGCAGTAGATAAGACAATAGTTGTTTGCCTTTGCTTGGCCAAGAGACTAAGCTTGCTCCAATGAAGTGACATCCTCCACTGGTGCTTTTCCTTTCTATTATGTCTCCAACAAAGTCAGCATCACAGAATCCCACTAATCTGTATTCTTTAGTTCTTAAATATAGCAAACCAAGATTAGTAGTCCCAAGCAAATATCTAAATATTCTTTTAACAGCCTTAAGATGAGATTCTCTTGGGTCAGATTGGAATCTATCACACATACAGACACTAAATTGAATATCAGGTCTGCTTGAAGTTAAGTATAATAGAGATCCAATCATACCTCTGTAGACAGTTTGGTCTACCTTTTTACCTCCATCATCTTTACTTAGTTTTGCATTGGGTTGCATGGGAGTTTTCATGAGTTTAGCACTTTCTATCTTGTACTTCTTAAGTATCTCCTTGGTATACTTTTGTTGATGGATGTAGATTCCATCACTTGTCTGTTTGATTCCGTAATCCAAGGAAGAACTTTAATTCTCCCATCATGCTCATCTCAAATTCTGCTTGCATTAGCTTGGAAAATTCCTTGCATAACTTTTCATTAGTTGCTCCAAAAATAATATCATCAACATATATTTGGACTATGATGAAGTTCTTTTTAGAACTTTTCTTAAACAAGGTAGTATGTACTTGTCCTCTAGTAAAGCCATTATGCATGAGAAAAGAACTTAGTCTATCATACCATGCTCTAGGTGCTTGTTTCAAACCATATAATGCCTTTTTAAGTATGAAAACATGATCTGGGTTTATCAGTATCTTCAAAACCAGGAAGTTGCTTAACATATACTTCTTCTTCAATTATACCATTAAGAAAAGCACTTACCATTGAAAAAGAGTGATTTGGTGTTGTGCAGCATATGATATCAATATGTGAATAGCTTCTATTCTAGCTACAGGTACAATGGTTTCAGTATAGTCAATACCTTATTGTTGGTTATAGCCTTGAGCTACTAACCTTGCCTTATTTCTGACAAATTTGCCATCCTCATCCAATTTGTTTCTAAAGACTCATCTTGTTCCAATGCAGACTTGTTTTGGGCTTGGAGACAAGTGTCCAGACATCATTTCTGGTGAACTGGTTGAGTTCTTCTTGCATCGCAAGAATCCAGCTTTCATCCTCAAGAGGCTTCTTCAATTCTTTGGCTCCATTTCTGACATGAAGGCCACATTGCTTGATTCTTTTAAAGTGGTTCTGGTTCTTACTCCTTCTGAGGGATTTCCAATAATAAGATCCTTAGGATGATGAGTTTTGAACTTCCAGCCCCTTTTTAGATCATAATGAAGATCTTGACTTGTCTGTTGACCTGTCTGCTCCACTTGTCTGTCTGGTTCATTTACAGTTTCTGTCTTATTCAGGTCAGGTTGTTGGTTTTTCTGGCTTATTTATGTCAAGACCTGGAAGATCATCTTCTAGATCTGATAATTCCTTATCAGTCTTTAAACCATCATTGAATTTAACATGAACAGATTCTTCAATAACAAAGTTCTGGAATTGTAAATTCTAAAGGCTTAGACATTCAGAATATCCTACAAATATACCTTTATCTACTTTGGAATCAAACTTTCCAAGTTGATCCTTAGTGTTTTGAATGAAGCATTCACAACCAAATGCATGAAAATAAGAATGTTGGGGCTTTTTCCTTCCACAATTCATAAGGTATCTTCTTTAGAAAAGGCCTAATAAGTATTCTGTTTTGTATATAACATGCAGTGGTTACTGCTTCTATCCAGAAGTACTTAGGGAGATTATTCTCATTGGGATAGATCTAGCCATCTCTTGCAGAGATCTGTTCTTTCTCTCAACCACTTCCATTTTGTTGTGGAGTTCTAGGTGCAGATCTAGAGAAATTGTGAGAGATTCCATTCTCCTCACAGAACTATCTAAAATGCTCATTTTTAAATTATTCCCCATGGTCACTTCTAAGGGTAGAAATACAGAAAACCTTGCTCATTTGCACTCTTTTACAAAATACCGAGAAGCCTTAAAGACTCATCCTTGTGGGTTAAGAAGAGTACCCATGTAAATCTAGAATAGTCATCAACTATGACAAATCCATATTTTCTTCCAGCCAAGCTAGCAACAATAACTGGTCAAAACAGATCCATGTGTAACAACTGAAGAGGTCTACAGGTTGATACTTGGTTTTAGATTTGAAACTTGATTTTACTTGTTTACCTCTCTGACATGCATCACACAAGACATCTTTCTTAAAACTAATATCAGGCAATCCTCTCACAAGGTTATCCTTTTTCAGTTTTGAAATTAGTTTCATACTAGCATGTCCTAGTTTCTTATGCCATAACCATCTTTCATCCTCTTTAGACATCAGACAGGTTACACTTTGATCTGAGAGATCAGTCAGTTCAATCTTATACAGATTTTGTTGCCTTTTAGCTGAAAAGAGGGTTTTGCCACTAAGGTCTTTAACTATGCATAAATCCTTGGTAAAGGAGACATCAAATCCACTGTCACATAATTGACTTATGCTAAGCAAATTGTGTTTTAATCCTTTAACCATAAGAACATTAGATATAGAGGGAAGAGGAGGTTTACCACCAATAGTACCAATGCCTATAACCTTCCCTTTCTGATTTCCTCCAAAGCAACATGTCCTCCTTTCTTAAGTTGGAGGTCTAGGAACATAGACCTTTCTCCTGTCATGTGTCGCGAGCAACCACTGTCCAGGTACCAGCAGTGGTGTTTCTTTGTCTATTGAGGACATCTGCAACAGAGATTATGTTCTTTAGGTACCCATAATTTTCTGGGTCCTTTTCTGTTAGTTCTAGGAGTCTGTGAAGACTTCCTTCTTTTCTTATGAATACACTAGACATAACATGTCCAGTTTTTCACAGAAGTTACAGACAGGTATGGATTTAATGAAAGTAGATTTACAACACTTTAGAGTTTTAGTTGATACTTTATGATGTGTCTGATGGACATATCCAATACCTTCTTTGTTAAGGGAGTGCTCTGACAGCCAAGTAGCTTAGTCAGATTATCTCTACCATTAACAAATTTGGCAAGATCAGAAGTGAGCTCTTCCACTTTTGTTGAAGTTTTTCAACTTCTTCAGATTATGATGTTTCACTAGAGATCTTAGCTTCATCAGACTTTTCAGTCTTCAGCTCACTGTTCTCTTTGGCAGCTTCTCACACTCTGAGATTTCTGTTTATGCTCACTAAGCTTAACATACTCTCTCTTGAGGGATTTGAAAGCCTTAGATAAGCAGTTGGATTCCTCCAGCAATTCTCATAGGCATCAAGTAATTCCTCATAGTCAGGATGTACCTCATTATCTGAATCTGAGTCAGTGTTGGCCATCAGACAGAGATTAGCTTCTTCCTCTGTCTCTTCATCAGAAGATGTTGACTCCAGATCTTCCCAAGTAGCCATCATCCCTTTCTTCTTTTTTTGAAGAACTTCTTAAAAGGGGCTTTCTTGAGTTGAGGACATTCAGCTTTGATGTGACCAGGCTTCTTGCACTCATAGCAGACAATTGAACTCTTGTCTGTTGAAGTGGATTCTTTGAAGTTCTTGTCCTTGTTGAACCTTCTGAATGGCTTATCCTTTCTGAACTTCTTTTTCTGTAAGAGAAGCTTTATCTTTCTGGTTAGGAGAGATAACTCTTCATCACTTTCAGAATCCTCGGGTTCAGACAGGTCAGCATCACTGGATGACTCGTCTGCCTTCAGAGCTTTGAAGCTTTGATGACTTTTGATCAGCTTCAGAGCAATTGACTTGCCTTCTTTTGTGAATTTCATCTCCAAGTTCTTGCTCATGAACAGTGAGTGTACCAGAAGTTCATCCATAGTCAAGGAAGTGAGATCCTTGGCTTGAGAGATAGCAGTTACCAAAGGTCTCCACTGCTTAGGTAGACTCTTAGTATCTTTCCAACCTTCTCAGCATTAGATAATTTGCCAAGAGACTTTAGGCCATTGATGATAGTTTGGAATCTTCCTAACAGATTCTCCTTCCTCCATGAGAAATAGTTCATACTTTCTGACAAGTATGGCAATCTTTGATTCTTTAACTTTGGATGTTCCTTCATGTGTGACAGCTAAAGTGTCCCATATTTCTTTAGCAGAATCACAGGCACAAACTTTTTCAAATTCTTCAGGACTAGAGCACAAATGATGTTGTATCTGGCTTTGTGATTCAGCTCCCATTTTGTCTTTTCTGCAGGGGTCCACTGAGCTTTTGGCTTCAGTGTTGTCATCATTTTTAGGAATGAATGGACCATCTGTGATGACATCCCAGAGATCGAGTTTTAGATAGAATGAACCATTGAAATCTATCTTTCCAATAGTTGTAGTTTTCTCCATTGAAGAATGGAGGTCTGGTTAAGAAGCTCCTTCAGTTGGTGACTCTCCACTAGCTCCAACAGTCATGTCTATTCTTCAGGACTTTTACCTCTACACTGTTAGATGCTCAACCCAGAGGCTGAGCTCTGATACCAACTGAAATAGACAACTATAACACGAGAAGGGGGGTTGAATTGTGTTTATCAGAAATTAAAATAAAGTTGAAAACTTTTCCACACAGAAGCTAGGTTCAGAAATGTGAAAGCACTGCACAGACAGGTGACCTGTCTGGTGTATTTTAACAGAAAAACACACAAGCATACAAAGAAAAACAAGCTTGATATTCACACTTTAACCCCTTAGTTAGAAAGCAGATAATATAATCAAAGCAACTAAAGAGTTTAAGGGAAGAGAGATTAACACAGCTATTTATCCTGGTTCACTCTTTAACACAAAGAGCTACGTCCAGTCCTTGGCAGCACCAAGTTTTATCCACTATAACTATAACTGATCAGGTTACAGACTCCAAGTATTGTTTGCACACCTAGCCTCTTCAGGCTCCAAGACAAGTATTCTTTGCTCACTTAGCCTCTTCAGGCTCACACAGGTTTGTTTTGAGAAGTTTGTTTGTAATAAATACAATTAGACAGAAAGTTCTTTCACTAACACTCAGAGAGTGGATTAAATAAAGCTTAGGAAAGACTGCGTAATAACTTCAAATGATTGAAGAATACAGATTGAAAAATGAAGAAATAAATGCGAGTAATGGCTCTTTAATGCTTTGTAATCTTCATCTTCAATGACTTCTGTATTTATAGCCTTCAAGCATTTAGATCCGTTAGAGACATTCCTTCAACGATGGCTTCAAGCAGAGCTTCATTAAATGCAATAAGTCGTTCTGGGCAGCCATTAATGCAATAGGAACGTTGGTTGTACTCTAACATGGAGATCATGGCTTTATGCATCGTGCAGTAGCCAAATCAGAGTTGTGCAAAATGCTTTTGTACTTTGCAGAGCATATTTCCCTTTTGTGTAATAACCAAGAGTACTAGGGAATAAAGCATGTTGGAAACATTCTTTAACTGGATGTTATCTCTGATTTCCAGGTTTTGTGAGAATGACCTTCTGAATTTCTTGATAAGCGTGAGAGAGAGCTTCAGAGTCTTCTGTATGAGGGGACAGCTTCCAAAAGCTTTTTGTACTCGAGTTCCCCATCGAAGAACCTTAGACGAGTATGAGAACATAGCAGAGATAAGTTGAAACTTAATTGCAGAAAGTCAATATCCTAGTCAGCAGACAGGTTGACTTTTGCTTCTCCAGACAGGTGATCATCTATGTGGGTAGACATGTGAGACAGTGACTTCTTACTGTTTTGATCTGCACACTTGATAGATAGGTTAGCAACCAAAATGAAGGTTAATTAAATCATTAACAAATGTTTAGTTTTCATCAAAACTTAGGGAAATGCACATAAGACATTTAGAGACTTAACAAACATCTCACCACACTACACACAGCACAGCCCTCACTCAAAAATACATCAAAATGGGCACACCACACACAACCTATGTAAATAGATGCTCTGGCCTCCACAATCCCTAGCGTGGATATCTAAAGCTACCCTGACTCTCCCCACGCGTGCGTCTATAAACCTGCCATGGTGGCCTCTGTGGTGGTGGTCCTGATGTCGTCGCCTTGCTGCTAAATGATATAAACACACAACGACGCTGGTGCATCCGCTGATACTAGAGACTCCGGCGAGCTCTACCCCTAGGGACCACTCCGACTGGTCCTGCCACCTCGGAGCCCTGAGCAGCCCATGGGTGTGGCTGTGGTCTCGGCGGTGGATGCCAAAAATGATGATATGGAAGGCACTGTCCAAGGCGAAAGTGAAATGAGCAGATTAAAACACGAGAAGGGGGTTGAATTGTGTTTTAGTTAACTTTTTCGCAAATAAGAAAGTTTTCTCCCCAAACAGAATCAGACACTAAGATGCATCTGATATAAAACAAGATTAAAAAAAAACTTAGCACTTTCAACCTAGTTAGCACAATAAATATAAAGCAAACTTAAAAAGGATAAGGGAAGAGAGTTGACACAGAGATTTATACTGGTTCACCCCAAACCTTGGGCTACATCCATTCCTTATTTTCACCAAGTATTATCACTATAACTGATCAGGTTATAGACAGGTATTGTTTGCACACCTAGCCTCCTCAGGCTCAACTAACAAGTATTGTTTGCATACCAAGCCTCTTCAGGCTCAAAACAAGTATTCTTTCAGCAAGCCTATTCAGGCTCTACAAATGGTAAGAATTGAATGAAGCAGCAGCTTCAAGATTTACAGCTTTGCAAGTCAACCGAAGAACACTCAATGAGTGAATAAGAATTTAAGTTGGTATGACTGCAGTAATATCTTCTCAATAAATACAAAATGATTGAGTAGAGAAGTATTCTATGAAGAAGAACTTTAGAGAGCTTTGAATGCGAAGAGAGTATTGAATGCTTGATTGATTAAGTTTAGGTGTGTGTCTTCAGCAATCTTCAAAGTCTTCTATTTATACTCATCAACAATAAATCTGTTGAGTTGCATTCTTCAGATGAGTAAAGCTTTTGTTCTTCAACCATTAATGCCAAAGAGTCATTCTGAGTCTTCATTTAATGTTTATGATCGTTGGAGAACTTCAAGACAAGTTGAACGTATTGGTTGGCATTACTTTATCAGAGTGCAGCTTGATTCAGAGCAATAGCAGTTGCTTTTCAGACTTGGGCAGCACAACTTTCCTTATTTGTGTAACACGGGTCTGTGAGCGCATAAAGGTTACTTTACTTATTACAACAAAAGGAATGTCCAGCACGAATTGATGCTTTATGCTTCTGAATTCAATTTTCTTGATTTGAAAATGCAAGGGAATATTCTTGTCTTTCGAATAAGAGTGGAGTGAAAGACTTCCAGTCAAGTTGTAGGATCAGGCGCATTTTCATAGCTTGTTAATATTGAGTCTTACTACAGACGCATTGTATAATTAAAACACAGACGCATCTTTCAGACACGTTATTTTGCCAGAATTCTTCTGTTTTATGATCTGCACACTTAATACACATATTAGCATAATCATTCTTTGTTTGGATTCATCAAAATTAGAGATGTCAAAAACCTAGACTTAACAGAAAGACTCCGATGAAGCAAGAGTACGGCACCTTCTCGAACCTCATAAAAGCAGTCACTAGGCCCGTATACACAGAGAGATAGGTGGCCGGGTCCACTCTCCACTCTCTCTCGTCATGAAACTCTAACTCAATGGTCCCCACCACTGGGAACCTTGTAGGCTTCGTCATCCACGTATGATGCAGGTGCGACATCTCTCTCAACTGGCTCTGCTTCACATACCGAGAACAAAACATACACAGAAGGGGATAGGGAGATAAGAAACTATTCTATCATCATATACGGAAAAGGAATACGTAGCATATATACAGTAACAACACAAAGACATGCATCACAGATAGAACACATATAGATAGCAATAATCCTCCCTGAGTTACTGAATAATCCTTTACCTTTACTCTCATGTAGCTAAGCTTGTATGCTGACGTGGCCTCCTATAGTCTTGTCACCATCCCCCATTCCCATTAGGGATGTTTGTCAGTCGTCCAAGCGGCGCATCCGTAAATGCCAGTGCACACCCCCATTCCTGTTACAGTACTCATTCAAATAATGATACCATCCCCCCATTCTCGTTAGGGAATAGTTGCACAATATAAAAGTATCCCCATTCCCGTTAGGATACACAGAGCAGCTCGACAAGGACTACGAGAGTATCACGGTAGTTTCCCCCATTCCCGTTAGGGAACTGACCCTTGATATCCGGTATCCGTAATCGAATACTCTGACCTCGTGTGTTCCACCCATACGGCTGTGAACAACACCATGCATTCTATATGAGTCTCTTCGGCTCGTATCGGGTCATAACCTAGTGCCTTAACCTTCCACCACAAACTCAGATAATTCCTCATATCACATCACATAAGCTGGTCACATATAAAATCATATTTTATTAGGCTAGGCACGTCTATGCCCCATGTTATACTCTCCCCAACATGCATCTCTCCGAAACAACATATATTATCGCCTAGAGGCCAACTACGCATATAATAGCATATATTGCATGTGATCATACCAAGCTTGTTATACACATTAAAATAATGATAAAATATTCATGTTATCACAAATAAGTACATTATCATAGCCAGCACACATCAAGCAGCTCAACAGTGGTAGAATGACACATCCTCAATATTCACGTACAAAATCAACCTAACAGCGATAAACCTATAATCTCCAAATCATCATTGGTACTATGGGGTAGTCGCCAATGTGATTTTGACATTGTCGATTACTAGCTCACTAGTGGAGTTTAAGTCGCCCTACACCATTATTGTATAAAATGCTACTTAGTCGTTTCCGAAGCTAGGACGATTCTTTCTCCCACCTGAGCTACGTGTTGGTATCACCGGGACCATGAAACTGAGCTCCTCCTTCCCTCCTAGATTTTGCCACGCACGGTTCTGGCATCTCCAGTGCTCTGAAAATTCATCTAGATACATGACCATGAAACAGACAACGTCGGTAACCCTAATTCGAAAACGAAACGTAAACTCGATAACCGAACGAAGAGAAAACCTCAATACCGCCGCTGACGGCATGTCGACATGAAAAGATCATAGGCCTACCTTAGTCCAAACAAGAAAGGAAGGATATGGTTAAGAAGACGACAATGCCACGAACACAACGGTGTAGTCGGTCTTGAGTTTCGCTAGCCGAATCAAACGAACTAAGCTCCAGAACTTTTCTTTCTCTCTCAAACCTCTCATTCTCATCTCTGTACTCTGATGGTGAAGTGGTGAAAGTGTTTTCACTTTCACCCTTCGCCTCTTTTATTTTTCATTTTCTGACTGCGAACGCTCGAGCGTGAGAGCCTCAACGCTCAAGTGTTCTAGGGTCAAGCGTGGGCCTATCCACGCTCAAGCGTTCACTTAAGTCAACTGCTTCAGCCTGAAGGAATTTGCCACGTGTTCTGGTCCACTCTTCTTCATATGACACGTGTTGCCACGTATCAGAGCAGCATGGGCGCTCGAGTGTGGCCCACTGCACACTCGAGCGTATGCTCAAAATAGCAAACCCTAATTTCGTGTTCATTCCGATTCAAAGTTGATCGATCATGTATCTTTCAAACAAGCTTTCAAACACTTAAGCATGCATCTTATACATATAACCAAGGTTTTAAAACATGGGTGTTACATGGCTGGACCGTGATCCCTAGATCTAGCTTCACCAACGAATGGGTTGAAGCCACTGTGTTCACCCAATAGATCTACTATTTCTCTCTCACCCAATAGATCCACTATTTCTGACCTATCACTCCAATAGAAGACCACCTTCACAGCTATGCTCGGGGAAGGAGTGGGTATGGTTGGAGGAAGGAGGGAGGGCAAGATCGTAGAGCTTAACGGATCCGTCGGCAATGGCGACGATGAGGAGGGAGTCACAAGACTCGAACCAGGCGGCGACACGGAGGCAATTGTTGTCTGAGAGGTGGTGACGACGAGTTGGGTCTCGTAGAGATGACTCAGATGAGGAAAACGTTGAGTTGATGATGATGGGAGGAAGATGATGGGAATCAGGGAGTGATTGGAAGAAAGAGAATGACGGTGGAACTATGGAAGTCTCTTTTCTGGAAAGAAATGTTGAAATTCTTTCCTTTTTTTTTAGTTTGAAAAAATGGTCCTTGTTTCACTGAGTTTTGAATTTTTTATCAATAAAAAATGTTACAGTCTTTCACTTTTAGGTCGGATTCGGTTACCAATGGATTAAAATTCGTAAACCTGAACCCGACTGTTGCTACCCACATTAAACTTGTATTTCTCATCTGCCAACCCGCCGATCCGCAATAACCCGCCCGCATCACAAAAATTTAAAGCTAATTCATCTGGTTCGGTTGGGTTGCCGGGTCCTGTTCACCCCTACTCATTAGATAGAATATACAATTTGTGTTTCACAACTTCTAACTTCGCTTGACAATCCATTGGTGTAACACCCTGGAAATTATAAAGTTGATAAAAAAAAAACTAAAATAACTAATTAGACATATTTGGTATAATTAAAGATAAAATTTGGTGACAAAAAGCATAAATTTTGCCTCAGTTTGGGTTCCGCTAATAGTATAAATCGATATTGTTATGGAAGACCTTGCAGGAAAATCAAAATTTGGATTTTTTTTTTATGAATTTCAAAATTTGGATTTGATTGAATATATTAGGTTATAAATGTACCGATTATTGTTAAAACTTCTGATATTTGGAGATTTGTAATTTAACTATTTAAGTATGTGTTTATTAATTTACCTTTGTTTGCCCTAAACTTTAATTTAAAAAATTCTAAACAGTTCTTTATGTGACATATTGATACAATTAAATTATAAATGTTTTGAAAAATATTAATAGATTTTAAAAAATATATATATTTTAATATGCTTTGAAATCATAATATAGCCTTAATAAAATATTTTAATAGGCCATTAAATTATAATATAGTTTTGTTCCACAGAAAAATAAATAAATTTTTGTTCCACAGAAAAATAAATAAATTATAATATAGTTTAATATAGTTTTAAAAAGCCAAATTAAGCAGTGGAATCTGCATATAAGGAATATGGTTCAAAGCCTGCGTCCAAACTTTGCAGACGAATCTCACAGAGGAATCTAGCGTGACCAATTAATAAACTTTGCAGATGGGCACTGTGTCAATTTTCTGGAAGCAAACACAGAGACCACTTTGCCAACTTTGCAGAATTGACACTTATGCAATCTAGACGGTGTGTTTGGATGAATGTTTTACAAACATAATTTTGGATAGAATTGATAAATTGAGTTTGAAGTAAAATAATCTATATTTAGATACATTTACATATAAGAAAGTTAAACAATAAATTTGATGCTAAAAATTATGTTTGGAAGCAAAAGTTTCAAATTCTAATTTCAAGTTAGAATTCATACGAGAGGCAAATTCAATTTTTGCTGAGAATATCCAAATATATCAAAATTAAATTTATGTTTTTGTGAATTCAAATATGGGGTACATGATGTATAACTTTGAGGCACAACCGCGACTGCTTGAGTCTAGTCCCGTGCGTGAGAATCTCTGATGCAAACGTGAATTGAGAGTCTGATGATTTACTGGAAACTAGAATGGTACCCGTGCGAAAGCATGGGTGTTGTTGATTGTTTACGAATGAATCAAAACGACTATTAATTATACTAATAAGTTAATATATGTAACATTTATCATCGAGGTTGATGACTTTTACATACTAATAAGCTGACATAATATGGTATGCATACATACACTAACAACTGGTTGCACATAGGGATGACAATTTGTATCCTACCTATTGAGTACCCACACAAATTACCTATGATGGGTTGCGTAATTACCTGCACAAAAGGTAAGGATCCTGGTACGATAATTACTCGTAAATTTAAATGGTTATGGGTGCGGGTACTAAGGGACCCACCTCGCCCGCACCCGCATATGTGTATATATATATATATAATAATTATTTATTTATATTACTAATATATATAATTTTAAATATAATACAATTTTAAAACCAAAATTAATCTAAAGATTCTTGACTTTCTAAACCTAGTTGCATCTATAATTTTTTTTGATGTTTTTATTTATTTAAATATTTTGATTTGTAATGTTTTATGGGTGGATTTAAGAGACATTTAAATCGTTTTTAATTATTACAACGTTTCTTTTGTTATTTCTTACTTTTTCACAGTTAAAGTACGGGTAACAGATGTGAGCACAGGTACTTAGGTACCCAGAGGGTACGGGTAAGGGTGCTAAAGTTGCTACCCACGCGGATACGGGTACGAGTAGTATTTTTTCAAACGCGGGTATGGGAACATGTACCATAGTACTCTACCCAGACCCTACCCATTATCATCCCTAGTTGCACATTTCACTTGAAATTTTGTATTTTATTGTAAATTTTAAATATTTAATTAATTTTATATTATTATATATGCAGTTTTTAAATAATTATTATAAAATTATATATTTTTAATAACAAAATAATATAGGATTACATGATGATATAAAATGTATATTAAAATTAACTTCATTTAACATGATAGAGTTACCAAAAGTGATCATTGAGCATATCGTAAAATGTTTTAGAAAAATGTTAACCAGTATCTTTAGGGCATTGGTTAAGAAATTTAGAAATAGAAAATTTGTATTAGAAAGTGGTGTATTCAACACTTTGAAAATTCAAAAGTGACACTTTCCAATATATATATTTTTTATCTTTGAATTCCTTAATCAATACTCTTAGGGCGTTGGTTAGTAAGGCTTAATGTTTTATTTAACTAATATGGATTTGATAAAAAAACAAATGTAAAAATTCGTGAAGCATAATTAATGTGACTTCATTTATAATGGAAAACCATTACAATACAATTTATTATCGATAAAAGGAATATGATAGTGAGAGAATAGAGTAAACACATAGTCCAGGACTTTGAGACCCATAGGTTGACACAGTGGCGGACCTTGACCAAATTTTGGGGGGAGCCACAAATTATTAATTAAAATAATATAATTAAAATTTATACGTTGATTTTTTTTTTAGAGTCACGTTCTGAAAAGCTAACATCAAATTCATTAATCGTGATATTTTGAATCTTGAAAGATTACTTGTCTGGTTGAACTATTTGATCATTAGAATAATGTTATTAAAGTAAAGATGTTGGAGCTATATAATTTCCATCTTTGTTGAAAGTTTTTCTCTTGAAAACTATAACACTCCTTCAAAATATGAAATTAGTTTTTTTTTTTTTTTACATAAAATATGAAATTAGTTAAGGAAGATAAAAGAGAACAAATATTTAATTTAATTAATTTATCAACTTCAACATTCCGGTAGTTCTTTTTTTTTTTGTTCTTAATGGGAATGGAAATTGTTCATGGAATAAGAACAGAAAAGGGAATAATTAGTATAGTTTAGGGTAAATTGACTTGAATGTTGTAATGTAAAAGCCTAAAAAGGTCACCCACGTCTAAATACGAAGAGGCTACAAAATCAACAAAGGTACATATCAAAAGGAAATAATACTGATTAGTGATGGCTCCATATTATCCATAATATTTTTTTCAAATATTATAGTGACTTGATGGGATTGATTTAAGTCATAAGTAAATGACTATTTTTTTTTTCCAAAATATAAGAGACATACATGTATTTTGATAAATATTAAATACTCATTTTCAATTTTACCCTTATTTATAATAGGGTTTATATTTACGAGACAGTGCAACTCTCAATACAAGTAGGTTTGTTCATTAATTATTGAAGGATTAAATTTATAAATTTATATGAATATTAATTACAAATAACTTATTTCAATGTATTTTCTTGATCTATAGGAATATATTTAGGGTTTTTTTCTTATATATAGGACCAGAGGTGTATAACAGATTTGTCATTGATTGACAAATTACCTTTACAGCGAGGCACGTTTCAAAATTAAATTCCTTCATTTACAACATTTACATTTACTAATTACCTTATATTTGCGTGCTTTGACATTGACCATCGTTGGCATGAGTTTTTTCTCTGTTCTGAATCAGAAGAACAAAACAAAAAAAATCCAAACTGAAACCATTTGTGCGTTGCAACCGATGTTGTTTGTGTAAGAAAGAGAAGAGAAGAGATGGAGAAGGAAGGCACGTTCTGGAACGGCATGGCGAGCTGGATCGGGACGAACTTGGCGTCCTCCTTCTTCGCCTCCCTGGAGCGGTGTTCTTGCATCAATCTCTCTACCTCCGATGACCACGACGACGCTCCTCTCATCCTCTCCTCCACCGATCCCTCTCATCCTCTCCGTATGAGGGGTTCCCCTGAGGGGTGCCATAATAAAAACAATAACTCTTTAAAAAATAAAATAAAAATTCTGGGGGAGCCGTTGCTCCCCCCCCCACTACAAAGGTCCGCCACTGGGTTGACACATGCAATTGGAAAAACGGGAAGATAATAATTTGACACTGTGTACTGAACATTTGAAGTTGTTGTGTTTTTTTATATATAAAAATATAGAGAGAAATGTTAGCAACACACAATAGATGTTATTAAAACCAGACACGTCATTGACTTGGTTGAGGTACTGGATCAGTGAGTTATTGGTCGAACCAAGGAGTCATTGGTTGAATTGGATAAACAGGTATATATTAAATTTATAAGATTTATAGTAAATATATCTATATATAATATTTGTTTGTCACTCAAATTATAAATAACTATTGTGGTCTATTGACTCGGTCCCGTCAGAGCCTTCCTGAGCCTTCTTTTGTTATTTATTTTGAGCGGGAAAACAATATAGCAAAAGGAAAGTAATAAGTTGACAATTTTTTTATATATAGGAAATTATTATAGGAGAACACGTGTATAATTAATAATGGGTCTTATTGAGTTTTGTATATACTAATAGATTATTGAAGTGATGCCTGGAATATTGAAGTGATTTGACTTCCTGACAAAACCGCCATGCGTGAGAATCTCTCACATAGCAATGCATAGTTCCATGTAGCAATCTCTGCATGCGTGAAGTGTTTTAGAAGTAGTCACAGAGATTCCCAGGAGGGAATCGGATTCCTTACATTACATGATGTGACACCAACAGTGTTTGTATGAATTCGATGTTTTTTTTTTCTTCACTTGAAGCTGTCTAAAATTTCTATTAAGTGAGCAGAGATCAGTTATCATTAACACCACAACGAGCGCAAGTTTGTGTCCTTCCTCCTCTCAGTAGAGAGATGCTTTAATGGTCTTCACTAGACCAATTCCTTACCACTGTATCAGTTCATCAAATTCACACACTTGAATCTTCACGTGATTGGAACCCCTTAATTTTGCCAGTACCTCAACAAAGAGTATGTTTGGGAAAGATTATTTTTCCTGGTTTCAGCTGTTTTTTAGCTTAAAAGCTATTTTATAGATAATCTATTATGTTTGATATTTTGCTTAAATTTATAAAAAAGCTTTTTTTAGGAAAAAAAAAAACTGTTTTATGTCATTTAATTTTTTCTAGCTTAAGATTATTGTGATTTAATTATTTTTCATTCTCAAAACTTTCTTCCCTGTTTACCCCTATAAAACTACCATCTAAACAAATATTATTAAATTATATAAATAACTCCATATCCTTTTTCGTAATTTATTATATCAAAGTGATTTTTTTGGAACCACCCAAACGAAATAGATTATCTCAAAATCATTTTTCAGCAACAATCCCAAAAAAACAGATTCTGATTATAATCGATTATCACAATAATCGATTATACAAAAAATTGATTATCAGCATAATTTTTTTTTTTTCAGTTTCCCAAACATACTCAAAGTGGGATTCAAATGCGGTTCGCATCAGCTATCGTGGCCGCTACGAAACAGTGTGGCAGCAGCCGAAACCACATCAAACTGCTATCACGACGTGAGTTGAAATCATTAAAAAATTTCATAACGAAAT